>OX465278.1:59832550-61210425 GCA_949987645.1 Tachina grossa | reverse complement strand
TTGCGTGCAAAATTTTAGCTCAATAAGGAACCAGGAAGTGGATCAAATTTAATATGCAAAATTTGATTACAGACAGATAACGGGATAGGTGAAACTTAATAAAAGCTTGTAAAAAGTATTTGTTTTAAAACTTAATAATTTTTCTAAACAGTCCTTTTTTTATATAAAAAAAAAACATTCGGCATACACAAAAAAAAAAAAAAATGTTTAATACCAAAAGTACCAAAAAGAGCTATTCATTTATATATGAATTTCCACAAAAAATACCAAAAGCTGTTTGAGACTTTTTGAAAAGAAAATAATACAATTTAAATATCATTTATATCTCTATTACTTTAGATGTTAAATTGGTTACCAAAAGTAAACATATATTATATTTTTACCCTATTTAGCTCCCTAAGGGCAATTTTCACAACTTGCCTTTAGCTAAAGGCAGGATTTTGTCTGCCCGATAAATGGCTGTGCATTTTAATAACTTCATTTATATCCGTTAAATATTATTATTATTATTGATAATAATACCAATAAAAAGTTTCAGTTGTAATAATGCAAAAATATTTATCGGGCAGACAAAATCCTACCTTTAGCTAAAGGTAAGTTGTGAAAATGGCTCTAAATGTACAAATTTTCAGAAAGTAGCAAAGTCCTGTCCACTTGTTTTGTCCACATCCAGGCCAAGTGCTTATTTTCTAATTGGAAAGAGTGAGAGAGGGATACAAAATACATATAAGTATTTCTATTTCAACACTTTTATTACATATTCAACAATTTCTTTAATAAAGTCTGGACCTGAACTTACTGTTTATTATTTAATTATAATGTGTTTTCAAATTTTAATATAAATATAATTAATTTGATTAATGGATTTATTTAAATGAATCTCATTAATTTCTTATCTTTTTTGAATTATTATCCTCATCTTTTAAGACTAATAAGAATGATGTTCCACAAAAAGCACAATAAATCCTTCAAAACCTTCAATACACCAGAAACCTCAAACAATTCCTTTAAATTTTATTTTATTTTTGTCTACTAATAAATTTACTAGCCAAGAAATATGCAAAAACCGATTTATATAAATAAATGCGGTGATTTGATGTGTTTAAAAAATTTATGTTAGTGGAAAAATTATACGACATCAATTAATTATCATTTGCGGACACAGTGTCGCCTTCTTCAGTGGCTTATACGCACAAATGATATTAATTTAGTTTATTTTCTTTTTCTCTGTTTTTTTTTTTTTTTTGCTGATAGCAAATATTTTCCATTGATGTCAAGTTTTGGAAATGTGAGAGGTTTCCCAAACTTGCTTGACAGCAGCTAGAAGTGTGCAAATTTCCAATAAATTAATGGCGTTTTATTTTCTAGAAAAAAGGTAAACTTTTTTTATGTTTTATTAAAAACAAAAATATACAATTTAGCGTCCGTTTAAAGAAAAAATTTCAGGTCACAAGGGATGATACAATAATTTCTAATAAAATGTATATATCACTTCATTGTGAACTTTCATTGAAAAGTGTAATAAGTGCAACATTTTTTTTCAGAAAAGAAAATGAGATAAGTATTAAATCAAATTTTGAATTTAATCACAATTTTTTATATTTAATTTTTTTTTTGTTGAATTTATTTCACATTTGAGAATCACTGTTCAATAAATGATGTTTGTAGCGCAATGCTCGGCTTGAAAACACACACATTTGAAAGCTATTTATAACACAACATTGTACAAATGCAATTTTTTTAATGAGGACACAAGGCAATAAAATTAAAATGTTTTTTTTTCGAAATTATATCTTTGTTGATAAGTCGGAGCATACACACCAGTGAGTTTTATTGAATGGAGTTGCCTACGGTTCAGTAGAGTGTTATGAATTTTGTCTATCAAATTATTATTATTGGTGTCAATATTATTTGGTGATAATTAGCGTGTATGCAAATACTCTTTTGCATTAGGGCGGTACTGATTTATCATCGCTAATGTTTGTGTTTATAGTCAGCTAGATACTTTGAATAAAACTGGTTCCTATTTGATGAAATTAGTAGTATCTAGCAATTAAGTGATGACATTAAAAATAAATTTAATAGCAATATAAATGTTTGTATTTACTGCATATTTAATGACAAAAGGATAGTTGCTAAAAATGAGGTGCAACATAAAAATGTTTAAGAGAGTTCAACGTATGTCCAAAGAACTGGAGACTGACATTTGTATCGAGGCTATAAAAATCCGTATTAGATACGAAGCAACTCTTGCTACAAAATGAATGTGAGTGATGGAGAAATTTAATGGACAAAGCAACATACCACATTATCTGAACAATTGTGTATCACTGGACGGATATGAGGAGACATTGGACATATCCGACCGGATACGTGAAACTAGGGCTTTAACTAAATGTGACACACTGATACCGGAAAGACACTGCTAGGTAAATAGACCCGTACGAAAATAGCCGTGGGAGTTTTATGCCACATGGGTGGCTCAAAGCTAAGAAGAGGAACAAACCACCCACAATGGAGAATTTTGAAAAAAAAGTGGAAATAATTCTGCAGTTTCTAAACGAGCCGTATAATTGTAATGAAATTTCATACAGCATTTAAGGAATTGGGATTATACATCCCTAAAGGGGGCGGAACCACAAAAACCCAAAGTGGGCAACCTCGGGTTAATGAAAAATTCAAACCGATGCCAAGCTGATGTTTTTGATCTGATAAAAAAGATTTTTTGCAGGTGGATTTCTCTATCCAAGAGCAGTCTCATGCAGTCTCGCTTACAGTTTAGGAAATATTCAAGAGAAAAAAATTTAAATTTTGGATTTTTACCAACCTTGGTCCACTATTCTGCTAATGGAGAACTCAAATCTTGTTCGATTTTAAAATTTTTATCATTTAGAAAAAAATTTGATAGTAAAATCACTATTAAGTCAAAAGTTATACGCAAATTAAATAAAACATTTAAAAAAAGTCGATTTATTGTTTTTTTTTTGCAGAAAAAAGTGGGTTAATTATTATTATTTAAAATTTTGCAACGTCACCAACCCTATATTTTTATTTATTCAAAAGCTATTACTATAAGAAACATTACAAGGATACTTGTTGTTCAAAATTTTGGTTAATAAAGGTGCCAGACCGTTTCGAAATTGCCCTATTTTTAATCAGAAATAATTTTTAGTCAGGCTTAAGTTCAGTAATTTCAATTCTTTTTATTGAATGAAATATTTTTATTAATTAATGTGAGTTTCTAAAGAAGAGAAGAAAAATTAAATTAGACTTTTAAGCTGGGGGAAATGCCGATCCTCACAAAAACATAAATGTGAAAAACGACCAAGTTTCTATCCAAAATTTCGGCCATTAAAAGTTGTGAGATATAAATTTTGACCAAGTTCTTCTTTGCCACAACATCTAACACAGAAATATATTATGTATGATATAAATTTGTAATCGTAAGGGTGTCATATAATTTCTAGATAATCTGCCAACTTGACAACATTTTTATCAATATAAAGAAATAAACATTCATACATTATTCTCTCCTTTTTTAAAAAGGAAAAAATATTGCCAAGTTAGCAGATCATCTAGAAATTATATGACACCCTTACGATTACAAATTTTTATCATATAATATATTTCTGTGTTAGATATTGTGGCAAAGAAGAACTTGGTCAACTTGGTCATCTAGAAATTATATGACACCCTTACGATTACAAATTTTTATCATAATAATATATTTCTGTGTTAGATATTGTGGCAAAGAAGAACTTGGTCAAAATTTATATCTCACAACTTTTAATGGCCGAAATTTTTGATAGGAACTTGGCCGTTTTTCACATTTATGTTTTTGTGAGGATCTGATTACTTTTTGAAAAGATTTCTATCATAACACTTTTTAAACTTAAAATTTCTAGTGTATTTTTTTCTAGTCATGATCACTGCGCCAGTTGAAAATGGCAGAGTTACATAAAATAATTGGTAAGAGTGTGATGGGTGTTGAATTGTTGACCTTAAAAATGCACTATTGTGTCATTACAACGGGTCGTCAGTGTGTATGCAATTTGGTAAGAGTCCTCTGGAAAGAAACATGTTAAATACAGCGTAAATTTTAATGGACGTGATCCCGTCTTTTTTCTCAATAAATTTACATATTAAAGTCTGATTAGCCAAAGTACATGTATCAAAAGGATATGCCCAAGGTCTATGCAAAGTTTCAATAGGGTAGCTGGTGCTTTTAATTTTTGCATTTTCCGATTGAGTAAATCAATTACTATTTGTGTACAAAATGGCAGCTCTCTATAGTATAATATTACTTAAAATTTTCATGAGCCTGGCCCCGCTGACTTTTATATTTGCTAGTGCTTATGGTTCATGCAAAGTTTGGTATTAAAAAGTTAATAAGAAATACCTGAGTATTGAATTAAAAACTGCTAAGCCGAAGTACCTGAACGAAAAATCTAAGATTTATGGGTAAAGTCATGGCTACTTTTGAAAATAGGAAATTTTTTTTGAAATAAGTGCAATGTGTATGAAAATTTTTAATAAAATGTATGTTAGTTTTGAATTTGAAGTGCTTGTTTCCGCCCTCTGATAGCAACTTCTGGGTTCTCAGATTTTTCCTAGTGATCTCTTATCCAGATTTATTTGTGTATCAAATTTAAGATCGTGGCCCCGCATAACGGGTAAAATTTTTGGTTTTAAGATTTTCCCATTGGTTTACGCAGTTACACTTACTAGTGTATAAAATGTCAGCTCTCTAGCGAAAATTATATCTTTAGATTTTAGCAGCATTACCTCTCCTCACTATTCCTAACTCAAAATTTTGTTGTGAGCAGCGCTTATAATTCATGCTAATTTTCTTCTCAAATATGCTAGACCGATGTAGATTAAACACAAGGCTAACATTTTATGGGAGTGATCACGCCCAATTTTTAAGGTGATGCAAGATTTCCCTAAATTGGCTTGAATTAAAAGCTGTATATTAAGTATTTAGTTAAAAACTATATTAGCGTGGCCCCGCCCATTCGGGTAAAAGTCTTTGGGCTTTCAAATTTTTCTAGTTTGTTTCTCACTTAGACCTACTTGTATATCAAATTTAGCTCCTTAGCGCAACTTTTAATTTTAAATTTTTATGGGCGTAACCCCGCCCACTTTTCCAAAGTCAAAATTTTTCTGGGTCAGTGCTTATTATTCGTGTCTAGTTTCGTTACAAACGGATAAAAATAGCTAGATAAATAGTATATCTAAATATGCTGAGTCGCAGGACATTAAAATGAGGTTTAAATTGTATGGGCGTATCAACGCCCACTTTTTTAATAAAAAATTTATAGCCTTGCATTACCGCAGTATGCATGCCTAATTTCAATAAAATAGCTTCCATGAAGCGCCTTAGAATAGCATTTTTAATTCTGAACTTTATGGGCGTAGCCCTGCCCTCCTGGCTAAAATTGCAAGGTTTTCAGATTTTTTTATTTTATTTCCCACCTAGACCTAGCTCCGTATCGAATTTCACCTCAATACCACATATTTTAATTTTTATGGGCGTAGCCCCGCCCTCCTGGTTAAAATTTTAGGGGTTTCAGATCTCGTGTACCAAATTTTAGCTCTCTAGCTATAGCGGAAGTGCTTCATCAATTTGATGAGTGTGTCAGTAGTCGGTGGTCAGTGGTCAGTGAGTATGTCTTAAAATATGCACTTTTTGCACCTCTATATCTCCGGAAGCTTTCATTGTAAAACTTTCAAACTTCGTATATTAGGTTATATGAATTTATTCTAATTATGATTTAAATTTCATAGTTTTACGGTCGCGGGTAACAAAGTTATGAGGGGGGTAAAAACAGCTCGAATGGTTTCGTGTAAATATACACACTGCGTGCATTGGCGAGAACTTGGCCTGGCGCACTACCGTGCGCCTAGATATTTTTCTGTGCAGCAACGCACTTCATCAGCACCCTAGTCTATGTACTTGGGTAGAGATTGTTATTAACATCAGCTATTTAACGTAAATTCTAATGAAACGGAATGTGAGAAATGATTGTTGTGTACAATTATTGATTTACCTTTGTTAAATACATATGTAAGTATCACTATTTATTTCCCCTGTTTTTTCATATTCACCCTTATTCTATTTGGCGTCGGCAACATCGTCATCAATTTTGAAACAACATCAATGCTAACTTTGTATTCCATAACAGTATTATGACGACGTTGCCTGTTTAGCGATAAATACAATACACATATCCAATATTTGAGTCAGCTGGTTCATTTTGTTTACTATTTTTGGTAAAAGTATTTTTGAATAAGTAAAAGCTTTGTAAATAAATTAAAATAAAATGTTTTTCTTTCCTATTGAGACGATGAAAAAAAAAATTAATAGTGAAAATAAGATTTCTCAGCCAAGTGATGCATTTGCCAGTTACCCAAGGAAAAGTAAGTGATAAGTTCTCTCATGTTTTTGGAAAATAATGGGTAATGTTCATCCTTTTAATATTTTACAAATATTTTCGGCTGAACAAAACATCATTTAGGAATGTATTGGATACAATAGAGCCTTGCTTTTGAAACAAAAGGGATCATATCAACGTTTATTGGAGCACTGAGTACCTTTGGAGGAAGCTCCAATCCTCCAAAGGTACTCAGTGCTAATTGTTTATATAGCCCGCCTTCAGTTGCTTTGCTGTTGTTGTTTGCAACCTTGTTTTTTTAATTTAAACCTCAGTATACTTTCCCAACACACTATTTACCTTACATTTTGCCATCCACCACTAGTTCTAATTGGTGGACCGAGGGAATTTAGTGCAGTCTCACTTTCTCACTGCACCTTGAAATTATTAGGAAATTACCCCTGAGGAATCCTCTAGCAAAAGAAGGACTTTTCCAACTCTTCCACAAGCTTTTCAAATTGGTTGGGGTTGGTAATTTTAATTTTGTCCATATCATATTTAACACTTTTTTGAAGAACTTTTTTCAAATAAATATGTACATTTTTATATCTACTTATATTTCACTCTTTTACCATTTAAATTATTTTTCAAATTCGTTGAGGCATGCACACAACAGAACACGACATCAAAAACACTGACGACAAAATGAACGGCAACATCAACATCAATGTTTCTTTCAGAATACCAAACATATGCTGACAGTCATCGATAAATGGCAATACTATCTACGGGAATACCGATTTGATAAGAAACATTAAAAACGACGTCGTGTTATGTTGCCGACGCCAAATAGAATAAGGGTGATTTTCATTTTTCTATTTAGGTTAGCACGAAGTTATATATTATGTATATATACATATATATTTTGGTTATATATTACAAATGTAAGGCATTTTTTCTCAAATTCCAAGGCTGGAATAACAAAATTTGTGATTTTATCTTGAGACATTATATGTTTTCAAATGTTTCCCAAAATATTATCTGCGCCCGGCGAAAGATAAGAAAAATACAGCAGAAATACAAAAAATCCCATTTTAAAGATTTTATGAAATCTTTTTGGGAATTGCCGGGAACTCAAAAGAAAATTCTATATTGTTTTACTTTTTGTATATTTATTGCATAATTTTTCACCTAACTGAGAGTTTTCAGCCGAAAATATTGATAAATGCGAATTTTATGGTATTCCTTTGTGTAAGACCTCTGCCTTCTCGGAAAACTCTTTATATCGTGCCATAATTTTTGAACCTCAATTTTTGACCGAAATCGATTATTTGCGATCGTAAATAGTCGATTTTCGTCGAAAAAACGAAGCCCAGAAAATTTGTCGCTTAAGCTATTTTACCGGTTATGGCTCGAAGTGTTGTAAGCAGATGCAAGTAATTAGAAAAAATTAGTACAAGTTTATTTTTATAGGGAAATTAATACTTACATATTTTTTTATTGTTGCTTGTAGCTGTTATAATTGAATAGATTGGTGTAATATTCATGTGTGTAGTTATGCAGCTACGTCTAATTTTGAAAAATACCTGAGATAATACTCGTAATTATACTTGTACACTAGGGTGTCCAAAAATTTTTTTTGTCCTATGCTGAAGTATAGTTTGAAACTTTAAAGGGTCATGTATATTTGAGATTTTTTTTCAGATTTTTCGGAAGAGTCTTAGTCAAATTTTTCCAAAAAATCAAATTTGCCGGCAATTTTTTGTATTTTCTTCATAACTTTAACCATAAACATAATTTTCTTAACTTTTGAGTAACTTAATTAAAAGGAAAATGTCCAAGCTTTATTTTTGTGTGCAATAATTATGGGGTTTTAATGAATTGGTTCTTTTACGTAGCCTACATTACAAATTTTCGTAATTTTTCCATAAATTTTATAAATAACGCTTTATAAGTTTTAACATTTTTATAAAAATTAAAAAAACTAATGATGTAAGTTAAGAGGTTAATTAGTTTTAAATAATTCAAAACAAAAATTCTTGAATTTCCTCTTACCGTCCCTGAGTTATAGCCGTTTTTAGGTTTAATTTTAAATTTTTTTTTCGGTATAAAATTAAACTGGTTAGTCCCTATTTACACTGTGCAAGTCTTATTGCTAAGCTGATTAGTTTATTAGGAGAGAGAGACGGGAGGAAAAGAAACGCTTCTGTTCCCCTCGTCTCTCTCTCCTATAAACTAATCAGCTTAGTAATAAGACGGGTATAACTCAGGAACGGTAAGAAGAAAATCAATTTGTACTGATGAATTGCTTAAATTCAAACACGGTAAAAGTAATAATAATTGTAAGCTATTTGTTTTCATCTAACAATGATTCTATCAATATAACAGAATTTATATTTTTTTTTTGTTAACATTTTATATGCATTACTATTATAAAAAATATATATTGTTAGTTAATTTAATTATTATTTTTCGAACTTCATTTATTACTATATTTATGATTTGAATAGGCTAAAGTTCGTATCGCTTTTTAAGCCAAATTACTATATATTGTTAGACTTCAAAAAGTCTTTAACATGTATGCTAAATTTCTAATTACCTTCTACTTCTTATTTTACTTTTGGTCATATTTCGAACTGAAAATATTCTTTCCACATTTGATGAAGTGTGCAGAAAAGAAAGAATATGTTGAACGATTCCATGAATATTACCAAAAACTTGTTCATTGAAACAATTCTTTACGATATCGTAGAATTTTTTCAAAACTCTATCACACTTATAGCCTGTTTTTCGCAAATGAATAAGTGTATACGTTCTTTAAAATAACGAATGAAATTGTATTTTCGTTTTTAAAACATTTATTTATTTTCATGTGTGTGACAACCAATGATGCCAATTTAGCCATTTTCTGGGTAAATTTAGCCATTTTTCATCTCATTTAGCCAAAAGAAAAGTGAATTTAGAAATATTTCATAGAAATTAGCTATTTTTTTAACCATTTTTATTTTAATCTAGCTATTTTTTAGCTATTCTTCCAAACATGAAATTTGTTTGTGATTTTTCACAAAAAATTTAAACTCGTAACATGGGAACATTAATAAACTACAAAAAAAAACAGAGTAATATGTTATTTTTTTCGCATTAATATCTATAAATCCCGGTTCAAACTTGCCATTTTTGTTGCAGCAGTCTAAAAGCGCTTATATGAAAGAGATGGCTCAATTGGTAACAATAGGATTTGCTACTGCATTCTTATAATCGTTGCAAGGTGTTTATAAGTTGTCGGGTCTACAGTGAAACCTCTCATAACGGACACCTCCTATAACCGGACACCTCTATAACTGGACAATTTTTGTAGATCCAACACGTTCATTAGTTTTTCCATACAAAATGCACTCCCATAACCGGACACTCTCATAAAAGCACAGAAGCGGTGAAACACGGCAACAAGAGTTGCATTTAAATAGTAGGTCTTTCTTTATTCAACTCTGATTCATATTTATATTAGTGTCAATGATATTGCTGGTTCCCTGGTTAACGCATATGTAAATACTGATTCGTTGGAGACGCAAAGAAATTGCTGTTTATATGAAGAAGTTGTTTGCTTAGCTGGTGTCTCAAAATGGCAGTGAAAAAATTGTTTTTATCAATTACAGAAAAAATAAATTATATTTTAAACGAGTTTGAAAAAGGAAAATATTCGGTGCACGAATTTGTGAAGATATAAAGTTTCTTGTGTATTTTAACAATTAATATTGCTACATTGCTTATACAAATTGCATTTTCAAAGCATTTTTCTAGAGACGACTTTGTTGTATTCCAACAAATAAAATCATTGAAAGTCATTTGAAACCCAACAGCTGAAATTATACCAATCTAATTTGGAGAAGTCTACTCCTAAAATAATTTTTCAACTACAATGAAATCCAAAAAATGCGTAACTCTCTCATAAGCGGACACCTCTCATAAACAGACAAAAACAGGGCGACCGTGAGTGTCCGGTTATGAGAGGTTTCACTGTAATTGGTGGTTTATGATATCAATCAAACAAGGGTCATATTTGTTTTACAGGAGTGAAAATATCAAGAAAAATAAAATTTTAAATGAAAGTTTAAAAAATAGAAAGTTAATAAAAAGTATAAACAAAAATTTCGCAAGGAATGGATTAGTATCCCAAAAATTTAAGGACTTAATAGCAGAATGTACAAATGAATAGAAGGCGTAATGCAAGTATTTTAAGTTTGCACTATATGCGCAGTTTTTTTTTTTTATTACCTGAAGAAAAATTATTTTATTTATTACTTCAATTTATTGTTTTTATTTACTTTAAAAAAGTTCCCGATTTGCATTAAAAAAAACAATATATGAAATACCCTCTTGTTTTTGCTAAAGTTCATGATTTTTGCATTCGATTTTGCTTAGCCATTTTTCAGCTAGTTTTTAGCCATTTTTTTGTCTACATTTAGCCATTTTTGGTATAGGAATTCTGGCATCACTGGTGACAACAAAAGAGCTTTCAGTTTTTCACACTCATAAATTTTTTATGTAAAATTTATTAAAAATCAGTCTACATATTTTTCATTTGACTTTAACGAAAATGTTATTTAATTTTTAATGTTAGAATGTGAACTGACTTAAAATAGTGATCAACTATTTTTTCCTTTTATTTCTATATTTGTGATTTGAACGGGCTAAAGTTCGTATCGCTTTTTAAGCCAAATTACATGTGATTATTATTAATGAACAAATAACACCAAAGTCTGTTGTAAATATTCTGACTAACAACACATAGTTGAACGGAACAGCCAGCCGTTTTCGAAGGCCAATAAACCTTCATCATCAGCGTTCTTTTGTGTTTGGTCCACTGTGTGTGGTGTCAGTTGATGTAGATTTCTGCTTTATATACTTAGCATTTTATTGCAAATGGAATATGTGAATTGTTTTGATTCATCGTATTTCAATTTGCTGAAAGCTTTTTTGTATTGTAAGCTCAATTTTACCATCACTATATTTACAACAGTCTTACCATTTTCGTTTTGTTCTTTTTACTAATTATACACATGTTACTTAATTTGCTTATTTTTTGTTCTACTTAAGACAAACTTTTTTGGTTTGTTACTATTAAGTATATTTTTATTTTTAATTTTTATATTTCTTCCTTTTATTTTTTACTATAAATTACAAAAAAAAAAAAATTAATTAAACGAAAAAATCTAAATGGCTTTATCTATAAGCAGATTGCTTTAACTTTCACAAAAACGACTCTCGACTTCCTTACAAGGCAAAGATATTTCCCTTGCTTCTATAATTTTTCTGTAAAAGAATCAACATCAAATTCAGTATAAACAAATAATTTTCGCTTTATTTTCCATAATTTGACTGTCAAACAAATCACAAAAAATTTTAGTATTGAGTCAAAATAAAGTAAAAGTTATAAAGAAAAAAAAACTTAGTTCTAATAAACAACGGAAAATATGAAATGCAATGAAAATCTGTTTTAATGGGTAAATGGATTTCCAGTTGAATGCTAAAATCAATTGAAAATTAAATTGCTTACCCCTTTATTGATAAAATTTAAAATTAATTTGAAATGAATTTTATTTAAAATTTTTCATACAAAATTTTTTTAATAGATATTATTTTTTGTATTCCTTCACTGTAATAATTTTTTGAGTGTAAATTTTTCGTTATACCTACAAATCTCTTTTTTTTTTGTCAAAACGAAAGCTTTAGAATATGTTTTATAAAAATTAAATTTTAAACGTTATCGTTTATAAACGAAACATAAAAACGAAAGGGATTACATATGTTTTCTAAAAACAGACTGTTAGTTTCAAAGTATGTTTGTATCAAGTAGATGTAACTGAAGTTTATTATAGTTGTAATTTCTACAGAATCCTGATGACTCTCATTGACCTTATGTTTCTCTTTAAATTTTTTTGAGCGTATTTTGTTTCGCTGGGAAGCATTTGTGTTACAAAAGAAATAATATTATTCGTGTCTCCACTTACATAAAACATGTTCTGGTGCAAACTTTTGAAACCAATTGTAATAATAGTCCTTGAAGTTATACTTAGTTTTCAAATATGACATGAAATAAATGTAAAAAGACTTGATTTTATTTTCGAATTCTACAACTATATAATGGAAAACTGAGTTTTTGCTTATTAATA
Source organism: Tachina grossa (assembly GCA_949987645.1). Classification (NCBI taxonomy): domain Eukaryota; kingdom Metazoa; phylum Arthropoda; class Insecta; order Diptera; family Tachinidae; genus Tachina; species Tachina grossa. Next base: position 61,197,878 of record OX465278.1, on the reverse strand, counting down.
GTTCAACTTCAACACCGCAATAAATTTCTTCCGTTAAAAGATAGTGTGAATTTAAATCTTTGTTATCAACATGATTATCATTAATGTATTTTTTGTTTAAAATATTTCGACACAAATGACGAATTAAAGTAAAACCTCTTCAAAATTAAGTGGACTCTTAAACATAAATATCATTTATTATTTTAAGAAGATAACAAAAAAAAAAAAAAAAAAAAAACAAACAAACATACATCTTGCTTATTTATACCATCTATCAATATATTTCATATAAATTAAGTTTTATCATTACATCCCACTGTTCAAGGACAAGGACTATATCTGCAACAGTTTGGTGAGATCACCAACGTTTTCGGGAATACTTAAAAATAAGATGAAGTTCTGAGTTGATATATTTCCGAAAATTTATAAAATCATCTTTTTGACATGAGCTGTTGCAAAAAATTCATTTATTCCTTTTAAGAAATCGTCATTGCCTCTAAGCAAACATTCCCCATCATAACCGAACAGTTGTCAACCCCAAACCCTACTAAGCTTTCAATACTTAAAAACGTAAAAATATAAGAAGATTAGTTATTATTGCAGTACAAAAAGTTTCCATATTAATGGACAAAAAGTGCCAGAAAAGGAGCGATAGTGCGACAGTGCCAGCCATCATCCAATGGTGCCAAAAATGGCACAATTGTTGTCATATTTCCCATCACTGAGTAGAAGTAGTACTATATTTGTTTTCAAGTCAGCGTTGCCAGAAACAATTTTTTATTATTATTTTTAGTTAATTTAATTATTATTGTTCGAACTTCATTTGTTTCGATATTTTATGATTTGAACAGACTAAAGTTCGTATCGCTTTTTAAGCCAAATTACATGTGATAATTATTAATGAACAAATAACATCAAAGTAAGTACTCAGACAAACATGTAGTAGAACGGAAAAGCTAGCCGTTTTCGAAGGCCAATAAACCTTCATCATCAGCGTTCTTATGTGTTTGGTCCACTGTGTGTGGTGTAAGTTGATGTAGATTTCTGCTTTATATACGCAAGTTTTTTGAAAATGGAATATGGGAATTGTTTTGATGCATCGTATATCAATTTGTTGATGTTATTTGTTCATTAATATTTATCACATGTAATTTGGCTTACAAAGCGATACGAGCTTTAGCCTGATAAAAAATCATGCATCATAGAACTGTAAAGTATGCTTCTGGTTTTAATTAAATTATACGTTTTATGCTAGGAACACAACTGGGACGAACGACGAAATAAAACACATTTGTGCATATGAAAATGAACACAACACCGCCGTCGTACGAAATTCGTCTTGCGTGACAAACTTTGAGATAGATTTATTTCTGGCTCCATGAAAAATCGACCAAAACTAAATCGCCCAAAAAAATTACCAAAAAAAATTGAAAAATCACGCAAAATTTTCAATACGAAAAATCACCAAAAAAAAAATTAAAAATCGCCAAAAAAAAAAATGAAATATCGCCCAAAATTAAAAAACAACAGAAAAAAATTAAAATTATATTAATTTGATTTTTATATTAAAATGAAAAAAGAAAAGTTGTAGAGAAGTGTAAATAATGTTCGTTCGTTCCCGAATTTTCTACACCATAGCGTTCCTCGACACGGCGCTGCCTAATAAAAAATTTTCTGCCTTGCAAAGTTTTCCTGCTTAAGAACGTTTTTTGCACTGCCGACCTTCGGACGGGCTCAAAGATTTTCTCCACCATTGTGCTTCCCGACAGGGCGCTGCCTAATAGAACGTTTTCTTGCACCATGAAAGGATTTTCTCCACCATAGTATTTCCCCACACGGCGCTGATTAATAAAGATTTTCTGCTTTGCCAAGTTTTTTTGTTTAATAACATTTTCCTGCACTGCCGGCCTTAAGAATTTTCTCTACCATGGTATTTGGTTGTATTTTTCCCTTTAATTTTTAAACGTTTAAACGATTTTGGGTGATTTTTCATATGAAAACTTACTTAAAATTTGTAAGAAAAAATTTTTGGGCGATTTTTCATTTTTATTTTTGGGCGCTTTGGTTTTGGCTGATTTTTCATGGAAACATTTTTCATATGAAAAATCGCTCAAAATTCCAAAATGAAAAATCACCCAAAAAAAAAAAAAAAAAAATTAAAAATTGCCCAAAATTTTTGGGCGTTTTTTTCATATGAAAAATCACCCAAATTTTGTATGGAAAAATTTTGGGCAATTTTTCATTTTTATTTTTGGTCGATTTGGTTTTGGGCGATTTTTCATGGAGCCTTTATTTCTATTTTGTACGCCGACGAACGACGAAAAAAAATTTTTCTCTCTCACTCCTCCAACTTTTCGTCGTTGTTGTGTTTTACACGACGAATTTACGCAGCAAACTCTTATCGACGAATTCGTACGAAATTCGTCGTTCGTCCCTAGCATTACTCAAATAGACTGCTTTTCAAGCTCGGTACCAAGAAGGTTGATACATTAAACCCATTCACCGAAGCAAGCTACCGACTAAAAAATTTCAAGGAACAAATACACATGTTTATGTTTATGGAAATTATTCTTTTCACGACAAAAAGGCAACAGGGCAGGGCGGCAGTTGTTGTTGTCTAGTCCCATTGAACTAATTTTTATTTCTTTGGCGACAATGAGCAAATACAGTGTTGCCAATATAAAACAAGTATTGAATGAATGATATTTTACAATTGTTTAATAATATTTAATAGAAATAATGTCCCAAAATCGTCGTAAAGAAAACAATTGTTTCATCTTTATATGATATAAGTACATTTTAAAAGAGTAATTAAATTTTTATAAATGCTAAATAGTTGATGGTGGCAATACTGATATATGCCTTTGTACTTGCAGACAGCGTTCCCATAATATTTTTTTTGGAAAACTGAAAATTTAGCATAAAAAAATGATTTTCATGTGCAAAAACTGCTCATAAAAAATTCTTTAGTATTTTGTAAATTTTGGCGCTTTTGGGGGGGTGGGGGGGGGGGGGTTGAGGTGTTAACCATACGTCTATTTCTGATATATTTTTATATTATGACTTGATAATGGTTGTCAAGTTGTTACGTTTTACCATGCCGAAAGCCTCATCAGCATCAATTAAGACAATATGGCTCTAAAAATGTTTGAAGTTTTAATTAATTGAAATGGAAGTGTTTTAGTTGCACTATGGGATTTTTCGCATTAAATTACACAGGGAAATTCTTTTTTTATGAATCAACCTAAAGAAGTAAGCGGATCGAAAATTCATTAAAGAAGGTAACTAAAATGTTTGTTATTTGATGAGCACAATGATTTATTTATTTAATACACTTACTTAGCCAAAATAAAATGTTGTTTTTTCTGTTAATTCTGAAATTTTGCTAAGAGAGAAAATATGTGTATGGCTTCAAATTTGGTATATATTTCGTCTTGTTTCGTCTCATTCTATAAGGGATCGAATTGTTTCAATGAAGAAACTTGTTTTTCTTTTTCAATAAGACAAACCTAATTAATATTAATAAAGGAAGTGATACATCCGTATGAACCCAACTTGCAAACGATAAGACCAAACACAACCTTCTTGCGAATTCTCTCTTGCTGTTTGAAAAAAGTACTAATAAACCTTCACTAATATACTCGTATTAAGCAAAATGGGTAAAACTATGGCTTCAGATATCAGAACTAAAATAAAAAAGTTGAGAAAAAGTAAAAACTGCACAATTAATAGAGCAAAAAACTGCAAAACTGCTCTATGCTTAAAAAAAACTCCTAAAATCAGTTAAAACTGCACATTTGGCAACGCTGCTTGCAGATGATGCTACTATTGTCTACGAGGCGACAAATGCAGCCAGCAGCATTTGAAGTCGTGTGGTGTGGTGAATGGGTTTAATGCATGATAGCTTATTGCCGACATTTTTCACTCTGCCGTCAAGCATGCAGATAAAAATTCACACACAGATGAGATGGTATTTAATGTACTCATGAGAATTACCATTAATGTTTTTTATTGATTTTTGGTTACATTGCGCCCACTGTTTGATTATAATTATATAAAGTTTGGTAAAAGTAAACATCAATTACGTGTAAAACTACTTTTCATTAAACAGTTGCGAAGTATGGCTAGAGTATAAAATCTTTACAGTTTGACAATTGAAATTGATAGTGAATTTAAAAGATTTTCCTTCCTACAACAGCAGATTGGTGTGTAGCGACGTTTGAATTTGTCTGTAGTCTCAAAGGTTTTATTATTTAATTATAATAAATTTATTAGGTCAGTGGTATAAAAAGCATATATAAAGAGCGTTTAAAGTTTAAAAAATTGCACTAATTAACAGCTTCGAGTTATCATTTCAATTTCATTTAATGGTTATTATATGAAGCTTAATGATATTTTTTTAAATGACTTCAAATCTGTGACAGAATGTGCGAGAGAAGGATTTGAGCTGGTTAATAAAACAGGCTTAATTTTGTTATTTTTTTTTATTATTATTTTATTTTTTATTTTTTTTAGTTTAAGAATTCTTTTGCTAATGACACATAAATCTTGTGCTTAAAAATTTTTCGTTTTTTTTTTGGTTTTTGCTACTAATATTGTGGTTAAAAAACGTTTAGCTATATTTATCTTAAGCTTAATGAGTGATCATAAATTTTTTTTATAAATGAGCACATTAATTGACATTAACAGTTGTTTGTGGTTAAACAGGTCTTGCACGAAAAGAAAACAGAAGTTTTTTTTATTTAGAATAAAGTAATCTATCAAGATTCTACTTGGAAATCGAAATAAATTTGATAAAATGTGATTAAAAGCGAGTTTCATTAGATTTTAAAGTTTTCTTGCAGCAAGTTTTCATTCGTTAAACTGGCTGGCATTTGCATTCACACGAAGTAATTTGTTGTGCAGAGTTTTTTTTTTGTGTATGTATGGATGTATATGTATGTAAATGCGAGTCTATTAACATATATAGTTATTTATCTTTGTCTTCTCGCCAACAAAGGTAAAGTAAAGGTAACTTCAGACTTGCCAAACATTTGCCCCAAAAAGCGTAACCACTAAATACTAATGTAAAAAGTTATGATTCAGACAGGTGCTTATATCAAGTTAAACTGTTTCAAACATAACTAATAGACAATGTCATAGAACTTAACATTATTAGAAACTGTTTAACAATTTCAATGCTGAAAAAATATATAAAACATTCAGATCATCCAAAAGACATTGTCACACCAAAAATAATAGTCCATAAAATCTATGGAATGATATTGAATGAACGGTGAATAAAATTGTGTGGAACGAGTATATTTTGCATGAATATCCATGCTATGCGGGTCGCAATTGCTCACATTAGAATACCAGGGCATTTAAAAAAATTAACTGTAAGTTAGTTTAAAAGTAATGCAGAGTGAGACAATTGACTATCGCCTAGGACATCGCAATATTAAAATAGTCAGTTGATTACATTCAAATGTGGGCAAGGCACATTCACCAGGTAGTAGCGGAAACGCAGCTAAGCTATTTTTTTTTTTTTAATTATAGTTCATGCGAAGCTTCAAAAATTGTTTGCTAAAGAGAAATTAAAAAAATATGTTTAAAAAATTTCAATATGAAAAATATTTTATCAAAAAAATTCTGTGAAAACAAATTAAAAAATAAGAAAAAACCATTAAAAAAAATTTGTGAAAAGTGCTAAACGATGCAAATTTTGTTAGTTGTAGCTGCTGTGGAGAAACTTTTACAACTTTATGTGAATAATTTTTGTTATTATTGTGTTACAGCAAATTATATTTTTGACGTTTTGCAAAAACTAAAAGCTATGTTGTTTTTTTTCATTGTTGTATTTTTTAATTGTTCTTGTAATCCTGATATTCAGTGTGACCAGAGTTTAAAATAACATTAAGCTAAATCACGTTTGAAAAAGAGCTAAAATAAGTTAAAAATTAAAATTTTAAACCACAAAATAAAGCTAAACTTTTTTCGGCTTCTTTGACAAATTTTCAATAGTTTCTTATTACTAAAATAACGTTAAATATATACATACACAAACAAATTTTTCTATTATTTGAAAGAAAAAAATATTGAATAATTTTTTAATTATTATTTATTCATTATTACATTTGAGTCTATGGAAAAACAAAAGAAAAACCTCCCAAAATAAGCTTAACCAGTCTTCAAAAATGTAAAAGCATTTAGACTAAAATACGAAACCTTTTTAGGGTTCCGTACACCAAAGGTGAAAAGGAACCCTATTGTTTTCGCTACGCTGTCCGTCTGTCCGTCACACGGTACAACAACAAGTACATGAGAATCAAAAATTAAAGGGTGTTCCAAAACGAGCAACGAAAAATGTTAAAATCCCATGTAATATACATACAATTGTTTATATAGTGTATTTTTATACAGACTATAGTGTATAGTGTATTTTTATACAGACTACAATAATTAACACTAAAATTTAAAAAAAATTAAATTAAAGGGTGGTCCATCAGTTAATGCAATTTTGACTATGTAATTTTGGCAATTTGCTATATCTTGGAAACCGTAAGAGGCAAACACTTGACATTTTCAAAAACTAAAAAAAATCGCCAAAACGAAAAAAATCGCCAAAATTAAAACAAATTTCTAACACTAAAATAAATCGCCAAATTCGAAAAAATCGCCAAAAAGAAAAAAAAAACCAAAGTGAAAAAAACGCCAAAAATCTAAAAAAATCGCCAAAACGTAAAAATGTCGCCAAAACTACAAAAAATGCTTTACTACAGCAAAATCTTATAAAACAAACGTTAACAACACTGTTTGCAAGAAATTTGTTTGAGTATTGTAGGTATAACAGTAAAGAAGAAAACACTTCGTGACGGAAGAATTTGTGATACTTGCTTCTTTCTACGTATGAGCGCGTGTACAAATGTCATGCATGTATGTGTGTATGATTTTTTATTTTTCTGCGCACATGCAAAGGCACACACATGCATTAACATTAGTTGTATGCGGTAAATCACATAATAGCTTACCATCTACATATTACACACACACTCAAAAGTACAATATAAAAAATAACAAGCATACACTAATCAACAGTACTTCTTTTGAGTGTTTGTTACAAACAAGCTGTCTTGGCGACATCGCTTGTTAACACTGATATACACGTAAACCAATACATCCATCGTGCTTCGCTTATAGTACGACAGCATTTATTATTGGTTTAATATAATACATGTGACGTGAATTAATTTAAAAATCATGACGTATTTACATTTAAAGACCTTTTACGTAGGTCTCTAGTACATACCAAATGGGCTGGATCGATTTTGATTTAGTTTAAAAGCTGAAGAAAATCGGTCCAGCCGCTTAGAAAATATCACTTCGTTTCTAGATATATTTAGCTGAATCTGTACGCCGTAGCTCCCAAAACGGCTAGACCTATTTTAGTTAAAAAAATAAGATAAATTTAGATCTAAATAAGCTAGTATGGTCACGCTGCTGATATTACCTGGAAGTAAATGTGCCTTGAAACTGCGTATAGGGGGCAAACTTTCAATACTTGCAGTATGCCTTCTATTCATTTGTACATTTTGCTATTCAGTCTTTAAATTTTTTCTAATCCATTCCTTGCGAAATTTTTGTTTATACTTTTTATTAATTTTCTATTTTTTAACTTTCATTTAAACTTGAACTTATATTTTATTTTCAGCCGTGTAAAAAAAAATGACCCTTCTTGCCTGACAGATATCAAACAACACAGAAAAAATTATTTCCAAAAAATTTTCAAACAAACGTGTATTTTGAAATATAATTTAGTTTCAGTAAATATTTTTTACTGTTTCAGTAAATTATTTGTTCCAATTTTATTTCATGTAAAAAAACTGTATAGAATGAAAATTATCTATATAAAGTAAAATTTGTAAAAAAAATTTTTAGATTTTTTTTTTTTATATTTAAATTTGTTATTTTCAGTTAAATTTATTTTTATATACTGTAAAAAAATTTGTCTGATTTTTTTTTAATTTTTTCTACAAATTATTTTATAAAGGGTGTCCCAACAAGAACGCAAGATTTAAATATGGCGCCATTCGAAGTGTCATTGTTTGACATTTGAACAATTGTTATTGTTTGCTAGTAGAAGTTACGAGGTTAGTAAAAATGGAGCGCTACACTAATGAACAACGCATTCTCATTGTGAAATTGTTTTACCAAAATGGTGAAAGTTTTGCGGCTACAGTTCGCGATCAATTTGGGGTCACAATAATGCTCCAAAAGAGTCAACTGTAAAGACATTAATGGATAAATTTGCCGAAACTGGGTCTGTTAGTGATGTAAAGACAACAACGCGCCTTCAGGGACCGTAGCTGTTATGCATTTTATAATAAAAATCAGAATATACTAGTTATTTTATGATTTTTATTTTTTTGAGCAGAAATAAAAATCATTTTCTGATTTTTATTTTTTTAACCAGAAATAAAAATCAATTTCTGATTTTTATTTTTCTGAGCGGAAATAAAAAGCAATTTCTGATTTTTAATTTTTTGAGCAGAATTAAAAATCAATTCTTTATTTTTACATTAAACTTAAGAAATAATTTTTTGTACATTGTACATATATTTATGTTCATACATATGTATGTACAATGTACAACACGTGCATATACAAATTATTTGTTACGTTTAATGTAAAAATAAGAAATTGATTTTTATTTCTGCTCAAAAAAATAAAAATCATAAAATAACAATTATTTCTGCTCAAAAAAAAAAATAAAAATCAAAAATTTTTAAATCATTTGAGTTTTTAAAAATCTAATTGAAAACAATCAAAATGGTATGATTGCCTAGGCTCTACGACATTTCCTTGTACTTGATTTTTTTCTTTAAAAATTCAAGAATAACAATTATTTTCGGTCCCTGCGCGCCTTCGACCAGATCGATCGACCGAAAATGTCGCAGCTGTACGTGATGATGTCGCTCAAACGCAGGTGAAGCGCAAACAGTCAATGGTGTTCGGTATAGTGAAATGATAGCCAGTTTTTTCGTGCCTAGAATTGAAGAAATGAATGTGGAGGGCATGTGGTTTCAACAAGACGGCGCCAAATGTCATACAGCCAGAGAAACAATTCAATTGCTACATCAGTCATTTACCGGTCGTGTTATTTCGCGTTTTGGAGACCAGAATTGGCCGCCTAGATCGTGAGATTTAACACAATTAGACTTTTTTCTTTGGGGTTTATGAAGTCGATGGTTTAAGCAAATAAGCCGACGACGACTCAAGCCTTAAAAGAGGAAACTGGACGCTGCATTAATGAATTACCGCAGCATTTATGCAAAACGGTCGTTGATAATTTCATTAAAAGATCGCGTGTGTGCCAGCAAAGCCGCGGCGGCCATCTGCCAGATTTGTTGTTCCACACATAACCTCATTTTGTCTACTTTACGATATAATAAAGTTTCACGATTTTTTTTTAAATATCTGTGTTTTATTTAAAATTTTAATCTTGCGTTCTTGTTGGGACACCCTTTAGATATAAAAAACTGTTTATTTTTTTTAAAGAATTTTATTTGCCGTTTTCAAATTTTATATGTTTGTATATTCCTCAATATAGTATTAAGAGTCTTACTATAAACATACGGAGTTTGTTAACTAAATTCAAAAATTTTTTGGGTTGAAGTCTACTGACGAGTTCCAAAAGCGGGAACGAAATGAACGAACCATAAAAACAAGCCAATTTTTGAAATGAAAAAAAAAATAGTTGAGCCTTTCATTTGATTCAGTTATTTTTTTCAAATAAAATTTTTACTAATTTAAAAAAAAAAAAAATTAAGAATTATTATTGATTCAGTTAATTTATTTTCTGATAATACGAAATATTTTAGTGAATGTGTTTGTAAATTATAAAAAAAAATTGCTGAATAATACAAAAAAATCTGCAAAAATGTTTTTCTGTTCCTATTAATAAATTTGACTGAAAATATTTTGAGTTTCAGTTAACGTTTTTCTCTAATGCCATAATAAGTTAACTTAAAATAAATTTTTTTTCCAGTTAAATTTTTACAAAATTGTTATCAGAATCTACAATTTTTTTTTTGTAAGTCCGCATTCATACAAAATATTTACTGATTCAATGAATTTGGTTACTGAAAACGAAATTTAGTTTTTTCTGTGAAACACATAGACCCGAAAACTTTCAACAAAATTGCAGCGATTATAAGAACGGATTAGCAAATCTTATCATTACCAATTTAGCCAACGCTTTTAGACTGCTGCAACAAAAATGGCAAATTTGAACCGTGATTAATTGATATTAGTGTGAAACAATACTCCGTTGTGTTTTTTGGTAGTCACTAAGTGTTCTTTTGATGAGAGTTTAAATTTTTTATAAAAAATCAGAAATAAATTTCATGTTTGAAAAAATAGCTAGATTAAAATAAAAGTGGCTAAAAAATAGCTAATAGCTAGATTGGATGAAAAATGGCTAAATTTAGCCAGAAAATGGCTAAATTGGCATCACTGCAGTCGATACTAGTTGCAAAACAGTTAGCTTAAAGTTAGTTTAAAGTACACACTTACATACCCACGCATGCGTTTACTTACATGCTGTTGCATATCTACAATGTTTTGTTTCTTAATCTATATATATAAAAGAGGATGTGTGTATGTATGTATGTATATATGTAACGTATGAACCCCAAAACGGCTGGGCCGATTTTGATGAAATTTTCCGGGAATCTTCAGAATATTCAGGCGGGTGGCACTGTGAAGTCTGATTTTTGATTTCCAGTCTGCGGGCGGAGGGGCTTGGCAAAATTCATTTGTATGTATATATATATATATATATATATATATATATATATATGTATATATATATATATATATATATATATATATATTTAGTTTTTTGTTTTTTTTAAATTTATTTTATTTAATTTTTTTTTATTTTATTTTATTTTATTTTTTTTGAAAGGTGTTGTCATGTTTTTCAAAACGAGATATCAAACTCTTAAATCGGTTATGTAGTTCCGAAGATATTTACAAAAAACGTATGTTAATAATGTCCAATATCAAAATTTTAAAACTTTCGAAATGTTGCATTAAAAAATCCGAGTTTTCGGTTTATTTACAAAATATTTACATCATTCGATAACACGATGGGGGTAGCGAAGCACACCGGCTGTAGTTAGTTTTATATAAAAACTTAGTTCACCACTAGTTTATTAATCTTTTTGTTTTTAGTCTTTAGGACAATTTAATTTTACTTTGTTATTGGATATTTTTCAAACAGCTGATTGTTTTTCGGCTTGCCCAAACTGGCCCAAAGAAAAATTACTAGCTGTTTCGTTCAAGAAGAATAATTATTATTTGAGTACGGGACAGTTTTCGGTAAAATTGGGTTCCCGCGGGCTCCCAATGTGGAGTACAGGATCAAACCTATTGTTTCATCAGGATAATTCACTTGTGTACTCACTATGGGGGAAAATCATAAATAAGGCTACAACCTGCTACTCCATCTATCAAGCCCTTCAGACTAAGCGCCTTGCGACTATTTCTTATTACAAAATTGAGAAAAAATGGGTCCAACGAAGAAAACATCATTGAAACTAACTGCTGTTTTATAGGAACTTGAATTTTTTTCATACATCGTTGGCTTAGTCCGCTTTTTATGCAAAGTGTGTTTTTAATGTAGAATGCTAGTGTAACTCAAAGCACATAATTTCCAAAAATTAAAATGTCTATGTTTTTTTAACTGTTATGCAGTAGTAAGCAAATATGCTAAGTCCAGAAAAATTTAAAAAAACACATGTTAAGTCCAGCGGAAAACAATTTTCATTTAAGGCTTCATTAGTATTTACTTTCTGTTTGCTGTTCTGTGCCGCTCCTTTCTGTATAAAATATTTTGCAATTACTTTGTCTGTGAAAGAAATCAGCTGGCAACCTATAGAATTGATTGCACTTGTACACAAAATATCACAACACACTAATACATACACACTTTTGGCTGTCACTTAACGTTGAATTCTATTTTCTACAGATTTGTCCGCAACAAAACAGAACGAAAAAGTAAAAACTAACCACACATACAGATTTTCAACTCAACAGAAACAAAACAGCTGATTCAGAACAGAACAGCACGTACAAACTAATTCTGCATTTAGTGTACTTGCATTTACTTAACAAATAGCTTTTTGGTGTTAATTAAAATAATAAATTTAATAGTTTCATTATCCTCACATAAATGTGAGAACTGTCAATAAATTTAGACAGTTTTTTGTCCCTCCTGAAAAATTAAAAAAAGGAATTAGCATATTTGCCGACTAAGCCAACGATATATATTTTTGTGTAAGGATACCCAGCAAAATAAGACATGACAAATCAAGTGTTGAATCATGGGTTCAAGTGATGACGCATTGGTTCGATTTAGGTGAAACATGCATGATTTTTACATTAGCTTGTCATTGGATATCATGTGTTTGTGCAACAATTTAAATAATTTGATATCCATTCAACTAAAGGAATTTAAGCCATGCAAGTTCCCTGATTCGATGATGTTTTTTCAAGTAAATACAAACCAAACAAATAAATAAAAACTTTTGTCGCAGCATACGAACCAGTGATGGGAATTGGAAATCTTGATTTCGTGCCAAATCTGTTTCTAAATAGTGCCAAAATCACTTTAATAGTGCCAAACCACTTTTTATATAATTTAAGTGTTGGCAGTTGATGTTCGTTTAGTATCCTATGGTCCTTTAATGATACATTATTGTGTATAGCTAGAAAATTCCATGAATATTACAAAAACCACGTTCCAAAATTAGTTTACACACATATGGACATTGTATATGTATGTATATGTATATGTATATGTATATGTATATGTATATGTATATGTATATGTATATGTATATGTATATGTATATGTATATGTATATGTATATGTATATGTATATGTATATGTATATGTATATGTATATGTATATGTATATGTATATGTATATGTATATGTATATGTATATGTATATGTATATGTATATGTATATGTATATGTATATGTATATGTATATGTATATGTATATGTATATGTATATGTATATGTATATGTATATGTATATGTATATGTATATGTATATGTATATGTATATGTATATGTATATGTATATGTATATGTATATGTATATGTATATGTATATGTATATGTATATGTATATGTATATGTATATGTATATGTATATGTATATGTATATGTATATGTATATGTATATGTATATGTATATGTATATGTATATGTATATGTATATGTATATGTATATGTATATGTATATGTATATGTATATGTATATGTATATGTATATGTATATGTATATGTATATGTATATGTATATGTATATGTATATGTATATGTATATGTATATGTATATGTATATGTATATGTATATGTATATGTATATGTATATGTATATGTATATGTATATGTATATGTATATGTATATGTATATGTATATGTATATGTATATGTATATGTATATGTATATGTATATGTATATGTATATGTATATGTATATGTATATGTATATGTATATGTATATGTATATGTATATGTATATGTATATGTATATGTATATGTATATGTATATGTATATGTATATGTATATGTATATGTATATGTATATGTATATGTATATGTATATGTATATGTATATGTATATGTATATGTATATGTATATGTATATGTATATGTATATGTATATGTATATGTATATGTATATGTATATGTATATGTATATGTATATGTATATGTATATGTATATGTATATGTATATGTATATGTATATGTATATGTATATGTATATGTATATGTATATGTATATGTATATGTATATGTATATGTATATGTATATGTATATGTATATGTATATGTATATGTATATGTATATGTATATGTATATGTATATGTATATGTATATGTAAGTTTCTCTGTTTGCATGTTTATATGTTTGTAAAAGGTAATCGCCGAAACTGCCGGCTCGAATTTAAAATTTTTTTCAACAAAATGAAGAATGGAACCTCCTTACGGACATAGGCTAAGTAAACTTCAACTAATGTGCCTTAGAGAGGGTCCGCGGGCGCTAAACCTCCTATACTTAGAAAATATGAATTATCAGTTTAGAAGAGATCTATTAAAGCAATAGCTTACGTACTGAAAAGAAAAATAAAATCATTTTAACTTTAATACGCTGTTCATCCCACATTTCGCCTCCAGTCTATCTGTCCGCTCGACCGTTACCTAACCGAATGCTAAAGTGACTGCTGAACTGATTTTTTTTATGAAAATGGAAACATAGGCTTTTTATGTATGTACAAAATAAACATGACGGAAATAAAATTATTGATGGCAAGGCAACGTTTAGTGGCCTCAGCTAGTCTTTTACATAATTCAACAAAACATGATTCTAAAGGATACATCGCTCCAGTGAATAAATTGGAGGTAATTAATCAGGAACAACTTTTTCTCTATTTCCAAAATATAAAAAACAATGAGTGTTCGAACTCACGGGCGATGTCTTAACACTTTTTTGTTACACGGTACCTGTTCGATTTCTATGAACACAGACCCACAAACCCGGAGGTAGAGTTATACCTGATTTACATTAAGCGTTTTTTCATGAAATTTCATGAATTTTGTTGCACGCAACTTTTTCTATTTGCTAATTGCAGCGCTATAAAAGAGAATTTTATATAAAAAAGGGCGTAGATTGAATCTCTGATGCATTTTTGACAACTTTTTTGATATAAGTTGCTCCTCGAGGCCTCCTATTGACAAATAAAAAATTTTCATGCAACTAATTTCATGAAAAAAATGCTTAATGTAAATTAGGTATTAATATAAAGTATTTAATGAAAAAGAATAGTTTATTGAATTTAATTTTACTTTGTATAATTTATTAACGTTATGTTTTCAGCACAGTTAATATATAATATATATATATATATATATAATATATATATATATATATAATATATATATATATATATATATATATATATATATATATATATATATATAAATTTAGTAAATAGATGCACTCAAAATGAAAAAAATTAAACAGTAGTGCTAATGATTTCATTATTTTCTTGCTTAATACTTTTTATTTATTTTATATTAAACCCACAAAAAACAAAGAGAATGCAAAGCAACAGACAAATGTACATACATGCATTGTTATGTTTGTACATAAGCTACATACGTTGCTGTCTTGCTATCTCATTTATATATATGTACGTATGTATAACCACGTCACTATTCTCTTTGCTATGCATAAGACAAAACCGAAGATCAACATAAAACACTTTTTTAATATTACTCCAAATTAAAACACTTAAATCTCGGCTCGCCGATATCGGATCGCCTTAATTTTTGGCCTAAACTCTTCGTCGAAACCCGCACTAGCTTTTTAATCCAAAAATTAATAAAATCGGCTATTAATTTACGGAGAAAATCGCGTGGGAAAATTATATGAAAATCGCCCAATAATCACTTTCAATACCGACTGCGAACGAACAAACAAACGATGATTTACTCTTACATACCTAACACTT
This sequence comes from Tachina grossa, assembly GCA_949987645.1. Taxonomy (NCBI): domain Eukaryota; kingdom Metazoa; phylum Arthropoda; class Insecta; order Diptera; family Tachinidae; genus Tachina; species Tachina grossa. The sequence continues at coordinate 61,182,323 of OX465278.1, read as the reverse complement.
GCGTATGTATTGAAACTGATAGTTTACTGCCCTAGAGGCGCGCGTATAGATGTTAACACATCAAAAAAAATTAAGGAAAGCACCAATCAGGCAATGAATGCCTAGTACTGTCACAAGGTGTTACCTTCTTTAGAAGAGGGATAGTGATAGAGAAGACAGGTGGTGAAGATCGAAAGCACTTCTTAAGCCGAACCATTTTCTTTACCGAATTTGCCTACAATGGGCTATGTTAGCCAGCATATTTAAACTATTTTTCACGTCTCCGATATTTTTTTAAAACTCAATCTCAGTTAAGATACGGAATTTTGTAAATTTTCAAAGTGTGATAAGATCTGTATGCACTTTTAACTTTTCAGTGTGTTTTCTTTAATTTGAAAACATTTGTGTAACAAAAGGGACAGTAATATTTATGTCTCTACTGAGAATATTTTCTGAAGCTATATTGAAGATATATTTAGTTTTCCAATATGACAAAAACAGAAAAACTACTATATTGTTTTTGAATTCTTCAACTTTATGCTTGAAATTTTCGGTTTAAAGATGGTGAGAACTTAGAAATACATACATATTACCAATAAAGGTATCATAAATATATTTTTTGATAAAAAAATGTAGACACAAATGACGATATAAAAAAGAAAGCCTCCTAAAAATTAAATGTACTCTTACATCTTCAGATAGTTTCGACATTAACATCATTTATCATTTTAAGAACATAAGTTTTATCATTGCATTTTGACTAAGCATTTAACAATGAGAAGAAATATTATGAGGACTTCCATTGTTCCAGGACTCTATATAAAATAGTTTGACGAGATAATCAACGTTTTGGGGATATTTATAAAATGTTTACGACATCAGCTGTTATTTCTATTAATAATTCGTAACAAACATTCATTGAACACCGTTACTTTTCCCCATCATAAGCGAACAAATGTCAGCCTCAAATCCTACTAACGACCCTTTTCACAATGTATGATTAAGACTTAAAATGAACTTTAACTGCAAGTTCTTCATACAAAACTAGCCATTACAGTCCCTGGTATTTTTTAACTAGCTGACCCGGTCCGCGTTGCTGGCCCTAAGCAAATATTAGTGTTGTCTTACCACACGATTTAAATTGATCTTTTAACGAAATTTACGGCCTTTAAATTTTGTCACGCCCCTCCGCTCGCAGACTGAAAATCAATAATCAGACTTCACAATGTCACCTGCTTGAATATTCTGAAGATTCCCTGAAAATTTCATCAAAATCGGCCCAGCCATACTAAAAAAACAGAAAATTATAAAATCGCCAAACCAAAAAAAAAAAAAATCGCCAAAAATTAAAAAAATTCGCCAAAATTAAAAAAAATTTCTAACACTAAAATAAATCGCCAAATTCGAAAAAATCGCCTAAATGAAAAAAAAAACGCCAAAATAAAAAAAAAACACCAAAAATCTAAAAAAATCGCTAAAACGCGAAAATGTCGCCAAGACTAAAAAAAAATTTAAATAAAAAAAAGTCGCAAAAATGAAAAAAATCGCCAAAAATAAAAAAAGTCGCTAAAATGAAAAAAGGCCAAAAACCGAAAAAATCGCCAAAACAAGAAAATAAAGTGTCAATACTAAAAAAGAGCCAAAACTTAAAAAAATCGCCAAAACCGAAAAAACGCAAAAACCCCAAAGCAAAAAAACCGAAAAGACCCCAAAAACGAAAAATGCCACAACTATATATTATATAGGATGAAGTTTGTATTAAATTACATATCTAGTGTTCGTGCGGAACCCTTCGTGCGCGAGTCAGAGTCGCACTTTACTGAATTTATTAAAAGTTAAGTTTTATAAAGCTTTTTAAATCTATGTATGTAACTTTCTAGTTTGTAATATTTACAGATTTACATAAAATAAAAGATTAGAGCTTGATTAGAGTAGGCCAGCGTATCTTGAAAAATGCACTCTTATGTCATAATAAGAGCCTGAAGTATCATAAGAAACGTTTTGGTAGACATACGTCAAATATAACTGAAATTTAATGGGGGGTGCCCAGAACACTTTGTTAACATTTTAGGAGTTTCCGATTTCCCACTTAGTAACTCATCCACCCTCCATGTGTATTCTAACTATGAATTCGTGTATTTGTGTATTACATTTTTATGTACATACATATATGTATGCAAAGTTTGAAAAAAATCGCTTGAACTTGAATGCCTTAATTTTAGTCTTGAGTTTTAATGACGTGGCTCCGATCCCCAGATTAAAATTTCTAAATTTTCCCAGTTGGTTTCTTATTTAGATTTATTTTCCTATTAAGTTTCAGCTCTCTAGCGGAAAGATTAACTTCAAAATTTTATGGAAGTAACCCGCCCACTTTTTTTGAACCCAAGATTTTGCTGTGGGCAGTGCTTATCATGTATCTAATGAATTACTTAAAAAATCGTGAAACATATAACAAAAATTACAATGGAGGCACTTCCACAGCTTTTAATACAAGTGAAAAATTTATCGAATTGCATAAAACTCAGCACATTCTACCTCTAAAATTAAGATTTTGGCAGGAGTAAACTCCTTCTCCTTTCCATTCTCATAGAAGGAATGCGAAAGAGTCGAGGCCATCTATAAGGTATTCCTCAGCAGTTGGATAAGATTAGCAATTGCATCAAAAAATCCTAAGCAGGACTTTAATAACGCTTTAAGCAAGAAGGTCTTCTGAGTTTTCTCGCTGAGGTGGCCTCAACAGAATTACTTAAATTGTTTTAGAAATTATGAAAATCTAGTTTGAAATGATAGTAAATGTTGTTGTTTTACTCTGCGTGTATGAATAATGTTGTTTATTTGTAGGCTTAAGGCTACACAGAAAAATTTTTAGCCAAAATGCTTCCAATTAAATCAATTAAAGCTGTTTCAAACAATTTTATAATTGTCCCAATTAAATTTTGTTGATTGAAAACAAAAAAGTTTAATGTTTGTATGGATGTTAGCAAATATGCAAGCATACAGACGAAGATTAAACTTTTGTACGCATTATTAAAAATTCAAACAATTTTTTGATTGTTTGAATTAACTTAGTTTAATGAAAAAAAAAAACATTTTAGTTTGTGTTTGTGTTTGTTCATGTTTTCATGGAAGTGTGTCAGCCTGTTATTCTAGAAGTACCAAGTTCGAAGCATGACAGCACTGTAACTTAAAAAATAAAATAAAAACACATAACTACATATGTGCAATAATTGAATGAAAAATAATTTGCCACAATAGCCCAGTGGATGTGTGTTAGCCTGTTAGAATGGAGGTATCATGTTCAAAGCCTGCATCGTAAGTTACGGAATTAAACAAATAAATAAAATAAGTAAGTTAAAATAAATAAATAAAAATATTAATTTTTAAAATTTTTTTACTTTTACTTTTAAAAATTTTATACAATTCAATTACTTTCATTAATTCATTCAACGAACAATTTAATTGTTTAAAATCTCCAAATTCAATTACTAATTTAATTGGGCCATTTAATCATTTGCTCAAAATAAATGCGTACTTTCAATTAACTCTATTAATTGATCTCAAACAGCAAGAAAACCTCATTGTTACAAATTCATTAATTGATATTATCAATTTGTTTGCAGGACGAAAATCAGTACAGGATTTAATTAATAGTATAAATTTATAACTAAAATATTAATTAGAGTTAATTTTAAATTTTTTTCTGTGTAAATTTTTTGTGAGTGCTTTTTGAATGCAATTTGAAACTTTGCTAATAGTATTCATAATGATAACCCCAGGTTATGTCATAGATTTTCATTTGTTTTTTACAACTAAAAAAACACTTATTCATATACGACATACTTAAGGACTTGAAATGATCAATAAAATGTAAAAAACGAAAATTGAAGCAAAGCACAACTCCATATGAAATTAAGCAACTTTGCATAAATTATCCAGCATTTTCATGCCTACATAATAAAATAAATGAGCCATTTAATAAGCACATGTTTCAAAATATTTTTTTTATAGCTTCTTTATTTCATTTATAATACAATTTAAGACTATCTTGATAAAAAATAAAAGCAAAGAAACAAAAAACTATCTTTTTAAGAAAAGCAACTTGCGCTACAGCAAGTGCTCATCAAAAAGCCTTTCACTTCAACCCACATTTCATCTTATGTGCACACTGTGCGACTAACCTACAACAAAATTAAGCATAATATATTAATTTATACACTGTTTACAAATAATGTTTGTAAGCAAAATGATCTGTGAAATAAATTATTTTAATAATTCAGCAACAGCAATTAAGAGACACCAGATGACCTTAAACTCTACTCCAGTTCATTGAGAGTTTTGAACGACAGTGAATGTATCGTTTGTTTGTAGGTACGAGTACTACTTGTATGTACAACAAGTATAATTGACAAAAGACAGGCCAAGATAGACTGACAGTCAGACAGGCAGCTAGACAGACAGTCAAACACAAAAATATATGGACAGACATTTTAGGCTAGGTTTTTTTTTTGTTAACGGTTCAAAGTGTTTTATATTTTCTTACACAGACTCAATGTTTTTTTAAAATTTTTAAAGTTGCTTAACAATAATTTGTGTTGTTTAGTTTTTGATCACCCTACGTAACATAGTCATGACTATCCATATATTTGTCAGATATTTAGAAGACTTTTTATTATTGTTGACTTTTTTCGTAACAAGAAAAATTTCTAAATTGAAAACAATTTTCTATTACAATTTTTTTATATCACTCTTTAATTAAGTGCGAGTAGTTTTTTCAAAAGATACTTTTATGATATGTATTTTTTAAAGCACTTTTTTATTATCAGAGATTTATCCAAGCCAACCAAACCTTTTACACAAATTGTTTTTATCCAAATTAAATTGTTTTTTAAAGTATCTTTTTAAAAAGTTATAAGTAGCACATTTTTTTCTTCCTTCCAAACAAGGTGCCTTTTGAAAAGATACATTTTTAAGGTTTCACTTTTATAAAAGGTACTTTTAACGAATTTTTCAATTACAATTTTTTTTTTAAAAGCACTCTTTGCCAAAAGATTTTGCTCAAAAGGTTCTTCTTTTAAAAGATAACTTTTTATGAAGAGAATAGTTTGACAAAATTTATTTTATGTAATTTCTGTAAAAAAGGTACTTGTTACTAATAGTCCGGCCAAATTAGCCGAGAAAAGAGGAATAACATTGCATTAATTCATAACAAGCTAAAATTTTTCAGTCACGTAGGGGATACCAATCTAATGAAATCCTGAAAAGTACCCACTGATCCCGTGTGTGCAAAAAATTTTATTCAAGGTCAAAGGTCGCAAAAATGGGTTTTTGGATTATTTGACCAAACGATTAGTTTTACGATAAAAATATCTGAGATCAAAATGTAGATCAGGTAATTATCTAAAAAAATTTTCCTGCTACTTTTGTCTCTAAAGCCTGGTACTCTGTTCACAATTTCGTGCGAAATGCTGTCAAACTACATATAAAAGTATTTATTTCGTATGAAATATTTGCGAAATAAATTCGCAAAAGTAGTACTCTGTTTTTGTTGTGAAAAAACACGTAAAATCATGTCTTTCCATGCAAAATTAGTCTGGCATCATTTTAGTTTAGCTGCGAAACAACATGAGCAGTGCTTTTTTCGTACGGAATTTTAACAATGTTGCATACTTTTAAGCAATAAAAGCGAGAAATTTATAAAAAAAACGCGAGTTGGGCTACATTTAGTACATGTTACCAGGCTTAAGATTTAACATTTCTGAGAAAAAGCCATTAGAATTTTAGCTGGAGCTGTATTCTTCATAATATGCACACGTTTCAGGTCTTATTGAGCTTCTTCTTCTTCTTCATTTTTCCTTCTATAATTATCTTTCTCTTCTTCTTTTTCCTCTGCATCCTCCCTCAGTCGATTTAAATTGTTGTAGCAGCGATACATCATCATCTGTTTTGTCGTTGATGTTATTTTCATCTGATGAAAGTTCAACGTTTGGACACGAAAAAAGCCAACTTTTTTGCAGCTGCATTTTGAACTACAACCGTGCAATAGCAAAAATTGGTATATAGGAACTTCTCTGATGCAAGCGGAAGTAAAGTATTGATAGATTGGCTCCAGTACATTCTCAATTAGCCTCCAACTTAATTCTTCTGGATCCAGTGCCATTGAACTTGGTAATACTCTGGATAGAAATGTTGCTGAGCAGGAGCTGAGGTTGGATCAAGACAAACAAAGGTTAAGTAATGATACTTATCAATTTATGAAGATTGTTGAGCCTTGCCATGATTTGAAAAATTAATAATTTTGTCACTTGTCGCACGCAAAGAAAAAATATGGTTGTGGTAACCATAATCAAACAGCAACATACTATGTATGTTAATGTAATACAATATTTATCTATTAATAAATAATAATAACAATAATAATAATAATAATACTATGATTGAATTATATGGTTCCAGTCAAATAATATTATTGTTAATATAAAAGAAAACTTTAAATAATATTATTATCTGAGTTAATAATAATATTATCTACAAACACAATGAACTTTGTTGCACCTAATCTTAGTATTGTAAATATGACAACACTATTGTTAGATGTGACAAAACTATAATTGAGAATCACAATACCATGTTTTAATCTTATAAAAGTATTGTTAAATACTACCGCACTATTATTTTATATAATAAAATATTTTTTTTATCATATATTTTTTGGTAGATCTTTTGTTTAAAATAGATGTGAGTCAAATCCGAAATCAAAATAAATTAATATTGTTAAAAAAATATATAAAAATATACATGTATACTTACATACGTATGTGTATATAAGAAATTCACACACGTCTGTATAAAGAGAAATATCTTTATATATTTTATTGATCTACCCTTTTGTTTATTCTTTATTTATTTATTCATTTATTTAACACCACCCGTGCACTACCGATAGCTAACAAACGAAATACTGAACTGGCAGAAGATGCTTCTGAAAAAATTTTTTTTTTTTTAAACTTAAAATAGTATGGTTTTGGATAACATTATATTTTTATTTACATCATATTATTTTTAAATAATAATACAAATTATGTTGTAGTCATAAATTTTTAACAAGACTATATTGATAAACTCTAACCATATCACACTTTTTTATGAATGAAATAATGTAATTATTAAATTTAAACATTACTTTGTTTACCCTAACGAAATTAATGTTTAAATTAACAATAAATAGTTTTCAACGACCACACATTTGTTTCAGAGAACATAATATTGTTTTGTCAACCATTCTACAACCATATCTTTTCTCTGCGTGCGTTCGAGCCCCTGTGACTGAGTGATAGTGATGCTAGTGTGTCGGTCAAAAGGTTATGGGTTTGATTACCGCCATAGACCCAGGGTGTTTCCGCAGACAAGCTAATCGCTTAGCGGGTTGTGTTTGTTAAAAAAGTACTTTTTTAAAAGGTACTTTTTCAAAGGTATTTTTTTTTGGAAAATTTTTTTGTTTAAAAGAAACTTTTTTTTCCAAAGGTTTTTTGTTGCAAGTTAGCTCGTCCTGCAAAGATCACTTGTATGAATACATACATCCTTACTGATATTATATATCGTTATCTTAATATAGAACGGCCCTAACTCATTATTTTTTAGAAACCGAAATTTTAGCATTTTTCGATACACTAGATGTTCTTCTATCGAAATATACAAAAAACTCGATTTTAAAAAAAAATAATGATTTGTTTGTTTGTTTGCTATGCTTTCACGCGCAAACCATAAAACCAGTTCTGAAAGTTCTTTCACTAATAGAAAGTTATCAGAGTCAAACGTAGACTATTTTTATCCGGCTTGGAACCGGTTTTTTATATTTGCCACGGATTTTTAAGCCGCTAAACCGATTTTGAAAAATTTTTCATTAATAGAAGACTATATTACCAGCGGTAATATTTGCCTATTTTTCACCTGGTTCGGAACCGTTGTAGTTTTTAATTTTTTTTTTAATTTTTGTATCGCCTTTTTGTGGGTTTTTATCGTTTTTCTATTAATAAAATATTCATAAATTTTAGGTATAGCTTCCAAAATATTAGATCAGCGCAAGCGGAGCCGCGGGTAAAAGCTATTACATACATAAAATTTTAATAAAATCTTAGGAATTTTTATAATGTACTTTGATTCGGTCTTCCAGTAGGGCATCGAAACACCGCTGTGCTGAATCATTGTTTTAATTAAAAAACAAGAGCAATATTGTGCAACTCGTTGCAAGACATTTTGTAATACTTTTTTTTTGGCAATAAATTTTTTTTACAATCATGTTTTAACAATATTTGTTAAGAAACCATATTTCGTTGTTATTATATTTTTAAGAAAAAAAAAACAAGAACAGCGAGGCATTGTCCAATATTTAACTACAAATTAAAAATCCATAAAATAATAAGTGGCACTTGACAATTTGTAAACTCGTATTCTATTGCTTGTATTTGCTTATTTTTTTTTGTCCGAAAATTTTCAAGAGATTTTGATACAATTGATCAAATACGCACATGACAATATGTCATGCATAAGCACGATTTTTTCGACATTCAACAACAACATAATAAAATTATTTGATAAATTTTTCGTTTCATTTAGAGCATTTCAGTTTTTATTTTTGGGTTACATTTTTTAAATTTATAATTTATTTTAGAATTGCAATTGAAATGAAAAAAAATAGAAAATGTCATTTCAAAAACTGCCAAAGGTATTTAATGAATGGCGTTTTAATACTTCTTAAGTGTTTTATTTCAACAAGAGCAACGAAACAATAAGTTTGAATTTATTGTCTTGAGCTGAGCCATGAATGAGTTTGGGGTATTATGAAATTTTGTCACCTCAAGTGCTGACCTCTACACACCCTCACTATGCGTTAAGAGCTGTGTTTATGCATGAGTGTAAGAGGTGTTTATGTATTAGAATAAGAGCATTAAAATTGATTTGACTTTTATATTGTTATAATGTTTATTCAAAGTGTTGAGTGTTATACACTTTAGTTTTCTTGATTAATGTTCTGCCAATAAATAATCCGACTAATTTAAATATAACAAGTAATAAAAGTTACAAACTTTAATTCCTTTATTAGGAATTACACATACATCTAACTTAGCACATAAATTGAAGATAATAAGACAGAAGTTTCTTTGAAAGTTAGAGAATAGGAAAAAATAAATATGAAATAAGGTTTTCAATATGTATATGCTAGCATTAAGTTAAAACCATTAAGTTCTTTTTTATATACAAAATACTTTGGCAAGTTTGTGTCGTAAGTCTTTATTGTGATGTGCTAAATTTGTTAAAAACTATTTTGGGAAGCTAATTTTAAATAATTTCATATGCATTAATATAGATATTTAATTTTAACTGCAAACGAAAAAGTTTTTCGAAATGTAAGTTATGATAGATTAGCAGGCTGCTGGCAAGGAAGAGTGAGAAATTAGAGTCCAGCTCTCTTGTCTCCATTACAATGGTCCTTTGTGATAACTGTAAGTTGAAGAGAAGATAGAGATAGATAGTGAGAGAGTGAGGGGGGGGGAGGGGGAGAAGGTAGCTGTTGAAAAGAGATAATGATTGTTATAGAGGATGTGAGAGTGGGTGAATAATTGGGTAGGAGGGGAGTCAGTGGCTATACCAGCCACTGTTGCTAATATAAAAGGCTCAAGTTTTTGAGTTGAATTTCCGGTAAATCGGTTAGACTGCTGAAGGATATACTACCAAGGAGGTGCAGATGTGCGATAGCTTTCCGTGAGCACCTTATCTCACGGGTGCCAAAGCACCGGGTGTGGGTTAGACGCCAGACCAACGCCCCCATGCACCCTATTAGAATGAACCTATGGCCCACTCCATAAGGCATATAGGTTGCAATCTTTGAATATAGTTATCCCTGTACTATATTCAATTACCTTGCTGAGGTAATTTGAGCTATATAAACTCTGCTGCTATGTCCGTGCCTATAGCAGCTTCTGTTGAATGGCAACAGCACCTAGAATAGTGTCTGGCTGACCGCGTCAGACCAACCACTAGTATTGATTTCACACTGGGAAGCCAAGACTATTCTCCCAGCGATTTTGGTAGCAACCACAGCCACCACGATAATTCTCCGGCTTCCACGCCAAGGTGTTGTGTATACACCCATAGCGAGGTACCCATGAGAATTCCTCAACCATTGCTGGCACAGCTCAACCACTCATCGAGATGAACCCATGCCTGTGTCGCCAAATAACCAGTGCCTACTCCACACATACCAAAATCATCCTTTTAACCTGGTGAGGTAGGACGAACTCGGCATTTTAGCAAAGGAAACTGACGACCTCTACATGCACTCAACTCTAAGCAGCTTGGCTGTCGGGCCACCGGCACCCGTGGCACCAGAAGTAGCCTCTGGTTAGACCTCGAAGTTCCACCACAAGGGCTTCACCTCTATCGCCTTTTGAACTCAGGGGCAGTTCTAGGTGACGCTGCACCTAATTGATATCAACAGGACCTGGAATAATATAAATATGTGCACATCCTTTGCTCTGTTTATATTCAGAGATTGGGTAGTAACACATAAGTTCTATGGGTAATGTACCAAAGGTACGTCAATGGAAAAAGCCACATCACCCCAGCTGGGGCCCCGGGGTTGCCACACCTGTAGTCTATATAGACTCCCCTGGGGGAAGCAAGGAGGTGCAAACGGATATCCTCCAGAGCGGGACAAAAGCAGAAGAGTTGCAAGATACTTTCCTCCTCTTCCTCGTGATTGCAACTGAAGCTGTAGCCATTATACGGGAGCCCCATACGTTTGGCATGAATCCCGAAAGAACACTGACCTAGTCAAAGTGGCCACGAGGTTCCTCTAGAGCTGCAAAACTATCGATAGTGGCTCCATTCGATAGTTTCGATAGTATTTTTTGATGCCATCGATATTATCGATAGTTTTTGATTCTTAGACACTTTTCAAATGTGTACTTTTCGAATATAAAATCTTAAATTTTTTAATCATTCCTTAAAGTAAAAAGAAGTTATTAAAAAAACATTTTTTTCCAATGTTTTTAATATACATATGTATGTACAATGTACATGCATATATATGTTTATATATATATGTACAGGGTGGGCCAAAAGAAACCAAGGGGTGTAAAAGTTTAATAACTTTTTTGTTTATTAACTTTTTTTATTTTTTCTTTCAGATTATATAATATACAAAATGGAAATTTTTTTACACTAAGTATGAAAAATGATGTCTCTTAAATGACCACCGTTTTCAGCTTCGCACTGATGGGCTCTTTTTAGAGCATTTTCCATAACATCTTTCAAAACTTGTGGCTGTAGCGTTCGAATTTCTGCAACAATGTTTGCCTTGAGTTCAAGGATTGTCTCTGGCTTGTTCACATACACTTGCTCCTTCAAAAAACCCCAAAGAAAATAGTCGGGTGCTGTCAAATCTGGCAATCGCGCTGGCCAAATAATTTCCGAATTTCGAGAAATTATTCGCTCTTGAAATTTAACTGCAAAATTTAGACGTTGCCGATGATCTGCGGGTTTTAATTCTTGGACCAATTGCACCTTATATGGGTGTAAATGCAAATCTTTTTTTAAAATGCGCCGTAGTGACGTACGAGACATTGCTAGCTGAGCAGAACGACTTCTGCCAGATGTTTCTGGTGCTTCGTTAACACTTTGCTGTACTCGTTCAATATTTTCCGCAGTGCGACTTAAACGTGGTCTACCGGTTCGAGGCAAATCTCTTACGCTGCCATTTTGGTGATGACGATTAACTAAGCAACGAATCATCGCTTCAGAGGGCGAAATTCTGACGTTAAAATGTCGACGATATGCTCTTTGCGTTAAAATAATTGATCTCTGGTTTAAATAATAAAATTCTATTGTTCTGGTTCTCTGTTCAGTTGTGAACCTCTCCATTATAAATTCTCCAAGTGTTGTCTATATAATCTGAAAGAAAAAATAAAAAAAAATTAATAAACAAAAAAGTTATTAAACTTTTAAGCCCCTTGGTTTCTTTTGGCCCACCCTGTAGATATGTATTAAAATTTAACGAAAAGCAAACAAAACATATATACATAGATCAATAAAAAATAAAAGAGGAATAAAAAGTAAGAAATTCTTTTATCATTACTTAAACTATTGCAGTTATCTAAAAAGTATTAATTTAAGATAACTCTACGTCTCCACCTGAAATTTTGTTGTAACTTAATGTTATAACTGAGTTGTATAAATAATTGCACTAACCATAATGTTATAACTTGAAAAAGGCATAAGCTTTAGCAGTCTACATATAACAATAACTTGAAGTTAATGTTAAAGTTAGTCATTTTATGTCAGGTGGAGACCGCAAGTAGGGAGAATCAAACTATTTAGCGTCACCGTTTATTTAAAAGTAAAGAGCAGGAACAGTCCAATAGTCGTCAAATTGAGCCGCCGCCAAGTTTATGCAAGTGTCAAAGCCGTTGGTACATAATAACTGTATTTTTTATGCAATTTGCTTTTGCTAGTTACAAACTGACATCTTACGTTGAAACAAATGCTAAACTAATTAAGATATTTTCACATTTATATATGTAATGATGACCATTATTATAAAGGTTTAAAGGTAACGAAATTTGAATGTTACATTTTTTGTTCCACAGTCACCGTCATACCGTTTTTATTGACATTATTTTTTACTTTTGTAGTAGCGTATTTTTGTCGATAGTATCGATATCGAAAAAAAAATATCGATAGTCCACTTAAAATAAAACTATCGATACTATCGATAGTACCATCTATAGTTTTGCAGCTCTAGGTTCCTCAAGTGCTTTCTAGTAAACTTCATAAGGTTTTTCGTTCTATGAGAGTTTAGGGGAGGCCAAGAAGTTCTCGTTATTGCGCAGGTGGGCTCATTGCACCATCTGTCTTGAACTAATTGAAGAAAGGCAACATCGAAGCATCTCCAGCAGTATGAAAGTGGAAGACAACATAGATTATCGATATTCACTTTTCTTAATGTGGTTCCTCTCTTTGCCAGGCCATTCCCAACTATGTTGCCTAAATTTCGCAATGTAAGTTTTTTAAGAATAAAAATAAATTGTATTAAAAACAAATGAAATTTGATCTCACCAATTTATATGATGGTTGCTTACTGTTGATTTTCTACTAGGTGATGTTGAATAGAAGGCAACGGTGCTAGCTTGAAAGCATCCCAGCAAAAACTTTTAAAGCTTGTGTTAAGTTAATTTTATGTTAGAAAAAACGAAATTAAAAATTGTTTGCTCAAGGGTCGGATTCCGCAACAATGAATGAAGTGTTCATTTGTTGATTTGTACACTCCCAACGGCAAGAATTATTTATATTAACAATTAACAAAATTTTTCACATTTTTTGCATTAAATCGTTGTGGAATCCTGGCACAACTCATACAAAATTGACGTGAGCGATGGTTAATTTACTGACCCATTTTACTTAACTTTTTAGCTCACGATCAACTAATTTTATTAAATCATATTTATCTAATTAGGTTACATTCACTTAACGTGAAAGTGAACGTGACCAAACTATACCGTAAGCGAAAAAAAAAATTTAATAAAAAGCAAGCGAGATGTAAGAATTTAATCCAAAGCGATTTGAAAATTAAGTGAATTGCATTGAAAAAAAAACTAAAAGTAAACTAAAGAATAAACTAAAGGTGAGCAAAGAAATAAAGTGAATATTAGCTAAAAAGTAAGGCCAACGTTGATTGAATAAAATAAGTTTTTTGTAAACTTAAACTAAAACATTTAATGAAACTAATATTTCAATGTATTTTTAATAAAAAAATATTTTACTTAATAAGTAAAATATAGAGATGTGCAAATATCGTGATTTTATCACGTGATCAAATATTATAACTAATCACGCGTGAGTGCGTGAGCGTGACTGAAAAAAATTTACTCGTGCGTGATCGTTCGTGAGCTTTTTTTTAATAATTCCTGCATTTATTATTATAATTATATATATTATTATTATATAATTATAAAATAATAATAAATGCATATAAAGGGTGTTTTTTATTGGGGTATAGAACTTTAAGTTGGCATCACTTTTTTAACTGGCGGCCATTTTGTCAGCTGTCAAGTGATTAATATTTAGTTTGGTTTGCCATTTCATCATGAACAGGTTGACAAAAGAACAACGCTTGCAAATCGTGCAAATTTATTTCGAAAATAATGGTTCAGTTCGCGAAGCTTACCGCAAGCTCCGTCCATTTTATGGTCGACATAATCGTCCATCAGGGCAATTAATTCGGTTAACCATGGATCGTTTTCGCACTACGTTTACTCTATGTGATGATACGCATCCGCAGAGACGTCGAACAGTGCGCACCGAAGAAACAATTGCCGCTGTAGAGCAAAGTGTTGAAGAGGACCCGAATGAATCGATTCGCCACCGTGCACAGCAATTGGAGCCGACTAACCGACTATTTTGTTCCCGAATTGGATGGCATGAATGTGGATGAGTTGTGGTTCCAACAAGACGGCGCTACATGCCACACAGCGCACGTCAAAATCGATTTATTGAAGGAAACATTCGATGAGCGCATAATTTCGCGGAATGGACCTGTCAATTGGCCACCAAGATCGTGTGATTTGACACCATTGGATTATTTTCTTTGGGGATATGTGAAGTCGCTCGTCTACGCCAACAAACCAGAAACGTTAGGGGACTTGGAAGCCAACATTCGTGGCGTTATTGCCAACATACGGCCCCATATGCTCGAAAAAGTGGTTGAAAATTGGACCTGTAGAATTGGCTTTATTCGAGCCAGCCGCGGCGGCCACATGCTCGAAATCATATTTAAACATTAATGGCATAAAATTATCCTTCCAATTAAGCCAAATTGATGGACATTAAAACGATTTTTTTGTGTTTTATTTCATCTCAAAGTTTTATACCTCTTAAAAAAACACCCTATACATATGTATAGTAATATGTATGGTAGTATGAGCTTACAAGCATAATGAATACCCCCAAACAAAATGTTTTGACTTTTTCTGAAGTCAGACTTGTCGTACCGAATTCGTTAAGACATTTCGGTAGTTTCTCTGAACAATTTGTTTTAAACATTAACCCCCTGTTTGTGTAAGACGTTTGTGTTAGAAATCTTAGCGTTTCTGTAATATATTAAAGAAAAGTTGTACAAGTTTCCTTTAGTCTATTACAAAAACGCCATGATTTTTAACTCAAACGTTTTACACAAACCGGGGGTAAAACTTTGATTTTTGAGTACATAAGTAAAAGTCTGTGAACATTTTTTTTAAATAAATATGTATATGTTGATAAAGAACAAAAATTAAAAATTTAAAAAACCCCCGACTTTTTTCAGAAAAGATGTTATATCTTCTAAACGGCTGGACCGATTTTCTTCAAACATAGCTAAGAACCCTCTCGATCAAGTCATCTTTCAAACAGAAAAACCTAAATGAAAATCGGTCTAGCCGTTTGGACTGTACGTGGACACGGACAAACACACAGATACGCAGATACAAAGACACACACTACAAGCTTATAACACCCCTTTTTTTAGTCGGGGGTTAAAAAGGATTGTAACAAATATTAAAAAACGTGAGTATGTGCAAATTATTTCGACAATAGCAGTAACATAACGGTGAAGCGGTGATCTGCTATAAAAGCAAAAAAAAAAAAACGTACATAGATGTCGTTACGAATTCGTACCGACTTATCGTAATGAATTCGTATCGACATATCGTTACGAAGTCGTGTCAACCATTATATACAACAATTGTTACGATTTCGGTAATATTTCGGTGCCGAAATCGGAAGATTTTGTCGACCAATCGTTACTAATTCTTTACGAATTCGGAGCATTTTGTTTTTGTATACATACAGCTTTTTAAGTATGTATGTATGTATGTTTCTTAGATACCCTGTAGGAAGTATCAATTGAGAAAC
Organism: Tachina grossa; assembly: GCA_949987645.1. Classification (NCBI taxonomy): domain Eukaryota; kingdom Metazoa; phylum Arthropoda; class Insecta; order Diptera; family Tachinidae; genus Tachina; species Tachina grossa. The sequence goes on along the minus strand of OX465278.1, from coordinate 61,166,402 downwards.
ACTACTGATTCAACAGTGCCTTTGTTAACAATACTACTGACGAATTGTACCGCAGAAAATGTTTTTTGCTTTAGGGCCGTCCACATATTACGTAACGCTGTAGGGGGGAGGGGTGGGGTTCGAGTTTTGTTATGATTTGTTATGGTGGGGGTGGGGGGAGTCTTTGAAAATGTTACGTAAGAGAAAATTTTTTAGTAATTTGTATGTTTTCTCATTTATTTGATTATCATTTATTTAATTGATCATACGTCTTACCTTCACATTTATATTATGTATGTATACATACATACATGTGCTTAATGTCAATTTTTGATATACGAGAATTAGAATTCGAATATTTAAAATAATATCCGCGAACATGAATATTTAAAACGATATTAAATTAACTTTGCTTTATTTTAATTTACATTGTAAATTTTACAAAAACACGAGCATACATATATACATAGATATGTATATATGTATATGTAAGAACCTATTTTTGAACCCAAAAAACATGAAAATTATATTATACATTTACTTTTTCGTGAGCGTGCGTGATAGTGATAAGTTGTAAACTACTCGTGCGTGATTAAAAATATTTTGTTCGTGAGCGTGCGTGATCGTGATCGTGAAAATGTTCAAAATCATTCGTGCGTGAAAGTGCGTGAGTAAAATATTTTTCAGCGTGAGTGTGCGTGTCGTGAGTCAGAAAGCACTCACGTGCACATCTCTAGTAAAATATTAATTTGGGATTATTTAATGCATTTAAAAAATTTTAAACTTAAATTTCAACAAAAATCACTAATTATTAAACTAAAACACTTTAAAAACTATATAAAATTTGAACATGACTTAAAAAAAAAATAAATAAAGAACGTGAACGTGAGCTAAAAGAAAATAAAGCTAACGTGAGTTAAATAAATATCTATAGCAATAAGCAAAGAGTGCTTAAGTCATATTTTATTGTTTTGCAGGAGAACACTTTTAAGCATTCAAGTCGATTTTAAGATATTTACTTCTTTTGTAGTTAAAATGGGAAATTCTCTATTAACCTTTAGTTTTTAAGCAAATATCGTGCTATGCACTGTAAATAATATATTCCAGTTGAAATATACCAAAGTATAACTTAAATTAAGCCATTATTCTAAATGAGATTAAAAGTAAAAAAAAGATAAGCCGTATATCATTTTGTTATAAATTCTTTGAAAATTGCACGAATTAACTGAGATTTTACCCAGGGGTAGTTTCAAATATACAGATTATAGAGGTACCATCAATTAAAAATCAGCTTATCTCAACTTAAGCACTTTTTCCTTTTTGCGACAGATATATTGCACAGAGCATGCATTAAAACCGCATGACAATTTAATTTTGCCCGTCGATGCGTATGCAAATTACTTTAATAACTTTAACATCTTTAAACTACAGATGAGCCATATTTCGAAACCTGTTACCTGTTCACAGCTATTGAAAAATCACTAATTAACTCTGTGGCTCAATTTATCAAATACAGTACAACTTCGATAGTCCGGACATGCGCCAGTCCGGTCACTCCAATAATTCGGATGCTTCTACATTTCGGACAATTTAAAGTTTTTACCTCCACAATCCGGACAAATTTTTTTATGCAAGAGCAAAAACTAAAATCCGAGCAAAATATGCGAGTTAAAGGGAGTTTTTGTTTTGTTTTATTATTCGTACTTTGATTTACATTTTTCACTGTTATTGCTTCAGTGTCGGTTCATTATTTCGCAAGCATGTTTGTTTAATTCCATTCGAAGTGCCATGTTTTTAAATAATAAACGTATACATAAAACACTAACCTTACTTTAGAAGTGTGATATTTTACAATGTCTGGATGAGGGAAAAACTATTAGGCAGGTTGCCGAAAACTTCCATGTTCCTAAATCAACGATTTATTACATTAAAAAAAGTAGTAATGAATGCAAAAACAAAGATCTCCAATGCAGATGGAAAGAAAGAATTTCCAATTTGCATTTAGTGGGCTGAGGAGAATAAGAGAGACTAGAGCAAAAGGCACAAATCAACAAAGTTAGTCAGCACAAAATAACTTCGTTTTTTAATATATCATAGTATTTATGTATATATGTACATATGCATGTATGTATTTATGTAATTCACTTAGATTATTTTAATATTTTCAACTGCTTTAGTCCGGACAACTCTTTAATCCGAACGAGCCTAAAACTATATGTGTCCGGATTCTCGAAGTTGTACTGTAATAGTTTTTGGAAATATAATTCTTTCATACAAACTGTGAATGTTCTTGTACACTCAGGGAAAAGCTGCAATTTAAAAATAAGAACGCGTCATATTAATTCAATAATTTTCCATATAGTAGAAAATATATTTTAATATACTTAAAAATAAATAAAATTAATAAGGGTTTTCATGAGACCTCTTAAAATTCCCATTTGTGCAATTGGGCAAATATGCGAGACTTGTTTTATGAAGCCCCTTTTCAACTTTTGCGCAAACAGTAAAGTTGATTTGAATGAAACGTCAGAAAAATTAATATAAGAAAAATAAAAAAAATTACATTTCAAGCAGTTTTAAATTAAATACATATTTATAAATTTCTATTAAAATAAAAAGTGCGTGTGTGTATCTAAAAATGCTTCAAGAAAGCAAAAAAAACCAAAAAGTTGTTGTTGAATAAATGCACAATTGCACAGCTTAAGTTTACGAGTGGAAATTATTGGGCAAAGTTAAAAGTTTTGTGTAAATAAATTTCCATACAATTTTTGACATATTATTTACGAGAGTGACTTTTGAACATTCTCATGAAAACCCTTAATAACTTAATACTGTGAATTATTTTTTTTTCCATTTTGAAATAAGAAATTTCAACATGAGTAGATTTTCGTTAATGTTTTAATTGATTTTAAGCTGGTTTTTCTCTGGGTGTATGCTTACTTTACAGTAAATAAAGCTACTACATTAATTTTTTTACACTTTCAGCTTTTGTCGAGAAGAAATGGTCAAATCGTGGCTTTTCTTGCAACTATGTATACACAGAGAAAACAGTGCCTAATAAATACCTCATAAAATAGAACAAAATTAATAAGAAATCTCTATGGTTTTTTTTTTCAATAAGGAAATCTTATTAATTTCATAGAGAAAACCTTTTTGAAAAAATCAAGAAAAAATCTTGTAGTTTTTATGAGGTTATCTTATTGATTTTTTTAATAAGGGTTTCTTCTTGATTTTATGAGGCGACCTCATAAAATAAAAAAAATATGTCTTTCTTTATTCTTTGTGCTTTGCTTATGTATTTTCATTTAAATCCTATACCATATACTTATGTATGTATGTAGTATATCTTGATGTTATTTATTTATACTATACATACTATACATGCTTACATAGATACATACATATTATATTGTATTCTTAATTAATTAACTCACAATAGATACATATTATTACTTGAAAGGAGACAAGTATTGAACCAGCAAACTTCTGACTGATAGACAAACACTCTAACCAGTATGCTAACAAGCAGTCTGAATAACCATTGAAATAATTTTGCAAACATGCTTATATAAAAACGAAAAAGATAATGAACAAAAAATTGTCTGTGTCTATTTATAGATATGAAATAACAGGACACCTCATAAAATCAAGAAGATTTCCTTATTAAAAAAATCAATAAGATGCTTTGCACATAATCATATAGGAACCTAATAAAATCAACAAGAAAACCTTATTGAAAAAATCAATAAGATAGCCTAATAGAATCAAGAAGAAAACCTTTTTAAAAAAATCTGTAAGGCAGCCTAATAAAATCAATAAGAAATCCATATAGTTTTAAGAAAACCTAACAGAATCAAGAAGTTTTTCTCTATGGATTGTTTTTTTGGTGCCAAAAATAACGGAAATTGAGTAAAAAAAGTTGGGAATAATAAGATTTCTTCTTGATTTTACGTATGTTGATAATAAATAAGGTTTGATAAAATTAATAAGATTTACCACATAAAAACAATAAGGAATCTCTATGAAAAAATCTTCGCTTCTTTCTGCTGGGATACCCCTTAGCCTAAAAACGTTTCATAGAGAAAATCTTATTGATTCTATGAGGCAGTTTTTTCTCTGTGTTCGTATTTGCAATTTTATTTTCTGTTTGCCTCTTATATGACAATTTTTAATATTTGTATGGGGTTGATTGCTAATTGTTTGTTCTTATCGTTATTCTTATTAGTATTTATCAAAATACCAATACTAATATATATTTTTAAAGCAGAAGAGTTGAAATGTGTTAAAGCATGATCAAAGTCACTGTTTAATTTCACTGCTGCTCTTCTTATTAGTTTTTTTTTTATCAAAATAACAGAACTGCTACAACAAAATGCTGCTAAACTGTGATCATAGTCACAGTTTAAAAGAACAGCGATTTTGAAATCAAGTTTACAAGGAGTAACATTATTAACAAAATCACAGTATTGCTCATCTCTACTCCAAACAGCTGGTCAGCATTTGAAATTATTAAATAAATTCTTTTGGATTGAAGTTCGTTTCTTAAGTCTTTCATTTTTTATATATAAAACATAACAAAGTCACATGGCAGATAAAGATACATTTACCTAAAAAGAATTAACTTATTTCTTAGTTCCCAGAATCTAAGATGAATAAAAATAATGAAGAATTTAAGCAGAAATTAAATTTCATTATTAACATTAAAATTTTTATCGCACTTCAAATTTGCTTAACTGTTGACAATCAGAAATAAAAATACTTATAAATGATCATTTCTCTAGTGAGTTTGAAGAAAAAGACTAAAGCTGAAAATAAAACTTACTATAATTCGTTTCATAACAACTTATTTAAGTTATAAAATATATTAATATTATGTTGGCGAATGACATAACTATACATAGTTAACATAACAAACATTTCAAAATCTTGCTCATAAACACATTAATTTCATGAACCAAAGAAGAAAAAAATTATATATTTTATTTCACAGATAGACATGCAAGCAACTAGAGAGCAAACACATCCAGGCGACCAGCTGGGTATTAAGCCTTGGCTGATTATAACTAAATGTCCAGTGGGCAGTGGCGCAGTCAGTTTATTCCATTACTCCCTAAAAACTGTAAAAGCTTTGACAACTAAATTAAAGCAAACAACATATTGTTTATTTGAAAAAAAGACATGTTTTTTAAGGAGATCGCAGAATAAGCTACGCTAGTGGTAAGGGGACAAAAGCCAAAGCCAAACAACCAATAGCGATTATTATTAAACGCAGAAAAAACTTTAAGCACACCAACCAATTGAATCTACGATTAACTTACTTTCGGCAATAAAAAATAATAACAATGAAAAAAAAATTAAAAGACCAACGAACACATGGACATTAACTGCCAACTTAAGTAACGGATGCAATAGCTCATGGTGAACTAATGACAGGACAAAATGAAAAATCACTCGACAACAACATCGATATGCATCCGTTGAATTTAACAATATGCATACGAGACATTTAACCTTTTTCTTACTCATTAAAACATATCTACAATTTTATATTTGCTTTAATTTTCTATCATGTTTTAGTGTCACCTTGCAATATTTTTTAACAGGATCAAGTTCTATTTTTTTTTAATTTTTATTAAAGATGAAAAGAGGTAGTTAAAACAATTGCAAAAATTGTGGTTAAAGCTGGGGTCACAGGATTGGCACAATGTACCAATTTTCGTCGGCTCACTGAAATAAATTCATAAATAACAAAGTAAATTTGCCTTATTGCTCAACTAATTGAAATATAATTTCATAACTGCACCACATTGCATTAGTAATAAAGCCATATAGACTTATTCAAGAATTAATTAAGTAATAATGTCATTTTGGCTTATTACTTATGACTCTATCGCAGTGAGCCGACGAAAATTGGTACATTGTGCCAATCGTGTGACGCCAGCTTAAGAGATTAATAATCTTTAAGATATAAATCATATTAAAATTTGATGTTGTACTTAATCGTATTCTATGAAACTTTACAAAAATCTTAAGATCTTGCAATTATACGGTTACACTTGTTTGATTTAATTAATCTAAAGTTCGTTTTACAAGAACTCAAACTAAATATTTTTTTTAACACCAACACAACCCGCAAAGCAATTAACTTCTCTGCGAAAAACACCCAGAGTCTACGATGGGAATCGAACCCACGACCTCTGGACTGAGAGGCTATCATTGCTATCACTCAGCCACAGGGGCGCACCCATAATGATAATTCTTAAGGAATTTGTTTCAATTGTTATTATTCTATATACACAAACTATACAACAACGTGTACAACATTGGCCTACAACACCATTTTTTATTATATTTTTTTTTTTTTTGTGTAAAGATGACATCGAGTACTATGTCGCGTATTAAGTTGTTATTTTTTGGTGGAAAAAAATAAAAACAAGAACGTAAAAAAGTTTAGAAAAAAAAAATTTGGTTAAAGGAGTGATTTATACAAAAAAAAAAAAAAGTATTCTAACAAAAAAATGTTTAAACATTAAAAGAAAGTGAGTCAAAAGACTATAAAAATTGCACGTGAGTGTCGAAAATTCCGATGCATATATGTACAAAAGCAATTCCTCCCCAGAAACTTTAATATAATTCAATAAAATCATTTATTTGCATTAAATTTTCCATTTTAGACGCAAGTTTGAAGTCATGCGCGACCGTTTTTACATGACCACAATGAAAATAAGAACAAAATAAAATGAAGTTGTACATCAAACTTCTAAATCTTACAACCTGTCTATTAGGGTGATCGAGTCGGTTTTTCAACCGGTTTTAAAATCAGGTTTTTTCAAAATTCGGTTGTCGGTTTTTTCAAAATGTTGATTTTTCGAATGTCGAATAGTCCGGTTTTTTTTTGCAATTTAAAAACCGGCTGAGTCGAATACTTTTCGATTTGTATATTTTGCATGTTTTGTTGATTTTCGTAAGTATTTTTTTAGTGTAAAAGTTCTAAGCGTTTTTAGAGCATGCCAACATTTACTGAAACATGAAATTTAAGAGAATTTATTTTATGAGGTAATAGCAGAGGCTTATTTAATTGGCCTTATGGTGTGTAATGGATATCAAAATACAGTTACAAAAAGTGTTTTTTAGTTTTGTTGCCACTTTGCTTCACATTTCATATAGAAGTAGATATCCACCTTGTCCATACATTCATATGTATATACCATTAAGGAATAAACTCTACATACAACCATAATTTTTGGGGTTTGAGGAAACTTGGGAAGAAATTCAAAAAATTATATATGCCAATATTTAGGTTGCTAATATATATGTTTATAATTACAAAAAATAAAAAATTAAAAAATAATTATAATTACAACAACATAATAGACCATATTTGGATGCCATTTGTTGACGGCTTGGTACCGGAAATCACAGAATTTTCAAACAAGTTGACGACATCAAACATTTTGCACGTATTTTTTCATGTATTTTATGCTTGTATGTAGACTTTTCTCCTTTGTATTTTTAATATTTTTGCTACTATATGTGCTATAATTATTTTTTATTTTTTGTATAAACATATTTATAATTGGCATATTTAAATTTTTGAATTTCTTCCCAAGTTTCCTCAAACCCAAAAAAATGATGGTTGTATATAGAGTTTATTCCTCAACTGTATATTATATATAAATGTTTATGTACTATACATAAGTATATGAAGTTAAGTTTTATGTTTTACCTTTAATTTCTGTATTGTTTTATAGTATTTACATGAACCCTTTTTTTATAAAGCAATTTAAAATCAAAACTTTTGTATAATAATTTTCTTACTTAAAAAAAACCGGTTGACCGGTTTTTCCTGAATTGTAAAAACCGAAACCGGCTTTTTCATAATTTCAAATATTCGAACTATTCGAAAACCGGTTTCTGGAAAAAGTCGAATAATCGATCACCCTACTGTCTATACAACTTGCCAAAAAATTACATCTTTTTAATTCTTCACACTACCGAGAAACAAAACTTCCACGACGACCCCACACACTTTACAATCTGATATACAATTTGCTCATGTTGTACCAAGGTCTGTGGATTGCTTTATATTAGGCACGCATCTTAGACGAACGTCGTATGAAACAGTGAAACTGGAATGCGCGAGATATTTTTACTTATCGTATTACAATCTTTTGAAAACTTTTTTTGTAATGAAATCTTACATTTGCCGTAACTTACTTTCAATAATCTCGGCATTGTTATTTGTTCTTTACTTTCGTGCTTAGAAAAGTAGCAGGGTTATAAAATTGCACCCAAATAATGATCAAACATACAGTTTGTCAAAAAAATGTTTTCAATGCTCAAATATTCCATTAATTTTACATTCAAACATGAATTAAAACAACAAATAAATTCCTTTTTTTGTTTGTTTTTCTATGACAATATGGCGACACAGTTCTACAGACCTAAGCACTCATTACAAAAAAAAACAAAAAAATCTTTTCAATTTAACAGAAAATAAAAAAAAATCGCTACTTCATGGAAATTTTTTGCATTTGCAGTTTGTTAAAACATGCATTTTATGCAAAGGGAAATCGTGCAAAGTAAATGTTGAAATGTTTTCCTTAAATCTCAGGACTGTTTATTATATCATTAACCGTGCTGAAAGAGAAGGTAGACTTGGAACCAAAGCATTTGCCAAGCAGATAAAAAAGAGTACTAGGCGCATTGGCGCATATTCAGAAATTATCACAAAGCGTTAACTTTTTTAAGTATCTATTTAAGTTATTCATAGTTGATTACTTTCAGCAGTAATAGTTTACACTTAATTATGGGTAAAGCTGTAACTAAATGACAGCTAACTAATACATTCAAAGAACAGCTGGTTGATTTCATTTACAATTTATTTGAAAAGTAAAATAAATTTGTGGCTCTTTAAAATGCACAAAACAACAAATAATCTTTATTTTCTAACATTTTCCTATATAATAAGCTTACCTTATTATCTTTACTTCTTGCATTTATTTCTATTGCGCCCAAAAAATATCCATATAAAGCAATAAAATAAATTAGAGATGTGTTTTTGGTCAACAAAATTATATTGAATTACTTTATTTTTACAAGCACTTATTTCAATTGATTTATAGTCTGTATATAACTTAAAAATTACTTTTTTAGAATATGCATAATTTTTTCAGGAAATAAAAATATTTTTTAATAGCTTCATAAGCTTTTCAATTAGTTGCAGAATTTATCGTTCAAAATATTATCGACATTTTATGCTCTCTACATAACAATATGCAAGGTTGCACTTCGTTTACCAGCTGAAAGCAGTTGCTGGAGTAGTTATGAATTGTGAATAAGAACTATGAACTATTTTTTAGTTTCTGTTTTATTAGTTTCGACTTTGGTTACGATTTCTGAATATGCGCCATTGAAACTAAAATGCGAGTAAAAAGAATTACTCTAAATAAATGGCATTCCATCAGTAGAGGACTAGCATAGCAAATCAGCAATGACTGTGGGGGTAAATGTATCACGTGAAAGTGTTCGAAAAAAAAAGTTCTTAGAAAAAAACTCTCCTGTCAGCTCATAGCATTGATACTCGACTGAAATTGCATATAGGCTATATTTGTTCTCTTTGGAAGTACTGGGATAACGTAATTTTTTGTGATGAGACATAACTAATGGACCACAAAAAGATTGTACAAGCCTCTGACGGCCCTAGAAAATAGAAATTTAATAATTATAAAAAATCGTCTCTCTGTAGGACATGGTTGCTTTATAATAACAGAAAAGTTATTGACACTTCAGCACAAAGTCCTGACTTGAACTCATTCTTGAATTCATTCTATGTCCAGATGTTGACAAGCGGTAATTGACGCTCAAGGAGGGCACACAAAGTATTTAGCAGAAAAAAAATACATTTTAGGGAAAAAACACACTGTTTATTAAATGTGATATAAATTTGAAAACATTTATTTGATTTTTTTTACAGGAATGAAAACATTTTTTGACATACTGTACATGCGCTTGTTTTAAATAAAATTAGAAGCCTTATTTTGTAAAATGCAACGATTAAGCTATGTACAAACGATTGTCAGATCTTACAATATTGTCAGATCTGGCAATGTGCTGACAATGTACTGGCAATCGAAAATTGCCAGCACAACATTTCTTGTCAGTTCACACGGTTGTCAGAACATTTTACAATTTATTGCCAGACGGTTGCATGACAATAAATTCATCTGACAAAATCGTCAGTAAAAAAATTATCAGTTCACACGGTTGTCATATGCACACATTGTTAGATCTGTTGTTATGCGTTGCCAGACTTAAACCATTTGTTGGAAATTGTTAAATATTTATCGTTTGTGTTTGTGTTAAATGTAAAAAGTGAAAGTATAAATTATTATGGACCATAAAGAAGCAATTGCAATGATCTTGTCTGCATATATTTTATTATAGATTTTTTCTTTAAAATCAAGCGTGTGCAGTGTTGCCCATAGAAAGAATTATATTACAATGACGCCATTGTCAGATGCATGAACTTCGCACATCTGACAATATTAAAATGTCTGACAAATATCTGGCAATAATTTTACAATGTGTTCACACGATTGTAAGACGTCTGACAATTTGTTGTCAGTTGCTAGTTTTGCAATGGACTGACAATGATTTTTCTAGCAACGGCGTCTGACAAAAATTGCCAGTTCACACGGTTGTAAGAAATTTTTAGCACATTCTACTGGCAATATTGTAAGATCTGACAACCGTCTGTACATAGCTTTAGCGTTGATAGATTTTGTATGTATTTTGGTTTTGTAATTTAAATTTTTTCCATATAAAATTTGTCAACGCGTTGCGTTTAACATAATTAGCACCTAAGTGTCAGTAAATATTTCTTACTGTTGCAGTAAACAGTTTGTTCCAATTTTGTGTTAAGCAAAAACAAAAAAAAACAAAAAAAAAACAGAAAACTCTAGCTCATATAATTAATATAAAGCAACATTTGTAAAAAAATTGTTAAGAGAAAGTTTTCGTTCCAATATAGAAATTGCACACTGTACAGAACAGTCATTTATTTTATTTGCTTTATAATTTCAGTAAAAATAAATTGAAGAATCGGAGAATTGATTGAAAAAATCTGTTTTTTTTCAAACAAATTATTAAAAAATTTTGCATTTGAATTTACGAATTAATTTGTAGGATTCAGAGAATTTTGTGGTTCAATTGGAAAATGATTTATTTCTGTGCATTTAACCTAAAGAATTATCTTACGCAGAGAAGAATAACCGAAAACATCTTTTCATGTTATTCTACCCGGTTTCAACAAAACTTTGAATGCAGCTTAGGCTACTGTAATGTACTTTTGCTCTTACGATTCGCATTATAAATCTTGAATAAACAAAAGGTCAAAATCCTTATGTACATATGTATGTCTTGTTCTATACATGAAAATCAATAAGCAAATTACTCTGGGCAACTGAGAAAAATCTACACGACCTTAACTGTATAAGTTCGATAGTAGTAAATAAATTCAGTAAAGTGCGACTATGACTCGCGCACAGGGTTCAGTACGAACACTAGATATGTAATTTAATACAAACTTCATCCTACATTATATGTATATAGTTTTGGCATTTTTTCGTTTTTGGGGTCTTTTCGGTTTTTTGTTTTGTCGTTTTTTGTGTTTTTTTCGGTTTTGGCGATTTTTTTAAGTTTTGGCTCTTTTTTAGTTTAGACACTTTATTTTCTTGTTTTGGCGATTTTTTCGGTTTTTTGTGGTTTTTTTCATTTTGGAGTTTTTTTATTTTTGGCGATTTTTTTTTAATTTTTGCGATTTTTTGTTTATTTAAATTTTTTTTTTTTTAGTTTTGGCGACATTTTCCGTTTTGGCGATTTTTTAAATTTTTTGCGTTTTTTTTCATTTTGTGCGTTTTTTTCATTTTGGCGATTTTTTCGAATTTGGCGATTTATTTTAGTGTTAGAATTTTTTTTTTAATTTTGGCGATTTTTTTCGTTTTGGCGATTTTTTTTTAATTTTTTTTAATTTTTGGCGATTTTTTTTTTAGGTTTGGCAATTTTATAATTTTCGGTTTTTTTAGTTTTACCGTTTTTGAAAATTTCAAGTGTTTGCCTCTCACGGTTTCCAAGATATAGCAAATTGTCAAAATTACATAGTCAAAATTGCATTAACTGATGGACCACCCTTTAATTTAAATTTTTTAAATTTTAGTGTTAATTGTTGTAGTCTGTATAAAAATACACTAATTTTACAAATTTCAAGTTTCAATATACATACATATGTTCATACAATTGTATGTATATTGCATGGGATTTTAACATATTTCATTGCTCGTTTTGGAACACCCATTAATTTTTAATTCTCATGTATTTGTTGTTGTAGCGGCCAAGGTTCTACATACTGTGTCCAAATATCAGGTCCGTAGCTCTTACGGTTCCTGAGAAAATACCGTGTGACGGACAGACGGACAGCGTAGCGAAAACAATAGGGTCCTTTTCACCTTTGGTGTACGAAACCCTAAAAAGGGTAGTAAAACCTTATGCTCAGTTTGTCGATTTTGGTCACAATTGTGGTCTTCCAAAGATTTCGAAAATCAGTGCGCCCTCAAAAAATTATGTCATCAGTTTTTGGCCAACAGCTAATTCAGATTTGGAGATAGCGCTTAACTATATATGACAGATCAGATCTTAAAGCTACACCATTTGCACTGTTGTGCTCAGTTGTGGGATTTGTTCTTGTTTTGTTGTTGTAGGTTTTTATGTTCGTAAATAGCCGACAAACTTCGCATTACCAGTGAGAACTTCCTGCTGCTGGCTAGTAGGCAGTGTACAAGCCTTGTAGTCGGATGTTCGTAGGTTCGAATCCCGCTTAGAAGCTAAAATAGCTTCGCAGCTTATGTGTTTTAAGCTATAGCTTTAATTTAAAATAGATTTTATGTTAAATGATCAAATAAATCATATCAAGTTACAATATAATTTACTCATGATGGTATTTATTTAGTGTGTATATAAATAGTAGCTAATGTTGTTGTGGTTGCAGTGGTAAGCGCGTTGACTAACACGCAATGAACATGGATTCAAATCTTTGCCGCGAAGCCAAATTATATACATAACACACAATTTTCCTGATGCCTGTGGCCATTACACTCAATCACTGAAGTTAAATCTATATATATGTCGCAAAAAAAGCGCTTAAGTCATATTTTTTTTGTTATTTTTATATTCCGCCATGATTCACAATACTCCTCAAACTCTCACAATGCGTTAGTTATTATATTCTGCCATAGAAATTCTCTAGAAAAAATTTATGTGGCAAAACAACATTTGCCAGGTAAGCTAGTAATTAATAAAATAAGATGACTACATTAAATAAAATTTATGTTATTTTGACTTCAAATAGCTTTAATGCAACATGATTTATCGTATTATTTCAGTACGAAACTCAAGTTGTTTCAATTTGAAATAACTATGACTCAACAGGATTCATTCTGTTATTTCAGTGTCAAAATAGCGTTGTTTCAACATTTTAATTTAACTGTACTGGAATGTTAAATCAACATAATATAAAATTATTTCAAAAGGAATCATTTTCTTTAAAGATGACTATAAATTGTTAAAAATAAATTATATTCACCCCTAAAATGTGAAATTTTTGTTCCCATGAAATTTTCATGCCCATGAAGGGAAATTTGCAGTCGTGAATTTCATGGGAACGTTTGTTCCCGCTATCAATGCGTAGTGAATGTAAAAAAGGGAAGAAGACTTAAAGCTTCAAAATTAATTGAAAATCAAAAAATTACGTTTAATAATAAGAAATAAACATATTTTGGGTTTCAAATGAAATGTTATAGAGTGTTTAGTTGTGTTTTTAATTGTTTCCGGCGCCGTGCAAAAAAATTTTAGTATACAACAGCCATAAAATTTACGGCATGTGAACCAAAGAGATTCATATTCAATGAAAAAATGTGTTCCAAAGAATTATTGTTATTAATCGTGGACATTATTTATTGATCTTGCCCTAAAAATAGTTATTCATAAGTTTTAATATATAATTGCTAGTATAATATTAAAACTAGGAAGTGTATTAATTCAGTTCGCCTGCAAAAATAAATTGAACAAAACGAAGGGAAAAGTGAAAAAAAATCCATGTGAAAAATATTATTCACGATAAGGCGAATCCAGAAAGGGAACATAGGGGAAAAATTATTCACGATTGCAATTTGGGGAAAAGGGAAAATATTTCGAGGGAAAAACTGTTCACGATAGGGGTGATTATAAATAGGTTACTTTATATAAGTTTTATTTAAGCCTTAGGTTTTTTTTTAAATTGATAACAATTTTATTAGTTTATCGATATTTCGATGCAACGTTGTGTAGCTTCTTCAGGATATAATTAAATTATTTTAAACTTACTAATACATATACATACATAATAAAAAAATACATTTTTAACATATTGAAAAAATTCAAAGGTTCTAAAAGCTTTTTACAATCAGAAAACCTAATTCAAAAGAATTAAATTATAAAATATAATAAAATAAATACATGTGTCCATAAATATAACAGTTAATTAAATGCATATATACACATACTAGGGTTTCTAATTTCCCGGACTTTTCTAATTGCTGGGAATCGAGAAAAGAATATTCTATTCCCGGGAATTCCCGGGAATTTCGAAACCATGTGAATTTAATTAAATGCACTGAATAAAGAATATAATTTTATGAAAAAAACATACAACATTTAACATTTGAAGGTTAGCCGCGAATAACGTTGTAAGTGACAAAATAATAATTTTTCAGGATAGCCAAAAAACGTATTTTAAGGCAAGATTGTTTTTTTTGGTTTAATTTTTTTTTTGCTTATCAAAAATAATAATATAATTAGCATTAACTTTTCTTTTCGTATCTCAGTTACATATATCAATTATTTTCGACAATTTCGTTTGCATGATTTCGCTAAATATTTACAAAGTTTTTCTACTGACTGACTGATTGTAGATAGTTGCATTTTGGTGGCAATAAGATGCATAATTTTGGATGGTTTAATGTTTAAACAACATATGAAACAAAATCACTGCCAAAAAATGTTGTGGATCCTAATACATATGAAATTTTTTTGTGTGCAATACACATTTTTCAAAAAATTTTATTTTTGACTTCAAAAATATAACATAAAATATGTTATGTTATGTTAATAAATATGTTGACTAAAATTATAAGAAATGTCATTTATTTCTCTTTTCTTATAGTTTTGTTCCTGTCACAGAAGTTCCAAATAGGGGTATTAATTTTTGTGCCAAAGTTCTTTTTAGATATGTAAGAATTTTTTTATATTTTCTGCAGAGTATGTTTCAATATTTATTGTACATTCAAAGGTATTATTTGCAAGAAAAGTTTAACGAATTAACATATGTATTTCTGTTATGTCAATTTTTAGCCAGTTTCAAAAAAGGAGGAGGCCTTCAATTCGGCTGAATTTTGTTTTTTTCAATTTAATTTCAGCCACTCCCTCCTTTACGTAAATGCTCCCATAAACTAAAAAAAAGACTGTTACAATATCAATTTAAGAGAAAATTTTATATGCAAGTTAATGCTTAGTGGTACAAATAATAACATTAACAAGCCACAATGTTCAACCAAATGACGCATGAAAGTGATAAATTTCACAGTGTGCAACAAAGCAGCAGGTATGAGATGTGGCCTGTGGTTTTCCATACTTCGCATTTAGTTATTGAATGGTGGTACAATTTAAATTTCAAACATAAAATTACACAAAATAATGTTCATTGTATTTAGTTAGTTGTGGGTATATTATTTAATACACTCTTTGTTTTTATTTTTGTTTGTATTTTTTTTTTTTTTTTGTGGCAAAGACTTGAATTGTTGCATGGTCTTAAGTACTTCTATGAAATATTTAAATGGCTGTCTGTGCGTCTGTCTATCTATTTGCCATAGATATGATACGCATATTTGGTTGAAGCATTGTTTTTACTTCGGCTCATTTCATGTTTTGCTTTTTAATTTACAATGTTGCATTCTTTTTTTATTTTCGTTTGCAATAGATAAATATTGGTTTGCTAGCAGGTATGGGTTAGAGAGTTTTGGCCTAACCACCTTCTATTGTTATCTAATCGGCAGAAAATAAGTACAAATATTACAGCAACAAAAAAAAAAAAAAAAAAAACATGCACACATAATTTAAAGTATTATAAAACTTTTGCATATTCATAGTAAGTTTGCCATAATTTTTGAAAGTACGGTTGTCGGAATTGTTATGCTCCTAATGGATTATGCAACAATTTTATGTCTGCTTTTCTTTTGCGATAAAAAATTACATTTCAGGAGAAAAATGTTTTTAAAATATTTTGAAATCTAATAGAAAAATGTTTATAAAACAAGTTGTAATTTAAAAAACCTTTTTTTAAAAACTAGTAAGAGTGCTAAATATATTCGGCTGTGTCTAATCTTATATACCCTTCAACGACGTACACAGAAAAAATTTTTGTTAAAAAAATCTTCAAACAAACGTGTGTTTTGAAATTTAATTTAGTTTCAGTAAACATTTTTTACTGTTCTAGTAAATTATTTGTTCCAATTTTATTTTATTATTTAAAAAAAACTGTATAGAATGAAAATTATCTATATAGAGCCTATGCCAAACGGTAGCAAATTACTAGTGTAAGTAAATTTTTGACACTTCTGAGGTGAATAAAATTTCACTAGCCCTGTGGGCTAGAGAAATTTTGACACAACAGGTACATTTTTGACAAGCTGCAATAAAAAGCATGGTATCACAAAATTTAAATACACCGCCGCCGCTTCGAGTCGTCACCTTTTACATACATTCTCAAGTCTCTTAAATGTAATTAGACTGTGAAAAATGCATTGTTTATTTTAATTTTTGAAAAATTTTGCATCATTTATGTAATATTATATAATTTTTTGCTATGAGAATTTTTTTATGCTTTTAAAAAAATTTATGGTAGTCGGCGGCTTGTAGTCAAATTTTTTGTTTCGCCGCCGCAGCAACTTTTTCATTAGCTACTTTCTATGCTAAAGCGAATTTGTCAAAATTTTACATTGTCAAAAAAGATATCATTTAAAACAGCAGAAAAATTAAATTTTTTCCCAACCATGCAAATATTTTTTACCATAATACTTTTCTACCATTTGGCACACGCCCATAAAGTAAAATTTGTAACGAAATTTTTTAGATTTTTTTTTTATATTTAAATTTGTTATTTTCAGTTAAATTTATTTTTATATACTGTAAAAAAAAATTCGTCTGGTTTTTTTTTAATTTTTGTCTACAAATTATTTTATAGATATAAAAAACATTTTATTTTTTTTTTAAGATTTTTGTTTGCGGTTTTCAAACTTATTATGTTTGTATATTGTGATTCTCGATATAGTATTAAGAGTCTTACTATAAATATACGAAGTTTGTTAGCTAAATTAAACAATTTTTTGGGTTGAAGTCTACTGACGAGTTCCAAAAGAGGGAACGAAATGCTTAACCATAAAAACAAGCCAATTTTTGAAAGTAAAAAAAAAATAGTTGAACCTTTTATTTGATTCAGTTATTTTTTTTAATAAAACTTTTACTAATTTTTTTACAAAAATTGGTAAAAATTGTTATTGACTCAGTTAATTTATTTTCTGATAATACGAAAAATTTTAATGAATGTGCTTGTAAATTATAAAAAAAATGATGAATAATACAAAAAAATCTGCAAAAATGTTTTTATGTTCCTATTAATACATTTGACTGAAAATATATAATATAATAAGTTAACTAAAAATAAATTTTTTTTCCAGTTAAATTTGTACAAAATTGTTATCATAATCTACAAATTTCTTTGTAAGTCCGCATTCATACAAAATATTTACTGATTCAATGAATTTGGTTACTAAAAACGGAATTTAGTTTTTTCTGTGTATAGACACATACATATGTAGATATATGTTTTGTGAAAAAATTTATAATTTTTTGCTCTAGTGCAATTTTTATTAAGTGACCTCCCAGTATTATTCGATTAAGGAATTTGATTTAAATATTTTATTTTCGATATTAGCAATAGTTGAATATTTTATTCTATACTCTGTGTTTCAGAAATATTTTTTTATTATTATTTATTCCAGTCAATATCGACGTCAAAAAATTGGCGCTTGTTTACTCGCTTTCCAGATGTTCAAAAAAACCCTAAAATAGTCGTACGGTCTAATTCATAAAAAATATTTTAGGTTTATTACAGGTTTGTTTGACAAATTTCCGATAGAAATATGTCAAATAAGCGCTTAATAAACCTGACATATTTTTTATGAATGAGGCAGTTAGTATTTTACATCCATACCAAGTAAACTAATTTATTTTAAATTTGTTTGGTGTCCTAATTTAAAATCCCATTGCAAAAAGTATATATCGCGGTATTATGTAAACGGTTTATTCCAACAGAAGTTTTTGAAATTTTGTGCCGCACAATGGAAAAGTTTCAGGGAAATGAAATGGAACATTTCCTTTAAAATATTTTATAGCGATAGATTTTATTTTTATCTCCATTTACTAAAAATTAATAAGAACTTGTTACAAGCTTTCAATGAAAGTAGCTTAAATGTGCTGAGAGCATAATAAGCAATATGGCACAAACCTTCGTTTATACTTAAATGAGGTATCCATAAAAAATTTAACATATATGCACATATAAAAATTCTTGAGTAATTGTCTCCCTAAAATATGAAATATGTTTAACTAAAAAAATATTTTTGGTTATTTTTTTGCCCAATTTTTTTTTTGCAATTTCCAAGCCTGGAACCATAATTTTGAGTTTTATGTTTTCTAATACTAATTTATTTCTTTCTAAAATATAGCATATATTTAATTAGCAAATAAATATTTTATTTTATATACCAGAAGAAGTTTAAGCTTTCCAGGTCTGGAGCTATGCATTTTATTTTTCTAATTTTTATGCCTTTAAAACATAATTTGTAAGCAAAAAAAATAAAAAAATGTTTTTGACCTATTTACTTTAATATTCATAAAAATTAAATTTTTCAACCTTGGAATCATATTTTTAGATTTTCCTGATTCCTTATACCAATCTAGTTCTTTAAAAAATATATAAGATATATTAAATGAACAAAGAAAAAAGGAAATAAGGAAAAATCTGTTTTATTTATTTACTTTAATATCAAAAAAAGTTGAAAGTCTTCAGCTCTGGTGCTGAAATTTTCATTTTTATAATTTAAAATATATTTAATTTATAAGGAAAAGAAAAAAATTAATTAGACCTAAATACTTTTATATAACACAAAAAATGTAAGTTTCCGAACCCTTGAATCATAATTTTAGATTTCTCAGATTTCTTACAACAATATTTTTTTTTAGAATATAAGCCGTGTTTAGTTAATAAAGAAAAAGGAAAAGTTAGTTTTGGTAGGTTACTTTTATTTAGCAAAAAAAAAAAGTTGAAGTTTTCCAACCCTGGAAATGTCTTTTTGATTTTATTTAATGTTTTTATTAATTTTTAATGCCAATCTTATTTGTACTGAATTATAAAATAAGTTTGTTTAACAAAAATAGAACAAAAATTAATTTTAGGTAAATCCTTTTATATGGAAAAATAAAGTTTAAGTTTTCCAGCTCTGAGACCAAGTGCTCGGTTTT
Organism: Tachina grossa; assembly: GCA_949987645.1. Classification (NCBI taxonomy): domain Eukaryota; kingdom Metazoa; phylum Arthropoda; class Insecta; order Diptera; family Tachinidae; genus Tachina; species Tachina grossa. Next base: position 61,146,752 of record OX465278.1, on the reverse strand, counting down.
GCTGAGTTTGAATACCAATTTATTTTGGACCTTTTCTGATACACTAGTTCAAGACCGAAGTCTGTAGCTTTTCTGGGAGCTTCGGACAACCGATTTCACGTACAGACAGACGGACAGATGGACAGCGTTTATTCGTCTTCCCTATGCATAAAGATCCAGAATATATATATGCGTTATAGGTCGCTTATTATTATTGTGGAGATTATACACGGAATGACAAATCTATATATATCCTTCACCATTTTTGATGAGGGGTATAGTAAATATTTGTTTGTTAATTTCCGCTTTTGCTCAATTTGATTATTGTTCCTTAGCTCGATTTACTGCCGGCTTTGGGAAACATTAACCTTTTATCACTTAAGTCGCGTTTATAAAAAATAACGTTTACATTTTTTAATGATATATTCTAAGGCTTTCGTCAATTCTATTTTAGCCCAAACAATCCATTAAGTGTCCCACAGCCAATCTTTGGTCTACATATTTCCCCTATTACATTAGAAAACTTTGGTCTCTTCCTATTTGTTGTACACAAAAAAAAAAAAAAAACATTTTTCGTCCGTAAAAAATCTTATTGCCAACGCATTTATTGGCATAAACTTCCGTGCATTTTTATGCAAACGTACGGTTACTACAGTCAACCCTGCGAACCAGCTATCTTTTATTTACTTAAAACAAATACATAATCCTCACAAAAACATAAATGTCAAAAACGACCAAGTTTCTATCCAAATTTCGCCCATTAAAAGTTGTGAGATATAAATTTTGACCAAGTTCTTGTTTGGTACAATACCTAACACAAAATATGTTATATATGATATAAATTTGTAATCGTAAGGGTGTCATATAATTTCTAGATAATCTGCCAACTTGACAACATTTTTATCAATATAAAGAAATGAACATTTATACATTATTTTCTCCTTTTTTAGAAAGGAAAAAATATTGCCAAGTTATCAGATTATCTAGAAATTATATGACACCCTTACGATTACAAATTTATATCATACATAATATATTTCTGTGTTAGGTATTGTGGCAAAGAAGAACTTGGTCAAAATTTATATCTCACAACTTTTAATGGGCGAAATTTTTATAGGAACTTGGCCGTTTTTCACATTTATGTTTTTGTGAGGATCTGATTACTTTTTGAAAAGATTTCTATAATAAGAATTTTTAAACTTAAAATTTCTTGTGTATTTTATTTCTATTCATGATCACTATGCCAGTTGAAAATGGCAGAGTTACATAAAATAATGTGCAATAGTGTGATGGGTGTTGAATTGTTGACCTTAAAAATGCACTATTGTGTCATTACAACGGGTCGCCAGTGTGTATGCTATTTTGTAAGAGTCGACTGGAAGAAACATGTAAAATACAGCGTAAATTTTACTGGGCATTACCCCGCCTATTTTCTCAATATATTTACATATTAAAGTCTGCTTAGCCGAAGTACATAAATCAAAAGGATATGCCCAATGTGTATGCAAAGTTTCAATAGGGTAGCTGGTGCTTTTAATTTTTGCATTTTCCGATTGAGTAAATCAATTACTATTTGTGTACAAAATGGCAGCTCTTTATAGTATAATATTACGTAAAATTTTCATGAGCCTGGCCCCGCTGACTTTTATATCTGCTAGTGCTTATGGTTCATGTAAAGTTTGGTATTAAAAAGTTAATAAGAAATACCTGAGTATTAAATTAAAAACTGCTAAGCCGAACTACCTGAACGAAAAAGCTAAGATTTATGGGTGAAGTCACGGCTACTTTTCAAAATTGGAAATTTTTTTTGGGATAAGTGCAACGTGTATGAAAAGTTTTAATAAAATGTATGTTAATTTTGAATTTGAAATGCTTGTTTCCGCCCTCTGATAGCAACTTCTGGGTTTTCGGATTTTTCTTAGTGATCTCTTATCTAGATTTATTTGTGTATCAAATTTAAGCTCGCTAGTACGAATTGGAGTTTTAACGTCTTGGCCCCGCATAGCGGGTAAAACTTTTTGGTTTTAAGATTTTCCCATTGGCTTATGCAGCTACACATACTAGTATATAAAATGTCAGCTCTCTAGCGCGAGATATAAGATTTTATCAGCATTACCTCTCCCCACTATTCCTAACTCAAAATTTTGTTGTGAGCAGCGCTTATAATTCATGCTAATTTTCCTTTAAAATATGCTAGACCGATGTAGATTAAACACAAGGCTAACATTTTATGGGAGTGATCACGCCCAATTTTTAAGGTGATGCAAGATTTCACTAAAATGGCTTGAATTAAAAGCTGTATATTAAGTATTTAGTTCAAAATAATATTAGCGTGGCCCCGCCCATTCTGAAAAAAATTTTTGGGTTTTAAAATGTTTCTAATTTGTTTCTCACTAAGACCTACTTGTATATCAAATTTTAGCTCCTTAGCGCAACTTTTAATTTTTAATTTTTATGGGCGTAGCCCCGCCCCTCTTACTCAAATTTTCGGGTTTTTAGATTTTTCTAGTTGGTCTCTCACCTACACCTACTTGTATATCAAATTTCAGCTCCTTAGCGCAACTTTTAACTTTAAATTTTTATGGGCGTAGCCCCGCCCATTTTTCCGAAGTCAAATTTTTTTTTGGATTAATGCTTATTATTCGTGTCTAGTTTCGTTACAAACGGATAATAATAGCTAGATAAATAGTATATCTAAATATGCTGAGCCGGAGGGCATTAAAATGAGGTTTCAATTGTATGGGCGTGTCAACGCCCACTTTTTTAATGAAAAATTTATAGCCTTGCATTACCGCAGTATACATGCCGAATTTCAATAAAATAGCTTTCATGAAGCGCCTTACATTAGCATTTTTAATTCTGACTTTTATGGGCGTAGCCCCGCCCTCCTGGCTAAAATTTCCGGATTTTCCAAATTTTTTTATTATATTTCTTTCCTAGACCTAGCTCTGTATCGAATTTCAGCTCAATAGCACAAATTTTAATTCTTATGGGCGTAGCCCCGCCCGCCCGGTAAAATTTTCCGAGTTTTTAGATTTTTCTAGTTCATTGCTCACCTAGATCTACTTGTGTACCAAATTTCAGATCTCTAGCTATAGCGCAAGTGCTTCATAATATTGATGAGTGAGTCAGAGTATGTCTTAAAATATGCACTTTTTGCACCTCCATATCTCCGAAACCTTTCATTGTAAAACTTTAAAACTTTGCGTATGAGGTAACATGAATTTATTCTAATTATGATTAAAATTTTATAATTTTACGATTGCGGGAAACAAAGTTATGAGAGGGGTAAAAACAGCTCGAATGGCTTCCTGTAAATATACACACTGCATGCATTGGCCAGAACTTGGCCTATGCATTTTTTTAAATTTAAGATTTTTGCATTTTTCGATACATTAGATCTCCTTCTATTGAAATCTACAAAAAACTCAATTTCAAAAAAATATTCAGTCAGTGCCTTTATATATTAAGGTTACGATATGTATTACAACCAGAGAAAAAACAGCTTAAAATCTATAAAAACCATATTGAATTAATAAGAAATATTAACGAAAGTCTAGTCATGTTGAAATTTTTTATTTCAACATGGAAAAATATTAATTTACAGTATTAATTTATTCATTTTAATTATTTTTAAGTATCTCAACATACATTTTCTGTTATATTCAAAAATTATTGAAATAATGTGACGCGTTCTTATTTTTAAGTTGCAGCTTTTCCCTGAGTGTACATATGTATGTACTGGTGTTTGCATCAAGGAAGCCTTTTTCAAGGTGCTGCAAGAAATAGAACTAATAATAAAAATTATATTTTGAAACGCACGTGATGCTGCTGTTATTAAACTGGCAACATTGTTGTCGCTTGATGCTACAGAAGGCCATCATTACTTCATTGGAAGTAAAAAATAAAGTGTCTTTTATCATGCTCGTAAATAAATGAATTTGTTGAGTTTTCTAATGTATTTTTTGTCAAGAGAATAAAGACAAATTTCTTATTTACGCTTCATGTGCCACGAATGAATTTATTTCATGATAACAAAAAACACATTGAAAAGCTCAAAGTTCCTGTTTCGTCACTCAGAAATAAATTAAATAATGTTAAAACGTCCTGTTTTTAGAAAACATACGGCCTTTCATTTTCATGTTTCGTTTATACACAGAAAAAATTTTTACCAAAAAATTTTCAAACAAACGTGTGTTTTGAAATATAATTTAGTTTCAGTAAATATTTTTTACTGTTCCAGTAAATTATTTGTTCCAATTTTATTTTATTTAAAAAAAACTGTATAGAATGAAAATTATCTATAAAGTAAAATTTGTAAAAAAAAATTTTAGATTAATTTTTTTTTATATTTAAATTTGTTATTTTCAGTTAAATTTATTTTTATATACTGTAAAAAAATTTGCCCAGTTTTTTTAATTTTTTCAGTTAAATTTATTTTTATATACTGTAAAAAAATTTGCCTAATTTTTTATAATTTTTCTACAAATTATTTTATAGATATAAAAAACATTTTATTTTTTTAAGGTTTTTGTTTGCGGTTTTCAAACTTATTATGTTTATATATTGTGATTCTTAATATAGTATTAAGAGTCTTACTTTAAATGTACGGAGTTTGTTAGTTAAATTAAAAAAATTTTTGGGTTGAAGTCTACTGACGAGTTCCAAAAGCGGGAACGAAATGCTTAACCATAGAAACAAGCCAATTTTTGAAAGTAAAAAAAATAGTTGGACCTTTCATTTGATTCAGTTATTTTTTTCAAATAAAACTTTTATTAATTAAAAAAAAAAATTAAGAATTGTTATTGATTCAGTTAATTTATTTTCTGATAATACGAAATATTTTAATGAATGTGTTTGTAAATTATAAAAAAAAATTTACTGAATAATATCTACAAAAAAAATCTGCAAAAATGTTTTTCTGTTCCTATTATCAAATTTGACTGAAAATATTTTGAGTTTCAGTTAACTTTTTTCTCTAATGCCATAATAAATAAGTTAACTAAAAATAATTTTTTTTTCAGTTAAATTTTTACAAAATTGTTATAAGAATCTGCAAATTTCTTTGTAGGTCCGTATTCACACACGATAGCGTTTAAAATTTGATTTTTTTTAACATATTCTAAGGCTTTCGTTTTCACATAAAAATACCTTTTTAGGTATGACCAAAAATTCACACTCACAAAATTATTACAGTGAAGGAATACAAAAAATAATATATATTAAAGAAATTTTTGTATGAAAAATTTTAAATAAAATTCATTTCAAATTAATTTTAAATTTTATGAATAAGAGGGTAAGCAATTTAATTTTCAATTGATTTTAGCATTCAATTGGAAATCTATTTACCCATTAAAACAGATTTTCATTGTATTTCATATTTTCCGTTGTTTATTAGAACTAAGTTTTTTTTTCTTTATAACCTTTACTTTATTTTGACTCAATACTAAAATTTTTTGTGATTTGTTTGACAGTTAAATTGTGGAAAATAAAGCAAAAATTATTTGTTTATACTGAATTTTGATGTTTATTCTTTCACAGAAAAATTATAGAAGCAAGGGAAACGGAAATTAAGATTCGTTCTTGTGAAACTTAAATCAATCCGCTTATGGAAAAAGCCACTTAGATTTTTTCGTTCATTTAATTTTTTTTTTGTAATTTATAGTAAAAAATAAAAGGAAAAAATAGTTGTTCACTGTTTTAAGTCAGTGCACATTCTAATATTAAAAATTAAATAACATTTTCGTTAAAGTCAAATGAAAAATATGTAGACTGATTTTTAGTAAATTTAGATAAAAAAATTTATGAGTGTGAAAAAATGAAAGCTCTTTTGTTGTCACACAAATGAAAATAAATAAATGTTTTAAAAACGAAAACTCGGTTTCATTCGTTATTTTAAAGAACGTATACACTTACTCATTTACGAAAAACAAGCTGTAAAAATGTAAGAAGCTTTTCGTTCGTTATTTTTAGAAATGTATACATTTATTCATTTTAGAAAAACAGGGCGCTAATTAGGCTAGAGTTCATATTTTGAAGAAGCCATATAAGATATTATGATTATTAGGGAACAAATTACACAAAAGACGATAGTATTCTGACGGATAGCAGCTCTTGCATTAAAGTAAAATTTTACTGTGCGTACTATCACTTCAAACAAACTTAAAGCTTATGAAAAAAAAAACTTTACCGCAAATAGTATACGATAATAAAATAATTACTAATTATCACATATAATTTGGCTTATGAAGCGATACGAACTTTAGCCCAATCAAATCATAAATCAAGAACTGTTTTGATTCATCGTGTCACAATTTGTTGAAAGCTGTCTTGAACTGAGCGTTTTTAGGGTTCCGTACACCAAAGGTGAAAAGGAATCCTATTGTTTTCGCTACGCTGTCCGTCTGTCCGTCACACGGTATTTTCTCAGGAACCGTAAGAGCTACGGACCTGAAATTTGGACACAGTATGTAGAACCTTGGCCGCTACAACAACAACTACATGAGAATTAAAAATTAAAGGGTGTTCCAAAACGAGCAACGAAATATGTTAAAATCCCATGTAATATACATACAATTGTATGAACATATGTATATTGAAACTTGAAATTTGTAAAATTAGTGTATTTTTATACAGACTACAACAATTAACACTAAAATTTAAAAAATTTAAATTAAAGGGTGGTCCATCAGTTAATGCAAGTTAGACTATGTCATTTTGACAATTTGCTATATCTTGGAAACCGTAAGAGGCAAACACTTGAAATTTTCAAAAACGGAAAAACAAAAAGACCGAAAATTATAAAATCGCCAAACCAAAAAAAAAATCGCCAAAAATTAAAAAAAAATCGCCAAAACGAAAAAAATCGCCAAAATGAAAAAAAACGCCAAAATGAAAAAAAGGCAAAAAATTAAAAAAAATCGCCAAAACGCGAAAATGTCGCCAAAATTAAAAAAAAAAATTAAATAAACAAAAAATCGCAAAAATTAAAAAAATCGCCAAAAATAAAAAAACACCAAAATGAAAAAACGCCAAAAAACCGAAAAAATCGCTAAAACAAGAAAATAAAGTGTCTAAACTAAAAAAGAGCCAAAACTTAAAAAAGTCGCCAAAACCGAAAAAACGCAAAAAACGACAAAACAAAAAACCGAAAAGACCCCAAAAACGAAAAAAATGCCAAAACTATATATTATATAGGATGAAGTTTGTATTAAATTACATATCTAGTGTTCGTACGGAACCCTTCGTGCGCGAGTCAGAGTCGCACTTTGCTGAATTTATTTATTAATCATACACATGTTTGTACACAGATAAAAATATTCACCAATTTATGTTTTCAATTAAGAATTTAATTGATTCAATTAAAGTTTTAGTTGTATAAGTTAATTTGAAAGGAAAAATTTAATTGATATTATGAAAATTTAATTAATATTTTAATTGATATTAAAAAATTATTCATATTAATTTTGTTTTGTGTGAATATTTACTTATTTTCAATGTTGTTTATTTTTAAATCAAATTCGTGATTTTAAAGGTTTTTTTTTTTTGCTAAATATTTCTTGTGTGAAAAAACCTTAAATTAAATTTTGCATGACCCACTTAAAGTTCATTGAAGATTTTATTTTTAAATTATTAATTTATTTTAACAGACTTTCTCTTAATATGCATAATTTTGCTAATGTTAAATAAATTTTCTGTTTAAAAAAAATCAAGGAAGTCATTTAGAGGCTATTTGAATAATGTAGAGATGTATATAAAATCATAATCGCAACTCTCTTTAGAAAATGAGTTGCGTTCCTTTATGCGGAAGAGCTTTCCAAAATTTAAATTTTATATGCACTTAATATATTCAGCGAATCAAAAGTTTCTATAAGCTCTTAAATATTTTCTGCATAAATTTTGAAGAGGCCACTTAAAATTTTTACGATTCTTTTGCAATATTTCCCAAAGCTTAATGTCTTAAGTTATTAAGTCGTTATGCATATTAAGGCGGCATGTTGTGCTGCCTCTGGAAAAGCTGATGGTTAAACACTTTACTATTTTTTGCATGTAAAACTAACAATTTGCCACGGCTTTACAACTAAGACTTCTTTTTTTTTAAATATTATACGTAATTTTTTCAATATTTAACTAAAATACTCATTAAATTCTTTGTCTTTTAGATCTTCAGACTATTTATCATCCACTTTCAAACATTATGCACACAAAATTTTAACTTCCCACACTTTAATCACAAAAAACAATGTAGTAAAGATTTACAAAAAGAAAACGTGTCATTAACTTCCTTTAAAATACTTCAACAAGGTAAAGTCTGCTGAGAATCATTTGAAGTCTATAAAAAACAAAAGACTTAAGCAACAAACGTGACAATCAATAACTATTTCGCAGCAGCTTTAGTAAAATTATGAAAACAAAATTATGTTAATCAATAAATTTTTTGTTACTTAAATAAAATTTTAATTTTATAAAGTTGAAATTCTTAGAACTAATCACAATATTTTAAATAAAAATTTTAATTTACTTTATAAATAAAAATTCATTTATTATTTTATTTTTTTTTTGCCACCAAATTGAGCAACTAAGCAAATAATTAATTAAATAAATAAAACGTGATTGTTGTTGATTTTGTCAAACGTAGTCATGGTATTGTTTACAATAACTTAAATCTTTTAAAAAAATATGCTTCAGTTCTATAAATCTTAGTTTTGTAATTTATTTAAGGGTCTTTTTCAATTATTTAGCTTCAAATTGGATTTGTGTTTTCTTAAGAAAATTATTACGTTAATCATCACGAACCATTTTTATAAAAATATTCAATTATAATACTCGCAATCAAAATTAATTCAATGTCAGGGTTACATACAATGTGAAAGAATTTTGTATTTTACAAAAGGCGGAATAGTTAATATTCAGACTCACAGCATATGCCACGATGCTGGCACAAAATGATAGATCGATTACTTATGGAAAACAAAAAACATATTGAACTAGGCCGTAAGAAATAAGCAGAGAAGGGAAATCAAACGATAATTGGTGTTCATTACTTTTGTGGTTAAAATATCCAAATCATAACAAAACGTATTTGTTTCATATTATAGAAATAGAAAAAAAATCTGAAGCTTTATTTTAATTTCATTCAAAACCAAATTTATAATTATGTCGTTCAATAATAAATCAATCTAAAAAAAAATAAATATTCGTCATTTTCTATTCTAGCTGCTTGTGCTTGAAATACGAGTTCGGATTAATAAGTCCGTGACTTTTTCAATGAAACACGATTTTTTTTTGCAAAATAAAAATTTATTTTTCAACATAATCTCCCTTTAACTCAATGTTTCTCCAATATGGAGAAAATCCTACGAAGACAAAACATTGGATTCATGACACATATAAGATTCAAATTTAATTCATGATTTAAATATGCCACAAGTGATTGAAGAAATTGTAAAATACGCAGGCAATTATCTAACAAAACTTGAGTCACATCCTAATTCCCTTGCTCGTAATATGTTGGCCTTTACTGGACACGTCCGCTTAAAAAAGAGGGACTCAAGGGCTCTAATACGCAACGCTTTAGATGAAACTACTTGAAAATATTTTGTGCTTAGTACGACGCTTATGTAATATTAATTAAGTTGATGTCCGACACTGATCGGGCCTAATGATAATATCTAGACTTAAGATCTGAATAGTTAGTTCATTTTCAAAGATATTATAAATAATAATAGAATGCTATTACTTGATGTTTTTATTATATTTCACTGTGCAAGACTTTGTGAATTGTGAATAATTTTGACATCTTAGAAATTTTGAGGCACTAGTTGTAGTTTCTTCTTGATATTTTGCTTAAAAGTGTTTTTTTTTCAAGCCTATATCTACAGTTATGCCGAAGATAGAAAAGCGAAATTTCAATTGATTTCCTAGATAGCAGTGAGAAAATCGCAACCTCTTCAGAAAAATCAAGTTTGAGCAAAAATATAAATTAGTTCATAAAATCCGAGCAGCAGCAAAACTCAAATGGGTTAACATTTTTATAACCGACGAACGGATTTTCCCGACCACCTTTGAATCTTATGAAACTTAGTTGTCTTTTTGCACGTTACTTAACTAAGATAAATATAAAATTTTGGACTTCCAGCCTCTGTTTTTCCTGAGATATGGCGAGTCAAAAAACGAAAAAATCATTAAAAACACATACCTAAAAGTTATTAAGATGCAGGGTCGAAATTGCTTAACATTTTTTCTGAAAGGTGAAAGATCAGTGTCACATGATTTAAAGTGTGCTGAACTATATCTCAAAAAATGAAATTTTTAAAATTCCAAAAAAAAATATATATATATATATATATATATATATATATATTAATCCTGATAGTCTCTTCTGCATTTTGTGTCAAAAAAATTGAGTGAGCTCTTATTAGTTCCTGAGATATTAATAACGATGTGAAATTGTTTGAAACAAATTAATTTTTTTTTTATTTATTTGGGTATTATTAAATACATATGTATATTAATTTCAACAAACGGAGTTAAAAGTAAGAAATATTTTTTTTACATATTTATATTAAATAAATTCATTAAAGTGCGACTCTGACACGCGCACGAAGGGTGCCGTACAAACACTAGATATGTAATTTAATACAAACTCCAGCCTATATAATATATAGTTTTGGCATTTTTTTGTTTGTTTTTGGGGTTTTTTCGGTTTTGTCCGTTTTGCGCGTTTTTTCGATTTATTTTAAGTTTTGGCGCTTTTTTTAGTTCTGACACTTTTTTTTCTCAATTTGGCGATTTTTTCCGGTATTTGTCGTTTTTCATTTTGGCGACTTTTTTGGCAATTTTTTTCATTTTTGCGATTTTTTTCTTTTTATATAAAATTTTTTTTTTAGTTTTGGCGACATTTTCGCGTTTTGGCGATTTTTTTTAGATTTTTGGCGTTTTTTCATTTTGGCGATTTTTTTTTAATTTCGTCGATTTTTTTGGGTTTGGCGATTTTATAATTTTGGAATTTTTTAGTTTTACCGTTTTTGAAAATTTCAAGATTTTGCCTCTGACGTTTTCCAAGATACAGCAAATTGTCAAAATTACATAATCAAATTGCATTAATGATAGAACACCCTTTAATTAATTTTTTTTAAATATTAGTGTTATTGTTGTAGTCTGTATAAAATACACTACTTTTACAAATTTCAAGTGTATATACATATGTATATACAAATATATGTATATTACATGGGATTTTAACATTTTTCGTTGCCCGTTTTGGAACACCCTTTAATTTTTATCTCTTATATATTTGTTGTTGTAGCGGCCAAGGTTCTACATACTCTGTCCTAATTTCAGGTCCGTAGCTCTTATGGTTCCTGAGAAAATAGCGTGTGACGGACAGACGGACAGCGTAGCGAAAACAATAGGATTCCTTTTCACCTTTGGTGTAAGGAACCCTAAAAAAAGGATTACATCACTTTAATATAAACGTTGTCATGGTAAACACAATAAACATAATTTTTTCAGAGCCGCTGCTTTCGATTTAATAGAAAACTTTATTCATTGGACTAGGAATAAAAAAATTAAAAAAAAATAGTATACAAATTTCCAAAATAATTTCAAGTTATTGGGTAGTAGAATAAAAAAAGTATTTGCTTTTTACTTAAAAATTTGTTTAAAAAAAACAAAAAACACATAAAAATTTGGGGTTTTAAAACAAATGTTTTAGTAAAAAGCAAATACTTTTTTTATTCATACTACGGATTGTCTATATCTCTGGAACTAATAAGAGCTCACTCAAATTTTTTGACACATAATGCAGAAGAGACTGTCAGGATTAATATATTTATTTTAATAGGCTAAAGTTTATATCGCCTTTTAAGCCAAAAAGCGATACGAACTTTAGCCTATTAAAATCATAAATATAGAAACAAATGAAGTTCGAAAAATAATAATTAAATTAACTAAATTAATATATTTATTTTTTTAGAATTTTAAAAATTTCATTTTTTGAGATATAGTTCCTAAAACTTTAAATCTTTGACCTTTCAGAAAAAAATTAAAACTAAATGCAGTTTTAAAGCTTTTCTCAATACCTATTATTTGGGACCAATTTCGACCCTGTATCATAAAAACTTTTGAAGATATGAGCAATAATGGCAGACCACTTATATGTCTTTTAATGAATTACCTACTTTTCGAAGCGCCATATTTAGGGATTCACAAAAGCCAGATACCCAAAATTTTTTAATTTATATTATTTTAGCACTATAGAACGAACACATTCGTGCAAATTTTCGTACAATTCTAAGAGGGTTAGATAAAAAATTGCGCTTTTTTCGTTGATTTAAAATGGAATTACTCAAATTGTTAACTTCTATAAGAAGGAGTTTGCATTTTATATGTGTTACACAATATTATTGTCCAGCATTTAAAGAAGAGTAATTTTTTTGCGTTCGTAACAATATTCATTAATTTGTTTTTTTTGCGCACACAGTGCTCCGAAAATGTGACACAGAAAATTTTTGCAAGTTATTTTTAAAAAGTTTAAAAAGCTGACTATTGAGATTTATGTATAAACAGCATTATGCATTTATCTGCTTACATTTATTTAAAATATAAATTAATATTAAATATGTACATTAAATATATATTTTATTACATTTTATATTTATTTGAACCATATTGGTGAGATTGTGTGATTGTATGGTTGATACAAGTCAAGAAAATCGATCGTTAAAAGTTCATAAACATACGTGTATTTAAGTAAAAATATAAATCAAACAATAATCAATTAAGGAATGATGTTAGGGTATTATCGGTCATATGGTACCCTGTAACGGTACACAAAACTGTCTGTAGGATGAAACTTTTAAAGCTTTAATTGATATATTCTAGACATGAGCACAAATCATTTGCTTGCTTAATCTTCATGATGTACAATATTAAATCAATCTCTTTTTTATTGCTCTTGATTTTATGAGAACTTTAAAACTGTTATTCCATTTTTTTTATCAAAATCATGCGGCAGCATTTTTTTATCTGCCAAGCAAGGGCAGGAGTGTGGAATCATATTTCACTATTGCATACCGATTGACAAGGTACCTAGGCGTACGGCAGTGCGCCAGGCCAAGTTCCGGCCAATGCACGCAGTGTGTATATTTATAGGAAGCCATTCGAGCTGTTTTTACCCCCCTCATAACTTTGTTCCCCGCAATCGTAAAATTATAAAATTTAAACCATAAGTAGAATAAATTCATATAACCTCATATCCGAAGTTTAAAAGGTTCCGGAGATATGGAGGTGCAAAAAGTGCATATTTTAACCAAGGTGGCGGGGCTACGCCCATAAAAATTAAAATTTGTGCTAGTGAGCTGAAATTCGCTACAGAACTAGGTCTAGGTGGAAACTAAATAAAATCTGAAAACCCGGAAATTATAGCCAGAAGAGCGGGGCTACGCCCATAAAGGTCAGAATTAAAAAAGCAAATCTAAGGCGCTTAATGGAAGCTATTTTATTAAAATCTTGTAAATATACTGCGATAATGCAAGCCTATAAATTTTTCATTATGGGCGTTGGCACGCCCATACAATTTAAACCTCATTTTCGTATACTACTTCTCAGCATATTTAGATATAATATTTATGTATGTATTATTATAAACTTAACACGAATAATAAGCACTGGCCGAAAAAAAATCTTGAGTTTGGAAAAGTGGGCGGGGTTATGCCCATAAAAACTAAAAATAAAAGTTGCGCTAAGAAGCTGAAATTTGATATAGAAGTAGATCTAGGTGAGAAAATAACTAGAAAAATCTGAAAACCCGGAAATTTTTAGTAAGAGGGGTGGGACTGCACCCATAAAAATTAAAAATTAAAAGTTGCGCTTATGAGCTGAAATTTGATACACAAATAGGTCCAGCTGAGAAACCAACTAGAAAAATCTGGAAACCCAATAATATTGTTAATTGCTAATATTGTTTGAAACTTAAAACTTACAGTCTTATTTATAAAACGTATAAATTAATAATAATATATAATTTTATATTAAAATTTGTCTTAAAACCCCTTTATAAAGCCTTAATAAGTTATATAAATGAGGCTGTTAATATACAGCTTTTAACTTAAGCCATTTTAGTGAAACCTTGCATATACATTGCACGTATACAATACTTTAAACTATCACCTAAAAAACGTGCGTGTGATCACTCCCATAAAATTTTAGTCTTGTGTTTAATCTACTTCGGTCTAGCATATTTTAGAAGAAAATTAGCATGAATTATAAGCGCTGTTCACAACAAAATTGTTAGTTTAAAATAGTGCTCATAAAATGTAAAGGCATAATTCGCGCTGAAATTTGATACACAAACAAATCTAGATCAGAGATCACTAAGAATAATCTAAGAAACCAGAAGTTTCAATCAGCGGTGGGAACAAGCACTGTAAACTCAAAATTAATTTTAATTTTATTGAAACTTTTCATACACATTGCATTTATGAAAAGTAAAAATTTTCTTTTTTAAAAGTGGCCGTGACTACACCCATTAATCTTAGCTTTTTCTTTCATGTACTTCGGCTTAGCAGTTTTTAGTTTATTACTCATGTATTTCTCATTTCTCTCTTTTTCATGCAAAACTTCACATGAACCATAAGCACTAGGAGATACAAAAGTTGGCGGGGCCAGGCCAATAAAAATTTTACATAATATTATACTATAGAGAGCTGATATTTTGTAGACAAATAGTAATTGATTTACTCAATCGGAAAATCGAAAAATTAAAATCACCAGCTACCCTATTGAAACTTTGCATACACATTGGGCATATCCTTTTGATTTATGTACTTCGGCTAAGCAGACTTTAATATGTAAATATATTGAGGAAATAGGTGGGGTCACGCCCACTAAAACTTACGCTGCATTTGACATGTTTCTTTCCAGATGACTCTTACCAAATTGCGTACACACTGGCGACCAGTTGTAATGACACAATAGTTAATTTTTAAGGTCTACAATCCAACACCCATCACGCTTTAACTCATTATTTTATGTAACTATGCCATTTTTAACTGGCACAGTGATCATGAATAGATATAAGATACACTAAAAATCTTAAGTTTAATAACAAAAATTAAACATTTTAAAAACCGCCGACTTTTTTCAGAAAAGATGTTATATCTTCTAAACGGCTGGACCGATTTTCTTCAAACATAGCTAAGAACCCTCTCGATCAAGTCATCTTTTAAACAAAAAAAAAACTGTACGTGGCCTGCACGTGGACACGGACAGACACACAGATATACAGACACACAGACACACACTACAAACTTATACCACCCCTTTTTTTAGTCGGGGGTTAAAAAGTGTTATCATATAAAATTTTTCAAAAAGTAGTCAGATCCTCACAAAAACATAAATGTGAAAAAGGCCAAGTTCCTATCGAAAATTGACAGCACAATATTCCTTGTCAGTTCACACGGTTGTCAGAAAATCTTACAAATTATTGCCAGAGGGTTGTATGACAATAAATTCATCTGACAAAATCGTCAGTAGAAAAATTGTCAGTTCACACGGTTGTCATATGCACACATTGTTAGATCTGTTGTTATGCGTTGCCAGACTTAAACCATTTGTTGGAAATTGTTAAATATTTATCGTTTGTGTTTGTGTTAAATGTAAAAAGTAAAAGTATAAATTATTATGGACCATAAAGAAGCAATTGCAATGATTTTGTCTGCTTTTAAAAATTTTTTCCTTTAAAATCAAGCGTGTGCAGTGTTGCCCATAGAAAGAATTCTCTTACAATGACGCCATTGTCAGATGCATGAACTTCGCACATCTGACAATATTAAAATGTCTGACAAATATCTGGCAATAATTTTACAATGTGTTCACACGATTGTAAGATGTCTCACAATTTGTTGTCAGCTGCTAGTCTTGCAATGAATGGACTGACAATGATTTTTCTGGTAACGGCGTCTGACAAAAATTGCCAGTTCACACGGTTGTACGAAATTTTGAAAATATTTTACTGGCAATATTGTAAGATCTGACAGCCGTCGGTACATAGCTTAAGACTCGGAACAGTCTAATATAGCACTCTTACTTGTTTTAATTATAGTTGCAGTTTACGGATAAGTTGCGTAAATAGCAACGAAAGGCACTTGGACGTGCTTAGTCAACAACAAACGAACTTTTTTAAACTTTTAAATATATATTGTTTTCATGTGAACAAAAATTTGTTTATTACAATAGTCATATATTAAATTAAATGAAATGTGCTTTTTTTTCTTAAATCTTTCAAAAACCCATGCACTGAATTAATAACAATTATTTTAAATTTGTTAAAATTTTTATTTGCTAGCAAAATTTTTTATGAATTTTTCTCACGAGCGACACAGATGTTTCAAATTGTCTTGAGCATTGATAATAAAATATATTCATCTTTTCAAATTTATATCTCAACAAGAAAATCTTAATGGAATATTTTAGTTATTTTAAATAAAATCGTAACAATTTATCTCACAAGTTTTATAATGAAAATAAAAATTAGTTAAACACTATTATTATTTGTTCATCATTGTCAATGTCAAGTTATTTATTGATAAGTTTTTGTAAAACAATCGCTTAAAATAAATTCTTTTAATGGATGCTAACGAAACAAATTACTTCTGTAAATGAACGAATGAATGTTTTAAACAAGATATTTCAAATTAGATAACTCTGCTATAATTTATGAGCAATTTTTTTTTTTAAATTGATATATTTTATTTTTTGCTTTATTTCAATTATTTTTGCAATTAGTTTGGTTTCTTACCTAGTGTAACGCCCAATAGAAATAAGTAAAAAAATAAAACATAAAAAAATTGGGAAAATAAAAAAAATTATATAATGA
The DNA here is from genome assembly GCA_949987645.1 of Tachina grossa. Taxonomy (NCBI): domain Eukaryota; kingdom Metazoa; phylum Arthropoda; class Insecta; order Diptera; family Tachinidae; genus Tachina; species Tachina grossa. The sequence continues at coordinate 61,129,894 of OX465278.1, read as the reverse complement.
ATGAATAAATGGTTTTAGAATAAATTTTAATGAGAATTTTTTTTTTAAACGTGGCGAAGTCAAAATCCAAGAATGGTTTGCAAATGCCAAAAAAAAGGCAATAACTTCTTTTCGCAATCATTGGAATATTATCTACTATACTATTCTCCTATGATGAAAAAAAAACCAATTACTATAAAGCGGTCAATGTCCAAATTAAGCAAACTGCTTTGGTTTTTATTAAGTCTAAGAAAGAATAATCATTTCAAAAATAAATCAATATGAATGGGTAGTTTTTCTTATTCTTAATTATGATTTACAAAAATTATATAAAACTTGTGTAGGTTAGAGATGATAGCGTGAGGAAGTTTTACTCATGTATGTCGTATGATTGGTTTGCTTGACAAAAATTTCCAAGCGCGCTCACGCGAGTTTAAGGAAAAATTTCTTAGCTTCAAATGAATTCATGGTTACAAAATAATTATGCAACTAAATTGTCTTTATAAAAATTTCTTAATTTTCAATTTATTCTTTCCAATAAATTACGCACAATGGCAGCAACTTTTCCGACACCATAATAAAAAGTCACGAACTTCTGCATAATTTAATTGCCTTGGCTGACTCTTATGTACTCTCACTTTCGCTCATGGAAAAATTATTAGTTTTATTATAATCTGTTTTTAATTGTTCAAGTTAAGTATTTAAATTAGTCATGCGATAATGAACTGTATATATGTACATATTAGAGATAGTAGCGTGAGTAGTTTTTTACTCACCACCACATATGCTGACTCAAGTCATACACGGCCAAAAAATATTTATTTTTTATATTTACACATTCTCCCTCGCGCGTCTTGTAATATTAACATTCTGACGCTCACGGCGAAACTAAGAAAAAGCATTGATTTTATTTATTTTTAACTTTTATAATTAAATTTTCCCTCAAAGCTCGTGAAAATATCTGTATATTATAGATGGAAGCGTGAGTAATTTTTCACTCTCCACAACATACGGTTACTGACATCATATTTGGTTAGAGAAAATCTAACTTTTTTTAACTCATGTTAAATGACGCTCACGTCATGCTTATAAAAAAGAAAAGATTTTTATTAATTTTTACAATTTTTAAATTACACTTTCGAAAAGTAGTCACGCGAAAGAGCTATGTGTGTATGCATTTATATGAGTACACATATGATATTTTAGCGTGACTAGGTTTTTGACTCACCATCACATGTCATTACTTACGATCAGATTTGTTGGAAAAAATTTAATTTTTTTCTCCTAAGTAGATAGAATAGTTAACAACTTATAAGGAGACTAACGCTGAATTGTTTGATATTAAGGAATTTATCTAAATTTTAAATTAAATTTGCCAATAAGTCACATGCATGGGTATCATTTGCTACATATATGCATATGATAGAGATGGTAGCGTGAGCAAGTTTTTATGTACGATCGTATATGCATCTACGAGTAGATGGAATAAATTATTTTATTTCAGTTCTCTTATTTCATTTCATTAATACTTACGCCACTATAAAATTAATTTATATATAGCTATTTAAAAAAGTCACGTTCAAGGAAAAATTAGATTTTGTAATATCTTTGGTTTTTAAATTAAACAAAATCTTTTTCTTAGTAAAGTAAACCTTGCGCGTATAGAAGTCGTCTTAATCGTTCAAAAAATAAGAGGAAGAGATAATCCGCATGGCACATGACCGCATTGCGCATGACCATTGTTATATATTACGCTTGTAATAGAGATATAATCAGACAAATCTTAAAATTTTTTATAGTCACGTAAGATCACGCTAACGCCTTAATGCCTATAATTGCATAAAAGAGTCGCTAACGGAAGCTTAAGCTTCCGTGACCACAACGAGCGCAGTGTCCATCTCTCGTTCACGTTTAATTTATATTGCATATAATTTTTTCATATGCACTTATTTACTCTTTAGCTTCATAAATCTACAGTAATACACAATATTCATTTATTAATTCAAAATTTGATAGTGGATAGCGATGGCAACTGATTTCCATTGTAAGCTGTCAACTGATAACTGGCAGTTGTTAGTTTCAGTTTTTAAAATTGTTGTTAAAATTGTCTACAGGAAGACTCCTAAATAATGTTAAGGGAAAATTAAAAACTAAAAACTAATAACGAAGATAAAATTTATTTTCCCCTTAAGGAAGTTAAAATGCCACCTTTTTTCTAGTGAAATTTTATGAAAAAAAATTTAGTAAATTATATAACACTTGCTTCGTTTTATAGATGTATTTGAAAGGTACGAATACTGCCTGTGGCTACAAGAAAAAAAAATAATGTTAACTGACATTGACCGCTGCAGCGTTTGCATAGACTTTACTTTTTAAAATATATTTTTTAAAAATTAATTATATGATTTTGAAATAAAATGCTTTAATTTATATTTAAGTAACAGTTTTTGGAAATATATGTTTTTTTTTTAAATTAATGTCAAGTATAAATCAATTTTCGTTTTTCTTTTACTATTTTACATAAACGAACTTGAAATTATCATAATTTAGCAGTTTTTATATTTTTTTTCAGTATTACTTTTCATTTGCAAAAAAAAAATTTTAAAAGTACACTAGCATCATTTAAACAAACGGCCACACAAATATTAATCTGAACATTTGCTCACTCAGCTTAAAGTGCATATGTTCATATCGCACACTAAATCATAAACAGTCACAACTAAAAAAATTTAAAATGCTGAGTAGTTGCAAACAACTGTTGATACTGTACAAATGACGCAAGTATGTAACATAAAAACAAGAATAAAGGTATTATATATTTTTCGAGAATACTTTATTGCAAAGGAAATTATTGCGGTCGTTAGAGTTTTGTTTTGGTAAATGATTTAAAAATAAGCAAAAACACTTTGATCATTTTGAGTTGTGACTGTTTATGATTTAGTGTGCGATATGTATGTAGCAATTCATACATCTCACATACATATTTTTCATGCATATTGTTATGTACGAGGGCATTTTGAACTGCAATATATGCACAGAAAACAAGTTAGGGGTAAATCTAAGTAAATTTGACGATAAAAATTGCATCAACTAATGAAATTTGTTAAAATAACTAATAAATAAAATAACAGTTGAGAACAAAAATTGGCTTGTTTTTATGGTTAAGCAATTGTCTATATGCATTTAGTTCCTGCTTTTGGAACTCCTCAGTAGACTTCAACCCAACAAAATTTTTGAATTTAGCTATGTTTATAACAGTTAAGAGCTTTAATCCAAAAATTTATTGCGGTGAAGTAACAAGTAAGTATACTTTTAGAATTGCTATCCCTTTAGTAACCATCTAATACACTCAGCCAATTGTCACCTTCCGACTCATGTAGGATGTAAACACTTTTCGAAACAGCGACACTTGAAGTTTCAACACCGCAGCAAGCTACCGACTACAAAATGTCAAGGATATAATACACATGTTTATATGAGAATGATTTTTGTTTGAAGACAGCAAGACAGCAAGGCAACAGGGCGACAAGTTGTTGTCTATACTGATTTTGTCGTTGTAGTACAACTAAACTAATTTCTATTTCTTTGGCAACAATGAGAAAATTCAGTGTTGTCAGTATAATAAAAAATGTTAAATGAATGATTAAGCGCAATTATTTCATATTATTTAACAGAAACAATAGCCCAATTCACAATCTAGTGCAAATGGTGTTGCATCGTTGCATATGCAAAATTGTGTAGTATATTCTACTCACCATTTAAACATTCTTAGTGGTGACTATCAATATACTATACCATTTTGCAAGTGCAACGATGCAAGACCATTTGCACAAGATTGTGAATTGGGCTAATATTCAAAAATTGATGTAAAGAATAAATTGATTCACTTTTGTACTTTTACGTAAAATAAGTATATTTTAAAAGAGTAATTAATTTTTATAAATACAAAATATATGAAAGTGACAATACTTAACTTATGTATTTGTACTTGAATATCAGGTGCAGATGGTGCTGCTGCCGTCTCCAACGTAATTAAGTAGCCCCCTACGAGGCGACAAATGCTGCCAACGGCATTTGAAGTCGTGTGTTCGTATAGCCTGCTGTGGTGAATGTGTTTAATGCATAAATTCTGTGACAATGAGCTGATACAGTGTTGCCAGTATAATACAAAATCTTGAATGTATGCTATATTACAATTATTTAGTTTTATTAAACAGAAATAATATTCCGAAATTGACGTAAAGAATAAATTGATTCATTTTTATATATTTACGTGATATAAGTACATTTTAAAAGAGTAATTAAATTTTTATTAATGCGAAATATTTGAAGGTGGCAATGCTGATATATGTTTTTGTACTTGCTGATGATGCTGCTGCCGCCTTCAAAAGAATTAAGTAGCTGGCTATTAGGCGACAAATGCAGCCAGCGACATTTTAAGTCGTGTGTTCGTGTAGCCTGCTGTGGTGATTGGTTGTAATGCATAAAGCCAACACAGTGGATAGAACTTAGCTAACAGAACAATGTGTTTACAATTCACATTAATTATTTGAATAGTAACAATCACCGGTAATAAGATTACCCAATAAAATGAATCGATCGCGGGAAAAGAATTATTTACAGTCGAGTTAAAACCCCAAAATGGTTAAACTTCTTTACTTATTAGCGTTTAGTTTATTTTAACTGTGTATATCTTTAGAATTCGCAAAATATATATTAAAATTCATTATTCATTATGTTAACAGAAAATTAACAATAGAAATCGTTGCAATTATCCAGTTTAGTGATAGTATTAATTAAAAAAACTCTCCAACCTTCGTTATTTTTAGATTCAATTTTATCGGTTTAATCGGGCCAACGTTCGGTATGTTTAAATTCAAGTTTTTCAAGTTTTATTAATAAAATATGCAATAAATAAAGACTTTTGAAAAAATACACGGACTGGACTGTATAGGTTCAAAGGTACTCCCAAAGTGTAGCAAAAAACTATACTCGCTCACTTTGGCGATTTTGGTGACCAATTTTTTTCATGGGCCTCCAAAAAAATCAAAAACTTATGCGCCCTCAAAATATAGTGTCATCCTTTTTTGGCCAACAAAAAATTCAGACTTGGTGATAGCTCTAAGCTTTGGATGGCAGGAATGTAGCCAAGAGTCTGCCAAACAAATCTTGTTAGCATCTTATACCAAAAAAAAAAAAAATAAATAAATAAATTCTTCGTGCACTTTTTTCTTTGCAAAAATTAAGGAAAACAATTACTTTTGCCAATTTTTTCAGAATAACTTCCAGGGACTCCAAGATTTTCGCTAAGAATAAAGAACAGAACAACCTTTATCAATATAATGTGATAAATTTTAAAACATTAACTACAGGTTATTTTTAATAATTCTAGAAGGCCAACAATAATGACCCTCTCAGTTAGAATGATCCTTATACGCCTACGGTTAAAGATAAGAAAATAGTAAAGTTTTTATAGAAAAATTATTTAAAATATATAATAATAAATCATTATAATATAGCCTACTTGTTTTTATAAAAAAAAATTATCTTTTGCAACTTATTTCAAAATGGTTAGTTTAACCAAGAAAACAGTTTGTTTATTCAACCCGAAATTTTTACCAAGAATAAAATTTAAAAAAAATTAAAAATTGTTTTCATCGAAATTCAAACAGTAATTTTCATAAACTGCAAATTTTACAACTGAAATTGGTTAGACTAAAAGGCCTTATTCAGAAAAAAAATAATTTTGGTTTACAAAACGTTTAATAAACAAATTTCCATACAAAATTTGTTTCGTAAATCTTTTGTTAACCTAAATTATTTTTTCTGAATACGGCAGAAAGTAATTTTTTGACGTATCGCGTACAAATAATACATATTTTAATAGTTTTTTTTTTGTATAGATGCTTGCTGGCATGACGCCTTTGTGTCTGGCTAAAATAAAGCAATCATTTAACACACAAATTATTAATAATTTAAACAAATGCACGCACTGGCCAACATACATACATATGTACATATAAAGATATATATAAATGATAATATTTTATAACACAATTTTAGCCGGCTTTAGACAAAAAGAGCATTCAACCAACCAACGTGATAGCGCTCGTCTAAATAATAAATTTCAAAATGTCGTTAATCAGTTAAGAAGACACGATTTTTATTTCATTTTAATTAATTAAATAAACATACCAGACGAGTTAAGTGGAACTGCATGAATAGGTTTAAAAATACATACATACATGCGTATAACCTTACCTGAAAAGATACAAAACAAGGCATTTAATTAGAAATAAAAATAAATATATGTATGTATATAAAGATGCATAGAATGCATTTGTAACATTTTTATGTTGCTACTCCACCCATTTTGAATTTTATATAAAAAGATATACATATATACGTTTAAAAATAAAAGGCATTAAGGCAAAAATAGTGGGTTCTGTGTCTTGTGAGATATATTTTGGTGCTACATATTAGTGTCCTTCACAAGAGTATTTATAAGACTTTTCAAGACGAGAGATTTTTGCCAATGCTTTACTACAGTGAAATATTCTAAAAGAATCGCTAAACAACACTGTTGACAAGACAAACCACCGAAAAAAATTACTTGCCAACAGTGTTGCTTAGCGATTCTTTTAGAATATTTCGCTGTAGTAAAGCATTTGAAAAAATCTCTCATGTCTTGAAAGGTCTTATAAATAGTTTTGTGCAGGACACTACTACATGTATAAATACATATGTATTTGTATATTTTTATACGATATCGACACAGTGATAAGAAAAAGGAAGTTTCAAAAATTCCTGCCTACTTACTAAAATAAAAAATTACAAAATTAGTTTCTCAAATAACAGAGTTGTGGATTTATACAAAAATAGGCCCCATTTTATAACATTTAAATATGCATTCGTAATTTTCATTAAAAATCTAAGTGATTAAAATCTCATAATAGACAACTTGCTTTTTTATTTCAAAACAAACAAAACATGTAAGAGTGCTATATTCGGCTGTACCGATTTTTATGTACCCTTCACCAAAGTACTTATTTGTACATACACACAAAAGAAGTGAAAAAATACATGATTTATTTTTTCCTCTAGTGCAATTTATAGTAAGTGACATATGGGAATTTTTCGATTAAATAATTTGATTCAAAGATTTTACTTTCAGTATGAGCAATTGTGGAATATTTTATTCTGCACTTTTAATTTAAGATTTTTTTTACATGATTAATATTTTTCTTTCTTAAAATGAAGGAGGAGAAATGAATTAGAGATGACTTTAACAGAGAACAGCGCTGTCTAATGGGAACTTATTCACCCACATCTACAGCAACAAGATTTATTTTGTCATCCTTTACCATATTAGCCCAATTCACAATCTTGTACAAATGGACTTGCATCCTTGCATGTGCAGAATTGTGTAGTATATTCTACTCACCACTTAACAATTCTTAGTGGTGAGTATCAATATACTATACCATTTTGTACATGCAACGATGCAAGACCATTTGCACAGGATTGTGAATTGGGGTATTGAATTAAATAAACAAATTTATATTTTAAAAAATGTGCAAACAACCAAAACTATATCACAAATCTTCTTGAGACTAATGAGTGCCAATGTTTAGGATTCAAATTAGATTTTCATATAAATATTGAGCAAAAGTTTTCTAATATATAAAATATGTTTAATTAAAAAGAAAAAAATTATATTATTTTCGAACAAAAAAAATAAATAAATTTTCCAACCCTGCAACTACATGTTTTTTTTTAAATTTTTCTGATTTTTAATACTAATGTCTTTGTTTCTTTTATATAGAAAATATGTACTTAATTAACATGGGAAAAATTAGATTTATGCCGTTAATTTTATGTACCAAAAAAATTTAAGGGTTTCCAGCCCTGCACCTGAGCTTTTTATTTTTCTAATTTTGTATAATGAACGTTTCTTTCCAAAACATCAATTATTTTCAATTTCTATACAAAAAAAAAAAAAAAAAAACACAAATTGACCTGGGCTAAAATCGCCACATCCGTGATCGTAGCGACAATCGTACGAAAACAAATTAAGTCATCTTTCACTCGTATAAGCTTAATGGAACTTCAGTACGTTCGCGTATGTCATAATCCGAAAAATGGTGGTTTTACGTGACGAGTTGTACGTATTTTTATAAAAATAAATATTTAATTTTCCAACCCTGCACAGAAAAAATTATTCCAAAAAATTTTCAAACAAACGTGTGTTTTGAAATAAAATTTAGTTTCAGTAAACATATTTTACTGTTCCGGTAAATTATTTGTTAAAATTTTATTTTATGTAAAAAAACTGTATGGAATGAAAATTCTTATTCATACAATCTATATAAAGTAAAATTTGTAACAAAATTTTTTTAGACTTATTTTTATGTTTAAATTTGTTATTTTTCAGATAAATTTATTTTTATATACTGTAAAAAAGTTTGCCTGGATTTTTTAATTTTTTTCTACAAATTATTTCATACAAGTAGATCTAAAAACATTTTATTTAATAATTAAAAAAAATTAGTTGAACCTTTTATTTGATTCAGTTATTTTTTTTTCTGAAATATTTAAAGTAAATTTTGCAAATTTTGTTTGCAGTGTCAAATACAACTTTTACTATTTTTAAAAAAAATTGGTAAGAATTGTTATTTATTCAGTTAATTTATTTTCTTATAATACGAAAAATTTTAGTGAATTTGATTGTAAATTATAAAAAAAAATTTCTGAATAATACAAAAAAAATCTGCAAAAATGTTTTGCTGTTCCTATTAATAACTTAACTGAAAATTTATTGAGTTTCAGTTAACTTTTTTCTCTAATGCCATAATAAGCTAACTAAAAATAAAACATTTTTTTTCAGTTAAATTTTTACAGAATTGTTATCAGGATCTACAAATTTCTTTGTAGGTCCGCATTCGTACAAAATATTTACTGGTTCAATGAATTTGGTTACTGAAAACCAAATTTATTTTTTTCTGTGTGGAATCATTCTTTTTGTTGTATCTGATTTCTGTTAGCAAAATATTTATTACTAAATATAAAATACATATATCTAATTTATAGAGAAAAGGAAAAAAATTGTTTTAGTAGGTTACATAAAAATTCCATTTTCCAACCCTGATATTATCTTTTGATTTATTTTAATTTTTAATTACCAAATCTAACTGAAATATAAAATAGGTTTAAATTACAAAAAAAAATTAGTTTCAGCCTTTTTTATATGGAAAAAGATTAAACTTTCCAGCTCTGAAAGCATATTTTCGGTTTTGTTGATTTTCAATACCAATATATTTCGGTTACCAAGACAGAAATATCTAGATTTTCTATGAAATTTGGAAAACCAATTTCACCTACAGACATACGGACGGACAGGCCGACATCGTTTATTCGTCTTTCCTATTCATAAGGACCAAAAATATATATACTGACACAATATTAAAATTGTGACAATAACACACTGAATGACAAACCTTTACCATTTATGGCGAGGGGTATAAAAACTGTTAAATGACAATAAAATCGGTTTTGTGTGTGTCATTATTATGACAAATTCATTAGACCAACACTTGAGCAATTTTTTTAAAACATATTTTTTTTTAATTTTATGCATATAATTTAAAAGTTATTTAAGAAAATTTAATTACTTTTTTTTTGAAGGTTGGTCCAGCGACCATAAGTTACATGGTAAGAAATTTTCAATTAATTTTGTTAATTTTCAATAAAAAAAAACAAAAATTGATTGCTGATTTATTTAAGCATCTAAAAGAACAATTTGAAGCACAAACATCAAAATTAATGAAAATCATGCCGAAATGGGCAAACTTTAAATTTAATTGAAGTTGTAAATTTACTTTACAAAGCAAAATTAAACTTTTATAGACTTTAAGTATTGCATAAATTTTGTTTGTTTAATTTTCATTAAAAAAAATTTAAAATTGTTCGAGTGTTTTTAACTTTTAAAAAAGTATATACAAAAATAAAAATATGTTGAAACTGGTCTTGAACGACTCCATAAAATTTTTAATCTAATTTTATTACACCGAATTTTATTAATTTATTTATTAACATAGTTTCCAAGCATATATGCACCTTTGTTGATAAACGGTGCCATTCTTATGTTTTCTTTGCATTGATTGGAGCTAATTCACCTTGCTTAATAAAATCATAAAGTTTTACATTTATTACTCCAGCGTAACTAATTACACACACCTCTGCATAATATTATGTGAAATTGTGTTTAAATTAAACTTTACAACAAAGGCTTAATGCTAGGAACACAACTTGGACGAACGACGAATTTTTCGGTGCGAACTTTCGTCATAAAAAATAAAACACATTTGTTCATATGAAAATGAACACAACAATGCCGTAGAACAGTAACCAGCGTGACCGTTTGACCGACTAAAGTGGCAATTTGCCACTTTTTCGACTGCGTTTCCCCTTTTTCAACTGCCTTGCCACTTTTTGACCCCCTTTATTTAGGGTGAGTTATATGAAAATACATTAAAAATTAAAATTTTAGTGCAGTTTTCTTGTTTTTTTTTTAATTTTGTCCCTTTTTTTTTTGATAAATCCCCTATTTGGTGCCACTTTTTGAAAAATGTCATCGGTCACCCTGACAGTAACCCGCAAGTCATAGTACAATTGTGCGGATGAAAATCACATACATGCTTATGCTCTTTCATTTAGTCGTCACTGAGCAAGCGACGAATTAAGTTGTGCACTCATGTATTAATTTTTTCCTGTTTTTGTGTTTAGTTTTTTTGAGCACACGGAACGAAATTAAAGTTCAAATATAATAAATTTCTTCAGACAAAAAATTGATAATATAATTACGGAAGCTGGGAAATATTTCGTGATTAAAAATGCTTTTGGCAATATGCAATGCATTTTATGTTTGGAATATTTAAAAATAATAGGGAATATAGCTTAAAAAGGCATTTATTTTAATAGTATCAACAGAGCTGTGAATAAATTTAATTTTGAATTTATACACTAAATTGTTGAATGGTTATTAAATTTTTACTTTTTATTTAAGTTTTTAGTAAATTGTTTATTTACAAAACAAAATTCAAACAACTAATAACCACATCATGTAGTTTATATTAGAAAACTTTCCTTCAAGTGCAAGTTTATTTTACTCCCATTTTTTTCACCAATACAAACATATTTTGTTTTGCGGGACACTGCCGTAGAACGAAGTTCGTCGTGCGTGGCGAACTCTGAGATAGATTTATTTCTCTTTTGTACGCTGACGAACGACGAAAAGAACAATTTTCTCTCACTCTCTTTACATACACAATAACCAGTGTGACCAGATTTTAAAATAAAATTAAGCTAAACCTCGTATGTCTTTAATACATTTTTAGAGCATACGCAATTTAGATTAAAAATAAAGGCTAAAAAAGCTAAATAAGTTTTTAAAAAAGCTAAAAAATAAGCTAAGAGCTAAATAAAAATTTTAGAGCTAAATCCAGAAGAAATGAGCTAAATGTAGCCCAAAATTAGCTAATATGGTCACACTGACAATAACCAACTTTATCAATTGTAAAGGCTCAGTTAGCCGACTGTAATGTAATGTAACTGTAACGTAGAAAACAGCTGATCGACATTTTTATATGAAAATTAGGTTACGTTACATTACATCTCTATAACCATTTTCATTACTTTTCACATAACAAAATCGATCAGCTGTGTCTTACTGTTGCAGTTACTTTACATTACAGTCGGCTAACTGAGCCTTAAGAGCTGAATTCGCTGAGTAAATTCGTCGTTATTGTGCTTCAAACGACGAATGTACGCAACGAATTCTTATCGACGAATTCGTCGACGTGGACGAAATTCGTCGTTCGTCCCAATTGTCTTCCTAGCATAACACGCACGTACATACAAACATTCATATAAACACACATACGTACATACATATATACAAACATGTTAAAAAATTTAAGATTTTTTCTGTCCGTTTGGAGGAAGTTTCAATTTAGTAACAATACATTTCAAAATTAATGAAAAATTTCTTTTTTTTAATAAAATCTAAACGACCTTCAAAATAAGAGCTAAAAAATAATAATTAAGATTTGTTCTTAAATATTATTGTTATGCAAAAAATTTTAAATTAAACGAAATATTATTACAGAAAATGGCGCATTAGTGCAATGAGATTTGTTATTAAAAGTAATAAAACTATTTTATTAATCATATGAAATAGTAATACATACATATCGATAACTAAAATGCAAAAAGGAGTAACTAACAAAAATATATTTTTAGTTAAGTTTTATTACTATTGTTCGAACTTCATCTATTTCTATATTTATGATTTTATCGGGCTAAAGTTCGTATCACTTTGTAAGCCAAATTATTAATGAACAAATAACAGCACAGTTAATTGTAAATATTCTGACAAACAATTAGTAGAACGGAACAACTAGCTGTTTTCAAAGGCCAGTCCACCTTCATCATCAACGTTCTTTTGTGTTTGGTCTACTGTGTGTGGTGTCAGTTGATGTAGATTTATATACTCAGCCATTGTTGCAAATGGAATATGTGAATTGTTTTGCTTTATCGTATTCAATTTGCTGAAAGCTATTTTTTACTGAAAGCTCAATTTTGCAATCTCAAAATTTTTAACAGTCTTGCCATTTACAGGAGAGGCAAGAAACTAAAAATAAACTAAACTAACTTGTTGTTAAGCCTACTAATTTTTTGTTAATAAAAGCGTAATTTTTTATCATAGAAGTGTAAAATTTTGTCTAGACATTTAGTTTAATGGCAGTCATAAGAATCAATCGAAAAATCGATTTTGAATTTTTTTTAATTACGCCTTTTTACATTTTAGCTAACGATATGTATGTTGTCATGCAATTTTCTGGCCATTCATAAATTTAGTGCATGATTTTATATTTCCACAGTACAAGACCTTTGGAATTTGCAATAAAATAGAATGGAAAAGTGTTGAACTTGAGCCTGATTAGAAAAGTATTGGCTGAATTGATATTCAGAAATTTGATTGGACCCATCGACTTGTTGCTCATTTAAGAGTTTAAAATCTGGAAAAAAAAATAACTAGACTTATTTTAACTGGAGGTGAATACCGGTATTTTTCTGTGCAGCCAAGGAACTTCATCACCAACAACAATGTCTATCAACTTGGACAGAGATCATTTCCCAGCAAAAAATTACACATTACCATTAGAACTGCTTGCCATATAATGACTTACTTTTCTGATTGTCAATTTTCATTACTCGCTTACAAATCACATTACCTAAAATTTAAAAAAATGACGTGCAAGTTGCTAAATGAAGAGAATGATTTTTTTAGGCGAAATAGATTATGTGATATGTTGACAAATAAAAAAAATGTAAGTACTTCTCAAGAATCGAATATTTTAGTCTCACGCCTTGTTAAAATCATTAAGTTGGTAATCCAGTAGGGAAGTGCTTCCACCAAAAATGCTTAATTCCAAACTCGATTACCTTTTTTTGAAATTTTTTGCTGGGTTGTTAACATCAGCTATTTAACATGAATTTTTAATGAAATGGAATATGAATATTGTCTATAAGTTATTGATTTACCATTACTGAATCCATTTGCAAGTATGTATTACTATTTATTTTCTGTTTTCCGTTTTTCTTAATTTTTTGTTCAGATTAATACGAAGTTAAATCACTCTACCTAAGTATTTTTAAATATTCTTGTTTATCTTTTACGAGCATCTAATTAATTCTATCTATTTATTCTTCCAGTCTAGTCTAGCTTAATTTGTTTTCTTTTCTTTAGAAAATACCATTAATTAATAAAAATATGTCATTCTATAATAATTGAAGATACTGAACTTAAGCTGGATTAAGAAATTATTACTGATTAAAATAAATATATAATTGTATTAGTTAAAAGTTGAAATTCTTACAAAGTTTTTGTTTATATATTTTTTTAGATCGTTTTTTTTTTGGTTGCAATATTTTCTCGCTCTAGTAACAAGGAAAAACATGTTTTTTCTGTGAAGAAAAACATAATATATGTATTTATAAAAAAATTAAACTCAAATTAAAAGATTTGTTAATGTTTCTATACTTACAAATACAATTTAAATGCAACACGTGCATTAAGGTTTTTTTACAATTCCAACTTGTTTGCAAAGAAAAAGAAACTGTTGTCAATTTCTGTCACACATGAATTAAAAACATTTAAAAAGTAATTTTTATTAAAGTCACAGCAGTGAGTGAGTGCTTGAGTGCATTTCGTACGATTTCCAATTTAGGAAATTGTTATGACCTTGTTTTAGTTAAGTTTAACTTAAAAAAGGCGTTATTTAAATTTTTCCTTTACTATGAGACCCAGCGTTGCCAGTTAAGTTTTTTTTTTAAACTTAACTTGGATTAGAAAATTGTCTTTTATCCTCCGGGTGATAAATTCTTTTAGCTTCAAAGGAGGGGAAGTTTGCTTAGAATTGGCTTGCAATATCTTTGCTTATGTCCACACTAAATATTATATAGAGATAAGCTTTATATAAGTAGTAATCTCCAGAGCCACCAATCCAATTTCCGAACTTATTTCAGAAAAATGTAGAATAAAGCATTCCAAGAGATAAAAGATATTTATTGTTGCTTTAAAGTGTTTAGACAATAGTCTTTGGGCGGTAGTCCCCCATACTTAAAAAGTATTTATGCTTGATTTAGCAGAGATCTATTAAGGCTACAGTTTTTGCGGTCCCATGCTCAAAAGAAAAAAAAAGCAGCACCCCATTACCTTGATAACGCTATTCAGCGCCCTGTTCATCTGGCTGCCCGCCAAAAGGAACTTGAATCTTGGCGAAAAAACACATATTGAATGGCGTCTAAAAGAACATATGGAATGAATTTTATTAAACTTGCGTCAAGAGCTGCTCAAACAATTTTTAGGAAATTAAAAATATGGATACATCTGTATATAATAAGTTGCCATTGCAATAATCGACATTAATTAACTTCCTTAATTTATTTTACACAATTTTTGGTTTACGCGGGCCTACATTTCAATAGCTGAGTTGTTGAATTCAAACAGCTGATTAACTGATTTTGATTTTATTTTCAATTATTTCATTTTACACTTTGTTTGAAATCATTAATATTATTAATAACCAGGGAAACCGCAAATATGCAATTGCATGTTTTTTCTTGTGTGACGTATTAATGCGAGGACAAGATATTTATCCGTTTCAGAACTTTTTATGAATTTCGGCATCGATTTGTTAGTGCATATTTTTGCACATTTTATCATTTAAAGCATGTTTTCTCATATATCAGTCTTAAACGCATATTTTCGTATATTTTTTAATTTTTAGAGCATAATTTACACTTTGAGGGCATATTTTGATACTTTATAGAATTTTTTTAATATGCTTACAAACTTATCTGTTGGTAATTTTTGTTTGTTTGTATATATACATTTTTCTTATATTTATATTACGCAGTTATTATGAATGTTAGTTTCAATAAAAATTCGGTTTGCATGTTGTGACGTTCTCTGCCCCGAGTAGACGTTGAAGGAATATTGTATGTATAAAAGTTTACTTAGATGTGACAGGCATCGATTTTTATTTGAAAGTGTAGCTCAATATTTTGTATATATTTCAATAAAAATATAAATAAAAATCTTGTTTTTTTAACCCCCGACTAAAAAAGGGGTGTTATAAGTGTAAATGTGTGTCTGTCCGTGTCCACGTACAGGCCAAACGGCTGGACCTATTTTCATTTAGTTTTTTCTGTTTAGAAGATGACTTGATCGAGAGGGTTCTTAGCTATGTTTGAAGAAAATCCAGAAAGTCCAGATATAACATCTTTTCTGAAAAAAGTCGGGGGTTTTTAAAATTTTTAATTTTTGTGATTTATCCAAAATACAGTACCAAAGTTTTAATTTTGATATCGTGATCTCTTTTGAAATTGAAGTTCAATTTTAACGAGTATCCAACAAAAAAAAAAAAAATAATAATTTGTATTATTTGTTTTAGTCAAAATTTATATGGCAATTTTATTTTAACGTGCACTTCAAGCCCAAATTATTGTTTTCAATACACCAGTTATTCTTTGTTAATGTGTTTATTGTTTCCTTTCTTTTGTTTATTTTATTTTTGCCTTATTTTATATGTAATTTGAAATTTATTTGCTGGTGGTTCAGCGTTGTCTATATGCATTTCATTGTTGCTGTAACAAATCATCAGTAGACTTCAACCACACATCTTGAATAGTCACTAATATGAAAATATGTCGAATAATAAATTTCTTATTTTATATTCTTATATTGTTGAAGTTTTGAATTAAAAATGTTTTTTTTTTTTTTTTGTTAAAAAATAAACTAATTTATTTTATTTTTAAGAGCATATTTTTGAGTTTTTAGTGCATATTTTCAAATTTTTAGTGCATATTGAATGCGCATAAAACACTTTTTAGAGCATATTTCTGGTTTCCCTTTTAATTACTTTTATAAATAAAAACATTTAAATTTTTTTTTCATTATTTTATATTTTTAAAATAAATGAAGAGAAATCAATTAGAAATCAATTACATAAATGAAAATTTAATGAAATAAAATCTATAATGATACTTAAATATATTTCTCTTTTGAAAGATCTGCAAGCAACCTAACATAATCAAAATTCTACACAGTCATATCGCGCCTTTATTGCATAAGAGACATAACTCAGAAAAGTTCATTTTGCAAAAAATAAGTTTTAAGTCTTCAACTTAAATACGATTACACACAACTCAATGAAGTTATTTACATAAATATTTTATTTTTTCGGGAGCTGCATATACACGAAATTTTTACAAAAGATAAAATGTGATATAACAATTTTTTCAGCATTATTAAGATATGTCTGTGTTGCAATAAAGGAGTGATATTTGTGTCACGTATCATACATTTTAATTCATGTTTTGGCCATACATTTTACGAAAACGGCTCATAGTGCGCTGTTTCACATATATCTCTTTTGATTAACAAGTTTTAATTTGGTGTGAGAGATACAGAATGTAATATTTATCTTTTTAAAATATTTTTCTTTCTTCTTCTAAAACATAAATTTGAACAAACAAAAAACCTAATGCATATAAAACCTGTCTCAGGAGGAATGATCTCGACAGATCATCATAGTTAAAAAATACAAAAATAAACATGGGATTTTTCGGAAATAAGTCACTCAGTTTTTATTATAACAAAAAACAAACTTAGATTTAATCTGTTATGAAATTTCCAGCCACTCTGGACCATTTTCATATACAGAAACTTCATACATACATATTAGTTTATGCCGACTTGTTTAAAGAAGACGAGTCTTGTTTTTTTTTTTTGTTTTTTTTGGTACTAACTTGACCATTTGCATGTGCATATTGACAAGGTCTGCCACCTGATTTCCATAGTTGTCAATTTCAAACAATTTTATAAAGATATTGATGCTTTCAACAGCTTTCTAGAAGCTTACCCATTATCAGACACTTCTTTTCCGGAAATTTTTTTTAACTTACTGACTACCAAGTGATTTAAAAAAAAGTCATCTTTAAGTTAGCTGAAAGTAGTGCAGAGTGAGACAATTGACTACCGCCTAGGACATCGCAATGTTTAAATAGTCAGTTGATTACATTAAA
This sequence comes from Tachina grossa, assembly GCA_949987645.1. Classification (NCBI taxonomy): domain Eukaryota; kingdom Metazoa; phylum Arthropoda; class Insecta; order Diptera; family Tachinidae; genus Tachina; species Tachina grossa. The sequence goes on along the minus strand of OX465278.1, from coordinate 61,112,263 downwards.
AGTAATCCAAAGTCAGTACTATTTGCGAAATAGTTAGCTTAATGTTAACCGAATTTCCGACAGGGTATGAAAAAAAACCATAGAAAATAGAAATCGAGTAATTTTTTCTACCCCTCTTTCTTCTCTACCCCGTTCGCTATCAAACCAAAAATGACCTCGAAAAATAGACTTCATAAAAGTCTTCGTGTGAATTAGGTGTTTGTTTAAGCGTATCGATTTTTTTTTGTTCAAACTATAGTTTGTACAAAAGCTATATAGAGCTTACAAATATTTTTCATCTCTTATAATAATCATATAAAAGAAAACTCTTTATATTAAAGGCCGTGAGACACTATCATACAAAGTCGTGCGATCTACGAAAAAAATACAACAATACGGCTTATGAAAATTCTCAAAAACAATAACAATTCATCACACCAGCCTTGTATTTTTTAGTAGATGGCACGACTTTGTATGATAGTGAGTCATAGCCTTAAGCGGTGTTCATATAATGGTTGTGTTCATGTTATCGCGAGAGCACTGTCTTTTAAAAATGTTGGAACATATTTAATGCACCTAAAATACATTTTTTTAAATATGTTTTTGATTTCCTCGGTATCTGACAATAAATTGCTCAATTGCTAAAGGCGTCAAATCAGCTGTTGCAACAACAACAAATTGCCCAATTACATATTCTTCGCCTACAATTTTTAAAATTTTTATTATGACATTCAATTTAAAGTCAATTTATATAAAATAAACTGAAATAACAATTTTTGTTACTAAAATTGTGATTTTAAAGAACATAAAATTGACAAATTGTAAATTGGTCATAAATAAAGTGCGTATAAATATTGTTAATTAATTTTATGTATATTGCTCTAATTACAGAATTTAATGGTCATTCGAGAAGTAAAAGTTGTTTAATAATTTAATTTAACCTTTTTTTTTACACAAATTACACACTTTTGAAATAAACTTTTAAATGACATGATTTATCAAATAATTTCAGACCAAACTATTGACTAAAATTTAAAAAAAAATTACAGCTTCTAAAAACCCTTAAGCATCAAATGTAATTTTATCTTGCGCAATTTTAATTAATAGTTGAATATCAGCAACTTTTCATACAATGTTTGAATAATTAAATATGTAAAGTGTGTAAACAGTTATTAGCAATAATTGCAAAGCTGTTGTTTCAGTCATAAATATTGATAACGATGTTAGAATTAGTTTTTTTTTGTAAGATTTTAAATCTTGTTTGAAATGCAGCAGCAGGCGTTTCGAATGGCAAAATTTTCAATAACCGTTTCAAAATAATAACAAAATATTAAAATTAAAAATAAACGATTGCAAATACTGCTTAATTTAAACCACTCTTGTAAATTGATTCGTACGATTAATAAAAAAATAAAAATAAAAAAAAATAAATGTATATGCACCTAATGCTGGTTCATTCATACGGTTATTTAAGTTCATAAATTGTAATTGAAACTTCTTTTTAGTAGCTTATACATTATATGAGCAGTGGTTGTTAGGAAATATTTTACTAAGTATTTTTGGCTGGAGGTGTTTTTGCAAACTATAAAAAAATATATATTAATTACAACTTTAAGACACCACTGTTGATTGCTGTTTAATTTACTAGAATTCAATATCCTGTTATTAATGTTTTTCAAAATCTTAATTTGTCGACTTACAATTTTCTTTCATTTGTATAAAAATTTAAAAACTAAGAAGCAGCATTAATTACAACACTATTCTTATAGGAAAGTTGAGTGAAAGTGAGGAGCAATTTTCTTATAAAAAAGTTGATGTTACCAAAAGCACAATTTCCTCATTAAAAAAGTCGACTGTTTCATCACAGCGCACCGAACTGTGTCATCAAAAAATAGTTTCCTCAAAGAAAAGTGGATTGTATCATCACAGCACACTTTTCCACTTTTCGTATAGAAAAGTCGATTGTGTCATCACAGAACTTTCTTCTTATAGAAAAGTCGACTGTATCATCAAAGCACACTTTTCTGATAGAAAAGTTAACTATGTCATCATATACTTTTTAAAAAAAAAGTCGACTTTGTCATGACAATACATTTTTCTGATAAAAAAAAGTCGACTGTGCCACTACAGCTCGATTTCCTTATATAAAAGTTGACTTTGTCATTAGTGAGTGGAAAAACTTTTAATCAATGAAAATTGAAATTACGAGCCTGTCCCACGATCAAACAAAAATAAATTTAAAATCTAAAAAATACTTATTAAGACTATTTAATAGTCCAATATTTTTTTTTTTTAGATTTAATTCTTTTTTGTCATGCATTGACAGCTTGCAACGAGTTCTTATTAATTTTAAGTAAATGGAAATTATATAAAATATATCGCTAAGGAACAGTCATAACTATAACATAAATTAAGGGGTATGTCCTATTTCATTTCCCTGGAATTGTTCCTTTTTGCTGAATAAAATCAAAAAATTCTTTGGGAATAAATTAATTAACTACCGGCAAATATAAAATAAGGTTGCTTAGTTGGTATGAAGATACAATGCACAATGCTAAGATTATTTTAAGATTATCAAATAGTAGAACGGATTTTGAATATCATATGCTATAAAAAAAACTACAAGTATATTAACTTTTCCACCCTTTCCATTGTCTATGTTGCTTTTTTTTAAACCATAGTTCAAATTAGTCAGATTGTACATGAATCAGTTGCTCTTGACATGGGACACACAAGTGCAAGTGTGTAATTAGTTTAGATTACTGACAGATGCTTAAAATAGAGATTTGTTTACCCATAAACCAACAACATGTAAGAGTATATGAGACAGGGATGGCAAAGTTGGTACAATTGTACCTTTTTCGGTACTACTCAAACTCGGAAAGTACAATAGTACACCAATGACTAATTAAGTACATTTAGGGAATCTCTCCAGTTTCACTCCGCCTTTATTTTCAAGCGATTGCATATTTCAATTTCCACATTTGAACAACGAAACTCATATTCTTCTCACTTGAAAACAGTCCTGTGAAAGCAAAACTCAGCGAAAAAATAAAAAATGTGAACTTGTCCCTTTCCAAATAATTTTTTTTTCTAAATTCCGATGGTAGAGCAAATGCTATTAACTTGTGTATTTTAAATTTCAACTTAAACAGGTCTAACCATTAGAGACCTGCGTAAACAGTCTTTAAATATAAATACGTCATGATTTTTAAATGTATTCACGTCGCATGTATTATACTAAACCAATACTAAATGCTGTCGTACTATAAGCGAAGCACGATGGATGTATTGGTGTACGTGTATATCAGTGTTAACAAGTAATGTCGCCAAGACAGCTTGTTTGTAACAAACACTCGAAAGAAGTAGTGTTGATTAGTGTATGCTTGTTATTTTTTATATTGTACGTTTGAGTGTGTGTGTAATATGTTGATGGTAAGCTATTATGTGATTAACTGCATACAACTGATGTTAATGCATGTGTGTGCCTTTGCATGTGCGCAGAAAAATAAAAGATCATACACACATATGTACATGCATGACGTTTGTACACGCGCTCATGCGTAGAAAGAAGCAAGTATCACAAATTCTTCCGTCACGAAGTGTTTTCTTCTTTACTCTTATACTTACAATATTCAAACAAATTTCTTGCAAACAGTGTTGTTAACGTTTGTTTTATAAGATTTCGCTGTAGTAAAGCATTTGGAAAATCCCTCATGTCTTGAAAGTTCTTATAAGATGTCTTGTGCAGGACACTAGTAACCATATGCTTTAACATCCCAACTTACAAGCAAATTTGTGAAAACCATTCGGTTGTCAGAACAAAGTTGATTATTTCAATAAAAACAAATAAAAATATGTAATTTGAACTAAAAAGATTTTTTAGTACAATTAAAGTAAAAAAAGTACAATTTTTTAAAGTTGTTCGTACAATTTTAAAATTCTCAATGCCTTCCATGATATAACTGAACGCCCTCTGAAAGGCTACAGCAAAAAGAGTAGATCTTGTTATAAAGAGAAGAAGAGAAGAAACAGAAACAAGAGACACTAAGGCCCAATAATTGACTTCTTATTACATCTAATTTAACTAATTCTCACTCAAATTTAAGTTGCACTTAAATGCGTGGTCGGCAACCTATATCATTACATTATACGATTGTATGAGTTATACTCGTACTCTCACCACAAACCAATTTTGCCAGTAAAATTTCGTCTCATTTCCATAATTTGAAATTTTAAATCTCAAAAGGCAAACTTGATTTTATTATGGTTAGGAGAAGCACCCAAGTACTGTTTATAAAGATATCTTTTGTTGTTGTTACGCTAATGTAATGGTGAGTAAAAGTATCATTTTGTAGAAAATTTTCTTAAAATAATTTAAATATATGCTTGAAAATGCCTTCGCATGTCACGTTTTTTCATGCATGACAACACACGTTGACAAACCAAACCTTTTTTCTGGTTTGCCATAATAATTTTCTGAAAATAAAAATTTTAGTAAACTCTCATCACACATATTTTCTTATTGTTGGGTAAAAAATTTTCTCTGCCAGCGTTGATTCTTAAGAGTATGCGATACACCCAACTTGTTCGCAACAATGCGTATGTATCAGAGAAGCGCAGTGAATAGTGAAAAAGTTAGTAAAGTTGAATCATGGTTTATAATTTCTTGTACTTATGCGCACTAATACTTATTGCAATGTTGTCTATGAATCATACCCAGCGGGAACTAGAAGGAATAGGGAAGCCTTCTAGAAGGCCTTTGTACGCCTTCTTTTGGATACAGAAGGCCTGCTCGCTCTATTCCATACTCATATCTTTTTTCTTTCGCCAGAGATTCTGGAAGGCCTTCAAACTAATAGATTTTGTTTTTGCTTGGGTAAAAAAACAAAACAAAACATGTTGCTCCTTCTCTTCTCCCTTCTCATAGAAGCGAGTGTGGAATGTGTATCGTATATTTTATGCGAAAAAGTTCTTTAATAAGGCCTGCACTAAGAAGGTCTTCTGAGTTTTACCGCTGGGTATTCACTCAAAAGTTTAAAGTACAAAGGCCTTCTAGAAGGCTTCCCTACTCCTTCTAGTTCCCACTGGGTATTTTTCTGAAATTATAAATCACAATCATCGATGTCGCATTAATATTTATTGCAACCTATACTTATAAATCAATCTTAAAGTGTGATTGTGCGTAAATCAGAGTAGTTGATTTTAAATGGTGTCTACTCACTTATATTTAAAATTTTATGAGTCAGTATGAATAGCGAAAACTTGATTCATTGCCAAAGACTGATGTGTACACGTACGTAATATAAGAGTATATTAAAAGGAGCGGCGCCCTTATTTTGCCGAGCACGGATTTAAGTGCAGTTTAATTTGTTCAGTGTTTAATTAAAGTAAAAGTTGAAAGTACGGCAGCACTAAACAAAATTTCAAATGTTATGGAAAGCTTTCCAAACAACAGATGTTCAAAAAGTTAGAAAGTTAGGTTATCAAAATGTAGAAAATTAAAACTGCATATCAGTCGTTAAGCAGCTCTGGGTTGAAGAACAGCTCTTGCGTCATCGTAATTATTTCTTGTGTGTGTTATTTTGCTTTCGAGCATCTTTCGTCTCGCTCGCACTGGTTGACTGATCAGCAACGGATAACAACCACGTTGCTACTTCCTATATGAAGGCATAGGTCGTGTACAGTCATTCACAAAACTTTTTTAAAATATTGTTAATATATCTTGGGCACACTAGCTACTCCTCCCATATTTGTGCAACCATAATATGAAAATTTACTTTGTATAAATAATATGTATCAATAAATAAATAAATAAATAAAATTGCATATAAACGCATTTTATGAAACCAAAAGAGCATCAAAATGCATTTTTCTATTTATTTATTCCATGATATCAAACTGTGTATTGTAATCGTATAAGTTATATATTTATGAAAATTAAACGAGATTTACATATGTAAATGTTTTCAATAAAAACACGAATAAAACTTAAATAAAATTTAACAGCCTTATTTATAAAATTTATTAAAAAAACAAATTTTTATAAAAACTTTTTCTTAAAAAGCCTTTATAAAGCATGAATAATTTTTATAAACAAGGCTGTAAATATATATATATATATATATATATATATATATATATATATATATATATATTGAATAAAATTCCGTGTGGAATTTCTCCCTTTTCCAATTAGAATTTTTTTATTTTCCCTATTGCTTGCTATTAGTTGGAATTGTTCGCCGGGAAAATTTTCACGCGGAATTTTATTCATGATTGTCCTGAATATTATTTATTATTATTATTTAAAATTTATCATGTATGTCGCTAGTTAATTTTATTTAAAACTTCTGGAGGTCAGCAAGCGATAGTTGAGTGATATACTGCTTTTACGCCTGCTTCCATAAGACACTTTTATTTACGATGCCCCACTTGCGAACTAATATTTTTTTTTTTTTGGATAAAGGGTCTTCCATTAGGGATTTCCCGATTTCCACGGTAGAAAGCTAACACTTTGCTTAAGCTGGCCAGTCATTTATTCAGTATGTTTTGCCAAATCATGTACAAATAATAAAAATATTTAATCGGACAACGTTACGCGCTCTTCAACCAATTTACGGTCACGAGCACTATAGGTTGGTGATTAAGAAGTATTTCACTTTAGAAATAAAAAAGAGATGCTTTTTATTAATATATGTGTATATATAGATTCAATCCCACTGTGCAATGTTATAAGTTTTACATCAAGAACAAATTTCAATTAAAGCTGTTGATTTTATCTAGTTTCCGCTGCAATACCAAATAGAATAAAATTCTGTCAAAAAGGTGTTATCTGCGGTGAATTGCATGGTACTGCTAGCTGCACTAAGCCAAAAGATCAAGCAGAAAAAAAATGTAGTAATTGTGGAGGTAATCACACAGCTAACTATAGAGGGTGCCCTGTATTTTCTTTCGTTAAACAGGCTATGGGTCAAAAACCCAAGCTAACTCCAGCTCTACAAGTAAACGCGAACTCCGACACTTTTGCTCAAATCAGCCAACCAGTTACTTCACGTGTATCGTATGCTGATGCTGCTAAGACTAGTTCAATTCCCACGCAAAATGTTCCACCGCCAAATAATTCAACGAATTCAAACTCAAGCTTTAACTTTAGTCGCCTTGAAGCTACTATTGAGAATCTGGTGCTAACTATAAACAACTTTACTACAAATATGACAAGTATGATGCAAGAAATGCTGCGAATGCAGAATACACTGCTTCAAGCATTAGTTAATAAACCATGAACACGTTAAAAATATGTTTCTGGAACGCAAACGGCATTCGCCAACATAAAAATGAACTTGAGCACTTCCTCATGGAAAAAAATATTGATATAATGTTGGTTTCTGAGACTCATTTGACCTCAAGAAGCTTATTTAAAATAAATGGTTACACTTTATATGATACAAAGGACCCGAGAGAGAGAGCATGTGGTGGATCAGCAATTCTGATTAAGTCAAGACTCATGCACTATATCCTTGACAACGTTAGTGAAGAATATTTGCAAGCAACGAATATTTTCGTAGAAAATTTTTGTGCGAATTTCGTGATATCATCAATTTACTCACCTCCCAGATTTTCAGTTAGCGAAGATCAGTATGAGAAGTTCTACAAATCGCTTGGATCTTGTTTCGTGGCAGCTGGTGACTACAATGCAAAACATACGTACTGGGGATCGCGTCTTGTTACACCCAGAGGTCGAGCCTTGTTCAATACAATTTCAAAAATGGGCTTAGATGTCATTTCGAGTGGGGAGCCTACTTACTGGCCTACTGACGTAAGAAAAATTCCAGATGTTATAGATTTTGCCGTCACGAAAAATATTCATAGGGACTTAATTCATGTAGAGGCCTCTCTAGATCTGTCCTCCGATCACTCTCCAACAATAGTTACAATTTTCAACCCACTAAGGAGTGATTTAACTAACTCATATGTGAAGATGATTAATGGAATCAACTGGCTGGCATTCAAAAAATATCTTAGTAGTCCCTGCGTAGAAAACATTCAGCTTAGATCATGCGATGATATTGAATTTAACATTGCCAATCTTAACGAAAATATTAAACAGGCTGCTGAACACGCCACTACCTCCTATCCGCAGACCGGCTTTAACAGAATTTATTCTACGGAAATTGAACGTCTTGTATGTGAAAAAAGGAGAGCTAGAAGAGAATGGCAACAACACAAATCACCCCTAAATAAAATCAGACTTAAAGAATGTACTAAACGACTCAAAGAGCTGCTATCGTCGGAAAAAACTGCACTACTGGAAAAGTATTTAGAAGGTCTTGATGTAACGTCCGCATCTAATTACTCTTTATGGCGCGCTACTAGAAATCTTAAACGACCCGTTGATCTTAAATCACCATTGCGTACTGCGACCGGAGGCTGGGCAAGAAGTGATAGTGAGAAAGGTAACTTATTTTCTGAGCATTTAAAATCTGTATTCACTCCCAATTCATGTACGGGTGCTGCTGATTTACCGAGTGTAGTTTCTCTACCCCCTCGTCCCTTAAGGTTTAAGATGCGTGAAGTACAAAAAGTAATTGCTGAACTCAACCCGAAGAAAGCTCCAGGTATTGATGGCATTAGTAACAAAATGCTCATGAACTTGCCTCATATTGCAATAAGAATCCTGCTATTTACTTTTAATGCTATTTTAAGAATGCAGTAACTGGAAACTGGCCAAGATCAAAATGATTCCAAAGGCGGGCAAAGATCTTACCAAGACTGAGTCATATAGGCCTATAAGCTTACTATCTACAATCTCAAAGCTTTTCGAAAAGCTGCTCATGACTAAATTGTCCAAAATTTTAACTGATAATGGGTGCATCCGGGACCATCAATTTGGCTTTAGAAGTCAGCACAGCACCATTGAACAAACGCATAGACTGCTCCAAGTTGTAAGAAGAACATTTGAAGAAAAGAAGTATTGTTCTGCTCTCTTTATTGATGTTTCTCAGGCGTTTGAAGGCACGAAGGCCTAGTTTTAAAATTGAAGACATATCTGCCAATAAACATTCAAAAGCTTTTGGAAAGTTATATTATTGATAGGAAGTTCACTGTTGTGGAAGGAGAGTTCACGAGTGTGCCCGAATCTATATCTTCTGGTGTGCCCCAGGGTAGTATTCTGGATCCTGTCTTGTATTTAATATATACTTGTGATATGCCTGTGAGCAATAATATCCATATTTCTACTTTTGCCGATGATACAGCCTGTATGAGTGTGCACGAAAACCCTTATGAGGCATCCCGCAATCTCCAGGAACATATCACTCAGCTGGAAATATGGTTGAACTTATGGAGAATTAAAGTCAATGAACAAAAGTGTGTCCATATAACGTTCACCCTAAGAAGAGATACTTGCTCCCCCATTCGAATCAACAATCATAATATTCCTCAACATTCCCAAGTGAAATACCTTGGTATACACCTTGATCGAAGACTTACATGGAAACATCATATTGACTCTAAGTTAACTCAGATGAAACTTAAGTTAACTCAAATCTATTGGTTGATTGGCAGAAACTCAACACTCAGCTTAGACTGCAAACTTTTACTGTACAAGTCGCTTTTGAAGCCAATATGGTGCTACGGAATTCAGTTATGGGGCACTGCTTCAGCTTCCAATGTCGAGAGAATCCAACGAAGGCAAAACAAAATTTTACGGTTAATAACATCGGCTCCATGGTACATCCAAAATTCTATTATACATCGTGATTTAAATATGCCACTAGTGACCGAAGAAATTGCAAAATACGCAGGCAAATATTTAACAAAACTCGAATCACATCCTAATCCGCTTGCTCGTAATATTTTGAACTTTACTGGACACATCCGCTTAAAAAAGAAGGACACACGGGCTCTTATACCTAACACTCCAGATGGGACTACTTGAAAATACTTCCCCCCCCCTTTTTTTTTATTATCACTACTAATGTATTATTTATAACTACCACTAAGTTTATGTCCGACACTGGTCGGGCCTAATAATTTTTTTTTATAGATTTAAGATTTGAATACTTATTGTTAGTTCATATATGAAGATACAATAAATAAATACAAAAAAAAAAAAAAAAAAAAAAAAAAAAAAAGGTGTTGGCGGCGTGCTAAGATCTTCAATTCGATCATTAAATTTTAAGAGATTTCACAAAGTATCTTTGTTTTTTTGTTTCTTTTTTCAATTTAACCAACATTCATTCATTCATTCATCTGTATTTCTTGAATGTTGCCAAAAAACACATCAAACTAGTCGTACAAAAACAACTTCCCGCCATGATTCATTTTAAAGCTAAAAGTTGAAATTACAAGTTGTAGAAGGGGCATATTGAAAATTATTTCTGTTAGGAGTAGCAAAAGCAAAATGTGTATTTGTTACTTTAATGGTTTCGATTTAAAAATTAGAGACTGTTTAAATTTGAGAATTGCATTGGTTTCATTTATTTAAATGGGTTTCTTTTCGAAATGTGTTTTATGAGTTAAATTGGCAGTTTTCAATCAAAAGTCGAAATAAATTACAATATTGACTGTGGACATGTGTTATTTAAATTAAATTATAGTGTAGCAAAGAGTTTTGTAATTTTGTTAATAGTTTTTTTTGCTAATATAGCTAAGGCTGTTTTTGCAAAAAAAAAAAAAAAAAAAAAAAAAAAAAAAACGACAACAACAATAATTGTTTTAAATTTTTAGAAATTTCTTAAGTTTTAATTCGATAACGAAATTTAAAATATGCTCTAATAACATAATTTTGAAATTTCTTAAAGAAAATGTTTTATTAATATTATTATGTAGAAAATTAAAGTTTTTAAAAACTTTGAATATAATACCAAATTTTCGATGTAGTAAATAATATAATTACGTTACGTGCACCTGCATTAATATTTTATACTGATTATGATGTGTTCTAATTTTCGAACATGTTCTTGTTCATATACTTTTGTATCTTTTTACAAAAATACTTTCCTAACAGATAGCATTATATTTATGTAGAAAATGTAAGTTTTTCAAATATTAAAAAAAATCGATATTTCATATCACCTTTTTATGTACGTACATTAATTTTTTATTTTTATTTTTTATTTTTAAGCAATACTCAGGCAATGCGTACCTTCTTTAGAGAAGGAATAGTGATAGATAAAACAGGTGATGACGGTAAATATAGAGGAAAGCGTCATTCTTTTGCAACTCTGCGTTTTTTTGCACGTTTTTAATAATGCAGTGTTGCAGCCCCTCTGGTGTCAACGAAGCGTGTTAATTTTTTTGTAGCTGTATTTAGTAGCTGTTTTGATACCGGTACAGGAGTGTAAAGTTCAATTTGGACTTCCGAACATGGATGCTTAATGTTTGTATATTGAACTTCGTCGTTGTTGATAAAAATAATATTTAAAAGGTGTGACAAAAAATATTATAGACATTTTAAAAGTTAATTTCTATTTTCGAAATACATTAAATAAATAATATTTGGCTATGCGGTACATTGTAAAACACTTTGGGTCGTATTCAAAAAAACTTAACAAAGCTTTGAAAAGCAATGTAAAATTAAGTAAAATTGTATAAAAAAAAAAAATTATTGGGTCTAATTATTCATTCCGTTCCGCGATTGGGGAAAACATTTTTTTTTGCGGAAGCAAAATTTGCAATTATTCATTCCGTTGATGCGGTATTTTTCTCTATTTTGCTTACGCTCAAATTTTATGACGGAAAGCCTACGGAAAGAACAAAATTGTAAGAAAAATATACAAATTAGCAAAATTAAAGCTTATTTTAATTTAATTTGCTTGTTTTATTTTTGTAAGAATATAAAAAAAACCAAACAGAAGCAATTATTAATTTAATTTAACTTATATTAAAATTTTTTTATTCCAACTTACTCTCTATGATTAATCTGTAACATTTCTTTCTATATTTTGTTGACATACATATGTTCATACTAAAGGGTTGCATTTATATACTCGTTTGTATAGCCAAAACAAATATACCATGGTATGTACCATATAATTGTAGTTTGAGCGACTGAACTAGTATAAGAGTTAAAATACAATTGAAAACAAATAACAATTGCTTATTGTATTGCTGCTGAGCAACTGTTTGATCTGTTTTTGCTCAAAAAATACATATTGTAATACAAATATATGAAAAAACCAATATTGAAACAAATACATGATGTGCAGATATATGTGCGGACGTTCGCTATGTTATTTTGTGGCGCAGCCAAAGTATAGAGAGAGAAAGACACAATTTTGCTATGAGAGTAATTACAAATGCATGTGTTTCATGTACATGTATCATTTACTTACATATGTGTGTGCAATTTTGCTTTCATTCATTCATCATGCTAGGAACACAATTGGGACGAACGACGAATTTTTCGGTGCGAACTTTCGTCATAAAAAATAAAACACATTTGTTCATATGAAAATGAACACAACACCGCCGTAGAGCGAAATTCGTCGTGCGTGACGAACTCTGAGATAGATTTATTTCTATTTTGTACGCCGACGAAAGACGAAAAAAACCATTTTCTCTCACTCTCTTTACATACACAATAAACAGTGTGACCAGATTTTAAAACAAAATTAAGCTAAATTACGTATGTTTTTAATATATTTTTAGAGAATACGCAATTTGGATTAGAAAAGGCTAAAAAAAGCTAAATCCGTTTTTAAAAAAGCTAAAAAAGAAGCTAAGAGCTTAATAAAAATTTTAAAGCTGAATCCAGAAGAAATAAGCTAAATTTAGCCCAAAATTAGCTAATATGGTCATACTGACAATAACCAACTTTATCAATTATAAGAGCTGAGTTCGCTGAGTAAATTCGTCGTTATTGTGCTTCACACGACGAATTTACACGGCGAATTCTTATCGACGAATTCGTCGATGTGGACGAAATTCGTCGTTCGTCCCAATTGTGTTCCTAGCATCAGCCAATTACATTTTTTCTCAACACATCATAAGGCACTTATGGTAAAAGCAGTTTTATGTATCTTATTTGCCTTAGAAAAACAAAAAAAAAAATAAATGTGTTGTTTTCATTTGCTCATTGCTCAACCATACAATAATTGCTTAAAAAATCAACTTTTACAACTAGTAACAGAAAACAATAAATAACATATTTGTTCATACCAGAACCAAAAAACACGCAAAACTAGTGCAAACAGATGTATCTGTGCAATCCTATAGTTCATACATATGTATGTATGTATGTATTTACACATACGTGTATGTATGTATGTATATCTTTTAAAAGGCTTTTTTAGCAACAGCCGATTCTACACCACGTCAGAATTAATAAAAACAGGGACGTTGAATAAATTTCACGGAGAGCGTATACCGCAGGAATGAATAATTGCAATTTGCATATCGATCGATAGTTCTTTCCGTCGAATTTTCCTTTCCGTGCGGAATCAATAATACCACCCATTATATCAAAATTCTAAAGTAGGCACCTATGTACATACATAAGTTTGTTAAGGCTACTTTAAGTTGATATTTCCAAAATGTGCATTTTGTACCTCAAATATTTATGTAAATATAGCACATATTGATTCATGTTACAACTTATTTTAAATTTATTATTTTTGTCATTTGATGGAAAACATCACTAAATTACCCAACTGATTCGAAATACATAGCAAAATCCATAAAAAAATATTAAAATAAATACAATTATACAAAAATATTTTAGTGATGTACATTCAAACAAAACAAATCGAAAAAAGCTGGATATTCAAATACTCATTTCGTTCGAATAAAATAATTGAGATCATTTTTCTATGTTCATCATATTTTTTACTTTTACTTTATAAAAATGTTTATATGTTTTGCTTCCATGTCAGAAGCTTATATTTTATAAATTAGGTTGCTTAATTTCAAGATTATAAAAATGTACATATTTAATAAAATAAAAAATTAGTTGAATACTCGAATGAAATTGTATTCGATGTTGTACATCATAAGCTGTGAAATGGTTGTTGAACATGGTGGTGTTACCAGAATTTATTATTAAATCACAAAATAATTAAAGTTGTATTTTGAATACAATTTCTTAACAAAGCAATGTTAGCCTTAAAGTGCTTGGTAACTACTACGAACTTTAAAGCTCAAGTAAAATATTTTTTTGAATAAGGGGGTTTGACTTTAACTTTATTTTTAACGATACAACCAAAAACTGTTTTCCAGTTTTCGTACATGCTTACAGCCGTATTCATAAAAATTTTAAACCGCGTTTCAAATATTGTTTAAGTAAACTTCGCTAAAATTGCATTCATAATAGAATTTCAGCTTAAAAAACGGTTTTTAAACCTTGCGTAAATCAGCAAATTTTAAAATTGACTGCCCCCCGTGTTTAAACCAATTTTAAGGTGACGTTGTTGTAATTTTGCTTCGTTTTTGTTTACATTTTGAACTTTACCTGTTTGTACATATGTGTGTATGTATGTATGTACTTATGTATGCATGTATGTATGCATATGCCAGTGTTATTTAGAAGAAAACAATGTATTTTTTTTTTATAGGAACTATTGCCGAAATAACAAATATACTCCAAAGAATATTTAAAAGAAAAGGAGCGATCCAGTTTCCATTCCCAGTCATTGTTTTCTCATTTTATGTGTTAACAAAAATAGTATAATTGTAGAAAATTAACTAGTGATGTATAAACACTCAAAACAAACAAAATAAAGCTCGTTATTCTAGTGCTTCTTTATCTGCAATAAAATAAATAATATAAAAAGCACTTTTAACAAAGATTTGTTGTGAACTTTGTTTATTATTTTATTAAATACAAGTGGAACATATCTTTTATTTTATAGAAACAATATTTCTCTGAAAACCGACAAATAAACAAAATAGACACGAGTACTTTGTGAGTTAACAATCGTTGTTTTGCAGAACTAATATGCAAGTGACAAATAAAGAATACAGTGTTGCCACGATATTTAAAAAAAAATCTAGTTAATTGATTTTTAGTTAAAAAACTGATTATGAATACCAATATTTAAAAAACGTTATTTATCCTTAAAACGTTTTTTAACTAATATGAATTTTAAACCTCAATCAACTTTTTTTATGAATACGGCTGTTAATATTTAAAAATTGTTAAAAACTGCATTACTTAAACACATAATTAATCAATCTTTAGTTGAAATCAGATTTCGTGTTGAAATATTTTCTTGAGCTGTGTGGTAGCATTTCGATCTTACGGCCTGTCCAACTATGCCACCAGCAAACGATCGATCGATTACTTATACTGAAGACAACAACAAATTTTCCAATGTTATTGTTGTTTTCAATACAAGTTGTTAGTTTCGAAATTAGAAAAACAGATCAAAAAATTTATTTTTAAGGCTTATGAAAAAAGAAATTTCATAGTCTTATTTTATATTTTTAGCAGTCTTTGGAAGAGTTAGCATCAAATATTTTGATTTTTAAAATATTAAAGATGACCTTCGAAATTTTAAACAATACATTGAGAAAAAATTAAGTGTCTTGGTTCATTTTAAGGCTCCTTCGTAACGGGGCGCTCAAAAGAAGATTAAATTCGAAATTATGTTCGTATTTTCGAACATGCTTAAAAAAATTGCACTGTAATTTTATGTTTATTTTGAGATATTTCCCAAAGCATGTTGCGAACGAGTGTTTCGAGCTTAATTCTGAGTTCTAAGCACACAGAAACAATTTTAAATCTAAACAAAAAATTAGTTTTAGTTTCAAGTACAAGGGCATGGGTGTGGATTTTGTGTGATATGTTCGAAATTTCGAAGTTAATTTTGAAGTTTTAAATGTTAGCTCAATCCTCTTAGTTTTAAAGTATCCATTTTATATATTTTTATTTTTCTACATAGCGAAAAAGTTATTTGGAGAAATTATTTCGGAGATTTTTGTTTTTCGTTTGCTTGTTGGTTTTTGTGGAAGAAATCTTCTTAGGAATTTTAGTTTATCAATATTAGGCCAGATTCTGTTTTGTGATCATTGTTTGGTCCTTGAAAGTAACGCATAATAACAAATAACATAATGCAATTTTTTTTTTGTAATTTTGAACTGTTAAGGAATGTTCGAAAATTCGAAAATAATTTTTTCATCGAAACATGGCTAAACTAACATATCTTCAAGCAAAATATTAATGAATACTTGGTTTTAGTGTTTGTGTAATGATAAAAATTTTGAGCATATCCGAGGGTTGTTTAATAAGTCAGTGACTCATGAAATGAAATATTGGCATAGGAAAATCGTACAATTTTTTATCTCTTTGTACATTGTCTAACGATTCTAGATTTTTTTAACTTCCAAAAAAAAAAAAAGCTTTGTCAAGGTCATCAAAACAATAATTGTTTTTGTGATGATTTCATCGTTGGAGCCAAATATCTTCTCGCATAGTCTTTTCTTTAGGCTTGGAAATAAGCCATAGTCAGTCGGAGCTAAAGAGCTATAAGAATAAAGCTGATGAGTTAAGACATTTATTAGGCCGATTTAAAGATTTTTGCCATGGCATTTTCTTTTTGGAAAACCACTTTTTTCTTTGCTAAGTGCGGTAATTTTTTTCAAATCTTCATTCAATTGAGGAAAATACTTGCCATTATATTTATCATTGATTTGTTACCCTTCTGAAGGTAGTCAAGGTGGATTACCTGGTACAACCCAAAAGTCAATCGCCACGACTTTATTTTCTGAAAAACCAATTTTGATTTCCTTTGGCTACTATTCCTACAAAGAAACCCACTGTTCTTACTGCTGCTTGGTATCTGGTGTGTTGTGGTAGAATCAGATTTCATCTACGGTAACAAGTGGCACGAAGATTCGTTCATATTGCGCTTGAACAAAGCCAAACACTCCCGCAAAGTTGTCACACGATTGCATTTGTGGTCGATTGCTTTTTCATACAAAAGAGATCATTCAAAAGGGAAACCAGTGAGCCATATGAGATCAGTGTTGGTATCTCTACGAAGAGCAAAAGCACATTAAGCTGTTGCAAAAAGGGTAAAAAGCGCAACAAAATACGAAAAAAAAGGGTAACAAAGAAGAAATATTTTTTTTTTAATTTTAATACATTAAGCCATTTAAAAAGGAGAATTTAGAGTGTAAAAGCTCAAAATATAATTTAAAATTTTTGCTTCGAAATAAACAAAGTATTTGAGACAGAATAACAGAATTTATTAACATACTAATTAAAACAAAATCTTGTTTAATTTAATAAAAATAAGTATGTGAAAACAAATAATAAAAAAAAACATGAGTCTAATAATATAGTAGCATATACTTGCATACATACATACATACAATAGTATGTGAAGCTTAGGCTTAGATTAAGATATGTATGTTACTGAAAAATCATTTACACATAAAGAATGCATTAAAAGCGTCACTCTTTTCTTAAGTACTCTTAACTTTAAAGTTTTTGTTTTTGCGATATTCACCCTTTTTATAGTGGTCAACATTGACAGCACGTCAATACGATATGAAAAAAATTGGGGGTTGGCTACGCGTTGTCTAAAACAACTGACTGCTATTGATAACCTCATGCTTTCAATCGAAATCGGGCCTTAAAATTTAACCACCCTATAGTATGATTAAATGTTTGTGTAAGCTTTAAAAAATGTGTTATTCCATACTACTTTCAATCAATTATTATGCAGATAATTATGTGGTACTTTCCAGTTACTTCCGTTTTTTATTTTGCAAAAAAAAAATTAAATTTTTTAATCCCAATTATAAAAAGTTTTCTACATTGTTTTTAACATAGTTTCCGTTATTGTCATTAAAAACAATTTAATAAGCCTCAGTTAAAATGTGCTGATATTAGCGCTTAAAAGTATTTTAGTTTTGTAAATTAATAATATTTTTATTTCACAAAAAAGCACCAAAAGCACTGTAAGAAATTGTTAAAAGCACTGTAAATACCCGCTTTTTAAAAACGGGTATTAGCCAAAATTTCGCGTTTATGAAGAGGCAAAAAGCACCAAAAAATACCCGAAACGCACCAAAGTACCATCACTGTATGCGATGCCTATGGCTTCTTGTAGCCTCCCTTACTTGCAGTCTCCGATCGGTGAATACTAACTATATTGGGATTTTTTCTAATTATTTCGGGTTCGACTTGTACTTGTGCGGTCATAAAGAAATTCAATAAACAACTTGTTTACCATTGATATTAATGCTGGAGTGTCCCCACCAGATTTGTCAACATTAGTCTTGGTTCGGTTTTTTTTTTGCGCAAAAACTTATGCTTAATGAACGCAAAAAGTCGTGCGATAGTCGCCTATTAATGGCTGTCAAACCCAAACTATATGGCGCAGTTTGTTCAAAATTTGACAAATTTGAAGGAGGCAACTGACAGTTTGGCTGTTGACAGGAGCAGTAAGAGAGTAAAATTTGAAAACATATAATTTCAACTGTTATTTTCTATTATTGAATTTTAGGGCCTTAATTTCCGGAATATTTTATGGGACTTTGATCCTATTTTATATATAATTTTTGTACTAAAGCTGAAAGAATTTAAATAGAAAATTTTTAATTTCTGGCAAAATAATGAATGAAAATATTTACCCAATGGTGTAAAAAATGATAGAGTGACTCAAAATCGAATTTATGCCCTTATTACGGTTTACATCTCAAGCAAGTTTAGTTGAAATTGTAACAACTTAACTTTAAAACAAATTAACTGTTTTTTTGGCATCCTGAATTACAATTTTAGTTAATTTTAGTTGTATTCGAAACATTGTTTGAAAAGAATAGGTTTTTATATATGCAATGTTTTTTGAAACCAAAGTAGCCATCACAAAACATTTTAAATATTTTAAGATTTGGCCTAGTAATTGATTTTTAGATTTAATGTTTTATGAATATGGCAACCATATTGGTTGACAAATGGGATTGCTTGGCGTCTGGAATAATAAAGCAAACCTAATACAACACTCGAAATAAAAGCCAATATACAAGTAATAAAAAGCAGTTGTCTAATGGTGAAAAAAGTTGTAATCAATAATAAAAATTTTACAACTACAACTAAACTATCTATTTAGTTGTAAATCATAATAGGGGCCTTAATCTAGCGGCAGCATTTTAAAACACATAAACAAAATCTTTGCAAAAAATGTTGTTAATCTTTAAACATAATTTTTTCTCCATTTATATTTGGTATTTTTGGTTAAATTTTTGTTTTTTGGCTCTAGTTATTTGATGATTTAAATGCGCTGCTTTGATTTATAAATTTAACCCCGATTTGTAAAACAAGTACGTTGTTACATTCAACACGATACTAAATCTTACTGTACTCGTATATTGGATTCTTATTTTTTTTAAACTTAAATAAATAAAAAAAAACAAATACGTTTTATTAGCTAACGGCTAATGCGTTGGCTACAATTAAAAGTAAAGAACAAAAATCTTTAAGGCATTTTCAAAAACAATGCGAAATTTTTTTGTTCGGGTGGAATTTCAAATGTCTAAATTATTATTATTTCGTGTGCTTGTTTCCCAAAAGGGTTTTGTTTAAGCTTAAGATTGTGCAATTTTTACAATAAAAGTTAAAAAAATAAAAGAAAAAGAAAAAGAAACAAGTACGTGCCATGTTTTATTTAAACAATTGGTGTGTTTATTTTGAATGGAGTTCTCAATACGTGGAACATACTTTTTAAAACAAAACAACATTTGAATTAACATCGAATGTTGGAAATCGTGTGTGTGTGTTAATTTTTTTCTCTCTCTCTAGAGCTGCAGAAGTAACAAATCATTTAAATTTATTAGAAAAAATTAATTAATTTTGTACTTAATTTTTTAAATGTTTTTATTTGCAACAATTTATGCTATAGAAAAGAGAAGCAAATGAAAACTAATTTGACAATTAATCCTGAGAGATTTGGCAAAAATTATTGCTATAGAAAAGAAAGTTATAGGAAAACTAAATTGTCACATATTTTGTATATATGTATACATATGTATGTATGTATATAGTATATCGTCCTTAGAAAATGAAAAAAATTCATTTATCAATTAAAAAATAGTAACAAAAATTAAAAATTTAAAAAACCTCTGAATATATCTTGAAAAGATGTGATATCTTCTAAATGGCAGGACCGTTTTTCTTAAAACATAGCTAACAACCCTCTCGATAAGGTTACCTTTCAAACAGAAAAAAACGAAATCAAAGTTGGTCCAGCTGTTTGGTCTGTACGTGGACACGGACAGCCACACAGATACACGATATTACGATATCCATTCGCTATAGTAAATATGATGGAAGCTCATTGATTTTGCTATTCAGTAACATAACTTAACAATTTTACTCCCTTGACTATAAAGTTGTATTTATGTGGCTTAATCAAAGAAGCACAATAAATAAATAAAATATACTTTCTTTTCACGTATGTATACAATATATCGAGCCTTACCTTCTCCTGGAAAATTTAATTTTTGTCGCTTACGATAAAATCGAAAATAAGGCTCGATATTTATTTATTTATTTAGTCTATGAATTCGTG
The DNA here is from genome assembly GCA_949987645.1 of Tachina grossa. NCBI lineage: Eukaryota > Metazoa > Arthropoda > Insecta > Diptera > Tachinidae > Tachina > Tachina grossa. The sequence continues at coordinate 61,091,768 of OX465278.1, read as the reverse complement.
ATCCTTACAGACCATAACAAAATATATTAACAAACAACATTAATTATTAAGAAACAAAATAATACTACATTTAACAGAATTAAAGTTTTGAGCATAATCAATAAATTTATAATACTTGTTAAAATCAGAACAAATTCTTAATAATGGATCCCAATTGGCATAGTTAGATCTGTAGACTTTTAGGGACAGCGGTATATAATTACGTGTAGGACGTGATGGAACATTAAAACAAATATTACTTATCAAAAATTGACTGGAAATATTTCCTTTTATAACATTAAGAACAAAAGTGACATTTAACATTATTCTGCGACTTTTATGCGTTGGTAGTTTGATTAAAGCAAGTCTACTATTATAAGATGGTACATTTTGCACATTCCATTGTAAATCACGGAGACAAAAAAGCAAGAACTGCTTCTGAACAGATTCAACTGTGTTAATATGAACATTATAGGTCGGATCCCAAATTATTGAGCCATATTCAAGAATTGGCCTGACTAGAGATGTCTACAATTGCTTTGTTATAGTGTTTTCACACTAAAAGTTAAAACCTGGTTTTAACGTTAAAGCCATAAACAGCTGATTTTGCTTTCACACTGCAAGTTTGTTAAATTCAGTTTTTAACTCACAGGCTGTCTAATAACTTTGATCAAAATAAAATAAATCTCCTGCAGAAATGCGTGCATTTGTTGTTGCATTTTTTCTGCTTTTTAATAACACTTGTTGGACATACTGTTCAACTGTTTTTGTTTGTATGAAAAACTGAGATATTTCACAATGCGCTCTAAAATGGAAATTATTTTATATTTTGTAAATAAAATTTTTTTAAATTATGGAACTTCTTATACAGAATGAAGAAGTGCTTGGAAATATTGTTAATAATATAAAAATGCACAAATAGATTATAAGATAAATCTTTTTCATAGGCAGATGAATGTCAGTCATATTGTCTATTTTCACTTTCCACAGTTCAATTTAAAATATTTTCGTTGTTTTCCTTCCAAAAAACTCTTTTTATCCATAATTTTTTGGTTATTGTTGCTGCTGCATTAATTTTTAAGTTGAAAATTTTTCAGACGCCATCTATTGTTATTCACTGGCATACCATTACCAGCTGCTGTCGGTTATTTCAACTTGGCAGCACTGAATTTATCACAGCGAAAACAAGGTTGTGTTTCATAAAACCAACTTAAAACCAATTCAAAAATGGTTTTAATTTGGTTTTAACAAAAAAAATTTGTATGGTAAAACCAAGTTTTAACAGTTGGTTTTAACGTTAACATCAACTTTTATTAAAACCATGTCAGTGTGAAAACACTATTATATACGGGTCAGTAAACACTTTTGCCCAGCGTTTTATAAATCCCAAGACAGAACGCGCTTTGCTTACTGTCAATGAAATGTGCTGAATAAAATTTAGTTTTGCATCCAGTAAGATTCCAAGATCTGAAACAATATTAACTTTCTTTAATATATGGTCATTTAGAACATAATTTATATTTAAATGAGATCTCCGAAAGAAACTCATATTATTGCACTTTTTGTGATTAAGTTCCATAAGATTAATTTTACACCAGGAATTAAACGCATCTAAATCATGTTGTAAGAAAGTATGATCAGCATAGCAATTATAGGTTAAAAAAATGTTCACGTCATCTGCATTCATAAGGATATTTGAATACTTTATTACTCTTGGCAAATCATTAATGAACCGAGAAAAAAGCAATGGGCCAAGATGGCTTCCTTGTGGCACACCAGATTTATTAGATTTTATTATTTTCAGATATCTGTTTTTTGAAATAAAATTTTTGTTTTCTATTTGACAAGTAAGAAGAAATCCATCTTAAAGAATTAATTGTAAATCCCATATGATTCAGTTTTTTTATAGAAGTTTGTGGTTGACCTTATCAAACGCTTTACTAAAATCTGTGTATATAACATCTGTTTGTGGCAAAAAGGAATAAATTCAGTAAAGTGCGACTCTGACTCGCGCACGAAGGGTTCCGTACGAACACTACATATGTAATTTAATACAAACTTCATCCTATATAATATATAGTTTTGGCATTTTTTTTTCGTTTTTGGGGTCTTTTCGGTTTTTTGTTTTGGCAGTTTTAGCGTTTTTTCGGTTTTGGCGATTTTTTTAAGTTTTGGCTCCTTTTTTAGTTTTGACAATTTATTTTCTTGTTTTGGCGATTTTTTTCGGTTTTTGGCGTTTTTTCATTGTGGCGATTTTTTTTTATTTTTGGCGATTTTTTTCATTTTTGTGATTTTTTTTTATTTAAATTTTTTTTTAGTTTTGGCGACATTTTCGCGGTTTGGCGATTTTTTTCGATTTTTGGCGTTTTTTTTCATTTTGGCGTTTTTTTTAATTTTGGCGATTTTTTCGAATTTGGCGATTTATCTTAGTGTTAGAATTTTTTTTAATTTTGGCGATTTTTTTAATTTTTGGAGATTTTTTTTTTGGTTTGGCAATTTTATAATTTTCGGTTTTTTTAGTTTTACCGTTTTTGAAAATTTCAAGTGTTTGCCTCTTACGGTTTCCAAGATATAGCAAATTGTCAAAATTACATACTCAAAATTGCATTAACTGATGGACCACCCTTTAATTTTAATTTTTTTTTAAATTTTAGTGTTAATTGTTGTAGTCTGTTTAAAAATACACTAATTTTACAAATTTCTAGTTTCAATATAATTACAATTGTATGTATATTACATGGGATTTTAACATTTTTCGTTGCTCGTTTTGGAACACCATTTATTTTTAATTCTCATGTATTTGTTGTTGTAGCGGTCAAGGTTCTACATACTCTGTCTAAATTTCAGGCCCGTAGCTCTTACGGCTCCTGAGAAAATACCGTGTGACGGACAGACGGACAGACGGACAGCGTAGCGAAAACAATAGGGTTCCTTTTCACCTTTGGTGTACGGAACCCTAAAAAGAGCCAAACGAAAAAAAAAATGCCAAGACTATATATTATATAGGATGAAGTTTGTATTAAATTACATATCTAGTGTTCGTACGGAACCCTTCGTGCGCGAGTCAGAGTCGCACTTAACTAAATTTATTTACATTTTCTTTAAATTTTAGCTTCCGAAAATTCCTGCAGAAATCCCCACACAAAGAATTTAAATTCTTTTATGCCAATAAAGCGAGGTGAACATATGTATGTCACGAAGTAACCCAGTCAGTTATGGCTCTGTATCTTGTGTAAACTTTTGCTGTTAATTGATAAGACCAAATCAAATTTATGAAGTTTTTGTAAATAAACATAACCAATATGTAATATTTACTCTCAGTCCGTGGTAAAACATTTTTCGTTCCTTTATTTGCTTTTAGTTTAATAAGAAATTTCGCTAAGGTTTTTCTCAAGTTTGTGTTAGAAGTAGAAATATGTTTTTTTTAATTCGGCTGACAAAAAAAAAATTGAAAAAAATTCAATCTATTAGCAAAAGACAAAGAATATCACCACACATGTTGTCATCATCTTCAGTCGTAAAATTTTATAAAAATTAATTTATAAGCTTTTGTCTATGAAAAAAAAGTATTTCCTTATATCAAATTTTTTTATGAAAAATTAATACCAAAAAAACTTGCTTAAAATGGAATTAGTTATAAAAAGCGATACTTAAAATACAACAATGGACGGATAAAGTATAAATATGTAATATTATTGACACTAAATTAGTATTTATTATTAATTTTTAGTCTTACAAAACCAGAAATTTGAAATAAAATAATACGCGATATTTGCTTAATATATTATAATTCAGGCAAATTTATATCAATATACCAAGTTGTCAATTGTTGTTAATTAAGCATTAACTTCAAAAAAACCAATCAAAAAGTATATGCATTTGCATAATAATATTTAATAATACTCATAAAATAGCATTTATGATCTTCAAAGTATACGACATGTCTATAAATAAATATCAGTGTTGCCGCATTAGCAATCGTCCTGAGAGATTTAGCATTTCTTTCGCAAACTTTTTTTTAAGTGTAAAAAAATGCTTTTTTACAGAATTTATTTCAAGATTTTTTTTTTTTTTGGTGCTATAAAGGACTTTTATTTGTTTGTGAAAACCTACTTACATATTTCTACAGTTGTGTTATTCCTACGTTCGAACTTGATGAAATATGAGTGAAGCAGTAGTAGGTAAAAATTTCGGTTACACAGAAAAAATGATTGTCAAATTTTTAGAACGTAAGTTCTTTATGGGCATCATCAATGCTTGGAATAACTAAAATCAGTTCTTGGGGGAAGAGGGGTAAAACAAAATTTTCTTGAAAATTAAAAAATACTGGTCACCAATACTGGTTACAAATACTGGTAACAACTAGTTACATGGCATAATGGTGCTGTCACTGCAGACACATAAATATAAAACTTTTCAAAAATAGGAACACGAGGGGAAATTTCTTTCTCTTCGAAACTATCTATCCGATTTTTATGAAATTCTACACATAGATAGATATGATTCTACAAATAGGGGCACGTGGGGTGCTAAAGGGAAATTTTTTCTCTGGTAAAGCACATAAGCTACACTAATAGAAAAATAAAGATCTAATTTTAAGAAAAAAATTCTTGAATTTAGATTGTAGAAATTTTCAAACTTCAATCTTAAAACTTGCTCAATAAGATTGAAGTTCTCAAATTTAAGCATAAATTAGTAATTTATAGAATGAATTCTTAAAATCAAGGACGCACATTGGCGTGAAATAAATATAAGTGGAAAAAAGTCCGCAACTTTTGAACTAGTGAATCGATTTCGATGAAATTAACTGTTTTGGAAAGGAGAAGTGTTGAACTTTGGAGAAAGTATATCTGGAGGCACTCTCAAAGTGGGAAACTGCGGTTGTCGAAATTCTTTCCGAGCTTGTAACTTTTGTAAGTATTGATCGATCTTAATAATTTTTCCAGAACCAAAAATAAAACATGCTTAGAGCACCATTTTATCTCTTACAGCTTCCAAATTACACTATGGAACATTTTTGGGATTATTGTCTGGGGGGTGAGAAATTCCAAGTCAGGGTGATGGTACTAGGTCAGTATAGTAAAACCCTCAAAGGGTTTGGCGTTCGTATGTGTCAGTTTTTTTATGACCTTTTAAATTTTTTCCTTATCTTGATGTTTTTTCGCTTAGTTGTAACATTTTGGCAAAAACGTAGTTTAACATAACTCGAGAACCACTTGTCCGATTTTGATGAAACCAACTCAAAAAAACTTAGAATTACAATTTCTTTAATCCATTTATATAACGTTTTTCTTTGTAATCAACAGTTTTGCCGGTTAAAATAAATTTGTGGAGGCAAAAAAATATTTTTTTGCCTAAAAATTAAATTTTTTTTTTTTAAATTCATAAAAAATCCAAAACGGAAATAAGGATCAAGTGTTATTAATTTCGTGTAAAGTCACATAGCCTATAAACAAAATGCGACATAGATCATAGAAATCGATTAACGCGTTCTGCTTTTATTTACAATTAAGTGAAGGTATCCCATTTTGACAAGAATATTGATATTTGTTTTTATTCAAAAAAGTGTCATTTATCGCCTTTTTTATAAATTTTCCCCAATAACTCCAGACTTCTGGCCATAAACTACTAAAAAAATTAAGTAAACATTTTTATAATTTTTTATTTTTATTTTATTTATTTATTTTTATTTATTTTAATAAATATTGCCTAGACTTTTTCGATGGTGGTTGTTCGGGACTAGTGGCATCGCATTCATCGCTATCATCAGTTTCTGAACCACACATAATGTCAATGTGTGACTCCACTGTTGGCCCTTCTGCATCTCCTGAAAATTCTTTATCATCAAGATCATCCTTGTCTTGCCACACAAGCTTACTCCACCAGCAAATTTCCGCAATTATTGCACTCGGCGACTTTTTGCCTCTATATCTGTAAGTTTTTGTTTTATTAAAATGAGTTTGAAAAAATAAAAAATCAGTATTACCTCATTTAAAATGGCATAGCAACTTGATGATAGCGTTCACCTTGTTCATCAGATTCGGTAGCCAATTGTTTGCTGAAGTAGTCCAGATGATGATGTAAATAATGGATTTTCAAGGACATGTGGACACCAATTTCCGAGAATGCTCTTAACATCCTTGCGACAGAAACATCGTAGTTGTTAGAACGATGCTTTCCCAACAAGCCTTCTATTACTTCTTTGATTGCCTGCCATGCATTCAATTCAGCGTCAATCAAAATATTGTTGAATGCGTCACTTTTAATCAGCTTTCGTATATCTGAACCATTTAGTACACCGGATTGGAAAAAATTAATTTGTTAAGATGGAAAATCATGGGAAATGAATGTGATATTATAACTTACCTTCTTTAATTTTACTTTCCCTGAGTCTCGGGTAAATTAGTTTCAAACACAAGAAAACTTCATCTCTTTTGGCGACAGTTTTGATAAAATTCTTAACAATTCCAAGTTTAATATGCAGTGGAGGCAGCAATATCTTCTCCTTCGGCACTTCTCGAGTTATGTTAAACTACGTTTTTGCCAAAATCTTACAACTAAGCGAAAAAGCATCAAGATAAGGAAAAAAATTAAAAGGTCATAAAAAAAACTGACACATACGAACGCCAAACCCTTTGAGGGTTTTACTATACTGACCTAGTACCATCACCCTGACTTGGAATTTCTCACCCCCAGATTGGCTGTTGTACTGTGTTATTTGACTTGAAATTTTTTTTTAATTTTTGACGCTGACTTTTTTTAATCGTTAGTATATAACTTCTTTATTACTTCGCAAAAAACAGTTGGTCTTGTTTTTTTTTTTTTTTTTTTTTTTTGTTTTGAAAGAAAACTTCATTACAATTCATATGAAAAAAAATTTGTTGATATCTCAAAAATTGTAGCAAGGAATAATTTTTTCAATTTCAATGGATTTTTGAAAATTATGAGAAAATTTTGGCTGTGTTTGTAAATGCATCACTGCTCTGCATCATACGTGTAAACTATTATTTAAAATGTAATGCAAGTTCGCTGATAATCTGGGGTCAAATCGTTACATCAGTGAACGTACAACTCGTCACGTAAAAACACAATTTTCGGATTATGACGCACGTGAACGTATAGAAATCCCATTTAGTTTATACGATTGACGTATCATTTAATTTGTTTTCGTACGATTTGAAAGATTTGAAGCCTGTTTTAGTAGCAATCATGTGTGTACACCACATTTGACATTAAGTTGTGCGTTATCTACTTCAGTACATTTACATTTCCATTTGCAGCGCAGTGATGCATTTACGAACAGACCCTTTGTATATTTTGTAAAAAAAGTATTTTTAATTTTTTTGGAATATTTAAAAAAAAAATTAAGTATTTGATAAAAACTTTGAGTGTTTCTGAGAGAAGAGTCATTAAGAAAGACTGTGAATAAAATTTTAGAGATTTTTGATGGTGCACCCTACATCCAACATTGTCGAAAATTAGCAATTTTTTTTTTGCAAAAAATATAATTTTTGGATGAGGCAAAAAAATTTAACGCTCGCTTTTGTAAATTTTTTGGTTTTTTATTATAAATAAAATTGTTGTGAGTAAGAAACTCTTGAGATCCTACACATAAATGAAAGCAGGAGAGTAGATTTTCTAAAAATGCAAACATTTTTCTAACACAATTTTTCCCAATAAAAAAAAGTATTATAAAATCATATATTTCGAAACATTTTAACTTAGTTCAATATTATTAGTGTTGTTAATTATTCGCCTTTTATATTTGTTCGAATAAAATTTCGTAATTTTTTTCTTGGTCGAACAGACGAATAATTTTGAACTTTTGTTCGAATATTCGAACGAACAAAGAATAAAAAAATATATTCGAATAATCTTTAAAAAAATTGCAAAAAACGACACGTATGTGTATTAGTTTAATTTTTTTTTTATTAACAAACGAAAAATTATTCATCACACAAGAAAAACATATGATTTCAATAACAGATTTAGAAATATTAATAACAAAACAGATGACGCTGTAGTATAAGTTAAGAACTCTATATTCCACTAATACAATTGAAGTAGCAGAATCGCAAAAAACAAGATATTAAATTAATATATAGAAAATTTAAGATAACTTCCAATCGACTAGACCGATTTTCTTCAAGTATAAATTAGAAGATACGATCATGTCACCTTTCAAACGAAAACAAAGCAAATTAAAATCGGTCAAGCCGTTCGGGAGCTACGGCGTCAAATACACGCAGATCTAACAGAATATATCTAAAAACGATGTGATACCTTCTAAGCGGCTGGACCGATGTTCTTCCAACATAGCTAAGAACACTTTCGATCAAGTCACTTGGACTCGTAAAAACAAACAGATACACAGACACACACTACCAACTTATAAATTTTTTTTCTCTTTTTGTGACGTATTTTAAAAAGTTGGTATTTAATGCTTTGTTTATGTCGTTCAATAATTCGATTTTTAAGGCATTTTATTAGAGAAAATCAGTTTTTTTTCTAATCTCTTTATCAGAAACTATAAGACACCTTCTAATTCCATAAAGGAAGCATTACCTTTTCCCAGAAAGAATAAAGGTGAGTTTAGCGAACATATGTATGTTTATATGTGTACATACAAACAAACTTACACAAGTATTTATAATTTGGAGTAATTTGATTACTTAATATCATATTGTTAACAAATTAAAAAGTAATGAAATGTAAAATACTTTTTATATAAAGTAGTTAAGGAAATTGTTCGAATATTCGAATATTCGACAAAAATGATTCGAATAATTTTTTATTCTAAATTGAATATGTTCGTTCGAACAAAAATGATAAAAAGTTGTTCGAATATTCGAAAAATTTTTGTTCCAATAACAACACTAAATAGTATACATTTAGTTTTGCAAACCGAAAAAAAAAAATATTCTCATAGCTTCGATTCTTTTCGAAATATTCAAAATCCAATTTGGATTACAAAATTAAATTTTTTACATTTTTTATTTTTTTTTATTAATTTTTGATCTCACTTTCTTTACTTCAAACGTTTCTTAATTCTTTTTACGTTATTACAATAGTAGACATAATTGTCTATAAAACGGTATATAATATGTATACCTTTGCCATTATATCAGTCTTAAAATGTATACACAAATATAACACTTCAGGGGAGGTGTATTCAAACAAACCCATATTTTTTATGACCTCTTGAAGGTGATTTAAATATTTTTTTGTAATTAATTACTTTCATTTGGCTCAAACATATAAAAATTAATTTACACAGACCGTATATATACCCACAAGGGCAAAGGCACCTGAGCGCTCACCCCTATTATAATAGGTATGTTTTTACCTAATATTTGTATCGCTTTTATATACATTTCAGTTGCGATGGTTTGAATGTTATTATTTCAGTCATACATTGATATGGGAAAACCTCACTTATGGGACTACTCGGTCGGAGAAGGTTGACCAAATGTTGTACATAATAACTACTATATATGGTTTATCGGCAAACACCGATAGAAATTGAAAATGTTTTTAATTATATGAAAAAAAATTGGTGAATGCAATAAATAAATCTCTAAATGTGAGAATATAAATAAGGATTTGTTATATGTAGTATATAGAAAGAAGTTTGATTGGCCAAGTAAGGATTACGATACCGTTCGATGCAGAAGCAAGAGGATTAAACAAGAAGCCTTGATTCATTCAAATTAATTTTAGCGAAGATCCAACTAAAAAAAGGTGCCAAAATTGTAGATTTTCTACCAATTGCATCTCCCAAAATAATAACACGCATGATGGAAAGCATTCCAACGCCAAAGTATTTTAAACATTTTTCGGTGGACGACGCACTCACACTCATTTTTAATTTGGGCATTTTTTAGAAATAAATACAATATAAGGAAGGTGCTTAAAGAAAAAAGTCAACCTTTGCACTCGGCTGTCTACATTCTGAAAATCCAAATGATCCATCACATTACCATCTGTATATTAGTGTTAGTTCAAAATTATTAGTTGTATCTAAGTCTCCTTATCAAAAGTAGCGACGAGTCTTGATGTTGTGTTATGAAGAAGGTCTGACAAACCAATGAACTCCTTTCGATTATCCACTATTATCGGAGGTGGTAAAATTTCCACTTTTGTTTTTAACAACAACGTACTTGATGGCAAAGGCCCACTTTTTTGATGTGTAAACATCTATACGCTAGGGGGTAAAAATCTTTTTCACAATATAATCACAAATTTTGAGTAAGATGCACACCGCGTTATCAAATCGGTGTGAGCTATGTATGAGTGTATTAGTGTTTGAAAGAAGCAATACAAACTTATTTAAAAAAAAATAAATGCACACGCAAAGAAAAAATATGGTTGAGGTAACCATAATCAAACAGCAACATACTATGATTGATTTATATGGTTGTAGTCAAATCATATTATTGTTAATAGAAAAAAAACTTTAACAATATTATTATCTGAGTTAATTATAATATTATCTGAGTTAATTATAATATTATTTGAGTTAATTATAATGTTATCTGAGTTAATTATATTATAACCTTAGTATTGTAAATATTACAACACTATTGTTACATGTGACTAAAATATAATTGAGACTCACCATACCATGTTCTAATATTATATTAATATTGTTAAATACGACCACAGTATTATTTAATATAATAATACTATTTTATTTTTTAATCATATATTTATTGTAGAAACAGCTGTGCGTCAAAATCTAAATAAAAATAATTTATTATTGTTGAAATAAAATGTATATATAGAAATATATGCTTACACGACATACTGACATGTCTGTATAAAGAAATACAAAAATGTTTATATATTTTTATTGGTCTACCCTTTTGTTTATTCTTTATTTATTTATTTATTTATTTATTTATTACCACCCGTGCAATACCGATAGCTTACAAACGAAATACTGAACTGACAGATGTTTCTGAAAAAGATTTTTTTAAAAACTTAACATAGTATGGTTTTGGATAACATTATATTGTTATTTACATCATATTATTTTTAAATAATAATACAAATTATGTTGTAGTAATAAATTTTTAACAAGACTATATTGTTAAACTCTAACCATATCACACTTTTTTATGGATGTGATAATGTAATTATTAAATTCAAACATTACTCTGTTTATCGTAACGAAATAAATATTTAAAATAACAATAACTAGTTTTCGACGACCACACATTTGTTCCAGAGAACATAATATAGTTTTCTCAACCATTCTACAAGCATATCTTTTCTTTGCGTGCATAGGAATTTGCTGGTTTTTGTTTGTTTTATTTAACTTGATAATTGCTTTATTAGGGTTCCGTACACGAAAGGTGAAAATGAAGGATGAAATGAATACCCTGTCACAGGGTATTTTCTCGAGAACTGTAAGAGCTACGGACCTGAAATTAAGACACAGCATGTAGACATTTGCCGCTACAACAACAAATACATGAGAGTTAAAAATTAAAGGGTGTTGCAAAACGAGCAACGAAAAATGTTAAAATCACATATAATATACATACATACAAATACATATATGTACATATGTATATTGACACTTGAAATTTGTAAAGTTAGTGTATTTGTTTACAGACTACAAGAACTAACACTAAATTTAAAAAATTTAAATTAAAGGGTGTTCCATCAGTTAATGCATATTTGACTATGTAGTTTTGACAACTTGCTATATCTTGGAAACCGTATAAGGCAAACACTTGAAATTTTCAAAAACGGTAAAACTAAAAATTCCAAAAATTATAAAATCGTCAAATCTAAAAAATCGCCAAAAACAAAAATCAAATCGCCAAATCGAAAAAAGCACCAAATTAAAAAAAATCTAGGACTAAAATAAATCGCCAAAATGAAAAAAATTCTTAAACAAAAAAATCGCCAAAATGAAAAAATCGGCAATATGAAACAATGGCCAAAAACAGAAAAAAATGCCCAAAATGAAAAAAAAACCCAAAAACCGAAAAAAGTCGCTAAATGGAAAAAATCGCCAAAATGAAAAAATTGCGAAAATAAAAAAAAACCACAAAAAGAGCAAAAAACAAACGCCAAAAGAAAAAAAGCGACAAAACTAAAAAAAATCGTTTAAACTGAAAAAACTTAAAAAGAGGAAAAAAGCCACATCAAAAAATGCTCAAAACCAATTGTATGGAACCCTTCGTGCTCGAGTCAAAGGCGCACTTTACTGAATTTATTTTAATTGCAATGCGTACACAACAACAAGAACAGCAACAACTAAATAATGAACAACAGGAATTAAAAATTAAAAAGTAAAAGTAAAGGCATTTACCATAGATGAGCACTTTGCAGTACCACTAAAATTTCAGTAAAAATAATAAAAAAATTTTAAACAGAAAACTTTTACTGATTACTAAAATTTTTTTCTACAATTTTTATAAAGTGCCTAAATGATTTATTATATCATGAGGTGTATCGAATTTTCAGTAATCAGTAATGACCGCATTCATAATGAAATTCTACCAAGTCACAGTGGTTCAAGTTTTTAAGGAAGACGGTCATACGTATTTTACTCAGCTATAGTCATCAAAATTAATATGAGTATTTATGTTTACGGTATTTTGGGCCAATTAGGGTAAAGTAAGATAAAAAAAGTTTTTAAATATAATATTCAGGGCTATCATGAATAAAATTCCGCATGAAATTTCTCCCTTTTCTAATTAGAATTTTTTGTTTTCCCTATTACTTGCTATTAGTTGGAATTTCACGTGGAATTTTATTCATGATTATAATAATTTATTTACCAAAAATGTTAGTTATTAATTAAAGAAAAAATAATAAATATTATAACGGCAATTTAATACAACATTTGCACATTATTTTCAAAAACTTAACATACGTAAAGCCTAAGGTGATAGCATAGACTTATTCTTTTGTGATAATTTACGTAAAGAAGAAATCAACTGGTCGGAATTTAGAAGAAGTCTATGTAAAAGATCAGTGTTAGTGACAACACGAGACATTTTTCACGTGTTGTCTCGTCTGAATTGCTTAAATAATTTAAATAATTTATTACAAGATTCAGCGGCTTCTTCAGAGAGCTCGCCTATGGAAACTAGACAGTGCTCAACTACTTTTGATCCATGAATTAACACTTTATGAACTGAAGCAGTCAAATTATACCATGGATACGTACTAATAATAATCATCTCTAAATTCTACACTATTAATTTTGTATCCCGACGAAAGACATTGCAAAAGATGATGACACCGATCAATAACTGCTTGATCTAAGCCAGTTATTTCAGCTGATATAGCTGAACTCAAAAAACTAGTCGTAGAAACGAATACCCTCTGTACCATGCACATTCGCAAACAAACGCAGATAAATTCTTTTTAAATTAAAAGTACAGATATAGAGTAACATTTTGATATGTAACTTGAAAGCAGCATAAGACGGCAACATAGTTAATACTTTAAGGAAACAAAAAAGAAATCGTAAAAAATATACGTGAAAATTGATTTATTGTGAAACCGCTTTCCGCTAAATAAGTTTTGTTTAAAAAATTATTAAATACATAATAATAACGGTAAACACCTTCAACTTAAATATCCATTGTAAAACAATAAGTCAAAAATGTTTGTTTTCTTTAAAAAACACGCACTAGAAATTAACTTTATTAGCACTGCTGAAAAAGATAAGGAAAGTTGTTTTGATTTGTTCACTTCCCATGCACAAAAGTAAATGTAAAAAACAACTGATTGCAAATATTTTTGCATGTTTTAGTAGTACCACAAATAGTGAGTATTAGAGCGAACTATCGGTGGAAAAATCGAACATCGTCATTTGACCACTATGTCCTACTACTGAACCAGTGTGCAAGTGCCTAAATGTTTTTCATACAAAAGTTTCAAAATTTTAATGAAAAAAAATTTGCCACTAGCTACAATTTTATGAATTAATTTTAATTTTATTATTATGAATACGGCCCTACGATTTTACTGGTAGAGCAAATTAAATTTCATTATCAGTAAAAATTTACTGAATTTTTTCAGTAATCAGTAAATTTACTGCTTACTGCAATTTTTAATGCAGTATGTACATATGTATATATATATATATACTGACGTGTGCCCATTTACTAACCAAATAAGTTTAATAAAACAAACAAAAACCAACAAATTGCTATATATTTACAATATTGAAAGTCTTGATACTTTTAATTAATTAAACTAAAAAATATACTAAAAGCATAAGTACTTCCAACTTCAAAAAAAAAATTCATTACTAGATATTTACACATCTCCTCTGTGATCGGACTCACAATTCTTTTTTTTCTTTAGTCTCAGTTTACACTATGCAAGTCTTATTTGTAAGCTGATTAGTTTCTCAGGAGAGAGCGACGGGGGGAAAAGAAACGTTTCTGTTCCCCTCGTCTCTCTCTCCCTAAAACCAACCAGCTTAGCAATAAGACTTGCATAAAGTGATTTGGAACTTAAGAACCTTATAACGTATTTCTAAAATCCGACGTAACACTTCATATTTCCGATATCATTGAAATTTAAATAATGTAATTGTTCTTTTCAGTCCCTATCTGAACACATGCAATGTATAATGATAAGTATGTATACATAAATAATTACAAAGTTTTTAATTCAATAGCAGATTTTTTTTTGTCGATCAAACATTCTAGCATCATAATTTTATGGCAACACTGATAAGTATTTAATTATGAAATATTAATATTATAACTTTATTACAAAATAAGAATAATAAAAAAAAATTTAAATTATCAAAGAAACAATTAAATTACAAGTTTGTTGCTAAAGTCTTTTGTTTATCATCGACCATTTAAAAATTCAAAGTTTCTTTAACACCAAATATGTATTTAAATTTAATATTTTAATCATAAAACAAAAAATATAATTATATTTGTATTAGTGAATATTTTTGTTTTATGGAGCAACATTTTTGCTTTGAGGTGCTTCATTTGGTAAAGACTTTTTAAACTATATATTTCGTTATGAGAGTTTCTAATTTACGAGCAGGCAACTTTAAATGGTCTACACTTAAGCACTTATACGGTCTAAAATATTCATCATTTCATTTTATTTTTTTACAGGTATTTATCTTAATCAGTAGGAAAAAATTATCATTTTCATTCTTGGTAATCTTTATGCTCTTGATAATTAATAAGCCGTATTAAATATTTGCATAAAGTAGCAGTCAGCATAGAGTTTGCTTTTTGAATTTGAATGCTTATACAGTCGGATATGGTTACAATGAACTCCGAGAATTTTGCTTTATTGGAAATCTTTTATATTTAGTTTTAATAATTCTCTCACTTTTTTTCCTTGTTTCTCAAAAATGATCACATTTCATTTGGATTACATAGTGATACAAACTTTATATGGCAATTACACCTGGCTGATTGGACTATCGTCCATAAAATTTTTTATTAGATCATACGTGGTAATGGCCGCTTATAGGATGGGTCTCGGGCAATCTGCTCGTTGTGTTGGCAACGGGAACTCGTCGCTCTTGAGTACAATGCAATGACAGGATAAACAGTGAACTGAGGTGCGACAGGAGATTCAGCAGCTCTTAAGTCTCTCCTGCTTTGACTCATTACAAAAGCTATCCATACGGAACAAAGTTTCCATTTATTTGATACCTGACCACATCGGTCATCCAGGAAATGAGGAAGCGGATGAACTGGCCAAGAGGGCCTGTGCTGCTGCTTTTATAGGCCGTTTTGTGGCGTAAATTGGTCGACTGTAACATCTCTGATCAAAAAAGATGACACTTCGACCGCTTAGGAAAGGTATCTGTCTTCTTCTGGTTTAAGGATTTGATGCAGCCATTTACATATAATGGCATCGTGAACCCCAACAGGAATAATTAACGGCTTGATACTGGTTTTCTTTCTATCCTCTGACGAAAAGTAACCAAGTTCGTTCGCCCTTGTGTCGTTTATGTTTGGAAGATGACGAGACGACGGCACACATTCTCTGTGATTGTATCGTATGATGTCACAGTAGAAGGAGTATTTTTCATTCTACGTTTCCATTTTCAGATGATATTAGGCCGGCTTCTCCAATATCTGTACTGACTTTCATAAGGAGAGTCATACAGAGATTGATTTGATTTAGTTTACAGATCTATAGTAGAAAAGATCCATCAGATGTTGCAGTGACGGCCTTTGGACCAGATATTCCCGCTATTCTTTAGCAGATTTTAATTAAAATTTTTATGAAAATCTATACTGTTTACACCAACTTTTCTTGACATTTATCAAGATTTTTGATGTGTAAACATCTATACGCTATGGGGTAAAAATTTTTTGGCTTTGATTCTTTGCTGAGATTTCTTTGCTTTTTGCTTTCGCTTTGCATTGTCAAATCGGTGTGAGCTTTGTATGAGTGTATTACTGTTTGAAAGAAGCAATACCAAGCAGAGAAACAAGTCGACCGGCTCGAAGCCGACGGTGCGCTGCCGCCGGTTATTTTTCTGTATATTTCCGTACACCAAAGGTGAAAATGAACTGTAAG
This sequence comes from Tachina grossa, assembly GCA_949987645.1. Taxonomy (NCBI): domain Eukaryota; kingdom Metazoa; phylum Arthropoda; class Insecta; order Diptera; family Tachinidae; genus Tachina; species Tachina grossa. Next base: position 61,075,244 of record OX465278.1, on the reverse strand, counting down.
AGCTACGGACTTGAAATTTGGACACAATATGTAGACATTTGGCCACTACAGCAACAAATACATGAGAGTTAAAAACTAAAGGGTGTTCCAAAACGAGCAACGATAAATGTTAAAATCCCATGTAATATACATACAATTGTATGTACATATATACACTTGAAATTTGTAAAGTTAGTGTATTTTTATACAGACTACAACAATTAACACTAAATTTAAAAAGTTTAAATTAAAGGGTGTTCCATTAGTTAATGCAATTTTTACTTTGTAATTTTGACAACTTGCTGTAACTTGGAGACCGTAAGAGCAAAACTCTTGAAATTTTCATAAACGGTAAAACTAAAAAATCAAAAAAATATAAATTAAAAAAAATCTCTAGGACTAAAATAAATCGCGAAAAACCGGAAAAATTGCCAAAATGAAAAAAATCCTTCAACAAAAAAATCGCCAATATGAAAAAATCGCCAAAATGAAAAAATCGCCTAAATAAAAAAAAACCCCAAAAACAGAAAAAATCGCCAAAATGAAAAAAAACCCCAAAAAACAGAAAAAAATCGCCAAAATGAAAAAATCGCCAAAATGAAAAAATCGCCAAAATGAAAAAATCGCCAAAATGAAAAAAAAATTGCGAAAACTAAAAAAACGCAAAAAGAGAAAAAAAGCCAAAACGAGAAAACAGCGATAAAACTGGAAAAAAATCGTTTAAACTGAAAAAACTTAAAAAAGGAAGAAAGCTAAATAAAAAAAATAAAAAATCAAAACCGAATGTGCGCGAGTCAAAGTCGCACTTTACTCAATTTATTTAATTGCAATGCGTACACAACAATAAGAACAGCAACAACTTAACGATGAACAACAGGAATTAAAAATTAAAAAGTAAAAGTAAAGGCATTTACCATAGATGAGCACTGCAGTACCACTAAAGTTTCAGTAAAAACAATAATAAATGTTGAACAAGTAAATTTTTACTGATTACTAAAATTTTGTTTCTACAATTTTTATAAATTGCCTAAATGATTTGTTATATGATGGTGTGCATTGAATTTTCAGTAATCAGTAATGCCCGTATTCATAATGAAATTCTACCAAGTGGCTAAATGTTTTTCATACAAAAGTTTCAAAATTTGAATGAAAAAACTTTGCCACTTGCTACAATTTTATTATGATTACGGCCCTACGATTTTACTGGTAATGCAAATTAAATTTCATTAGCAGTAAAAATTTACTGAATTTTTTTAGTAATCAGTAAATTTACTGCTTACTGCAATTTTGAATGCAGTACATATACATATACTGCAGTGTGCCCATTTACTAACCAAATAAGTTTAATAAAACAAACAAAAACCAACAAATTCATATGTATTTACAATATTGAAAGTTTTGATACTTTTCATTAATTAATTTAAAAAAACATACTGAAAGCATAAGTACTTACAACTTAAAAAAAATTTTCATTACTAGATGCTTACACATCTCCTCTGTGATCGGACTCATATTGCTTTTTTTTATTCAAAAAAAAAACGACATTAACTGAAAAATTTTTGTCTCGAAATCTAGTACTAGTGAGATTTCGAACTAAATCTTGCTGCTTTTTACTAGATTTCCCACACGAAACAAAATCTATTTCGTTAGATTTATAGAAAATCTAAACAAAATCTAATATTTTAATTTTATTTTTATTACCCTGTTCAACATATTTATAAAAAAGATGAGTGAATTAGCTACGGTCTGCTTAAAACGGTATATGAATTGGCTCCATTGCGGTAATTTGGTTATAGTTTTGGAGATTTTTTCTGTTATTTGAATTTTGTTTCTGCTAAAAAAAAAAGTATTGATAAGTGTAAACAAAAACTTGGCGCAAACTGTATAGATTTTTTTTAAACTAAAATCTGCTAAGTTTTGTGCAGGTGTAATTGCCTTAAAAGGCACAACCAAACAAGTACTGAACCAAAAACCTTGATTAAGAAAAATTGTTCCTAAAAATAAATGAAAAACAAATGTCTGATGTTGCACGGAACAACAGTGAATTTTAATAGTGTCTGTGGTTCTGGAAATATATTTTTTGTGAAACAGGCTAAAGACAGCAGCATTTGCAATCATTCAACTTACTGATTTATTATATTATTTTATTAAAAATTTAGTTTAGCTGGAATCGATTTTCAGATATTAAACACCAGATGGACTGAATTGTTCCTGAGTGTCAAATACTTTATCAGCATTTTAGAAGCAAGTTTACATTAAAACCACAAATGTATTGTTGTCCGATAAATACGAAAGTTGTTCTCAAAGATTCGATTAAAAATTAATGGCTTTATTTATAAAACTTATTATTAAAAGGCTTAATAAGAAAAATTTTTTATGAAAATTTATCTTAAAAACCCTTTATAAAACCTTCACAGCTTTTATAAATAAGTCTGTAAATTTTTACTAAAATAAAAATTTTTAAGATCAATATCAATTACTTACGATCGTTAATTATAATTATCGAAGTTTGTTAGCTAAATTCAAAATTCTTTTTCGTTGAAGTCTCTTAACGAGTTTTATAAGTGGGAACGAAATGCATATGTGACGCGCAAAATAGAGAAGGACCTAAGGGTAAAAACCTGTTTTGTTCAGGAGAGCCATTTTAAAGATATAAATGCGTGTATCTTTGGTGTACCATCACTGAGCGTGTTGGCATTTTTCTCATTTGAAAGCGACACATCTCATGACGTCAGGAACGTGTTGGTCAACCTTGAAAACGCGCGTAGGTCGTCCCGACTACCTCTTGTTTTGTGTAGTTGGTTTTTTTCTGTTTTCTACCTAGCGCGCTGTTTCCATGAGTTTGATATCAATTTTGCTCGCGTTTTTTCGAATCCAGGTTTTTTTCTGAAATTATTAATTGTGAATTATAGTAAATACTCATTTATAATTCTTTTAAATCGTGAATATCACTCTGTTAGTACGAAAATTTTTTCACATAACCTTATTATGTTATTCGCGAAAATAATTTAAAACTAATAACATTCTTACTGACTGTTTTAGGATGAAATGGTGGAAGAATTCGAAGAAGTAGATTTACTTTATCGCTTCCCTGATGACGAGGATGATGACGATCACTTCTCAGAATTATCGGATAGTGACTCTGAAGATGATACCGATAATATGTACCTTGATAAATCTGATCTTGATTTACGCGAAGAAAAGGTAGTTGCTCGACTGTATGGTTCAAAAATACCTCCGTGTTGTTCAAATCAATGCAATGAAGTGATCCCTAAGAAGATGACTGTGGATTTTCGTACGTCTTCCATGAATTTAGATAAGGAATCCCAAGATTTAATTATTCTCGCACATTTGAAAATGGAAACGAAGAGGAAGATTCGATGGAAGTGGACAATCCTCAAGAAGTGGAGGCAGCAGACGTTAAGAAGAAATCGAAAAAAATAAAGGACCGGTATCGTCAAGTTCTGAGGAACCAATTCGCAAGAACCGTCGATTAAAATGAGTTTTCTCTTGTTTTAAATTGTTCATAAATTTTAACGTTAGGTCTCTTTCTACAGGGTGGGCCAAAAGAAACCAAGGGGTGTAAAAGTTTAATAACTTTTTTGTTTATTAATTTTTTTTTATTTTTTCTTTCAGATTATATAGACAACACTTGAAGAATTTATAATGGAGAGGTTCACAACTGAACAGAGAACCAGAACAATAGAATTTTATTATTTAAACCAGAGATCAATTATTTTAACGCAAAGAGCATATCGTCGACATTTTAACGTCAGAATTTCGCCCTCTGAAGCGATGATTCGTTGCTTAGTTAATCGTCATCACCAACATAGCAGCGTAAGAGATTTGCCTCTAACCGGTAGACCACGTTTAAGTCGCACTGCGGAAAATATTGAACGAGTACAGCAAAGTGTTAACGAAGCACCAGAAACATCTGGCAGAAGGCGTTCTGCTCAGCTAGAAATGTCTCGTACGTCACTACGGCGCATTTTAAAAAAAGATTTACAGTTATACCCATATAAGGTGCAATTGGTCCAAGAATTAAAACCCGCAGATCATCGGCAACGTCTCAATTTTGCAGTTAAATTTCAAGAGTTGGCCAGAAATGAATTCAACTTTATTGAAAATTTGATTATGAGTGATGAAGCTCATTTTCATTTGAATGGCTTTGTTAATAAGCAGAACTGTAGGTTCTGAGGTTCTCAAAATCCAAGAGCCATTCACCAACGCCAATTGCACCCCACCAGGTGTACAGTATGGTGTGGGATCACATCTGAAAATGTCATTGGGCCCTACTTCTTCGAGAATGAAGATGGAAGTGCTGTAACCGTAAATGGAGAGCGGTATCGGTTTATAATAGAACATTTTTTACGTCCTGCTCTTGAAAACAGACCTGGTATGTGGTTTCAGCAGGACGGAGCCACTGCCCATACTGCCCGAGACACAATGGCACTTTTAAGTCAAATTTTTGGAGTGCGAATAATTTCTCGAAATTCGGAAATTATTTGGCCAGCGCGATCGCCAGATTTGACAGCACCCGACTATTTTCTTTGGGGTTTTTTGAAGGAGCGAGCTTATGTGAACAAGCCAGAGACAATCCTTGAACTCAAGGCAAACATTGTTGCAGAAATTCGAACGCTACAGCCACAAGTTTTGAAAGATGTTATGGAAAATGCTCTAAAAAGAGCCCATCAGTGCGAAGCTGAAAACGGTGGTCATTTAAGAGACATCATTTTTCATACTTAGTGTAAAAAATTTCCATTTTGTATATTATATAATCTGAAAGAAAAAATAAAAAAAAGTTAATAAACAAAAAAGTTATTAAACTTTTACACCCCTTGGTTTCTTTTGGCCCACCCTGTATTTGCGTTTAGAATCGTCGACTTCAATTTCATAAAACGCGCATATCTCTAAGAGGGAACACTTTTGGGGCATGGGATCGGTCTCATTCGATGCTTAGATGTTGTCCACATAAAAAAAACAAAAAAGTGAAACTTGATTTTTTTTTACCCTTAGGTCCCTTTCTCTATGCGCTGTCATATATGGTTAATGCTTTACTAAAAACAATCAAGGTTTGTGAGTTAATAATCGATTTTCATGAATAAAAAAAACGAAGTTCAGTAAATATGTCACTTAAGCTTTCTGTGTTGGTTACGGGTCGATATTTACTTTCATATTTTTATGTTCTAATTTCTATAAAGACCCTTACAAAACGAAACACAAGAAATTACAATAATGCTTTGCTAGTTAATATGATACATTAACTGGGTGCACCAGCGACTTTCAGCTATTTAGCTAAAACTATAACAAACAAACAGTATTAAAACTGTATTTAAATATCCAATGAGCATATATGTTGATAAAAATTAAAAAAAAAACTTTTAAGTATGAATTGAAATTTAAGTATAATTAGTGAAATGAGGTAATTTTCAAATATTAAAAAAACTGATTGATTTTTCATGGAAGTACCCATATTAATAAATTTCTAACCTCAAAATTAAATTTCCTCACGAGAAACAAAAATCAAATAAATCAACTGCTTCCCTTGAGGAAACGATATGTATTATATTTTAAACATAATTTAAATTTCTTTTTAGTTTTACTTCAATTAAAAATTATCTTAAGGCAGGAAAATAGTTTAACGTGGAAATCAAACAGAAATTTCAAACACGAATTGCATAAAAAAGTAAACTAATACTTTCAATAATAAAGTAAAAGTACCAAAACTTTAAATTTGAATCTAAAATTATTGTAGCTTCAAATGGGAAATAAAAAATTAACATAATTTAAACAAGTGAGATAGAGAAACAAAAATACACAAATGAAAAATGGATAACAAATTGCTTGGCATGAAAATTATTTAAATTGCTGCTATCATTTCGTTATTTTGTTGGAGAAAAAACAAACTCTTCAAATAATAATTTCCCAGTCATTTCATAATTTTTTAGTGTTTCTTTTTTCTTTCCTTTTTTTATGAATAACACTTTAGTTTCAAAATGGCTTAATTCAATTTGTTAAGCAATTAATTTATGCTACAGTGTGAAATTTTAAACTATTTTTTTTTCTTCTTCTGGCCGCTTTGTCTTTAATTAGACAGTATTTTGTTTGTAAATGGAATGACTGGTAAATTTACACCAGTTTAACTTAAGTGTGGATTTTCAGATACACTGGGGTTGCTCAAAAAGTATTAAGTGATTACAGATGCAATTTGTTTGATTGTTTTTGATTTTCTGGAGGAAATATCTTAGTATATAAATGATGGTAGTTTATATTAAAGTATATTTTGTATTTAAAGCAAATATTTTTGAACAATTTTTCTCACAAATAATAACTGACGTATTCAGGAAAAATAATTTAGGTTTCCTAAAGGCTTACGAAACAAATTTTGTATGGAAATTTGCTTGGTAGACATTCAGTAAACATAAATTATATTTTTCTGAAAATAAATATTTAAATTAATAAACAAATTTACATGAGAATGTAGAAAAAATTAATTTTTATTTAAAATTTCATAAAATATTTATGTAATCAAGGCAAACGTAAATACTAGGGTGATCGATTATTCGACTTTGTCCAGAAACCGGTTTTCGAATACTTTGAAATTATGAAAAACCCGGTTTCGAGGTTTTTAGTTTAGGTAAAACCGGCCGACCGGTTTTTTTTTCAAGTAAGAAAATTATTTTACGAAAGTTTTGATTTTAAATTGCTTTATAAAAAAAAGGGTTAACAGTTCATGTAAATACTATAAAACAAAAAATAATTAAAGGTAAAACATAAAAATTAACTTCATATACTTATGTATAGTACATAAATATTTATATATAATATACAGTTGAGGATTAAACTCTACATACAACCATCATTTTTTGGGTTTGTGGAAACTTGGTAAGAATTTCAAAAAATTAAATATACCAATATTTAGGTTGCTATTAAATATGTTTATACAAAGAATTAAAAAAATAATTATAACACCTACAGTATCAAAAATATTAAAAATACATAGGAGAAAAGTGTACATACAGACATAAAATATAAAAAAAATATGTGCAAAATGTTTGATGTCAACTTGTTTGAAAATTCTGTGCTTTCCGGTACTAAGCAGTCAACAAATGGCATCCAAATATGGTCTATTATGTTGTTGTTATTATAATTATTTTTTAATTTTTTATTTTTTTATAAACATATATATTACATAGAAACCTTAATATTGGCATATATAATTTTTGTAATTTCTTCCCAAGTTTCCTCAAACCCCAAAAATTATGGTTGTATGTAGAGTTTATTCCTTAATGGTATATACATATGAATGTATGGACAAGATGGATATCTACCTCTATATAAAATATGAAGCAAAATGGCAACAAAACTAAAAAACACTTTTTGCAACTGTATTTTGACATCCATTGCACACCATAAGGCCAATTAAATTCGCCTCATGAAATAATTTCTCTTAAGTTGATGTTTCAGTAAAAAAAATACTTACGTAAATCAACAAAACATTCAAAATGTACAAATCGAAAAGTATTGGACTCAGCCGATTTTTAAATTGTAAAAAACCCGGACTATTCGACGTTCGAAAAATCAACATTTTAAAAAAACCGACAACCGTATTTTGAAAAAACCGGGTTTTAAAACCGGTTGAAAGACCGAGTCGATCACCCTAGTAAATACCCATGACATGAAATGACAGCCCAATCTATCGGTGCTCATAACATCGTTTGAACAAATTATACAATTATACTCGTACAATAGAAAATTCCCAGTAAAAAAATACACTCCAAAGAAGTCATGAAAATGTAGAGTTTGCAGTCTGGAAGTAGTTCAAATTTCGATCCGATCTAATGATTTTTACATAGGATTGTCATTGCAAGAAGTTCTCTTTTTCGATGCCTAGTCACCGAATTAGAAGCGATTTTATGAAAAATTTCCTTTTTTGTGTTCTATGGTAATATTTTCATCTAGGAAAAACTTTAAAAAGTTACATATTTTAACAATTCGTTTCTTTTTATACGAACTTAAACGCGAAACAGTGCTTTCATGTAAATTTAAGCAAATAACTTCTAAATTTTAGGCCAAAATTAGTTCATAAATTTCTTTCAAAAAATCGATTTTTTTGAACATTTTGGTGAGTATTTACTAAAACTATGGAAAAACTACAAGGTTTTGTGTGATTAAAATAAACTTTTACTTGGTTTTCTGCTAACTATCGCCATATTAAAAATATCGATTTTTTGGAAGCAATGAAAATGTGGTTCCTTCAGAATTACTTCCATTTTTTTTACTGGGTTATTAATAACTTTTTAATAAGAAGTACTTTTTTTTACAATTAAATTCTTCTGACTACATTACATTTTCTTTGAGTATCCGAGTATTTCAAAAACAGCTTCCAAAGATGTCAACAAGTAGATGTTAAAAGATGTCAATAAGAAGTAGTGCAAATATTTTTTAATATCTCTTCAGTGAATTCGAAAACATTTTTTGTACGTGCTTTTTAACAAGTACAAAGGAATTAATTTTTTATTCACACAAAAAAGTAATATGAATGATTTTGTAATACAAGGTGGCCCATAATGGGCGAAGGGGTTTGAATTCCTTATAGCTTTTTAAATAACATTTTATTTTTCTTTTCAGTATTTGGTAAAGAAGACTTGGGAAATTTGTCCAACAATTGAAACCTACAGATTACCAGCAACGACTTGATTATGCTATTTATTTTCACCAAAAAAAGCAGAAGAAAATCGTGCTTTTATTCATAATTTAATTATGAGCGTCGAAGGCCATTTCCAATTAAATACGTTCGTTAATAGGCAAAACAGTAGGATATTAACTAAGGAAAATGCCAGAGTAGTTAAACAGCGAGAGTTACACCATAATAAGTGTACCGTTTGGTGTGAGTTTTCGTCTGAAAGGATAATTGGCCCATATTTTTTTGAAAATGAACACGGTATCGCCGTTACCATCAATGGTGTTAGAATTCGTTGTTGAATTGTGTACTGTTCCATTTTAAATTCCCCAAAGTCTTCTTTACAAAATACTGAAAAGAAAAATAAAAAAAATGTAAAAAAAGCAATGTGATTCCGATCACAGAGGAGATGTGTAAGCATCTAGTAATGAAAAAGTTTTTTAAGTTCGAAGTACTTATGCTTTCAGTATGTTTTTTTAAATTAATTAATGAAAAGTATCAAAACTTTCAATATTGTAAATACATATGAATTTGTTAGTTTTTGTTTGTTTTATTAAACTTATTTGGTTAGTAAATGGGCACACTGCAGTATATGTATGTATATGTACTGCATTCAAAATTGCAGTAAGCAGTAAATTTACTGATTACTAAAAAAATTCAGTAAATTTTTACTGCTAATGAAACTTAATTTGCATTACCAGTAAAATCGTAGGGCCGTAATCATAATAAAATTGTAGCAAGTGCAAAGTTTTTTCATTCAAATTTTGAAACTTTTGTATGAAAAAAAATTTAGCCACTTGGTAGGATTTCACTATGAATACGGGCATTAGTGGTTACGGAAAATTCAATGCCCCTCATCATATAACAAATCATTTAGGCAATTTATAAAAATTGTAGAAAAAAATTTTAGTAATCAGTAAAAATTTTCTGGTTAAAATTTTTTTATTATTTTTATTGAAATTTTAGTGGTACTGCAGTGCTCGTTTATGGTAAATGCCTTTACTGTTACTTTTTAATTTTTAATTCCTGTTGTTCATCGTTTAGTTGTTGCTGTTCTTGTTGTTGTGTACAACAATTAAATTGCAATTAATTAATTTTAAAATTAATTTGCAATTAAAATAAAATCAGTAAAGTGCGACTTTGACTCGCGTACATTCGGTTTTGATAATTTTTTTTATTTAGCTTTCTTCCTTTTTTAAGTTTTTTCAGTTTAAACGATTTTTTTCAGTTTTATCGCTTTTTCTCGTTTTGGCGTTTTTTTTTATCTTTTTGGGTTTTTTTTAATTTTCGCATTTTTTTTCATTTTGGATATTTTTTCATTTTGGCGATTATTTTCTGTTTTTTTGGGGTTTTTTTCATTTTGGCGATTTTTTTCTTTTTTTTGGGGTTTTTTATTTAGGCGATTTTTTCATATTGGCGATTTTTTTGTTTAAGGATTTTTTCATTTTGGCGATTTTTCCGATTTTTTGCGATTTATTTTAGTCCTAGAGATTTTTTTTAATTTGGTGTTTTTTTCGTTTTGGCGATTTTTTGTTTTTGGCGATTTTTTTAAATTTGGCGATTTTATATTTTTTTGATTTTTTAATTTCACCGTTTTTGAAAATTTCAAGAGTTTTGCTGTTACGGTTTCCAAGATACAGCAAGTTGTCAAAATTACAAAGTAAAAATTGCATTAACTGATGGAACACCCATTGATTTCAATTTTTTAAATTTAGTGTTAATTGTTGTAGTCTGCATAAAAATACACTAACTTTTAAAATTTCAAGTGTATATATGTACAGTCAAATCCCGATAATTCGTACCCCGATAAATCGTAATTACCGATAATTCGTAATAAACTATCGGTACCTTGAAAAATCTCGTTAATTCGTAAAATTTCCATACATTTTGGTCCCCTCTCTAGTTCGCATTTTTTTTTGTTCAAATAAAATCTTCTTTACCTCTTATAAATCGTGATTTTTTGCTAACTACCACTTATAATTCGTAATAAAAAACAGCAAAAACATGGAAAGAATGATGTTTTGTTTTCCACAATTTTTTTTGCGTGGATTTTTGCTTTTTTCTGTGTGTGTTTATTTTCTTAAGATCAGTTTGCTAATGAATAATAAAGAAAATTGTCAAAGCGCACGCATAAAACTCTGTCGCTGTTACAAAAACAACAAATTTTTATTTTGTATTTTATTTTTAACAATTGTTTCTTGTGTTTTTTTAAGTTTTAGTAAATAAATTAAAAAACCCCGTTAAATCGTATTTATTTTATTTTAACCCCGCTAAATCGAAAACTCCTATAATTCGTAAGAAATGGCCGGTCCATTGCTATTACGAATTATCGGGATTTGACTGTACATACAATTGTATGTATATTACATGGGATTTTAACATTTTTCGTTGCTCGTTTTGGAACACCCTTTAGTTTTTAGCTCTCATGTATTTGTTGTTGTAGTGGCCAAATGTCTACACATTGTATCCAAATTTCAAGTCCGTAGCTCTTACGGTTCATTTTCACCTTTGGTGTACGGAAATATACAGAAAAATAACCGGCGGCGGCGCACCGTCGGCTTCGAGCCGGTCGACTTGTTTCTCTGCTTGGTATTGCTTCTTTCAAACACTAATACATTCATACATAGCTCACACCGATTTGACAATGCTGTGTGCATCTCAGCAAAGAAATCAAAGTCAAAAGATTTTTACCCCCCAGCGTTTAGATGTTTACACATCAAAAAGTTATAAGGAATTCAAACCCTTTCGCACATTTTGGGCCACCCTGTATCAATTAAAATATTTGTAATTTCAATTAAAAATTAATTAAATTTTCACCTATAAACAATTTGATAATATCAATTAAGTTTTTCCACTCAAATTAATTAATACAATTAAAAATTTTATTGAATGTATTACAGTTTTAATTGAAAATATTTATTGATGAATACTTTTTTCTGTGTTCATTTTATAGAGTACAAAAAACTTATCATCAAATAATAAAAGGCCATATAATTTTTCTTATTATGAAACTAATACACGCAATCGATGTGCTTTATATACAAAAATATGTACACTGATTATGATTTTTTAAATTATATTTATGATTTTGCCATTATTTATCAACCAATACAATTCTTCATTCGTATTACAAAAATTGTTTCATCAAGATAAAAAAATTTCATATATACAATGAAATATTTTGATTCATATAAAGACATGTTTTTTACTAAGCAACGTACATTTTCATATTTCAAATGAAAAATGTAATGATTGCAAGAAAACTTTTTTAGTTCATTCAATGAAATGACATTACTTAGATTTTTTTAAGGAACTATTTCATGGAATTAACAAAATCTTTCATGATTATCATAACAGTATTTCATTAGTGAGAAGTAGTAAGGTATCATTTTTTGATGACAATTTATCATTGTGTTAGCAACATAATTCGTTGTTGTAATGACTCTCATTCATTAATTTAATGTAGTTATTGTATTTTAGTAATTGCTTAACTTACGTGTGTGTATATTGGCACAGGCATCAGAAAAATTTTTGTATGTATATAATTGGCTTCCCTGGCCAATATTTGAACTTGGAACTAATCGCATGGCAGTCGCAACAACCTTAAATAGTCTTTAGGTATACCCTAACAGCCTTATTTATAAAAATGATTAAAGATTTATAAAGGCTTTTTAAGAAAAAATTTTTATGAAAATTTGTGTTAAAAACTCTTTATAAAGCCTTAATATGATTTATAAATAAGGCTGTAAATATATGTGCCCTTAATTATGAAAGTGGTCTTAGTCATATGCATTTTAGCCTCGAAATGTTAAATAAATCTTAAAAAAATTCAATAAATATTTAATTAATTTTAAGTAAATTTATATCAATCGAGGCTAGTACTTTCATAATTAGGGACACACATATCGTTAGCTAAAATGCAAAAAGGTGCAAGTTCAGGTTAAATTCCTGCCAAATACTATGGGTGTTTCTGCAGACAAGCCTCACTACACAGAAAAAACTAAATTTCGTTTTCAGTAACCAAATTCATTAAATCAGTAAATTTTTTGTGTGAATGCGGACCTACAAAGAAATTTGTAGATTCTGATAACAATTTTGTAAAAATTTAACTGGAAAAAATATTATTTTTAGTTAACTTATTATGGCATTAGCGGAAAAAGTTAACTGAAACTAAAAATATTTTCAGTCAAATGTTTTATTAAGTGTTGTATTATTCAGCAAATTTTTTTTATAATTTACAAACACATTCGCTAAAATTTTTCGTATAATCAGAAAATAAATTTAGTGAATCAATAACAATTCTTAATTAAAGTTTTATCTGAAAAAAAATAACGAAATTTCACTTTTCGTCAGAGCCTCAAAGTTTTTCAAAAATGTCCATAAATAGGCAAAATTTCGATGATTTTAATGTCACGTTTTCTGAATGGGCAAGCGATATACAATATTAAAACAAGTATAAAACTACATAAATTCATATTTTAAACAAAATAAATCTTTATTTTAGTCGAAACCTGCCGACAAGCCATAAAAATTCTTTACAAAAAAGTGGTAAAAAAGATGATTTTTAGTGAAAATTTTAATTATGTTTGTACGAGATTTTAATGCAAATTTTTGCTACAACTGGAACTAAAAATTGACACAGAATTGTATTGCATGCAGCAAAAACATATTTTCAATATATTAGTATCAACTGTAAGTTGTTGATATTACGAGTATGATTGTACTGGAGACATCTTCTCTCTTACATCGGTTGAGCATTGTACATCTCTAATAGATTCTCTATTAAAATAAGTACCGTTTGTTCTTATAAGAAACCATCTCTCATTATCATGTTGCTGCAGGTTTGTGATTCAGTCGCATTGTTAAGTGATAATACAAACATCGAATTTATTATTTATCTAATTTCTCAACAATGGCTCGTAAAACACGATCAGCAAATACAGATAACATTTTGGGAATTTGTTCTGAATTAAATTCAAATCAATTGCCTACAAACGCAGATGTTTTGAAGAATTATTTATATTTCCGAAGAGATGATAACAAGTTTCAAAGCAATAAAAAGTACATGCAAGACACAGCAGACACAGTTCAAAATATATGGATGAAAACAAAAATTCCCAATATTGATCGATATTCAATCATCAAAAAAGTTGAAAAACTTTACAAAACTTTACAAATTTCATAATTAAAGTTTATACGCCGATGTGGTTTACTATCAAAGCAAATGAATCATTCAAAATGGGGCCAAAGCATATTTTTAAATCCATTGAACTAGTTCGTAACAATGTCGAGTCCAAACTGCGTGAGAAAATGTTCAATGTTGTCGCAAGAAACGGATATTTTGCACATGCCGAAAATATTCTCTTGGCGATGTTAACGGATGATGATTTAAATATTAGAAAAAATGCTGTTGAATCCATTTTACAAGCAAAAGATTCCGCAAAAAACGCACATGAAATTCGTAAATTCACGAAACCAAAAATTGACTTCAAAGCAGCAGCATACTTTGAAATGGTTGATATACGGAATACAGTTCCACCCATCGCACAGTTTTTATCGACGGAACAGCTGAAAAATTGCATTGAGAATGTAGATAATTGGCTAAATAATGCAGTAAAAGTCAGCTCAGTATCTTCGCAAGTTGTTGGTGAAACTAACCGTAATCAAAAAATCTATTCAACAATAGCATCGAGAGCTCTTTTACCAAAAGCAAACAGCAAAAAAGATTACGATAAATACATGAAAGATTGATTGAAATCGAACAAACATCATTAAATTTTTCACTGAAACTCATCTTTTTTTACCACTTTTTTGTAAAGAATTTTTATGGCTTGTCGGCAGGTTTCGACTAAAATAAAGATTTATTTTGTTTAAAATATGAATTTTATGTAGTTTTATACTTGTTTTAATATTATATATCGCTTGCCCATTCAGAAAACGTGACATTAAAATCATCGAAATTTTGCCTATTTTTGGACATTTTTGAAAAACTTTGAGGCTCTGGCGAAAAGTGAAATTTCGTTAATATTACTGTTTCTGTGATTTTTTGGGCTCTATTATATGTCCTCCAGAGGTTATGGTGTGGTAGAGCATTGAATTCGAAAAAAGTCGAAAATCGAACCACTCTAACAGACACACACTACAAACTTATAACACCCCTTTTTTTAGTCGCGGGTTAAAAATAAATTTAACTGAAATAATTAAAAAAATCAAACAAATTTTTTTACAGTATATAAAAATAAATTTAACTGAAATTAATAAATTTAAATATAAAAAAAAAATAATCTAAAATTTTTTTTTTACAAATTTTACTTTATATAGATAATTTTCATTCTATACCGTTTTTTTACATAAAATAAAAAGTAATTAAAAATTTATTTTGTGATAAAAGTACATACTTAGTAGTGATAAAAGTACCCTTTTGATAAGAGAAAATTGTTTGATAAAAACGCTTCAAGTATTTTTAATAAGAAGTATTAAAATCGCTTTTACATAGAAACCAGTACCTGGATTCACTAACTTTTCTATTACGATAATCCTATCGCTATAATAAATATAACGAAAATATATCAACTTTGCTATTCAGTAACATATTTTAAGGGTATTCGTTGAAGGAAAATAAAATAAAGTCACAAGCTCAAATTCATTGATTTTTTCTTTATCATTCTTTATGATTTTCGCTTATTTTTACATTTTCTATACAGAGATATCACATAATATTGAATAAAATGGCGATTAAGATAATGTTGGAGACTATCGTAAAATAGAAATTACGGTATCACATTATCGTTAACACAAACGAATAAATATATGTCGATAAATATTACGATTTTCGGTTCGCAAAAAGTGACAGAATCCAGGTACAGGGTGGTTAAATCAAATTTAATATTTGATAAGAACAAAATATACTTTTGTATACATTGTTTTAATTAAAATTATATTTTGATAAAAAGTACTTTTCTGAGATAAAACTTATTTTCAGTTTTTTTTTTATGTGATTTGATTAAACTTATTTGATTGATAAAAATTGTGTTTCTAAAAAAAACTAATAATAATAAATATTTTGTTATGTGTAGCTTCCATAATGCACGAAAGCAACTTGTCTATAAAATTTGTAAAATTTTTAGTGATTTTCATATATTTTTTCCAAACAAGTCGCTTGCTTTTATTGTTGGAAAGTACACTTTTGTAAAAGGTACTTTTTCCTACAAAGTACACTTTTTGAAAAATTCATCTTTTTCATGACATAAAGTACTTTTTTAATGTACAATATATTTTTTTTAGTAAAAACCAATTTGTATTTTGATATCAGTGTAGCTTTTTGATAAAAAAAAAATCGTTCGCTAAAAATTACTTTCTTTTAGTCGAAAATTTTTTTCAAGCCATTAATTAGTCTAATTTTTAAACCTGCACAATCTCAAAAAGCGAAAGAGTAAATTGAGCGATAGAAGTAACAATAGTTGTCGATTCGGTAAGATCTTGTTTTATTCGGTAGACATTTAACATTGAAAGTTTGCAT
Organism: Tachina grossa; assembly: GCA_949987645.1. NCBI lineage: Eukaryota > Metazoa > Arthropoda > Insecta > Diptera > Tachinidae > Tachina > Tachina grossa. Next base: position 61,059,063 of record OX465278.1, on the reverse strand, counting down.
CACAAGCCCAGAACCTAGCTAGCTTCTTATTTATTATTTTCTTTTGCAAGTTATGCCAACTATTGCTTTGTTGCACCACCTACTAGCTTATAAGCTTGACTAGATTCATATATCTTACGTTAGAGATGTATTAAAAAAAAAAAAAAAAAAAAAAACAATTTATAAAAATCATAATCAAGTTTTCAAAGACATGCAAAAAGTGTAAATTAATATTTTGGATATCCAACATATAATTTAATACTTGGCTTGTTTTTTGCGTGTTTTTATTAATATTTTTTTCAATCATAGTATTTTGATTTAATTTTTCGGTTTTATTTGGCTGTTCTTTTTTCATGCAACTTTGTTGCAACATGTTTAGTTTTATTTTTATTTTTTTTCGTTTAAACTGAATAGCAAAATTGCTATGATATCCTAACGGCAACAACAAGTTTTTCCGCGTTTTTTTTTTTTTTTTTTTTTTAAATTAGCATTAATGTGTTAAAGTTAAAGCAACATAAATTTATGAAAAAAAAAAAACAAACAAAAAATACAAATATAATTGTAACAACATATTTTCAAGCATGTGTTGCATATGAAAAACTCTAAATTAAACAAAGTCATTAAGAAAAAGGAAAAAGAAATACATATACAGAAAGAAAAATGGTGCAAGAAATATAAATATCTGTTGATTTCTAAACCAGTCGCAGTATTTGATGTTTATGAAAAAAAAAATTGGATTAATCGCTTCATGTTGTGATATTAAATGATTTAAGTAACAAATACTTGCAAACACACAAGAAAAAACTTATTTTCAATTAATCTTAGTTATTTTATAATAATTCCTTGCTCAAACTATTATTTTTTCCAAATACGTTGCATTTGTTACACTTCGATTGAGGTGTTTTTAAATAAATAAATGCAAATACAAAATATGCGCTTGGAAAGAAAATTATTGATTGATTAAGTTTAGTCTTAATTGCAGAAATTGTTATTTCAATACGACATGCAGAGTCATGTTGAGCAGTCAATGGGTGTGTAAAAAGGTGAAATCTATATTTTTTGTTTGTTTTTGTTTTCTAAGAAAAAAAAATTAATGAAAATTAAATCTTGATGTGCCATAAGTCTTGAATTATTTAAAGTATTTTAGGAATTTCAGCGACTAATAAGATTATCGTCATCAAAGTTTTAAATATTTCGTGTTCTTTTTCTAAGTCTTTTGTTTTAATGGGAAAATAATAGTGTAGTCGATTTTTCGACAACCGGTTAACAAATAAATGTTCAGTTTCACATATCACATGTGTACAAACATACATACGAAAATATATAAATGTAATGAGTCATTAGCTAAAGTTAAATGCCGGAAACATTTTTCTTCTTAAAATAAAAAATAATAAAAATAAAATAAAATTTATCAAATAGGACTTTAGGAGATCCAGTTTTGGTACTAAAAAATTGGTGGTATTAATTCTAGTTCGTACAAAACAAATCATCAGAAACAAAATGACAAATTATTTTGCTTAAAATAAAATCTTTTAAAAATTATATGCACTGGAAGTTTTGTGTATAAATTGTATCCAGTTTTTTTTTTTTTGTAAAATTACAAATTGAGAAAAAATTCGTATACGGCAAGTATTTCTTATTTTGTGATATTAAAGACTTAAAAGATTAGAAAAATGTTCCTTTCTTAGAATTAAATTGCACAAAACTGCAAAAATATTTGCTAAATTATTTCTTTATACTAAAGTGTTCGGAAACACTAGTCTTGCAATATAATAAATTGACAACAATTTTTCTAAACTTTTCGTTTCGATAAGCGTGAAAAAGTATTAAGCACATTATTAGTACAATATTAATAGTTTGTTCATATATTAAAAGGAATTTTGGACTTTCCAAAATCTATCAAAATAATTAGACTGAATGTCTTGAATTTTTCTATAATTTTTCTTTTTAATAAGATTAACTGCCAGTTTATAGAAGGTAAGTAAAAATTCTTGTCTGCCTATTTATATTGAAAACAAAAACAAAACACTCAAATGTGTTTTTATTTTCAATATACATATCGTCACCTAAAATGCAAAAGGCAGTAAGTACACTTTTTACTATTTTACAGGAGAAGAAAAAAACTTCATAAATTTAATACTATTTATATGTTAGGTGCCAAATTGAATAATGAATAAAATCGATATTTTTGAACATATGTGAGTAAAATTTTAGGAAATTATGTATTTTGGTTAATCACATCATAATCAATCAAAAAGCAGTTCTCGTGGTACCTTCATAGCGAACAGTCGATTAGCGGAATTTTTCTTACAAAAAATTAAACAAACAAAAAATATTCGTAGTACATATTATTCGTAATAGGTACATACTGTCTTTAATAAATAAGCTTTATGCTTTGCTAATATTTTTACATAGTAAAAATAACAAAAACAAAAAAAAAACCGCAAACAAAAAAAATTAAACAAAGTGATATTGAGGAATGCTACATATGTGTACCTCTAAACAAATAAACAATCATAAATAACAAAAACAAAAAAAGACCGCAAACAAAAAAAAAAACACAAACGAATATCCCTTGAGGAATTCTTTGTATGAGTGCCTCAAATACAAAAAAAATTGAAGTGAGTTCTAACGGCAGAAATGCTTATTTTACTGTGAGTTCTGAAACTCTTAATGGAAAAAATATAAATAATAAATCTGATGAAAGTCTTTTTTTAACGTCAAAGCCAATTTTTCGTCAGCGATCAACTTCGCTTTGTCCAATGCCAAATAGTAATGATGCATTAACATTACAGTTGCCCAGTACTTCTTCATATAAGCCAGTAATATCATCCCCTTCAGGCTCGTGTTCATCACTTAACAAAGTTATCACTACAGATAACAGCGGCTCGAAACTCAAGGTACAAGTCGGAATGGACAGATATATAACCGTGGTAAAGCGTGGGCGAAGCCCGAATTCTTCAAAAATTTCATCTGCTCCAAAAATGTCTAGGGATAACAGCGCAGCCTCAACTAATCGCCAAAACCGCTTCGAAATTTTGCAAGATGACAACGACAAACCCGAGGTAGCCTCGAATAAAATATCCAAGCCGCCACCAATATATTTGAGACAAAAAAATTCAAATGCCCTTATTAAAAAATTAATTTCGGTCATTGGTGAGAATAAATTTCACGTTGTTCCAATAAAACGTGGCAACATCGATGAAACTAAAGTCCAAATTTATGACGAAAAAGATTTCCGCAAAATGGTTGCTGAATTTGAAAAAAATAAAACAAGCTTCTACACATACCAGCTTAAGAGCGCTAAAGGCATGCAGATCGTATTGAAGGGCATAGATTCTTATGTTGTTCCCGAAGAAATAAAAGATGCACTCGTCCTCCAGGGGTTTAAGGTAAAAAATGTGTCCAATATAATAAATAGAGAGAAGATTCCTCAACCCCTATTTCGTGTTGAACTTGAGCCTAATGATATAAAATTGAAAAAAAAATGAGACGCATCCAATTTATAATTTGAAATACCTCTTGTACCGAAAAATCACAGTTGAAGAGCCACATAAGCGTTCAGGTCCTGTACAGTGCCATAATTGCCAAGAATATGGCCATACAAAAACATACTGCAATTTACCCTCTGTTTGTGTTGTGTGCGGCGAATTACACGGCACTGCTAGTTGCAATAAGCCAAAAGATCAAAGTGATAAAAAATGCAGTAATTGTGGAGGTAATCACACCGCTAACTACAGAGGTTGTCCTGTGTACTCTTTCGTAAAGAAGACTATAGTGCAAAAACCTAAATTAGCTCCAGCTCAATCAGCAAACGCTTACTCTGCCACTTTTGCGCAAATGAGCCAACCAGTTACTTCCCGTGTATCGTATGCAGATGCTGCTAAGACAAATTCAATTCCCACACAAAATGTTTCCTCGCCAAATAATTCAAAAAATACTGACGCAAGCTTTAATTTTAATCGCCTTGAAGCTACTATTGAAAATCTGGTGCAAACTATAAACAATTTTACAACAAATATGACTAGCATGATGCAAGAAATGCTGCGAATGCAGAATACTCTGCTTCAAGCATTAATTAATAAGCCATGAACACGTTAACAATATGTTTCTGGAACGCAAACGGCATTCGCCAACATAAATATGAACTTGAGCACTTCCTCATGGAAAAAAATATTGATGTAATGTTAGTATCTGAGACTCATTTGACTTCGAGAAGTCTTTTTAAAATTTATGGCTACACTATATATGATACAAAGGACCCTAGAGGAAGGGCTTGCGGTGGATCAGCAATTCTAATAAAGTCAAGACTCAAGCACCATGTTCTTGATAACATTTGTGAAGAACACCTACAAGCAACAAATATTGGCATTGAAAGTTTTTGTACAAATTTTGTTATATCATCAATTTACTCCCCTCCCAGATTTTCAATCACTGAGAATCAATATGAGGATTTCTACAAATCTCTTGGACCTTGTTTTGTAGCAGCTGGCGACTACAATGCTAAGCATACGTTCTGGGGTTCGCGTCTTATTACCCCCAGAGGTCGAGCATTGTTCAACACTATTTCAAAAATGGGCTTGGATGTCATTTCGAGTGGGGAGCCCACTTATTGGCCTACTGACATACAAAAAATTCCGGATGTTATAGATTTTGGCGTCATAAAAAATATCTCTAGGGATTTAATTCAAGTTCAAGCTTCTATTGATCTTTCGTCCGATCACTCTCCGACGATCATTACAATTTGTAGTCCATTAAGAAGTAACTTACCTGACCCATATGTGAAGATGATCAATCGTGTTAATTGGCTGGGGTTCAAAAAATATCTCAGTAGTCATTGTACGGAAAACATTACGCTTAGAACATCCGATGATATTGAATCTAACATTGCCAATCTCAGCGAGAATATTAAACAGGCTGCTGAACATGCCACTAACTCCCATCCGCAGACTGGGTTTAATAAAATTTATTCTACAGACATTGAACGTCTCGTACGTGAAAAAAGAAGAGCTAGAAGGGAATGGCAACAGCACAGATCACCACAAAATAAAATCAGATTTAAAGAGTGCACTAAACGACTCCAAGAGTTGCTTGCATCTGAAAAAACTGCATCTCTTAAAAATTATCTGGAAGGTCTTGATGTCACACCAGCGTCTAATTACTCTTTGTGGCGCGCTGCTAGAAAGCTTAAAACACCCGTTGAGTATAAGCCACCTCTACGCACATCTACCGGAAGTTGGGCAAGAAGCGATACTGAAAAAGGTAAAATATTTGCTGAGCACTTAAAATCCGTTTTTACGCCAAACATATGTACTGGGGTTGCTGATTTGCCGAATGTAGTCGCTCTACCCCCTCAACACATAAAGTTTAAGACGCGTGATTTACAAAAATTAATTGCAGAACTCAACCCGAAGAAAGCTCCGGGTATTGATGGAATTAGTAACCAGATGCTTATGAACTTGCCTCGTATTGCAATGAGAATCCTATTATTCATATTTAATGCCATTTTACGACTGGAGTATTATCCACACAGCTGGAAGCTTGCCAAGGTTAAAATGATTCCAAAGCCGGGCAAAGATCTAACCAAGGCTGAGTCATATAGGCCAATAAGTCTACTATCAACTATGTCAAAGCTTTTCGAAAAACTGCTCAAAACAAAATTGTCCCAAATTCTAATTAGTAGTGGGTGCATACCAGACCATCAATTTGGTTTTAGAAGTCAGCATAGCACCATTGAACAAACTCACAGACTGGTTCAATTTATAAGAAGAACTTTTGAGGAAAAAAAGTATTGCTCTGCGCTCTTTATTGACGTTTCCCAGGCATTTGATAAAGTGTGGCATGAAGGCCTAATTTTAAAATTGAAGACTTACTTACCAATAAACATTTTAAATCTTTTGGAAAGTTACATTATTTCCCGTAAGTTCACTGTTGTGGAAGGAGACTTTACGAGTAGGCCTGAAACTATTTCATCCGGTGTGCCACAGGGGAGCATACTGGGACCAGTTTTATATTTGATTTATACTTGTGATATGCCTGTGAGCAGTAGTATCCATACTTCCACATTTGCCGACGATACAGCCTGCCTTAGTATGCACGAAAACCCTGATGAGGCATCCCGCAAACTCCAGGAACACATTAGCCAGATTGAGCTTTGGTTAAACTTATGGAGAATTAAAATCAATGAACAAAAGTGTGTCCATATAACGTTCTTCCTAAGAAGAGATACTTGCTCCCCCATTCGGATTAACAATCAAGTTGATTCTCAACATTCACATGTGAAATATCTTGGTATACACCTTGATCGACGACTTACATGGAAACAACACATTGACTCTAAGTTAACTCAAATGAAACTTAAATTAACTGAGGTACATTGGCTGATTGGTAGAAATTCAACACTTAGCCTAGACTGCAAACTTTTAATATACAAGTCGCTTTTAAAGCCAATATGGTGTTACGGAATTCAACTATGGGGCACTGCTTCAGCTTCAAATGTAGAGAAAATTCAACGAAGGCAAAATAAAATTTTACGCATGATAACATCGGCTCCATGGTACATCAAAAATTCAAATATACATCGCGATTTGAATATGCCACTAGTGACTGAAGAAATTGCAAAATACGCAGGCAAATACCTAACAAAACTCGAGTCACATCCTAATCCGCTTGCTCGTAATATTTTGAACTTTACTGGACACATCCGCTTAAAAAAGAGAGATACACGGGCTCTAATATTCAACACTCTAGATGATGAAGCTGCTTGAAAACACCTTTTTCTTTTTGTTGCTTATCACTACTTATGTATTATTAATAACTATCACTAAGCTTATGTCCGACATTGGTCGGGCCTAATAATTTTTTTTTATAGATTTAAGATTTGAATACTTATTGTTAGTTCATATTTGAAGATACAATAAATAATAAACATGCATTTAAAAAAAAAAAAAAAAAAAAAAAAAATAATCAATCAAAAAGTCTATTTTGAATTTTTTGCTTGTTACGGCCTTTTGGATTTTAGGTAACCATATGTAAATAGACAGACAAGAATTTTTACATGGCTTCTGAAAATTAGCAGTAAGTTTACAGAATTCGGACTTTTTTTTAACGATTTGTACTTTTCTGTCGGTATAGAATCACTGAAAATATGATTTTTTTTTTGGAAAATGTGCCCCAATTTTATCGATATATTTTGAACCGATTATAGACATTTATTTGCCAATCAAAGTCCCAGGTATTTCGATTTCATTGATATTTGTCACACAGTGTAATATTTGAAACAATTATTTTAATTTAGATTTAAATAAATGCCACTAAAAACCGTTAACACTTTTTTTAGTGGCGACATTGACATTTATGATTATGAAAATGATACAACTAAATAAAACTAAAATAAAAAGCTTTTAAAAAAGAAACATACACTTATTGTCTTCTCTTCGCCCTATTGTAACACAAGCTATTGTACGAGTATATAAAAGTTATAAACAAAACTTAAAAACAAAAAATTAACGTTAACATTGAAGTTTACTTTCCTTCAAGCCAGTAAATTTACGTACACAATTTTTTCTTCCAAATCGCCGATCACAAACGTTTTGCAAATATTTACCCAAAGGTTTTACATTAGCAAAATCTTTGTACATAAGTTTGCTTTTATGTGCGCAATTTTTCTAATGATTTTTTTTTTATTTTGTTGCAAATTGCAGGTGTTGCATCTCATTGTCTTTGGGATGTAAGTTTTTGCTAAATAAATTTTTATTTAAAATTTATTTTACTTTCCTGACTCAAACTGTAAGATTTTGCAGTCACGATTTTGTTTGTTTTATATTGACATTGAAAGGTAATCACTAGTTTTGTGAATCGTTTTTTTTTTACTGTCGTTTCGTTTTTGGTTTAGGGAAATTCAACAAAAGTTTCTCTTGTTAAATTTAAATTTTTAAAAAACATGATTTGGTATTGTTACTTTGACACTTTAATTGCCATTGTATGAAATGCATGTGTATTGAACTAAAGACAAGAGTATTTGCTTTATTTTCACATTAAAAATTGTGAAAACAAAAGTCTTAGGAAGCAAAACTGGAATTAACTATTTATCGTGATAGAGTCACTGGACTGCTTGGTTAATTGCAAATATAAATTTAATTGATTAATTTGCAAAAAATGTTTTAAAATTAGCTTAAAAAGAAATTGCGTGAGACTCCATAGCAATTCAAAATCATAAATTAATAATAAAAAAATTCTTTAGAAAATAATATAAACTTCAATTTGTTTAAGTTTATTATTATATATTTTTATATGAGGTTTGTTCATTTGCTAAAAAAAAACCCTGTTACGAAATTGTAACAATTGTTAAGGCAGAATTAAGGTAGAATTACCCGACTGTAAATGTAGAACTGTAAATGTAAATGTGTCAGGTGCTCGAATCTGTTGCATGAAAAGCTATGCAAACGCTTAGGGCTCAGTTAGCCGACTGTAATGTAATGTAACTGCAACAGTAAGAAACAGCTGATCGATTTTGTTATGTGAAAAGTAATGAAAATGGTTATAGAGATGTAATGTAATGTAACCTACTTTTCATATGAAAATATCGATCAGCTGTTTTCTACCTTACAGTTACTTTACATTACAGTCGGCTAACTGAGCCTTTACCTGACTGAAATGGCACGTAAATGTAATGTCTGAACCTGCAGAAAATAGAATTTCATGACGACGTTACGTGACATTTGTAGACAGTGATGGGATGTATGTATATTGAATGAGAGTGTGGCACAATAGCCCTGATTTGGTACTTTTGTTTCTTTTAATAATTTAATCTTTTGAGTGGTTAATTTGTATACGTACATGGCATATTTAATAAATTTAGTTTTCTAAAAAAGTTTTTTTATAAAATTTAACCAGAGTTTGCCAATCGTATGTGTTTATTTTTTGTTAATATACATACATACACATATGTATATGTACATATACATGAATGTGTAAAATATACATACATATGTGCGTACAAACATACATTCAAGCGTACAAAAACTATTTTTATTTAAAAATAATTCCAATAAAATAAATATAGGTACGCATAATCATAATAATAATTATAATGATAATAAAAATATAAATATTTTTTATAATTATAATACGTTGTAATGTAAATATGTATATGCGGGTATGAAGCTTAAATTGTAATTTCACTAAATGTCAAAGTCATTATAATGTTTGCAAGTATAAAATAATGATTTGATACCATTTAAATAATTTTGTTACTTTTTCCATGTAATCAAAAATAATGTGAAGATGTTGAACTCTCATCAATGTTTCGAACAGCTGTTTTCCAGTTTAATATGATTTTTTTTATACAGATAAAAACCCAGCAAACAAAAAGTCCTGTACATGTACATGTATTTTTGTTATTGTGAGTAAGTACGAACATTAATAAGAAAAGGTTAAAACGGGAAAGTAAAGATTTTATTGAGGTGCTACTGCAAGCATACACATTCTTGGAAATTAAATCTGTTCTGGTAATGTACAATGACAAATATTACGGTTGAGCGTTACAGCTGCTATTAAAATTATTATAATTGAGTTCATTTAAATAAATTAATAATAATAATTTTCAAAACCTCTAGGCGCATTTTCGTTCTAAAAGGTGTTATTTCAAAAACTCAATTAGTTTTCTCCAACAAGCTAAAATTTGCCATCAAAAGAAAGTAAATTAAAATAGTTTCAGCGAAATTATTAAAAAATCTTGGATTAATTAAAACATTACTATTTTATATATTATTTACTTATAAGTTCTAATACATACATACATACTCGTGTGTATGTACGTATACATATTTATGTAAATTTCAATCAAAATGAATTTCATGAATTTAAATATTATACATAAGTATATGAACTTTCGCGTTTGACTTCAAATAACTCGCAATTTAAAATCAAAAATGCATGTTTGCTGGGCACAATGCAATTAGTATGTATGTGTGTGTGCACAAAGAAGTTTTTTTTGTGCCGAAAACACATGACACGTTTTTAAGTATTCTATAAGCGCTCAAACGTTTAGTCCCAAATCACACTGTGCAAGTCTTATTGCTAAGCTGATTAGTTTATTAGGAGAGAGAGAGACGGGTGGAAAAGAAACGTTGCTGTTCCCCTCGTCTCTCTCTCCCTGAAACTAATCAGCTTAGCAATAAGACTTGCACAGTGCGATTTGGGACTTACATTTACATTACATCTGCGATTTCTACAGTCGGGTAACGGAGCCTTTACCGGAAAGTGTTCATTTACTCAAAAAGTTTACAAGGAGAGAGCGTCAAAAGAAAGAGAGAGAGGAATTGAGAGACAAAACAATTCTTACGAATTATTACTGGTAAAATTTTTACTTGCAAGAATTATAAAAACAGCTGTAGTGTGTACAGTTTCCAAATTAAATTAAATATTTCAAAAATAACTGAAAAAGTAAAACTCAAAAATGTGAATTTCTTTATTAAAAAAATTTGTATATAAATAAAAATTATTTATATAAATAAAATCAATAAACCTGACATCGACCAACTTTGAACCATTAAATATCCTAAATAGTCATTACAAATGAAAAATCAGAAGATTTTAAAATACCTGTCGAATAATACCCATTTTGATATAGTTCGCCGACTTTTTAATTTTGTCGTATTTACAAAATGGCGTCTGTTGGCCGCCATACTGAGTTTTTACAACTGACATATCCTAGGGTTAAGACAAATCGATTGACGTATGAATCATTAAAATCGACCCGCACATTCGGTTTATACAGTGACGCAAATTAACTCATATGCATATAGGATTTTCAAGTAATCGCAGATTTCCATAATCGCGATTACGATTAAAAGATGTACGATTAGTTGCGATTATCGGTTAACCTCGATTAATAAAGAAAATATACTATTATCAGTCATAAAGCAGCTCTGGGCGAGTCAACATCACGCGTCGTTGGCAATTATTTCTTAAATGCAACCAGGCCACTGTTGTTTATTGGCCTTCGAGAGTTTTGCGTCTCACTCGCACTGGTTGACTGATCTGCCACGGATTACCGTTTAATCTTGCAGTTCTTTTGTATACTTTCCTTAACAACCACGTTGCTACTTCCTATGTGAAGGCATAGGTCGTGTACAGTCAGTCACAAAAACATTTTTAAGAATACTGTTAACAACATCATGGACATATGGTCTTAGTCACCTGTTAATTTTTGTGCAACCATATTCTGCAAATTTACTTTGCAGAATATGTACTAAATAAATAAATAAATAAATAAATATACTATTATAATTTTTTCTTAAACCAGTTTTAATTTAATTTTTTAATTAAATTATATTTTTGTTTTGAGAAAATTTTAAAACATGTAATATTAAGTTCGTAAATCAGGGAGTTATTCGGCCCTATTCCCGTTGACGTTTATGTTTTAAAACGAAACTAAAACGACAATTTGACATCCTCGTTGGCGTTATCGAAGTTAATTGAAAGTATATCGGTATTCTCCATTTTGAAACGAAGATAGCAACGACAAAGAAACATTCCTGCTTTGTCGTCGCCATTTTTAGCAACAATTTTTAAACGACTCGAACAAACTAAATAAAAAATAAAAAAAAAACAAAACTAAGCCAATTTGAAATTATAGTTTCTGAAATGGTAAAAAATGCATAGGTAGCGGGTTTTCGATTGGGTTTAAAACTCCTGATTTTCGATAATTTTCAGAAAGAAGTTTAGTGATGAAGACGGTTGGTGCAAAGTAGGCAAAATAAAATTTCTAGTTAAATTAATTATTATTCGAACTCTATTTGTTTCTATATTTATGATTTGAACAGGCTAAAGTTCGTATCGCTTTTTAAGCCAAATTACATGTGATAATTATGAAATGAACATATAACACCAAAGTTAGTTGTAAATATTCTGACAACACATAGTTGAACGGAACAGCTAGCCGTTTTCGAAGGCCACTAAACCTTCATCATCAGCGTTCTTCTGTGTTTGGTCCATAAAGCAGAAATGACTGGATTATTCTTTTGATTATTGATTGATATAAATATTAAATGGGGCCCACAATGTATAAAATCATACAATAATGTTTTTTTTTTTTTTTGGAACAAAATTTTTTTAACGTTGAGGGTACGTACGCATATAAACTTTGAATACCATATGTATTTTCTAATGGATTTCCAATTCACCAGTGATAAAATCCAAACATTTTTTATTGCAAAATCGATCTTATGTGAGATATCATGTATGCATACATTCTTATATAGCTCCATATATTAAATCTTATTTCTATATATGGATCCACATATGAAGAGCTTCATAATGAAATTTCCATATACATATGGGCTCATATATTATAATACATTTCATATATTAGTCCATATATTACTTCATATATGTATAATAGTTTTGCAATGTATAATCCCATACATTTCCATACATGAATTCATACATATTCATATATAATTATATACATTCATATATTAAAAATATATGGACCATATATAATTTTTTTAGTTGGGTTATAATATTTCTTGCCTGGACTAACTTCAATCTGCTAAAATGCAATACTAAGATTTTTATGTATATCTTTTTAGTTGATTTTTTCTTTTTTTAATTTTCCATATGCATACAAATATACATATTTTAAAAGTAGTTAAAACTACCCAGTTGGCCACGTCTTTAAGACATCTTTGACGACGGGTACAAGACAATGGTAAGTCGTAGAAGACATATTAAAGACAACTCCATACAAATCGTTGACGAAATTTTCATACAAATGGCGTCGAGGTCACACAAGACCAGATGAGCGACATTGTCGCTCAGATTGTCCTCAACAAGGCTTTATTGAAGACAAAACGTGTGACACTGTCGCTCAGATTGTCATCAACTAGGCTTTATTGAAGACATAACGAGGGACATTGTCGCTCATATTGTCGTCAACAATGCTTTATTGAAGACACAACGAGGGACATTGTCGCTCAATTTGTCCTCGACAAGGCTTTATTGAAGACAAAACGTATGACACTGTCGCTCAGATGGTCCCCAACAAAGTTTTATTGAAGAGAAAACGTGTGACATTGTCGTTCAGATAGTCATGAACGCCGATTTCTTTTAAATTGTCGATTAGAAAACTTAATCTACAGACGACATGTCGTACATGAATCGTCGAAGACAATGTCGTCTAGGACGATTTGGACAACTGGGTACTTAAACTACGCACATGTTGGTGTTGAAAAAAAAAATGGTAAATGCCTTTGAGTTTTCAACAGCCACATCAATTTTTAGCAACTGCGAATGTTTGGAAGCAAAATAAAAGCGTAGCAACAGTCATGACAACGTCATCAGACATATTTAGTGCAGCCATGGCAGCGACTGCAGTCAGTAAGCAGTTGTGTGTAGTAGTATTTTGCTGGAGTTATTTTGTCTTCTAAAAAAAAACATTCAGCAGCCGTGACAATATCAAGTGCAGGCGTTGCAGCATGTGATTTACATGTTGTTTCATTAAGCACATACGAGTACACATGTGTGTTTGCATGTATGTATATGCATAAGTGCACCGTAGGGTGGTCACATTTTTCCATTGAAATACGTAGAGCATAAGCATAACAAAAAATCTCAAGCTATAAGCGTTTTTCTAACATCAAAACCTAAATAATAATTATTTAGGAGCTGAGAAGCAAAAGAGTGCAAGTACCAAAACTAAAAATAATACAAAACAACAGTCTAGATGTCTACAAGAATATTTTTATCGATTTATTATATTGAAAACAAAAACAAATGCTCTTATTTTATTATTGTTTTCAAGACATTTTTCTTGTTGACATCGTGGGCAAGGTCGTTAATATCCATCAATATCTATCAGTCGGCAAAAAAGCAGACCTCTGATAAACAAAAATTGCACCAGTAATATTACCTAAAAAATTTGATGTTTTGGTTTTTCTGCCTTTCGGATTATAACTCCTGAACTTTGATATAACTTTTTTATATTGACGTGATCAATAGTTTCTTGCTGAAAGTTTCTCCAAATAATCAGTACACTAATTTTTTTTTAAATTCCTTATCCATAAAATTTGGCCCACCTTAATGTTTATAAAAGTTGCAAGCCGTAATAATTTTGTGAATTTTCTAATTTGTTGTTGAAAAAGTTTGTGTGCGTAAATCATGATTTCGTGAAGGGTCAACTGCGTAATTAAGAAAAATATTGTTTATGAAATAAGAATTTCGAAATGTTAAGATTTTAACATACAAGCAAGCGTAAGTATTTGGAAAAAAACTCCCAGTTGTGAAAATAACAGCATGCATGTTGCTTTTAAGGTAAACTATTTATTTTGTTTCTTATTCCCACGTGAATAATAACAAACTTTATCATAATGTCAGCATATTTTGATAGTTCAAATAGTTCAATTTTTACAGCAAGTAGCAATGAATTAATTATGGTTTAAAGCAGACGTGTCATAGCCATAACCAAAACCAAAATTCAATTGGTATCTATGGGTTATGGCTATGGCTTTATGGCGAATGATCAAATACAGTGTTGCCCATTAATTTTGTTCAAGCAGCTGTTTTGTATGGTTATATCACGTTTGATTTAAGCTTTACTGCCCTTCTCTCTTCAATTAGTAGATTTAATATAAAAGTCTTTGGCTTTTAACGCATAAAGTAAGCGATCGCTCTGGCAAGCAGGGTACACAGAAAAAAATATCATCGAAATGCAACTAACAAAACAAATTGTTAATATTTAATTTAAAAATTAACAATCATCATTGTTGATATAACAAATTCAAATTTTTGTATTCAATTAAATTACTCAACAAAATTATTTGTTAAATTATATCATAACGGAATGCGCACATGAAGAAGAAACTAGAAATATTGTTTTGTGTCTATTCGTCATTTGCGTATTTAATAAAGTGTTGCTCTTTAGCTGAGAAGTAAGTGAGTCAGTTTATTAGTCCTGATGTTGCGGGCTCAACTCCGCCCTAAGACGTTTAGTGTTTTTCGCAGACAAGCAAAAATCGTTTCGAGGATTGGGATTGTGTATAAAAAAAACATTGTTAATACGGAAATTTAACAATTCACATCATTAATAAAACAATAACTTTTAATTGAAATAACTAAGAAATCTAACAAAAATAAATGTTGAAAAAATAAATAAATTTCAACAAACTATTTATTGATATACATATTTAATTGAAAATATTTTTAAGATTTTCCTTCAACTTACAATTTCGTTAATTGTATTTACAAAAATCGTTGTAGGTTCAAAATCAATTAAGTATTTAATTGATATAACAAAAAAATTAATTGTATTTCAAAATCATTTTTTTCTGTGCATGAAAACAAACAAATTTCTTCGCAAGTATTTTCTGCAAAGACGTTCTTTAAACGTCGGCTTTTCTAACTGATATTAAAATAACGATGCAGAAGTTTGACACATTGAGTGCTTTGTTGATGATTTATTGATTGATTTATTTTCCCCTATTAAAAGCAGGAGGTCATAAATTCGGATGTACTAAAAAAAAACATATACTATTATTAAGGAAAAAAAGTTTCTAAATTTAGGCAAAAAATTTTTCTAAATTTAAGTAAGTTTTTCTAATTTTAAGTAAATTTTTACAAAAGTCTAGTAAAAATTAATTAATATGAGTTAAAAATCAACAGTTCATATCCTCAAAAGTAGTTCATAAAAATACACACAAAAATTTTCACATTCAAGGACAAGTTTACTGACTCAAAGGGAATATTTACCTAATATTGGAAAATGGTTTAAAAGTTTCAGAAAATTGTATTCTAAGAACTAGTCAATCTCGTTTTAAATCAAAAAATAAATTTTAGGAAATGACTTACTCCTGATTAGTTCATCAAATTTGACTTACTCGAAAGATATAAAAAGGTATTCTTAATTTTAGAAAAATATTTACCACTTTTAAATATTTTTAACCCCCGACTAAAAAGGGGTGTTATAAGTTTCTAGTGTGTATCTGTGTATCTGTGTTTCTGTGTATATGTGTATCTGTCCGTGTCCACGTACAGGCCAATCGGCCTGCCCGATTTTCATTTAGTTTTTTCTGTTTGCAAGATGACTTGATCGAGAGGGTTCTTAGCTATGTTTGAAGAAAATCGGTCCAGCCGTTTAGAAGATATAACATCTTTTCTGAAAAAAGTCGGGGGTTTTTAAAATTTTTAATTTTTGTTATTTCTTTAAATTATAGAATATAGCTTTTATTTGCATTAAGCGAGAAATTTAAGTAAATTTTTCATATTTTCGAGAAATATTTGAACTTGAAATATATTTTATTGTAAATAAAATAAAACTTTAAACTTCAAAAATTTCAATGCTTATTGAGGCTACCCTGTTAAGCAATTGGTTAGAGTGCTTGCCTATCAGTCAGAAGGTTGTTGGTTCAATACATGCCTCTTCTCGAGGAATTAATATGTATGCATGGTGAATTAATTAAGAATCAAATATGAAGATATAATAAAAAACCATACCATGTGGTATAGAATTTAATTAAAAATAAAAATAAATACCACATAGAAAAAACTAAATTTCGATTTCAGTAACCAAATTCATTGAATAAGTAAATATTTTGTATGAATGCGGACCTACAAAGAAATTTGTAGGTTCTGATAACAATTTTGTAAAAATTTAACTGGAAAAAATGTATCTTTAGTTAACTTATTATGGTATTGGAGAAAAAAGTTAACTGAAACTCCAAATATTTTCAGTCAAATGTATTAATAGGAACAGAAAAACATTTTTGCAGATTTTTTTGTATTATTCAGCAATTTTTTGTTTTATAATTTTCAAACACATTCACTAAAATTTTTCGTATTATCAGAAAATAAATTAACTGAATGAATAACAATTCTTACCAATTTTTTCATAAAAAAAATTAGAAAAAGTTTTATTTGAAAAGAATAACTGAATCAAATAAAAGGTTCAACTATTTTTTTTACTTTCAAAAATTGGCTTGTTTTTATGGTTCGTTCATTTCGTTCCCGTTTTTGGAACTCGTCAGTAAACTGCAACCCAAAAACTTTTTGAATTTAGCTTACAAACTTTGTATGTTTATAGTAAGACTCTTAATACTATATTGAGAATCACAATATACAAACATAATCAGTTTGAAAGCCGCAAACAAAAATCTTAAAAAAAATAAACTGTTTTTTATATCTAAAAAATAATTTGTAGAAAAAATTAAAAAAAAATAAGACAAATTTTTTTACATTTTTTTATAATTTAACTGAAAATAACAAATTTAAATATAAAAAAAAATAAATCTACAAAATTTTGTTACAAATTTTACTTTATATAGATAATTTTCATTCTATATAGTGTTTTTACATAAAATAAAATTGGAACAAATAATTTACTAGAACAGTAAAAAATATATACTGAAACTTAATTATATTTCAAAACACACGTTTGTTTGAAAATTTTATGGGAATACTTTTTTCTGTGCAGAATAAAAGACTTAAAAAAAACTTTGAAAAATTTACTAAATTTGAGATCAAAGATGAAAAAATTTTTTGCAAAGCTCCAAATTTTATGGGAAAATTTTACTTAATTTTAAAAAAATTTACTTAAATATAAAAATATAATTACTTTAAACTAGTTCATCAATGAACTAGAAATTTAGTAAATATTTTACTGGTTACAAGTAAAAAACAGCGACAACTTTTTTTACTCAAACTTAGAAAATTTTCCAAAGTTTTAGTAAGTTTTCTTTTAGTGTGGATTTCTTATGTTTGTTACTTCATAACTCGATAGTCTGATTTCCTAATTGAGTTGGAAATTTTTCATTGACTAAAAGGTTATAGCTTTCGTTTGGTTCCATTGTCAACAAAATGTACGCGAATTTTTTTCTTTGATTTTATTATCTCTTACTGATCTGATTATTGGGAAGCACTAACAATAAAATTCAAGGTGTAAAAAATGGACGAAGCCATGTCTATTGAAATTTAATATTGAATTTCACGTGGTTCTGCATAAGCGGTTTTTACGAAATTTTGTTTAAACCCTGAGCTCTGAAATAAACACAATCTTGAATTTAAAAAACTAGGCGGAACCACGCTTATTACGTCTCAATGCTATATTTTACGTGCTTCTGCTTGACCGATTCTTACTTTGAGCTTTGAATAAAACTTTATCTTGCATTAAAAAAGTGTGCGGGACCAGCATTAGAAAGATTAGTAGTAAATTGTATGTACTTTTACCTATCCAATTCCTACGAATTTTTGAAAACATTATTGGCTCTTAGAATGCCATAACTTTGTGTTCAAATAAGTGGGCGGGACCATGCCCACTAAAACTTGATATTATATTTCACATGCTTTTACTTAAGATCTGAAAATGGCCAATATTGAATTACGAAATGTGAGCGTAATAAAACTAAAACCGAAAATTTTTATTAATTCTATTTTAACCCTGCAGAAAATTTGATGACAATTGATCCAAACTCACCCGTCCTATGACTTGATAAAATGCGAGTGTTATCAAAATTACGAAGTAGTGTACGGTGAAAAAAAAGACATGTCGTGTAAATGGTTACATATTCAACATTTTCATGATGTATCGTCTTGATATTGAGCTAATTTAATTTGAACTCGGTGCAATATTGTAGTAAACGGTACTGAACATGTCCGATGTGGTTGAATACATGGACCTATCAAATAGTGTAAATATAATGTTAATTGTTCCCTCCATTGTAACTCAGGAACTAGTCTCGTAACTATACTGAGATATTAACCTAAGTTTTATTGGCATTTATACTTTTGAAATATGAGTGGCCCTGTGGGTGAGTGGATAGTGTGCAAGCCTTACATGCGCGAGTTTGTCGGTTCGAATCTCAAAAAATTTTCAGATTCAAAATAAAATTTCATTGCATTTGTAACAATAAAAAAAATTATAAGTGTTCATTGTTACAGTGAAATGTCGGATCGGAATGAGATTTATATATAATTTATAATTATTATTCTACACCGAATAAGTCCCTATGGGATAGTTCAGTGACAAGTCACAAGGTGCATAAAAAGTATCAATTAGCCCCATCCTAGGCCATCCTCATGTAAAAGTGACTGGTCCGCTTCATAGGAAGTATTAGAAATCGGACTGGTCCCCCCAACACTTGGGGACCGGTCACGTGACTACACAGAAAAAAATAGACAAGAATTATTTTCAATAAAACCATGTTAATGAATAAAATTTTTAATTTCAATAATATTCGTCATTAACTTGAATATTGTACTTATCAATTCCGCGCATTTTAAAATATCATTTAATTTCATTTGTTTGTGTTGGTGTTTTCCTTGCTTGTTGATTGATTCAACGTGGTCATGTGCTGATGTTGTTGTTTATTTTGATTGTTGGTGTTATATACATACGTGTAAATTCCGACAAGAAACAACAACAAAGTTATTTTTAGATTGTATCAAAGAAATACACCATGCGGAAGAAACATAAGAAATCATGTTTTGCGTGTATACATTATTTGCGTCACCAATAACGATTTGCTCTTTAGCTAAGTGGTAAGTACGTTAGTCTATTAGTCAAGAGATTGCCGGTTCGATTCATCATCCAAAACACATTAAATTTTAATCGTAGCCAAGCAAAAACAAACAAAAGGGGGTTGAAATTAAAAATGTGACATACACTACACACAAACAACACAACACAATAAAATAACAATTATGACTGAAAATAAAATTTGACTTAACAACTTTTTTCCTTGATTCATTAAATTTCTTTATTGAAAAATTACAAATTATTAATGAGATATTTTATTAATTCAAATATTTGTATTATTGAAAAAAATAATACTATTCGTTTACAATTTTTGTTATTGATATAGCGGATTTCTTTATCACAGGAAATTCGAAAATTAAAATAATTGAATACCGGGATTTTTGTTATCAAAAATGAAACTTATTTGTTTTCTGTGTAGTATTGTGTCAGTTCAATTTCCTGCAGGGAAGTTACACTCACAGAATTACATTCACATTCAAAACATTTATTATTGAAAATACATATATGAAATATTTGTCCGCATTTTGGGACGTTCGCCATACTGTGTTTACAGTAATTAAATTTTTTGGTTTCTTGGCGTAGAATTTTAGAATTTTGAATTTTATCGCTAATACATACATATCTTGCACATTTTAAGCCATTATATCGCTGTTGAAGGGTACATATTTAACTCTTTTTTCGAAATGATAAAAAGTCCCATATGGAGTAGAGTTAGAGTGGTAAAATTTTCATAATGAGATTTTATTGAAACTGGGAAGAAACATATTCCAATACAGATGTTAATAACATAGTGAAATTAACTATTAAGAACTTTACAAGCTTTCACCGAGCTTTGGTGTATTTAACGAATGAGGGATGATCGACTTTTTTATTTATTTTGTTTATCATTTTAAGGGTAATATACCTAGAGCAAAAAAATACTTATGCGGAAAGGATTTAAAGAGCTAAAAAGTTAAGCGTGAAATTTTAAGCAATCTAATAGAATAGATTCAGACATATAATTTCACGTTTATTTTTATCTTCTCTGCTAGAATCAGTCTCTAATGACTTATTTTCTTCTTATTTATTGTCTTACAAAAATACTATACTCTTGCAGGATTACTTTGCTTTTATGAAAACACTTTCAATTATAATTAACAACCGATATGTAAATAATCACATAACTTTCATTCTTGCTTATTTGCAGCCAGTGTTTTCAAATTTAAATAAACATATCTTAATACTCGTACCAATCCAATATTATGTCTCAAATTCTAATGTTGTTACAGTTTACGGTCAAGGCAGTTTGGCTCTTTGTCAAAATTGTAAAATCACATTAAACAACAATTTCCATAGATAAAAGCAATTAATGAATTATTCATAAAATTAAATGCATTTTACGCACAACATTACGATTTTGTTAGAGAAAAAAAAGAAAAAACATGTTAATACACGCCTTTAGCTGCTGCATTCGAGACAAAACGAAACAGACAACGAAATTGTATTTTAGAAGCAAAATATTTAGACAATTTTATGTTTAAGTTTGCTTGTTGATAAAGATGCTGATACTGATTTGCTGCGCAAAAGGGGGAGATCTTCGTGTGCCAAAGTACTGAGGCGTGAAAAAACTCTTTACGAGAATCGTCTCCGTGCTAAAGTTCTTGCTGCCCCTCGGGGTAGTAAGAGCTTCTGGTCATTCGTTAAAAGAGTAAAGAATAATGCTAGTTCTTCAATTCCGACTCTTTTAAAGGATGACCTAATATTCACTGACCCGGCTGATAAAGCTAACCTACTAGCTGAAATATTTGCAATTAATTCCTACTTGCCGGAAAGCAATCAGCTTCTGCCTATGCTAGAGAGAGTATCCACTAATATGCCTAAGATATTCTTTCGAGCTCGGGCAGTAAAAAGGGTTTAGTCGGAACTCAACATAAACAAGTCTCCCGGGCCGGATGGCATTCCAGCACTGGTCTTGAAGCAGTGCTCCTTGACGCTAGCACGTCCATTAACTAACCTCTTCAGCACGTTGTACCATTTTGGTGAGTTCCCAGTGTGTTGGAAGATTGCTAATGTTACGCCAATCCCTAAAAAAGGAGAAGCTACTAACCCTGAAAATTATCGCCCAATCGCAATATGTTCTGCACTTTCCAAAGTCGTGGAAAGTATGGTGAATTTGCATCTTGTAAGGTATCTGGAGTCCAACAGCTTACTCAACGACCGGCGGTATGGATTTCATAGAGGCCGCTCCACGGGAGACCTACTTGCCCTCCTCTCGGAGAAATGGTGCAATTCAATCCACCATTTTGGCGAAAGTAAGGTGGTGGCTCTAGATATTTCCAAGGCGTTTGATAGAGTGTGGCATGGTGCACTTTTGTCAAAATGTATTGCCCTTGGTGTCGGTGATAACTTCTCTCGATTCTTATCGAGTTTCCTCAGGGATTGCACTATAAGAGTTGTTATAGATGGGATCTCATCAAATGAGTTCAAGTTAAATTCAGGGGTACCGCAAGGTTCCGTTCTTTCACCAACTCTATTCCTTATCTTTATAAATGACATTCTTTGTAAAACTTTCAACCCTATCTATTCTTTCGCGGACGACAGCAGCATTTGCCATTATTTCTCATTCAGCAATAGAACTAGCCTGCCGCAGGTTGAGGCTATGCGACAAACAAGGAATGAGACTTTAAACTATGATTTGGAAAAATTTGTGAATGGGGTAATGCGAACAGGGTCGACTTTAATGCTCGTAAGACCCAATGTTGCATGGTTACACATAGACGCATGACCGAAAATGCTGCTGCCAGTGTAACTATGGGGGTTATAAATATTAAGGAATCAGATGCTCTTGATGTTCTTGGCAGTGTGTGTGATGTTCGATGGACTGAACACATTTTTCAAATTGCAAAAGAAGCATTCAAGTGCCTCGGCTTTTTGAAACGGTGCAAACGATATTTCACCCCATCTGATCTCCTTACTATTTATACCACTTATATTCGACCGAAAATAGAATACAACTCTCATGTATGGACCGGTGCTTCAAAGTCTATTTTGGGGCTGCTCGACCGCGTACAGGAGAGGGCGAAGAAGCTCATCGGTGACAGTAGGGTATCCAACTCTATTGATTCATTGGAGCATCGACGCAATGTGGGGTGCATTTCATTGTTCCATCGTTACTACAACGGAATGTGTTCTAATGAAATTAGGGAAGTTGTTCCTGAAACCCGCACATATGTACGTACAACACGTGGCTCATTTAGAGCACATCCTTTTGTGGTCGATTGGCCAATGAATCGCACTACGCATTACAGAGAGAATTCCTTTTTTAGCCGCACTATTTGTATGTGGAATCAACTACCTGCGGAGGTCTTTCCTGTCACTACCAGCGTGAGAAAGTTTAAATCAAATGTCCACAGACACTACTCCCTCTATCCTCCTTCCCTATAACCTATTTTCCTAGTTCTAGCACAATGCATTGCATGAGTAGGGGTTATCCCCTGAGTGCTGGTCCTATTAAAAAAAAAAAAAAAAAAAAAGAGACGTCTATATATATTTTGATTCGGCTAAAGAATCACATCAGGGGACTTCAACCAAAACATTTCTGAATTAAGCTAAAAAAAACTTGACATATCGATCCTTATTTTCAATTTAATCGTAAGCGACAAAATTTAAATTTTCAGGAGAATATTTTCAAAATATGCAAATATTTTATCATAAAATTTTACAGCCCGTATCTTAAAATTTATCAACAATTTTGGCATTTTGAAAATTCTAAACTATCGGTAGGCCCATAAAATTTTAACTTCAAATATAAAAATGTAATAATTTTATAATTATTATCAAAAAACGTCTTTACAAAATAAGCTGCTTTATTCGATTTTTTTTTATTTCTATTGAACAATATTTTTATATTATTTTATCGTTATTCTTTTTAACCCCCGACCAAACAAGGAGTGTTATAAGTTTGTAGTGTGTGTCTGTGTATCTTTGTGTCTGTACAAGTACATGTACAGACCAAACGGCTGGACCGATTTTGATTTAGTTTTTTCTGTTTGAATCGGCCCAGTCGCTTAGAAGATATCACATCTTTTCTAGAAATATTCGAGGGTTTTTTTTTAATTTTTAATTTTTGTTATTTATGTATATATATTATTTTTATTATTATATTTGTCAGATATTAGATATTAAAATTAAAATATTATACAATAATTTGAAAAATATATGAAAAAATATGTGTTGGATATAATGGCTCTTGACAATAACGTAAATTATATACATACATGAACCTGGTAGTATAGACAATAAATTATAATTGTTTTAAAGAATCACAACTGCGACTCTTTTCTGGCCATAGACAAGACTACACAATCGTCGAATAGAATCCGGGCATTAGCTGCCGCCTTGAGCAACAACCAAACTTAGGAACTTCCAATTGCATTACTTTCAATTACATTTATTTTAATTACAATTACATGTACTTGAAGAAATTGTAATTACAATTACTAAATGTAATTTTAATTAAAATTTTTCCGACAAGAATTTTATGAAGGACATCTTTTGTATAATTGTAGCTGATATTCTTAACATATTAAAGTCCAGATAATTCCAAAATGTTCTAAGAAACTCAGAAGAGAATTTTAATTATTTTTTCTCCACAAAAATAGTATTTCGTTAAAGTAATTTATATAAGTCCCATACTCGTATTGTAATTAAATAATACAAAAAAATATATACTGTCTAGACTTATTTAATTTTATAAAAAAAAGTTATTCCAAAAATAAATTAAATAAATCCCAAATATTTAATAAATAAAGAAGTAACTCCAAAAATTTATGATTTCTTAAAAGCTGGTTACATAATTTATTTATTTTTTTTGCCATTTTATATAGTTCGAAATAATACATAAAAAATTATTTTCTGCATATCGTCCCTACCATCTCAAACTACTCAATATGCAAATTAGTAATTTTCAAAAGAGTGCGAAGATCCGTCGATTGTGAATTTAAATTCGCCGTATTCCTAAAAGTGCCAGGCTTAAAATATTTCTTATTGAGTTATTTATCGTCCATGAGAATTTCAGCATTTTGAAACGAGCCATATTCTAATGTATGCCGAGCACGTTAAAATTTTTATAAGCTACAACAACATTTATACCAACTTTTCGATTGATGTTGCTCTAATTTAATGGATCTGAATTTAAAAAAATGTAAGCACATGCAATTCTCACGAAACTAGAATGCACACGCAAAGAAAAAATATGGTTGAGGTAACCATAATCTAACAGCAACATACTTTTTTTTTTTTTTTTAAGAGAAGTAACACTCAGCCAATTAATGCCTACTACTATTATTACTAGGTGTTACCTTCTTTAGGAAAGGGATAGTGATAGAAGACAGGTGGTGAAGGAAGAGATAGAAGAAAGCTTCATTCTTTTACAACACTGTTTTTTTTCACGCTTTTTTATTAATGCAGTGTTGCAGCGCCTTCTGGTGTCAAATGAGGCGTATTAAATTTTTGAAGCTGTGTTTAGTAGCCATTTTTATTAGTTATTTTACTTCGCCGATGATTCTGCTACACAATACCGACGAAGGAGGGCGCTCTGATGTTACATTAGGATTAGCATCTGCTGAAGTCGGTATAGTTCAGTGACCAGTGACTATGCCTTCGTCATATTAACTTTCCTAAAACAACTGATACAAAGAGACACTAATGCACATCAGAAAAATGCGTGGTGTTGTTATTTAATGACTGTCGGATACAGGGATTGAAACCAGGATCTTCGGTTTTGTAGTCAACGTGCTAACTACTTCAGCCAACGCCACCCTGACTATGATTTAATTATATTAAATTATTATAAAAAGCAAACTTTAATAATATTATTATCTGAGTTAATAATAATATTATCTTCAAACACAATGAACGTTGTTACACCTAATCTCAGTATTGTAAATATGACAACAATATTGTTAGATGTGACTAAAATATAATTGAGACTCACCATACCATGTTCTAATATTATATTAATATTGTTAAATACGACCACAGTATTATTTAATATAATAATACTATTTTGTTTTTAATCATATGTTTATTGTAGAAACAGCAGCTGTGCGTTAAATTCGAAATAAAAATAATTTAATATTTAGTGATTTTTTTATTTAAGTTTAAAATAATCTAAGCACTAATAATCCCAAATTAATATTTTACTTATTAAGTATTATATTATAAACTTTCATTTAAACAAATGAGAAGCTTAAAACAAATAACAAAGTTGAAACAAGAACTCAATAATCAACATGTTTTTTATTTTCTTTACCATTACTACATTGGCTGACTTAATAAAAAAAATATTTTACATAATAAGTAAAATATTAATTTGGGATTATTAGTGCGTTTAAAAAAATTTAAAATTAAATTTTAACAATTCCTATAAAAAATCAGTATTTATTAAATTGACTGCACCAAGTCAAAAAATACTTGTGTGGCAACACTCTATTCTTAAATAGCTGTTGTTGTTATTTACATTTATTTTCTTTTTACATACTTTTACAACTACAATTTGATGCTGAAAAAAAGTCAGCCAATGTATAACATAGCATATAACATAGTAAAGGCCCAACTATAATATGAATAAGCTAGCTTAAGCAACTGTGCGGTTACATATAAAACGCATGTGGGAAACTATAATGTACTTAACAAACTTTTCGTCAAGTTTCGTCAAATGTCATTTGCTTAAGTAAAGTGCCAAACTGAACGCACATTCCGTAAGGGAACAACTGTTTGTGCATTTTTTTAAACTAAAACAAGCAGCAGCAGAAAATATTCATTGATTTTAAATATTTTTTTATTGTTTCTTATTTTAAACTCAGAAAATAAAGCAAAACTTTTATTTTAATTGTTTGTTTTACAATACACATATACACACATACACATGTATTTATTTAAGTATATTCACTGTTGTACTTTTTAGTAGGCAAAACAAATAAAACAAGTAATAAGGTGATGGATATATTTATATGTGAATTTCTAATAGATTAGGACATTCTCTCAAGTTAGTTTGATTGAATTGCATTCATTTAGGAGTTATGAGAAGAAAAAAAATTACTACAAAATTATTGACAATACCTAGATGTGCAGCTGTGGCTAAATAATACTTAAGTGCATGTAAGTACATTGTGGCCACCTAAAAGTCACATCTGAATTGTTTAAGCATTTGACAGACTTATCATTCAATTCTGACATTAGCTTAAGCCAGCTTATTCATATTATAGTTGGGCCTTAACTCTAGTTGTTCTAAGAAACTTTGGGTAAAGGTTCCTTGATGATCTGCATTAGCAACAGTGAAATGCGCATAGGATCCAGCTAAACCCCTCAATAATCAATTTCAATGTATTTTTAATAAAAAAATATTTTACTTAATAAGTAAAATATTAATTTGGGATTATTAGTGCGTTTAAAAAATTTTAAACTATAATTTAATATTGTTGAAATAAAATGTATATATAGAAATGTATACTTACATGACATACAGACATGTCTGTATAAAAAGATACACAAATGTTTAAATATTTTTATTGGTCTATCCTTTTGTTTATCCTTTATTTATTTATTCATTTGTTTAACACCACCCGTGCACTACCGATAGCTTACAAACGAAATACTGAACCGACAGATGTTTCCGAAAAATATTGTTTTTTAAACTTAACATAGTATGGTTTTGGATAACATTAAATTGTTATTTCCATCATACTATTTTTAAATAATAATACAAATTATATTGTAGTCACAAATTTTTAACAAAACTATATTGTTAAACTCTGACCATATCACAAATTTTTTTATGGATGTGATAATGTAATTATTAATATCAAACATTACTCTGTTTGTTATAACGAAATTAATGTTTAAAATAACAATAACTAGTTTTCAACGACCAAACATTTGATTCAGAGAACATAATATTGTTTTCTCAACCATTCTACAACCATATCTTTTCTTTGCGTGTAGGTGGACATCAGCTGGAACTAGTTACTGAATGCATGGATCTAGGTGTTATTTTTGACCCAAAATTAAGTTTTAAAAAACATATTATTTTGACGGTAAATAAAGCCCGTGGTGTGCTGGCATTTATTAAACGTTGGTCTAAGGAATTTACAGAGCCTACAATAACTAAACGTTTGTACATTTCACTGGTAAGGCCTATTTTTGAATACGGATCAATTATCTGGGATCCTTACACTGATTACGAGAAAAAATCTATTGAATCTGTTCAGAAACAACTTCCTTTATTCTGCTTGGGTAATTCTTCCTGGAACCCTAATATAAGTCTTCAACCATATACCGCTAGATTAGCTAGAATTAGAATGCCCACGTTGGAAAGTAGACGATTAATACTAAATGTGACCTTTCTTGTAAATTTGATGAAAGGTGCAGTCTATTCGGAGTTCCTGCTCAGCAAAGTAAATTTTAATGTGCCAGTGAGAATAAGTCACAATTTTACCCCCACTTCATTTAAAATGTCAACAAACTAATTATGCTAATGCTGATCCGCTGAGAAGATTATGTCAAAACTATAATAATTTCTATAATTTTATTGATTTTAATGTAAATGTAAATAGTATTAGGCGTAATATAATTTTGACCTTGAATAATGCTTAATAACGAATCTAAAAATT
This sequence comes from Tachina grossa, assembly GCA_949987645.1. Taxonomy (NCBI): domain Eukaryota; kingdom Metazoa; phylum Arthropoda; class Insecta; order Diptera; family Tachinidae; genus Tachina; species Tachina grossa. Next base: position 61,030,902 of record OX465278.1, on the reverse strand, counting down.
AATTTGGCATATTGGATAGTTTGATGTGCTAGGGACAATATATCTAATCATGAAACTTTGACCTGTGAGCCGATAATTGGTCAAATGTTTTAGAAAGTTTCATCATGAAGCCTCGTAAACGTCACCTGCGTTCGGGAGGATTTAAGGGATTTTAAATCTGTTAAATTATTGTTGATGTTTACTCATTATCAATCCAGCAGAGATTTTCACAAATTAAATGTTAATATTGGGTAAATATTAGCACGACGACTTTACACAAAAAATTTTGAATTATTTTGCATTAATTGAAATTTCTATTGACCAAATACAAAGTGAAGAAGTACGTGAGCTTAAAGTACAGCTAATATTTTTTTTTATTTAGTCATGGGTCCATCCATTATTTTAAATAAGATTTTCCTGAACTTTTCTCCAGACTGAAAATTTGTCACATGACGGCTGGCGGCGTATAATCCACCACGCTGCAGCCAGCCGACGATTTCTTTCAATATTTTACCAGAGTTATTATCTGAAGCAGTTTTAGTCAAGAGGAATTAATTTTTTGTTTGTTTTTAAATGTGCATATATAATATGCTGTCATCTGCAAAATTAGAGTTTGTGCTCTTTGTAATAAAATACCAGTAGAATGAAACAAAAATTTTCTAGGTGGTCGCACCTTTAGCCAGCATTTTTGCTGGTTTTTCAACACCTATTTAGTTCAAATCCAAACATAAATTATTACCCAACCTGCTGGAAAGACATTAACAAAAACAAAACTTTCATTTTCTACTTCAATCATTTAATTAATATTCAGTGTTTTGGTTTATAAATAATCAATCACCCAGCAACTTTACCAAAAACAAAAAAAAAAAAACAAAACATAAAATATATTAAAAGAAATTTAAATATTAGATTATTTTTATTATGTTTTCGAAATTATAATTTATTGTTCAGTTATTTATCATTTAATAAGATTTGAAAATAAAAAAAAATAAACCATTTTTTATTGTTATGAAAATAAATAAATTCTTGCATGTTGCTTTCTTAAGTCTTTTGTTTCAAGCCAAATTTTCTTTTTTTTTTATTTATGGGCCATAAAGTTGAAAGAAATTTATTGATTTTGTTTGATAATGCGAGTTTGTTTAAACGACTTTCTGCTATTGTTAAGTTATAATTTCTACGATTATACATTTATACAATATGTGTTAAAATATTTTCTTTTAAATTTAGTTAGTTATTAGTAACTACTCTTGATAATAATAGTAATAAAAAACAACATAAAAACTAATTTGATTTTGAAATATATATATGTAGTTAATATATCGTTATCTTTACTTGTGGGAAATAAAGACATAAAACTTGTACAAATAAGTTAAGGCATTATTTTTATTGCGACTCTAAAACAGGAAAAAATTTAAAAAAAAAATCAAAATTCTGATGGTATCAGGTTTTTTACTAATGCCGAGGTTATATTTTACATTTAAAAATTAACAAAAATCAATCAAATTTTGCCAACAAAATCAAGGGCTTATTTTTTTTTTTTTTTTTTTTTTTGTATTAATCATAATGATTTACACCGATTCAATATCACAGACAGTTAAAGTCGGTAAATTTTTATTTCTAGAAGTATTTGAGAAAGAAAAATTACATCATAACTAGGGAAAGGATTTTCATGCATTTAAAATCACGTTTTATGTACATAAAATATGCAGTAAAAATATACAAATATGTATTTAAAACTAATAAAATATGCATTTATCAACTTTTTTCAACATTTAATAACATTAAAAACTTAAAAAAAGAAGCCTCATTGCTTTCTCGACAAACATTTTGTCATTAAAAACTTTAAAAAAAACATAAAATGCTCATCTTCAATGCTTTCTTAACAAATATTTTGTCAAATCATATGAAATATGTACAAAATAAATTTAAGTGGAACTTTTATTTACGTTCATGAATTAATAAAACTAACGTTCCACGTCAGCAGCATGGCTATTTTGTTTCTGGAAGATTCAGTTTCTAAATTTTAGTTGTTAGAACTATAAACTATTGATGCAATTTGTTTCATAATTTTTAAATCCATAATTTGTTTGTATAACTATTTCTTATTTATTTTCAGACATTGGCGTAGCTAGACATTTTTTCTCGGGGGGGCAAACACAATTTTTTTAATTAGTGTTTTTGATGGGAATTGTTAAAATTTAAGCTTAAAATTTTTTAAACGCACTAATAATCCCAAATTAATATTTTACTTATTAAGTTAAATATATATTTTTTATTAAAAATACATTGAAATTGGAAATTAAAAAAATATATTTTACTTAATAAGTAAAATATTAATAAGTAAAATATTGGTTTGGGATTATTAGTGCGTTTAAAAAAATTTTATACAGATTTTTTTATTTAAAATTTTTTTTTATTTAAGTTAAAACATAAATTAACAGTCCAGTTTCAATAAGAAAAATTAAGTTATAATTAAAACTAAAAAAACAAAACATTAAAAACAAAAACAATATATAGACAAAAAGTATAGTATGTATTAGAAAAAAAATAAATAATAATAATAATAATCTAATAAAAATAAACTAAATAATAATAAAACAACAACAACAACAACAACAAGTTTATATGTTCATATGGAAAAATTATTTATGTATATACTATATTTGAATAGAATATTTTGAAAAGATGCAAGCAAGAAATGATTTCATTCATCATTCATGATTTCATTTCTTAATAATTTATTACTTAATTTAAAAAAAATGTATCTGTTGGTGCATAAATAAAAATAGAAAATTGCCATTTATTATTTAGTTTCCCTTCCAATATTGAAGTTCTGAATCAATACTATATTGTTGCGATGAATGAACATACATACATAAATAAGTAGAAACATCTGTATGCAAGTATGTATGTATACGTGTTCAATTGAAAAAAATTTTATGTGCATATATGCATACATATCGATAGTTGAGTTTTTCAGTGATTTCAATAAATTTCACACTAATACACCTCATCACAAAAATTTATTGCAATAGTGTAAAAATAGCGCTTTTACAAGCAGTTGTACAAAAAAGTTACATTTTGAATATTACACTTTCTATTATGTTTTACCTTCTCCTGTAAAGATACAATTATTTGCGTTAGGGCCTTTCCATTTGAGACCAACGATATATTGACCTGTGTAAGTTGATATCCTATCAAAAATTTCGGTCATCAAAAGTACTGATACCAAAATTTGGACCTAGGAATATTTTTCACAAGTTTTCCTCTAGTCTAACAAAGTTGTATATGAACATGAATTGTTTTGTTTTGTTTTCTAATAAAAATAAAACATATGTATACATGTTGAAAGCGGAAATTTTGATTTGTTCGATGTTCTGACGATTTTTCGGACATGAAATGACGATTACTTTATATTTTATCGGGATTTCGGCGATTTTTCCATCATTTTAATTGGCAGCCCTGGATTGAACCATAAATATGCATACATACATACATGCATGTGTGTGTACGAGTATATATAGTATAATTAATATATACAAGGTATTTGCAGATCATAATTTTTCGCAATTTTTTTTAATTTTACTCTAAATAAAAATTGGTGGCTATTGTTATAAACAATTTGACAGTAGAAAATCTTAAGAACACCTTAAAACAACTTGTCTTGCTACTAACTACGTACACTAATACAATTTTATTAAGAATTTGTTGAAAGCAATATACACACATACATATCTACACACATGCATTATAAATTCACAAGGAGTTTACTATTTGTGATGTTAAACTTATAGTTTTTTGGGTATTTGTTATCTAATAAAATTATGCATATTTAGCGATTATTCGAAAAGTTTGTATAAAAATTTCTGGTGATTTTCATGAGTAATTTTAAAATAAATAAAAAATAGAATTTTTTAATATTACAGGCAAAAGAATATGTTTTAAAAAGAATTTGTAAAAAATTTGTAATAAAGGCCTAGCTATGCCTATGTTTTCAGAGCATAAATTTTTTTTAACGCACCTTTAATTAATTTAATTTCAGCTGTTTAAGTAACAAAAGCCTCTAATTTTGCTATAGTGTGAACAACACAGCAATACTATGTGTGCACAAATATCGATTTATTAAGTTTTTTTGACTTTAAAATTTCTTTAATTTTGTTAAAAGAAACATAGTACCCGACAGCCTTTTGCCACGTTACCCATCTAGTTACTATAGGATGTATCCATATCGTATCAATGGATATTTTTCATTAAATGCTACAACACGCAAAGGGGCCTACAAAAGCACTTTATATCTACATGAAATTAATGCGGAACCAGTTTGTTTTTAATTTTCAATGGTATTGGTGCTCTTGACTTAAGTCAATCTATTGAATTTTTCAAATGAGTTGAAGGAGTCCCACGGGGTTTTTGAACACCGAATAATAAAATGCGGTCGCAAATTTTTCTTGATTTCTCCTTTTTTTTGTTCTTAGACAGTCGTAAGTAAAAACTGCAGCTTTGCAACTAATCGAAAAACCAAAATTTTATTTATAGCATGGAAAAAACAAAAAAAATGCATTAAAAAAATGCATTTATAATGAATTATGTAAAATAATGTATTTATTATAAAATATGCAAAAATATGCATTAACAAATCCATACCATTTTGTCGCAAATTTGTTGATTCGCAAAGATATTTAATTTACGTTGATCTACGACCAACGACAAAAAACATGTATTTACATGAAAATCCTTTCCCTAATCATAACTGAATCGAAAAACAAGCAAACAGGTGTATAAAAATTACAAAAAAAAATAAATTTCGTTTTCAGTAACCAAATTCATTGAACCAGTAAATATTTTGTACGAATGCGGACAATTTTGTAAAAATTTAACTGGAAAAAAAAATTTTATTTTTGGTTAATTTATTATGGCATTAGAGAAAATAAAGTTAACTGAAACTCAAAATGTTTTCAGTAAAATTTATTAATAGGAACAGATTTGTTTTTATTATTCAGCAAATTTTTTTTTTATATTTTACAAACACATTCACTAAAATTTTTCGTATTGTCAGAAAATAAATTAACTGAATCAATAACAATACTTACAAATTAAAAAAAAAAAAAAAAAAATAGTAAACGTTTTATTAAAAAAAAAAAATTACTGAATCAAATAAAAAGTTCTATTTTTTTACTTTCAAAAATTGGCTTGTTTTTATGGTTCGTTCATTTCGCTCCTGCTTTTGGAACTCGTTAGTAGACTTCAACCCAAAAACTTTTTGAATTTAGCTAACAAACTTTGTATGTTTATAGTAAGACTCTTAATACTATATTGAGAGTCACAATATACAAACATAATAAGTTTGAAAACCGCAAGCAAAAATCTTAAAAAAAATTAAATATTTTTTATATCTATAAAACAATTTGTAGAAAATATAAAAAAAATCAGACAAATTTTTTCACAATATATAAAAATAAATTTAACTGAAAATAACAAATTTAAATATAAAAAAAAAATAAATCTAAAAATTTTTTTTACAAATTTTACTTTATATGGATAATTTTCATTGTATACAGTTTTTTTTACATAAAATCAAATTGGAACAAATAATTTACTGGAACAGTAAAAAATATTTACTGAAACTAAATTATATTTCAAAACACACGTTTGTTTGAAATTTTTTTGGGAATAATTTTTTTTTGTGTAGAGTATTGAAAATAGGAAATAAATTTGATATGAAAAAATATCAAATATTTTTGGTACTTTTGCTAAATGTTAACATATAAGGGAAGCAAATTCTACCGTGTTTTTAACTTTTCGTATGTATTTTCTATTTCATTAAATTAATAAATACATTTCATTATCATCGACAACATCCGCTTAATTAATTTGGGGTGAAAGGAAAATTTAAACTGGAAGTATTTTAATCGAACCAGAAATAGGCAGACATTTTTTTTTGGTAATTTTTATCACTTTTTATTTTGTTGACACATAACATCACCCTAGAATAGTTTTGGTCCATTGACCATTCTTGAAACAAATAAGTTGGGTATGGAATATGTATATGTATATTTTATATACTTTCTTTCTTAATAAAAAACGCGTTTCAAGAAATTTATTATGTTTTTGAGATATTAAGCATTCATTTTGTTCCATATTCACTATTTTTAGGTTTAATAAGTATTGTTTTGCTGTACACGTCACTGTTTGGCGATTGCGTCAAACTCTTCATATAGAAATGTACGAAGTAAAGTTAACTCTTGTTTTGCTGCATTTCTATAAGAAATTAATAATAAAAACAAAAAGGTGCTGTAATAAAAATAAAACAACGACTGTTATACTATATTTCCACCAGCATGCTTTAGACAAATCATGATGATTTGTGCAAATCATGTTAATTTATACATGATTTACCATACATTTTCCATATGGATAAATCACCTTAAAGTAGTTGATTTATTATAAATAATGTCGAAAGTACTATTTTTCGAACTAAATTTATATATGCAACCCTGCGTTGCTTTTAAAATTACAAACTCCATCCCTGGGTCATCCATCAATAGTGATTGACAATTTCCAAAAAAAAAATGACATTAAGGAATATTTAATCAATTTTAAATGTCAACTACATGTAAATAAAATTCACATTACAGCTGCTGCGCCCACCTCATAAGGCACGTGCATAAATTGAATACGAAAATTCGAACAACAAATCACTCACAAGTTCGGTGGAAACACTTTGAAGTGATTTATTTAAACCTACTTGATTTAAAGCCGAAGGGAACTATTAAGCAAAACCATCGTCATCCAGATGCAGCCGCCCATTAGATTTTTTTAGTACAAACTTATTAAACACTAAAAAAGAAAAGAAGAGAAAAAAAATTTAAAATAAACCATTTTTCATCGATGTAAATACGAATTAGCCAACATCACCCTTTTAGCACACCCTGACGCCGAAGCCGACTTAGCCATTTACGCAGACGCCTCCGATGCAGCCGTCGGAGCGACACTACACCAAAAAATTGACAATAGCCTTCAGCTTTTGGCCTTTTATTCAAAAAACTTAACCAGCACACAACAGAAGTAATCAGCATATGACCGTGAGCTAACAGCAATGTATCAAGCTGTGTGCCACTTCCGGTATATGATAGAAGGACGACGGTGCTAGATCGTCACTCTGATATTTGCGTTTCAACAAAAGCTAGAAAAAGCTTCCCCTCGAAGGATAAGTTAACTCGACTTCATCAGCTAATTCACCACCGACATTTGTCATACAACAGGTGCAGCCAACTAGTAGACTACTCTCGCATAGCAGCGGCACAGCAGACTGATGAGGAGCTTCACCTAATGCTTCACAATTTGGGTAGTCACTTAAACTTAAACCCTTCCCTATTCCAGGTTGTAGTGGCCATTTAATTTGCGAGACATCTACGTCCAATATTCGCCCTTTTATTCGTAAGGAATTTCACCATACCATTTTGAGGACAATACATAATTTGTCATACCCTGGTGTTAGGGCTACTATAAAACTAGGCACTGCAAGGTTCTACTGGCTGGGCGTAAGAAGAGATTGCTTCAACTTCGTTGGGAATTGTTTGCAATGTCAACGATCTAAGGTTCAACGTCACACGCGTTCAACTCCGGCTAAATACGACCCGTCTAGACAACGTTTTGCACAAATCAACATTGATATCGTGATTTCTGATATAAACACGGAATCTGTTGTAAAAGCCCTCTTGTTCCAATTAATAGCAAGATTCGTAGTCCCAGCGCAAATAACATCGTAATAATAACATAATTGGGAGGTAGCATCAAACTTTTAATCCAAACGAATGGGTATCACAATTACCCAAGATCTTACTAGGCTTACGAGTCGTTTACAAATCGGATATCAACGATTCACTAGCAGAATTGGATGGAACAATCCTTACATTACCAGGAGAATTTTTCAGTAAAAAAAATATCTATAGTTAAAATAAATTTAGAAAAGTGGTGTATGCGGCACAAAACGAATTTTTACTTTTCCAATAAATTAATAAAAACTTCTAACTTAATTCATGAAAAATCACAAAAATTTAAATTTTTATTCAAAACATTTATCGGAAGTGTTAATAAATATAAAAGAAATCTATCGGGTATATTTTAAGAAAACTTTATGTAAACCTTCTTTGTCGTTTTTCTCCAATCCAACTTTGTGGGGTATGGGCTAAACCAATTGTGAGGCGACGATAAGCTTTTGATTTTAAGCGTGTTAATATTAGTTTGGGGGAATTCTTTTTCAAATTTTCATTATTACGTTTCATTGACTTTGTGTTCGGACTTATTCTTCTTTTAGACTATTTTTTATTGCTGTTTAAATTTTTTTGTTTTGTGTGATTTTTGTTTGTTTTGGAAATATTTCACTATCACGATTTTTTCAGTTCTTGGCGTTTCAATCAATTTTGAAAAATTTTATGTTCATGGTAAAACAAAGGCAACAAAAAAGTCCCAAATGAAAGAAATCAGATTAGAAAAAATTAAGTAACTCTCATTGGTTTTTCCATGTAACATTGGGACTTATTTCATTATTAAATAAATCCTAATATATTGGAAATTAAGTAATTTTTAATTGAAATAACTCGAAATGAAAAAATCTTGTTGGGACTCATTTCATTTTCTTCTGTCATTGCAAATTATTTAATTTTTCTAGTAGCAGTTCTTTTATATTTGTTTTGCTTGTTTGGCAGTTATTTATTTATTTTTTGGGAGTTGATGGTGGAGAGATGGACAATGTTGCAAAGAAGGCAGATCTTTGCGAACCTGGAGATATTGAGCGTAACTCAGCTGGAAACGAAAACTGCAACAAATTAGTATGCACCAAGCCTCTATTTTTAGTGGAAGGATATATCAGATTCGACACAGATTTGATACTGGATTTTACTTAAAAATTATTATACATTTCATCGTTACATTTAATTTATGTATGTTATTAAATTTCAGCTATTTTCACTTCTTTGTAAAGTTATTGACCTTCCTAAAGCATAAATAATACATAAATTGCCTAAATGCAAAATAATTTAAATTTATGGCTCATTAGTTTAAGTTTTTTTATGTATAAAAAAATATTTATATTAATTTACGTTTTTTATATCTTCAAAAAAAAAAAAAACTTTGAAGTGTGTAAATTAATGAGCGTATTGGAGATAACTGAAATAGTATTTTATATTTTAATAAAAGCTGCGGTCATTAAGGTTTAACAGCATGTACTTGTATAACACAAAAGGAAAATTAATACAAAAGTGCCATATAAACTTTTGTAACATATAATTAATTAATTAAAATAGAAATCAATTAAATTTATTAAATTGCACTCATTTATTTATTATTATTAATCACTCCTCTAGGCACATACGATTTTTTACAAAAATCGTTTTATATTTTCAACACTGTGCCACTCCACTGTGTGGCTTCTTTAGGTAATATATTTTTTATATACTCGTATGTATATAAAATGATTTCTATGAAAAATTAAATAACCTGAAGCTAGACAAAACTGACTACATACATTTATATGTTTATCTATAATGCATAGATTTAGTACATTAATAAATTTATGATGTAAAAACTACGAATATTTTTGTAAAATGAACCAAATTTTTTGTTTATTTTACCTATGAAATATTTTGAGTGTATGCGTGCATGATTTTATTACATTAATAAATTTGTGATGAAATTTCTTTATGTATATTGAAAAGAGTTGAATTATTTGGAATAATTTGGCTAACTTAATTATTATTTTATAGTAGTCATTTAATTTGAAGGCAGAAAATTATTATTATAAAATAAAATTGTTTTTTCAAGTCAATATACATACATATTACAATTAATAAGAAAAACTTTTTTAATTTGCTATTCAACATTTGGCAGCAAAGTTTTAATTGATTCATTCATTCCATTCGCATTTTAAAGCAACACTAAAATAATCATTATTATTTCTACGCTAAAAAAAATCAATAGAAAATGTTTTCTTGCATTTTCCAAAATAATTTTTTATTTCATATGAGGAAGAAGCTCTTTTGTAATATATACGAAAGACTATAAACTGATTGAGTTCAAATATATAAAATCTAATGTTAAAGATGTTTCGTTGACGAAAATTTTGCAAAAAGTCCTTTTACTTTTCAACTTAGAAAGCTCTTGTCAAATTGGTTTTCAAGACTCTTTTCGCACTTCAAAAAACAACAGCGTATCTACATATATTTTGGAGAAATGCGTTGGGACTTCTGATGTGCATTTTTTCCTATTTTCACTTATGTTTTATTTACGAGTATAGACCATAACTTTATAAATTTTTTTATTATGAATCATATTTTAAAGCTTTCCTTGATACCACTCTGGCATAACAAAAATTAAAAATCAGAATTAATTTTTTAGTCAGGCTTAAGTTCAGTAATTTCAATTCTTTTATTGAATAAAATATTTTTATTAATTAATATGAGTTTCTAAAGAAGAGAAGAAAAATTTAATTAGACTTTTAAGCGGGGGGAAATACCGATATTTTTCTGTGCAGCAACGCACTTCATCAGCACCCTAGTTTATATATATACTTGGGTAGAGATTGTTATTAACATCAGCTATTTAACTTAAATTCTAATGAAACCGAATGTGAGAAATGTTGGAATACCAAATAAAAGGTAGAAAGCAACAACAAAGTAACATAATATGCACTACTATAATACTTATATGTATGTACCGACGGTGCATCGAATAAGTAAAAATAATTAATGTGATGATCGTAAAAGATAAGCAAGAATAGTTAAACATACGTAGGTAGAGTAATATAACTTCGTGCTAACCTAAATAGAAAAATGAAAAAATGGAAAAACAGGGGAAATAAATAGTGATACTTACTTATGTATTTACCAAAGGTAAATCAATAATTGTACACAACAATCATTACTCACATTCCGTTTCATTAGAATTTAAGTTAAATAGCTGATGTTAATAACAATCCCTACCCAAGTAGATAGACTAGGGTGCTGATGAAGTGCGTTGCTGCATAGAAAAATATCGGTATTTCCACCAGTTTAAAAGTCTTATTTAATTTTTCTTCTCTTCTTTAGAAACTCACATTAATTAATAAAAATATTTCATTCAATAAAAGAATTGAAATTACTGGAACTTAAGCCTGACTAAAAAATTAATTCTGATTAAAAATTCACTATAGTTCAATTAAAATCTATAAATGCCTCAAAGATTAAAAATTTTAAAAACCCCCGATTTATACAGAAAAGATATTATATCTTCTAAACGGCTGAACCGATTTTCTTTAAACATGGCTAAGCTAACTCTCGATCAAGTCACTTTTCTAACATAAAAAACAAATTTAAAATCGGTTCGGCCGTTTGGTCTGTACGTGGACTTGTACCGACACACATATACACAGATGCACAGACACACACTACAAACTTATAACATTCCTTTTTGTGGGGGGGGGGGGGGGTTAATAAATAAATTCAGTAAAGTGCGACTCTGACTCGCACACGAAGGGTTCCGTACGAACACTAGATATGTAATTTAATACAAACTTCATCCTATATAATATATAGTTTTGGCTTTTTTTCGTTTTTGGGGTCTTTTCGGCTTTTTTGTTTTGGCGTTTTTTCGATTTTGGCGATTTTTTTAAGTTTTGGCTCTTTTTTTAGTTTCACACTTTATGTTCTTGTTTCGGCAATTTTTTATATTTTTGGCGATTTTTTAATTTTTGCGATTTTTTTTATAAATTTTTTTTTCAGTTTTGGCGACATTTTCGCGTTTTGGCGATTTTTTTCGATTTTTGGGGTCTTTTTCATTTTGGCGATTTTTTCGAATCTGGCGATTTATTTAAGTGTTAGAATTTTTTTTTTAATTTTGGCATTTTTTTTGTTTTGGCGATTTTTTTGAAATTTTTGGCGATTTTTTTTTTTGGTTTGGCGATTTTATAATTTTCGGTTTTTTAGTTTTACCGTTTTTAAATTTTCAACTGTTTGCCTCTTACGGTTTCCAAGATATAGCAATTTGTCAAAATTATATAGTCAAAACTGCATTAACTGATGGACCACCCTTTAATTTAATTTTTTTTAAATTTTAGTGTTAATTGTTGTAGTTTGTATAAAAATACACTAATTTTACAAATTTCAAGTTTCAATTGCTTAATTCACAAAACCTCTTGTATCTCTGTATCGATTGTATTATCATATTAAATACAAGAGTGTAACATTTGTTGTATGAAATTTTCATATAAAAATGAAATCCACTATTACAATTTTATTTCATATGTTTTTAAAATGTTGTATTCAAAGAGAGGCTCTCTGAGAGAATTTGTATGTAGCTTGTTCTTCTTTTTTCATTAAAAATACGAAATACATTAATACACAACACAGAGGGTGTTCACAATTAAAAAACCAAAAGTGTATTTGATACACAAATACACGATAAAGATTGTTGTGAATTAAGCAAATATAAATATGTTCATACCATACAATTGTAGGTATATTACATTGGATTTTAACATTTTTCGTTGCTCGTTTTGGAACACCCTTTAATTTTTAATTCTTATGTATTTGTTGTTGTAGCGGCCAAGGTTCTACATACTCCGTGCAAATTTCAGGTCCGTAGCTCTTACGGTTTCTGAGAAAATACCGTGTGACGGACAGACGGACAGCGTAGCGAAAACAATAGGGTTCCTTTTCACATTTGGTGTACGGAACCCTAAAAAGAGCTTCTTAGGTATAACCAACGCACTCACAAAATTATTGCTGTGACAGAATATAACAATAAATTGTATTAGAAATCTATTAAAAAAAACTCATGCGTTTCAAAATTATTTAAAATTTTATGCATAAGTGTTCACACATTAGAGGCCTGCGTAAACAGTCTTGAAATGTAAATATGTATTTTTAGTTAGTTTAATTGTTATTGTTTGAACTTCATTTTTTTCTATATTTTATTTTATTTATTAAATATTCTGACAACACATAGTTGAACGGAACAGCCAGCCGTTTTTGAAGGCCACTAAACCTTCATCATCAGCGTTCTTTTGTGTTTGGTCCACTGTGTGTGCTTTATATACGTAACTTTTTACTTTTTTGCAAATGGAATATGTGAATTGTTTTGATTCATCGTATTTCAATTTGCTGAAAGGTTTTTTGTAATGAAAGCTCAAATTTACTATGTGTTGTCAGAATATTTACAACTAACTTTGATGTTATTTGTTCATTAATAACTATCACATGTAATTTGGCTTACAAGGCGATACGAACTTTAGCCTGTTCAATTCATAAAATATAGTAAATATGTCTTGTTTTTTAAATGTATTCTCATATCATGTATTATACTAAACCAATATAATAAATGCTGTCGTTTAATAAGCGAAGCACTATAGATGTATTGATGTTCGTGTATATGAGTGTGTTTAAGCGATGTCGCGAAGACTTCTTGTTCGTAACAAACAATCAAAAGAAGTAGTGTTGATGCGAGTGTGCTTGTTATTTTGCATATTGTACGTTTGAGTGTGTGTGTGTGTGTGTGTAAGATGCGACTGTTATAAAAAATTTATTTTAATTTTGATTTTTAATATTAAAGTTTGAAAAAAACGTATTAAATGAATATCTATCGTAATTGTCGTATTACGACTTCGATTGCAATTACTTTGTTTAATATTTACAAAAAATTGGAAGGCTTTTAAGTCTAGTTCAAAACGTCGTAGTCAAAGTCAAAATATGAAAAGCTAACGTGATTGCAATTAATTGTTGATGCATGCTTGTTTTTATATGTGTGCATATTTTTTAAAAGAAATTGATTTCATGTTACCCATTTTTTCACTTTGATAATCGAAATGTTGCATAAAGTATGCTAAAAATAAATGTCAAATAAAACAGTAAATTCCTCATTAGTCTTTACTTTCTGTTGCTGTTCTGTGCTGTACCTTTCTGCTTTTTATGTAGTAACTTATCAGCTGTTTCTGACCAGAAGGGTCGCACTTTTCTACTAAAGCGATGAGTTTTGTATTCTCCATTGTTAAGTTTCAATATAATTTTATGTTTTCTTTTAAAAATTACATTTTCCAAAATCTAAAAGCACAATGACATATTAATTCAAAGTGTTTTTATTTAATGTATGCTGTCACAAGTACTTAACAATTTTTTGATTTTCACAGGTTGAACCGAAACAGAACAGAACAAAACAGAAACAGTAACGAGTTTTATTAGATTTATATAAATAAAAAAGGGTCAGCTGATTCGTGACAGAACAGAAAGTAAAAACTAATTCTGCCTTAACGCTAGAAGGCACCAACTGCTTTTTGCTGCTATCGATTTTGTTCTAGTTTTCTTGTCCATCTTCTTCAAAGTCAACATTAAAAATTTCATTGCTGTTATAATATGCTCAAAATTTTGAAATTTCTTCCCACTATTCATTATATCCAGTATACATTAATTTTTTCAATCAAGTAGCTGATGTTGAAAATTTTAATGTTTCTTTTATGGAATTTTCACTAAAGTGAATTTCGCTATATCGAGTTTTGACTATGCTTTTATTAATAATATTCCTACTTACCCACATGCACAGATAAATGCTTTTGAGAAATCTTTTACAAAAGTTGCTTTTAAAATTTCACTAAAAGTCTTAACATACCTGAAAATAAAGATAGGGAAAAATTTTTTAAGCAAAACATGCAAATTAAACAACACAAACATACAAATACAATATACATACATATATTTATATTAAAAAGAATATATTTAGCAATGAAAGTAAAATAGATAAAATAATTAACAAAACAGCTTGTTAACACAACACACTAACACAGATTTCATCAAACACATTAATCTTTGTTGAATATAAAAAAAAAAAATTGCAATCAACTAAAGTTGTTTTCAACAATTTGAAATAAAAGACTACTAAAAAATGAAAGAGCACAACTTTAAATTAATATCAAAAAGTTAAAACAAATAAAAACAGAGACAAAAGAAAACAGCTTAATTAAAAATTAAAAAAAAAAATTTTAAATAGTCAAAACACTTGTTGAAAAATTTTTAAAGGTGGCCGGATTCAGATGGTGCCTTTTTGTGCTGGCATCTTAATTCCAACTGGCGAAAGCTTTTCTAATTTGCGGTGATGTAGTAAATTCAACAAAAAATCTTTTATAATAACATTTAAAAAGAAAAAAAAAGAAAAAATTATAGACGAATACTTCTGTCACAAAGTTGTGTTCTTTAGCAATAATTCGTGTCTTAGGAGCTGCGTCCGTCCCTCAAAGTTAGACCTCAAGCCCATGTTTTGGATAGTTGCTTTAAAATACACGTAGTATACGTATGAAATAATTTAAAAGATATAAGCTCTTATTGTACATACACAATAGTGTCCTGCACAAGACTATTTATAAGACCTTTCAAGACATGAGAGATTTTTTCAAATGCTTTACTACAGCGAAATATTCTAAAAGAATCGCTAAGCAACACTGTTGGCAAGTAATTTTTTTCGGTGGTTTCTCTTGCAGACAGTGTTGTTTACCGATTCTTTCAATAATATTTGGCATTAACTTAAATATTGTATTTATCAATATTGCGTATCTTAAAATATCATTTAAATTACTTTGTTTGTGTTGGTGTTTATCTTGCTTGTTGATTGACTCAACGTGGTCTGATGTGCTGATGTTGTTGTTTATTTTGATTGTTGGTGTTGTATACGTGTAAATTCCGACAAGAAGCCGAAAAACGTCGTGGATTGTTTTTTTTTTAGATTATATCAACGAAATGCGCCATGCAGATGAATCATAAGAAATCATGTTTTGCGTGTATTCATTATTTGCGTACCTAATAACGATTTGCTCTTTAGCTGAGTGGTAAGTACGTTAGTCTATTAGTCAAGAGGTTGCCGGTTCGACTCATCCCAAACGCCTTTAAATTAAAATTTAATAAAAAACCAATTTGTAAAAAAAATTAAACAAATAACGAAAAACAACACTTTAGAATTTGAAAAATAAATTCATTAAAAATTTTTGTTTGCTGTTAACAACTCAATTGTGAATAACACAATAATTTTAATTGGAAATAATTGAGTTGATTTTGCTTTCTTATGTTACAAATGTGTGTTTGTATTTGCAAAAATCATTGTAGGTGCCTTTTTAAATAATATTTTATTTGTATTCACAAATAAATTAGTTGTATTTACAATTCTTTTTTTTTTCTGTGTAGGTATGCGAGGTATCAGTGCAATTTTTAGACACATGTGATTTTTTATGGCCAGTCTATCAGAAACTGCCGGTGGAGCGAATAATGTAAATACTTTGGGCAATTTGGCTGGTCTAATGTGTATTCAAGTTTTTTAGATGCGGGTGTGTGTGCTATCAGAATATGCTGTTCCATGTTGAAGTCGTCTCTAGTTAATTATTTTAAAAATAGATAAATATTAAAAATGCAAAATAAATTATTCAACTATTGCTAATATCGAAAAAAAATATATTTGAATCAAGTTGGTTAGTCGAAAAGTTGCAATAGACCAAAAAATAAGTAAACTATTTTTCTTTTACAAAACAAATATGTATGTATTTAACATTGTATGTATACATATAATTACGTCGTCCGATGTCGGTGAAGGGTATATAATATTCGAATAATCCCAATATAGCACTCTTACTTGCTTTATTTTCAAAAGGAAATTTTAGCTTAAGTAACATGTTGCTGTTGCAAAAACTGTAAACAAAAAATAATTTGTACTTAAGCTTAAATTGTTTTTGCTATAAAATTGAAACGGTATATCTTATGGTTGTAAAATTTTGACATACATATAATGGCAATGATAACAATTTAATGATTTTTATAAAAAAAAAACACATTTCAAAAATCATATTGTTTAAGCTTCTTTGGCGGTAATGGCTCGAGATAATTAATTTTCATACAAATATAATTTTGTTATATAAAGGGTGGTTAAATTTTAAGGGCCGATGTTGAATTTGAATAAAACACAAATTATTTAGGAAATTATTGTCATTTCATTTTATTATGATAATATGGTATGGTTCAATTATGCCTGGAATAAAATATCGGCCATATGGCCGCCGTGACCCCCTTGATCCAATGGTCCAATTTTTCGATGATGCCGAGGCATAATTCAGGTTCTATGCCGTTAATGTGCCGAATTATCTCATCCTTCAGCTCTTGTTGCTGGCTTATCGACGTACACTTTTTCTTTCAAATAACTCCAAGGAAAGAAGTCCAACGGTGTCAAATCACATGATCTTGGCGGCCAATTGACAGCGCCACCACGTGAGATTACCCGGCCCTTGAATTTGTCACGCAAAAGAACAATTGTTTCGTTAGCTGTGTGAAAAGTGGCACCGTCATGTTGAAACCACAGATCGGCCACATCCATATCTTCCGATTCGGGCCATAAAAAGTTCGTTATCATCTCACGATAACGAACACCATTCACAGTAACTGCCTGACTGGCCCCATTTTGGAAAAAATACCATAAATCGTACCAAACAGTTACTCTTTGTGGGTGCATTTGTTTTTCGACAATCATTCTTGAATTACCATTCGCCCAAATGCCTCAATTGTGCTTATTTACGAATCCACTAATATGAAAATATGCCTCATCACTGAAGATGATTTTCTTCGATATGAATTTTGATTTGAATGCCCATTTTCATAATAAGCCTGAAAAACGTTAACGCGTTGCTCGATTGTGTATCTTTCCATTTTTCAAATTGAGTTAGTCTGAAATTGAGAAAAAAAAACTTGACGCTTAGGTGTGGTTCACATACAACATCGGCCCTTAAAATTTATGGCGTTTTGTTGGTTACTTTATTCATTATTTTCTAATATAGGGTCTGTCATCTAACGTTTTTTTTTCAACTAGTGCTTATTTCGTGAATGGTAACACTTAGCTCATGTCTGATTTGACACATAATTAGTTTTATCCTTCCGCTGAACGAGCCAACTGACCATCCAATGCGTTTTCGCTTCGCTAAGTGGGCCTGCGATCGACTTACAGCAGATGCCGATTTTGCCAAAAAAAAATCATCTTTTCAGATGAAGCTCATTTTGATCTTGGCGGGTATGTAAACAAGCAAAATTGTCACATTTGGGGCACAGAAAACCCGCACGCATACATTGAAAATCCGACGCATCCAAAACGAGTCGCTGTTTGGTGCGGATTTTGGTCCAGAGGCATAATTGGGCCATTGAGCAAGGAGTGGCCGTTACAGTCAATGGCGATCGTTATCGAGCCATGTTGAACGAATTTTTGTTCACAAAAATTGAAGAGGAGGATGTTGGCAACATTTGGTTTCAACAGGACGGCGCTACGTGCCACACAGCCGAAGCTGCAGTAGTTTTTTTATAGCATTTTCAAAAAAAAAAAGTTATCTGGCGGACCCTATGTATTAATTTTAGGAAAATAAATTCTTTCAGGCTAATGTTATTGACTAGAAGAGCTAAAATACTGCCATATATCATATTTTTATAAAATGTTGAATATATGGGCTTGAAGGCAACTTTGAGGGACGGACGCAACCCCTAAAATACAACTAATCACTTTGAAATTTTTTTACATAAAACTAAACCGATTTGGGGGGAGAGAATAAAAAAATAAAAAATAACGGCCACTCTAATGTACTACATGCGCCAGGCATTCATAATTGTCGGTGAATGTTTTTTAAAATGTTCGAGATATAAGTAATAGATATTTAAATTTAATTGAATTATACACTGAAAGGAAAATCATTTATTCAGAGAATGAAACGGTTTCATTAAATGTTCTGCATTATATTTATGAAACTTTTCATTAATACAATGAACAATTACATTGTATACATGAAATCTTTCAATCTCTGCTCTTCATGCGTTCTTCATAGTTCATTGTATTAATAAAAATTGTTACATTATTTAAATGACTCTCATTTTTAGTAAATTTGTGGCAAATATAAGTAAATTCCACAAATTTTATCTACTTATTGTATATAGTTTGTCAAACATAAAAAAAATCAAAAGTTATTTTGTTAAAAAATATTTTCTTTTTCTTACTTTTCTAATCCTTTTTAATTTAAAAGCCATATGGTCGTCATAAATGCAATGAAATCATTTAATTAATACAATGTAATATTCTTCATTGTATAGCAGATATATCTCTCTTTCTCTTTTTTTATCCATTTATCTCCCTCACCTCTATACAAACACATAAAGGTCGTGCCAAACTTCTTATAAAGATGCTTGATTTCTTAAGATTTTTGTTTGATCCTTTTAAACTTATGTTTGTGTATTGTGATTCTCAAGAACATATTAAGGGCCTGTTCATCTAGACGCGAACGATAGGTTCGATCGAATATTTATATTGGAAACAAAATCAAATTTCAGTTTTTTGTTTTTATTTCTAATATAAATTTTCGATCGAATCTATCGTTCGCATTTAGATGAACAGACCCTAAGAGTTTTACTATAAACATGTAAGTTTTTCGGCTTAATTAAAGCACTATTCGGGTTGAACTCTACTCATGACTTCCTTAAATTTTAAACGTTTTATTTTAATAAATACATACATATGTACATGTATTAAGTACATATGTATTTGTATTAATTAAAAAAAATTTAAAAAATCCATATATTTTTTATTAATTAGATGGTGTGGAAGGGATATAATTTCATATTTAAAAAAAAATCATTATTTACTGCTTATACATATATCATTATATTTATGAAAATCTCATCATTACTTTAATGAAATTTTCTTTATATTAATGAATAAACTTCATTTATAGTATGTAGAAACTTCATTTAATCAATGAAACAACTACATTATATTGATGAAAAAGTTTCCTTGAACTAATGAAATATTTTCATTCTATTTATGACACTGCCGCCAAAAATTAAGTTCATAAATACAATAAATCATTCTTTATTGATCCAATGAAGGGCTTCATTAGCTGACTTTTAATGAAACATTTCATTAATACAAAGAAGAATTTCATTGCCTTTCAGTGTAGAATGAATTTTAATCTAATTTTTATTTTAATATAATTTCTTAATCGCTCTTAGTTCATTCAGTATCTTCAATTCTTATAAAATAAATACGATAGAATGAAATATGATTTTATAAAGAAGAAAAAAAAAATTAAACTAGACTTTAGCTGGTGGAAATACCCAAATTTCTCTGTGCCGCCATTCATTATATTAGAATCCATGACCATTCCTAATTTTTTGAGATATTTTTTTTAATTTTCTTTTTAATTTGCTAAAATATTAAAACCTTCATGCAGTTTGCGGAACAGAAAATCATTATGCTGGAAGCACAAGTGGGAAGAACGACGAATTTTTCGTTGCGAAATAAGAAATAGGGCCAATCCCACGATGTCGACAACGTTCGACTTGTCGCACACTTACATTCAAAACAAAAACAAATTTTAATATTTTATTGTTTTTTCCAATGTAAGTGTGCGACAAGTCGAACGTCGTCGACATCGTGGGATTGGCCCATAAAATACATTTCCGTCGCACGGTGGTTCAGAATCTTTTTTCATTGGCCAAAACCTAAACCAAATTTTTACACCATCAGAAATGAAATATATCAGAAGTAATGTAAAAAAAAAAAAACTACGGCAAAAAACAAAGAATTTATGTTAATTAAAAAAAAACATTTGACTTGATATTTGATCAGGAATAAATTAATTTAATTAATTTGATCTAAAACTATTATCGATAAAAGGCTGCGGTTTTTTGTTATTTTTAACGAATGATATTTGCATAAAATTTTGATGATAACTCTGACACGCTTTGTTTTATTTTAATTCAAAGATAAAGAGCACTTAACGAAGAAGTATTTGTATTTAATTTCAAATGAGAATATTCATGATTGTCCTTAATTTTTCGTTACATTTACATATGCGTTTTTTTTCATTTTAAAACTATACGCAGCAAAACAAAATATGATTTGGAAGCAATATCAACTGAGGGAAGCAATGGATTGCATATTTGATAGCAAAAGCTTCAAAAAATGCTTCTGAAAAGCACTAACGTAGAGTGGGCTCTCCAACAAAGTAGAAAATCATCACAGAAAATTTTGTAAACCAGTAACGTATGCATCTGAGTATTACTTCTGTGATGCACTTTAGTAAGGCAAAAAGTTCATGGGTTTTTGCAAGTCGAATGTATTGCTTCATGCGCAACAGCAAGTGATTCAGTAAAATTGTCTGAGAAGCAGTAATTTTTGCTGGGTACTTGCTGATTATTCAGATAAAACATGACAAACAAGCTGTTGAGGATTAAAAAAAAACTGCTTATGCCAGAAAAACTAAAAGGGAAAGAAAAACTTGTAACTTTTTTTTTATTTTTTGTCTGAAAATAAAAAATATTGCATTTAAGATTTGACGTTGTGCATGAATTTTCATAAAGTGCAAGTGTGGGAGTAGAAATGCCATTGAACTTTTAAATTTATAATATACCAGCATATTTTGTTGCCATTATAATTAACATACCGCCAGTCCGCTGTCTTATTATTCAAAATTTTTACATCAGTTTTTTTTTAATATTGTTTTAAACATGCAACAACAAATGAGGTAATAACATGAGTTTTATAAAGCCTTTCTTTTAAAATTTTTTTATAACTAAATTACAGTGACTTACTTAAATTTTCATACAAATAATGGCATACTATGTAAGTGAATTTTTTTTACAACAATAGACGATATGGAATAAAGTAGAAACAGAAAGAGAAAAAGTTTGTTTTCTCTCTTTCTATTGTTTAAAGGAAAATGAATAAGCAGCGATGCCAATTTAGTGCCTTTAGCACTAAATTTAGTGCTTTTTAAATCATAACAGTGTGCTGGTTTTTCAACTTGGTGCTTTAAAAAAAAAGCAGTAAATTGGTGCTTTTGCAGTTTTGATTTTAGTGTTTTTAGTGCGTTTTGCAACTCCACTAAATATTACTTTGTGATATTCTGGAAGCTTCATTAAAAAACGTGCATTATGAATTTTCCACTTTTCTGCAACTCTAAATTTAGGTTTTAATTAGAATCAATTTAAATCTAACCAGCTGACTGTACTTGCGTCTTTGACTGTAAAGGTAGAATTAGTATAATCGTATCGTGGTGTTGCATGTCAGCTGACAAAAACCGTACCATATACAATGCATGTTAAGGCCGTGATACACTATCATACAAAGTCGTGCGATCTACGAAATTATACAACCCTGGTGTGATGAATTGTTATTGTCTTTTGAAAATTTTCATAAACTCCATCATACCAGCGTTGTACTTTTTTGTAGGTCGCACGACTTTGTATGATAGTGTATCACGGCCTTTAGTAGTTAGGACTTAGGAATCTGCAGAAAACAGATTTTTCTGTAGCGAATGCCAAAAATGCCGCATTTAATGCCAGACAAAAAATGTGCTGTGAAAACCGTTACATTTTCTATAACTGCTGTAAAATAGAATGATACAATTTTACAAATTCTACCTTAAGTTGTTTCCTTCCCAATTGTCAAATTTCATATGACAGCATTGAAAAAACGTAATATCAATATTCTGTTTGCTTTGTTTTTGGTGGTAAGTGCACACTTTGTGACATGTTTATGCTACCAGGCAGATTTTCTTGTTGGTCGCATAGTGTGTGGTTTATGGTTTCATTTCGTGTTGCATTAGAGGTCTCAAATATATAAAAATATTTTGATATTTTTAGGTTGCATAAATGATTTCATTATATACTGCAGTGTGTGTCAAAATGTGCAATATTAAATATAAACGTGTGGCGTAAACACATTGCTTAGTGTGTACCTATCATTAGATATGAAGTTTGTTAACTGGAAGTAACATATTGGTGGCACCACTACCACTGAATAATCTATTTTGTTTTTCATACACACAGAAAAAAATACTAAAGTAAAATCACCATGCAAAAAGTTTGAATCAAATTCATTCCAATCATATTAAATTGACAAGCTATAATATGTTGTTTAAGTGTATTGGTGTTTATATGCTACAATACACTTTTATGCTTAACCTGCAGAAAGTGCGAATTAATAGTGAAAATGTACTGAGTCGCCTTTGACTTTGTCACCAGTACTACTCTACAATTATTCCCCATACAATACTTTATGCTATAGACATTTAGCATGTGCTTGTCATTGAAAATCTACTAGTAACACTAAAATAATTGACTAGGTAGTGAATTCATAGTTCTTATGGGAACATGGAGACATACCAACCAGACATTTACTGGTACATTTCTATACCTTACGTACATACAAATTTATGTATATTGACAAGTTGTTGCAAAATCCACCAGAAATACACAACATCTGTTTTCTCTATTTCTTTTATACTAACGAATAGAAGAGAAATTGTATACAATGTAACTACTACTAGAATTTAAGTGTTGACATAGAGACACTTGGCCCCAGTCTGACTGCAGGGTAACTATGTGAGTTGTTTTTGTATTGTTGTTGTTTTTTTTTTTGATGTTCGTAAACAGCCGACAAACTGCTGCTGGCTGGTAGCCAGTGTATTAGTCTTGCAGTCGGAAGATTGCAGGTTCGCATCCTGAATTGAAGTCAAAGTATTTGTATTTTTTTAACTAAAACTTTTCAAGTCAAAGTATTTTGTATGTTTTTATCTAAAACTTCAAATAAATTGTTAATCAATAAAATAATGTTGAATTAAAATTTTATACATGATGGTACATATTTAGTGTGTATCTAAAGAATATTTAAAATTGTTATGGCTGTAGGAGTAGAACGTTGACTACTAAGCTATGAATTCCTAGTTCAAATTTTGGCGGGGAATTTCTGATGGCCATGTC
Organism: Tachina grossa; assembly: GCA_949987645.1. NCBI lineage: Eukaryota > Metazoa > Arthropoda > Insecta > Diptera > Tachinidae > Tachina > Tachina grossa. The sequence goes on along the minus strand of OX465278.1, from coordinate 61,007,131 downwards.
GACCTCACGCAAGTTATATAATTAATAAAACACATTTACTTCATTAAAATGAATTCACGTTGTTCCAACATGAAATAACTTTGATTCAACATGATTATTCATTTTAGTTTTAACAGTACGTAAATGTTAAATCAATCAATCAAATAAATTTATTTCAAAAGGATTAATTTTCTTTGGAAATTACCTACTATAAATAATGTTAGATTAACATGAAACTCATATGAAGCAAAATCATTGCCGAAAACGATTAGATTAACCTTGCTTACGAGAAAACTATTATCCATGAGAAATAAATTCCGAGAGAATCTTCTTGATTGGGCTGTATCTGATTAGATTCACAGTGTGAAAATTGGCTCATTGTCTTTGGAGAAAATACGAAAATATGTAAGAAAGTACAAAAGTATAACTTCCCAGGTAAAAAAAAATATGTATGGAGCATATATGATACCCCATATATGGGTGGGATCCGAAAAATTGGGGTATATGGACATATATGTACGTGTAAATATTACTTCTACAGTATGCAAAGTTCATATTCATACTCTCTTGATTCACAAAAGTGCGCTGATGTGCAATAAATTCAATTGCTAAAATTACTTTTTAGACAAAATAATTAAAAACGAACTAAAATAAATTTTATTCATTGATTGATTGTTTAAAAAACACAAAACTAATATTGGTACACATTTAATTTAAGAAATCAGACTAAACACCAACGCACAGAAAACAAAAAATAATCCGTTAATCCGTTCAATATAATTTTGTAAAGTAAAGGCTCCGTTACCCGACTGTAGAAATCGCAGATGTAAGGTAAATGTAAATGTAATGTAAATGTAAACGTTTGAGCGCTTATAGAATACTTAAAAAGGTGTCATGTATTTTCGACACAAAAAAAAACTTCTTTGTGCACACACACATACATACTAATTGCATTGTGCCCAGCAAACACGCATTTTTGATTTTAAATTGCGAGTTATTTGAAGTCAAACGCGAAAGTTCATATACTTATGTATAATATTTAAATTCATGAAATTCATTTTGATTGAAATTTACATGCATATGTATACAGACACACACACGAGTATGTATGTATATAAAATAGTATATATAAAATATATAAAATAGTAATGTTTTAATTAATCCAAGATTTTTTAATAATTTCGCTGAAACTATTTTAATTTACTTTCTTTTGATGGCCTGTTGGAAAAAAACTAATTGAGTTTTTGAAATAACACCTTTTAGAACGAAAATGCGCCTAGAGGTTTTGAAAGTTATTGTTATTATTTTATTTAAATGAACTCAATTATAATAATTTTAATAGCAGCTAAACCGTAATATTTGTCATTGTACATTACCAGAACAGATTTTGAGCAACTTCATCGGAAAGACGAAGTATTTGGCTCTTTAATTTCCAAGAATGTGTATGCTTGCAGTAGCACCTCAATAAAATCTTTACTTTCTCGTTTTAACCTTTTCTTATTAATGTTCGTACCTACTCATAATAAATTAGTTTTATTTACAAACAATATACATATGTATATTTTTTAACAATAATACATACACATGTACATATACAGGACTTTTTGTTTGTATAAAAAAAACATTTAAAATGGAAAACAGCTGTTCGAAACATTGATGAGAGTTTAACATCTTCACATTATTTTTGATTGCATGGAAAAAGTACCAAAATTATTTAAATGGTGTCAAATCATTATTTTATACTTACAAACATTGTAATGACTTTGACATTTAGTGAAACTACAATTTAAGCTTCATACCCGTATATACATATTTACATTACAACGTATTATAATTATAAAATATATTTATATTTTTATTATCATTATAATTATTATGATTATACGTACTATTTTTACTTTTATTGGAATTATTTTTAAATAAAAATAGTTTTTTGTACGCTTGAATGTTTGTACGCACATATGTATGTATATTTTACAAATTCATGTATATGTACATATACATATGTGTATGTATGTATATTAACAAAAAATAAACACATACGATTGGCAAACTCTGGTTAGATTTTATAAAAAAAAACTTTTTTAGAAAACTAAATTTATTAAATATGCCATGTACGTATACAAATTAACCACTCAAAAGCTTAAATTATTAAGAGAAACAAAAGTACCAAATCAGGGCTATTGTGCCACACTCTCATTCAATATACATACATCCCATCACTGTCTACAAATGTCACGTAACGTCGTCATGAAATTCTATTTTCTGCAGGTTCAGACGTTACATTTACGTGCCATTTCAGTCAGGTAAAGCGGCCCATACACTACAACAGCATGCATGCACAATCAAGCGATTGAGTATTCATGCTCGAACCACACAACATACCAGCAAGCTGGTGCAATATTCATTTCATACAAAATTGCGGGAAGGGATGTTATGAATTGTCACACAGTTTTTGCTGCAATTATTATTGGTATGTTGTTAAAATTAGCAGCTAGTATAACTTAAGTGCTAAAATTCTGTTTTCCATTGAAACAAACTATGTTTCAACAAATTATTCTTCTTAAATGCATGTTTACTCCATGACAACTTTACTCAACTGAGCTAATGTCAACATATCGGGTGTTTTTTTAGAGGTATAGAACTTCGAATTGAAATAAAACACAAGAAAATCGTTTTAATTTGGCTTTATTGGAAGGATAATTTTATGCCATTAATGTTTAAATATGATTTCGGGCATGTGGCCGCCGCGGCTGGCTCGAATAAGGCCAATTCTACAGGTCGAATTTTCAACCACTTTTTCGAGCATATGGGGCCGTATGTTGGCAATAACGCCACGAATGTTGGCTTCCAAGTCCCCTAACGTTTCTGGTTTGTTGGCGTAGACGAGCGACTTCACATATCCCCAAAGAAAATAATCCAATGGTGTCAAATCACACGATCTTGGTGGCCAATTGACAGGTCCATTCTGCGAAATTATGCGCTCATCGAATGTTTCCTTCAATAAATCGATTGTGACATGCGCTGTGTGGCATGTAGCGCCGTCTTGTTGGAACCACAACTCATCCACATTCATGCCATCCAATTCGGGAACAAAATAGTCGGTTATCATGGCTCTATACCGGTCTCCATTAACGGTAACTGACTCTCCAGCATTATTTCGGAAGAAGTATGGCCCAATGACTCCACCAGCCCATAGAGCACACCAAACAGTCAGTTTTTGTGGATGTAATGGCGTCTCAAGGGTCTCATGTGGATTCTCTTCACTCCAAATGCGGCAATTTTGCTTGTTGACGTAGCCATTCAACCAAAAATGAGCCTCATCACTGAACAAAATTTTGCGATGAAAATCAGCATCGAGATCAATCTCATTTTCGGCCCATACACCAAAATCACGACGCATTGCATGGTCTCGCGGCTTTAGTTCTTGCACAAGCTGGATCTTGTAAGGTCGCAAGCCAAGATATTTGCGCAAAATCTTCCATAAAGTTGATGGACAAAGCTCCAATTGCTGTGCACGGTGGCGAATCGATTCATTCGGGTCCTCTTCAACACTTTGCTCTACAGCGGCAATTGTTTCTTCGGTGCGCACTGTTCGACGTCTCTGCGGATGCGTATTATCACATAGAGTAAACGTAGTGCGAAAACGATCCATGGTTAACCGAATTAATTGCTCTGATGGACGATTATGTCGACCATAAAATGGACGGAGCTTGCGGTAAACTTCGCGAACTGAACCATTATTTTCGAAATAAATTTGCACGATTTGCAAGCGTTGTTCTTTTGTCAACCTGTTCATGATGAAATGGCAAACCAAACTAAATATTAATCACTTGACAACTGACAAAATGGCCGCCAGTTAAAAAAGTGATGCCAACTTAAAGTTCTATACCTCAATAAAAAACACCTTTACAACACAAACAAGCTGGTACCATGAGCAAAATATCAACCTCTACTTGACATCGCTACAGCAAACCGTACAATCACACAAAACGCTCATACACGACCAAACCGCTGGCACAAACAGTTGATTGCGCATGCATGCTGTTGTAGTGTATGGGTCGCTTAAGCGTTTGCATAGCTTTTCATGCAACAGATTCGATCAGCTGACACATTTACATTTACAGTTCTACATTTACAGTCGGGTAATTCTGCCTTAATATGGACTGCGTTATTTTCTATAAAACGAATGATAGGTTTATTCTTTTGATTATTTGATTTATTAAATAGGGACACAATGTATCAAATCATACTAGAATGGTTTTGTTTTGTTATAAAAGTTCTTTTTTTAACGATTTTATGTGAGATATGTATATTATTCTTTTTTATATATAGATCCACGTACGAAGAGCTTCATGATTAAATTTCCATATATTAGCTCATATATTATAATACATTTCATATATTAGTCCATATATCAATTCATATATAATACTTTTGCCATATATAATTCCATACATTTCCATACATGAATTCATATATATTTATATACGTTCATATATTAAAAATATATGGACCATACATAATTTTTTTAGCTGGGTTAACATATTCGTACTTATTGCATTTAGTGCTTTTTTTATAACCGAACAGTGCTTTTCGCTCTGAAAAAGTTGGCATCACTGTGAATGTGTATTATTGAAGGCAAACATTGACTTGTCACGTTTGGCTTAACTTTTTCTTTTCTTCAGCTTAAAATAACTATGCAAGGCATTTTTAACAACATGACGTTGCACATGGCAACTGCAACAGCTTTAAAATACTGCTTATGATAAAGTATTAAAAATAAATATCCGCCTTAATTAAATATTTGCCTTAAAATTTCACACTATTGGAAAACCTTTTCTACTTTTTTTTTAATGCAAAATAATATTTTGCATAGCAAATATTATTATGAGGAAAACTTATAATATTTAAACTAAAACTATAACAAGGAAGTCATTGTCAACTTTCTGGTGTGCCAAAGGTCCAACCACAAAAACCAGCATATCGGTGAAAAGAAAGCAACAAAGAAAAAAAAACCAAATAACAAATCAAATGAAAATATTACACCATAAAATTGTTTGTTTTTTGTACATTTTGTAAACATTTTCTAGTTAATTTATTTTACGGTTGATTTTATTTCATCCATTGCAACACAGGCACGTGCAAAACCCCCCTTGAAATTTAACTCAATTGTGTGCTTTGAGCAATTGTTGGAACGTAGAAAATTTATACTTGTGAATTATTTAATTGGTAAATCTTGGTTATGGGAAAAAATTTGTGTATGTTTCTCATAATTCAAATATATATTTTTTGTGTTTCCGTGATTGATTTGCTGACCAAGAGTGGGACTTAAACTGTTTTAGAATTGCAGGTTTGGGGGAGGTGTCTTAAAATATAAAGAAAAATACTAAAATCGTTTTGTGGTTTTTTTTTGTGTGAATGTTGATAAAAATTACACAAATGGTAGTGAGAATTTTTCTAACGAACACTTTTTGTAGAGTTATGCGTGCTCGTGCCATGAAAACAAAAACATGACACGCAGCCATCTCTACTTTGGACTGAAAAGTAGCCAAGTTCATTCCATATTGTATGATGACAAAACGGTGCACATTCTCTGTGTAAATGTAGAATTCGACTTTTTCATTCTGAGTTTCTGTGTTTGGATGATATTTGGAGGTCTTTTCCAACGTATGTGATAACTTTCATAGGGAGAGTCATACATAGCTTGATTTTATATAGAGATCAATGGCAAATGATCCCCTATGGTCAGATATTCCCCTATTATATTCTAATAGTTAATTAGGGTTCCGTACACCAAAGTTGAAAAGGAACCCTATTGTTTTCGCTACGCTGTCCGTCTGGCCATCTGGCCGTCTGTCCTTCACACGCTATTTTCTCAGTAACCGTAAGAGCTACGGACCTCAAATTTTTTGTATAACCTTTACCGCTACAACAACAAATATATGAGAGTTAAAAACTAAAGGGTGTTCCAAAACGCGCAACGAAAAATGTTAAAATCCCAAGTAATATAAATACATACATACAATTGTATGTACATATGTATGTATATTGACACTTGAAATTTGTAAAATTAGTGTATTTTTATATAGACTACTATAGACAGTTAATACTAAAATTTAAAAAAATTTAAAATAAAGGGTGTTCTATCATTTAATGCAATTCTGACTATGTAATTTTGACAACCTGCTATATCTTGGAAACCGTATAAGGCAAACTCTTGAAATTTTCAAAAACGCTAAAACTGAAAAATCAGAAAATTATAAAATCACCAAACCAAAAAATAAATCGCCAAAAACCAAAAAAAAAATCGCTTAAGCGAAAAAAAGCAGCAAATTAAAAAAAAAATCCAACACTAAAATAAATAGGCAAAACCGAAAAAATCGACAAAATGAAAAAATCACCAAAATGAAAAAAAAAACGGCAAAAACCGAAAAAAATCGCCAAAACTAAAAAAAAATCGGCCATATGAAAATAAACGCCAAAATGGAAAAAATCGCCAAAATGAAAAAAAAAATTGGAAAAATCGCCAAAATGAAAAAAAAAACACCAAAAATCGGCAAAACGCGAAAAAGACGCCAAAACTAAAAAAAAATCGACTGAATGAAAAAAAAATCGCCAGATTGAAAAAACGCCTACAACCGAAAAAAATTGCCAAAACGCGAAGAAAAAAACTCCAAAACTAAAAAATCGCCTATATGAAAAAATTCGCCAAAATGAAAAAACGCCGAAAACCGAAAAAATCGACAAAAAAATCGGGAAAAAGTGCCAAAACTAATAAAAGCGCCAAAAACCGAAAAAACGCAAAACGACAAAACTAAAAAACGCTCAAAACCCAAAAACGAAAAAAAGCCAAAACTATTTATTATATAGGCTAAAGTTCGTATTAAATTACATATCTAGTGTCCGTACGGAACCCTTCGTGAGCGGGTCAAAGTCGCACTTCACTGAATTTATTTACTATAATAAGTAAATATTTTATTTATTATTTATTTTAATGACTTTCACAATATTTATAATTCTTTGATTTTATTTTTTGCTCCTTTGTACAAATAGTCCAGCAAAAATAAATTTAGTACAAGTGAGCATTAAGAGAAAAAGAAACACTATGGAGATGTGGAAAAGCAGACAGTGCATCCCTCTTGCCTTGCTAGGGTGTAATAATTAAGCGAGTAATGAAATTTACCGCAAACACTAGGAGGTTGGTGGTCTATTTATACTCAAATTTTTTTTATATTGCATCTCTCGCTAACGTGGATACAAATTTGGATGTGAAAGAGGTTTTTACTTCGTAATTTCATTTTTTATTGTTTAATTGAATTGTGTATGAAAATAAACAGGTGACTCGGTAGATCAGTAGGTAGTGTTATAGAATAGTGGAGATCGTTTGATCAACTCCCGATTCAATGCGCGAACAAAAAGTATTTGATAAATGTACAATTATAAAGTAATATAGTTTTAATTATATTTGTACCATTTAATACATAAACACATATAAAAACAAGATAAAGTATTGGCCAATAAAAACATAACCTTAGAGTAGATATGATTGTGATATTAAGAGCAATAGTTTTTATAACATATAAATATAAATAAAAGAAATTAATGCATCTAAGATGTGAAAAAAATTTAATACCTGGACATCACGAACAAAAATCATGGGATGCCGAGGCAGATTGTTAAAGGAGAATTGGACTATCTCTCCCTTAACAACCTGCTTCCAGGTAGACGAATATTTTGGCTGGTTATAAACAAATTTGTCAATTATTTATTTATTATTTTTTCGTCATTTACACAGTGAAATTTTACCGACAAATTCGCGGTGTTGTGTGAAATTCGTCGATCATCCCGGTTATAATTCTAGCATTATGTAAAGCGTGATTTTTCAGCAACTTTCTTTTTGGCAACTCAGCTGTTTTCGTGTATCATCCCAACAAAAACTTACACATTACCATCAGAACTACTTGCCATATAATGACTTACTTTTCTGATTGCCAAATTTCATTACTCGCTTACAAATCGCAAGTACTTCTCAAGAATCGATTATTTTAGTCTCATCATCTCATTATTTTAGTCATCCAGTAAGGAAGAGCTTCCACCAAAAATGCTTAATTCCAAACTCGATTACCTTTTTAGAAATTTTTTACTGGGATGTTACACAGAAAAAAATGATTTGTAAATACAATTAATTTTTTTTTTTTGCTATATGAATTAAATATTTAATTGATTTTGAACCTACAACGATTTTTGTAAATACAATTAACGAAATTGTAAGTTAAAGGAAAATCTGAAAAACATTTTTGTTGAAATTTATTTGTTTTTTCAAAATTTATTTTTTGTTAGTTTTCAAAGTTATATCAATTAAAGTTATTGTTATATTAACAATGCGAATTGTTGAATTTCCATACAAATTGAAATATTGATTATCATAATTTAAACATGAATCGACTTATAATAAATGAACAACACTTGCAGATTATTAAATTTTATTATGAAAATTCATGCTCGCTGGACTTGACTGATATGTGATTTCAGTAAGGCTGTGCCACATATCACACCATATGAAACAAAGGCCCAATTGAAAGGCGCGTTCGGTGATCAATTTATTTTAAGTTTGGGGCCGGTCAATTGGCCGCATAGATCGTGCAATTTAAAACCTTTAGAATTTTTTGTGTGGCTATGTTGAGGCTCATGTTTAAAGGGATAAGGCCGCAAACGGTTGGCGCACTGGAAGACAATGTTGAAGAATTTATTTGCGCCATACCGGCCAATATGTTGGAGATAGTATGCCAAAACTGCACCCAGGGCATGAACATTCCAGGCCTAGCCGTGGTCAACATTTACATAAAATCATCTTTAAACATTGAGTTATATAAATCGCTCTACCGACTTAAATAAAGATTTCATATATTTTTTTAAATTTTATATCTTTTTTGTTAAATAAAATGCGAAAGCTGTTGAAAACTCGCCCGTTAAATCATAATAAAAATATTTTTGCGAAACATTGTAACTTTACACTTCTTTTCGTTCATCGAAACTAGAACTAAAATGCCCTATTAAGCTTTATTTAAGTTTTGAGTTATTTCTTACACTTGTATTTAAGTTAAATTTTCAGCTTTTGTTGTTGTATTTTCCTCAAATCACAAATATTTTCTTTACAATATGTTTGACCCTTAGATGCCCGTTTAAGGGAACTTTGTCAATTTATATTCCAAATTTTGTTTCTCGCAGTTTTAACTGCTTCGCCTCCTAATTTCGTTTTAACCTTGAATATTAATTCAAGGTATTTTACTATATTTAAAAAAAAAAAAATAAAACTGATGGAGTAATAAAATAAGCAATTTTAACACACGATCTTAAGTTTTAAAACGATCTTAAGCCTAAAGAAAAAAAGTGTGCTTCAAAATAATCAAGATAACTAAAAATATAAAACTATATGCGTTTTGCAATTGATAATGCCTTTGTTTTCTGTTTTCCTTAAAAGTATTTACAAATTTTATAAAATAATTTAAAACCTTAAATGGAATTAATTTTTAATGCTTAAAAATTATTTACAATTACCTGCCGGTATTTCAGTTGCTAAAACAAAAATTTAATAAAACAAATTCTGCCTGTTAGGCTTTTAGAATGTGTTTCAGAGAAAACCAAAAAACTAGAATAAATGTTTCAATTAAAATGCCTTTTTAAATTATTTGGTGATAGTAATGAGATAAAATTGACTTTGTAATCTAGTCACTCCACTAACTTTGAGTGTTGGCCATTTCAGTAATTCGCCTTTAATAGTTTGGAAAAATATTTAAGATTGTAAATAAAACACCCTCTTTAGGCGTTTTATGCATTTTCGCAGTAAGTTGTTTTGCCTTTCATGGCATTTGCGCTTTTGTACAAGTTAACTATTTGTTTTCGCTTGACAATTTGAAAGCTTAAATTCACTATTTTAGCAATTGGAGTAGGTGTTTTTAAAACTTTTTTTTATTTTCAATCGTTAAAGTAGTCTATTTGGTATTCAGTCGGCTTGCAAAAAAAAAATTTAAAATTGTATTGAAAGTACTCAAAATAAGCGATAATTACTTGGCTCAACACTTGTTACACTGTAGAATAATACCAAACTAATGACAAAATACCAAGGTTCTAACAACCAATTCTAGTAGTCGAAGCCATAATAGAGAAAATTAACGAGTTAAGGTGCTTGGAAAGTTTATGATTGAACTTGTTATGAAAATGGAAGTTTCCCAAGGAACAAATTAAAAACAAAGAAAAAAAAACTGAAATATAAAAAGGGTATATGAATGATGACGAGTTAATTTTTCGATATTAGAAATGAAAATTTAAAGTGTTGTAAGATTCAAAGGCAGATTTTGCAAAAAATTTCGTTTATAAACGTTTCAAATTTATATGAAAAATAACGAAAATTCGTTTCAAAAAATATTTTTTCCATACAAATTTCAACACGAAAAAAACGTTTCTATTTACAAAATTTGCCTTTAAGAAAATAAAATTAATAAACTGAAACAAAAATCAAAAAAAAAAAAAAAACTTAAAATACTTTTCACTCACTAATACAGGGTGGCGCAGATTGAGCTGTATGGTTTGAATTCTTTATAACTTTTTTTAATTATTGTTCTTTCTTTGTTTTTTTTTTTCATCATTTTGTGAAGAAGACTTGGGGAATTAATTATGAATCATTATACGGTTGAACAATGTACAAAAATAATTGAATTTTATTTTCCAAACCAACAGTCTATTGTGTTGACACAACGTGGATATCGTCGTCAGTTTTCTTTGAAGATATTTGAAAGAAAGAGTGTACGTTAACAAACAAAGAACCATACTCTAACTAAAAACCAACATATGGTAATGGTAACGGTAATGGTCATGACTTCATTTCGAATTTATGACCATTACACCTGAAATTTTGCGAAAAGTTATGGAAAATGTGAGATTTATACTATAATAGATTTATAATATACTATACTACTAAAAAAAAGAGCACGTATATGCGAAGCAGAAAATGGACATCACTTACAGGATATCATTTTTCAAAGCTAATTGCAAAAACTTCCCCAATAATATACTGTTTAAAAAAAAATGTCATAATAATCGCATAAATAAAAAAATTATAAACCATTTAAACCATATAGCTCATTCTGCGTCACTCTGTATAACAAGTATTTATACCAAAAAAATCAAATAACACAATTGCGATCAACTTTGAACCGCTAAATATCGTAAATGGCCATTCGAAACGAAAAATCATAAGAAAAAAGATGATTTTAAAATACCTGTCGAATGATATCTATTTTGATATAGTTCGCTGACTTTTTATTTTTTGTTTCGTATTTATAAAATGGCGTCTGTTGGCCGTCATATGGAATTTTGATAACTGGCATATCTTTATTGACACTTCCGGGATTAAAACCAATCAATTGATGTAAGAATCATCAAAATCGGTCCACGCGTTGGGTTTATATATTGCCGCAAAGGTGTTGGCGAAGGTCCTGTGCTCGAACCCAATCACCGACAAAGTCATTAAATAGCAACACCAGGCATCTTTCTAATGTTCAAGTGATCAAGGAATATTCACTGGTCAGGAAATACTAATCATAATATAACACTCAATTAAATTGCATTACTTAAATTTCAACTTAAACAGGTGTAGCATGAGTTTTAACATCCGAAATCACAAGGAAGCATGTGAAAACGATAAGAATTATACTGCATAAAAAATATATTTGGGAAAAAGTGAATAAAAAAAATTTCATTTTGTCAATTTTTTTTTTAATTTTCACATTTAAATTTAAAAATTTTGCTTATTTTTATGGTTAAGCAATCGTCTATATGCATTTCGTTCCTGCTTTTGGAACTCATCAGAAGACTTCAACCCAAATATGTACATATGTATATATATGAACTTCGGTGTTTCACATTCCCCAAAAGTTATTTTTTTAACATTACAAACATCCATCCATAAGTCTGATTAAAATAAGAAGAAATAAAAAAGTTTGAACAAATATTAAATTAAGAAAACTCCTTTAGAAATGAAATAAATAAGTTAGCACACAAAAACATATTTAGATCATAAATAATAATTTTCAAACGCTTAATTAAGCAACTTAAAAAGACACCTTTTTTTAACAGCTTGTTAACTAATAATATTAGTATTATTAACATTTGTTAACACCTCTTTTGTTTTATCACGTCTTTTATTATTTTTTCAAACAGAATATATTTATGTTGATCCCAGTCTAATAGAGCTCAATTACATAATTATCGCCAGCAATGGACAAGAAACGTGCGTTGTAACATTTTAGACGCGGCGCACAAAAAGAAAAAAAACAACAACAACAAGATATACATACCTGTCTGCTATTTACTTACATACATACTTTTTTTCTTCTCTCCTCTAGAAAGTGACAAACTGGATGCTTAAGCAATAGAGACCTGCGTAAACAGTCTTTAAATGTAAATACGTCATGATTTTTAAATGTATTCACTTCGCATGTATTATACTAAACCAATAATAAATGCTGCCGTACTACAAGCGAAGCATGATGGATGTATTGGTGTACGTGTATATCAGTGTTAACAAGCGATGTCACCAATGCATACATGCATGACGTTTATACACGCGCTCATGCGTAGAAAGAAGCAAGTATCACAAAGTCTTCCGTCACGAAGTGTTTTCTTATTTACTCTTATACCTACAATACTCAAACAAATTTCTTGAAAACAGTGTTGTTAACGTTTGTTTTATAAGATTTCGCTGTAGTAAAGCATTTGAAAAATCCCTCATGTCTTGAAAGTTCTTATAAGATGTCTTGTGCAGGACACTATTAAGCAAACACCACACACACACACACTCGTGTGACCAAAAAAGTAAACAGCAAAGAAAAACAACAACAACAAGACTGCCAAATGGAAAAGCATAAAACTACAGTCACTTGGGAAGAGATGCAGACACATCACTAGGCCACTAAGATTGTGGTGTTGTCTGCAACAACATTTATTGTATAAAAATTGATATAAAAGTAATTTTAACCAAAAAGCCTCAATACAAAGCAGCCATTAGGCCAGTAAACAAACAAGCCGACAAAAACCATCGTCATCAGTGTCGTCATTTATCGAGTCAATATGGTTAAATACAATTTGCTGGTTGTCTTTTGATATTTTTTTTCTTTTTCAGTGGCCAGTAACAAAATATTAAAATATAAATAAAAATAAAAGTTGAATATACAAAAATATTATCCACCTTAAGATGGACATGTAAACATAAAAATTTATATTATTATTTGTTACCGGGTCCATAATTTATTTTGTATTCTTTCAAACAGTAGCAGGAGCACTTTCATTGTTAGCCAACTCGTATCGATGCGAGAGAGACTTTTTTTTAATTTGAAATCGGACTATTGAGACAGTGTTACACAATGACACTTATTTTTTATAAAACACACTTGAAAAACAGATACATGTCGCTACCTTAATATGGAAAGGCCCTAACTTATTATTTTTTTGAAATCGAAATTTTTGAATTTTTCGATACATTAGATGCTCTTCTATCGAAATATACAGAAAACTTGATTTTAGAAAAATAATGAGTTGATGCCTTTCTATATTAAGGATAAGATACGATTTTTTTTGGGACTTTGTGACCAAATTTATATCTAAATAAGTTATTTCAACTGGTATTGAATAGAAAAATATTAAGGTATTGGGTCTAATTACGAGTATCGTATTTCGACTACGAAGTCGTAAATTACGACTCGTAATACGACACATTTTTTAAGTTGCAAAAGAAGCATTCAAGTTCCTCGGATTTTTGAAACGGTGCAAACGATATTTCACCCTATCTGATCTCCTTACTAGGAGTATTTATACCACTCATATCCGACCGAAAATGGAATGCAACTCTCATGTATGGGCCGACGCTTTAAAGTCTATTTTGTAGATGCTCGACCGCGCACAGGAGAGGGCGAAGAAGCTCATCGTTGACAGTAGGGTATCCAAATCTATTGATTCATTGGAGCATCGACGCAATGTGGGGTGCATTTCCTTGTTCTATTGTTACTACAACGGAATGTGCTCTAATGAAATTAGGGAATTTGTTCCTGAAATTCGGACATTTATACGCACAACACGTGCCTCACTTAGAGCACATCCCTTTGTGGTCGATTGGTCAATAAATCGCACTACGCATTACAGAGAGAATTCCTTTTTTAGCCGCACTTTTCGTATGTGGAACCAACTACTTGCGGAGGTCTTTCGTGTCACTACCAGCGTGAGAAAGTTTAAATCGAATGTCCACAGACACTATTCCCTCTATCATCCTCCCCTATAACATATTTTCCTAGTTCCAGCACAATGCAGTTGATTGATTTTTTTTGTTTTTTTTTTTTTTGTTTTAAGAGCACGTCAGCAGCTTGTTTGTCATTCGTGACTTTTCTTTTTAATATTGAGCATTATGGACAATGAGGTCAATAAAATGAGGAGCCGTAAAAATAAATCCAAAAAAGTTATTGAAAACAGGTGAAATTGAAGTGATTGTTAAGCAATTTGCTAAGAACTCGCCATTCGTTACTTGAACATTTATTCCAAAAATTCAAGCGAATGTTGAATAATAACAAAAGTAAATTCGAAAAGGAAAATTCAATTTTTTGTTAATAATTATATTATACAGGGTGGGCCAAAAGAAACCAAGGGGTGTAAAAGTTTAATAACTTTTTTGTTTATTAATTTTTTTTTTATTTTTTCTTTCAGATTATATAGACAACACTTGGAGAATTTATAATGGAGAGGTTCACAACTGAACAGAGAACCAGAACAATAGAATTTTATTATTTAAACCAGAGATCAATTATTTTAACGCAAAGAGCATATCGTCGACATTTTAACGTCAGAATTTCGCCCTCTGAAGCGATGGTTCTGGGGTTCTCAAAATCCAAGAACCATTCATCAACGCCAATTGCACCCCATCAGGTGTACAGTATGGTGTGGGATCACATCTGAAAATGTCATTGGGCCCTACTTCTTCGAGAATGAAGATGGAAGTGCTGTAACCGTAAATGGAGAGCGGTATCGTTTTATGATAGAAAATTTTTTACGTCCTGCTCTTGAAAACAGACCTGGTATGTGGTTTCAGCAGGACGGAGCCACTGCCCATACTGCCCGAGACACAATGGCACTTTTAAGTCAAATTTTTGGAGAGCGAATAATTTCTCGAAATTCGGAAATTATTTGGCCAGCGCGATCGCCAGATTTGACAGCACCCGACTATTTTCTTTGGGGTTTTTTGAAAGAGCGAGTGTATGTGAACAAGCCAGGGACAATCCTTGAACTCAAGGCAAACATTGTTGCAGAAATTCGAACGCTACAGCCACAAGTTTTGAAAGATGTTATGGAAAATGCTCTAAAAAGAGCCCATCAGTGCGAAGCTGAAAACGGTGGTCATTTAAGAGACATCATTTTTCATACTTAGTGTAAAAAAATTTCCATTTTGTATATTATATAACCTGAAAGAAAAAATAAAAAAAGTTAATAAACAAAAAAGTTATTAAACTTTTACACCCCTTGGTTTCTTTTGGCCCACATTTTGAAGAAAAACACATGTAAAATCTATAATTCATGACTATTGGAATGTATTTTTTGTGGCAGTTTATAATATTTAATTTCGGTATTTTTGTTATTGTTTTGGATTCCAAGAGAGTAAAAAACTAAATTAACAGAGCATAGATCCAATAACATTAATTAAAAAATTAATTATTTTTGGAGGACATAAGCAAAAGACAAGGAAAACGTAAAGGGAGTTATTCTTCTTTGTTTTAAAGGAATTGAAACTAGTGCAAACGAGGTTAAGTGAGGTAACGAATGACAAAACTATTAGGTGATGATTTGGTAAAACAAACACCAAACATATAATACATGTTTTTTAGGGGACTGTTATATTTCCACAAGCCTCAGAAAATTTTTCATTAACTTCAAAATTCTAAAATAATAAAGTTCATTTTATTAACCCCCGACTAAAAAGGGGTGTTTTAAATTTGTAGTGCGTGTCTGTGTATCTGTGTGTCTGTCCGCGTCCACGTACAGACCAAACGGCTGGACCGACCTTGTTTCAGTTTTTTCTGTTTGAAAGGTAAATTGATCGAGAAGGTTCTTAGTTAGGTGCTTAGTTATGTTTTAATAACAAAATCTACCCAAGTAAGTAGATAGACTAGGGTGCTGATGAAGTGCGTGCCTGCACAGTAAAATATTGATATTTTCCCCAGCTAATAAAAAGTCTAGTTTAATTTTTCTTCTCTTCTTTGGAAACTCACATTAATTAATAAAAATATTTCATTCAATAAAAATTGAAATTACTGAATTTAAGCCCGAATAAGAAATTATTTCATTTTCTTTTGTATTTATTGCAAATTAAATAATTCGCATACATTAAAGATTTTAATAAATTTTTTTCCAATACTGTTGGAGAAATAGTTGAGGCATTCAAACGGTAGTCTTAAGTGTCGTAGTGTATCAATGTCTTAAATTATTTTAATACTAGCTGAGCATGAGTAGGGGTTACCCCCCAAATGCTGGTAATATCAAAAAATAGCCTATTGTGAGCACATTTGAAAAGTTTGAAATCGACCAATCTTTCGAAAAAAATTAACTCAAAATAAGTTCAATTCTTAAACCTTATTGTATGGTGTGAAGTTGTAATTGAAAATAAAGTTTCAATCAAAATGTTGGTCTGTTTGTAAATGCATCAATGCCCTGCAAATGGAAATTTAAATGTTCTAAACTGGTTTACTGAAATAGATAACGCACAAATACATGTCAAATATGGTGTACAAATATGATTACTACTAAAACAGATTATCAGCGAGTTTATATTGCATTTTAAATAAAAGTTTGCACGTGCAGAGCAGTAATGCATTTACGTCACTAGATGTCACTAGACATGTTACACATAAAATGTTTTTGTTTTGATAGACTTTGTTTAAGATGTTAATTTCAAATACAACTTTAAACAATACAACAAGTCTTATGAAATCACTAATTGTACGTACTCGTATTAGAAAATTTTTGAACATTTTGAGAAATCAGTGCAGTTCCTTAAAATTATTTTTTGTTGTAAATAAAATCATGCAGTCTTCCAAAACAGCTAAAGGTGCCATTTATTGTTAAATTATACTAACAACCGGTAAATCTAACATCTTTTTAAATTTTTATATTTTAAAGACTAAAAGTATATACTTTTATTTTTTATTTTTTTTTAACATCTTAAACTTGTCTTAAAGTTCATAGTGTTTTTTTTTAATTGTAGGGTGCACAAAGTGATTGTCTGAAGATGCAAAAAAAAAAATTAAGTGAGTTATTGATTGAGCGGTTGAAAAGGATGATGGCAATGAAGAGGCGTTCATGATGTGAACATATATTAATGTTTGCGTTGATGTTAAGATTGACGTTTGTTCGCTACTCGTACCACAGAGATAATTGTTTGCTTAGACTGTTTTTAAGAGGCCTTACAAATAAACACAAAAATATTTTTTTCTTATTTCTGTAAAATTCATACAAAATCAATTGAATTTCATTGTTTATATGTCCCCCGCCCCTTATTAAGGAAGGGTGTAAGTGAAAGTAAAATATTAATCTTTGTTTTCTATAATGTGATTTGGGCAAATAAATTTCTTTGCTTATTAGTTTTCATTATTTAACTTAACAAATAGTAGTTCAGAAATGTTTTATTATACTAACGACGAGGAGAATCACATACATACATATGTACACAGAAAAAAATATACAAGATTTATGTTCAACAAAACCATGTTGTTGAATAAAATTTTTAATTTCAATAATATTTGGCATTAACTTAAATATTGTATTTATCAATACTGCGTATTTTAAAATATCATTTAAATTACTTTGTTTGTGTTGGTGTTTATCTTGCTTGTTGATTGACTCAACGTGGTCTGATGTGCTGATGTTGTTGTTTATTTTGATTGTTGATGTTGTATACGTGTAAATTTCGACAAGAAGCCGAAAAACGTCGTGGCTTGTTTTTTTTCAATCAACAAAGTCATTTTTAGATTATATCAACGAAATGCGCCATGCAGAAGAAACATAAGAAATCATGTTTTGTGTGTATTTATTATTTGCGTACTCAATAACGATTTGCTATTTAGCTGAGTGGTAAGTACGTTAGTCTATTAGTCAAGAGGTTGCCGGTTCCACTCATCCCAAACATCTTTAAATTAAAATTGAATTAAAAACCAAGTTGTAAAAAAATTTAAACTAACAACGAAACAACACATTTGAAAAACAAATTCATTAAAAATCTTGGTTTTCTGTTAACAACTCAGTTGTGAATAACACAATAATTTTAATTAGAAATAATTGAGTTGATTTTGTTTTCTTATGTTACAAATGTGTGTTTGTATTTCCAAAAATCGTTGTAGGTGCCTTTTTAAATTATATTTTATTTGTATTCACAAATAAATTAATAACTAGATATACCAAACGGACGACACACTCGTCCGTATTCTAGAATCAATATGTAAATAATTTAAGATTCAAAGAAAATGTATCTAAACGTCATAAAAAATTCATTAAAACACAGCCACACACAAACTTACATACATATGCAAGCATAATTAAATAATACATTAAATTAAAAAAACATAAACAAAATCCCTTTAACCAAGTTAATTCAATTTATTCAACTCTCTTCCTTTAAGTATTATGGCTTTCATACAACAACAAATAAGAGAGAAAAATTGTTAGATCAAGAGGAATACTACAAACACACACACACACACACACACTCATGTTTTGGTTCTTTTTTAGTTGTAAGCTAATAAATGCGTGTGTAATATGTTTGCATGTGTAGTAGCAACTTTAAACGCTTATAGCTCCCAAAATACTAAACCGATTTAAACAAAATATAGATTCTGCACATCTGTATAAAAAATCCTTTAAAACCATATAAATCTTTTTAAAATCGGTGCAGTGGTACCAGCGTAAAAGGGATTACAAAAAACATGTTCGCCTATTAATTATATAGATAATAATAAATAATAATAAATTCTTTTCTTTTCTGTGTATCCCAAAAGAAATTTTCGATTTTTATGACTACCCCGTCATTTTCTGAAAGCTAATAGTGTACAGTATTTTGTGATTTTTCCAGATTTTTCGAAAGAGGTTTAGAGGTCGATAAAATCGATTTTAACAACCTCTAAACCTCTTCCGAAAAATCTGAAAAAAATCATGAAAATACTATACCCTATAAGCTTTCAAAAAATTTTTATTTAAATACATAAACCACAAATTTCCAATTGATATTTTTCTGTAAAATTTAATTTTTTTTATTTCTTTCAATGTTCGAAAATTTTAACTCAAGTTTGAAATTAAGTTGGAAAATATTTTTCAATAACCTCAACATTTTTAACAGCCTTATGACTTTCTAAACAATAAAAAAATTTATAATTAGTGTTTTTTATGGGAATTGTTAAAATTTAAGTTTAAAATTTTTTTAAACGCACTAATAATCCCAAATTAATATTTTACTTATTAAGTAAAATATTTTTTTTTTATTAAATATACATTGAAATTGATTATTGAGGGGTTTATATAAAAAAATTATAATTCCCTTAAATTTTAAAGGTTTTTAAACTAAAGTTTTTTAAATTTTAAATATTTATTAAAACTTCGTTCCCGCTTTTGGAACTCATCAGTAGACTTCAGCCCAAAAAAGTTTTGAATCTAGCTAACAAACTTTGTATGTCTATAGAAAGACTCTTAATACTACCCAGCAAAAAATTTCAAAAAAGGTAATCGAGTTTGGAATTAAGCATTTTTGGTGGAAGTTCTTCCCTACTGGATTACCAACTTAATGATTTTAACAAGGCGTGAGACTAAAATAATCGATTCTTGAGAAGTACTTATTTTTTTATTTGGCAACTTGTTGAGGTAATCTATTTCATCTGAAAAAATCATTCTCATTTCTCAACTTATACATAATTTTTTTTAAATTTAAGGTAATGTGATTTGTAAGCGAGTAATGAAATATGGCAATCAGAAAAGTAAGTCATTATAAGGCAAGTAGTTCTAATGGTAATGTGTAATTTTTTGCTGGGTATATTGAGAATCACAGTATACAAACATAACAACTTTGAAAGCCTCAAATATAAATGTTTGTATATTGTGATTCTCAATATAGTATTAATAGTCTTGCTATAAACATATGCATTTTGTAAGCTAAGCTTAAAAATGTTACGGGTTGAAGTCTACTGATGAGTTCCAAAAGCAAAATCGAAATGCATATAGACAACTTAACCAATAAATAAAGACTTTATGTCAAATAAATATGCTTCGGTATTTCATGTATTTATTAAAACTCTTTTTGCTAAGCTGAAATTTTACTTTTAAAAGTATATTAGTAAATTGCCTTAAATGCACTTTTCAATAAAATTTAAAATATTAATTTAATTTTTTATTTTTTTCTATAGCTGAAAATGTTAACTTAAATTCGAAAATTCTAAGTTGTATTCGAAATGTTTTGCAATTATGCCAGTATTTTTTTTAAATTTTTTGATGTGTAAACATCTATACGCTAGGGGGTAAAAATTAGAGATGTGCAAATGTCGTGATTTTATTGTGTCGCGCGTGAGTCACGCGTGATTCACGTGATTCGTGATCAAATATTATAACTAAGCACGCGTGAGAGCGTGAGCGTGACTGAAAAAAGTTTACTCGTGCGTGATCGTGCTTGAGCTTTTTTTAATAATCACGCACGAATTCTCACGCTCTCACGAGATAACATTCCTGCATTTATTATTATTTTATAATAATAAATGCATATACTTATGTATAGTAATATGTATGGTAGTATGAGCTTACAAACATAATGAATACCCCCCCCCCCCCCCCACAAAATGTTTCGAATTTTTCTGAAGTCAGACTTGTAGTACCGAATTTGTTAAGACATTTTGGTAGTTCCTCTGAACAATTTATTTTAAACATTAACCCCCTTATGCAAAAAAATATTTTAATTTAGCTTTAAAGTTCATAGTAGTTGATAAGCACTTTAAGGCTAACACAGCTTTATTAAAAAATCATATGCAAAAGACAACTTTAAATATTTTGTGATTTAATAATAAATACTGGTAACACCACCGTGTTCAACAATCACTTCACAGCTTATGATGTACAAAATTGAATACAATTTCATTCGGGTATTCAAATATTTTTTTTATTTTATTAAATAAATTTTTATTATCTTGAAGTAAAGCAACCTAATTTAAAAAATATGAGCTTCTGACTTAATAGGAAAACAGATAAACACAACCATGAAGTAAGAGTAAAAAAATGTGAAAAATTATCACAATTTGTTTTATTCGAATGAAACGAGTATTTGAATATCCAGCTTTTTTCGATTTGTTTTGATTGTATGTACATCACTAAAACATTTTTGTATAATTGTATTTATTTTGATATTTTTTTATGGATTTTGCTATGTACATATTTCGAATCAGTTGGATAATTTGGTGATGTTTCCCATTACATGACAGAAATAATAAATTTAAGATAAGAGCAGGCACTTCTAGCTTCATTTTCAGATGTAATATGAATCAGCATGTGCATATTAATAAAAATATTTGAGGTACAAAACACACATTTTGGAAATATCAACTTAAAGTAGTCTTAACAAACGTGGGTGCCTACTTTAGAATTTTTATACAATAATTTTTTCAGAATACAACTTTACTTAACATTTTTTGGCAAAGCTTTATTAAGTTTTTTTGCATATGACCCTAAAACTTTGGTTTTTGAGTACATAAGTAAAAGCCTGTGAAAATTTTTTTAAATAAATATGTGTATGTAGGTTGATAAAAAAAAAGGATTGTAACAAATATTAAATAAATTCAGTAAAGTGCGACTCTGACTCGCGCACGAAGGGTTCCGTACGAACACTAGATATGTAATTTAATACAAACTTCATCCTATATAATATATAGTTTTGTCAGTTTTTTTTCGTTTTTGTGATCTTTTCGGTTTTTTTGTTTTGGCGGTTTTTTCAGTTTTGGCGATTTTTGAAAATTTCAAGTTTTTGGCGATTTTTTAAGTTTTGGCTCATTTTTTAGTTTTGACACTTTATTTTCTTGTTTTGGCGATTTTTTCGGTTTTTGGCGTTTTTTCATTTTGGCGATTTTTTTTTATTTTTGGCGATTTTTTTTTAATTTTTGCGATTTTTTTTATTTAAATTTTTTTTTAGTTTTGGCGACATTTTCGCGTTTCGGCGATTTTTTATCGATTTTTGGCGATTTATTTAAGTGTTAGAATTTTTTTTTTAATTTTGGCGATTTTTTTCGTTTTGGCGATTTTTTTTTAATTTTTGGCGATTTTTTTTTTTGGTTTGGCGATTTTATAATTTTCTGTTTTTTAGTTTTACCGTTTTTGAAAATTTCAAGTGTTTGCCTCTTACGGTTTCCAAGATATAGCAAATTGTCAAAATTACATAGTCAAAATTGCATTAACTGATGGACCACCCTTTAATTTTAATTTTTTTTTAATTTTAGTATTAATTGTTGTAGTCTGTATAAAAATACACTAATTTTACAAATTTCAAGTTTCAATATACATATGTTCATACAATTGTATGTATATTACATGGGATTTTAACATTTTTCGTTGCTCGTTTTAAAACACCCTTTAACTTTTAATTCTCATGTATTTGTTGTTGTAGCGGCCAAGGTTCTACATACTGTGTCCAAATTTCAGATCCGTAGCTGTTACGGTTCCTGAGAAAATACCGTGTGACGGACAGACGGACAGCGTAGCGAAAACAATAGGGTTCCTATTCACCTTTGGTGTACGGAACCCTAAAAACGTGAGTATGTGCAAATAATTTCGACAATAGCAGCAACATAACGGTAAAGCGGTTCTCTGCTATAATGGCAAAAAAAATCGTACCTACATGTCGTTACGAATTCGTACCGACTTATCGTAATGAATTCGTACCGACATATCGTTACGAAGTCGTATCAACCATTTCATACAAAAATTGTTACGATTTCGGTAATATTTCGGTGCCGAAATCGGAAGATTTTGTCGACCAATCGTTACTAATTCTTTACGAATTCGGAGCATTTTGTTTTTGTATACATACAGCTTTTTAAGTATGTATGTATGTATGTTTCTTAGATACCCTGTAGGAAGTATCAATTGAGAAACACTACTGATTCAACAGTGTCTTTGTCAACAATACTACTGACGAATTGTACCGCAGAAAATGTTTTTTGCTTTAGGGGCCGCCCATATAGTACGTAATGCTGTAGGGGGGAGGGGTGGGGTTCGAGTTTGTTATGATTTGTTATGGTGGGGGAAGTGGAGTCTTTGAAAATGTTACGTAACAGAAAAATTTTAGTAATTTGTATGTTTTCTCATCTAATATGCTTTTCTCATTTAATTGATTATCATTTATTTAATTGATCATACGTCTTACTTTCACATTTATATTATGTATTTATACATACATACATGTGCGGAATGTCGCATTTTGATATACTAGAACTCGAATTCGAATATTTAAAAAGATATCCGCGAATATGAATATTTAAAAGGATATTAAATTAACTTTGCTTTATTTTAATTTACATTGTAAATTTTACAAAAACACGAGCATACATGTATACATAGATATGTATGTATGTATATGTAAGAACCTATTTTTCAACCCAAAAAACATGAAAATTATATTATAAATATACTTTTTCGTGAGCGTGCGTCATCGTGATAAGTTGTATACCACTCGTGCGTGATTAAATATATTTTATTCGTGAGCGTGCGTGATCGTGAAAATGTTCAAAATCATTCGTGCGCGAGTAAAATATTTTTCTGCGTGAGCGTGCGTGTCGTGAGTCAGAAAACACTCACGTACAGATCTCTAGTAAAAATCTTTTTAACAATACAATCACAAATTTTGAGTAAGATCAAATCGGTGTGAGCTATGTATGATTGGATTAGTGTAATCATACGAACAAGAAGTACAAAGAAACTTAACAGCTGCATAGAAATACAGTCATTCGGATTTTACAGCATACCTTCAGGAGTTAATTTTAATAGAAATTGCTTGTGAAGTGTAATAGTGTTGCCAGTGGGGATAATTTTGTTAAAAAGTTGAAAAATATAAAATAAATAAAATACATATATATAAACTTTTAAATAAAAGAGCGTTTTAAATGTCAAATAAATATTTAAAAGATATATACCAGTCTTTATAAAGAATTTATAATATTGTATTATAACATATCTTCATTACGTACTGTTGCCTTGCACTGAAGCTGGTGCACGACAATTGAGTATCAATCTCCATCTCATGCCAATTATTATGGGTGGAGATTTTAATACAAATTTTGCAAACCCACAGTCGCAAGCTTTATCAAAATTTTTATTTGACGTTTTCCACTTGCATATGAGCAATTCTCCACAAACCCCCATAACTAATAATTCCACTACTATAGATGCAGTTTTCCATTAATTTTTAAATACAGTAGAGTCAAAAATTTATATATCTTATTTTAGTTACCATAAGTACGGTGACCATAATTTTTAAATCAAAATACAGAACAAGGAAATATTTAAAAAACAGCAACTAAAGTACAAACAATCTTACAAACATATTAAACATATTGAATTTCATGGATTTATTAAATTTGTATTTTTTATTTTTTTTTTTTTTGACAAACACAAAATTGAAGGAAATATTAACAAACAAAATTCAAAAAGTAACATAACACTGTAATCATAACGCTAATATACATATGAATATATTTATGTATATGTATGTATGTATATCAGGCGGTCAACTCTGTAATTCGAAATGAAAGAAAATGCTTTCGAATGTACACGTTATAAGCATACAAATACAAATTCGAAAGTATTTTCTTTCGTTTCGAATTACACTGTAGACCCCCCAGTACAAAAAAAATTAATAGCTACATACATAGTTTCTGGACATTATTACTACATAAGTTGTAAAAACTATAAAATTAAAATTAATATTTACTCGTTACATATCAAGAATATTAAAAAAGTTTTAGATTAGAATGTTAAAATACGAAAAAGTTAATTTTGGTATTTTTCTGTGGAATAAAATTGTTTTACTAAGTATTGGTTTCCTTTTAAATATTCTTTAAACTCAGTACAATGCAAATCATAGTTTAATTTAGTAATTAATTAATGATGATATCCATCTTCATTTAAGTTTTTTCACTGGTCCATATATTATTTAAAACAGAAAATACTCTTTCTGTTGGGGCATTGGAACCAGATAAACATAAACTGAATTCGACAACTTTCAACCTAAGTTGGAAACTTATGTCTCTTTATTTAAAATGTTTAAACATTTTTACCCACCGCTCTCCTGCAAATTTTTTATTCTAATTCTATTCCTTTAATTTTTCTAAAGAGATATATCTTTTAAAAATAGTTAGTTAATTATCAAATAATTCGATGTCATTTATGTTTAACTCATTTCTTTTATCCATAATGAAAACAAAACTGGATTTAACATCTTTCTACGTAGGAGTTTCAACTTCTTGGTATGCAGTATCCCCTTGATTTAAGCATTCGATAATAAAAAAATATTTCCTCTCTACGTTGTGGGATTTTAAACTTCAGTTCATTAATAATGAGAGAGACCTCAGTCATAAATATTTTTTGGGACTCAATCTCCGTTATATAATCATGAAATAAAGTAGCTTGGCAATGAACGAAGAAAAGCCAGGTTCCTGAAGCGGGATCGTCAAAAATAAGCTTTAAAACATATGATGTAACTAACACAGACAAATTTCGTATTCACGCTCTCAAGGAATAAAATTAAGGAAACATAACTCATGTTGTTTCTGTATTTTTATAGAACTGCGGCATTTGCATAGTTGATGTATTAAGCCCTTTTTCAATGTTGATTAAAATAGTATTGTTGCAGGAACTGCTTTAATTTTTTAAATGCAGTTTGAGTGATGAAAATACAGAACAAATACTGAACAATAAATAAAATACAGAACATTTCAACATTATTTCCTAATGAATAATTTATACAGAACAGAACTCTCAAATACAGAACTGTTCTGTATAATACAGAACGGATGGTCACCGTAACCATAAGCCAATATGAATTATTTGTACTTAAGGCATTTACCATAGATGGGTTCTTTGCAGTACTATGCTAAAATTTCAGTAAAAATAATTTTTTAACCAGTAAATTTTTACTGATTACTAAACATTTTTTCTGCAAATTTTATAAAGAGCCTAAATGATTTATTATATGATGAGGTGCATTGAATTTTCAGTAATCAGTAATGCTTGTATTCATAATGAAATTCTACCAAGTGGCTAAATTTTTTTCATACAAAAATTTCAAAATTTGAATGAAAAAACTTTGCCTTTTGCTACAATTTTATTATGAATACGACGGCCCTACGATTTTACTGGTAATGCAAATTAAATGTCATTGTCAGTAAAAATTTACTGAATTTTTTCAGTAATCAGTAAATTTACTGCTTACTGCAATTTTTAATGCAGTACATATACATATACTGCAGAGTGCCCATTTACTAACTTAATAAGTTAAGTAAAATAATCAAAAACTAGCAAATTCCTATGTATTTACAATATTGAAAGTTTTGTTACTTTTAATTGATTAATTTAAAAAAAAAATATACTAAAAGCATAAGTACTTCCAACTTTAAAAAAAATTTTCCTTACTAGATGTTTACACATCTCCCATGTGATCGAACTCTCACATTGCTTTTTTTTAATGAAAGATTTGAAGATCCTTAAAATTTTAACGATTTTCATATTAAACTTTTTGAGAATATTTCTTATTAAAACTTTTTTGGCAAATTAAAATTTTAATTGGAAAAGTATATCCAAAAGGCATTTTTAAATAAAATTTGAATTTATCTAGAAATTTGAGCACCGTTTCTATTGAAATTATACATTTATTACATTTTTGATTATATTTCCCAATATTTGAAAATACTACTTGAAGTTCGAAATTTCGAAACTAGGTTCGAGTTCAACGATTAAACATTTTTTGCAGCCTCATAGTTTTTAAAAGAATAATAGAAGTTAAGGTACATTTAAATTTCAAAGACTTTGAAACTAAGAAGATTTTTATTTAAGTGTATGTGGAAAAAAGAATATGTTTTGGACATACAATTTGAAAAAAAAATGCTATTTGTGCTCTAAAAATGTTCTTAAGCTTAAGAGTATACAAAAGTTGTCTGACAAAAAGAAAAAAAGTGCCTAAGTCGAGATAAGAAAATTTTAAGAGTTCATGCCACTGCCGTTATGTTTATATTCAAAAGAACTTCTGAGAAAACCCTCGCTTATTTTGTGCAATTTTTCAGGAAGATATAGTGCAATGATGTGGTGCCTATCTTTTTTCGACTCATAATCTCATATGGAATAATAGCTTATACTTTGAAATCTTTAAAATTTAATGTATTAGTTACAGTGTGTAGACCGATATTTTCCTAAATCAAATAAAAGCGAAACCCGAATTTTCGAATTCAACAGCAAAAGAAATAAATTTCTCAAAATTGACTTGAAAGTTTAAAAGTATTTTCCTGCAAAACAGTAAAATATGACTTAGACACTTTTTCCTTATTCCCACAGAATTATTTATTGCTAACGCTTCTGAAACATTAATGACTTCTTTGCGGTAATTCGTTTCAATTCAAAATAAAGATTTACCTGTTACATATTTCAAAAAAAATTTACATTATTTCGTGACTTTCATATATTTATTAACGAAAAATATACATACATACATACATATTCTTCTAATTGTGTCAGTGTATGGCTTTGTGCATAAATATTTACTGATACGGAAGTTTTATCATAAATATGAAATATTAAGGATTAACAATGATATTTAATCCATTAATTAATTGCGATTCGACAAAGAAAAAAATTATCTTTTTTTTTTTTGTTGAAAACACTAAACAATACCACCTGCATTTTGGGCAAAGATTTATATTTTTTAATAATTTTTGTTGCTCGTATATTTGTAAATTTTAAAAACTAGATTTTCTCACCACAACTTGAACTCAGGCAAGCAAAATATATAAAATCTGTTACAACTCTACTTACATACAACTGATTTAAAAAAAAATCCATAAGAAAAATACATTTCAAAAAAAAAAAAAAAAAAAAAAAACAAATCTAAAACATATTAGACAAGTTGCTCTCGTTATTTAAATTTTTGATTGCTGCTCTGTAACTCTTATATGCACATTTTGCAATAAATGCATGGAAAAGACACAATAATAGAGACAACAACAAAAAAATATTATTTAAGCATTAGACAATATTGATACACCAGTATCTACATATCAAGGTCGTCGTCGTCGTCGGCAAAACAACTGTGAGATGAAAAGGAAAACTTGTAATAAAGAGTTGCTCAAATTATTTAAAATGTTAAGGCATAAAGTTAGTTTTTTTTCTACAGAAGAATAAAAACGAATATAAAGCTGAATAATTATAATAGAGTTGTAAAAGATTTTCTTTAAATGGAAATGAAACTAGAGCATGTGTCTTAAGTTTTTTCTGTTTTATGTGTGTATGAGTGTGTGTGTAAATGTGTGTTTGTGTTTAACGTCCCTTTTCACAATGTATGGTTAAGAGTTAACGTGAACTTTAACTGCAAGTTCTTCATAAAAAACTTGCCGTTAAAGTCTCTGTTATCTTTTAACCAGACATTGTGAAAAGGTACGTAAGTGGTACATGCTTTACTGTGAAATAACATTGTCCCACTGAAGATTTTAATTGAAAAGAATAAAATGTAATTTTTGCCTGTCAATTAATTTGTTTGCGGTTATACTATAAATTTAAATTAAGTGACTTGTTTTTCATTGAGCGTTTCCTATATTTAATTTAAAAAAATATATATATTTACAGCTTTATTAATAAAACTTAAAAAGAAGTCTTTATAAAGGTTTTTTAAAACAAATTTGCATACAAAATTTTTCTTAAAAATCCTTTATAAAGCCTTTTTGAGTTTTATAAATAAGGCTGTAATATTTTTTTTCATTTGAACGACCTATTGACTCGATTATTTACGTCCCCATGACTCTGAATTTGAAATTGACTGATGGCGTAAGTAATGCTGGTTTTGGAGGCCGCTGTGTTCTGTGCCTTATTAGCATAGACTTGTTACTTACAAGAAACATCACCAGAAATAGTCTAATGGTCATTAAATTATACCTGTTTGAGCCCTTTTCATGAGAGGATTCAAAAACTCCATATGGAAAAAGGTAAGAGAATTAAAATGTTTTTCATTAGATTTTGCTTAATTAATTATTAATCCAGTTCTTCCATATTAAAGAGAAAACAACTTATTAATTTTACACCTGACACCGGGATAACGTATCAAACTATAATCAATAGTTAGGTTTTAACAAATACATACATATGTATTAGTGTTGTAAAAAGCGGCTACTTTTGAATACTCAGTACTACTTGATACTTTTTCAATTGGGTACTCGATACTACCCAATAGTTTATATATGTATGTATATGGGAAGTTAAAAATTATTATTTATATTATTTTATTGATGATGCAATATGGAAAAACGAAGATTAAATACAAGTATATTGAAATTAATTTATAACAAATGAAAATAAATAAGTTTGAAGATTAGTTTTTGTACATAAAAATTTTTTAATGTACTCTTAACACTTCTAGTTCATTAATCTCTTAAACTATCTTCTAAATATTTTTTAATAAACATTTTTTTTCTCACAATTGATGTTATTACTTAGTCATTGTTGAAATGTGGAAATAAAATTTTAGAATTTAAAATATTTTTCATGTTTGCGAGGACCTGACTTGCTGGTTATATTGTATCACGTGCCTTCCTTCCACTATTCTAAAGG
Source organism: Tachina grossa (assembly GCA_949987645.1). Classification (NCBI taxonomy): domain Eukaryota; kingdom Metazoa; phylum Arthropoda; class Insecta; order Diptera; family Tachinidae; genus Tachina; species Tachina grossa. The sequence continues at coordinate 60,977,233 of OX465278.1, read as the reverse complement.
GTCACTTTTTCTGTCCAACAGTATTTGTTAATGACTAAAGTAGTTCAATAATGCATTTTGTAGTACTTTTTTTTAGTGGCTGTTTTCGAATCAAAATAACTCCTAACAGAAATGCTATTTGTTACACTAACTCCATGAGGTTCAGAGTCATATTTATTTGTATCAAGCTCACTGAGTTGTATAATTCTGATGTATTTTAAAGGAAGACTTTCGCTTGAATACTACAAAATGCAACCCTGAAAGTATTGAGTAGTTACTTTTGTGTATTGAGTACCGGGAAAAACTCCCGGTATTGAGTACACAGTACTCAAATACTCAATACTTTTACAACACTAATATGTATATGTCGTTACCTTTATAAGGAAAGGCCCTAACTCATTATTTTTATTAAATCGATGTTTTTGTATATTTGGATAGAAGAGCATCTAATTAGAAAAGAAAATGATGGGAAATAAATAGAAACGTTTTGAATTATAAGCGTAATTCACAATCTTATGCAAATGGTCTTGCATCGTTGCATGTACAAAATGGTATAGTAAATTGATATTCACCACTTAACAATTCTAAGTGGTGAGTATAAATATACTATACTGTTTTGCACACGCAAAGATGCAAGACCATTTGTACAAGATTGTGAATTAGGCTATTATGATCTACCCTAGAAATTTCCTATAAATTATTTATGCGGCAAAACACATGTTTGCCGGTTCAGCTGGTCAGCAAAAAAATTCAAAAAAGGTAATCAAATTTGGAATTAAGCATTTTTGGTTTAAGCTCTTCCCACTGGATTACCAACTTAATGATTTAAACAAGGCGTGAGACTAAAATAAATGATTCTTGAGAAGTACTTAGGTATTGGTGGCAGTTCCGGACTCACTTAGACCTTTTTGGTCTAATTGCCTGTTTTTATATAAGCTACACTACTTCATCTTTGTCAATACGAACTCTTCTAACAAAGTATAACAGTGTGTGAAGCATTCCTATTGTGACACATTGTGAGAAGTACTTACTTTTTTTTATTTGGTAACTTGTCGAGGTAATCTATTTAATCTAAAAATAATCATTCTATTCATTTAGCAGCTTGTACATATTTTGTTTTTTTAAATTTTATGTAATGTGGTTTGTAAGCGAGTAATAAAATTTGGCAATCAGAAAAGTAAGTCATTATATGGCAAGTAGTTCTAATAGTAATGTGCAAGTTTTTTGCTGGGTGGTTTTCTAAATTTTATTTTCAAAATAAAACTAATACAAACTAAGAAACATATTTGGACTAAATATGCTTCTTATTTTTACTTTTATAAAAAAAAATATATTAATGCACTTATGGCTTCTTATGTTTTAGAAAACGCGATTGCAACGACCGTAAGTACCATAAGGAAAAACCGACTATGCCCACACATAACACATTACCATTAGAATTACTTGCTATATAATGTATTACTTTTCTGATTGCCAATTTTCATTACTCGTTTACAAATCACATTACCTAAAATTTAAAAAAATTACGTGCAAGTTGCTAAATGAAGAGAATGATTTTTTTAGACGAAATAGATTACGTGAAATGTTGACAAATAAAAAAAAATTTAAGTACTTCTCAAAAATCGATTATTTTAGTCTCACGCCTTGTTAAAATCATTAAGTTGGTAATCCAGTAGGGAAATGCTTCCACCAAAAATGCTTAATTCCAAATTCGATTACCTTTTTTTGAAATATTTTGCTGGGTGGTTTCATCACTTTTTTTGATTGTATTACATCCTTCGAAAGCAGCTATTTAGTTGTTCCGTTCTACTACATCTGTGTCAAAATGTTTACAACTAACTTTGATGTTATTAGTTCATTAACAATTATCACATGTAATTTGATTTACAAAGCGATACGAACTTTAGCCTGATCAATTCATAAATATAGATAGTCTTTGATTTATAAATTTTACGATTCTCCTGTGAGAATAAAATAAAAAGTGCAGTTACGGATTTTTGGATTTTAGTTGACATTATGCATGTGTAAGTATGTATGCATATACGTTTTTTTCTTCTTCACTTTCAAGCGATTTCATAGTTATCAATCTTATATTCCATCAATTTAATAGAACTTTCGTATTCTTTTAAATCAAACTTTGTCGTATAAAATTTCGAGTTTTACAGCCTGGCCCACGATATCGACAACGTTCGACTTGTCGCACACTTACATTTGAAACAACAACAAAATATTAAAACGTTCGACTTGTCGCACACTTACATTTGAAACAACAACAAAATATTAAAATTTGTTGTTGTTTCAAATGTAAGTGTGCGACAAGTCGAACGTTGTCGATATCGTGGGCCAGGCTGTTAATTGCACTTACAGCCTTTAAGTTTAGGGGCACTTAAAATTATGCAGCACCGGGGCCTATGCCTAACGGCCTAAGCTCAGCACTGCTAGTACCTTTAGAAAATCCATTTTAATTCATTTTAGTGAAGAGTTAGGAGTTGCAATAATTTTTATATTCTCCAATTCCCTTTTGCCATTTCATTTTAATATTGTTCAAACATTTTTGCAATTCTATTTGTAAAAGCATGATGGTATAGTAAAAAACTCCATGAATCTTGGACTATATAATTTTGTTATTTATTTCTAAAGAAATTTAAAGCTCGTGTTGAACAACAGAAAGAAACGCTCTACTCAAAATCGTGTATTTTTTTGTGGTGGCTGCTGCTGGTGAATGTTGTTTGAGTACAAGTTTTTATTTATATTTTTTTTTTCTTTAATAAAATATTTCTCAAAGCTGTTGTTTTACTTTAAACTATGACCATAAATAAAATCTGATATTATTAAAGTTTTTCCAGCAAGCACAAGGGCACACCTCTTTTCCTATAGCCATAATAATAATGATGATGATGATGATGATGATGATGATGATGATGATGATGATTACGTTTTTCGATTCAATAAAAAATAATCATAAATGGTCATTATTTAAAATGAGAAAAAATTTTGCCTCAAATTGTTAAACATTGAATTATAAATGGGATAATATTGTTAATAATATAATATTTGAATTGCAATTTAAAAGCTCGAGAGTCATAAAGTAAAATTTAAGAGTTAAATTAATTGGTTCGTAAATAACATTGACATAAAAGACAGTTCCTATTGCTTCAGCGAGATCTCCAGGAATACTTTCGGCGAAAAATGTTGCAAAAAGATAGTTGGACTATTTATTTTTGTTAAATTTTTATTTTACTTTCCTTTAATTTATTTTTTATTCTACTCATTAGAAAGAAGAAAAAATTAAACAAAAGCATATGTTTTCTTTTATTTATTTCCCTGTCTTGTTTACTCTTAATTGCGTGTTTTTATATAAGCTACACTACTTCATCTTTGTCAATACGAACTCTTCTATCAAAGTATAACAGTGTGTGAAGCATTCCTGGTTGTGTCTTATTTCATTTCGTTGATGAGATTTGATACTTAAAGTTATTTGATCAAACATCATTCTTTCTGAGACTTTCTGTAAAGTTATTTTCATTTGAAATTTGATGCCAATACGCCTACTGTCAACAATTGACTAGAGATGGTATTATCCAATTATTATCTATGCCACTATTCCACAGAAGTGCGAAACCATAAAAATCATTAGGCCAGCCAGCCATTCATATATAAATCCATAGTAAAGCCTACGCTACTTAATTAAAATAAATTTATTTTATACATCTTTTCACTTAAGATATTTTATGAATTTTAAGAAATATTTTAGTACTCGTAATTTCATTTGTGTAACACTTAAACTTCATCACACTGTTGCATGAAGAAATCGTAACTAAATTTATGTCCCAAAATTGTAGTTTTATGTTTTTTTTTTATGCAGTTGTACCCACATACAAACAAGCAAGCGCCTCATAACAGTTTTCTGTATCATTTCCATTACAAGTTGTTTTTTTATTTGCATAAATCGAATTTGTTAACTCTCTTATTTGACAGAATAATTTACTCAATGAGTTGTAACTTTTATTAGCTATTTCATTAATATAGATTTCTTTTGTGTTATAAAATTTGTTGATGTTTCACAAGTTCATTAGTGTGACCATATTTTATTGATTACAAAAAGATGGAATATATTAACATAAATATTTTTATTACCATTGTTAAAATAATTCTTGATAACATTAACCCTATAGTAAAATTATCAAATGCAATCGAAATAAAACTATTACTAAAATAAACAATTTCCATGATACTTTTTCAAGAATGTATATTTTTAAAGACAATGGGGCATAGTCATAGTCAAAACAAAGTATACTTTATGAGTTTAAAACCGGTATTTTGTATGACAATACTGGTTTTAAACTCTTAAAGTGTACTTTGTTTATGTCATAGTCATAAATGCGCCAATTTGTTTAAAAATACTTTTTACTGAAGGCACTTTTTATAAAACATACTAATTATAAAAATTGTTTTTTAGAGCTCGTACAAATTAATTTTTACAAAGGTACTTTTTCAAAAGGAATTTCTTACAAAAGGTAGTTTTTAAAAAAATTATTTCTTGCAAAAAGTACTTTTTCAAAGGGTACTAACCAATACTACTTATAATAAAATATACTTTTTGTGAAACATAAATTTATTTTAACAGATAAAAATTACTTTCTATAAAATGTAATTTTTACAAACAGAACTTTTTATAAAAGGTACTTTCTATGAGATGAACTTTTTAAGAAAGATGGTTTTTTCAAAAGGTTCTGTTTTAAAAGTACTTGCTATGAAAAGTATTTTGTATAAAAAGGTACTTGTTTTCAAATGTATTTTTTATAAAAGAAGCTATCTAAATATAAAGGCACTTTCTAGAAAAGGTATTTTTATAAAACGTGCTTACTATAAAAGCTTCTGTCTATAAAAAGTATTTTTTATAAAAATTAATTTTTATGAAAGGTACTTTTTACATTACATTTTTTAAAAGTACTTTTTTGATGAAAGGAACTTTTTAAAAAAGAAACTTTTATCAATGGTAGCTTTTATACAAAGTACTTTTTATAAAAGGTACTTTTTACAATAGGTACTTTCTCTGAAAGGTACTTTCCATAAAATAACTTTCTACAAAAAGTACTTTCAATGAAACTAGCTCTCAATATTCTATAAAAAGTATTTTTTACAAAAGATACTTTCTGTAAAAGGTAGTTTCTGCAAAATGTACTTTCTATTAAACTAAATTTTTATAAAAAATACTTTTTATAAAAGCTAGTTTTTATAAAATGTACTCTTTATGAAGGGTCCTTTTTAATTAAAGTTATTTTTATGAAAGGTAATCTCTATAACATATAGCTTTTATGAAAGGTACTTTCTTAGAAGGTATTTTTTTGAAAAATTCTTTCTATTAAAAAAGGTACTTTTAATAAAAGGTAATTTTAATAAAAGCTACTGGTACTTTTTGCAAACGCCACTTTTTATGAAAAGTACTTTCTATTAAAGGTACTTTTGATACAAGATATTTTTTGTAAAAGGTACTTTTTATAAAAAGTTCTCTTTATAAAAGATAATTTTTTAAAGGAACTTTTTTTGAAAAAGTTCTTTCCATAAAAGGTACTTTTTATAAAATTTTTTGCTAAAGTTTATTTTTATAAAAGGTACCTATTAAAAAAGGTACCTTTTATATAAGGCAATTTCTATAAAAGGTACTTTTTATAAAACGTACTTTTTATAAAAGTTATTTTTATAAAAGGTTTTTTTTATTAAAGGTACTTTTTATAAAAGGTTTTCGTAATAAAAGATACATTTTATAAAAGGAATTTTTTTGAAAAATACTTTCTATGATAGGTACTTTTTATAAAGGGAACTTTTTTTAAGAGGTTATTTTTTATAAAAGGTACTTTTTGTAAAAGGTTATTTTTATAAAAGGTCCTTTAAATAAAAGATATTTTTTATTAAAGGTACTTTTTATAAAAAGTACTTTTTATTAAATGGACTATTTATAAAAGCTACTTTTCATAAAATGTACTTTTTATGAAAGTTACCTTTTATGTAAGGTACTTTTTGTGAAGCTTATTTTTTAAAAAGCTGTAGAGCTTAGTATCATCACAAAAATTCGTCGTTTAAAATATTCGTTAAAATTAACGCCGAACAGTGATTATTGGACGATTAACAATTTTTGACCCATACGGAAACCGATTATTCGGGCACTAAACACTTTATTAGAAAGATACAATAATAGTAATAACAAATATTAATATTAGTTTAATATGTTTTTAAATAAACTCGAATAATCGAATAAATGTTGCACGAATGACAATCCAAGTTGATACTCTATTAATTGTTTTAACCTCAACTTTGAAAATTACAACGTTTAAGTATTGCTGTTACAATGAAGTAACAAGCTTGCAGTTGTTTTTAATTTCCTTTTTCATTGAACGATACTTAAGTGCATATAATAATTTCAGTTAATGTCTCAAATTTGGTATGCATTTTATTGCATTTAGTTGCATCGTGTGACTTATTTTTTGTTGGCATGTAAAGCCAATGAACTCTGTGGTTGTAACCTGCTCTTTATTTCAAGGATATCTGGTTAATAAAATAACAAGACTCCTTAACAATACATACGAGTAACATCAATATTGATGATGATAATAATAAATTAAAATAAATAATAAAAATAAAATAATTAAATAATTGCAAGTTGAAAAGCAAAGAGAAAAAGAAACGATTGGAATTTATGCGTTTAAACTTGAAATTTGTTTTTGCAATGGAAGTGTGTAAGTAAGGAAATGACAGATGAAGAAGAAGGTTGAGAGAAGCGATTGAGGGAAAAATATTTCGGATATAAAAGGCACATGTTTGCATTAAAGTGAATACATAGAGAAAAAATTCTAACATTTTACAAACAGGAATTTTTTAACTAATAAATGGTGTATAATTCAAATAAAAATTACACGTCAAATTTTATAATACAATTATAATTACATCTGTTATTAAATACATGGTGTGTGCAAGATTATTTATTTTTGTGCCAGGAGGAAAATGTTGGTATTTGAAATAACTTTTGTCGGTAAGATGAACTTTTAAATTTCAGTATCGGCTGCTGCACTTAGGAGACTGTCGGACTGTTGACTAGATAACAGACTTCACACTAATTTATAAATTCAATAAATGCTTTTGTCTCTTCCGGAAATAAATTTAATATCAAATTTTGCATAAAACTATTTATTTAAATCAGCAATCAAACTGTCGTAAACAGCTATAAATTAAGTGGCTATTTAACACATTTCTCAAGCCAAGACAATAAAAATTAGCAATTATTAAGCAAGTAATACGGTTTCAATTCATATGAAATTAATTTGCATGTTGTGCAAAACGTTTTTAAAAAAATTGATGAAATAAAACAAAATAATAGAAATAAATTCAATGAGTTATTATGAATGGAATCACTAAGTGTAAACTAAAATAAAATTAAATTTATGTTTTATTAACTAGGAACACAGGCCCAATTAATCAAAAAAAATTCTTTTAAAAATAACTCATAGACAAGCAAATTATCCCTTACATTTATTTAGCGCATATTTTTTAATAAAAAATAATAATTATTCACACACAAGTTTTACAATTTGCTTTTTCCGCATCAAAATCTTAAACTAAATGAAAGTTCGCTGCTTAATTCTTAAGTTTTTTAAACTTTAACTCTACGGGCCAAATAATTAACTGTTCAATAAATTTAATCATTCATGCATTTTCATAATCAACCATTTTATCTGATAATAAAATTAATAAAATTTAGTGTATGTGTTTTAAGCCATTTTTTTTTAGCTTAAAGCCTTTCTTATCGAATTATTGGCATAAACTTAAAAATTCACTCAATTTATAGCATGTTTTACAAGTCGAGACAATTCAGGTCGCAAGGGCTTTGAATTGCCAAAATAAATTTCATTAAAAAAAAAGCTTTTTGAAACCCGTTTCTCAAGTGAATACGATTACGTCTATAGCAGAGGAAAAAATTTATTTTCATGTATTTCCTGATTTTAATGAGAATATAGTCGTATGGATACTTACTTTTTTTATTTTGTTTTGTTTTCATTTTAACAAATAAATTATATGTATTGACTGGTTGATGTTGCAAACTGAGTTATTATTATGAAAGTATTTCTTTACAGCAAATGTACCTTTCATTTTTATTTAAATGACCACCCATATTATCGGCTCGTAAGATGACTACAGAATGAAAACCGCAAGATTATAATGGGATTTTAATAAAAATCTACTTTTTATAAAAGTCTTTTTTAAAAAGGTGCTTTTTTAGACTGTGTTGAAAGCAATTTTTATATAAATAAATTTTTTTATAAAAGGCTATTTTTAATTTGATGTTTTTTATAGAGGTTACTTTTTATAAAAGGTACTTTTAATAGAAGGTCCTTTTAATATAAGGTACATTTTATAAAAGGTACTTTTTACAGAAGGCACTTTTATTAAAATGTACTTTTTATAAAAGGCACTTTTTATAAAAGGTACTTTTTATAAAAGCCACTTTTTATAAAAAAAGGTACTTTTTATACAAGACACTTTTTATATAAGATACTTTTTATAAACTCCACTTTTTAAAAAAGGTACTTTTTACAGAAGGTACTTTTTATAAAAGATCCTTTTTATAGAAGGTACTTTTTATAAAAGGTACTTTTTATAAAATGTAGATTTTATAAACGGTAATTTTTATAAAAGGTACTATAAAAGTTTCACAATAATAAAATAAGCTTTTATAAAAAGTACTTTTTATAAAAGGTAGATTTTTTTTATAAAACGTACTTTTTATAAAAGATACTTTTTGTAATAGGTACTTTTTATAAAAGTTACTTTTTATAAATGATGCTTTTTATAAAAGTTAATTTCTATAAAAGGTACTTTTTATAAAAGGTACTTTTTATAAAAGTTAATTTCTATAAAAGGTACTTTTCGTAAAAGGTACTTTAGATAAAAAGTACTTTTAATAAAAGGTACTTTTTTTTATAAAAGGTACTTTTTATTAAAGGTACTTTTTATAAAAGGTAGTTTTTATTAAAGGTACTTTTTATACAAGCTCTTTTTTATAAAAGGTACTTTTTGTAAAAGGTACTTTTTATAAAAGGTACTTTTTATAAAAGGTACTTTTTATAAAAGGTACTTTTTATAAAAGGTACTTTTTATAAAAGGTAATTTTTACGGAAGGTACTTTTTATAAAATTCCTTTTTATAGAAGGTACTTTTTATAAAAGGTACTTTTTATAAAATGTACATTTTATAAACGGTACTTTTTATAAAAGGTCCTATAAAAGTTTCACAATAATAAAATAAGCGTTTATAAAAAGTACTTTTTATAAAAGGTAGATTTTTTTTATAAAAGGTACCTTTTATAAAAGATACATTTTGTAAAAGGTACTTTTTATAAAAGGTGCTTTTTATAAAAGTTAGTTTTTATAAAAGGTACTTCTTATAAAAGGTATTTTTTATAAAAGGTTATTTCTATAAAAGGTACTTTTCGTAAAAGGTACTTTAGATAAAATGTACTTTTAATAAAAGGTACTTTTTATATAAAGTACTTTTTATTAAAGGTACTTTTTATAAAAGGTACTTTTTGTAAAAAGAACTTTCTCTGAAAGGTACTTTTTATAAAAGCTCTTTTTTTATAAAAGGTACTTTTTATAAATGGTGCTTTTTATAAAAGGTACTTTTTATAAAAGGTAATTTCTATAAAAGGTACTTTTGATAAAAGGTACTTTTGATAAAAGGCACTTTTAATTAAAGGTACTTTTTAGAAAAGGTACTTTTTAGAAAAGGTACTTTTTATTAAAGGTATTTTTTATAAAAGGTACTTTTTATAAAAGGTACTATTAAAAATTATTTTTTCATAAAGCGTTCTTTTAATAAAAGGTACTTTTTATTAAATGTACTTTTTATAAAAAGTACCTTTTATTTGAAGAACTTTTAATAAAATATACTCTTTACGAAACCTTCTATTTGTAAAAGGTACTTTTTATAAAAATTTAATTTCTAAATATAAGTGTACTTATTATAAAAAGGACTTCTACAAAAGTAACTTCCTATAGAAGGAGCGTTTTGAAAAACTTAATTTTTTAAAAGTTAAATTTTCAGAAAATTAAAATTTTTAATAGCTGTTTTTTAAATTATCTTACCGCTACATTTGTTATTCAAAGTAATTGGAAAGCATACCTGTAAGAGAAAAAAATATAATATTAAAATTTAGAAATAAACAAGTTGTTGGCATAAACTTATTATATGAAAAGAAATGAGACGTCTTTCGCTTGTTCATTTGAAACACCAATTTAATATAAAAATCTTTGCTGCTCAATGAGGGCATTTTGAAAAATCAATTAAAAGCAAATTGTAAAAGTTTATTTCATTTCCTATATGGTTTCTCAAACAAAAATTTATTATTGACTCATTTAAAATAGTTTCCATTAAATAAGTTCTTTTACAATTTAATTTTAATTGATTTTTTATATGTTTGTACATAGATTAAAATTAAAACAGACAGAAAACTGCTTTCAGTGAGGAGCAACAATTTTTAATTTTTGCTGTATAGTAAAAAAAATATTTATTTATGTGGTTGCTGTTTAGACACAAACGAATATTGACAAATTGGTTATGTAGTAATGGAAATAATAATATTTTGCATTCAAACGTAAACATTTTAATACTCAACAATAATACAATTAAGCTATTATTATCAAAATATTTGTAAAAAGTAAAAATGTTCATATAGAAGCTGTGAAATTTCTTGCGGTTTTAGATCTTGCGCAAAAACATTGTTGCTACAAGAGACATGTGATGCTGTTAATATGTTGCAATTAAATGCTAACACTTACTTTCTAAATTTGTATCGGAGCCTATTTTAACAGCCCAGTGAGACTTTAGCTGCAGTAAGAGTTAATGTGGAATTTAAACTAACAATTGCTTGTTAATTGTGTAATACAATTTAATTTTGATTTAACTATAATGTAATTTAATAAAGCTTTATAATTTTAACACAAAATAAGTATTAAAGTATTTACAGAAAAAATTTAAAATTTGTTTTTAATCTTCAAATATCTTTAATCAATGAAGAAATATTTAAATTTTTTACGTATTACTAAAGTAATGGCGGTAGTCAGTGTTTGATACAAATGGTCGTATCTAAGTGTAAATGCCAAATATCGTAATTTTTCTTTTTATAGAGGAAACGAAATATATTTTAAATTATCTGGAAGATTGCACGGAGTTATAACTAACATTTTTTTTTTAATTCCTCTAATCCACATTAAATATCTGATGTTAATAACAATCTCTGCTCAAGCAGATAGACAAGTGTGCTGATGAAATGCGTGGCTGCACAGAAAAATGCGCATTTCCCCCAACTAAAGAGATTAGCTTACGTTTTCTTCTCTTCCTTAGAAAATCACATTAACTAATGAAAAATATTTCATTCAATAGGAATTAATAATATTAAACTTAAGCTTTAGCTTCATTTTATTTCTGATTAAGAATTCGTCCAATTTTCAAAAACGTTTTCTAACTATTGACGAGTGGAGGTAGCAAAAATTTTGGAGGGAAGAACAGTGAAGAGAAGAGTAAGGGTGTTAAAATGTGCTAAAATTGTACACAAAAGCTCTAAGCACATCGCCAGCCTGAAATGCAGAAGTTATATGATTTCCGAAGCCAATGCAACAAAAAACTTTCAAGGGGCCGATACAAGAATATATCGCCCATTTACTCAAAGAATGTTGTAACTGGAAAATTTAATTTTTGAGTTACTAATGCAGAATTAATCCGCACATCATTCTTCATATTGTGCAAAAATTTCATACAATTATCTTGTTTACTCTGTGCTCTGCGTAAATCGAAAAAGTCAAACTCGTTTTCTGGCAAACAGGGTTTTTTTTACCCGACTGCGCAACGCAAAGAAGGGTATTATGTTTAACAGTCTATGTGTGTATTTACTAGTGATGAGCAATAGCGTGATTTTTTATTAATGTTGCTCCTTGTGACCGTGATTTCTAAATTGTGACTGTGATCACAATTTAGCAATATTTTGTTTGTAGCTTTTCTGTTATTTTGAGAAAATCTAATAAGAAGAACAGCAGTGAAATTAAACAGTGACTGTGATCTCGATTTAACACATTTCAGCTCTTCTGCTTTAAAAATATTTATTAGTATTGGTGTCTTGATAAATACTAATAAGAAGAGCGACAAGAATAAACAATTAACAATCAACCCCATCCATACATTGAGAATTGTCGTATAACAGGCAGAGACAATAAAATTGCAAATATAAAAATGTAAGCTGTACATAGTTGCCAGAAAAGACGATTTGACACGATTTGACAATTTTTTTTCTTGACAAAAGCTGAATGTATAAAAAAAAATTAATGTGGTAGCTTCATTTAGTGTAAAGTAAGCATACAAGAACATTCACAGTTTGTATGAAAGAACTATATTTCCAAAACCTGTTACTTGATAAATTCAGTCACAGTTGTGATATGTGATTTTTCAATCGCTGTGAAAAAGTAACAGGTTTCCAAATATCGCTCAACTCTAGTATATACTAGTGATGTAATGAATGTCAATTTTTGATATTCGAGAATACGAATACGAATATTTGCAACAATATTCGCGAATACGAATTCGAATACTTTATGTGAAATTTATAGACATTATTTTAGGGTTCTTTCTATTTACGCCTGCAATATGAAATATTTAAAAATTGTTATGAAAAAGAACTTCATACTTATGTTGGCGTACTCTTAAGTTAATGAAAACTACAAAAAATGTAAAAAATAATATCGGAAAATGATAGAAAGCACAAATTTCTATAAAAAATTTCATGGATTCGTGCAAACTAATATTTTTGTCCATTTATTTAAATTTCGTTAAGGATTTATGCATTTATTTATGTAATTTTTTTTTTTAATAATATTCGTATTCGTGTTCGCCTGAATTCGACGAATACGAATGCGAACACGAATACTTAAAAATTGCCGAATATTGCAATTCGAATACAAATATTCCTGCTTCACTAGTATGTACTCGTATGTATGTATGTATGTGTGTTATTTGCGGCACTATGTAAACTGAACGCGTTGATCGATTTTGATGATTCTTATGTCAATCGATTTGTCTTAATCCCGGAAGTCTCACTAAAGATAAGGCAGTTATTAATATTCAATATTGCAGCCAATAGACACCATTTTGTAAATAGGAAAAAATTAATAGTCAGCGAACTATATCAAAATGGGTATCATAATTAACGGTTTAATCAAAAACGTTTTACCGTTGCTTTTGTATCCTAAACTTCAATTAAAAGTAAGGATTTTATAACATTTAATTTAATTATTTCTTTTCAAAAAAAAAATAAAAGATGCCGTTGAAAAAAACTCTTTTCTGCTTTATTACAAGTTTATATAAGAAAACAATTTTTTAAGCAACCAAAATAAAAAACATATTACTTAATTAATGTTAATATGTAAATGTCTTTCTTTCATTAACTTAATTTTTATTTTTTTATTGTTTTATATGTCCCCTGATTAATAATCCAACAATTGTTAAAGTTCATGAGACTAAATATTATCCAAACCTTCATTGTGCATAATTAATTCACTGAAAGTTCATAAAACCAAAAAGCTTTCAAAACTTTTACAAAACCAGCAAAGACAAATGAGAACGCCAACTTACATAAATAACTCGTAAGGAATAAAAAACAAAAACTTGAAATCTGCTTGATTCTGCTTCCATAACCGGGTCACACATCGTAGAATAATGAAAACGTGCCATTTAAAATGTCACCCTAAACAACGAAATCATTTATCATTTTATTATATTTCCATATTTTTAACAATCTAAAAAAAACAACTATTTTAAAATACAAAAGAAGACTCAATATAATAAACGAAAAAAAAGCAAGAAAAAAATTTAATATGAGTGACATCTGAAAAAATTATATTGTTTTATACAGCGAAAATTTGTAAACAAAACTTAATAGTAAAAGAGGATGGCATTCAGCGATGAAGAGTCTTGCCAACCCTTGAGCCAAGTATGGAGTAACAAGTACACAATATGCAAATATATTGTCTACCTGTGAAAAAAAAGTTTTCAAACAGTATGCAGGGCACTGAAATCTTTAAGTGATTCCTAAACAAATTTTCTAGACTTATCGACTGCTTGGATTATAGCAACTACAGACAAAAACAGCAACTTAATACACTCAACAGCAAAACAGAACAAAAAATAAAAATTGGCTTTAGTCATAAAAATGCTTGAAGCACTCATAAAAATACAGAAATCTATTTATAACGTAGGCCATCCCTAAAATTTTTAACATTTTTGTCAAATTCGCAGCATCCGGTACACTTTTTTTTATAGAAAATAAAACGATTTTTTCAAATTTTTTCCTCAATTATATTTCAAAACAAATCACCCAATTTAAGTGAAATTGGCAATCTATGGCCCTTATTATGACCAAATTACGATCTTCGACTGTAGTCAAAAGTACTGGTCGAACGAATTTTAATTTGGTATTATGACGAGTATTCGACAAAAAATATCACTCACACTGATTTTCTAAATTTGCAACGATTTTACCTAAAAATAAAAACGAATCCTTGTTAATAAGTTTTCTTATTAAAATACTTTTTTAATTGTGTACGATAGAAAATTAATTGCTCAACGAAATTTTCGATGCTCATAATATGAATTAAACGTTCGATGTTCGATGTTCGACAGATAGCCAGCGAAGATCGAAAATCGAACGCAATTCAAATTAAAATTCGTTCGATCCGTAGTTTCTTCTACAGTCGAAGATAGAAATTTACGTATTTTTTAGTTTAAGAACTGAATATATTCTTAAATTGAGAGGCTTATTAATTTTGTGAAAATTTTATTTGCGAAAATTTTCGAAATCTACCAAATTTGCCATACAACATCTAAGTGAGCTCAACATCTTTCGAATTCGAAAATTTGCTGCCGATCCGATCCGTTGGCCCGTTCTGACGCTATGAGATGCTTACATACACACATATGCATACACACACATGCTCATATACCTACACACATACATACACACATATATACATCCCTACAGAGAGATCATCGTAAAAATAGTAAGAATCGACTTCCGGGACTTCATAACTTTGAAATGTATTGAAAAGCGGTCGAAAAATTTTGTGTGGAAAATTTTTAATTACAAAAACAAAACACATACAATGCTTTTCAACGATTACCATTGGATTTTATAAAATAAGGCCATTAAACTTTTGTTTGTTATTAAAACTTTGATATATATACATATATGCAGTTTACAAAGATATTTCCAAAAATCTTGCGAACTGTTTATTAAAATTTAGCAAATTCTACACCATTGCAAGGATATGTGTTTCTTTTAAATGTGTTGATCGGATACAAATTCACTGAGTCACGGCTCCTTAGATTTAAAAAAATTTGAAGTTTTTAGGTTTTTGTTCTTAAATTCATTATTTTAAGTTGCGCCCTTAAGCCAAACAAAAATTTATAAAGCGTTAAATTATTATCATCAGGTAAAAAATTAAAAAGTTCCGACATATTTCACATTATTCAATTCTATTCCTTTAAGTATTATGGCTTTCATACAACAACAAAAAAAAATAAGAAATAAAAAAAATTTAGATCAAGAGAAATATTACAAACTTACACACACACACACACTCACACACACTCATGTTTTGTTTCTTTTTTACTTGTAAGCTAATAAATGCGTGTGTAGTATGTCTGCATGTAGTAGTAGCAACTTTAAACGCTTATAGCTCCCAATATACTAAACCCATTTCAATAAAATATAGATTCTGCACATCTGTACAGAAAATCCTTTAAAACTATATAAATCTTTTTAAAATCGGTGCAGAGGTACCAGCGTAAAAGAGATTACAAAAAACTTGTCCGCCTATTAATTATATAGATTTGCAACAATATTAACCCTATCGGAAATTTGGCTAACTTTAAACTAACTTTAAGCTAACTATTTCGCAAGTAGTACTGGCTACACTTGGATTACTTTGCAATGTAATCAACTGACTATTTTAACATTGCGATGTCCTAGGCGTTAGTCCATTGTCTCACTATGCACTACTTTAAGCTAACTTAAAGTTGACTTTTTTAAATCACTTGGTAGTCAGTAAATTAAAAAAAAATCTGTGGCTCGAACATGTAACATTACACGTTGTGTATTCAACGCGCTACCACTCGGCTAAGCTGCCATCTAAAATAACAACAGCAAAATGTTAATATAAAACTGAAATGAGTTTTGAAGTAGCTGAGAATAAATTTTGTTGGCTCTCACCAAATTCGATTACGTACTTAACTTTGGAATTAATTTTGGGTTTGTTATGGATGACTTTGCAGCTAGCTTTTAGTCAGTCTAAGAAAAGTTAACTATAAGTTAACTATTTTTGTAGTCAACCACATATTCTCCGACAGGGAATATATATTAAATTAAATAAATAAATAAAAAAAATATCTAGTATCGAATAAAATAGATAACATTATAAAAAATAAAAAAATAAGAAATTTAAGATACAACAGAATATTAAATAACTATAAGTTTAATAAAATTGAGACCTAATACTCAATGTAGTGAGACACTACAAGGAAGAGCTACTACTCAGTCGTATCTCCCGAAATAGTTTCCTCTTGTAAGTGTCAACAGAGCAGTTAAATGACCTTAAAACAACCGGCAATTCGTTATAATCCCTTGCCACTCTTACATAAAATGATCGCTCTAATATGGATGTTAGCCAGGGAATCCTGAACTGTCTAGTTCTATGCGACCTACCAAACTCGAAGAACTCTATTAGGTACAAAGGCACTTGTAATTTAATAACTTTGTAAAAGTGTATTAGGTTCCTATACTTAAGAAAATCAGCAAAACACAATCCTAAAAATTTTTGCACATAAGGTGATACATGTTGTCGCATTCTAGGAGAATAGAGATATCTAACAACTCTATTTAATGATAACTTAACTTTTCTGAGCACATGCCCATATGTTCCAGAATACACTTCTAAGGTATATAATAACAATGGCATTATCGTTGCATGGACAATCTGCTTTTTAATGTGAAAAGGTAATATTAAGTAATACTAACTTTACATCAATAATGAGGCCAAGGCATCTAATTTTATCAACAAATCAATGGAAACACCGTCTAACACAATAGTGTAATTATCACTTCTACAATCACCAAATAGCATTGCCTTAGTCTTACAAGGATTAACCGAAAGTTCATTATCAGTCATCCATCCGTAAAGTAAACCAACAGTATAGTCTATCATATTCTGTAAAACATCAGGAAATTCCGAATCACCCTTGAATAATAGTTGCATGTCATCTGCAAATGAAAATGGTCGACATATATTGTTGGATAAAATCCCAAAAAAGTCGTTGACAAACACTATGAATAGTAAAGAACCCAAAACAGACCCTTGTGGCACACCACTATATATAGGAAGCATATCTGAACCGCAGCCTTTACTAATAACATACTGTTTTCTATCTGCAAGATAAGAAAAAACCAATCTATATGCCGACCTAGAAAACCCATAAAAACTATACAATTTACTCACCAAAAGAGAGTGATTCACCCTATCAAAAGCTTTCTGGTTTCTTAAATTAAATTTTATGTACGAATATGATTTTTGTGTTTTTAAATAATTGACTAAGTTCGATTTTCATTATTTGTCCAAAAAAATGTTTCATTAAATAATTACAACCTCCCTATTCAAAATCTAAAAAAAGTAATTTTAGTAATTTAATTTATTGCACTGCAGTGAGCTTTTGTGAATCAAGAGACATGTATGAAAATGAATGAATATATATAATCATATATGTCCATATACCCACATTTTTCGGATCCGAACCATATGTGCGATATCATATATGCTCCATACATATTTTTTTTAGCTGGGATTATATTTTCTTAAGGTTAAATATATCAAATAATATCTTTTTTCGAATTGAGCAAGATTTTTGCTTTTTTATAAAATTACAAATATGAACGTAATATAAAACTTTTTCAAACCCTACATCTATATAACGATTTTCATATGTACTCGTATTTCTCTGCTCTGTTTAAATAATCATAAAATGTCAAGTTGCTGTACCAGAGATAATGATGCGCAAATGAATAATCGAATAAAAGTTTTTATAGCTACATAAAATGTTACAGTGCTTCGCATAGATGTGTTTACACATAAAACAAATGCTGCTCCAAATCTCTGATCTTGTTAAAAATTCATCTATTTAAGTAGATGACCGTTCAGTTATTCAATGTGATTAAATTAAAATAACAAATCGTAATCCGTTAATGAAAAGCTTCTGTGTAATTTTCCAATATCTATGACAATGCGATTATAAAGGAAACAAAAATTACGAGTAACTCTTAAATAGTTTTATTTTGTGTTATTTATTGCGCTTATTTATTTCGATTTTTTTTGACATTTTAAAAAATTTCTATGTCTCTGGAAGCTTTCCCATAAGCAAACAATTTAAGATTTAAAAAAACATCATGAAACGTCATTTATACTTTTTATTACAGTTTTATGGAAAATTAATCGTTTCATACATCATAAAATAAAACAGCATAGCGCGATTCATTTTTTTTCATTTTATCATTATGTTGTGTCAGTATTTATTTTTTTAACAACACCCGCTGTACTCTAGAAAATTACGTTAAGTATAATTTTAAGGCAATAAAACGCATGGTGTGTTGTGGTACCAGAGGTGGAATAGGGAATAACCTTTCAGTAGAGGTAGTTGTACTTTTTGTAAGAAGGTACTTTTCGCAAAAAGGTACTTTTCACAAAAGGTATTTTTTACAAAACGTTCTTTTCATAAAATGTACTTTTCACAAAAGGTACTTTTTATAAAAAGTTACTTTTTTAAATAGGTACTTTTTAGAAAAAATGTTTTTCACAAAGGGTAGTTTTTAGAAAAGGTACTTTTTTGAAAAGGTAGTTTTTACAAAAGGTACTTTTTAAAAATCTTCTTTTTTAAAAAGGTTGTTCTTACAAAAAATTATTTTTTGTAAGGTACTTTTCACAATAAGGTAGTTTTTAAAAAAGATACTTTTGACAAAAGGTCGCTTTTATAAAAAAAAAGTAATTTTTACAAGAGATACTCTTTGCAAAAAGTATTTTTAATAAAGCACTTTTTAAAAAGGCACTTTTTAAAAAGGCACTTTTTAAAAAGGCACTTTTTAAAAAGGCACTTTTAAAAAATGTAATTTTTTTAAAAAGGTACTCTTTACAAAAACAGTTTTTTTTAAGGTACTTTTAAATTAAAGTAACTTTTATCAAAGTTACTATGTACTTCTTATAAAAAATATTTTTTAGAATAGCTTTTGTGAGTAAACTAGTACTTCTTAACAAGGTACTTTTTTTAAGAAACAAAGTACTTTATTATATTTGTTTTTTCAGGTACCTAAAAATTTACTTTCACCAAAACCTACTTTTTGCACAAAATACTTTTTTCGAAAGAAACTTTATGAAAAAGATACCATTAGCCAAGGAACTGTCTCTAAATGTTACTTTTTAAAAGTTGTTGTTTTTATGAAAGGTACTTTTTGCAAAAGATAATTTTTAAAAAGGAACTTTTTACAAAAGGTAATTATTTAAGAGATACTTTTAATAAAAAGTAATTTTTGCAAAAGGTACTTTTTACAAAGGGTACTCTTTACAAAAGTTACTTTTTACAAAAGGTACTTTTTACAAAAGGTACTTTTTACAAAAGGTACTTTTAACAAAAGGTACTTTTAACAAAAGGTACTTTTAACGAAGGTATTTTTCAAAAAGGTACCTTTTAAAAAGGTATTTTTCAAAAAGGTACTCTTTTAAAAGATCCCGTTTGAAAAAGTACTTTTTAAAAATGTTATAAAATGTAATTTTTGTAACAATTACTTTTTAGAGAAACGTACTTTTTACAAATAGTACTTTTTGCGAAAGCGATTGTTCCTAAAAGTTACTTTTATAAAACATATTTTCTGTAAGAAGTAATTTTTGTACAACTTACTTTTTATAAAAGGTTCTTTATATGCAAAGTACTTTTTACAAAATATACGTATATAAAAAGTACTTTTTTCTTACATTCACTCATGCTGATGTTGTTCATTCATCTCTGTTTGATATCAAATAAAAGCAAAAGCAATTAATAATAAATAAAACCACATCCAATCAGACATCTAAGCTTGGATGTATGATGTATGTATGTATGTTTTTATATATGCATTTATGTGTATGCAAACGTTTATGAATGTCTACCATGTGTGACATGTTTAACTTTCAAAGTTTGTTTCCCAAGTCTTTTGTTTTCTTCGCGGCCAATTATTAACGCTCTAAAGATTTTGTTTTATATTTGTTTAAGTTGTATGTATGTGTTGTGTGTTAGAGATAATAAAACATGAAAGAAAAATTCACTATCTAATTTATAGGCAAAAGTTTGGGTTGAATTTGAAGTTAATTTTATTTATTTATTTATTTTGCTTTTGTTTGTTTCTTGCTCTTATTTTTGTGATAATGTGACAAGCCTAATTTCTTTTATTTATTTAATAATTTTATATTTATGTATGTATGTATTTTATTTGAAAGAAATAAATAATCAAGCTTGTTTAACAAAAGAAACGTCTTTCACAAATGAAACAAACGCCCTTGTTGAAATTCGATAGATTTCGTTTTTTTTGTGTCTTCGGCTTAAAACCTGTGCCGTCTAGCTGTCTGCCTATCTACGTGTAGCTTGGTCTATCTGATACTGCTAGCAAGCATGTTAATGTGGTAACAACTTCTTGTCACCCATCAGTTATTTTAAGACTGGTGCCCGGTATTTTATTTAAGTTTTTACAGAATGATAAATATTTTGAAGGTGAGTAGAGTGTAAATGTCAGATACATATGTGTTCGTGCAATATCAGCATAGCTAAAGTGATATGACGGCAATTTCAATTTAAATTTAAAACATATTTTGGCAAATGATTTATTACTTTTTAATAACACTAATTTCAGAAATATTTCATATTTATTTTGGTAATCTTTTTCATGTCCGTACAAAGTACTCGTATTGTTAAATATTTAGGTAAAATTTTTCGAAAGGGAGTAACATTTTCTTAAATCCCTTCTTCTCAATAGTATAATGCTTTTAATTTGCTATGATTGCATTAAAAATTATTTAAACTGAATGTTTTAGAATCTTGTAACTTTAACAAATATTATTATATCGAAAAAAAAGTTGCATACTTTACAAAGGTCTCTTGAAAATATGGCACAAGTGAGCCGCTTTTAGCATTTTTAATAAAAAATTTAAATTTTTGTCGCTAATATTTGTTTGTGTTCTAAATAAACAAAATCTAGTGACGAAGTATATTTTGTTTTGTATAGAAATTCTACTAGACTTTGCTGAAAATCAAACCTTAACGCTCTATTAAATCGGATTGTAATTTCAGTTTTAATATTTCAAAAATAACGTCTGAGTGTAAATCCATTAGAAAGTCTCTTAATTTTTATTTTAATAAATCAAAAATTATGCTGATTGTTTTGGTGGGATTAGAGAAATAATAAAAAATTGCTTATAATTTAGATTAAAATTTATTAACAAAAAAATAATTTATTGAACATTACACACGGTTTTTTCCATTAATTGGAAATTCGTGATTTGTTTTTATTAACACTAATGGAAGATTAGACCGATAAATTGTTTTTAATAAAATTTTTAAGAGTTTAATTGAAGACAATATGAAATTCATATATGCGTTATTTTTTTATTTATTTTAATTAAAGTTTTTGATACAGATTTGCATTTTATGACGATACAAATAATTAGCGAAAACGTATCGAATATTATCTACCCTTATTGCAGTTAATTTTTTTGTTAAAGAAAGATAAGCTACAGGGTGGCCCAAATAAGACCAGCTGATGTAAAACACAAATATTTTTTTTATTTTTTAACATAATTTATATTTTCTTTTTGCAGATTATAACTGAACTCTTGGAAATTTAAAATGAATACGTACAGTCCACAGCAACGCATTAAAGTTATCAATTTTTATTATTCTTCTCAACGATCAATTGTTCTGACGCAACGAAATTATCGCCGTTTTTTAACGTAAGATCAACGCTCACATCTTCCATGATTACAAGTTTAGTTCGCCATTTTGAGGAACTCGGTTCAGTTATCGACCGTCCAGGAAGAGGTGCTCGTCGAAATATTCGTACTGTAGACAACGTGGAAGCTGTACAGGAGAGTGTTGCAAATGATCCATATGTCTCAACTCGTCGCCGTTCCAGCCAATTGGGTATACCCAGAACAACATTACAGAGAATTTTAAAGTTGGATCTTAAGATGTATCCATACAAAGTTCAAATTGTGCAACAGCTTCTACCGCAAGACCCCCAGCAACGACTACAATACGCTATGCGCTTTACACAATTAGCCACACAAACTGATTTTTTAAATAATCTTTTGATGACGGATGAAGCGCATTTCCATTTAAGTGGTTGTGTGAATAAACAAAACTGTAGGTTGTGGGCCTCCGAAAATGCAAGGGCAATACATCAGCATCAGTCACAGCCAATCAGATGCACTGTTTGGTGCGGTGTTATGGCCACAAAAATCATCGGCCCATATTTCTTTGAGAATGAGGATGAAACGCCAGAAACACTCTCCGGGGCTTCTTACAGAACAATGATAGACAACTTTTTGCGGACAATGGTGGAAAAACATTCTAATTTGTGGTTTTAACAAGATGGAGCCACTGCGCATACTGCTAGGCAAACTATGGACATGCTGCGTGAAATTTTTGGTGAACGCATAATTTCAAGAAATTCAGATTTCCCTTGGCCTTCTCGTTAACCAGATTTAACTGCGCCCGATTTTTTTATGAGGATATTTAAAAGTCAAAGTGTATGTTAACAAACCACAGACACTTGGATAGCTCAAGCAAAATATTCGAGACGAAATACGGTGCCTGCAACCAGAAACATTACGCCGTGTAATGCAAAATGCGCTAAAAAGAGCCAATGCCTGTATAGAGCAAAATGGTGGTCATTTGTCTGATTTCATATTTCACACATAGTCACGTTAAATTTCCATTAAATGTATTTAACATATAAAAATAAATCATTAAAAAAAACCGTTATTACAAGAGTTACACGTGTTTAACATCACTAGGTCTCATTTGGGCCACCCTGTAGATTCTAGCAAACTGGTTTGACGGAGAAAAGCTTATTAAAGCTTTATACAAAAGGTTTGTAGTTCCCTGCCTTTTGCATATTGTTATTATACATCGGCAGAGGAAATCATAGAACCCTTTGATTTCACACAAATAAGGTGTTAAGTGCTTTTGTTTGAAAATTTACAAACAAAAAATTGTAGAACATTTTATTCCTCTTACCTTCCCTGATAAGGGCCTTTTCTGTTCTGTTACCTCAGCAGTAACTTTAATTCATGCCTTGAATTCCATTTAAGGGTTAATTTCATAATATGTGTTCGGCAGTTTAAAGTAAAATCTTACGACCAGCACTTCTGTGGAACATTTAAGCCCAGAGTGTGGGTCTTTTTGACCTCTTTCGATAATGTATATAAACAGCATTTTTAAAGGAGGATCTAAGAAGTTAAAATATTTTACAAAAAAAAAATTAGGCACAAAATTCTTGTATAAGTTTCTGAATATACTAAAATTTTAAAATAAATTTGCATAGGAAAAATTATACAAAACTTAAACGTATATGGTTTTAATTTTTTTACCACATTTAGTCGCTGAAAACTGCTTAACAGGGAACAAATTTTAGTTTGTTGCACAGTGTTATTTCAAGCAAAATTTTTTGCAAGAGCAAAAGATTTGCGCACATTTAACACTTTTTAAACACAAAATTATTATTATCATTATTTATGAAGTTTTTTTTTTTCTTAAATAATTTCTTGGCCTTTTGACAAAAGTCTTATAAAAACTTTCTTTTTTTAGCTACAATATAAATTTAATAATAAATAACTTTCGCTTTTATAGAGATTTAAGAAAATGGAAATCAAAAAGGAAATAAAATAATTAAGTGCATTAACAAAAATGTTTTTAATAAAATTTAAATTCTAAAAAAACTTAAAAAATAAAATTATGTTTTAGAGAATTTAAAATATTTTATTGTTAAAAGATGACGTTATTACTGCCAATTTATTGCTAATTTCCAATAACGAGGGTATAAATTCATAAAGTTCTATCCTCAACTTTATAAAAAAATTCAGTAAAGTGCGACTCGGACTCGCGCACGAAGGGTTTCGTACGAACACTAGATATGTAATTTAATACAAACTTCATCCTATATAATAAATAGTTTTGGCATTTTTTTCGTTTTTGTTTTTGGGGTCTTTTCGGTTTTTTTGTTTGGCGTTTTTTGCGTTTTTTCGGTTTTGGAGAATTTTTTTAAGTTTTGGCTCTTTTTTTAGTTTTGACACTTTATTTTCTTGTTTTGGCCATTTTTTCGGTTTTTGACGTTTTTTCATTTTGGCGATTTTTTTATTTTTGGCGATTTTTTCATTTTTGCGATTTTTTTATATAAAAAATGTTTTTAGTTTTGGCGACATTTTCGCGTTTTGGCGATTTTTTGCGTTTTTTTTCATTTTGGCGTTTTTTTTCATTTTGGCGATTTTTTCGAATTTGGAGATTTATTTTAGTGTTAGATTTTTTTTTAATTTTGGCGATTTTTTTCGTTTTGGCGATTTTTTTTTAATTTTTGGCGATTTTTTTTTGGTTTGGCGATTTTGTAATTTTCGGTTTTTTTAGTTTTACCGTTTTTGAAAATTTCAAGTGTTTGCCTCTTACGGTTTCCAAGATATAGCAAATTGTCAAAATTACATAGTCAAAATTGCATTAACTGATGGACCACCCTTTAATTTAAATTTTTTTAAATTTTAGTGTTAATTGTTGTAGTCTGTATGAAAATACACTAAGTTTACAAAATTCAAGTTTCAATATACATAAGTATGTTCATACAATTGTATGTATATTACATGGGATTTTAACATTTTTGTTGCTCGTTTTGGAACACCCTTTAATTTTTAATTCTCATGTATTTGTTGTTGCAGCGGCCAAGGTTCTACATACTCTGTCCAAATTTCAGGTCCGTAGCTCTTACGGTTCCTGAGAAAATATCGTGTGACGGACAGACGGACAGACGGACAGCGTAGCGAAAACAATAGGGTTCCTTTTCACCTTTGGTGTACGGAACCCTAAAAAAGCGAAGAGCTAGCTCTAATTTTTAATTTTAATTATTATTTATTTAAAAACAACGTTTTGGTTATTTGTATATTTTATTTTTAAACTAAAGTACGAAGTGATGGATAATTCTATCTACAAAAAGTCGTGGCAAATGACACTTTTCAAATATTGTTTCGGATATTATCGTGACACTAAACTAATGCAAATATTTCCATAAAGGGCAGATGAAAAGAAACCAACAGCAACAATGTTAATGCTTATTAAAAAAATTGAGAACTAATTAATACAGATTTTTATTGCAGTTCGTTATTATTTTAATTATTTTCATTATTGTTATAATTTTGACTTACTGCTAAACATTTTTGTAGTTTTTATGAAAAACAAAGCCAAAATCATTTGTTGGCTGAACTAGTTAGGACGTTGACTAGAAAATCGAAGGTCCTATGTTCGAGCCAGGTCTTCGACACTAACTAAATAACAACACCACGTATTTTTATAATGTGCTTTAGTGCCTCTTTGTATCACTTGTTGCAGGTAAGTTTAAAAAGATGAAGGCATAGACACTGGTCTCTGATCTACACCTGACACAGGGGATACTAATCCTAATGTTACATCAGAGCGCCCTCCTTCGTCGGCATTGTGTAGCAGAATCATCGCCGAGGTAAAAATAACCAATAAAATGGCTAATAAGCACAGCCTTGAAAATTTAATAAACCTCATTGACACCAGAGGCGCTGCAACACTGGATTATTGACCAAAAAAAAAAAACGTGCAAAAAGCAGAGTTGCAAAGGAATAAAGATTTCCTTTATCTTTTTCTTTATCTCTTTCTCAAAGAAGGTAACACCTAGTAATACTAGAAGGCATTCATTGTCTGATTGTTAGTTCTCTTTCTAAAAAAAAAAATTATATATGATTTGAACAGGCTAAAGTTCGTATCGCATTGTAAGCCAAATTATATATGATAGTTATTAATGAACAAATAATACCAAAGTCAATTGTAAATATTCTGACAACACATAATTGAACGGAACAACGACAATGGTAAGACTGTTGTAAATTTAGAGATGGTAAAATTGAGCTTTCATTACAAAAAAGCCTTCAGCGAAATGAAATAAGATAAATCAAAACAATTCGCATATTCCATTTGCAGAAAAAGTAAAAAGTTACGTATATAAAGCACACACAGTGGACCAAACACAAAAGAACGCTGATGATGAAAGCTTAGTGGCCTTCGAAAACGGCTGGCTGTTCCGTTCAACTAAGTGTTTGTCAGAATATTTACAATTAACTTTGGTGTTATTTGTTCATTAATAATTATCACATGTAATTTGGCTTACAAAACGATTTGAACTTTAGCCTGTTCAAATCATAAAATCATAAAATATAAAAACAAATAAAGTTTGAACAATATTAATTAAATTAACTAAAAAAAACAAAAAAATTAGTTTGGTGGTGATTATTTGACAGTTTAAATAGCAGAAACAAAGGAAACATCTTTTATGGTTAAGAAAGTCAAGATTCTTCTTGTGAAAGTAAATTTAATCCCATTAAAGAAGAATTTATTCCCATTTACTCGTTTATTTGACTTTTTTGTAAAAAAAAATAAAGAAAACAATTGTTGTTATGGTTTTGATCTTGTTAAAATTTTAACATTAAAAACTAAATGACATTTTCTTTAAACTCTAATAATGGATTTACACCTGCACATAATCTAGGAGATTTAAATTAAAATTTTCAGGAAAATCTATACCATTTACATCAAGTTTTTTTGAAATTTTATCAAGATTTTTTTTATCCAAACGGGATTTACACTATGACTTTTTACCGTGATTTTCCTAGAGCTTATTCACAAAAAGGGGTACAAAGATGATCAAAGGGGTAGCAACATAAAAGAGAATTCCAGAGAAATGCAGGGGAAGAAGTCAGAGTGTAAATCCCGTATAAGCACCTGCAATGTAGCCAATTCAAACACCTTTTCAAGCAGACTGTAGCTAATTCACTCATCTTTTTTATAAATATGTTGTACAGGGTAGTAAAAAATAAATAAAAATATTATATTTAGAGTAGATTGCCTACAAATCTACTCACAAACTAGATTTTGTTTTGTATGGGAAATCAAGTTAAAAGCAGTTAGATTTAGCTGTTAATCTCGTAAATACTAGATTTCGAGACAGTATAAATACACTATAACGAAAAATCAGTGGACTGGTTTCTAAGAGAATATTGATTTATTTTAAATTACAATTTCAATTAATTTTACATACATAATTTTATGAGTGTAGGAAAATGGAAAGCTCTTTTGTTGTCACTCACATGAAAATGCTTTAGTGTTACAAAAACGTAAACATGGTTTCGTTCGTTATTTGTAAGAATGTCTACACTTATTTGTTTTCTTAAAACAGGCTGTAAATGCTGCTAACTTTATTTAATTTTAAATTTTTCAATTAAACAATTGCTTTTTGTGTAATATTCTTATATAAGTTTAAAAAAGGCTTTTTTCCCCGGTATGGAAATTTTTAAATCACGAAAACGGCCGTGAATGTATATTTGTTTGTTTGTTTTTATTTCCGAAATACATCAACTATGTTATTGGAAGTCTATAAAAAAATCTTTTAAAATAAAATGACTTAACAAACACATTTAAACTAATTAAAAACACATGTTATGTGTTTGTTTGTTTTTTTTTTTTTTTTTGTCTTAACAACTGATTACAGGTTCCACCTTATGGTGACAAACACAACAAATAATCTTCAGATTACAAGATTGTTATAAAATTATATTTCTTGCTATAAACAATAACCGTGTTTTTATATAATTTTCATAATTATCATAATGTGAACATAACATAATATTTTACTAATGAGATTTTAGTTTGAAGAAGTTTCATAGTCGCTCATTTTGAAAAAGTGCTGCTAGTGAGTTGGTACTTTAAACTTCTGAAGTCACAGGAAAAAATAAACGCAAATGTATGAAATTAACCCTTAAGGTTGGATTAATATTTATTGTTTAACTTTAGCTTACAACTTTACGCTATTCAGTTCCTTGTAGTATAATTTAAATGCGAATATTTTTGTGGCCTGCTTTAGCCCGTGAAAGTGTACTTTTTATACCCTTCACCAAAAATGATAAAAGCCATATATAGGTTTTTCATTCCGTGTGTAATTTCCGCATTATTAATAAGTGACCCATATAGTATATAGATTCTCAATGCTTATGCATAGGGAAGACGAATAAGCGATGTCTATCTGTCTGTCTGTCTATCTGTCTGTCTGTACGTGAAATCGGTTTTCCGAAGCTCCCAGAAAAGCTAGAGACTTTGTTCTTAGACTGCTGTGTTAGAAATGGTTCGAAATAAATTGGCATTGAAAATCAGCAAAATCAAGCAGACGGTTTCAGAGCTGGAAAGCTTAAACTTCATTTTGCCATATAAAAGTAACTATCGAAAACTAATTTAAATTTTTTTATTAAATAAACTTATTTTATATTTCAGTACGAGTACAATTGGTATTTAAAATTAGAAAAAAATAAAAAAATTAAAAAGATATTTCCAGGGTTGGAAAACTTTAATATTTTTGTCATATAAGAGTAACATACTTCGACTAATTTTACCTTTTTCTCTATAAATTAAACATATCTTATATTCTTAAAAGAAAAAGATTTGTGTCAGAAATCAGAAAAATCTAAAAGGATGATTCCAGGGTTGGGAAACTTGCACTTTTTGTGATATATAAAAGTAACTTGGTCTAATAATTTTTCTTTTTCTTTATAAATTATATACTTTTTATATTTTGGAAAGAAAACTTGGGTATAGAAAATTATAAAAATAAAAACCACGCTCCAGAAACTTTGATTTTTTTTTTTTGAAGTAACTAAATAAAACAAATTTTTTTAGTTTCCTTTTTCTTTGTTCACTAAACATACTTTATAAATTTTGTTAAGAACTACTAGATTGATAAAAGAATTTTTTTTCTATATAAAAGTAAATAGTTCAAATTAATTTGTTCTTTTAATTCACAAATAAAATATATTTTATGTTAAAGGAAGAAATAGTTTGGTAAATAAAATTTAAATAAAAACATAGCCCCAGGCCTCCTGGAAAACTGTAACTTTTTCTGGTATACAAAACTAATTAAATAAAACTAATTTTCTTTTGTAATTAAATGTCTTCAATATTTAAGAAAGAACTAAATTAGTATTAAAAACCAGAAAAATAAAAATTATTGATCCTCCGTTGGAAATTAAAATTTTTTTTTGGTAAAAAAATTAACCAATAAATGTTTTTTTTCCAGTTAAACATATTACGAGTACATTTTTTTATGAAGATCTTTACTCAAGATTTTTTTATTTATTATTATTTTTGTATAGATATCAAATTTAAATACAAGCGAAGGTTTTGAGTATAAGAAGACTCTCAGCTTAGTTATGTTTCATATCGATGATATTGCCTTGACAGCTTGTAACGAGTTCTTATTAATTTTTAGTAAATGTAGATAAAAATAAAATTTATCACTAAAGCATAATCATAACTATTAAATAAACTAAAGGAAATGTCCATTTCATTTTCTGGAAACCAGTTCTTTCTGCTGAACAAAATCTAAAAATTCTTTAGAAATAAGCAGCTTACATAGTCACGATGTATATCATATGCAATGGGATGCACATATTGAGACAATGCTAGAGTTTCTACGCGGGAAAAAAAATTGCGGGAATTCCCGGGAATTACTTTTTTATCCCGGGAAATTGTCAACGGGAATTTTGGGGAATTTCATATTCACGTTTTTGGAATTTGATTTTTTTACATTGCTATTCGTTGCTTTATTACTTAATCAAATTTTTAACGATGCATAATACTCGTATAAGCATGCAAACAGATGTTATAGAAGTTTTACAGGTGACTTCAACTGCTTCAAGAGTAACGAAATATTTTCAACCTAAAAACTCTTTATGGGAAATAGTATATAGGTTGGCAGATGTAGATGGAATTCCCATACATGCTTTAACTCACAGCATATGAATTTATTTGTTTTGTTTTTAAAATATTGTTGTTCTTGAAATGAACGAATGAATTTGTTTTGTTTTTAATTTAAATGTATTTTAATTGCAATTTATTTGCTGGTGATTAAGCATTGTCTATATATTTCATTGGTGCTTAGCCAGAGCATCAGTAGACTTCAATCACATATTTTGAACAGTCACAAACCTCTTATGATATGCAAAGACTTTTAAGAACTATTTGAGAATTCACATATAATAAAATTTTTGAAAATCAAAGATAATACTTAACTAAGAGCAAATAAATTTCAATTAAAATAAACTTGTGACAATATGTCAAATAATAAATTTCTTAAATGTTAAATGTTGCATGTTTTTTTCATAAAATTATATTTTTTAATTAAATTCATATGTTTTAGAAGTTCCCGGGAAAAGAATGTTTTTTTTCGATTCCCGGGAATTGGAAAAGTACGGGAAATTAGAAACCCTAGACACTACACATTTTTGCAACATTAAAGATTATTAAATAACATACAAAACAAATTAATTTGCTTGGTATGGACTATTTTATTTAATAGTATATAAGAATCGACACAGTCGAATATAGGGCTCTTACTTGCTTTTTAGAAATTCTTACACCAAAGGTGAAAAGCATCCTATTGTTTTCGCTACGTTATCCGTAAGTCCGTCACAGGCTATCTTCTGAGGAATCGTAAGAGCTACGGACCTGAAATCAGGACAGAGTATATAGAACCTTGGCCGCTACAACAACAAATACATGAAAACTAACAATTAAAGGGTGTTCCAAGGAGAGCAACGAAAAATGTTAAAATTCCATGTTATATTCATACAATTGTATGTACATATGTATATTGACACCTGAAATTTGTAAAATTAGTTTACTTTTATACAGACTACAACAATTAACACTAAAATTTAATAAAAAATTATTAAAGGGTGTCTATCAGTTAATGCAATTTTGACTATGTAATTTTGAGAACTTGCTATATCTTGGAAACGGTAAGCGGTAAACTCTTGAAATTTCCAAAAAGGTTAAAACTAAAAAAACCGAAAACTATAAAATCGCCAAACCAAAAAAAGAAAAAAACTCCTAAAACCCAAAAACAAATCGCCAAAACGAAAAAAAGCACCAAATAAAAAAAATTCTAACACTTAAATAAATCGGAAAACCCGAAAAAACTACAAACTGAAAAAATCGCCAAAATGAAAACAAACGCCAAAAACCGAAAAAATCGCCAAAACTCGAAAAAGGCGCCAAAACTAAAAAAAATCGCCAAAATGAAAAAAATCGCCAAAAACCGAATAAAAATCGCCAAAACATGAAAAAGACGCCAAAACTAAAAAAAAAACGCCTAAATGAAAAAAATGACAAAAAAAAACGCCAAAAACCGAAAAAATCGACAAACCGAGAAAAAAAAGTGCCAAAACTAAAAAAAAGTGCCAAAACTTTAAAAAATCGCCAAAAACCGAAAAAACGTTAAAACTAAAAAACTCTCAAAACTGAAAAAACCCAAAAACGAAAAAAACCAAAACTATTTATTATATAGGCTAAAGTTCGTATTGAATTACATGTATAGTGTCCGTACGGAACCCTTTGTGCGCGAGTTAAAGTCGCACTTCACTGAATTTATTTTGTATTTTGTATTTGTCAGTGTCATATAGTTAGTTACATGCATTACATGTTATGATTTTATTTTATTAGGACTGAAGCAAAGCGTTTGAAAGTAGTGTGTCCATTAGCTTAGAGCAGCTATTAGAGGACAATAGAAAAAAGATCGTATATAGGATCCACAAAAATACCACAAAAATAATTAAAGAATAACTGAACCAAAACAATTCAACATCTATGGGAGAAAAAAACATAACCAACAAAAATTCTCTGAAGGAAACCTTGCCGGAAGAGTGATCAAAACTTCTAATGGAGGCAATATTTAACTTGATGGAGTGAAGCCGAGAAGGCTACAAGCAGTTCTAAAAGCAAAAACACATCAAACAAAGTATTAGCCATTATTTTTTTAATATTCTGAAACTGTACAAATTCTTTTGGAGTATTTTTGGTCTTTTTCAAACGTTAATGTTGCAGATATAGTTTGTAAATTATTTATTTATTCATTTTAAGAACATTTTCTGTAAATGACAATAAACTTGAAAAAAATATGTTAATTTTTCAATACCGAAATAGAAATGTTCATTTAAGAGAACCATGTGTATAGTTTTTTTTGACGCTAACAATATGTTTTGTCCAGCCTGTTACGGCTCCACGAATTTCAAAGTAAAAAAAAAAATCATATTCTAGTCCAGGGGACTTGTAATTAATTTACCAGTTTCTTTGAGCTTATATTATTTGTTTGTCTTAAAAATTAAACCCAAAAACTAATAAAAAAACAAAATAAAACGAATGTATAAAATTATAATTCTAAGAGGCAGAGAGACAAAAAAAGATTTGAATTTAAAAATTCATTAACGAGTGCTTTTATTTTAATTAGTATTGAAGTCTTAATTAAAATTCAGTGCTGTATATTTAGAATGCAAAATGGGTTTATTGTACTGACTGAAAGCTGGAAAGTAATAAATTTTAAGATGTAATCAAAAAAAAATTGTAAATAATTTTAAAAACGTTTTAAGTCTCTTTAGGTATATAAACCACAATCGCAACTTCAAATAATTCATGTACACATTGATGTAAGCTTCAAAACGGAAATGGGAATATAAACAAAAACCACGGAAAAAATGGGTTTGTATAAACAATTCAAGGGACAATGCCACGGAGAGTCCAATAACCTTAAAAGATATATCTATGAAGTATTTTTTGTTTGTTTTTTTTTTGTCACAGTTTTATTTAGTAGGCTAAAGTTTGTATTCTTACAAAGCAAAATTTGATTTTTTTTTTCTATTACAAAAGTAGAGGGGGAGAATTAAGCATCTTCCCAATCTTTTCTTTGGACTTCTTTATCGTCGGAAATTAAGTTAACTTTAAACTAACTTTAAGCTAACTATTTCGCAACTATTACTGACTGACACTTGGATTACTTTTAATGTAATCAACTGACTATTTCAACATTGCTATGTCTTAGGCGGTAGTCTATTGTCTCACTCTGCATTACTTTCAGCTAGCTTAAAGTTGACATTTTTTAAATCATCTGCACACAAAGAAAAAATATGATTGAGGCAACCTATGATATATGATATATACTATGATTGAATTATATGGTTGCAGTCAAATCATATTATTGTTAATAGAAAAAAACTTTAACAATATTATTATCTGAGTTAATTATAATATTATCTGAGTTAATCATAATATTATCTAAGTTAATTATATTATAATCTTAGTATTGTAAATATGACAACACTATTGTTAGATGTGACTAAAATATAATTGAAACTCACCATACCATGTTCTAATATTATATTAATATTGTTAAATACGAACACAGTATTATTTAATATAATAATACTATTTTATTTTTTAATCATATATTTATTGTAGAAACAGCTGTGCGTTAAATTCGAAATAAAAATAAATTAATATTGTTGAAATAAATTGTATATATAGAAATGTATATTTACACGACATACAGCCATGTCTGTATAAAAAGGTACACAAATGTTTATATATTTTTATTGATCTACTCTTTCGCTTATACTTTATTTCTTTATACATTTATTTAACTCTACCGATAGCTTACAAACGACATACTGAACTGACGCATGTTTCTGAAAAAAAAATTTTTTTTAACTTAACATAGTATGGTTTTGGAAAACTTTATATTTTTATTTACATCATATTATTTTTAAATAATAATACATATTATGCTGTAGTCCTAAATTTTTAACAAAACTATATTTTTAAACTCTAACCATATCACACTTTTATATGGATGTGATAATGTCATTATTAAATTCAAACATTACTCTGTTTATCGTAACGAAATAAATGTTTAAAATAACAATAACTAGTTTTCGATGACCACACATTTGTTTCAGAGAACATAATATTGTTTTCTCAACCATTCTTTTCTTTGCGTGTGGTAGTCAGTAAATTAAAAAAATTCTTCTAGGGTTCGAACACACATTTATCACACATTGTGTACTCAACGCGCTACCACTCAGCTAAGGTACCATCTAAAATAACAACAGCAAAATGTTAATATAAAATTGAAATGATTTTCAAAGTATCTGAGAATAAATTTGTTGGCTCTCAGCAAATTCGATTACGTGCTCAACTTAAGAATTAATTTCGGGTTTGTTCTGGATGACATTGCAGTTAGCTTTTAGTCAGTCTAAGAAAAGTTAACTATAAGTTAACTATTTTTGTAGTCAACCACACATTCTAATAAAAAGCATACACGCATCAAAGGTGAAGACACCAGGGTCCTTATTCCCGCATTCGATTGCGATTGAGTTATTACTCGAATATTCGAGTTTTTTAACTTTTGGGATTTTCTCATTTGCATTCAAATAACACATATCGAAATTTATAATGACAGCGAAGGGATAGAAAATGTATGTTCAATTCTTTATTTATTTATTTATAAATGAATGTATCCACAAATGTACGTATAAATAACAAGTAAAAAATTAAAAATTTTAAAAACCCCCGACTTTTTTAAGAAAAGATGTTATATCTTCTAAACAGCTGGACCGATTTTTTTTCAAACATAGCTAAGAACCCTCTCGATCAAGTCATCTTTCAAACAGAAAAAACTAAATGAAAATCGGTCCAGCCGTTTGGCCTGTACGTGGACACAGACAGACACACAGATACACAGATACACAGACACACACTACAAACTTATAATACCCCTTTTTTTAGTCGGGGTTAAAAATACAAATATAAAGAACTTTTAGTTGTTTTTAAATAAAACAAAACACACTGGCTTGGCAAATAATGTTTTGCTTAAGAGTTGTCGGGGAAAATAAAAAAAAATCAACCAACTCTGGGAGCATCTAAATAACAAAATTAACTGCTGGCCAGAACCAATAAAAGAATCGAAAATGTGGCTAGTGCTTTATTCTCTAACTTTACACTAATTTATTATTATTAAGTTATTAATTAAATAAAAATTTAAATAACATTTATGAATATTCGTTTCTTTTTTCTTCATATATGTATGTATGTACGTTTGTATGTAGGTACATTCATATGAGTTTACACACATACATATATACAAAAATATATGTCTTTTCTTACAATTTATTCAGTCTTGTGAAATGAATTTTTTGCCTTTCTGAAACAAAAACTGCATTTGCTTGGAAAATTCATACATTAGAAAATTTCTTGCTATCGAAATTAATTTCTATTCGTGTGCAATTTCGATTACGAGAGCAGGAATTAGGCCCCAGCTTTTCTTGTGGTATTTGGGGTGTTTTTTTACGAACAAGAATTATTCGCAACATCACTTGTTAACACTCATATACACGAATATCAATACATCAATCGTGCTTCGCTTAGTATACAAGAGCATTTATGGCCTATTTCTCAACTGCGAAAGAAAACTTTCGACTTACAATTTACATTGAAAACAACAATAAAATATAAAAATGTTGATTTTGTTTTCAATATAAATTGTAAGTCGAAAGTTTTCTTTCGCAGTTGGGAAATAGGCCATTGTTGTTGGTTTAGAATAATACATGCCACGACATTATCTGCCAGTTTATAGAAGCGATGTAAAAATTCTCAGCTATCTATTTATAATGAAAACAAAAACAAATTTTGAGTGCTTTATTTTTGTTTTCAATATAAATAGGCAGACGAGAATTTTCACATGGCTTCTATGAACTGGCAGTATATTTGAAAAACAAAAAAATCTACATCAACTGACACCAAACACAGAAGAACGCTGATGATGAAGGTTTAGTGGCCTTCGAAAACGGCTAGTTGTTCCATTCTACTGCGTGTTTGTCAGAATATTTACAATTAACTTTGGTGTTATTTGTGCATTAATACGAACTTAAGCCTGTTCAAATCATAAAATATGAAAACGTATATACATTTCAAGAGTGCTTACGCAGCGCTCTAATATGTAATTATCACACAAGCATTGTGTACGTGTGCATGAAGCTCTCAGTATACATGTACATGCATTTTGAATGATAAATAAATGCAATTTTACTTGTATTAAGCTATATACTTATAGACTATGCAATATTATTGCGTACTTTATTTCTATTATTATATTCAATAAATTGTACAATACAAAATAAAAGTTAAACACACACATGTGCTTGATAAATTTTAAGATTGATTTTTCGTAGCACATATTACTACTAGATGCATACAAAATTGTAAAAAAACTTAAATAATTTTTAATTGCGTTATTTATATAGCAAAAATGGTTAGACCTATTTTCTTTAATTATAGGTGAGAAGATATAAGATCAAGTCACCTTTTCCGGTGCCGTTTGAGAGCTACTCCGTCAAAGACACACAGATTCAACAGAATATATCTAGACAAGATGTAATATCTTCTTAACGGCTGGACCAATTTTCCTCAAACACTCTCGATCAAGTCATCTTTCAAACAGAAAAAACTAATCAACATCGGTACAGCTGTTTGGTCTATACGTGGACTCATACATATACACAGATACACAGACATACATTACACTAAACTTATAACACACCTTTTTTGGTCTGGGGTTAAAAAATATAAAAATAATTATAATAAAACTTTAAATTAAAGTTTATTTATTGACTATCCATGACTGTTTCAGGTAATGATTCAAAGCACATACAGGCAAATCCCGGTACAACGAATCTCGCTTTTACGAAAATCCGGTATAACGAACGTTCAAATTTTTTACATTAACAACCTTATATAGCGAATACTAGCCTAATTTTATACTAGATATAACGAATGATGAAGAAAAAATCGAATAATAAGAAACAAAAAGACTTTAAGACTTTGTTCTACTTTGTATAGCGAATATTTTGATAAATGTGTGCTCTGTATAACGAACGGCAAAATATATTAAACAAAATCTACAGCAGCAGTGTAAATGTAAAAAAAAATTGATTCCGTTAGTTTGTATTTGGTAGCTTATTTGAAAATAAATTACCCTCATTCTTTTTATTGTATTGTATCATGTCTACAATAATAATAATTAAAATCACACTTGAAAAAAATCTTTGCGATATAACGAATTTTTCAGCATAACGAATGGGCCCGACATTATATCGTTCGTTATATCGGGATTTGCCTGTATTTTCAATCTATAACTGTCCGTTTATTTTAACTTATAATTTCTTTTTATCCTTTAATATTAATAGTTTATTTTAAAATGAGTGTAACGGACAAACAAGAACCACCAATCCTATTTTCCTGAGAGAGGTCGAGCAAAACAATTTAGTGTTGGCTAGTTTTTGTTATATAATGTTTAATGATACCCAGCAAAAAATTACACATTACCATTAGAACTACTTGCCATATAATGACTTACTTTTCTGATTGCCAAATTTTATTACTCGCTTACAAATCACATTACCTATAATTTAAAAAAATCATGTACAAATTGCTAAATTAAGAGAATGATTTTTTCCGATTAAAAAGATTACGTGAACAAGTTGCCAAATAAAAAGAGTAAGTACTTCCCAAGAATCGATTATTTTAGTCTCACGCCTTTTTAAAATCATTAAGTTGGTAATCCAGTAGGGAAGTGCTTCCACCAAAAATGCTTAATTCCAAACTCGATTACCTTTTTTGAAATTTTTTGCTGGGTATACCTGGCAATAATTATTGTACAATGTTGTCAACACATTACAAAATAATTCTTTTTGCGCAGTATATGTAAATAAAATATTTTTGATTGTACAAAATATGTTGTGCACACATTTAATTTTATTGCACAATAACAATTATTGCGCAATAATATTGCAAATATCTGGGTACATTTATAAGCTAAGTGCAACCCAATTGTCAAACTACATATAAAAAATTTTATTTATACAATTTGACAGTTTTGACAGTACTATATCTATTATATGTATATATGGGCATTTTTCTCAAAAGGTCCACCGTGACCAAAAAATTAAAAGTTATTAAAAATTAACTATTGTACGATATTTTATTAATTTAATCAGTTTAATAATAATTTTTGCGCTAAGATGAAAAGGCAGTCCATTTTGTTGTACAAATGCCATTTCTTATTTCTGATACGATTTTTTGCAGGTTTTTTTTAATATTATATTCCTTAAAAGAAAATAACAATTGTAACAACTATTCCAAAAAATTACTTTTATAAGCTTAGTAATTTAAGGAAAAGGGAAGAGAGAACGATGGAAATTTGTTTAACGGTAAATTTTTTATTTCTTTTATTCTATTTCGTGATATCACGTTCGACCTTAAAAAAGATCATTTATTGACATTGCGTCATAACTGCTCGAAGAAGTTGTTTAAAAGTTTGAATTTGAACACAACTTTTTGCATTTTAATAATTCATCAGAAAAAATTTATAAAAAAAAAATTAAATTTAAGTAATTTAAATCTATTCGAATTTGGTCACGTTCGACACAATAAGTATTTACTTTATTTTACTTTTACTTTTAAAACTTACAGCCTGTTTGTATAAGACATTGACGATGGAAATCTTGACGTTTTTGTAATAGATTAAAGAAAAGTTGTAAAAGTTTCCTTAAATTTATTACAAAAACGCCAAGATTTCTAATGTCTACGCCTTACACAAATCCTTGCTACACAGAGAAAACAGTGCCTAATAAATACCTCATAAAATAGAACGAAATTAACAAGAAATCTCTATGGATTTTTTTCAATAAGGAAATCTTATTAATTTCATAAAGAAAACCTTTTTAAAAAATCAAGAAGAAATCTTGTAGTTTTTATGAGGTTATCTTATT
The DNA here is from genome assembly GCA_949987645.1 of Tachina grossa. Lineage (NCBI taxonomy): Eukaryota > Metazoa > Arthropoda > Insecta > Diptera > Tachinidae > Tachina > Tachina grossa. The sequence goes on along the minus strand of OX465278.1, from coordinate 60,938,162 downwards.
GATTTTTTTTAATAAGGTTTTCTTCTTGATTTTATTAGGCTATCTTATTGATTTTTTCAATAAGGTTTTCTTCTTGATTTTATTAGGCTATCTTATTGATTTTTTCAATAAGGGTTTCTTCTTGATTTTATTAGGCTATCTTATTGATTTTTTCAAAAACAAAACACAATACTTATTGATTTTATTTGAAAATTTTATTTATTTTCATTTACAAATGTATTTACTTAGGAATACACACAATATAGTAATAATAAGTAAGTTTTGTTAGCAGTATCTTTTGGAATTTTTTAATTACATATTTGCTTATAAATATTGGGTAGTGTGAATAAAAAAAGCATTTGCTTTTTGCTTACAAATTTGTTTGAAACAAACAAAAAGTACATATACATTTAAGACTTTACAACAAATTTTAAAGTAAAAAGCAAATGCCTTTTTTTTTTCACATTACCCATTTATACGTACTTATGGCCATTATTACAACTTGTCGTTAGTTAAAGGCATGATTTTATCAGATATATAAATGGCTTTGCATTACAAAACCTTCATTTAATAATTTTTTTTCCATTAAGTATTATTATTATTAATAATGACATCAATAAAAAAAATTAAAATTGTAGCAATGCAAAGCTATTTATCGGGCAGACAAAATTAGACAAGTAGTAATAACGGCCGTTAATATATTATAATTTTCATATATTTAAAAATTTCATATAATTAAAATTAATTAAAAATTAATCAACACACTGGGTGACCTGTATTGAAAATCTCCACTCCAAGGCTCTTGTATTTCCAGAGATTATTCCTTACCAAAAAACATACTACGATTATATATGTACATAAATATAATAATAATATAGATATAGGTACGCACTACTTATAATTAGTTTTATTTTAATTTAGTTTATATTTTATGTTAGTGGAGAAATATTCAATTGTTCTTTCGACTTGTTCACTTTCAACTAAAAGTTTAATTTTAATACATATGTACATATGTGTGTATGTAAAGTAAAGAAGTAAAGTTACCCAGCGGGAACTAGAAGGAGTAGGGCAGCCTTCTAGAAGGCCTCTGTACGCCTTCTTTTGGATGTAGAAGGCCTGCTTGCTCCATTCCATACTCATATCTTTTTTACACGCGTTGTCATTGCGGAGCAGGCCTTCTGTTCTTGCTTCTTTCGCCAGAGATTCTGGAAGGCCTTCAAACTAATAGATTTTGATTTTGCTTTGGTAAAAAAACCAAACAAAATATGTTACTCCTTCTCTTCTCTCTTCTCATAGAAGCGAGTGTGGAATGTGTATCGTATATTTTATGCGAAAGAGTCCTTTAATAAGGCCTGCACCAAGAAGGTCTTCTGAGTTTTACCGCTGGGTATGAGCGGCAACACATATACAAAAATACATAAATACCCAGTTAGCCACGTCTTTAAAACATCTTCGACGGCGGGTACAAGACAATGGTAAGTCGTGCAAGACATATTGAAGACAGCGCCATACAAATCGTCGACGAATATTTCATACAAATGGAGGCGAGGCTAACAAGACGAGATGAGCGACAATGTCGCTCAGATTGTCGTCAACACGGCTTTATTGAAGACAAAACGGGGGACATTGTCTTTCAGATTGTCCTCAAAAAAGTTTAATTGATGACAAAACATGTGACATTGTCGACGATTTCCTTTAAATTGTGACATGTGGTACATTAATGGTAGAAGGCAATGGGTAATATGAATAAAAGAAAGTATTTGCCTTCTACTTAAAAATTTGTTTGAAAACCTCAAATATGTGTATGTTTTTTGTATTTTTAACCCTGCACTATCATACTTCGTCGAAATGACGACGCGCGATTTTATTTTCGATTTAAAACATATTTTTTGTGTTTGTTTCGTTTTTCGTATAGCGTTAGCCGCTAATATCAGTTACTCGAAACTAATGTTGCTTTTTTAGTTTAATAAATTTATTATAAGAAACTACAAGACTTAATGGAAAAAAATGTGTAATATTTCATACAATTGATGCTATAATTTTACGTTAAACGATTAAAAGAAATATATGAATTTCGTTATATGATAATTAAAAACTAGCTAAATATCAATAATAAATCTATTTTCGTACTTATTTTTGCGCAAGACGTTTTTTATTGGCTCTTGAAATAGGTCGTAGTCGATTCGACGAAGTATGACGTTTGCGATATAAAAATAAGTATGATATTCTAGGGTTAAACAAATTTTTAAGTAAAAAGCAAATACTTTTTTTTTATTCATAAATACTACATAATGTCGTTTGCGACGATTTGGCTAACTGGGTATGAATATTGAAGTCTCTGCAGCAGAGATATTACGGAACAAAAACGAAAAAGATCATTAAAAAATTGTCTCTATTACTACGTTTATACGCAGGGCTTATTTGCAAATAAAACTGTAAATTGTTGCCATATTATTGTTTTTATTGCGACTTACTAATTCAGAAAACTATTCACGCTTAACGCACTATTTGCAAATAAAATGCTTGAGGTTGCCACGCTTACAAATGTTTGATAACAAAAAACAATAAATGGATTAATATTGCATAAAAAACATTAACAGAAGCAAATAATGACAATTAAAACAAATAATTATTTGATATTTTGCACATTTACACTATTATTTTTGTCAAAAAAAGTAAATTTTCTATAGAAGTGCTACCAAGTTTGTGTACTTTTGCTATTCCGTTTAAACAGTGAGTTAATTTATTTGCGAATATTTTTAATTGCAAATAGTGCGTGTATAAACGTAGTATATGTTTATTTATATACATGCATACATACATAAATGTACGTACATACATAAATGAAATAACAAGAAACCTAATAAAGTCAAGAAGATTTCCTTATTAAAAAAATCAATAAGATACTTTACACATAATCATATAGGAACCTAATAAATTCAAGAAGAAAACCTTATTGAAAAAATCAATAAGATAGCCTAATAAAATCAAGAAGAAAGCCTTTTTAAAAAAATCAATAAGGCAACCTAATAAAATCAATAAGAAATCCCTATAGATTACAATTTATAAGAAAACCTAATAGAATCAAGAAGTTTTTCTCTATGGAATGTTTTTTTTTGGTGCCAAAAATAACGGAAATTGAGTAAAAAAAGTTGGGAATAATAAGATTTCTTCTTGATTTTATGTGGTTTTCTTCTTGATTAAATTAATAAGATTTACCACATAAAAACAATAAGGAATCTCTATGAAAAAATCTTCGCTTCTTTCTGCTGGGATACCCCTTAGCCTAAAAACGTTTCATAAAGAAAATCTTATTGATTCTATGAGGCAGTTTTTTCTCTGTGTAGCATGTATGTTTTGGCTACGGATGTAACATTCGCATTCGCTAATTATTCGCTTACTTTTGCTATTTGCATTCGCTTTTAGAAAAAGAAAAGGCAGCGTTTGATTGGTTCGAAAATATTTTCTACTTAAGACTAGTCCGTTCAAACTTTTGAAAAATGTTGAGTCCATTCATTACTTCGTATAGAAAATTTTAAGTGATAACAATATTATCCAGACCTTGCTTGTTGTAAATTCCATGCGAAACAAGTGCCACTCATATTATTTCACATGAAAACTTAAAATGTTGAAGATATATTTTATATATTTTTCCCAAGATTTTTTCATGAACAATGAATTCCAATTTTTCTTAATATGTATTTTGGCAAATGTGAGCTGGGTAAAAGCCAAACTATCATCTTTTTCTGTTTTTGCTCCTCTTTGTATATATACCTATAGGTAAATATGAGCTAGAAACTTTTTTGACAGGGGCGTTCCGGGGACGTTAGCTTCCCGCTGCCCACAAAAGCTCAAAAGTTTATTTTTTGATATTAAAGCGCAAATAGTACATTTTTTTTAATATTTAGATTATTTTTGCAAATAATAAATTGTCATCGCACACAAAAGGAGATGGTGACCAAAATGTCATTTTACGTTCTTCTTGATCCAAGTTTAGGGTTTTGAACTTTCACCGACATAAAAAGTCGCATTTGCAAAACAAAAGTTAAGAAAAAAATTGATTTTATTAATTCTTTAGAAGTAGGATTAGTTTCTCTACGGGTAACTTGTTTCCCTTTTTTAAATATTTCTTATTTTTAAGATTTAAAATCCTATGAACATAAGAGAACTCAATAACTTTTCACGAGCAATATGAACTAAAAAAAACAATGGGCAGCTTTTTGGCTCAAATAATCCTCTGTGCGTGGTGTAGAGATAAAAACAGCTCGGACTGCGTATTCACATAAAGAAATATTTTAATCTATATGAATAATATCCATTTTATATTTTGAATAACAAATTTGCTTAAAAGTTGCTAAGAACTAAATAGTGGAATCATTGTGGAAAAAATGTCACGTTCGATACGTAACGTATCGACCCAGATTTAAGCTTAAAAAAAATAGAAAAACGAGATCTTTTTGCCAAAGCCGAACGCGTTTAAAAAGTAAAATTGTTACATAAAACTCTAAAGTTAATTGCAATACGAAACTACATATGTCAGGCTTTGCTGAATTTCTCCTTTCTAAGTGTGTGCATGAAAATTACTTCCATTTTTGTCGCGTTCGAACCTCAACTTCTTTTTGCCAGTTTTTCTTATCCCTACTTCTATATGCTGTCAACTTTAACATATGTATATTCTAGTGCTCCCTATAAGTTATAACTTAGAATAAAAACTAACCTGAAAATGTTTTTGTATTTTGTTTTTTTATATTTTAAATGCATACATACGACCACCATCACGTTCGACACCAGAAAAATACCCATATCATTATTAATATTATTATAATACAGATCATCCCTTATGACCGTGAATGCTAAAGCATAAGACAATGACAATGGCTGGCCTTGTCATTATTTTAATATAATTTAAATAGCAATTGTTATACCAGACACTGTACTCGGGTTATAACTTTAATGTTATAACAAGTTTTATTTTATTTAACACCTAAAACAAAGCTTTAAATTAAATTCAGTTTTCTTTTCTTTGCTTCACAATATTAAACCAAATATTTTCATTTGTAGCACTTGTTTGTTGAGATATATGTACATAGGTATAAAACAATAAATCGAATTATTTAATTTGCTAATTAATTAATGCAGTATCGATGACAGCTCTAGGGCGTACGATTAATATTAATTAAGTTGTCTTAAGCTATTTGTTAGGCGTTTTCATTTTGAAATTAAAGTTGCTTTGCTAATCCCTAAAGTATTATGTTTAGCTTCAGAAGCCACCAGTCGTCTGCACCTGACAGCTGCACCTATTTGAAGCATAATCTCGCTTGAAAATTTCTCACACTAATTTCATAAATCATCAAATCATCAGAGAATGAAATAGCCTTAAATATGTAAGTCATTCCATAAATTTCATTTCAATGCATACATTTTTGAGACCATAACTTTATAAAATTCAGCATATTTTTTCACGTTTGTTTTTTTTTTCTTTCTCTGCAATCACAAACTTTAAATCATGCATTAGAAATATGATTGTAAAATACATATAACCGCCAGACCATACGAAGAGACGAAACTTTTAATTTAAAGCCCAGTCAGTGTTGATCACCTTTTGGTCTCTCGTACAATTACGGGAGATTGTAACCTAAAGCAAATTTTGTTACTATTTTGTTGAAAAATAAAAATGTTTATGTGTTCAATTCCATACATACATAATTTGTTTGTTTCTTTTTATATTTCTTGCCATATAAAATCAAGCAAAAAAACAAAATTAAACAACAAAAACAAAATGTATGGACACACATAAGGTTTGCAATAAAACCGACAGAAACACCTTAATGTGGGAAAAAGAAATTAAAGTTAACAATAAATGAATATAAAACTAAAGAACAACAACAACAACAACAACAACAACAGCAACAAATAGCAACAAAATCAATATGGTCCAGTTGTTTATGAATGTAAGATTGAGTGTGTGAGTTTAAGTCTTAAGACAACTTTAAGACAAAATTTAGACCGGATCAATAAACACGTGTTAATTCAAAAACACATACACATCCATACGTACGCTTGTAAAATATACATACATACATATCCATACATACTTATGTATGTATGTATATACATACATATTTATATGTATACCCCATAAAAATATGTATTAACAAAGCATTTCTGATTTTTTTTTCCAACTACAAACACATTAACTTAAGGTACGGTCACACTTGTCAAACATTTGCCCAAAAAAGCGTAACCACTAAATGCTAATGAAAAATCTTTCAATTCAGAGAAAAGTTTGTCAAGTTAAAGAGTAGCCAATAGTGTTATTATAGTGACATTATCTATTAGTTGTGTTCGAAAATGTTTAATTTGATAAACAAGTGTCTGGACCAAAACTTTTTTCATTAGTGTTTGTTGGTTACGCTTTTTTGGGCAAATGTTTGACAAGTGTGACCGTAGCTTTACATTCATATTTACTTATTTGAATGAATGCATGTGCCAACGGAATTGTGTTGGGGCAACCCAGTAAGTATTTCGTTTAAGCAATTGGACTAGAGTTGGGCATAGTTGTTCCTTTTTGTTGTTCCGAGCAACAAAAAGAACTACATAGTTCGTTCTTTTCGTTCAGTTGTTCTTTTCGGTCAGTTGTTCAGTGAACGACAGAACAGAGATTGTAGTCTTCGAATCCTCTTCAATGTTTTCTTCTTAGTGCTTATTAGTGACCTTGTTCGTTGCGTAGTTTTTATAAGTAATTGATTAAAATTAATATTGTTGATTAAAAATGCTTAAAATTTTAATCACTTTTTTAATACTGATTCATATTAAACACAAATTCTTTTTTTTTAATTTAGTAAAAATGTTTCTTGTTCATCAGTATTTTTATTTGCACTTTGTGCTCTCATTCGCAAGTACTTAAGTAAAAGGTAAAAATTAATATTTTTGAACGAAAATTTTTTAAATGAAATCCGTAATCAGTTTAAAACAAATTTTAATTACTTTTTTAATTCTAATAATCTTTTTCACAATCTGTTTTTTAATTCAATACTACAAATTATTTCTTTTAATTTTGTAAAACTCGCTTGTATATTTCACAAGTATACATTTTCTGTTGTTTGTTTTGATTACAGTATTTATCGGATATAAGAAACTTAAAAAATCCACGAAAATAGTTTCTTATAAGCGTTTCTTTCTTATATACAATTATTTTATATAAGAAACTTATTTCTTATAGAAGTAGCTATGGCCATAAGACATTTGTTTCTTATATGAATATACGAGCTTTTTTATCTTTTTATATACATATACGTAGATGTATGTATGTATGTAAATAGAAAATATAAAACAAATCATGACTGGTAGTTAATTTTTATTTTATTAACCCCTTTAGTAAATACAAAAAAACACAAAGCTTCTCATGAGCAGTGTGCACACTTAATTTTTTTAAATTCGGTAGAATCGACAACAAAAAAATCGGTAGATTTGAATGAAATTCGGTAGAAAATTTTTTTCTTCAGAGAAACATAAAATATAACAATTCAAACATAAAAAATAACAAAATACATGTACTTATATATAAAGGGTAAGTGCAAGGAGTATCAAACTAAACAGGTTCCAAAAGCGCATTTAAAACTTCACATGTGATTGGAAATTAAACTGCCATAAACAATGAAGCATTTCCCCAGTTATTTGCCCATACCCTTTATATAGATATGCTATCCATACATAAAATAATTCACACAAATAACAGGAATTCAGTTTTTGTACATAGGTTTTATAAAGCTACTAAAATAAGTTTTATTTGACAAACATTTGCAAATACAAAGATTATATGTAAGATCCATTTAAGAATTTAAAGTTTTGTGCAAAAATTAATAAATCATTGGTTAATTTTAATTATTATTCGAACTCCATTTGTTTCTATATTTGTGATTTGAACGGGCTAAAGTTCGTATCGCTTTTTAAGCCAAATTACATGTGATAATTATTAATGAACAAATAACACCAAAGTCTGTTGTAAATATTCTGACTAACAACACATAGTTGAACGGAACAGCCAGCCGTTTTCGAAGGCCACTAAACCTTCATCATCAGCGTTCTTTTGTGTTTGGTCCACTGTGTGTGGTGTCAGTTGATGTAGATTTCTGCTTTATATACTTAGCATTTTATTGCAAATGGAATATGTGAATTGTTTTGATTCATCGTATTTCAATTTGCTGAAAGCTTTTTTGTATTGTAAGCTCAATTTTACCATCACTATATTTACAAAAGTCTTACCATTGTCGTTTTGTTCTTTTTACTAATTATAGCTTTGAAAATATTGGAGGGAGCGTCAGTTTATCAGGAAATCTTAATAGAAGTTTCCTAAATAATTGATAAAAAATATTTTGTTTGCTGGGTTATATTTAATACAATTAAACGTTATTGAAAGTGAATGTGAATGCTCTTTTAAATACTCAAACAAACTTACAAAAAAAAAAAAAACACTCACACAACTCCAATTACAAAAAATATTTTATAGCGACAGTTCAGTGCAGGTAGTTGTTTAGTTTATTTCTTTTGTGGGTGTGTAATGTTTGCATTTTTGTTGTTGTTTCTTTTATCTATGTAAATAAATGCAACAACATTAATGATAAAAGATTTTATTTATTAATATATACCTGATTTACATTAAGCATTTTTTCATGAAATTTCATGAATTTTGTTGCACGCAACTTTTTCTATTTGCTAATTGTAATTGCAGCGCTATAAATGAGAATTTTGTATAAAAAAGGGCGTCAAATGAATCCCTGATACATTTTTAACAAATTTTTTGATACGAGTTTGTCCTCCAGGCCTCCTATTGACAAATAAAAAATTTTCATGCAACTAATTTCATGAAAAAAATGCTTAATGTAAATTAGGTAATACTTGAATTTTTATTTAAAAAGAAATTTTTTCTAAAATTTATATACTTCAATACTTGATAATATCTTTTATTGCACGCGATTTCCAAAACAAATTTATTTTTTTTTGCCGAACGTTTGGGTCACCTTTTTAAAGTTTTGGTTTTAGCTTCGGTATTCACAATTGGATCTTACAGTATGATATATCGATGTTTTTGTCTCTGGGAGACTAAATAGCTCGTTCTGGTATTGACAGAACAGATCTCGGTGTCTACCAGCCTAATGTACGATTCTAATGGAACTGTTCTGGTACAATTATGAAAATACTACCTTTGGAAAAGTTTAATGTTTTCTCGCAAGCTTTAATTTTCTGGCATTATGGTGTTACGTTACTGTATATTTTTTTTTGCCTCTGTGGAGGAACGCTCTATTGTACATACACACATACACAAATATTCCCTAATGCATTTTTCCAAAAAAAAAAAAAATTATTGATAAATTCTCTTTAACAGGACAAAATATGTTGCCTATATTTATAATAATAATTATAATTATCTATATAAATAATAGGCAAACATATTTTTTGTAATCCCTTTTACTCTGGTACTACTGCATTGATTTTAAAAAGATTTATATGGTTTTAAAGGCTTTTCTGTACAGATGTGCAGAATCTATATTTTATTTAAATCGGTTTAGTATTTTGGGACCTATAAGTAAAAAAAAACAAAACATGAGTGAATGTGTGAGTTTGTGGTATTTCTCTTGATCTTACAATTTCTCTTATTTGTTATCGTATTAAAGCCTTAAGGCTCAATCAGACGTGACATAACCATAGCCTTAGAAAACAGTTGTTCGAACCAAAGCAATTGGCAACATTGTATTTGATTATAGGTGACTCGCCATAACACCATAACTCTCACCGTAAAAAGCAATTGAATTTTGGTTTGGTTATGGCTATGGCATTATGGTTATGTCACGTCTAATTTAAGCTTTAATACTTAAAGGAAGAGAGTTCAATAAATTGAATTAGCTTGGTTAAAGGGATTTCATTTGTGTTTTTAATTTTTATGTATTATTTAATTAATAGTGTTTTCACACTGACATGGTTTTAATAAAAGTTGGATTTAACGTTAAAACCAACTGTTAAAAACTGGTTTTACCATACAAATTGTTTTTGTTAAAACCAAATTAAAACCATTTTTGAATTGGTTTTATGAAATGAAAACGTTGTTTTCGCTATAATAAATTCAATGCTGCCAAGTTGAAATGACCGACAGCAGCTGATAATGTTTATGCCAGTGAATAACAATAGATGGCGCTTGCACAATAATCCAAAAATTATGGGAGAAGAAGATTTTTTTGGAAGTAAAACAAAGAAAATATTTTCATTGATCTCTGGAAAGTGAAAATAGACAATATGACTGCCATTCATCTGCCTATAAAAAAGGTTTATCTTATAATGTATTTGTGCATTTTTATATACAATAACTTTATTTCCAAGCACTTTTTTATTCTGTGTAAGAAGTTCCATAATTAAAACAAAGTTTTTCATATTAACAAAAACTGCTGTTGTAAAGTTTGTCCAACAAGTGTTATTAAAAAGCCGAAAAAATGCAACAACAAATACACGCATTTCTACAGGAAATTTATTTTATTATTTAGCGAAGTTATTAGACAGTCTGTGAGTTAAAACCTGAATTTAACAAACTTGCAGTGTGAATGCAAAATCAGCTGTTTGTGGTTTTAACGTTAAAACCAGGTTTTAACTTGCAATGTGAAAACACTATAAGGCTGTATATGTATGAAATTATGTGTGTGGTTGTGTTTTAATGAATTTTTTATGACGTTTAGATACATTTTCTTTTAATCTTAATAAAATTATTTACATTTAGATTCTAGAATACGGACGATTTTGTCGTCCGTTTGGTATATCTAGTTATTATAATTATTAGTTTTTAATTTATTACAATAAAGTAAACAAAGAGAACAACACTAGCAACTAGCAGCTATTGGCTTAAATAATTATATTAAAATCAATGTTATTAATTGTTTGAAAGTATTTAAGGTGTTATTATTGTATTGTTATTGCTTTTGTTGAATTTCGAATATTTAAAACAACAAACTGATTAAAGATTTTATGTTGTCTTGTATTTTTATTATGGTTATTTTTCTTGTCTCTTTAGTAGGCGCATGATCTTTTTGAATTCATACGACTTTGTGGGTATTTTTTAGACTAAAAGAAGTCATTAATAATAAACAAATATACAAAGAGTTAATTTTAATTTTCAATTTGATTTATCTAAATGTAAATGTCTCACAAAAGCTCATATGGAGATTTTAAAAGAGTTGAGATAATCTCATTCATTAATGAAGGCCTAATTAATTTTATTTCTCGAATTTTGGTTTTTAACAGCTTTTTGCTGGCAAAAGATATAAAAGAAATCCCTTTTGGCTAACGGAGATGGTTATAGTTTTATTATATAAAATAAAGAATAGTGATAACCAGCCCTTTATTCTGTAACTCAGTAAATAAAGCTTAATCTCTATCGTTAAAAATCTATAAAGTCGATTTACAGAATGCAATTTTCAAACATGTATTTTCAAGTCAAGCAATGTCTTAAAAAGTAAGTCCGCCCAAAATTTTAGTGATTTATGTAATCACCAAAAACTTTTAATATAGCATTTGTTCAGCATTTTAGCGATTGAATTTAACAGAATATGTGGGCAGGGAAACCAAAAAGCTCTGATGCATAATTGCATAATAACACTATTTTGAAAGGATATGGGCAAATCCCAATGTAAAAAAAGTATTCACCAATGAATGTTTTCAATTAAGAATTAAATTGATTCAATTAAATTTTTAATTGTATTAATTAATTAGGGTGGAAAAACTTAATTAATATTATCAAATTGTTTATAGGTGAAAATTTAATTAATTTTTTAATTGATATTACAAATATTTTAACTGATATTACAAAATTATTCATATTACTTTTTTATGTGTATATATATGTAATTGTTATTGAATTGATGGAGTATACATCGTTACTTTAAAATAGAAAGTCTCTAACTCATTATTTTTTTTTTTTTTTTTTTGAAATCGAGATTTTTGAATTTTTCGATACATTAGATGTTCTTCTATCGAAATATAAAAAAATCTCGATTTCAAAAAAATAATGAGTTGGGGGCTTTTTATATTAAAGTGGCGATATGTATGCATGTAATTTACCTTCAAAATACGAAAAGGGAAGATGGCATAAGCAAGCATATGTATGTATGTTCTGTTCTACTTGAAATATAAAATGAATTTAATTTTATACAACTAACGCTGCACTAGCAACTAGCTGTGACACAAAATAATAATCAATTTCATTTTTAAACGCCACCGACGAAGAAACAACTCAAATTTGTAGCTTCAATCAATGTGTGCTAGGACCAGCTGATCAACTTGAAAATTAAATTGCCATATAAATGGATATGGGTGAATTTGAAAGCAATCTAGTTTCCAATTTAAAAAGTTTGATTGTGTTAGTAAAAAAGTGTGAGGATATTGCAAATTGAATAAAATTGAAAGACAAAAATTGAACGTGTGGCCCCAAGTAAATGCAAAAAAAAGGTTCTTAAAAGTCATTCAAAATATATAAACAATGACAAGTAAAATTTTACACATGGCTTGCAACGTCAACGAAAATTTAACCAAAGAAGGCTTACAATGCGCTTTACATAAAAAAATATAAACGTATTTGTATGTAGAAAAATCTAAACCCTACGTCTACACCTGAGATATTTTTAGCATGACAAATGTCAAATTGCATATAGAAAAATGAGATAAGATAAACAAAAATATTTTTCAATATAAAGTGTGACTTTTGTTATGATAAAAATATGTCAGGTGTAGACGTAGCGTAATGACAAAATATTGAGCGTTCGTAACCGGATAAATTTACTCTAAAATAGTATTTTTCGAATGACCCAATTGTGCACTCATATAAAAGTTTCGTAGAAGGTGGAGTGGGAGCACAGGCTCTAAGTTTTTAAACCAGACCAACTTCCCGCATCTTGTCTTATTCTTCAAGCATTATCAATATCAATATTCAGCGTTGGCTGAAGTAGTTAGCACGTTGACTACATAACCGCAGGTCTAATGTTCGAGCCCGGTACCCAATAGTCATTACATAACAACACCATGCATTTTCTGATGTGCATTTGTATCAATTGTTGTAGTAAAGTTCAAGTGATGAAGGCATAGTCACTGGCCACTGAACTATACCGACCTCAGCAGATGCTTATCCTAATGTAACATCAGAGCACCTTCCTTTGTTGTATGCCAGAATCATTAGCGAAGAAAAATAACCAATAAAGTGGCTACTAAGCATAGCTTCGAAATTTAATGTGCCTCATTGACACCAGAGGCGCTGCACGTTGGGAAAAAACATTGTAAAAACCCTCGAATTAGAGCCAAACAAAAAGTTATGGGCATTACATTTGTATTTAATTTTTTGTAATCTAGATAAATTTAATATATCAAAAACGCCTTTCGAAGTCAATTAACCTCACAAACATGCCACTCAAAAAAAAAAACATTTTTAACTTTTTGTGTATACTATTTTTTCTTGTTGCATCGAAATTAAGGTGGAGTAGGTATTTATTTGCCGAAATAAATGGCATTTATAGTAAGCACAACCATTAAACGGCAGTATACGAATAATTTCACATTTTTGTCGCGTGCGACAGCAAGCAATTAACCTTGTATTACTGAACAACGTGACTCAATTTTTCTTAAAATTTTACCGAGTGTAGAGCTGCTGACGGTCTACACAAATATATATGCAGAAGTAAAAAAAAGTTTCATTTTCTTTGAAAAAACCAAGCACATATGCTTGGTGTAGCAAGCTACACAAAGTTGACATTCCTGTGGAAATGCCTATAACTAAAGATAAAAGCATTTCAAAAATATTTTATTTTTATGGAGTTTTCAATATATTTTTGGATTTTCATTTACACCTGATTTCTATAAAATGATAATACTGAATCCCTTTTAAAAACAATGGTACCCAATTTTCCCTTTTGAGATTTTTCGATTTCATTGTGTTGTAGTATTTTTTGGAATTTTTCTACCTAGTAAATGAGATAAGTATAGTATAACTAATTCATAAAGTAGATTAAACTTAAAACGTCAAATCCTCATAAATTACACTTCTAAAATAAAATTCAAAGTAGCTTGCAAAACTAAACCTTTTTCTTTAAAGAAAAATTATAAAAGATACAAGATGGCTCAAGAGAGTAAGACCTCGTCCAGACTTGCAATTTTTGTTGCTGAAATTTTTTAAAATTCTGCTTTGGAATTGCATAAGTGTCCACATTAGGAAATTCTAGTTTTGCAATTAAGTACTAAAAAAAATTCTATTTCACAACAAAATAGCCAGAAAAACTAATAATTCTTTTTACTTTTTGTTAAATTTTGTGTTTTTCATACAACTGAACAAATAAAATTAACTAAAACGTCAAATACACCTACAAACCTTAAATTAACAACTGGGAATTTCCAAGCAAAAGAGAATTGCCGAACACCTGAAACTGTGTACCCCTCCCCAATCTTCTCACCCCTCTCACCTATAAACTCAAGAATTGCTGCAACAAAAATTGCAAGTCTGGACGAGGACTTAGTAAAACTAATTTGTACGCATTAATGAAATAGTAATATGTCTTAATTTTATTCTTAACAAAGAGAGTAGTTTGTGAAAAGCTTTTAAAAGAAAAATGCAAAAACTTTTTGAAAAAGGCCAAGGCAATTCAGAGCCTTCTGAAAGAAATTGAAAAGTATGTGCACCGTCAAGATATTAAATTAAAATAAAACTGGAATAAAAAAAGATGGGATAAATATGGTAAAAAGTGAGAGCATATTTGCATTAAATCAAGTGATTGGCTGGACCAGTCTTTTCATGCAGCTCCGAAAGAAAAATGCGGCGGTGTAAAATGACTGCCTTACAGGACCTAAGTTGCTCGCAAAAAATTAAAAGAACTGTGGGTAAGATATCATCTTATTTTTTTTCATTTTTAGGGTTCCGTACAAAGGAACCCAATTGTTTTCTGGCCGTCTGTCCGTCACACGCTATTTTCTCAAGAACCGTAAGAGCTACGGACCTGAAAGTTAGACAGAATATGTAGAACCTTAATCGCTACAACAATAAATACATGAGAGTTAAACATTAAAAGGTGTTCCAAACCCAGCAGCGAAATATATTAAAATCCAATGTAATATACATACAATTGTATGTAAATATGTATATTGACACTTGAAATATGTAAAATTAGTGTATTTTTATACAGACTACAACAATTAACACTAAAATTTAAAAAAATTTAAATTAAAGGGTGGTCCATCAGTTAATGCAATTTTGACTATGTAATTTTGACAACTTGCTATATCTTGGAGACCGTAAGAGGCAAACTCTTGAAATTTTCAAAAACGGTTCAACTATAACAACCGAAAATTATAAAATCGCCAAACCAAAAAAAAAAATCGCCAAACGAAAAAAATCGTCAAAATTAAAAAAAAAATTCTAACACTAAAATAAATCACAAAATCCGAACAAATCGCCAAAATTAAAAAATCGCCAAAATAAAATACAAAACACCAAAAACCGAAATAAATCGCCAAAACGCGAAAAAGGCACTAAAACTAATAAAATATTTATAACACTAACATAAACCACAAAATCCGAAAAAAATCGCTAAGAATCGCCAAAACGATAAAAGTCGCTAAAATTAAAAGAAAATTTCTAACACTAAAATAAATCGGCAAAACCGAAAAAATCGACAAAATGAAAAAATCGCCAAAATGAAAAAAACGCCTAAAACCGAAAAAAATCGTCAAAACGCGAAAAAGGCGCCAAAACTAAAAAAATCGCCTAAATAAAAATATTGTCACAATGAAAAAAATCTCCAAAATGAAGAAAAAAATTGCCAAATTGCAAAAACGCCAAAAACCGAAAAAAATCGCCAAAACATGAAAAAAAAGTGCCAAGACTAAAAAGTGGACCAAATGAAAACAAAAATCGTCAAAATGAAAAGAATCGCAAAAATTAAAATAAAATCGCCAAAATTAAAAAACGCCAAAAACCGAAAAAATCGACAAAACGGGAAAAAAATTGCCAAAACTTAAAAAAATCGCCAAAAACCAAAAAACGCCAAAACTTAAAAACGCTCAATACCGAAAAAACTCAAAAACGAAAAAAAGCCAAAACTTTTTATTATATAGGCTAAAGTTCATATTGAACTCCATATCTAGTGTCCGTACGGAACCCTTCGTGCGCTAGTCAGAGACGTACTTTACTGAATTTATTTAAGTTTGTAACATACTAACTCTAGTTGTTCTAAGAAATTTTTGGGTAAAGGTTCCCTGCTGACTTGCATTAGCAATAGTAACAGTAATAATAATAGTAATAATCAATAATCAATTTCAATGTATTTTTAATAAAAAAAAATATTTTACTAAATAAGTAAAATAATAATTTGGGATTATTAGTACATTAAAAAATTTTAAACCTTATTTTTTTATTTGGTGTTGTGCTGAGCTAACTTTGTATACAGAAAAAACTAAATTTCATTTTCAGTAACCAAATTCGTTGAATCAGTAAATATTTTATTTGAATGCGGTCCTACAAATAATTTTGTAAATTGTGATAAAAATTTTGTAAAAATTTAAATGAATCATAGTTCGGCTGAGAGAAAATGTTACTTCAGTGTGTTGGTGTTTATCTTGCTTGTTGATAGGAACAACGTGCTGTTGTGCGGTTGTTGTTGTTTATTTTGATTGATCGTGTTGTATACATGTAAATGCCGAAAAGTAGCCGACAAAAATCGTGGCCTGTTTCTTCTCTACACAGTTTTTTCGTACAAATTAATTTAGTGGAACAGTACAGAATATTTACTGAAACTAAGTTTGATTTCAAACAAATATTTGTTTAAAAAAGTTTGTAAAAGAGTTATAGAATAAAAGAATCAGTCCAACCAAAAGAGAAAATTGGTAAGATTTTTTTTTTCAAATTTGTCTAGTCTTTCATTGAGTGACAGAACTTGATATAAACTGCGGCCAGTAAATGCAATTAGCAAAACAATGTGAAACTAATTTATATTCCAGCTTAAATACATACTAGCACTTTCAACAAATAAGAGGAGATGAGTGGCGAAATTTAAATATGTAAGAACTTGTTATATTAATTTGCATTAGAAACAATTTAGCAAACAAATATTGTCCTTGAAAATTCTAATTATTTGATATTTAAAAACTTCTTTCAATTTTGGCTAGATTTTTTCGAAAATAATCAAAAGTTTTATTTAATTAAACAGCAAGTGTTTTATAATAAAACCACACACACACTCACAGTAGCATTAAATTTATATTTAAGGAGTTTTTTTTACTTCGACTGGAACTTGTTTACACAAAATTTAAATTTAATTTCAAAAAAAAACAAACCAAAGAGATTAATAACTTAGAATTTATTATACATGTGAGTTTATACAATTTTAATTTTAATTTTAATTTATAAATTTAAAAAATGAATAGTAGCAACGACTGGGCTTTTAAGCAAACATTTGATTTTTACAAATTTTCAAATGTTTGAAATTTTTCAAGTCAAAGTTTAAAGCTGCACAACAACTAACTAATATAATTATTTCACAATCACTTTATTATGCTGTCAATTGAACATTCAATGAAAATATTAAATTATAAAATATACGCACACATGTGCATAAATAAAATAAATTTTCTAGCAAATATTCAATAATTTATAATTTGTTTTGTTGAAAGGCAATTTTTGGACTTTTGAATGTGTTTCTATCACTCTTTTGGACTTCATTATAGACAAAAAAAAAACATTATTGCAATTAATGGACTACCGAAATTAAATTTAAACATTTAGTTAAAGTTCTCATAGCAACATATATAGGAAAAGAAAAATTTTAAATATGGAAAACTTGTAGTGGTTTTTCAATAACAAGAAAATTGTATAGAAAAACCATTTGTTTCATCAGACAAAAATTATACATAATTTGTTCATAATTTTATTTGAAGAAAAATTATGTATGTACACTTATACTTATTTAAAAACATATATGTACATATGTATGTGCTCTTAAAAATTATTTTAATTTTATCATATGGGTAATTTCAAAAAAAGGCCAACTAGAGCAAAAAAATTTTTTTTTCTCAAAATTGTTTGTTTTGTTTTTAATAATAAAGCTGAAAGGTATATTCTATATAAATGTAAAAGCATTTTTAATTTATGAAATTTTGTGACCAAAGTACACAACTAATTTTTTATTTAATTTGGGATTATTAGTGCGTTTAAAAAATTTTAAACTTAAATTTTAACAATTCCCATAAAAAACACTAATTATTAAATTGACTGCACCTGGTCAAAAAAATACTTGTGTGGCAACACTCTATACTTAAATAGCTGTTGTTGTTATTTACATTTATTTTCTTTTTACATACTTTTACAAGTACAATTTGAAGCTGAAAAAAAAGTCAGCCAATGTATTAATGGTAAAGTAAGAAAATAAAACAAGTAAGAGTGCTATATTCGGCTGTGCCGAA
This sequence comes from Tachina grossa, assembly GCA_949987645.1. Taxonomy (NCBI): domain Eukaryota; kingdom Metazoa; phylum Arthropoda; class Insecta; order Diptera; family Tachinidae; genus Tachina; species Tachina grossa. The sequence continues at coordinate 60,919,706 of OX465278.1, read as the reverse complement.
TCTTATATACCCTTTACCAAAGTGCGTTTATGTAGTATAGAGATACATACTCAAGCACATACTTACTTTTATGTACAAAGAAAAAAATAATAATTTTTAAACCCTAGAATCATAATTTTAGATTTTTCTGATTACTTATACCAATCTAGTAGTTCTTAAAAAAATATAGAAAGTGTGTTAAGTGAAAAAAAGGAAATTAAAAAAAAAATGTTTTAATTAGTTACTTTAATGTCTAGAAAAAAAATCATAGTTTCCAGCTCTGGAGCTGTGCCTTTTATTTTTATAATTTTCTATACCAAACTTTTCTTTCCAAAACGTAAAATATATATAACTTATAAAGGAAAAGATAAAAATTAATTAGACTTAGTTACTTTTATATATCAAAAAAGTGTAAGTGTCCCAACCCTGAACTCATCTTTTTGATTTTTCTGATTTCTTACACCAATCTCTTTCTTTTAAGAATTTAAGAAATGTTTAATTTATAGAAAAAAAGGAAAAATTTGTTTTAGTAACTTACTTTTGTAGAAAAAGTTAAAGTTTTCCAACCCTGGAATTTTTTTTAAATTTTTTTAATTGTTTTTTTTTATTTGAAATACCAATTTTATTCGTTATCAAGCATAAAATAATTTTATTTAATAAAAATAGATAAAAATTAGTTTTCGGTAGTTAATTTTTTATATCACAAAAGGTGTGGATTTTCAAACCCTGAAATCAAACTTTTTAATTTTTCTGATTTCTTATACTAATCTATTTCTTTTAAGAATATAAGATATCTTTAATTTATAGAAAAAAAGGAAAATTTTGCTTTAGTAAGCTACTTTTGTATAAAAAAATTAAAGTTTTCCAACCCTGGAAACATCTTTTTAATTCTAGAAGGTTAATCTTTACTTTGAAATACCAATTTTATTCGTACTAAAGTATAAAATAAGTTCATTTAATAAAAATAATAAAAATTAATTTTCAGTAGTTAGTTTTTTATATCACAAAAAGTTTCAGTTTCCCAATCCTGGAATCATCCTTTTTGATTTTTCTGATTTCTAACATCAATTTCTTTCTTTTAAAAACATTAGATATGTTTAATTCATAGAAAAAAAGGAAAAATTTGTTTTAGTAAGTTACTTTTGGATAAGAAAAAAAGTTAAAGTTTTCCAACCCTGGACACGTCTTTTTAAATTTTTTAATTTTTTTTTTATTTGAAATACCAATTTTATTCGTGGTGAAGTATAAAATAAGTTTATTTAATAAAAATAATTAAAAAATTTGTTTACGGTAGTTAATTGTATATATCACAAAAATCGTAGGTTTTCCAACGCTGGAATCATCCTTTTTGTTTTTCTGATTATTTACATCAATCTCTTCCTTTTAAGAATATTAGATATGTTTAACTTATAGAAAAACGGGAAAAATTTGTTTTAGTAAGTTACTTTTGTAAAAGAAAAAAAGTTAAAGTTTTCCAATCCTGGAAACATCTTATTAATTTTTTGAAGTTTAATTTTTTATTTGAAATACCAATTTTATTCATGGTGAAGTATAAAATAAGTTTATTTAATAAAAATAATTAAAAAATTAGTTTACGGTAGTTAATTGTATATATCACAAAAATCGTAGGTTTTCCAACCCTGGAATCATCCTTTTTGTTTTTCTGATATGTTATAATAATCTCTTTCTTGTAAGAATTTAAGATATGTTTAATTTATAGTAAAAAAGGAAAAATTTGTTTTAGTAAGTTACTTTTGCATAACAAAAAAGTTAAGGTTTTCCAACCCTGGAAATGTATTTTTAATTTTTTTAATTTTTTTAATTTTTTTTTTTAATTTTTTTCAGTTAGAAATACCAATTTTATTTATACTGAAGTATAAAATAAGTTTATTTAATAAAAAATTATTAAAAACTAGTTTTCGGTAGTTATTTTGTATGGCAAAATGAAGTTTAAGTCTCTCAGCTCTGAAACCGTCTGCTCGATTTTGCTGATTTTCAATACCAATCTTATTTCGACAATTTCTGATCCACCAGTCCAAGAACGAAGTCTCTAGCTTTTCTGGGAGCTTCGAAAAACCGATTTCACCTACAGACAGACGGACATCGCTTATTCGTATTCCCTATACATAAGGATCCAGAATATATATACTTTATAGCTCGCTTATTAATATTCTAGAAATTACAAACGGAATGAAAAACCTATATATACCCTTTTACCATTTTTTGGTAAAGGGTATAAAAACATGTTGATTATTGAGTTCTTGTTTCAACTTTGTTATTTGTTATGAACTTCTCATTTGTTTAAATGAAAGTTTATAACATAATAACTCTTGTTGTTCTAAGAAACTTTGGGTAAAGGTTCCCTGATCTGCATTAGCAACAGTGAAATGCGCATAGGATCCAACTAAACCCCCAATAATCAATTTCAATGTATTTTTAATAAAAAATATTTTACTTAATAAGTAAAATATTAATTTGGGATTATTAGTGCCTTTAAAAAATTTTAAACTTAAATTTTAACAATTCCCATAAAAACACTAAATTTTGCTGACAGTTTTTGCGACTACTTCAAATAATATTATTTGTTTTTTTTTTGTAATTTAAAAATTTTTTATTAACAACTACCTTACTCATTAACATAAAGAAGGAGAGCGGAGCTCTAGTACAGGGTGGCGCAGAATGAGCTATATGGTTTAAATGGTTTATAACTTTTTTATGCGATTTTTATAATTTTTTTTTTGTAAGTACAGTGTTTTATTGGGGAATTTTTTGCAATAAGCTTTGAAAAATTATATCCTGTAAGTGATGTTAATTTTCTACTTTGCACACACGTGATATTTTTATCACATTTTCCATAACTTTTCGCAAAATTACGGTTGTAATGGCCATGATTTCATTTCGAATGTTGGTTTTTAGTTGGAGTATGATTCTTGGTTTGTTAACGTACACACTTTCTTTGAAATATCCCCAAAGAAAACGAAAATCAAAATGACTACGATATGCACGCTGTGTCAACACAATAGCCGATGGTATAATGATTAATAATTAATTCCCCAAGCCTTCTGCACAAAATGCTGAAAAAACAAAGAGAGAATACTAATTAAGAAAGTCATACAGAATTCTGTGTCACCCTGTATAAGTGCACAAATATATAATTATATCAAATAAATCTTTAAAAAGCTTCAATAAATATTTAATTAATATTAAATAAATTTATATTGGTCGGAACTATTACAACTTTTAATTAAAATGTTGCATAATATACAAATATTTTTGATTCGTTTATATGTAATCTACGAAATATATCTACCAAAGAAATGTATGACTCAGACAACTTTCATAATTAAGGGCACATTTGTATATTTCTTTTTATTATATAACTGATTTTTTTTAATATAGTAGTCTTCTCTTGCTTCAAAGCACTGTGAATATATATCGGATCCTTCCATTCCTTTCTTATCTTTGACTCAATTAAAAGTGTACCGTCTGTCTCCAAAATGCACAAAGAACAGCCAAAATTTAAAATTTCACTGTTTTTTTAAAAACAGCATTTTAAGAAATTCTTTCGTAAAATTCAGCAAATATACGAAAGTCCTGTGCACAAAAAGTAGATACATTTGTATGTATATTAATAAATTCAGTAAATTGCTACTTTGACTCGCACACAAAGGGTTCCGTACGGACACTACATACCAGGGATGGCAAAGTTGGTACAATTGTACTTTTTTATACTATTTAAACTCGGAAAGTACAATAGTACACCAATGACTAATTTAGTACATTTAAGAGATCTGCCCAGAAACGGGTATTTTCTGCATTCCACGCGAAATTAAAACGTATGGAATTGCCATAGAATTGTTGTTGGAAATATGTATTTATATCAACAATGGTATGGCAATTCCACATGTTTTAATTTCAAGTGGAATGCAGAACATACCCGAATGTGAATTCGAAAATATTCAAATAATCAGATGCTAGAGCACATGCCACTCGTATTACTAATTTGTATATGTTAAATTTCAACTTAAACAGGTGTAACCATATGCTGTAACATCCGAACTTACAAAAAAATTTGTGAAAACGAATTGGTAGCTTGTTCTGCCTCGATTCTTTTAATAAAAATCACATAAAAATATGTAATTTTAACTAAAAAAATTTTCTTAGTGCAATTAAGGTCAAAAAAGTAAAATTTTTGAATGTGGTTGGTACAATTTCAAAATTCTCAATGCCATCCCTGCTACATACATATGTATTACTATACGAACTTCAGCCTATACAATCAAATATCTTAGCTGATGTAGATAAACTTTTTTTGGTTTTGGTTTTTTGAATTGAATTTTTGGCGGTTTTTTTTAATGTTTGGCGCTGTTTTTGCTTTTGGCATTTTTTCAAGGTTTTGGCATTTATTTTTCATTTTGGCGATTTTTTTCGTTTTTGGCGATTTATTCTAGTTTCAGCGATTTTTTTTATTTTTGGCGCCTTTTTTCGTTTTGGTAATTTTTTCGGCTTTGACGATTTTTTGCATTTCGGCGATTTTTTCGGTTTTTGGCGATTTTTTTTTTAGTCTTAGAGAGTAGTTGTTGTTTTTCGCTTTTATAATTTTGGGATTTTTTAGCTTTAGCGTTTCTGAAAATTTCAAGATTTTCCCTCTTACGATTTCCAAGATACAGCAAGTTGTCAAAATTACACAGTCAAAATTACATTAACTGATAGAATAGCCTTTAATTTAATTAAAGGTTAATTAATTGTTGCAGTCTGTATAAAAACACGCAAATTTTTTCAAATTATTTCAATCTTAATAGTCTGTTAAATGCGAAAATTCTTGATTCAGGAATAAAATTTAAATGTTTTTAAGATCGATTTTAAGATTGTAATCTTTAATAAAATCTCATTTTAATTCAAGATTTTGTTCTTAATAAAAATCTTAAATTAAGATCATATTCTTAAAAATTTAAGAATATAATCTTAAAATTAAGATCACGGTCATGATTTTTAGAATTCATTCTATACATTAAGACGTTATGCTTAAATTTGAGAACGTCAATCTTTCTTATCAAATTTCAAGATTGAAGTATTAAGATTTCTGCAATCTAAATTGAAGAATTTTGTTCTTAAATTTAGATTGTCATTTTTCTCTTAGTGTATATTATATGGAATTTTAATATTTTTCGTTGCTCGTTTTGGGGCACCCCTTAATTTTTAAGTGTCATATATTTGCTGTCGTAGTGGCCAAAGCATATACGGACAGACGGACAGACGTACAGACGGACAGCGATGCGAAAACAATAGGGTTTCTTTTCACCTTTAGTGTATGGAACCCTAAAAATTAACTAATTTTAAGATATTCTTTTACATTTATTTTCAGAAATTTATATATTTTATTCCTGTTTGCATTAAAAAAATTTCAATAGAATTGTTTCTTTCGAAAAACAACTTAAAGGAAACCAGATTACTCAAAAAAAATTTAAGTTCATTATGATGAATAAGGAGCAAAGAAAAAAAATTAGCCATTAGATTTAAATTTTTTACTAAACAAAAAAGAATCTTAAATATTTGTTTTTGTATTCCATAAAAGAAATTAAAGAAAATTGAAACAAGCATCGAGTTTAAATTTTTTTCAACACTAGCAAAGAATTATTATTACGAAAATTGCAGTGTTACTGATCTAATAAACAGAAATCCATAAAGCGTTTTTTGAACAAGAAGTATAAACTAGAAATCACTAATTAACAACATATATGCACACAAACAAAAGGCGACGTTTATCATAAATAATCATTATAACAACAGCTTTTATTTTGCATCTTCTAATTGTTACAAAATATACAACCACACAAACAAATAAGCCAATGCAGACGAAAGACATAATCAATAATAACTACAATGTTACACTTTCTGCTTATACATGACGTACATACAAGCACATAAACACATAAGCTAATGCAGACGCTAGACACATATAACAACAACAGCAATAATACTTCGACAATGACATAATGTAAATGTTTTTGTACATTTCATTTCATGTCAACATTGAATGAATTGTAACACAAACCAATGATATGATTGTTAGCTGGTATTTTAGAAGATGTTGAATGTGTTTTAAATTTCTTAATCTTGCTAATATTATTTCGAAAGCTTTATGTTTAGCATAAAAAGAACAATGCAGCAGCTAGGCAGCGCAGTCAGCCGGAGTTAGCTTAGTCGAATCGAGTATTGTGTGAGACGAAGTTAACATCGTTGTATTCTAGCAAAGAATTAATTTAACATTGTGTGTTTGAAAGTTCTTTGTTAAATAAAGTCTCTGATTTTATCAGAATTTTATAAGGGGATTTTTTTTGCAAATCTTCAAATGTACAAAAATTAAATTTTTAAACATTTTTAAAAGGTGAGAACATAACATTAGTTAGGCTCAGACACGTTTATTATTGAAAACTAACCATTGCACGTTTTTGATAAAGAAAAAAAATGAATTTCAGGAATTTGCTTGCCTGAAGACAAGTTTAAAAAAATACATGTTGAACAAAATTTTTCAGTTAAACGTGTATGATAATAATGTTATACAGATTTACTATATATGTATAAAATATAGTTTATAAAGACCTTGACTTATAAATAAAGGCTAATCTCAAATACCACCTTTGGTCAAATTCGACAATGAAACCAAAAAAAAAAAACAAATTATGCAAAAATTATTACGAAAATGTAGCTAATTGAGAAACCAAATGAAAGAAAAAAATATATAAAAATAAAGATGAACGTCTGTATATAAACTTAAATATAAATATCATTTTTAAACTTAAAAATATCAGTAGATTTTTATCATAGAAAAAAAAATATTTTTTTTTTTCAAACCAATAGTAAGTAGTCAACAAGTTCAAGCTACTCATATCTTAAATACAGATCTCAAAATATTTCAAATAACTTTAACAGCATTCAACACAATAAATTTAAATGTCATCGCTTCAAGACATGATTAAGCAAAAAAAAAAATAAATAAATAAATAAAATACAAAAAAAAAGCAGATGACCTGTTCCTGCAATCTGCTTTACTTTAAATGTTTATAAAACGTTTACATGTTTAATTTTTGTGTTTTTTTTTTAGTTATTTTTAATTTGATTTAAATTAATAAGAAAAATGTAAATGTACCTTATCACAACTACTAGAAGTAATATAAAATGAATTAACATAATCACATAATCATAAAAGAGCAACAATAAACAAACAACAATTTTTAATAACAGTAATAATAACAAAACATGTGTGTGAATTAAATAAAAAAATACAATTTACATGCTACGAGGGCACTTCTAAAATTATCATAAGTGGCAAAAATAAATTTCTAAACAAGTTTTTCTAGTTATTTAATTCAATTCGAGAATGGCAACACATCTTGTTCAATTATCATGCAAAAATCTCATAATAATGAAGAACTTTGCAACTAGCTAAGACTTGACATAAAAAATGGTTAATCACTTGCCAATATTCTGCTAAAGTTTTGCTAAGATATTGCTAAGATATTGCTAATGTCTTGCTAATATGTTGCCGTGTGTAGGAATTGCTAACCTTTTGCTAACGTTTTGCTAAGCAGTTGCTAGTTTGTAAATAAACTGCTTATCAACGTCAGCAAAACCAAAAATGTTTCTTATTAAAAAGAGTTTTATTGCATCCTTTTCCTTTAAGATTATTATTTTTTTTTTTTAAATACATTGAAATTGATTATTGAGTGATTTAGCTGGATCCTATGCGCATTTCACTGTTGCTAATGCAGATCATCAGGCAACCTTTACCCAAACATTTCTAAGAACAATCAGGGCTAATAAATCAGTCAAAGCTTAAACGCTGGTTTAGTTAAACTAAACTCAAATTTTTATGTAGCTTAAACTCAAAAGGAGTAAATCAGTGAACCATACCTTATGTATAGTTAAAAAAAAAATAATATTGTGGCAGCACTAGAATAAATGTCAAAAAACAGCTGCTTTGCAGCAGGCTATCAATTCTTTGCACAATCAAAAAGGCAAAAAAGTTAAAAAATCTTAATTAAACGTCTCCAAATTTTACTGAGAAAGGAATTATATATATGCTTGGCGAAGTAGAATAGTGTATAAAAGAATAATAGAGTATAAGAAAACAGTTCGAACAGGAGCTGAAGAAAAAGTAGAAGCTTTGTAAAAAGTTTAGTGCTTTTTTAGTGCAAAACATATGGTCTGTAAGTAACAAAACAGATGGTTTAAATAATATATTGATTTATAGGTTTGCTAGTCACTTTAAACTAGGGTTGCCAGTCGTACTGATTTTGCCAGTACATGTACTGATTTTTGTTTAAAGTACTGATTTATGCATAACTAGCAAATCAGTACGCAAATGTACTGATTTTTTCATGTATGTACTGTTTTTGTACTGTTTTTATATATTAATTATGATCAATGTATAAGAAAGCCTGTCATAGTGTTTATTTATTTTCTTTGAATCACCAGTGATCTTTACTTTACGTTCGCTTTAAGGCGAATTTATTTTCAAAGTGGTATCCATATAATGCTCAAGCAAATTCTGCCAAAACTGTCAGATGTTATGTAAATTCTAGTTTAAGTTAATGTTAATTTTATTGAGATTTTTTAATTTAAATTTGCAAGAAAGATTTGCTATAAGTGGTTTGTGATACATGCAAATAATGAATTTAAAGTTTCTTTTTCGAAAACTTTTTTGATAATATTATTTTTATTAATTACATATGCCTTGGTACAAAGTATACATTGAATTCATGTTTTGTTTTAAGAATGGTTAAAGCTAGGAATGTAACGAATGTTCGCATTTGAAAATTTTTCGCTTAGTTTTGCTGTTTGCATTTGCTAAAATGTATGCGAATATTTAAGACAAAACAATTTTGTACTTCTTTTACGAAAAAAATTACCATTAACAAACGTCAAAAACACGAAAATTATTTTAAGCCAGCATGAAAAATATAAATATAGGTTACGTTGGTAGATTCAGCAAATATATGCAGAAGTTCTGCGAATTTTTTCTGCGTATGCGTGATCAACTGATGCACATGCTTTGCAACTGCTCAATCAATATCTGTGCATAGTTGGCATTTTTGAACGAACTGCAAACAATTTTTAAGTCGGCAAGTAATTTTATTTAAGAGAGTTGTCATCTCGTCGATATGAAAGCACAAAAAACTCTTTATAAAAGTTTGCACATTGTGCACATGGCTTGGACGTAGCTGACTTATAAGTAAGGCATTCTTCAAAGCTTTATCAGAAAGCTTTTCTATAAAAAAGTTCTCATAAGAATCAAAATTAAACTAAAGTTCAGCGGTGTTTGGAAATATACCTATTTCATTTTTTGGAAAAGAAAAGGCATTGTATTTTCGGCAGCAGTATTTTCTACTTAAGACTAGTCTGTTAAAACTTTTAAAAAATGTTTTGAGCATCATTCATTACTTCGCACAAACAAATTTGAATCGCAAACAATATTAACTAGTCATTGTTGTAGTAAATTCCACGCGAAACAAGTGTCACTCATTAATTTCATATACAAACGTATGTATTCATGTATCTTTCTGTTTTATGTATTCGTGTTTTTAATAAATTAATACATATTCGCTCAATGCGAGACTCAGTTTAAATAAAATGCTATATGTATTACATCCATATATGTAATACAACTTCATGTTCTTATATAAATTTATTTTCATGTGATTTTTTAACGTATTGTAATATTTACATTCGCTTTCGCAAAAATTAAAATGTAGTATTCGCATTCGATACGCTAAACTGGTATTAGTTAGATTCCTAGTTAAAGCCTTTTATATTGAAAAAACTAATGTACTGATTTTTTTCAATGTTACTGATTTTTTTTCTCTCATGTACTGATTTCTACGATTTCAAAACTGGCAACCCTACTTTAAACACACATTTTAAACCAAAAATAGAGATTAACTTGCACTGATTTATTAGACCTTAGAGTTATTATGCTAAACTTTCATTTAAACAAATGAGAAGCTTAACAAATATCAAAGTTGCAACAAGAACTCGATAATCAACAAATCTTTTTTATTTTCTTACTTTACCATTACTACATTGGCTAATTTTTTTCAGCTCGAATTGCAGTTGTAAGAAGTATGTAAAGAAAATATAACAAAAATTAAAAAATTTTAAAAACCCCCGATATATCCAGAAAGGATGCGATTGATATCTTCTAAGAGCCTTGACCGATTTTTTTCAAACATAGTTAAGAACACCCTCGATCAAGTCACCTTTCAAACCGAATAAACTAAATCAAAATCGGTCCAGCCGTTTGGTCTGTACGAGTACTTGTACCGACACACAGATACACAAACTTATAACACCCCTTCTTTTGGTCGGGGTTAAAAAGTAAAAAGCAACAACAAGTTAATAACACTGTTTAGCAAAAAAAAAAATGTTTTCAATAAAAATATGTGTTTTATATGGACATTCATGCCCTTAAATTCCGTGATACACGAGTATACAAAGTCTTGCGATCTACTAAAAAATACAACCCTAGTGTAATGAAATGTTATTGTCTTTTGAAAATTTTCATAAACTCCATCATACCAGGGTTGTATTTTTTCGTAGATCGCACGACTTTGTATGATAGTGTATCACGGCCTTAATTCACATCCATTTTCAGTTTTTGTCTATGAATTATAGATTTTTTTCAATGGGCGTGGTTAATATTAACCCATAAACAAGGCGGTCACGATAACTTATTTCGATAAAAGTTATTCGATTTTAATCAATTAAATACTGAAAGATGCAATATAAAAAACCTTTAAGTCCAGCATGAAAAATATTTTTCGAATATCAACGGTTTCGGAGTTATTCCGAAATTGGTGATAAAAATAAACAGTTTGATTGATTGATTTTTTTATTTGGTTTCAAAACTTTATAAAAAACTTAAAATGGCAAATGTTTAAAATTTTTTTTACTTTTTGGAAATCTTAGTATGCTGGGAATAAAAAAGCTATGAGTAAAGAAAAATGTTGATTTTATTTACATTTAAAGCATCTTGTGGCTCAATCGCAAGGCCATGCCAAGTAAAGGAATTATTTTTTATGGTTCCTAGAATTAAAAAATATAGTAGTAATAGGAATATATTTATATATATCCAATGGCTTGGAAAGCAGTATGGCTATATAATGGAAATCAATATCCGTCCGTACCATTAGCTCATCCTGTAACTCTGAAAGAGATCTATGAAAACAAGAAAATACTACTCAAAGGAGCTTAGTACGATCTCTATTTGTGGAATATAAATACATGTATTTAAAAAAAAAAATGCGATATGGTGGGAGCTTGTTGCTTCTCTTTTGTGAATTGGTCCTTAAGATCCCATGCAATTCCGGGAATCAAAAACACTGCAAATAAGCCTTTTGTTGACAGACAAAAAATATTTCTGCCAGTACTCTACATCAAATTAGGCTTAATAAACACTTCAGTATTAGATATGAACAGAGATGTAAAGGCATTCAAACATGTGAAAAGTATATTTGCACGTGTAATTGAGACCAAATCGAAGGAAGGCGTAGTTGTTGGTCCTCAGATTTGAGAAATTCTTAAAGAATTTCTAAAATCTAAGTTGTTCAACAAAGAGAGAGGAGCATATGTAGGTTTTGAAAATGTATATCACAATTTTATTGGAAATAGAAGGTCTCCAAATTACGAAGAACTGGTGCAAGAACTTCTTCTTTTATATAAACAATTCAGATACAACGTGCCATTGAAAAAAAAACTTCCTGCATTCTCATTTAGATCTTTTTTGTTTTGTCATATTTGGTTAGCATGGTGAAAGGTTCTAATGAGATATTGCACACATGGAAAAATTATATACTGGCAAGTGGTTCCCAGATATATGAACTGATTTCTGCCGGGAAGCCAATCGTGAAACAGCAGATAAAATTTGTAGTTGATTTTTTATGTTATACTAGTGTTTAATTTCATTTAAGATTTTAATTTATATCATTGAAACCATTAATTTGTAAGATAAATACGTATTTTATATTCCAATATCAGTATTTCATTTAAATAAAAATAACTCAAAATCCAGACGTGGTGGTTTTGTTGGGAATTGTTACAATTTAAGCTTAACATATGTTAACGCACCAAATTAATATTTTACTTATTCAGTAAGATAATTCCATATTTCCCACTTCAGTTAAAAATGAAAAAAAATCGTACACACTTTCAATAACTAAATTTTTGTCGACAATAGTTTTATTAATTAGAATCGCAAAATTTGGCCGATAGCATTTGCAGATTATGCTTAAAAAAAAATTATTTAGTTCTGTGGAATAAAAGTAATATGTATCGTAATAATAGTAGAATGACTAAATAAGCCACGATCTTGTCTTTATTTTTCATAACTGCAGTGGCCATTCTTCCACTTTGTTGCTAACATATAAAAAGTATCATTTTTGAATATTAACGGTCTAATTCATAAATGATTATTAACAGTTCAATAACACATTAATAGTCAAAAATCGCTAAATGTGTATTCATAAATGATTAATAGCCTATTAGACGTTTAATAAACGTTTCATAACTCAGAGATTTTTAATGTAGCCTCCATGCTACTTTAAGCGTTTGATAAATAATTATAAATAATATTTTCTTGATTTTTTTATCCCTTATGTGAGATTTTATGTGGTTTCTCACTTTTATGTTTCTTGTTTATTCTTATGCATATCTCCTGAATAATGTTCTTGGACAAATGTATTAATTTATTTAAGTCGGTACATGTATGTATGTATGCATAATTGAACAAAAAGAAAAATACATACATATAAACATCGTTGAAAATTAAAGAAATCCCATTCATTGGCAAAAAGAAAAATAGAATTATAAACATAAGGGCATATGTAAGTACAAGCATACGTATGTTTGTATGGTACTGCATGCTTACATATGTATGTATGTATGTACAATAACATTTTAAAATTAAAACAAAATAGTGATGCATAATCGACCGCAATAAAATGGGTATTTGCCTACCTCTGTACTCAGCCGAATATAAATGTGTTTAAATACAATTTTTTGTAACATATAAAATTTTTTTGGTTTATTTATTAATAAAAAGTGAAACGCCTACTTTTTAAGTTATTTTTTAATAACATTATGCGTAATGATTTACTTTTTTTCGACTCAAACAGACTACCTAGATAATCGATTCTTCGTTGTATGCATCACTAAACATAAAATGAGAGCGAAAGTAGCATGACGTTGCCAACATAAAATTACAAAAGAAGCAAAATCGTTTAATAGTTAATTCACTGATATTAATCAGTTATGAATACAAATTTTTATTAGAGCTTAATAAAGCAAAATCTGTTTCATAAGTAATGTACAGATTAAAGCTGAAATAAGGAATTTTTATGAATTAGACCGTAAACGTAATGCTAAAGAGCTGCAAAAACAGCTCATGCTATGCAGAGCAGAAGTGGCCAATTTTTTTTAACATAATTTTCATAAGCCTTTATTAAAAAAAAAACAATGCGGTAACTCTGTTAATAGGACGAGCAATCGGTTCAGATATAAAAATTTAGGAAGGAAGGAAATCATAATCTAAACCGAAATTCAATTTAAAGAAATTAAAAATTGCAATACTATTTCATTAGACACGCACTTAAAATATAGCAAAATGCTATATTATAAAAGACTTCTACAGCCGACCTCGTTTACATAAATGCACATATGTATATAAATTCAAAATCAAACAAAATGCAAAGCTTATATCAAAGAAGAAGAAAAAGTATCAAACAACAACAACAACAACAAAAACAATAATTTTAAATAAATGAAAACATTAAATGAATAGAAACAAACAAAACAGGTTTGTTGCCTAAGTCTTTCGTTTTCATTTAAAATGTTTAATATTTTGTTGTTGTTGCTACTGTTGCTGCTGTTGCGTTTGTTGTTCTTGTTTTTTTACTCAATTTCATTTGCAGACTGGAATAAAAATCAAAATAAACAAATACGAAAATGACGGTAAATGACATAAAGTACGAGAAGCAAAAATATATGAACAACTAAAAATAAATTGCAAAAAAAAAAGAAAAACAAGCACAAACCAGTCAGTTAGTTAGTCAGTCAGTCATTCAGTCAGTCAATTGAATTGAAATCAAACCGAAAACATAATACGAGCATACATATGTATATTCATTTCAAAGTAAATAGGCAATAGCAGCAGATGAGAAACTTGTAATTTAAGCATAGAACTTGAGGTTACAAAATCTAGGGTTTCTTTTTTTTAAGAACAAGAACAAATATGAAATTCTTCCATCAGCAGTGACATGACAAAGAACAGACAGAATGCAGGTTCTTTGTGCAGAAATGTCAACTTGAAAAGGAAAGATATTAATTTTCAAAAACTTAAAGAAGAGAGTTGCTCAATTAAAGTTCTTCAATAAGAACGCAGAAATCAAAATTATTTCATTAAAAGAGAGTTTTTTCTTTATCTAAGGCATTAAAAGGAATTCTTATTCATGCATCAATTTTAAGGACAAAATAATAAATCACTTCATTTATAATTTTAAAGGCAAAATAGTGTTCATTTCATAAACTCGTTTTAACACACAAAAAAACAATGTGAATAATTTTCTAATATCAATTAAATTATTTGTAATATCAATTAAACAATTAAAATTAAATTGAAATTTTCCACTCAAATTAATTAATACAATTAAAAATTTAATTGAAAAAATTCAATTCTTAATTGAAAACATCAACTGGTGAATACTTTTTTCTGTCAATAAATTTTCACAATTATCAATACATATAAACTTTGAAACTGAGATAGAAAAGGTTTAATAAATGGGATATTTTCAATATCATTTAAAGAAATACTTTTTGCAAAGTACCTTTGAGAAAAAGGCCCTTCCAAAAATTAGCCAACAAAGTTATTTTAATAAAAATTTCTTTCAAAGAAGCAATTTTAAAGGAAGCTTTTAAGTAAAATCCTTCCAAAGAGTGCCTTTTAAAAAATAGTTTTTTAAAAATATATCCGCAAAAAAGCAGCCTAAAATTCCACTGAAGGTAAGTACAATTTGAAAATAGTACCCTTGAAAGGACTTATTGAACAAAACACTTTTGAAAAAATACCTTTTACACAAAGTAAATTTGAAAAAAGTACCTTTTGAACAAAACACTTTTGAAAAAACTTTTTGAACAAAGTACTTTTGAAAAAATAGTAAAAAGAAACCTCTTGCAAAAAATAGTTTTACAAATAATGCCTTCTAAAAAAGTACCTTTTGTAAATGTACCTTTTAAAAAGTACCATTTACTAAAAGTACCTCTTGTTAAAAGTACGTTTTGCCAAAAGTACCTATTGCTAAAAACCTTTTGCTTAATGTACCTTTTGCTAAAAGTACATTTTGCTAAAAGTACCTTTTGCTAAAAGTACCTTTTGATAAAAGTACCTTTTGATAAAAGTAGCTTTTGCTAAAAGTATCTTTTGCTTAAAGTACTTTTTGCTAAAAGTACCTTTTGTTAAAAGTACATTTCGCTAAAAACACCTTTCGTTAAAAGTACCTTTTGCAAAACGTTACTTTGAAAAAAGTAACTTTGGAAAAGTTATTTTTTAAAAAGTACCTCTGGAAAAAAGTACCTTTTTAAAATAAAGTATTTTTTTAAGTACCTTTTAAAAAAGTATCTATTAAAAAAATAACATTCAAAAAAGTTCCATTAAAATTAGTATCTTTTGAAAAACTTAACTTTTAATAAAGTACATTTTAAAAAAAGTATCGTTGAAAAATGTACCTTTAGAAAAAAGTACACTTCGAAAAAAGAATCTTGGAAAATATATATTTTGACAGCAGAACTTCCAAAAAGTACTTTTTAAAGGAAGTAACTAATAAAGAAGTACTTTTTATTAAAAGTACTTTTTATTATTTTTTATAAAAATTTACTTTTTATGAAAAGTATCTTTTATCATTTTAAGAAGTTACTTTTACAAAAATATCTTTTAGAAAAAACAACATTTTAAACAAAAAAGTAATTAATGTTCAAAAAAAAGTACTTTATGTGAAAAGCACATCAAAAATATATATTTTCAAAAAACAGTTTATTAAAAAAAAACTCCTGAAACATTTTTTTTTAATTATGTTATCATAAACTAAAAAAATATTCTTAATAAAAGTACCTTTTAAAAAATTACCTCAATAAAAAAGTTACTTTTAAAACAATTAATGCCCTAATTCTGTTCGACGATTGTATCGTCTTGTCTATGGACGAGCCACAGTTGTGACTCTTTAAAACAATTATTATATATTGTCTATGCTAGAAGGTTGGTATATTTGCTTTATGATTTTGTTCCAACTAGAGATGGGCGCTCAAGAAGGGTTCCTGACAAAAAAATCTGATTTCGTGCGAGTTCGGGTCGTATGAATGAATTTCCAGTGAAGGAATAATTTAATATTTTGTATCGTCAAACACATAACACCAGCATATTTGTTTTTTATTTTGGCCTCTGAGGATTAATGTTCTGTACGTAAACTCATAGTATCAGCTATGGTGGCAGATAGTATCAGCTGGCAGTGCCAACTCGGTGCCGTATTTTGAAAACCGACTCTTGAAAAAAATCAATTAAATTTTCTGATTTTCAATACCATACCAATAATATTTCGTGCGTGTTGTGCAGTATCGTGATGACAAAATTTTTCGCATGCATGTGGCGAGCGTTTTGGCATTGGAAAAATTTCGCACGCCCCCATCTTTACATCCAACACATATTTTTTCATATATTTTTTCAAACTTTTGTATTATACCTTAATTTAGTTTTTATGTTTTAAATACATTGTAATAATATTTTTATTTTTCATTCTCAAAGACAACAGCCATTTTTAAAGAAAATAATTTAAAGAATTAAAAAACAAGAACTCAAAAGTATTTTCCAACAAAAACGTCCTAAATCTTCTTACTAATTTAGGGCATAAGTCCTTATTAAGAAAAAAAATATTAATTAGTTTCACAAAACGTTTAACAAACATATTTCAATACAAAATATGTTTTGTAAGCCTTTTGTAAACCACAATTCTTATGGAAATGTTTTGCTCTATCTGTGACACAATAAAAACTACAGTCCCAGCCATAAAATCAATCTACCGCCTACAAAACCTAAACAACAAAAATAAAACTTCTTCTAGGGATGCAGTTATCATCGTCAAAATGTGGTCTCCTTATGACAAAAATTTCTTTTTAAAAGCACTGGCGAATTTTAAAAAAAATATTAAGCAATTTTCCTTTCGTCTGTTTCATGTTGGTATCAACTCGGAAAATAAGTTTTATATTAATGAAAATCTTACGAAAACTAATTTTCAAATATTTCGCGCTGCTGTTCGACTTAAAAGAAGTAATCGTATTCACAGCACTTTCACCAAGCGCGGTTTCCTCTACATTGAAAAGACTGCGGATGAAAACATTCTACAAATTGATGACAGTAATCAGTTGTATCAGTTATTTCCTGATTCTGAGCTGCCAATTGATAACGAAAGTCATGAGGCTAGGCAGATTGATACATCCAATTTTTAGTATTAAGTTTTGTCTTAGCTGCTTTCATGTTTTAAATTTTTATTCATTTATTCCATTTAATTTTACATTTATTTATTTGCCTTTAACAGGATACCCATATTCAACCAAATACATCCTATACAACTCCTTTTATCGCTCGAATTTAATTTTTATAAATACTGTCGCCCACTGTACTTTTGAAGGCATTGCCAACTTTAAATATATATATATGTTAAACTTTACTGGTACTAATTCTAGAGACTGTGTGTACAACATGATTAGAATTCTTGCCAAACAAAGGCCTGGCCTTAATATCATACACTTAAATGCACAAAGCTTAAATAAAAAAATTTATGAATTTAGATATTTATTTGAATCAGCAGGTATTGATATCATTTGCATATCTGAAACATGGTTCCCAGTGGATGTTCAAGATTTTGTATACAACCTGTAGGGCTTTAAACTATTCAGGTCTGACAGAGCAATTCTTATCAATAATGTAGAAACTAAATCAAATTGGCAGCGCAATTGAATATTTATTTCTAGAAATTTCGACAAATGATAAGAAGAAGCTTTCACTAGGTAGTGTTTACAGACATTCATGCTACTGGAATGTCAATCCTTTTATTTCTATTTTAGAGGAAATCTCCATTGAGTATGATGATATTATTGTCCTTGATGATTTTAATAATAATCTTTTAGTTGAAAATCCGCTTATTGAACCCATGCAATCCCTTAATCTTTTACCTGTGAATGTTTCTACACCTACTCATTTTCACAGTACTTCCAGTAGTCTGATTGATCTAGTATTTGTTAACCATAAACCTAAAGTACTCATCTATGATCAAATCTCGGCTTCAGTGTTTTCCAACCACGATATTATTTTTTTGAGTTATGACCTGCCTTTAGCAGCTACGGACAAATATGTTACTTATCGGGATTATCATAACATTGATTATACAATACTAAATCAATTCATTAATAGTGTCCGTTGGGACCAGATCTATACAATTGATAATGTAAATGATCAACTTTCTTTGTTACAAGAAAATATTCGAATGATGTATGACATGAGTGTTCCAACTAAAACAAAAATTATCAAAGCCAATCAACCACTATGGTTTTGTCATGAAATAAAACTGTTAATTGAGAAACGTGATAGTGCTTATAATAGGTGGAAGAGATATAGAACGGATGATCTGAATGTAGTTTACAAATCTGCTCGAAGGGAGGTTCAAAAACGCATTAAACAGGCAAAGATCATGTTTTATCGTAGTAAATTTTCTTCTACAATAGACAATAAATCGAAATGGAAGGAAATCCGTAAAATTGGTATAGGTCAGAACTCTTATAAAGCAAATAACTTGGATGTTGATGTTAACACCTTGAACTACCAGTTTGCAAATATCAATATACCATTTCCAAATTGTAACATTTATGATGATCTTTGTAGTGTTTCCATACAGAACCCCTTCAGTTTTCGTGGTGTTAATCAGTCAGAAGTTTTAGAGTGCCTATTATCAGTCAAATCAAATGCAATCGGTTCAGATAATTTAGATCCCAGATTTTTAAAAGCACTTACACCTAAGCTATTGCCTTACTACACACATTTGTTTAATACTATTCTTCTTAAGTCTACCTTTCCAGATGGATGGAAAGTATCTAAACTCCTTCCTATTCCCAAAACCAACAGCGAATTCAGGCCTATTGCCATTCTGCCATTCTTATCCAAAGTTATGGAAAACCTTATTGCCAAACAAATCAATATCTACTTAGAGCATAACAATTTTCTGTCTGATAGGCAATTGGGTTTTATGAAAGCAAGAAGCTGTACTACTGCTCTTGTGGATGTGGTTGAAGACCTAAGATTGAATTTGGATAATAACTTGGTGTCGTTTTTAGTACTTCTGGACCACAGTAAAGCATTTGATACAGTTGATCATAAAACCTTAATATTAAAGCTCCAGAAATTGTTTTACTTTTCAAGTTCAGCATGCAATCTTATTCATTCCTATCTCATGAACAGGTACCAGCGTGTTTATCTAAATAACAAAATATCAAACGCACTCAATGTTAGGAGAGGAATTCCCCAAGGTTCAATACTGGGACTCTCTTTTATTCTGCATATATATTAATGATTTACCTAATCTTTTAACCAACTGCAAAATTCATATGTATGCAGATGATGTGCAGCTATACATAAGTTCACGTGTTGAAAATTTAAGCTCGACTGTGAACAATATCAGTAATGACTTAAACGCAATAAATAATTGGGCTAATGCTAATGGGCTATGTATTAATCCCTCCAAGTCAAAGTGTATTTTGATTTCAAAATCTAATAGAGTGTTTGATGTACCTGAACTCAAAATAAAAGGAAATAAAATTGACTATGTGACATCAGCATCCAATCTGGGTGTTATTTTTAATAATCGCCTTACGTGGTCAAATCACATTAATGTCGTTGTGGGTAGAGTATACAGTATGCTTCGCAACTTATGGGCTGTTATAGATTCAACCCCATTCACCATACGTGTGCAGCTGGCAAAAACCTACTTAATTCCGGTGTTATTATACGGTGACAGCCATGATCAACGGAAACTCAAAGTCGCTTACAACAACATAGCAAGATACATTTTCTTAAAAGGGCGTCGTGATCACATTTCATTTTTCTCGTACCAGATATTTCAAGTTGAGTTTGAAAACCTCTTAAAAATTAAATGCCGAATGTTGCTACATAAAATAATTACATCGAAGCAACCTATGTACTTGTTTTGTAGAATACAATTAGCTAGATCTAATCGAGGAAGAAAAATCATTCAACATAGGTATAAGACCCTTCTGTCACAACGTCAGTTTTTTATTAATACAAGTCTCTGGAATTATCTGCCAAATAATATTCAAACCTTAGGCAATGCATATGCGTTTAAAAAGGAGTTATATAAACATTTTTCTTAATTTATCTTCAGATTATCAATTTTTTTGAATCAGTACTTATTGAAAATTTATGCATGTACTTTTTTCTTTTTTTCTCTTTTTTTGCTTTATTTATTTTATCCTATTTTTCTACATGTTCACTATGTTATATTTTTCTGCAAAATTATTCCATATGGTTTAAATATGTACGTTTTATTTTTATTAATTTTTTATCATTATCTTGATTATTGTTTGTTATTATTTTGATTGATTCACCAGCACTTTCATTTATAAGATATATATATCTTGTTGTGCTAGGTTACAACTATACAAATA
This sequence comes from Tachina grossa, assembly GCA_949987645.1. Classification (NCBI taxonomy): domain Eukaryota; kingdom Metazoa; phylum Arthropoda; class Insecta; order Diptera; family Tachinidae; genus Tachina; species Tachina grossa. Next base: position 60,898,952 of record OX465278.1, on the reverse strand, counting down.
AATAAATAAATAAATAAAAATTCTTTTTCTGAATAGGACAGTTATATTTTAAAATATGTATGGAAAATAACCTTTTGAAAAAGTACCTTAAGGAATAAATACATTTTCATACCAGTGCCTTTCGAAAAAAGTGTCGTTTTGAAAAAAGAACCTGCGTAACTAATTACCTTTTGAGAAAATTACGTTTTTTAAAAGTACTTGTTAAAGAAGAAACATTGTAAAAGAAAAAGCTTTCGAAAAAAATATTTTGCCGAAAAAGTAGCTTTGATAAAAATAGTAATAACTTCTCATAAAAGTGTATCTCATAGAGGTAGCTTAGCCAATAGCCTATAGTAGCTAGTGCTTTGTAATAGTTCATTATAATTTAAATTGTAATAAATGTTAAAAATAAATAAATAAATAATAAATTCAGTAAAATGTGACTCTGACTCGCGCACGAAGGGTTCCGTACGAACACTAGATATCTAATTTAATACAAATTTCAGCCTATATAATATATAGTTTTGGCATCTTTTTTTTTTTTTGTTTTTGGCGTTTTTTCAATTTGGTGATTTTTTTTCATTTTGGAGATTTTTTTCATTTTGGCGTTTTTTTTTCATTTGGGCGATTTTTTTGGTTTTGGCGCCTTTTTCGCGTTTTGGCGATTTTTTTCGGTTTTTGGCGTTTTTTTTTTTATTTTGGCGATTTTTTTCATTTGGGCGATTTATTTTATTGTTAGAAATTTTTTTAATTTTGGCGATTTTTTTGGTTTTGGCGCCTTTTTTGCGTTTTGGCGTTTCGGCGTTTTTTTTGTGGCGATTTTTTTCATTTGGGCGATTTTTTCGAATTTGGCGATTTATTTTAGTGTTAGAAATTTTTTTAATTTTGGCGATTTTTTTTAATTTTTGGCGCTTTTTTTTTGGTTTGGCGATTTTCTAATTTTCGGATGTTTTAGTTTTACCGTTTTTGAAAATTTCAAGTGTTTGCCTCTTACGGTTTCCAAGATATAGCAAGTTGTCAAAATTACATAGTCAAAATTGCATTAACTGATGGAACACCCTTTAATTTAAATTTTTTTAAATTTTAGTGTTATTTGTTTTAGTCTATATAAAAATACACTAATTTTACAAATTTCAAGTTTCAATATACATATGTTCATACAATTGTATGTATATTACATGGGATTTTAACATTTTTCGTTGCTCGTTTTGGAACACCCCTTAATTTTTAATTCTCATGTATTTGTTGTTGTAGCGGCCAAGGTTCTACATACTCTGTCCTAATTTCAGGTCCGTAGCTCTTACGGTTCCTGAGAAGATACCGTGTGACGGACAGACGGACAGCGTAGCGAAAACAATAGGGTTCCTTTTCACCTTTGGTGTACGGAACCTTACACCTTAAAAAATTAGTTGTTCTAAAATTATATACCTTTTAAACTAAGGGAAAGTGATTAAATTTTGAAAATTTATTGTCAAAATGTAAGTTTTAAATCCTCACAAAAACATCCATGTGAAAAAAGGCCAAGTTCCCATCAAAAATTTCGGCCATCAAAAGCAGTGAGATATAAATTTTGACCAAGTTCTTGTTTGGAACAACACCATTCACTGACATATCGTCGCCTGATAATTTAATTGTCGTATGTGGATTTCGATAGTTTCGATTAAATTGAGTTTGAAGTTTGAACTCTTATAAATTTTTTTTTCAGCAAAGCGATTTTCTTTAAATTTTAGGAGGCAAAACTATTAACATTTGGCTAGTTAATTTAAAAGTTTGATGCCTATAACTCATTTGGGGTAGAAGATATTTTGATTTTTGTTCAGAATTAAATTGTCGTATGTGGCAAAATGGAACATTTTGGTCATGTAAAGGGTGTTTTTTATTGAGGTATAGAACTTAAAGTTGGCATCACTTTTTTAACTGGCGGCCATTTTGTCAGCTGTCAAGTGATTAATATTTAGTTTGGTTTGCCATTTCATCATGAACAGGTTGACAAAAGAACAACGCTTGCAAATCGTGCAAATTTATTTCGAAAATAATGGTTCAGTTCGCGAAGTTTACCGCAAGCTCAGTCCATTTTATGGTCGACATAATCGTCCATCAGAGCAATTAATTTGGTTAACCATGGATCGTTTTCGCACTACGTTTACTCTATGTGATGATACGCATCCGCAGAGACGTCGAAAAGTGCGCACCGAAGAAACAATTGCCGCTGTAGAGCAAAGTGTTGAAGAGGACCCGAATGAATCGATTCGCCACCGTGCACAGCAATTGGAGCCGACTAACCGACTATTTTGTTCCCGAATTGGATGGCATGAATGTGGATGAGTTGTGGTTCCAACAAGACGGCGCTACATGCCACACAGCGCACGTCACAATCGATTTATTGAAGGAAACATTCGATGAGCGCATAATTTCGCGGAATGGACCTGTCAATTGGCCACCAAGATCGTGTGATTTGACACCATTGGATTATTTTCTTTGGGGATATGTGAAGTCGCTCGTCTACGCCAACAAACCAGAAACGTTAGGGGACTTGGAAGCCAACATTCGTGGCGTTATTGCCAACATACGGCCCCATATGCTCGAAAAAGTGGTTGAAAATTGGACCTGTAGAATTGGCTTTATTCGAGCCAGCCGCGGCGGCCACATGCCCGAAATCATATTTAAACATTAATGGCATAAAATTATCCTTCCAATAAAGCCAAATTGATAGACATTAAAATGATTTTCTTGTGTTTTATTTCAATTCAAAGTTCTATACCTCTTAAAAAAACACCCTATAGATAGCTACATACGACATTTTGCTTCCGAAATGTTTACAGACTACATTTAAACACTAAATGTATTTGAAAAGTATCAAGACATTATATAAGTAAGGAAATTATGTATAATAGTAGCGTATCTAATTTTTTTAGTTACCCATTAAAACATACCCTAAGTTTTTGGGGGTGGCATTTTTTCGAGGACTTAAATGTCCTCTTAACTTTATAATGGAACACATTTTATTTCAGTCTTTTCAAAAAAAAAAAATATATAAACATAGAAAACAATAATTCGTCTGCGTCGACAAAATTTTAAAATTAGAAAATAAATTAATAAAAGAAAAAAGTTAACAGTTATGAGTATCAATTCAATTAAAACGAATAATAAAAACAAAAACTTATCTACTCTTCATAATAAAATTAAACTTAAATAACTCATTGTTTTGTATTTTGACACTGCGTTAAAAATTTAAAAAGGGGCACATAGTACATATTGTAGTTTTAGTCAAGTATTTAAAATAATTGAATACTAGGAATTTTAATACCCTGTAATCGGTATTTTAACTACAAATGTTTGGGTTGTTTGAAAATTCCTGGTATATAATTCTTTTACTTGACTAAATACACAATTTGAAACTCTGTATTATTTTCAACGATTAACATTATTTTAAGACCGCATTAAAAAAAGCTCTGTCGTCGGGTTTCAAAAAAGGTATCATGCTTATCAAATCGATTTTTCAGAAGTTATTGCCTTTGAAGGAGCAACTGCTAAATTCGACTTTAAGATATCTTTGATATAATTTTTGAAACGTAAATTTTTATTTCAATTAGCATTCTTATAATTAATTTCTGTTCCAGAATCCTTTAAAAAAAATTTCGTATTTATGTGGTTGATATTTAATAAGTTTGCACTTTGAAAATGGGAGCTGTTGACTTGAATATAATTTAAAATCAGAAGGCACCATCTGAATAATTTTTAATTTTATATTCTCGTAACAAAACTCGTTTAATTGTGTAATCAAAGAGACCGGGCTTCCAATTTCCATATGTCTGAGATGTTTGTCGATTGTACTATGCACACAATCAACTTCCTGCACTAATGAGTGACCCGGTTCTGAGAACTTTTGCGTTATATCCTCAATATTTGAATTTAAGTGCAAAAAATTAAAAAGTGCTGTTTGCATTATTTGGTTCCTGTTCTATGGAACACAGTATAATCCGCTTAATTTTCGGGGTATCAGCTACCACTCGAGTTAATATTTTGACTAATCCACTCGCAATTTCGTTTCCAGATCTACCATTCATACTTTTCTTCCAAATCGCACAATACGTTAAGTTTGGAGTGTTTGGTAATATTAAAGTGGCAGTTAAATTAAAGGTAGCTAATTTTCTTTTATAGAAAAAGTTTGAACAGTAGCCCATCGGTAAATTAAAAACATTTTGCAAATCGAAACATATAACTGCATTTGATTCGTCAATGTCTTGGCGATCAACGTCTCTTTCCGCCTTCATAAACAAGTTTTCGTCCTTTATGCTTCTTGTAGGCGTCTAAATTTTTTTGATCTAAATGATCTTTGTTGTTTTTGTACATAAAGAATTTTTCACACGTATCCTTCTTTGTACGGTGAAAGGAAAGGTTGAGTAATTAAAAACATGCCTGTAAACATTGACGGACACTGGCTGGCTAGTATGTTCTTTGTATAAAGCATACATGAAAAATCCACATACGACATTTAAATAATAAATCAATTTTTTGGTCGTTTTGGAAATTTGCCGTATGTGGCGATTGGCAGTTACATACGACATTTATGTTGAAAATTGTATCAGCAAATGTCACATACGACAAACTCAGCACTCCATATCTCGAAAACCATATGAAGTTTCGAAAAACTGATAACGCCAAATGAAAGATCAGGTCGGAAAACCTAAAGAATCGATCTCAACTCAAAACCGCAAAAAATCCACATACGACATTTAAATTATCAACCGACGATATGCTATGCGTTATGTACATTTGTAATCGTAAGGGTGTCATATAATTTTTGGATAATCTGGATAATCTTCTAAAATATGCTAGACCGAAGTAGATTAAACACAAAGCTAAAATTGTATGGGAGTGATCACGCCCACTTTGTATACGTGTAACGTATATGCAAGGTTTCACTTAAATGGCTTAAGTTAAAAGCTGTATATTAACAGCCTGCTTTATATAAACTATTAAAGCTTCATAAAGGGGTTTTAAGTCAAATTTTAATAAAAAAATTTTCTTAAAAAGTCTTAATAAGTCTTATAAATAAGGCTGTAAGTTTCAGGTTCAAACAATAGTATCGTGGCCCCGTCAATTCTGGTAAAATATTTTGGTTTTTCAGATTTTTCTAGTTGGTTTCTTACCTAGACCTACTTGTGTATCAAATTTTAGCTCATAAGCGCAACTTTTAATTTTTAATTTTTATGGGCGCAGCCCCACCCCTCTGACTAAAAATTCCGGGTTTTCAGGTTTTTCTTGTTGTTTTCTCACCTAGACATAATTGTATATCAAATTCCACTTTTCCAAACTCAAGATTTTTTTCGGCCAGTGCTTATTATTCGTGTTAAGTTTCGTTGCAAACTGATAATAATACATACAGAAATAGTATATCTAAATATGCTGTGCTGTAGTACACGAAAATGAGGTTGAAATTGTATGGGCGTGTTAACGCCCACTTTTTTAATGAAAAATTTTTAGACTTGCATTATCGCAGTATGTATGCCGAATTTCAATCAAATAGCTTCCATTAAGCGCCTTAGATTTGGTTTTATAATTCTAACCTTTATGGGCGTAGCCCCGCCCTCCTGGCCAAAATTTTCGGCTTTTAAAACCTTTTTAGTTTATTGCTCACCTAGACCTAGCTATGTAGCAAATTTCAGCTCACTAACACAGATTTTAATTTTTAAGGGCGTAGCCCCGCCCTCTTGGTCAAATTTTTCGGGTTTTCAGATATTTCTAGTTCATTGCCCAACTAGATCTACTTGTCTACCAAATTTTAGCTCCCTACCTATAGCGGAAGTGCTTCATAAATTTGATGAGTGCTCAGTGAGTCAGTGAATCAGTGAGAGTATAGTCCCAACTATAATATGAATAAGCTAGCTTAAGCAACTGTGCGGTTACATATAAAACGCATGTGGCAAACTATAATGTACTTAACAAACTTGTCGTCAAGTTTCGTCAAATGTCATTTGCTTAAGTAAAGTGCCAAACTGAACGCACATTCCGTAAGGGAACAACTGTTTGTGCATTTTTTAAACTAAAACAAGCAGCAGCAGAAAATATTCATTGATTTTAAATATTTTTTTATTGTTTCTTATTTTAAACTCAGAAAATAAAGCAAAACTTTTATTTTAATTGTTTGTTTTACAATACACATGTACACACATACACATGTATTTACTTAAGTATATTCACTGTTGTACTTTTTAGTAGGCAAAACAAATAAAACAAGTAATAAGGTGATGGATATATTTATATGTGAATTTCTAATAGATTAGGACATTCTCTCAAGTTAGTTTGATTGAATTGCATTCATTTAGGAGTTATGAGAAGAAACAAAATTACTACAAAATTATTGACAATACCTAGATGTGCAGCTGTGGCTAAAGAATACTTAAGTGCATGTAAGTACATTGTGGCCACCTAAAAGTCACATCTGAATTGTTTAAGCATTTGACAGACTTATCGTTCAATTCTGACATTAGCTTAAGCCAGCTTATTCATATTATAGTTGGGCCTTATGTCTTAAAATATGCACTTTTTGCACCTCCATATCTCCGGAACCTTTCAAACTTCGCATATAAGGTTATATGAATTTATTCTAATTATGGTTTAAATTTCATAATTTTACGATTGCGGGGAACAAAGTTATGAGGGGGGTAAGAACAGCTCGAATGGCTTCCTGTAAATATACACACTGCGTGCATGCATTGGCCGGAACTTGGCCTGGCGCACTGCCGTGCGCCTAGATATTACTTTTTAAAAACTACCTTTTCAAAGTGTATATTATTTTTTTTAAGAAGTATATTTTGAAAAAATAAAGTTGGCTGGCATAAAGTACCTTTGAAAAAAAAATATTTTTAAAAAGGTACCCTCAATAAAGTATTGTTGACGAAAATCATATTTTAAAAATTTGTTTTATTAAAAAAGTATTTTCAAAGAAGTCCGAATTAAAAATGTAGCTTTTGGTTAAAGTAGGTTTTGAAAAACTGAACTTTTTAAAAAAGTATTTAACAAATTTATTTCGGAAAAAGTATCTTCATCATGAAAGTGGCTGCAGAGAAAAAAAATACTCCTGCAATAATTAATTTTAATTGAACATAGATTGAAAAATCATTGAAAAATGTATTTAAGTCAATTGAACTTTTACTTAAAAATTTAATTAATTTCAAAGTTTAATTAACCCAATTATATCTGAGGAGCTGGCGAACAAAACTAACATGTCCTCATTTAATGATTTTTTTTTCAGACTCTCCAAGTACACATCTATGAAGTCACGAAATATTTTCATGCAAAACCAGTTCGATCCTACCTTAAGAAAATGACGAAAACTGGCTTCAAATCGTTACATACCTGATCGTATCGGCAATCGTACGAAAACAAATTATATGATACGTCAATCGTATAAACTGAATGGGATTTAAATACGTTCACGCGTGTCATAATCCGAAAATTGTGTTTTTACGTGACGAGTTGTACGTTCACGGATGTAACGATTTGACCAATTACTTTTGCTTGCATATCCCTATCTAAAAAGTTCAGTAATTTGCCTGTCCTGTAAAAAACAGTTAACGGGACTAGTCTTGTTTTGTTCGCCAGCTCCTCATTTTTAATTAATTTTTCGTTTTATTTTCAATTAAAGTTGTTTATAGCACGAATAGTTTTTCTGCGTTTACAGAAAAATCATTTTGAGTAAATTAAAAAAAAGAAAGTGATGTCCTTTTTTCAGAATTTTAATAAATAAATTACAAAATTCAAAATAAAATATTATCCGATTTTTCATTTTTTTTATTAACCCAAAAACATAAAATAACAACAACAAAAATTTAATCTAGCAAGAACAAAAATTACAAGTCTTATAGAAAAATAATACTGTAGTCACTACAGTGTAGTGCATGTTCGTGTTTTTATTTTTTTATCATTTTTTGTTATTTTTAATTTTGTACTCACCTTGTGCGTAAATTACCGTTGCGAGTACTTGAGCTGTTCAATGATTTGGCAGCCAATTTATAGGCACCAATGGTGCCACCAGTGCCATTACCGCTATTCAATTGACTGGCACTGGTACGTGGCAAACGTGCTGAGGGATTGCCAGTGCCGGGTCGAACTGCGCCAGCACTGCCGGCCACCACAATGTGGCCACTTAGAATGCAAACGATCAATAGAAGAGCAATTGTTAAAGATGATGTTGACGACGGCGACAACGAAGACGACGACGACGATGACGAAGTTGATGATATTATTGTTGTTGTTGTTTTTAACGTTGTTGGTGCTTTCGTAAGAGTTGTCGGCAAGTTTGTTGCTGTTGTTACTGCTTTTGCTGATGATGCCAATGATGAGCTATGTAATAAAGATGTTGTTAATAATGCAGATGATGATGATAATGATGATAATAATAATGATGATGGTGATTTAGTTAAGTTTGTTGTTGTAGTTTTGAAGAACCTGCTTTTTAGCATTTGATTGTTATTATTGTCGAGATGTTGCAGTTTATGCTGGTCTTGTTTGTTATTGCTTCTGCTGCGGTAGTTATTGTTGTTACTTTTATTGTTATTAACAATGTTGAAGCTACCATGTGCTTTCATTGCAACAACGTTGGCCTTAAAGGCCGACATGGTATGTTATTCAGTTTAATGTATATATATTTTTCTATATATTTTTTCTGTATTTTTTAATGGATGCTAAGATTTTTTTTTGTATTTATTTTAGTATTTCAAAGGAAAAGTAAAACTTCCAGCACAGTGTTTTTGTTTTTTTTTTTTTGCTTTTCTTGTTTTAGTACTAGCTAGATAGATAAATTTTTTTCTTCTGTATTTAAATATTTATATATAATATATATATATATATATATATATTTTTGATAATGAAATTTTTCCAACTATTTGATAAGTTGTTTAGCTATAATTGTAAAAGAGAAAAATTAACTTATTTTAGTATGAATTAATTTTTTTTGGTTGCCTTTATTTTGCTTATTTTTTTACTTTGTTTTGTAATTTAAATTATTTTTTATCTCATTTTTGTAACTCATTGACTTTTTGAGACGGTTTTTTTTTTGTAACACAGTTTTTTAAGTTTGTATTTTTGTTTTATTTCATTTTATTTTATTTATTTTAATTTATATGATTTAGTACTTCTATGTATTTATACAAAATAATTTTAGCTAAGTCACTTTTTAGTTGAAATGTTAAAATATATGATTCACCAAAAAATTGTATTTTGGAAATTATTTACATATTTGAAGAAAGACTTATTTTTTGTATTTACAAAATCTAACCCCTACTGTCGAATTTTACAATAATAAATGTTTAAAAATAGTGCTTTATAAAAGTTTGCTTATATTTTCAATATCAAAACTTAAATTTAAAACACTCAAAATAGTGAGTCTAATTACGAGTGTCCTATTTCGACTTTGACATTTTTGTACGAGACTAAAAATCATTAGAACATTTTTGCTTTAATCTAGTACAAAATCGTCGTATTTGAAGACAAATTATAAGACTTGTCATTAGCCCAAACCTCGTTAACTGTTTATTCATAAAAAAATTTTTATTAACCCCCTGTTTGTGTAAGAGGTTGAAGTTAAATGTCTTGGCGTTTTTGTAATAGCATAAAGGAAAATTGTATAACTTTTCTTTAGTCTATTACAGAGACGTTCAGATTTCGTCATCGTCGACGTCTTACACAAACAGGCTGTAATGGTTTATAAAACAAGTTGTTTTATGGAAAATTGTTTTATAAACTTCTTATAAAATAAAAATAAATTTTTTGCCAAAGGCCTTTAAAATAATATCAGACCAAATTCTTAATATTCGTAAAGAGATATTTATTTTTGTCGAGAATCGTTTTATTCTAAACATACAGCGAAAAATCTAAAGAGAGAAAAAGAGTATTCCTTTCGAAGTCAGGTGTTTTGTTTCTAGCTCTTTTGTTCTAGAAGAATATTTTTAAATCGTTCTTCTCCGTTGTTAAACGAAATATATTCTTAAACTTGCAAAGCTTTCACTTAATAAATGTGGCCACTTTAATTTTTTTAAGATAAGCAACAGTCGGGCAATGTATGCCTACTACTATAGGTGGTGAAGGAAGATATAGAGGAAAGCTTGATTCTTCTACAACTCTGCATTTTTGCACGTTTTTAATAATGCAGTATTGCAACGCCTCTGGTGTTAATGAGGCGTATTAAATTTTCGAAACTGTGTTTAATAGCCATTTTATTGGTTATTTTACTTTGCCGATGATTCTGCTACACAATACCGACAGAGGAAATCGCTCTGATGTTAAATTAGGATTAGTAACTGATGAAGTTGCAACAACTAATGCAAAGGGACACTAATGCATTAAATTAAGAAAAGTGCAGATTTTCTCGATTTTTAGCGATGTTTTGAAATTTTCCATAAAAATGTACGTATAAACATTATTTTTACCAAATTTTACAAATTTTATTTTAATATCTGCTCCGGGACGGAAATTAATAATTTCGTCCACGTCAACAAATTCGTCGATAAGAATTCGCTGCGTAAATTCGTTGTGTGAAGCACAATAACGACGAATTTACTCAGCGAATTCAGATCTTATAATTGATAGATTTGGTTATTGTCAGTGTGACCATATTAGCTAATTTTGGCCTAAATTTAGTTTATTTCTTCTGGACTTAGCTTTAAAATTTTCATTAAACTCTTATCTTATTTTTTTAGCTTTTTTAAAAACGGATTTAGCTTTTGTAGCCTTTTTAATCCAAATTGCGTATTATCTAAAAATATATTAAAGACATACATACGTGATTTAGCTTAATTTTATTTTAAATTCTGGTCACACTGGTTATTGTGTATGTAAAGAAAGAGGGAGAGAATATTGTTTTTTCGTCTTTCGTCGGCGTACAAAATAGAAATGAATCTATTTCAGAGTTCATCACACACGACGAGTTTCATTCTACGGCGGTTTTGTGTTCATTTTCATATGAACAAATGTGTTTTATTTTTTATGACGAAAGTTCGCACCGAAAAATTCGTCGTTCGTCCCAGTTGTGTTCCTAGCATAAAACTGCTAAAAGTCACACTGTGAAATTTTTAAGTCAAAAAGAGTGCCAGCAAATATACGAAACTGGCCCAAGTTGTAGCCTCATTTCACTGCGTAATATAAATCTGATTTGTATGCTATACTTGAGATATGGCGCAGACAAATTTTTAACAAAAACTTTTTATTTATTTCATTTGAACTCGAACCTGGAGTACTTATGAACTTATCTATAATAGAATTTGGTGGCAAATATTTTTAGGGCCCTTATATAGAGTAGGCTTGAGAACACTTAAATGACCCATTTTTCTGAGAGCGCCCAAAAAACTGATAGTAAAAAATTTTTATAAATATTCCAGAAAAACAAATATTTCACCTTATAATTCAGAACTGAATAAATATGACATTAACCCATGAGTGTATTTTAACTTAACTTTTTAAGTTGAATTTCAAGATTTGGTATATTCAGAGGTTGCAACTACGTCTAAATACACATTAGAGACCTGCGTAAACAGTCTTGAAATGTAAATACGTCTTGTTTTTTAAATGTAATGTTTTAGGTGTATATGAGTGTTAACAAGCGATGTCGCGAAGACTTCTTGTCCGTAATAAACACTCAAAAGAAGTAGTGTTGATGCGTGTCTGCTTGTTATTTTGCATATTGTACATTTGAGTGTGTGTGTGCGTGTAAGATGTAGATGGTAAGCTATTATGTGTTTAAGGATAGTTTTTTAAAGCAAGCGCAAAATCAAAGAGCATACACACAACTTATGTATGTAGATATGTGTGTACATGCATGACGTTTGTATACCCGACCATGCGTATGAAAAAGCAAGCACCACAAATTCTTCTGTCACGAAGTATTTTCTTCTTTGCTCCCATACCTACAACACTGAAACAAATTTCTTGCAAACAGTGTTGCATACGTTTGTTTTAGAAGATTTCGCATTTGAAAAATCTCTCATGTCTTAAAAGTTCTTGTAAGGGGTCTTGTGCAGGACTTTAATACACATTCGCTGATATTTGCATTTGAGGCAAACAGCTTTGAAGGCTCTTAAATTTGTTCTTTTTTTTGTAAAGTAAGAACAAGCATTGTTGTCACCGGGATGTGATTGACTATTGTGCTCTTGTCGGTGTGAAGGCCCCCCCAGGGGAGTCTATTTTTGACTACGGGTGTGGCAACTCCGAGCCCCAGCTGGGGTGATGTGGCTTTTTCCATTGACGCACCTTTGGTACATTACCCATAGAACTTATGTGTTACTACCCGATCTCTGGCAACAGAGCAAAGGATGTGCACATATTTATAAAAGGAAGACAGGTCCTGTTGATGTGTGTTAGGTGCAGCGTCACCTAGAACTGCCCCTGAGTTCAAAAGACGATAGAGGTGAAGCCCTTGTGGTGGAACTTCGAGGTCTGACCAGAGGCTACTTCTGGTGCCACGGGTGCCGGTTGCCCGACAGCCGAGCTGCTTTGAAGTTTTGAGTGCATGTAGCGGTCGTCAGGATCCTTTGCTAAAATGCCGAGTTCGTCCTACCCCACGGGGTTTAAGGGATGATTTTGGTATGTGTGGAGTAGGCACTGGATTTTTGGTGACACAGGCATGGGTTCATCTCGGATGAGTGGTTGAGCTGTGCCGGCAATGGTTGAGGAATTCTCTTGGGGACCTCGCTATGGGTGTATACACAACACCTTGGCGTGGAAGCCGGAGAATTATCGTGGTGGCTGTGGGAGAATATTCTTGGCTTCCCAGTGTGAAATCAATGCTAGTGGTTGGTCTGACGAGGTCAGCCAGACACTATTCTAGGTGCTGTTGCCATTCAACAGAAGCTGCTATGGGCCCGGACATAGCAACAGAGTTTAGATAGCTCAAATTACCTCAGCAAGGTAATTGAATATAGTACAGGGATAACTAAATCAAAGATTGCAACCTATGTGCCTGAGGAGTGAGCCTTAGGTTCATTCTCAAAAGGGTACATGGGTGCGATGGTCTGGCGTCTTACCTGCACCCGTGAGATAACGCCGTAATGGCAGGTGCTCACGGAAAGCTACTGCATATCTGTCGGTGTGAAAGCATAAAAGCTTTTTTGTAAATGCACAATGTGCAAACTGGCTTGGATGTAGCTAGTGGATACGTTCCTGTTTCCTCTTTAAAAAGGATCAAAAGAGGCCTTTGCGGAGTTTAAATCATATGGAATGTTCCTCCTAGGATTTTGCATAAAATCGCTGAACACTTATTTTAAGTAAAACACAAAGTCTTATAGGCCTATGTGCAAAAGAAGAGGAACTTCCGCCACAATATATTTATTAGTTTAGGAAAAAGTATAAAAAACATAAAGGCAGGACTTTTGCAAATTAGAGATGGTTTATTTTGAGCTTTCCTTACATAAAAAAGCTTTCACGAAATTGGAGTATGATGATTCAAAATTATTCACATATTCCATTTGCATTGAAAAATCTGTGGCAATAAGGTAAAAGTGCTTAAGTCATATTTGTTTGTTTTGTAGGAGAGCATTTTAAGCGTTCAAGTCGATTTCCAGAAATTTATTTCTTTTACAGTTAAATTGGAAAATTCTCTCTTAACGTTTGTTTTTTTTTAAGCAAACATCGTTCCAAACACGGTAAATAATACATTCAAGTTGAAATTGGTATATATTGGCATAACCTAAATTAAGCTTTTATTTCCAATGACATTAAAAGCTTAAAAAAGTAAGCCGCAATTCATTTTACTATAACTTCTTGAAATATTGCACAAATTAATTGATATTTTACCCAGGGGTACTTTCAAATATTCGAATTACGGCGGTATTATTAACATAAAATCCGCTTATCTCGACTTAAGCACTTTTTCCTTTTTGCCAGAGAAATGTGTATAAACAGCTAAAGCTTACACCAATGGATACCACACACAGTGGACCAAACCTAAGAACGCTGATGATGAAGGCGTGTTGTCCTTAGAAAACAGCATGGTGTTCCGTTCTGCTAGTTTTTAATTTGGTTTCTTACAAATACAAAGCGAAACGAACTTTACAGCCTATTTATAAAGGAGTAGAGGAAATTTATACACATATGTGTATTTTAATTTATTTCTGAAGTCCCCAACAGGCTATTAGCATTATCGTATCATAATCGAATCATAAACAGAAACACAAGTACGTTAAAAAAAAATATTTAACTAGGTAAAATAGTACTACTGGGGGATTGAAACGGTAGTCTTAAGTCTCATAGTGTCAATAAATAATTTAAAACATTATTAAATTGTTTATCTAATTTTTCAATGAAACTATTTTTTTAAGCTTTAGGTCAGTAAAAAAAATAGTTTCATTTAAAACATTATGACACTATGACACTTAAGACTATCTTTTTTTAACAAATACAACTCGCGAAACGATTATCTTGTCTGCGAAAAACATTCAGAACCCACGACCTATCGCCTGAGGAGAGGCTAGCATCGCTACCACTCAGCCTCAGCGGCACCCTCCATAACTATATTTTTTTTAGCATGCATTTATTTTACTATATCCATTTACTAACTTCGTAAGTCTAGCGGGTGGAATGTATCAAGATTACTAAAAAATATTAAGCTGTTCATCTGAATTGAGCTCTGAGATGAGCACGAGCATGAGTTATAAACTTACAAATTAAGTTTCAAATCGAAAGCCCTTCGCATGTTTAATTTTAAATGAATTTAAACCAAAATATTAACATTTACATTTTGACCTTTATCTTGTTATTCTTGTTTTTGTTTACGGTTTACAAAATAAAACAAAATAAAGTATAAAAGGAAACCTGTTTGATTGTAGTCGCACTGTTTCAATTTCAATTCTAAATGAACAATTTAAATCAGTTACAAGTTCATTCAGTCTTCTATGCTCGATTAAGAATGACAAAAAAATTTTTAATTAATATCATAAATTTTGTAGAAGATAACCAAAGTTAATTTGCATCAACTACGAAATGAATTGAATATATGGGCTTGAGGGCTAACTTTGAGAGCCGGACGCACCCCCTAAAACACAACTTATCGCTATGATATTTTTTTGTATTTTTTTTTACATAAAACTGAACCGATTTGGGGGGTGAGAATAAAAGAAATCAACAAAAAAAAATAAATTCTCCATACAACTAAGCGCCACTCTAATGTACATACAAACTAAAGGCTTGCATTTATATACTCGTTTGTATAGCCAAAACATATATATCATGGTATATATGTGCCATATAATTGTAGTGTGAGCGACCGAACTAGTAATTATAAGAGTTATTGTGTGTGCGTGCTTTTCCAAATTAAAATACAATTGAAAACAAATAACAATTGCTTATTGTATTGCTACTGAGCAACTGTTTGATCTGTTTTTGCTCAAAAAATACATATTGTAATACAAATATATGAAAAAACCACTATTGAAACAAAAACATGATGTGCAGATGTATGTGCGGACGTTCGTTATGTTATTTTGTGGCGCAGCCAAGTATAGAGAGAGAAAATGACAATTTTGCTCTGAGAGTAATTACAAATGCATGTGTTTCATGTACATGTATCATTTACTTACATATGTATGGGCAATTTTGCTTTCATTCATTCATTCATCAGCCAATTATATTTTTTCTCAACACATCATAAGGCACTTATGGTAAGAGCAGTTTTATGTATCTTATTTGCCATAGAAAAACAAAAAAAAAATAAATGTGTTGTTTTCATTTGCTCATTGCCCAACCATACAATAATTGCTTAAAAAATCAACATTTACAACTAGTAACAGAAAACGATAAATAACATATTTGTTCATACCAGAACCAAAAAACAGGCAAAACTAGTGCAAGCAGATGTATCTGTGCAATGCTATAATACAAACATGCTTAGCACCATGAGTGATTTTTAGTAAAGGATTGCATTTGTATACTCGTTTGTATAGCCAAAACAAATATACCATGGTACATATGTGCCATATAATTGTAGTGTGAGCGACAGAACTAGTACAAGAGTTATTGTGTGTGTGTGCTTTTCCAAATTACAATAGAATTAAACACTGATAACAATTGCTTATTGTGTTGCTGCTGAGCAACTGTTTGTATCTGTTTTTGCTCAAAAATACATATTGTAATAAAAATATATGAAAAAACCACTGTTGAAACAAATACATGATGAGCAAATGTGTGTTCGGACCAGGGCTGCCAGATAAAATTATCGAAAAATCATCAAATCCTGATAAACTATAAAATAATCGTCATTTTATACTCGAAAAATCGTCAAAAAAAATCGAACAAATCAAAATGAATTTCTTAACGTGTATTAGTAATTAGTATGTATAGAAAAAATTTAAAAAATCGTATAGTAAAAACAAAATATACACATCGCTAACTTAATATAGAAATGCCCTAACTCATTATTTATTTGAAATCGTGATTTTTACATTTTATTATACATTAGATTTCTTCTATCGAAAAATACAAAAAACTCGATTTCTAAAAAATAATTGTAAGAAAATTTTGCAAAGAAACCCTTTTTTCCGCTATCGATACTATCGACAAAAAAAAAAACAAATAATTAAAAGAGTAAAAATTGCAGTCGGTAAACAGTAGCCGACTGCAGCCCTGGATCAAATTATTCGCAGATGCTTTACGCCGGCTTAATTTTAAAAACGTGATAAGTCAAAAAAGCTAGTTTTGAGATAAACGCCTTCAAAGTTTTTGATGATATCTCGGGAATGTTATTAGATAGAAAATTGAGACTTTTTGTAATCATATAATAATTGCAATAATTTTTTTTTAGTTTATTTGAACTTTATAGATGTATTACCTAGTCCTCTTTGTAAGTATCTTTCGCAGCAAAAATTGTCATCTTAGTACACTTAGCATGTTTTATTTTGGCGAAAAGTTTAAATTAATTTTTTTTTGTACTTAAAACATTTAAAAATGGAGGCTTTTTAAAATTGACAAATTATGCTAAGTACATTTTTGCGCTCATAGCTTTTGATAGAATAGTGCAATTGAAATCAAAATTTTACAGAATCTAAGTTAATAAGCGATGAATTCAGAAATGCTATTCCCAGCATAACATGTTATGTCGACTTAGCATGTTTTGGAATTAGACCGTCAATATGTACCTTAATACATATATACGTATATATAGAAATGGATTTATAAGTCGAAGTGTTATTCGATAAATAGTAGCCAAAAGTATGTTCAAACACTCGACGTCTTCGATACAAAGATAAATTTAAGTGGTACTAACATCGCGACGGACGCCAATCGTCTCGGATTTATTTTGACAAATCTCCGGTTAACATACCCAAACATGTTTCTCTACACATAGTTTTTAATTATACCTACATACATACATATATATATATATATATATATATATATATATATATATATATATATATATATATATATATATATATATTTATATACCAATGAAAACCATTCGATACTATCGATAGTTTTACATCAAACTATCAAAACTATCGAGTGGGGCGACTATCGATAGTTTTTCAGCTCTAGTATGAGCATGCATGACGTTTGTACACGCTGCCATGCGTATGAAGAAGCAAGCATCATAAATTTTTCTATCACGAAATATCTTGCAAACAGTGTTGTAGTGCATTTGTTTTAGCAGATTTCGTTGTAGTAAAAAGCATTTCAAAAATCCCTCATGTCTTAAAAGTTCTTGTAAATGGTCTTGTGCAAGGGTCTAATACGAACTTCCAAATTTTTCGTGCGCTTGTAGCTGGTGGACACAAATTTTACATTTAAATACGTAGTTATGTGGCTACACGAATTTTATTTCGTCTATACTCATTTAGCTGTTTTCATATTTGTAAGATCTCGTTAGACACTTTGAACGTAAATGTTGCAAGCAAAATGCCTCAAAAGTAAAATAAATTCAGTAAAGTGCGACTCTGACTCGCGCACGAAGAGTTCCTTCCGTACGAACACTAGATATGTAATTTAATACAAACTTCAGCATTTTTTTTTTTTTTTGGTTTTTGGTGTTTTTTCAAATTGCGATTTTTTTCATTTTGGTGATTTTTTTCATTTTGGCGTTTTTTTTCATTTGGGCGATTTTTTTTAGTTTTGGCGCCATTTTCGCGTTTTGGCGATTTTTTTCGGTTCTTGCCGTTTTTTTCAATTTTGCGATTTTTTTCATTTTAGCGATTTTTTTTCGTTTGGCGTTTTTTTTTCATATAAATAATTATTTTGGTTTTGGCGCCTTTTTCGCGTTTTGGCGATTTTTTCGATTTTTTGGCGTTTTTTTTTTATTTTGGCTATTTTTTTCATTTGGGCGATTTTTTCGAATTTGGCGATTTATTTTAGTGTTAGAAATTTTTTTTAATTTTGGCTATTTTTTTCGTTTTGGCGATTTTTTTTAGTTTTTGGCGATTTTTTTTTTTTTGGTTTGGCGAATTTATAATTTTCGGATTTTTTAGTTTTACCGTTTTTGAAAATTTCAAGTGTTTGCCTCTTACGGTTTCCAAGATATAGCAAGTTGTCAAAATTACATAGTCAAAATTGCATTAACTGATGGACCACTCTTTAATTTAAAATTTTTTAAATTTTAGTGTTAATTGTTGTAGTCTGTATAAAAATACACTAATTTTACAAATTACAAATTTCAAGTGTATATATGTACATACAATTGTATGTATATTAAATTCGATTTTAACATATATCATTGTTGGTTTTGGAACACCCTTTAATTTTTAATTCTCATGTATTTGTTGTTGTAGCGGCCAAGGTTCTACATACTCTGTCCAAATTTCAGGTCCGTAGCTCTTACGGTTCCTGAGAAAATACCGTGTAACGGACAGACGGACAGCGTAGCGAAAACAATAGGGTTTCTTTTCACCTTTGGTGTACGGAACCCTAAAAAGAAAATCATATTTTATTGGCGCAAGCTGGAGCAATTAATAATTATTTCTACATATTCTACATATTCTACAGCATTTGAATTTTCTAAGCCATTGCAAAAATTGCTTAATTCAAAATATTTTATTGAACACAGTCTCAAAAAACCGTATTTTTCATGCAATCGCCAAGTAAGCCGGCAATCTACAATAGAATAGAATAATATACGAATTTATGTTCCACCATAATTCTTGTTTAGTAATAAATAAAAGCGCAATCTTTAGCCACTTACTTAACTTTTTTGCCATAAACTAGATTTCGAAACTCTCTAGTATAGTTACAAAATTCTTCTTGTCACAGTTTTTAACTCTACCACTTACAATTTCGGCAAAGCATAAAGTTTTATGCTAAAAACTATGCTTCAAGAGGAAACAAATTTCAAACTCAAACTTAAATTAAATAAATACTTCGTAAATTTGAAACCAAATTAAACAAATAAAAAAGCAAAATTATGTATCTTTGCTTCTTATTATGAAATATTTGAAATATTAGACCACCAGTCTCTACAAAAAATACACACACACACACACGCGCGACACATAACAACTTCAAAAATATATATTTTGAATATTTAGTATAATTTTTCAATTATTTTAGAAAGACTGCCATCAAAAAAAAAAAAAAAAAAATACATAATAATAATAAAAATTCACAATATCTCTTTGCATTATATTTCAACTAGTTTTATGCAGCTACTTTAGTTTTATTTAAATATCAAAATGTAAACTTCCTTTCATTTTTCTACCATCGACAGACAGACAGACAGCGCTACAATTTTACAGCCAGCAAATCAAAATAGAAAAAAAATACTTTAGCACTTCATGTTAACACGTCACCTATCAAGACTGCATAAAGTTTTTTATATTTCTCTAATTTTTTATTTGTTTAGTACATTTTTTTTTTTGCTTCTGAAACTGCAATTAATTCTTAATTATTTTAGGAAAAATTAAAACGCATTTAACATAAAAATTTTAAATTGAAACGAAAAACTGAAAACCAGTTAATATTTTTTTATTCGTTCTGCAATTGCCAGTAAATAAATGTCCGCTTCTCTTTGAAAATATATTTTTATAAGTTTTTTTTTTTTTTGTTAATAAATTTATATTTTCAATTCTTTTTATATTATGCACTTGGTACAGGTTTTTTTTTCTAATGCAGAGTACTTAGCACAACATTCATTTGCAGTAAATTTAATCTATTTAAAATCATTTTGTCTTAATCAAATTATAATTCAAATCATTTAATTTCCTGCATTCTTATGACTTTCGAAAGTTTAGCAAAAATAAAAATAAAAAATAAACTAAAAAAGAATATTAGCAACACTGTTTCACACAGAAATCAGTTTATGAGGAGTGATTGCATACATACATGTAACGGTACATACATGTAACGGTGCACAGTGAGATTTCGGTGCCAAAAAGTCAATTGCACGAAAACTCAATTTAAAAAATAATGCGCTTTTTTGGAGAAATGTTCAAATATGCAAGTACTGTTGATGCAGCAAGTCCTGGATCTATCTACATTAGAGTGGACCCTCAATGTATGGGAGAATTTGAAACTAAAATTTGGTAAAAATTTGAGCTCGGTCGGTTGAAAATTGCTCATTAAAGTCTGTGAGAATGAAATTCGGGCAAAATGGAGAGAAAAACTACCGTAACTACTGAAGAGTCATCCCTAGAAATGTAAAATGTATGATCAACCCTCCTTACTTTTGTATCCCCAATATTTCTCTAGAGCAAACTTATGCTCCTTCTCCAACCCTTCATATGGTCCCCATCATGATACAATAATATAAAGGTACAACCACATTTGACATATAAAATTAATTCTGACTTTTGTTCTAATTATTTGATTACTGTTTTTTTTTTTTTTTTTTGTAAAGAGAGAGGAAAACGTTGCCACACGAAATTACGGGGAACTTTTTTTAGGAATGTTTTTGGATATGTGTAATTTGTGGTTTTGAATAATACATAGCAATGGCTTAATATAAAAAGGGCCTAACTCAATTTTTTTCGAAATCTTGTTTTTAATGTTTTCTAGGCGACAAAAACTATTTCTGCATGTAAATGCTTTATTTTTTCTTCAGTTTTTTGCTTCTCCTGTAAAATATCGAAAATTCGAGTTAGGCCTTTTTTATATTAAGCCATCGATATAATGGTTTATGCTCTGAAGATATGTATGTACATATATTAAAAATTGTTCAAACATGAATTTTGAACATTTGAATCGCATGTGCTTATTTTAAACGGCTTCGCTCTAATAATTCTCTTCTTCACAGCCTTAATTAGCACAAAATAGCCTTCTTTTTATACGATTTTTCTTTCATTTTCTTTTTTGTTACCCTTGGTATCTGTGTGTCTGTCTGGCCATCGTAGAATCTCATGTTTGTAAAAAATCTGTACGTACACCTATTTTGAATATACATATCATCCATTTTCTTCGGAGGTTTTGAAAATGTTTGACGTAATGTTATTAAAACTTTAAAATCCCAAACATACTGAGTTGACTCTCAGAATGTGAAAGTGTACGTGTGAACAACACTGCTTTAAAGCAATAATGGGCGCATTCATAAGACGTAGCTGTTAAGCTCAATTGTTGTGAAATTGTTGGCAACTGTTGGCCCCAACAGTTACGTCTTAGAAACGGCTTGATGGATATGATTTAAGTTTACATCTTTATTTCGTCATTTTATCGGACTTGTAATGTAAAATTTAACAAATATTTGCTCCTGCCACCTAACAAAGCATATAAAAGACCAAAACTCTATTCGATCAGCTGTTCAGGCTGAGCAAAACATGTTGACTATAGGTAGCGAAAATATTTTATGATGGAAAATTACTCAACTGTTGAGTGGAGTGGAACTACTCAACTATGCGTTTCTAAGACAAACACTCAACGGTTGCGCAACAGCTACGTCTTATGAATGCACCCAATGTAATGGATGTATGTACATATTTAATATGGCAGCCAGTGATGGTAATTGGAAATCTTTAAATAGCTTTTAAATAGTGCCAAAATCACTTGAATAGTGCCAAACCTCTTTTTTATATAATTTTAATGTTGTCACTTGATGTTCATTTAAACTATGGTTCTTGAATGATAATTTATTGTGTTTATAACTAGAAAAATTTACGACTATCACAAAAAACACAGTCTAAAATGTTTTTTACAAATTCGCGTATGTTAAAAATAATAATAATCATTAGCTATTTATTTTAATCAAGTAAAGATTTTGTCGATATAGTATAATTTGTATTGCTTTTTTGGTTCATCATTTTATATGTATGTATTACGATTATAACAAGATATATTATTAGACTTCAAAAATCTTTACCATGTATGCTAAAGTTTATAATTGCAGTCCATTTAAGATTTTACTTTTCATCAGATTTTGAACTAAAAAAATATACTTTCCACGCTTGATGAAGACTAGAGAATAAAAAGAATACTTTGAACGATTCGATATATATATATAGTACTTAAAAATTTTTCATTTAAACTTTTCTTTACGTCTCCATGTCTTTCAGAAACTCACTCACACTTAAGGTCTTGAATTTTTTAAATATTCAAAGTCTAATATGGATTTGTATTCACTTTTAATTTCTTCACGTTTTTTATTTCGTTTAGATGCATTTTTTTATTAAAAGGAGCAGTATTATTTGTGTCTCCACTTAGAAGATATTATGATGCACACTTTGGAAAGCAATTCAAATAATAGTACTTGAAGTTATATTTCGTTTTCAAATATGACACAAAAAGAAATATAAGAAGACTTTAATTCTACAACTTTATGCTGGAAAAATTAGTTTTTGATTATTTATAGTTTAATTTCAGTGCGGCAATATATTTTCCTCCGTGGGAAGATGGTAAGAATTTCAATCCATATTGTTAACATGAAGATCATCAATATATTTTTCGTTCAAAAAACTTCGAAATAAATGACGAAATTAAAAAGCCCCACATTTTTAGATTGTATTTTCATAATTTACTATTTCAAGGACATAAGCTAAAAATAAAAATACATTTACATAATTTGGTTTAAAGAGCGATACGAACTTTAGCCTGTTCAAATCATAAATATAGAAATAAATGAAGTTCGAAAAATCTATATAATTAATAGGCGAACATGTTTTTTGTAATCCCTTTTACACTAGTACCACTGTACCGATTTTAAAAAGATTTATATAGTTTTATAGGATTTTCCGTACAGATGTGCAGAATTTATATTTTATTGAAATCGGTTTAGTATTTTGAGAGCTATAAGCGTTTAAAGTTGCTACTACTACATGCACACATATTAGACACGCATTGATTAGCTTACAAGTAAAAAAGAAACAAGACATGCGTGTGTGTGTGTGTGTAGTATTTCCCCTCTAGTCAGCCTAAAACCATATGTCTCTATGTCAATACTCTTTTTCCAGCGACAATTGCACTAGTTAAAATGTGGACAACTTTCCTTTTATGCGTGAGTAGAGACACGTTAGAGACAACAGTTCCAGTGTATTTCTGGTGGTATTGTCAATGAACGCGTCAATAGTTTGTTTTTCTTTTTTATTATGTTGTGCAATATTATTAAAAAAAATATATGTAGACGAGGCTTACTAAAATCTACGAGTGAATCTTTGGTTTAAATATCTCCATATGGTCGTAAAAGAACTACCTTCTCAATAATGCTAAAGTCTACTGGTAGATTTTGAATGACAACACTATGTTATGTGTCAATAGGCATTTACATTGGGTTGGGTACACCTAGTCAGTATCACCATTGACAATGTCACTAGAAAATCACTATAATTTTACTTTTGACAACGAGACAGGATATATCGATATTGTAGACTAGAGCCCCTAAGATTTACTAGTGAATCTTTGTTGCCAATGTCTCCATGTGATCCCAAAATAACTACTTAGTCAGTAGTGCTACAGTCTAGTGGTGGATTTTCAATGACAAGCTAATGTTAAATGTCAATAGATGATTACATTGGCTTGGGTACACCTGGTCAGTAGTACTACTGACAATGTCACTAGTAGATCACTACAATTTCACTATTCGTACTTTCTGTAGGGTCTCTTGACCTAAGAATTTTTTTATCTTATTTGTTATTGTATGAAACCCATAATACCTAAAGGAAGAGGGTTGAATAAATTGAATTAGCTTGGTTGAAGGGATTTTGTTTATGTTTTTTTTAAATTTCATGTATTATTTAATTATGGTTGCATATGTATGTAATTATGTCTGTGGCTGTGTTTTAATAAATTTTTTATGACGTTTAGATACATTTTCTTTGAATCTTATTTCTTTTCCGATTATTCAGTTACTCCAACTTTGAATCTTAATAAAATTATTTACATTTTGATTCTAGAATACGGGCGATTGTGTCGTCCGTTGGGTATATCTAGTAATAATTAAATTAACTTAAAATACATTTTGCTTATATTATCCGTTAAGCTATTTAATATGAATATAGTTTTATCATTGCATTATGACTGAAAATTGTATAATGTGAAGAAATATTTCAAGGGCTTCCGCTGTTCATAGACTCTATCTGCAAACACTTGACGAGACAACCAACAGTTTGGGGAATACTTAAGAATTTCATAAATTTCAGAGTTGAAATATTTCTAAATATGTATTTATAAAATCATCTCTATGCCATGAGCTGTTAAAATTAAAGTATACATATATTAAATTTAATAGATCGTCAATGTCTCTGAGCAACCCGTTACTTCTAACTATCAGAACCGAACAGTTGTCAGCCTCAAATCCTCCTAAGTTTTCATTACTTAAAAATGTAAAAAGTACAAGAAGAGTACTTATTATTTCAATAAGAACATTTTTCATATTTAGTGCACAAAAAGTGCCAGAAAAGGAGCGAGAGTGCCACAGTGCCAGACAACATCCAATAGTGCCAAAAATGGCACAATTGTGCCACATTTCCCATCACCTAATGGCAGTTACTTTTGAAAAGGAATTGCACTCAGGCTCAAAAGGGTGCAATGATGTTCCTTCCATTCATTACATTTATATTCTCTTCACGGAAGTGAACAGAACAAACCAAAGGATTTTTTGGTAGCAAATCATCATCTATATATCTATATTGCATGCTTCTATCCATTTGTGCCGCATATATGGAATTGAAGGAAATTGAAAAAACTTGAGATTCGTGCCTTTGCTGAAATGCTTGGCATTGCTGCAATTGTGGTACATATATGCAGCTCATTGCTCAACATTTATTTTTTTTGTTTTTTTTTTACACAAATCACAATTATTTATTATATCGTGCCATAACCGCCAAAATAGCTTCAGCGACATAATTTTTGAACTTCGATTTTTGACCAAAATCGGTTATTTGCGATCGTAAATAGTCGATTTTCGTCAAAAAAAAACGAAGTCCAAAAAATGTGTCGCTTAAGCTATTTTAGCGGTTATGGCTCGATATATATGTATTTTAATATCTATTTAATAACTTTTAATGTAAAAGTGATGAATTTTTCAACGTTTTTATTATAAAACATTTTTTTTAATTAAAAAAGCATAACAGTCAAAAAAGGTAATCAAAAAACTCGGATTTTACAAATGAATACGGTAGCAATAATTTTGAGAGTAAAAATAAAAAATAAAATGGCGACGAAAAGAGAGAATGGTTTTACTTTTAAATTACTGTATCATAATCCCCATACAAAAAAAAAATTATTTTCACGAAAATGTACCAAAACATAAGCGAACAATGAGAGTACATTCAATATACACGCTTTGAATGTAAATCGGATCTTAGATCCAAAATATTTTTACTGGAAATAACCCTAACGTCCCATGGGTATATTTAGCCCCGTTTTTTGCAAAAAACAACCGACTCTAAAACTTTGGTATAGAAAATTAGAAAAATAAAAACCACAGCTCCAGAGCTGGAAACCTTAGCTTTAATTTTTTTATATTAAATTAACTTAATAAAACTAATTTTTTCTTGTTTCCTTTTTTCTATGTTCACTACACATATTTTATATATTTTTTTAAATAACTGGATTGGTATATGGAATCAGAAAAATCTAACGGGATAATTTCAGGGTTGGGAAACTTACATTCCTTGGTAATTAAATATATTGTATGTATTTTAGAATGAAATAATGTAGTATTAAAAACAAGAAAAGCCAAAATTATGGTTCCCGGGTTGGAAATTGAAAAAAAAAGTTTAGTCAAAAAATAACCAAAAATATTTTTTTCAGTTAAACATAATTCATGTTTTAAGAATTTCTTTACTCAAGATTTATTTTAAATTTGTTTAAATTTTATATTGATATCTAATTTAAAGTATAAACAAAGGTTTGTGCCATGTTACTTATTATGCTCTCATTACAGTTATGTTTCAAATCGAGGGTCTTTCGTTGCTAGCTTGTATCGATTTCTTACAAATTTTTTAGTAAATGGAGATAAAAAATTAAATTTATCGCTAAAGAACAATCATAACTAGGGATAGAATTTTCATATAAATACATGTTTTCTGTCATTGGTCGTACACAGAAAAAACTAAATTTCGTTTTCAGTAACCAAATTCATTGAATCAGTAAATATTTTGTATGAATGTGGACCTACAAAGAAATTTGTAGATTCTGATAACAATTTTGTAAAAATTTAACTGGAAAAAAATTTTTATTTTTAGTTAACTTATTATGGCATTAGAGAAAAAAGTTAACTGAAACTCCAAATATTTTTAGTCAAATGTATTAAAAGGAACAGAAAAACATTTTTGCAGATTTCTTTTGTATTATTCAGCAAATTTTTTTTTTTATAATTTACAAACACATTCACTAAAATTTTTCGTATTATCAGAAAATAAATTGACTGAATCAATAACAATTCTTAACAATTTTTCTAAAAAAAAATTAGTAATAGTTTTATTTGAAAAAAAAATAACTGAATCAAATAAAAGGTTGAACTATTTTGTTTTACTTGCAAAAATTGGCTTGTTTTTATGGTTAAGCATTTCGTTCCCGCTTTTGAAACTCGTCAGTAGACTTCAACCCAAAAAATTTTTGAATTTAGCTAACAAACTCCGTATGTTTATAGTAAGACTCTTAATACTATATTGAGAATCACAATATACAAACATAATAAGTTTGAAAACCGCAAACAAAAATCTTTAAAAAAAAATAAAATGTTTTTTATATTTATAAAATAATTTATACAAAAAATTAAAATAAATCAGACAAATTTTTTTACAGTACATAAAAATAAATTTAACTGAAAATAACAAATTTAAATATAAAAAAATAAATCTAATTTTTTTTTTGCAAATTTTACTTTATATTTATTATTTTCATTCTACCCAGCTAAAAAAATTATATATGGTCCGTATATTTTTAATATATGAATGTATATAACTATATATGAATATGTATGAATTCATGTATGGAAATGTATGGGATTATACATGGCAAAACTATTATATATGAACTAATATATGGACTAATATATGAAATGTATTATAATATATGAGATCATATATGTAAATTTAATTATGAAGCTCTTCATGATCCATATATAGATGTAAGATTTAATTTATCGAGACGTATAAGAATGTATGCATACATGATATCTCACATAAGATCGTTTTTGCAATCAAAAAAAGCTTGGAATTTTATCACTGGAAATCCATTAGAAAATACATACGATATGCAAAGTTTATATGCGTACCCTCAACGTTTAAAAAATAAAAACTTTTGTTACAAAAAACCCATTCTTGTATGATTTTATACATTGTGACCCCATTTAATATATCAAATAATCAAAAGGATAATCCAGTCATTAATTTTATAGAAAATAACAAAATTCTCTAGATAAGAAACAAAGTTCATATTACTGCATTGAAAACTATTGTTAGACAGATTAGTTTTTCTTTTATAATTAATTGCATTAGTTTTTAATCTGATTTCTTAGGCTAAATGTTATGTACGAACATGATTTATTTTTTTTTTTTTAAATAATTGATTCACCTTTTGATGAATGAAATGACTTTTAGTTCGTTTTGAATTATTTGTCCAAACAAATGTTTCATTAAATACAATCTCTCTCTCAAGTCTAAAAAAATTTAATTTTAGTAATTTAATTTATTGCACAGCAGTGCGCTTTTGTGAATCAAGAGTGAATGAATATGAACTTTGCATACTGTGGAGGAAATTTACACATGCATGTATGAAAATGTAGGAATATATATAATCATACATGCCCATATACCCTCATTTTTCGGATCCGAACCATATATGGGATATCATATATGCTCCATACATATTTTTTTAGCTGGAACAAATAATTTACTGTAACAGTAAAAAATATTTACTGAAACTAAATTATATTTCAAAACACACGTTTGTTTGAAAATTATTGGGAATAATTTTTTCTGTGCAGCTCAACATGAATAAAATATCTGTGCGAAGCAGCAAATTTACGATAATATGCCATCGATTTGTTAGAGCATATTTTTTGCATATTTCGCCAACATAAAAATGAACTTGAGCACTTCCTTACGGAAAAGAATATTGACATAATGTTGGTCTCCGAGACTCATTTGACTTCGGGAAGCTTTTTCAAAATTAATGGCTACACTACCTATGACACAAAGGACCCTAGAGAGAGAGCATGCGGTGGATCGGCAATTCTAATTAATTCAAGACTCAAGCACTATGTCCTTGACAACGTTAGTGAAAAATATATGCAAGCTAGGAATATTTTTGTAGAAAATTTTTGTTCGAATTTCGTGATATCATCAATTTATTCACCTCCTAGATTTTCAGTTACCGAAGATCAATATGAAAAGTTCTACAAATCACTTGGATTTTGTTTCGTGGCAGCTGGAGACTACAATGCAAAACGTACGTACTGGGGTTCGCGCCTTGTAACACCTAGAGGTCGTGCTTTGTTTAATACAATTTCCAAAATGGGCTTGGATGTCATTTCGAGTGGGGAGCCCACTTACTGGCCTACTGACGTACGAAAAATTCCAGATGTTATAGATTTTGGCGTCATGAAAAACATTTCTAGGGATTTAATTCATGTTGAAGCTTCTCTAGATCTCTCCTCTGTAACCCACTAAGAAGTGACTTACCTCAACCATATATAAAGATGATCAATCGTGTTAATTGGCTGGGATTCAAAAAATATCTTAGTAGTCGTTGCACGGAAAATGTTACGCTAAGAACACCCAATGATATTGAATCTAGCATTGCCTATATTAATGAAAATATTAAACAGGCTGCTGAACATGCCATTATCTCCCATCCGCAGACTGGGTTTAATAAAATTTATTCTACAGACATTGAACGTCTCGTACGTGAAAAAAGAAGAGCTAGAAGGGAATGGCAACAGCACAGATCACCCCAAAATAAAATCAGATTTAAAGAGTGTACTAAACGACTACAAGAGTTGCTTGCATCTGAAAAAACTGCATCTCTTAAAAATTATCTGGAAAGTCTTGATGTCACACAAACATCAAATTTCTCTTTGTGGCGCGCTGCTAGAAAGCTTAAAACACCCGTTGAGTTTAAGTCACCTCTGCGCACATCTACCGGAAATTGGGCAAGAAGCCATACGGAAAAATGTAAAATATTTGCTGAGCACTTAAAATTCGCATTTACGCCAAACACATGTACTGGTGTTTCTGATTTGCGAGTGTAGTTGCTCTAGACCCCTCGACCCTTAAAGTTTAAGATGCGTGATGTACAAAAAGTAATTGCTGAACTCAAACCAAAGAAAGCTCCAGGTATTGATGGAATTAGTAACAAGATGCTGATGAACTTGCCGCATATTGCAATAAGAATCCTGCTGTTTATTTTTAATGCCATATTACGACTGGAATATTATCCATAACACTGGAAGCATGCCAAGGTCAAAATGATTCCAAGGCCGGGCAAAGATCTTCCCAAAGCAGAGTCATATAGGCCAATAAGTTTGCTGTCAACTATGTCAAAACTCTTCGAAAAGCAGCTCATGACAAAATTGTCCCCTTGCCTAACAGATAATATGTGCATACCGGACCATCAATTTGGTTTTAGAAGTCAGCATAGCACCATTGAACAAACGCATAGATTGGTTCAATTTATAAGGAAATTATTCGAAGAAAAGAAGTATTGTACTGCCCTATTTATTGATGTTGCTCAGGCATTTGATAAGGTTTGGCATGATGGCCTAATTTTAAGATTGATGACATATCTACCAAATAACATTCTAAAACTTTTAGAAAGTTATATTTTAGGCCGGAAATTCTCTGTTATGGAAGGAGAATTTATGAGTGCGCCCGAAACTATCTCTTCTGGTGTACCTCAATTGAGTATATTGGGACCAGTTTTGTATTTGATTTATACTTATGATATGCCTGTGAACAGTAATATCCATACTTCTACATTTGCTGATGATACAGCCTGCTATGGTTAAACTTATGGAGAATAAAAGTAAACGAACAGAGGTGCGTACATATAACCTTTACCCTACGAAAAGATACTTGTCCCCCCATTAGAATCAACAGTCAAGTTGTTCCTCAACATTCACATGTGAAATACCTTGGTATACACCTTGATCGTCGGCCTACATGGAAACACCATATTGACTCAAAGCTAACACAAATGAAACTTAAAATAACTCAGATACATTGGCTGATTGGTAGAAATTCAACACTCAGTCTAGATTGTAAACTTTTAATATACAAGTCGATTTTGAAACCAATATGGTGTTACGGAATTCAACTATTGGGCACTGCTTCAGCTTCCAATATCGAGAAAATACAACGAAAGCAAAACAAAATTTTACGGTTAATAACATCGGCTCCATGGTACATCCAAAATTCTATTATACATCGTGATTTAAATATGCCACTAGTGACTGAAGAAATAGCAAAATACTCAGGCAAATATTTAACAAAACTCGAGTCACATCCTAATCCGCTTGCTCGTAATATTTTGAACTTTACTGGACACATCCGCCTTAAAAAGAGGCACACAAGGGTTCTTATACTCAACACTCCAGATGGGACTGCTTGAAAATATATTTATTTTTCCTTTTTGATTATCACTACTTATGTATTATTTATAACTATCACTAAGTTTATGTCCGACTCTGGTCGGGCCTAATAATTTTTTTTTATAGATTTGAATACTTATTGTTAGTTCACATATGAAGATACAATAAATAAATACATGTATTAAAAAAAAACAAAAGAATTTAAAATAAATATATATTTTGGCATATTTCATTATAAATGTATATTTTTAATACATATTTTGTTATTTTTTGTTCATGCTATAAAACACACTGGAGTTTTGTTTTATAAGTTTTATAATTATTTAAAAGATGCAATTTTTGCGATTGTATAAGAATATAAAAAAGAGGCAAGCGAAGACAATTTCAACAGGGATGGAAAATTTACGATCACAATTTTTGTAATATCAATCGATATTCATAAATACCATAGGACTCCTTCAACTTATTTGAAAAATTCAATACTTTGGCTCAAGTCAAGAATACCAACACCGTTGACAATAAAAAAAAAACCAAAAGCATGGGCTAATATATAGCCCCTTTAAACTTACAAGTTTTTATCTATTTTTGTTTCTTGGACGCTCGGTATTGGTTCCATATTAATTTCATCTGGATGGAAAGTGTTTTATAAAGCTCCTTTGCGTGTTGCAACTTTTAAAGAACAGTATCCAGGGTTTCGCTTTTGTAAGCAAATGACGAACGTGGTTGAAGGCTGTCGGCTACTGTATTTCTATTAACAATGTTAAGGAAACTTTAAAGTCAAAAAAATTAGGCACTGAATTGATGTTTGTGCACACAGAGTACGGCTTTATTATTGACACTATAGCCCACTAAGAGGGTTTTGATTGTTTAATAGATCAA
Organism: Tachina grossa; assembly: GCA_949987645.1. NCBI lineage: Eukaryota > Metazoa > Arthropoda > Insecta > Diptera > Tachinidae > Tachina > Tachina grossa. The sequence goes on along the minus strand of OX465278.1, from coordinate 60,867,160 downwards.
GTTGAATTAATTGAACATGTGTTAAAAAAATTATGCTCTGAAAAGCAGAATAAGTGAAGAAATTAAAAATAAATTAGATATAGTTATACCCAAAAAAGTTCAAACTTAAAAATTTTGCAACTAATTGCATCAATGTTTTATTGTTCTAACAACGAAAATTTAGAAAAAATTACACAAACGCACTTACAGAATTTAAATGTGCACCAATAACTTCTGCAGATGCGGAACGTTCAATTTTATTATAAAAAAATTTTTCTGAAAAAGCGTCAAAGATTTACTAGAGGACTTAAAAAACATTAAAATATTCATATACATAAATAAAAGTTCGAGTTTTTGTATTTCATATGATTTAATAAAATGAGTATTATTGAAGCTAAAAGAAAGAAAGTATTGAAGCTGAGCTTTTTTTAAATTTTTAATGACATAATGTTTGTCAAGAAAGCAATGAAGCTGTTTTTTTTAATTTTTAATATTATTAAATGTTGAAAAAAGTTAATAAATGCATATTTTATTACAGCCTTATTTATACAAATTATTAAAGTTTTCTAAAGGCTTTAAGAAAAGTTTTGTATGAAATTTTTGTTTTAAAAACTCTTCATAAAGCCTCAATAAGTTTTATAAATAAGGCTGTTAGTTTTTAATATATATTTTTTTGTTTTTAATGAAAATCCTATTCCTATATATAACTCATTATCTTCCAGGCGAAAATGTGGCACAAATTTCAGCCAATTTTTTCTGAGGGAATATTTGAGAAAAAAGAAATATGTTACAACGCTATGTATCAGATAATCAAGTATTTCTCTGAATCAGTAGTTTTTATGGACTGTCTCACTTCTGTTAATAAATTTAATATTATAAAGTAAGGACCTGGGTGACGCATCCTGACAACGCCACCTTGCAACTAAGTTTATATATCATTAATTCTTATGAAGCATATCGCCCTTATCAACATTTAAAGTAAACGAAGCCTAATTTATAGCCCACCTGGTCGAATTTTTCACGTAGTGTCGCATAACTCAGTCGTTGCTTAGTGCACTATGCTCCATAAAAACTAATGTTATAAAAACTTAACTGAAAAGTTCCTTTAGCGGATGCAAATAATATGTCTGTGGCAATAAAAAAAAAGCTGATTTTGAGTTAATGGTACTACCGTAATCTGCATATTTGATTACGGTACCCCTGGTCAAAATCTCATTTAGTTTGTGTGATTTTTAAGGAAGTTATAGCACTATGACTTGCGACATATTTCTTTTAGACTTCTAATCTCATTTGGAATAACAGCTTAATTTAGGTTATACTTTGGTATATTTCAACTTAAATGTATTAATTATAGTGTGTAGAACGATGTTTGGTTAAAAAAATAAAGGTTAATTCAACTGTAAAAGAAATAAGTCTCTGAAAATCGACTTAACCGCTTAAAAGTACTCTCCTGCAAAACAGTAAAATATGACTTAAGCACTTTTTCCTTATTGCCACAGATTTAGTTTTGTACCGTCGGTCAGTGAGGTTTTACTTTAATGGGTGCCTTGCCATAAGGGTCATGTAGAAATTAAGACAAGCTGTCTTTTTAACCTTCATCAGTATTGTGTAGCAGAATCAATAGTAGTAGGCATTCATTGCCTGAGCGTTCCTTCTTAAAAAAAAAAAATAAGATAAAAATAGATAAGTCCGATGGTTTTACATAAGACCAGATCCTTTCTTTAGTATTTTGACAGGCTGCGTCAAAATAATAATTGGTTCGGATGTCAACACAAAACTGAGCTAAGTCTGTCAGACTCTCGCAATAAGGAGTCTCAAAAGATCATGTTGCTATACAAAGAACAAACTTAAAATATTAGAGCAAACACTGACCTCAAACAGTGCTGTTGACTGAAGTATGAAGTGCGTGAACTACAAGGACAATGAATTCTTTCGATAGCTCAATGCTATCCCTGGCCATAAATGGTCATACCAACATTATACCAATCGTCGGCGAAGTAAAATAATTAACAAAAAGGTTACAAATCATCAAAAAGACCAGAGGTGCTGCAGGGATTAAAAAAAAAATGAACATAATACACAATATCAGAGTTGTAAAGAGAACTAAGCTTAACTATTTGTTTCTTTTATGTTTTTAAATGTCCCTTTCCAACAGAAGGCAAGACACAGACACCAAGGCTTATTAATTGCCTGAGTGTTACTTCTGTTCTTCCCGATCTTAACAACTATCCCGGAATATGTAACAATAGGCTTTTTTCGTAGCCTCACTCTGTCTAAATCAAGTTGTGTGTAGATGTTTTAGAACTTTCTATAGTAATTTATCCGTTATAGCGAAGGTAACAAAAGTTTATTTTCAAAGACATAATTTTTACTCCATTTCAAACTAAAAAAAATTTATTTGAGCGAAATAAAATTTGCTTAAATTAATTTATTTTCATTTGCTTCCGATCTGAAATACAAGTTATACTGCCATGTTCCGTAAACCGAATTAAAGTAAATTTCTCGTTTTCTAAAAATAAACAATAACCCCAGTGATGTTTTTTAAACCATACAAACTAAATTAATTTAAGATATGATATTTAAGGCTCTAAAAAATTAAAATCTACAAAAAGGTCTGAACGAAATTCACTATTAGGGATTTAATTTTTCTAAATTGACTCGATTTACAGAACAGGCTGGATATTTAGCTCCCAAATTCATGTGTTTTAAAATTGCTGGTAATAAATGGTCCTTAATCCTTTGGGACATCCAAAAATTTTTCAAAATATTTTTTTTTTAATTTTTATTAATTCACTTAATTGGTTTCCCAATCACTTTCAATATATTTTTGCCCGACCACAAACTAATGAGTATTTTGAAATCTGTGTTTTTTTTCTTCCTTGCTTCCATAAAAAAAAACAAAATTTTTGGTTAAAGTTTTTTAATCTTGATTGTGAAAACCTTTTTAAATTATCGCCTTAAACTCCATCGGGCTTACACAATTTTATCCTATAGAATTTGTTTTTCATAGATATTACAGAATTTAACACTTTTTAACATTTTTTATAATTTTATGTTGCATATATTTTATACTTATTATTTGTTAATTTATTCTTTTAAACATTTATATGCGTACTCGTATAAGTATATTTATTTTCCTAGGCTTTTAATTCAGCATAATATTTCTTATTTTTAACTTTAAAACTTGCAATTGTCTTTCATATATTGAGTGTAAACAAATTTTTTTGTATACATATTAACCTCGACGTATTATTGGGCAATATTAAATCACAAACAAATATTTATTGCTTTTTTTAATATTTTCATTTTTCTTAAACAAGTCAGAGTAAGCACAGAAAAAAAGAAGTAAAAAATAAAACGTTTTCCAGTCGTCAACAACACGAATCAATTGGCAAATAAGTTTAAAAAAACTAGAAAAAAAAACACACACACACACACAAAATTATAAAAGCAAAATATATTTGAACAAATCTTTAGATATTATTAAGTTAAAACAAGATTTTATATTTCTTTTGAAAAAAAAAGTTTTAGATGAGCAAAGTGACTTACAAAATAAATTACACTTAAATCACTGTAACGAAAAACGAAATGTTAAAAAATTATAAACGCGAGCGTTTCAAATGGTTTGCGACCGAACGGTTAAATGGTCAAAACAATTCTGGTAACAGCAGCCGTCAGTGCAGCAGATATTGGCCACCAAAACGTAACGAAAACGAAAACTACAAATACAACAGAAACAGCAGCAACAACAATAATGATATTTAAAAAAAAAATAATAAAAAAAGCCAGTTTTAAAGTGCAAAAACAATATTCAACACCAGCTGTTATACCCACCACCACCACCACCACCAGCACCGTTAAATCAACTAACACCCAAACAGAAGTCTTTTATTTTCCTCTTCTTCTTTTTTCTTCTTCTTGAGCTAGCTACAAACATACAATCAACTCCCTCCCCACTGGTGGTGAATTATGTTTTGTGTGGGTCTGCTTTAAGTTGATGGCTTTAAAGGAAAATTGGAATCAAAACAAACCATAAGAAAATTAAGTTCTCAGAAAATCTCTCTCGTGATCGCTCATTTAAACTAGTGCGGATGCTACGGCGAATTGATACATTCAAAAAAATAAATAAATAAATAAAAGCAATCAGTGTTGCAACAAAAGAAGGTTTTTTCTTAGCAAAATTTTGATACACAAAGATCAATTCGCTTTGTAAAATATATAATTCTAATGCCGAAAAAGTATACTGCAAAACGTGGGTTGATGTCACTGTCAAACTAGGTTTGAGAAAATGCATCCCTGATTTATTATAATTTAAGAAAATTTCCAAACTAACATCACAAAGTATACAGAGATGTCACGAGACGGAAGATAAGGGTATTTGTCTGGTTGTCTCGCTTTCCCTCAAATCTTGTCGGCGTTTTTGTTTTAATTTTTCTTTCTAGTGCAATAAAATACACTATATTTTTCGCTTTTTTTCCACAAATTAAAAAAAACCTGATTGAATCTTTTTTTAGCTGTCACTTTCTTTACTTCTGTGTATTCTATGCTAACATCCTCACAGAAACAGATATGTAAATAGGACCAGCATTCAGGGGATAACCCCTACTCATGCAAGCATTGTGCTATAACTAGCAAAATAGGTTATAGGGAAGGAGGATAGAGGGAGTAGTATCTGTGGACATTCGATTTAAACTTTCCCATGCTGGTAGTGACAGGAAAGACCTCCGCAGGTAGTTGGTTCCACATACGAACATAGTGGCTAAAAAAGGAATTCTCTCTGTAATGCGTAGTGTGATTCATTGCACAACCCACCACAAAGGAATGTGCTCTGAATGAAATAATATCAACACGAGGAAATTAGTTTTTAAAATCATCTTTGGCACCTTTAGTTGGGAAATATATACTTCATTTACTTCAATAGTGTCACAACTCAAAAAAAACTGGTTTTGCAGAAAACGCGTTTTAAGTTTTCAATTTGTATGCAACTTAATGAAGACATGAAAAAATATTCTTCTCACAGGAGGTGATGGAACAAGCTATTTAGTTATATGAACTTTTTATACAAGATAAAATACGAAATGCCTCATTATTCTGCATTATTATCTTAAAAAACTCATTTTTTGAGTTATGACACTCTTGAATTAATTAAGCAATATGTCCTTTCTGTACAACGGAATTATGTAGTAGAATATAAAACAATTATAAAAAGTTCAAAGTGAACATAGGGCATCTAGATGTTTCTGTAAACGAGTTATATTAAAGATGGGTGATTGATTATGCCATCCGTACCTAGTGCTGGGGCTGCCAGCAACGTTCTAGGTTAGGGTTTGAGTTGCTGCAGATATTTTCTCCATAAAGCGCTCAGGGCTATACCGCCCACATTCGGTCGTCAGAGCCTCACTCGCGTGACAGAGGGCACCAAGTCTCGGCTGGACAGTGGGTGAGGTTGACACTTGAAGAGGATTGGCTATGTGTACAAATGTAAACTTTTAACTAGCTTCACTTCTCGATTAAACCTCCTCAGTTGAAGCATAACACTGAGTTATTGTTATGTTATGTATGCGAATAGTATTTGGTCAGACACAGGTTTCCAGTCAATTAGACTTTTTCGAGTATTTTGTATAAGCATTAACCCAATACCAGATTCGTGGTTGCTATCAATTTCTTTTCTAAAGTACAGCATTATTGTTTGGCAAGTAGGGGACGAAAATTCTCCTAGTATTGCAAGACCATACCTTGACATTTCACGCTCTACTGGGAAGTATTTGGAGTTCATAGCAGCGCTGATGTTATCGCTGTCTCTTGTGGTTCTAACGTTCCAGTATCCAATCATAGTCCTTGTTCGATAGAGGCGATTTGTTAGCAAGTTGGATTTCAGAAAAATGGTCAAAGATTGGTCATAGATCTGCTACATTTATAAGATCGTACTTTTTTTGATTCCATTTGACATAAAATAGTACCGTAGTGTTGCGGGAGACGTTTCATAATCTCACGCCAATAATACGTAAACCAATAATAAATGCTGACGTTTATTAAGCGAAGCACGATGGATATATTGATGTTCATGTATGTCAGTGTTTAGAAGCGATGTCGCGAAGACTTCTTGTTCGTAACAAACAATCAAAAGAAGTACAGAGTACCAAAAATTATTTTTTTTTATTTAAATTTTGTTAACAAAAAATTATATAAAATTCAGTTACAAAGAAATAAAAAAGGAACAAAAATATATAGTAAATATTTATGAACTATACCCCTGCGAAAGACCACTTATAAGACCTTTTAAGACACGAGGGATTTTTCAAATACTTTACTACAGCGAAATCTTCTAAAACAAACGCTAAAAAACATTGTTGAGAAGACATTTGCTTCAGTTATTGCAGGTATAGAAGTATAGAAGAGAATACTTCGTGACGGAAGAATTTGTGATGCTTGCTTCTTCATACGCATGGGCGCGTATACAAACGTCATGCATGTACAATTGTACATGCGCACAAACGTTGTGTGTATGATCTGTTTTCTTTATATTTTTTTACGCCGAAATGAAAATTTCATTTCACAGCACTGATTTAACCACTTACTTGAGACGTTAATATGTTCTGTAACCATTCAAGCTACATGACAGGTCGCCGTGGAATGACAATCAAAAAAACTTTGCGCACCTCTGCTGACAATCCCAATTCCCTAATTAGTTGTTGGAACCGTCATACTAAAGCCTGTTGAACTTTATAGACGCCGACATCCCCACTTTTGAAAATTAAAGGCTTGGGTTAGTGCGTCTAGATCAAAAGTGTGCCCCAAATGCTTGACACATAATCCAGCAAAAAAATAATCGAGATTTAGAAGCAATTGCTTATTAATAATTACAAGTCTTTTTTACATTTTTATAGCTTCTTTTTCTGTTTTTTTATGTTTTTTTTCTATTGTAGTTTCTTATATCCCTTCCATAAAAACATCTCGGAAGGTGTAGTTTAACATAACACAAAAATAAGCGCTTCTGAAGCACGAAAAAAGCACACAGCGCATCCCCTCTGCCTTACGAGGACGCAATAACGTAAGCGAATGACAAAATTTAACAGCAACACTACGAAGTCAGTCGGCTGTTTACAGTGATGTCAATTTAGTGCCTTTAGCACTAGATTTAGTGCTTTTTAAGTCATAACAGTGCGCATTTTTGTCAAGTTGGTGCTTTTTTAAAAAAGGCACTAAATTGGTGCTTTTCAGGGTTCCGTACACCAAAGGTGAAAAGGCACCGTATTGTTTTCGCTACGCTGTCCGTCTGTCCGTCAATCCGTCTGTCCGTCACACGGTATTTTCTCAGGAACCGTAAGAGCTACGGACCTGAAATTTGGACAGAGTATATAGAACCTTGGCCGCTACAACAACAAATACATGAAAATTAAAAATTAAAGGGTGTTCCAAAACGAGCAACGAAAAATGTTAAAATCCCATGTAATATACATAGAATTGTATGAACATATGTATATTGAAACTTGAAATTTGTAAAATTAGTGTATTTTTATACAGACTACAACAATTAACACTAAAATTTAAAAAAAATTAAATTAAAGGGTGATCCATCAGTTAATACAATATTGACTATGTAATTTTGACAATTTGCTATATCTTGGAAACCGTAAGAGGCAAACACTTGAAATTTTCAAAAACGGTAAAACTAAAAAAACCGAAAATTATAAAATCGCCAAACCAAAAAAAAAAAAAAAAATCGCCAAAAATTAAAAAAAAAATCGCCAAAACAAAAAAAAATTGCCAAAATTAAAAAAAAATGTCTAACACTTAAATAAATCGCCAGATTCGAAAAAATCGCCAAAATGAAAAAAAACCCCAAAAATCGAAAAAAATCGCCAAAACGCGAAAATGTCGTCCAAACTAAAAAAAATTTTATAAAAAAAAAATCGCAAAAATGAAAAAAATCGCCAAAAATAAAAAAAATTGCCGAAACAAGAACATAAAGTGTAAAATTAAAAAAAGAGCCAAAATTTAAAAAAATCGCAAAAAACCCAAAAAACGCCAAAAACAAAAAAACCGAAAAGACCCCAAAAACGAAAAAATGCCTAAACTATATATTATATAGGATGAAGTTTGTATTAAATTACATATCTAGTGTTCGTACGGAACCCTTCGTGCGCGAGTCAGAGTCGCACTTTACTGAATTTATTTAACTTTGATTTTAGTGCTTTTAGTGCGTTTTGCAATTAGATTAAATATTAGTTTGTAATAGTCTAGTAGCTTCATAAAAAATGCGAAATAGGAGTTTTCCACTTTTTTGAAACTCTAATTTTAGAAAACTTACACACATACTCAATGAAAATCTAACAAGGTGACTGTACTTGCTTCTTTGACTATAATGTGTTCCTTCCTAATTATCAAATTTCCTATAAAAATTCACTGAAAAACAAAATAACAATATTCTGTTTGCTTTTTAGACACATATGAAGTTTGAAAATTGGACGTAATGTCTTCGTTTTTTGCATGATACAATAATATGAATTTTGTTTTTCTAAAAATATCTTATTAGACCCCTCTTAGATACGCAAAGTTTTCCTTAAAAAGTCTTTATTCAATTGAATGAAAGACATATAGGGAAATACTTTCTCATTCACAGTGTTCAAAAATGGCTATCACGAAAAAATTAATTAATTTTAGAGCTAAATAGCTACATAATTTCAAAATTGTATAAAAAACATGTTTCTAGAAATTACAGAGGATACATATAGACGTTATAAAAGAATATAATAACAAATACGGTGAGTTTGAAGAAAAACAGAAGAACGAAGCATTAAAAATGTAAGGCTACATAAATGGAAAAATTTGCTCAGGACTGATAAATTTTGGATTAAAGTTCATAATTTAGAAATTTGGCTAATAATAGTCCATTTCTAAAACTAAATTTTTGCTCTGTTACCATTAACATTACTACATTTAAATACTGAGGCGAAAAGAAGTTTTAGCGCTATGAATTATTTTAAAAGTATAACTGGGGCATTCGATAAGGACCAAAATCTCAAAACATTTCCACTTGAATTTTATAAAAGTGTTTAATATATAAAAGAGTAGAAATCAATTTTGAATTAAAATCTATATCCTGTACATATGTACAAACATAGTTATTGCATTTAGTGCTTTTTAGTGTTTTTTTTGATGAACGAACAGTGTTTTGTGCTCTGAAAAAGTTGGCATTACTGGCTGTTTATATTAAAACTCTCAAAGTTTTGTATATATCATCCTCTCTCGCTTACCTCTATACAAATTTGGATGCGAATAAAAATTTTACTTCGAGTTTTGATTTTTTATTTTTTAATAGAATTGTGTACAAAAATAAATATGTGCTTCGGTAGTTCAGTGGGTAGTGTTCTAGCCTAAAATACGGAAATCCTGGGATCGACTCCTGGGGCCTAATTCCCGCATTCGATTGCGAGCGAGTTGTTACTCGAATGTGCGAGTTTTTTAACTTTTGGGATTTTCGCATTGTGTTTCGAATAACAAATATCGAAATTTCTTATGGCAGCATTCGATAAAGTGCATACATTCGAATGCAACCATTCGTGTTTTTACACGCAAGCAAAAAGGCATTCGAAATCATGTTTAACATAGAAAAAGCGAAGAAAAGGAAAATGTATGTTCAATATTTGACTTATTTATTTATAAATGAATGAATGCACAAATGTGGGTATAAAAAAATACAAATTAAAGAATTTCTAGTTGACTTTAAGTATAACAAAACATACTGACTTTGCAAATAATGTTTTGCCTAAGAGTTGTAGGGGAAAATAAAAAATAAATTCAGTAAAGTGCGACTCTGACTCGCGCACGAAGGGTTCCGTACGAACACTAGATTTGTAATTTAATACAAACTTCATCCTATATAATAAAGAGTTTTGGCAATTTTTTCGTTTTTGGGGTTTTTTCGGTTTTTCTGTTTTGGCGTTTTTTGCGTTTTTTCGGTTTTGGCGATTTTTTGAAGTTTTGGCTCTTTTTTTAGTTTTGACACTATATTTTCGATTTGTTTCGGTTTTTGGCGTTTTTTCATTTTGGCGATTTTTTTCATTTTTGCGATTTTTTTTATAAAAAATTTTTTTTAGTTTTGGCGACATTTTCGCGTATTGGCGATTTTTTTAGATTTTTGGCGTTTTTTTTTTTACTCTGGTGATTTTTTTCATTTTGGCGATTTCTTCGAATTTGGCGATTTATTTTATTGTTAGAAATTTTTTTTTTAATTTTGGCGATTTTTTTTCGTTTTGGCGATTTTTTTTTAATTTTTGGCGATTTTTTTTTTTGGTTTTTCGATTTTATAATTTTCGGTTTTTTTAGTTTTACCGTTTTTGAAAATTTCAAGTGTTTGCCTCTTACGGTTTCCCAGATATAGCAAATTGTCAAAATTACATAGTCAAAATTGCATTAACTGATGGACCACCCTTTAATGTAAAAGTTTTTAAATTTTAGTGTTATTTGTTGTAGTCTGTTTTAAAATACACTAATTTTACTAACTTCAAGTTTCAATATACATATGTATGTTCATACAATTGTATGTATATTACATGGGATTTTAACATTTTTCGTTGCTCGTTTTGGAACACCCTTTAATTTTTAATTCTCATGTATTTGTTGTTTTAGCGGCCAAGGTTCTACATACTTTGTCCAAATTTCAGGTCCGTAGCTCTTACGGTTCCTGAGAAAATACCGTGTGACGGACAGACGGACAGACGGAAGCGTAGCGAAAACAATAGGGTTCCTTTTCACCTTTGGTGTACGGAACCCTAAAACTCAACCAACTCTGGGAGCATCTAAATAATAAATTAACTGCTTCTGGTCAATAAAAGAATCGAAAATGTGGCTAGTGCTCTATGCTCTAGCTTTACACTAATTTGTTATTATTAAGTTATTAATTAAATTAAAATAAAAATAACATTTATGTATATTCGTTTCTTTTTTCTGCATATACGTGTGTATGTACGTACATACATACATATATTTTTGCACGCAAACATATACATATACAAGCATATGCTTTTGCTTACAATTTATTCAGTGTTGTGAAATGAATTTATATATAAATATATTTGCCTTTTTCCAACACTGAAACCAAAAATCGATTCGCTTGGTAGCGAGTGACATCATCGGAAAATTTCTTGCCATCGAAATTAATTTCTATTCGAATGCAATTCCGATCACGAGTGCAGGAATTAGGCCCCTGATTCAACCCGCGAACAAAAAGTAAAAAAAGCAAAAAAAAAAAAATAGAGAGCAAATTTTTTAGTTATATACATGTGAAAAAGACATGCTTCCAGGTAGACGAATATTTTTGCTGAATTCAGGTCACTTTGGCAGGCATGAAAGAATCACATTTTAAATCGACGTGGCAGAGCTTCTACGCGAGGAATCCCATACTAAAAGAGCACTTATAGGTGCTTCCAGCGAAGCACCATTTTGTGCTGGGACATGCTACATAAGTTTTGTTAGAAAATAAAAAAAATCTTTAGACATATTTTCGCCGCCATAAATAAGTAGCAGTTGATTTAATTTAATTTTTGCTTTTATTATTTTTTTTAATTTTATCACTATTTTGCCTTTAAAACAATGTAGCAACTTAAAGTGTGTGGTTGACAATATTATTGTAATTGGGCAACTAAAATTAACAGGTGTTAGTTGCCAGTTGACAAGGGGCAACTCAACTAAGGTTCGGTTACCATCAATAATCGAGTCATAATTCTTTTTAGAACTGATTAAGTATTTAGTGTTAGTTATAGTTTTATAATTATTTTAATTGAAATTTATCTGACATTTCAAAATATGTGGTCGAAGCCTACTGATGATATGGCAAAGCACCAATGAAATATATAGACAAAGCTTAACCACCAGCATGTTGATTTCAATTAAAATAAACTTATGACAATATGTCAAGTAATTAATTTCTTAAATGTTTTATAATTATTTGTAAATACGAGTATCATTGCTTAAGTAAATATTTTTTTTTTATAAGCAGTTGAAGAATTTGCTTTATGAGTTTGTAAATCATTATGAATTTTATTGCTTAAGGACATTTTTTTTTTATTTAATTCTGAAGTTTATTTCTTATAATTATAACTATTAAAGACAACACGTAAGTGCATTTTATAAGTTTTTGGCATAATTTTAATACACTTAATTTCAAATATAATTTAAATCAAATCAGTTAATGCATAATTTAATACTGCGTTCACCATAAAGCGAACAGACAGACCCCTTCACAGTTTTGCTCAAAATACTTGATAAAACCAAAGACAATATTTCTCGAGCTTGTACGTATATTTTTTCATAAAATGTTTTAGTTAGAAACACTTAATATTACAATTAAGGCAATTTTTTTCTTCTTTGGTTTTATTTTTTTAAATTATCTTTGTTTGGAAAAAAATAAAATAAAATAAAATAAAATAAAATAAAATAAAATCAGTACAATAATGCTCGTAAATGCATTTATATATTTTTTTGAAAATTTTCTATGCAATTCATAGATTTTATACTTGTACTCGCAGATACTTTTAGATACGTAGATAGACAGACAGATAGATGGATGTAGAAAATGCATAAAGTGCCTTTAAGTTAAGTAAATGCGAGTGTTACTAAAGCGCTGTTATGGCCCAGTTTCCATACGGCCAATACAACAATTCACATTGCGATTATAAATTGTCCAAGTTTGTGATTTTTTTCTTCTTTTCTTCTTATTATTATTTCAAAGGCCTACAATAAATTTTTGTGCATAATTAGTTGCAGGTTAAATGTGTTACAGAAGTATTGAATATCATAACCTCTCGATATTAGCCGTATTAAGAATTAATCAGACAATTCTTGAGATTGGAAAATTAAAGCCATGGGCCTATAGCAAAAAATAAATAAAAATATACTTAATAGTAACAAACCAAAAAAGTTTGTCTTAAGTAGAACAAAAATAAGCAAATTAACTAACAAGTGCATAATTAGTAAAGAACAAACGACAATGGCAAGACTGTGGTAAGTTTAGAGATGGTAAAATTGAGCTTTCTATACAACAAAACTTTCAGCAAATTCTAATACGATGAATAAAGAACAATTTACATATTCCATTTACAATAAAAGTTGCGTATATATTATATTACTATCTATTACTAAGTAAAATTAATTTTTTCATTTCATTCTGACTAAATAAATTTCTAAAGAGAAAAATAAACTCCAAAAATAAAAAACATAGCCATTTCGCTGATTTTTTCTTGTAAAGTGCCAAAAATTGTGATTTTTTGAAATGTTTGTATGGGGAACCACCCCCCAGGGGTCAAACTCTAAATGGGTCAAAGTGAATATTTTCAAAATTTGACTCTTCGGATCAAAATTCGGGACATCCAAATACATTTTAGAGGTATGGTTTCTTCGGCAAAGTTACTTATTTTGATCCCTAGAATACGATTTTCCTAGTAATTTGAGCGATTTTTAAATCGACCCGCCCTAGTATATGAAGTTGAAATCTACACCAACTGACAGCACACACAGTGGACCAAACACAAAAGAACCCTGATGATGAAGGTGTAGTGGCCTTCGAAAATAGCTAGTTGTTCCGTTCTACTACGTGTTTGTCAGAATATTTACCCCCTTATGCAAAAAAATATTTTACTTTAGCTTTAAAGTTCATATTAGTTGCCAAGCACTTTAAGGCTAACATAGCTTTGTTAAGAAATTATATGCAAAGGACAACTTTAATTATTTTGTTATCTAATAATGAATACTGGTAACACCACCGTGTTCAACAACAACTTCAAAGCTCATGATGTACAAAATTTTTTTTTTTTAATGCATGTTTTTTTATTTATTGTATCTTCAAATATGAACTAACAATGAGTATTCAAATCTTAAGTCTATAAAAAAATTATTAGGCCCGACCAATGTCGGACTTAAGCTTAGTGATAGTTATTAATAATACATAAGTAGTGATAAGCAACAAAAAGAAAAAAGTGTTTTCAAGCAGCTTCATCATCTAGAGTGTTGAATATTAGAGCCCGTGTATCTCTCTTTTTTAAGCGGATGTGCCCAGTAAAGTTCAAAATATTACGAGCAAGCGGATTAGGATGTGACTCGAGTTTTGTTAGATATTTGCCTGCGTATTTTACAATTTCTTCAGTCACTAGTGGCATATTCAAATCGCGATGTATATTTGAATTTTTGATGTACCATGGAGCCGATGTTATCATGCGTAAAATTTTATTTTGCCTTCGTTGAATTTTCTCTACATTTGAAGCTGAAGCAGTGCCCCATAGTTGAATTCCGTAACACCATATTGGCTTTAAAAGCGACTTGTATATTAAAAGTTTGCAGTCTAGGCTAAGTGTTGAATTTCTACCAATCAGCCAATGTACCTGAGTTAATTTAAGTTTCATTTGAGTTAACTTAGAGTCAATGTGATGTTTCCATGTAAGTCGTCGATCAAGGTGTAAACCAAGATATTTCACATGTGAATGTTGAGGAACAACTTGATTGTTAATCCGAATGGGGGAGCAAGTATCTCTTCTTAGGGTGAACGTTATATGGACACACTTTTGTTCATTGACTTTAATTCTCCATAAGTTTAACCAAAGCTCCATCTGGCTAATGTGTTCCTGGAGTTTGCGGGATGCCTCATCAGGGTTTTCGTGCATACTAAGGCAGGCTGTATCGTCGGCAAATGTGGAAGTATGGATACTACTGCTCACAGGCATATCGCAAGTATAAATCAAGTATAAAACTGGTCCCAGTATGCTCCCCTGTGGCACACCGGATGAAATAGTTTCAGGCCTACTCGTAAAGTCTCCTTCCACAACAGTGAACTTACGGGAAATAATGTAACTTTCCAAAATATTTAAAATGTTTATTGGTAAGTAAGTCTTCAATTTTAAAATTAGGCCTTCATGCCACACTTTATCAAATGCCTGGGAAACGTCAATAAAGAGCGCAGAACAATACTTTTTTTCCTCAAAAGTTCTTCTTATAAATTGAACCAGTCTGTGAGTTTGTTCAATGGTGCTATGCTGACTTCTAAAACCAAATTGATGGTCTGGTATGCACCCACTACTAATTAGAATTGGGGACAATTTTGTTTTGAGCAGTTTTTCGAAAAGCTTTGACATTGTTGATAGTAGACTTATTGGCCTATATGACTCAGCCTTGGTTAGATCTTTGCCCGGCTTTGGAATCATTTTAACCTTGGTAAGCTTCCAGCTGTGTGGATAATACTCCAGTCGTAAAATGGCATTAGATATGAATAATAGGATTCTCATTGCAATACGAGGCAAGTTCATAAGCATCTGGTTACTAATTCCATCAATACCCGGAGCTTTCTTCGGGTTGAGTTCGGCAATTAAGTTTTGTAAATCACGCGTCTTAAACTTTATGTGTTGAGGGGGTAGAGCGACTACATTCGGCAAATCAGCAACACCAGTACATATGTTTGGCGTAAAAACGGATTTTAAGTGCTCAGCAAATATTTTACCTTTTTCAGTATCGCTTCTTGCCCAACTTCCGGTAGATGTGCGTAGAGGTGGCTTATACTCAATGGGTGTTTTAAGCTTTCTAGCAGCGCGCCACAAGGAGTAATTAGACGCTGGTGTGACATCAAGACCTTCCAGATAATTTTTAAGAGATGCAGTTTTTTCAGACGCAAGCAACTCTTGGAGTCGTTTAGTGCACTCTTTAAATCTGATTTTATTTTGTGGTGATCTGTGCTGTTGCCATTCCCTTCTAGCTCTTCTTTTTTCATGTACGAGACGTTCAATGTCTGTAGAATAAATTTTATTAAACCCAGTCTGCGGATGGGAGATAATGGCATGTTCAGCAGCCTGTTTAATATTCTCGCTGAGATTGGCAATGTTAGATTCAATATCATCGGATGTTCTAAGCGTAATGTTTTCCGTACAATGACTACTGAGATATTTTTTGAACCCCAGCCAATTAACAGGATTGATCATCTTCACATATGGGTCAGGTAAGTTACTTCTTAAGGGACTACAAATTGTAATGATCGTCGGAGAGTGATCGGACGAAAGATCAATAGAAGCTTGAACTTGAATTAAATCCCTAGAGATATTTTTTATGACGCCAAAATCTATAACATCCGGAATTTTTTGTATGTCAGTAGGCCAATAAGTGGGCTCCCCACTCGAAATTACATCCAAGCCCATTTTTGAAATAGTGTTGAACAATGCTCGACCTCTGGGGGTAATAAGACGCGAACCCCAGAACGTATGCTTAGCATTGTAGTCGCCAGCTGCTACAAAACAAGGTCCAAGAGATTTGTAGAAATCCTCATATTGATTCTCAGTGATTGAAAATCTGGGAGGGGAGTAAATTGATGATATAACAAAATTTGTACAAAAACTTTCAATGCCAATATTTGTTGCTTGTAGGTGTTCTTCACAAATGTTATCAAGAACATAGTGCTTGAGTCTTGACTTTATTAGAATTGCTGATCCACCGCAAGCCCTTCCTCTAGGGTCCTTTGTATCATATATAGTGTAGCCATAAATTTTAAAAAGACTTCTCGAAGTCAAATGAGTCTCAGATACTAACATTACATCAATATTTTTTTCCGTGAGGAAGTGCTCAAGTTCATTTTTATGTTGGCGAATGCCGTTTGCGTTCCAGAAACATATTGTTAACGTGTTCATGGCTTATTAATTAATGCTTGAAGCAGAGTATTCTGCATTCGCAGCATTTCTTGCATCATGCTAGTCATATTTGTTGTAAAATTGTTTATAGTTTGCACCAGATTTTCAATAGTAGCTTCAAGGCGATTGAAATTAAAGCTTGCGTCAGTATCTTTTGAATTATTTGGCGGGGAAACATTTTGTGTGGGAATTGAATTTGTCTTAGCAGCATCTGCATACGATACACGGGAAGTGACTGGTTGGCTCATTTGAGCAAAAGTGGCGGAGTAAGCGTTTGCTGATTGAGCTGGAGCTAATTTAGGTTTTTGCACCATAGTCTTCTTTACGAAAGAGTACACAGGACAACCTCTGTAGTTAGCGGTGTGATTACCTCCACAATTACTGCATTTTTTATCAGTTTGATCTTTTGGCTTATTGCAACTAGCAGTGCCGTGTAATTCGCCGCACACAACACAAACAGAGGGTAAATTGCAGTATGTTTTTGTATGGCCATATTCTTGGCAATTATGGCACTGTACAGGACCTGAACGCTTATGTGGCTCTTCAACTGTGATTTTTCGGTACAAGAGGTATTTCAAATTATAAATTGGATGCGTCTCATTTTTTTTCAATTTTATATCATTAGGCTCAAGTTCAACACGAAATAGGGGTTGGGGAATCTTCTCTCTGTTTATTATATTGGACACATTTTTTACCTTAAACCCCTGGAGGACGAGTGCATCTTTTATTTCTTCGGGAACAACATAAGAATCTATGCCCTTCAATACGATCTGCATGCCTTTAGCGCTCTTAAGCTGGTATGTGTAGAAGCTTGTTTTATTTTTTTCAAATTCAGCAACCATTTTGCGGAAATCTTTTTCGTCATAAATTTGGACTTTAGTTTCATCTATGTTTCCACGTTTTATTGGAACAATGTGAAATTTATTCTCACCAATGACCGAAATTAATTTTTTAATAAGGGCATTTGAATTTTTTGTCTCAAATAGATTGGTGGCGGCTTGGATATTTTATTCGAGGATACCTCGGGTTTGTCGTTGTCATCTTGCAAAATTTCGAAGCGGTTTTGGCGATTAGTTGAGGCTGCGCTGTTATCCCTAGACATTTTTGGAGCAGATGAAATTTTTGAAGAATTCGGGCTTCGCCCACGCTTTACCACGGTTATATATCTGTCCATTCCGACTTGTACCTTGAGTTTCGAGCCGCTGTTATCTGTAGTGATAACTTTGTTAAGTGATGAACACGAGCCTGAAGGGGATGATATTACTGGCTTATATGAAGAAGTACTAGGCAACTGTAATGTTAATGCATCATTACTATTTGGCATTGGACAAAGCGAAGTTGATCGCTGACGAAAAATTGGCTTTGCCGGTAAAAAAAGGTTTTCATCAGATTTATTATTTATATTTTTTTCATTAAGAGTTTCAGAACTCACAGTAAAATAAGCATTTCTGCCGTTAGAACTCACTTCAAATTTTTTTGTATTTGAGGCACTCATACAAAGAATTCCTCAAGGGATATTCGTTTGTGTTTTTTTTATGTTTGCGGTCTTTTTTTGTTTTTGTTATTTATGATTGTTTATTTGTTTAGAGGTACACATATATATAGTATTCCTCAATATGAATTTGTTTAATTTTTTTTGCTTGCGGTTTTTTTTTGTTTTTGTTATTTTTACTATGTAAAAATATCAGCAAAGCATAAAGCTTATTTATTAAAGACAGTATGTACCTATTACGAATAATATGTACTACGAATATTTTTTGTTTGTTTAATTTTTTTGTAAGTAAGAAAAATTCCGCTAATCGACTGTTCGCTATGAAGGTACCACGAGAACTGATGTACAAAATCGAATACAATTTCATTTTATTAAATAAACTTTCATTATCTTGAAGTAAAGTAACCTAATTTAAAAAATATGAGCTTCTGACATGGTAATAAAACAGATAAACACAACTATGAAGTAAAAGTAAAAAAAAATGTGAAAAATTATCACAATTTGTTTTATTCGAATGAAACGAGTATTTGAATATCCAGCTTTTTTCGATTTGTTTTGTTTGAATGTACATCACTAAAACATATTTGTATAATTGTATTTATTTTAATATTTTTTATGGATTTTGCTCAGTATTTCGAATCAGTTGGATAATTTAGTGATTTTTTTCCATCACATGACAAAAATAATAAATTTAAAATAAGAGCTAGCACTTCTAGCTTCATTTTCAGATGTAACATGAATCAGTATGTGCTATATTAATAAAAATATTTGAGGTACAAAACACACATTTTGGAAATATCAACTTAAAGTAGTCTTAACAAACGTCGGTGCCTACTTTAGAATTTTTATACAATAATTTTTTTAGAATACAACTTTACTTAACATTTCTAGGCAAAGCTTTATTAAGTTTTTTGCATAAGACCCATACAATTAAGTTTGGTGTTATTTGTTCATTAATAATTATCACAAATAATTTGGCTTACAAAGCGATACGAACTTTAGCCTGATCAAATCATAAATATAGGAAGAAGTTATATTTTATTCTATGAGTCCTACGGGTTAAGCGACATAATTTACAAACTTAATTTTTTCCACCAAAATCGACGAGGTCCAAAAAATGTGTCGATTAAGGTTTTTTGACGGTTATGGATCAATACATGCCATACAATTGGCACCAAAAAAAAACTCTGTGCAATATAAAAAAATATATGAAAATTCGTTTAACTGGAGGGGCATCTCCAGAACTTTCCTAAACCCTAATATGATCAATAAATTTTTTTAGGGAGGGAAGGCTTAAAAGCTGTGTAGTATAATTAGTATTTTAGGGCGCAAAGAAAAACTTGCGATAGGCTTATTTTAAACATAGAAATTAGAAATGAATTCGATAAAATTGAAATTAACTCGATTTTTTTGTGCAAGTTCGGTAGTGCTCAGAATGCCGTAAATTTAAATTCGATCAATTAAGCGATTCGTTAGTTATGAGAGGCTTACAAACATATATTAATTCATACATACATAAAAGCCCTAACTCATTATTTTTTGAATCGAGATTTTTGCATTTTTTGATACATTATACAAAAAAACTCGATTTCATTAAAATAATGAGTTAGGACCTTTCTATATTAAGGTAACGATATATATACACACACCACCACAAGGGTATCCCTTCGTAAGCACAATGTGAGTAACGATCCCACAGACCCTGAGTTATTACAGGTTGAAGAACTTACTACGTAGATAACCCAAGAGGAACTGTTGTAGCCCATTTTATTTTGCACACAAAAGGTTGGAGGGATTTTCCTTGAAGAAGTAGCAAAGAGTTCGAAAGCTCTTTGAGTTTCCCTGCCATAAGATCCAGGTGCAATTGTACCCATAGCAGGTGGATCCCTGGTCCGCGTCTCATATTATGGCACTTCATTGGGACAAAAAGCAGAGGAGACACACAAAAGAGACCCATACGTTTAGCTTGGGTTCCAAAAGCACAGTGACAGGTCAAAGTGGCCATGAGGTTCCGCAAGCACTTCTTATTGAAGTTCATGAGGTTTTGCGATTTTGTGGGAGTTTAAGAGAGGTGAGATGGTTCTCGTTATTACACAGGTGAGGTATTTGCGCCATCTGTTTTGAGCTTATTCAAAAAAAGCATCTTCGAAATGTGTCTAGCAGGATGAGAGTGGGAGACCACAAATATTATCGATATCGACTTTTCTTAGTAGGGTTCCTCTCTTTGTCAGGTCATCCGCAACTATGTTGCCTGAAATTGTCCCGTGTCCACGCACCCGGTATAATAAGATACGTGAGTGCTGCTCAGGTCCATTCAGAGCCTTGCGATATTCTTGGACAAGAAATGATGTGATATACAAACATATGAGGGACTTAACTGCAGATGGGATATCAGTTATAATATGGATATCTCTATTTGATGAATATACTCTAAAGAGGACGTCTATGAAGTCATCGTAAGCACATCCGACGATTTTAAATCATTGCAGCTGTCTGCAATTATATCACTGTGCAGCCTTCTACCATAGCCAGTTGTCGTATAGAGATGATGAAGTTACGTACGGCTGGGTCGTATGTCGAGTACGACACAAGATAATAGCACAATTCACAATCTTGTGCAAATGGTCTTGCATCGTAACATGTGCAAAATTGTATAGTATATTGATATTCACCACTTAACAATTCTATGTGGTGAGTATCAACATGCTATACCATTTTGCACATGCAACGGTGCAAAACAATTTGCACAAGATTGTGAATTGGGCTAATTACTTACAAGTTAAAGAAAAAAAACACAAAAAATTCTAATGTAATGGACAGGGACAAGGACTTCATGCACTTAAAAAAGGTATTTTAGGCGCTTAAAATATGACATTAAAAACACAAAATATGCACTAAAAACAATAAAATATGCACATACTTTAAAAATTTTTTGTTCAAAAGAAAAGTTTTAAATTCACATAAAACTAATTAAAGACACAAAAATATTTTATTTTCTCAAGAACATGCCTTTTATATTAAGTTTGTACACCATATTATAAATGATATAACGATTATTTCTGCATTATTAGCTCCAAACACGAATTTTTAAAAATTGTATTTTTTTATACTTTTGAATGTTAAGTTCTATTAATTTTTTTAGAAAGAAAAAAAGCTTTTGTGCATTGAAGAAAGGCTCAAATTTAAATAATTTTTATATAATGTTACATATTTAGTTAACTCAATCATTACAATGGATTGAATTCTAGCTATTAGATTTTTTTTAAATCTGTAATTTTTAAAAGCAATATCAAGTTTCCCCAGAATTGTTTAACTAGTTTCGGCTTTAATAGCAAACGATTTCCTCTTGAAATCATCAAAATGACAATGTTTATTATATTTGGTAGGCGTGTGTGGTTGTGCATTCCTTCTACAATTCTAAAACAATGCAAGCGAATGAATTTGCCAATTGTTTTGCATTAATAATTTGTCAATAATTTTTTTTTTTTTTTAAATTTTAACTTTTGAGCAAATATGACACAAAAACCATGAAATTATACCAAAATATGAGACAAAAATATGCATATATGACCAAATTATGCAAAAATATGCATTTTCAATAAAATATGCAAAAATATGCACTAACAAATCGATGGCATTTTCACGCAAATTCAATGTTTCGTAAAGATATTTCGTTCTTGCCACTATCAGGCTTAAGGAAAAAAACATGCATTTGCATGAAACCCCTGTCCTTGGTAATGGAGAACGTTTATTATCATTTGAAAGAACATTCACTGAAAAAATTATTCCCAAAAAAATTTCAAACAAACGTGTGTTTTGAAATAAAATTTAGTCTCGGTAAATATTTTTACTCTTCCAGGATATTATTTGTTTCAATTTTGTTTTATGTAAAAAAAACTGCAGCATTTAATAATTGAATCTAATCTAGTCAATCAACTAGCAAGGAAAACACCAACACAAGCAAATGAAATTAAATCACTGCTGGCCACTAAGAGAAAAACTAGCGCCAGTCAATCGGCTTTATATAAAAATTAATACACATACGCTTATACATTTCTCTCGTCTTTCTCTTTGTGAGCAGCTATGAATTAAAATTTAATTAATTTAATTTAATTTAATTATTAAATTGACTCAACGTGGTCATATGCTGATGTTGTTGTTTTCTTTGAATGCTCGTGTGCATTCGGACAAGCAGCCGAAAAACATCGTGGCTTGTTTTTTTTTTTACTCAACAACGTTATTTTTAAGGTACGGTCACACTTGGCAAACATTTGCCCAAAAAAGCGTAACCACTAAATGTTTGTGAAAAACCATTTGATGGAGACAAGTGTTTCTTAAGTTAAATAGTTTCATAAACAACTAATAGACAACGTCATGGAATCCAACATTATTGGAAACTATTTAACTTAATAAACACGTATCTGAATTGAAAGCTTTTTCATTAATATTTTGTGGTTACGTTTTTTGAGCAAATATTTGCCCAAGTGTGACCATCCCCTTAGATTAGAAGAAACAAAAGAAATCATGTTTTGCGTTTATTTATTATTTGCTCTTTAGCTGAGTGGTAAGTACTGCCGGCCATACACTACACAAGTTCAGTGCTCAAGTCTGGCACTGTACAGTGCGTTTGTGTAGTGTATGGGGGCGGTTGTGCTATTTACGCAGTGAACTGAGTAAATATCAAAACGATTTTGATATTTGCTCAAGTTTGAAAACTGTACAGTGAACTTGTGTAGTGTATGTTGCAAACGCTCAGTTTTGTCGTGATTGTTTAAGAGTTAAAAACAAAAAATGAGCGCAGAAAAAATATTCTGGACAGAGTTCCTAGAATTATACAAAGAATCGCCTGCATTATGGCGCATTAAAAGCAGTGATTATAGCAATAGAATTATGAAAATCGAAGCCTACGAAAAATTAATTAATAAACTAAAGGAAAAATACCCCGATGCAAATAGAGAAATGGCTGTTAAAAAGATTAACACACTTAGGATTTAGGCTGTTTTTATTGCCACAGCAATTAATAAAATAGAGCAGTATTTGCACATGTTGTCTTCTTCACTTATAGCTTTAAAATAAAAACTGCACAGTTTACTTGTATAGTGTGTGTCAGAAGCTTAGTTTACGCAGTGCCAGACTTGAGCACTGAACTTGTGTAGTGTATGGCCGGCATAAGTTAGTTTATTAATGAAGAGATTGCAGGTTCGACTTATCCCAAAGACATTTGGTTTTACACAAAACAGTATGGAGTGAAAAATTCTAGTTCATACAATTAGTATAAAGTAACATTTGTAACAAAATTGTTGTTAAGAGAAGATTTCTGTTCCAATATAGAAATTGCATACTATACAAAATATTTATTTGTTTTATTTGCTTTTTATTTTCATAAAAAAATTTTTATTGAATCAGACAATTTTTTGATTGAAAAAATCGGGGTTTTTTCAAACAAATTATTACAAAATTTTGTATTTGAATTTACAAATTATTATGTAGGACCTGAATTGAAAAAATTAATATTTGATTCAGAGAATTTTGTGTTTGAAATGGAAAATGAGTTTTTTCTGTGTTCCTTGGCATTTATTTTTTGAAGATTATGTCTATCAAATGTTGGCCGTTGCTACGTCGCAGATGGTCCATCCGTTGAGTCCAATTTTCGATGACTCGTTCGAGCATGTCGACTGGTAACTGCCGAATGAAACGTGTGATGTTTTCCTCCAAGGCCTGAACCGAAGCGGGTTTGTTCGCATAAACTTTAGACTTTACATATCGCCACAGGAAAAAGTCTAACGGTGTGATATCACACGATCTTGGTGGCCAATCGACCGGCCCAAAACGTGAAATTATGTGCTCACCGAAATGTTATCTCAATAAATCCATTGATTGATGCGATGTGTGAGAAGTGACGCCGTCTTCCTGAAACCAAATGTCCCCGAGATCAAGAACTTTAATTTCAGGCATCAAATAGTCGGTTATCATGGCACGATAACGGCCGCCATATATGGTTACGTTCGCACCGGTATCTTTTTTACATTCTCAGCTACGGCCGCTATATTTTCTTCACAGCGTGAACATGGGTGGCCTATTCGGTCGAATATTATCCAATAATGAATGCTGGGTCTCAAAATGGGTGATGGTGTTTCGAATAGTACGCTCAGTAGGCCGATTATGTTGACCATAAGTTGAGGGAAGTGCACGAAACACATTCCTCACACTACGTGAATTTTCTTAATAAAGTTGAACGATTTTTATAAATCATTTGTTCAGGCGTAAGTAAGTCTTTCCATTATGAAATGCCAAACAATACTAAATAAAAATAACATGACATCATGACACGACTCACACGTGATCTGTCAAAAAAAGGCTATTGAAAAAAGTATTTCTACTTGGATTACCCATTATTTCTTTCACATCTTTCTTGAGCAAGAAAACTTAAAGTGTGCGTATTAATCAGCCCCCATATTCTGTAGCTCGCTAAAGCTAAATCTCTATCGCTAAAAATTTATAAAGTCGATTTATTAATTTTCGGGTAGAAATACAATGTTTAAATGTGTATTGCTAAATCAGGCATTGGCTTAAAAATTTATTGCGCCAAAATTTTAGTATTTTATTCAGCATTTTAGCGATCGAATTTAGCTTTAGCTTTAGCGAGTTACAGAATACGGGGGCAGGTCTAAGATAAATGTTTCAATCAGTGTATTACTGAGTCGAACTAACTGAATTATCTGTTTTGAAACGTTATAATTTTTTGGACTTTTTTGTAATTGTCTTTACAACCATCCATTTATAATCATGCACGTACATACATACAAAGCTGCTCATACGTACTCGTATCATTCGCTTGTTCGCTTGCAACAAACTTATGAGGACTTTTGCCGTTAGTTAGTATGTTCGGTGATACACTAATATTTGTTTATTTGTTTCTTTATCACATGGAAGTTTTAATTTTTCGTATTCCTTTTGGTAACACTATTGGGAAATTATTTTGACAAAACCTCAAAAGATGTATGAGTATATATATGAACATATGTCTCTATTTTTTGTCTTACTGTCCATTTGCTGTACAATTGTTTTGTCTATTTGGATACAAAAATTTACGATTTAATAACAGATCAATCGATCGATAGTGTTGAGTAAAATAGCAACAAAGCGACAACAACAACAACAACAACAGCAATAACAAAAAATCGTTCAAACATTTGTTCAACAAAAATATTTACTTGATTTTTATCTCTTACCAAGAAAATAGAAAAAAGAATTAAATAAATGAAACCGAAAAAAACGACGTAGTTTTATGAAATTGTTAGCAAAAATTGCACTGACTCGAGATTAAGCCTAACTTGACTTAAATTAAACTGCATTATGGCAGTCGTATTGTAGATGCATGCAATGAAATAGGGTTTGAACATTCTTGTTGTTCGTTAAATGGTTGGTTGCAGTTGCTGGTTGTTGCTGCTTGTTGCTGTGGCAGTTATAATTACGTGTTTCTTTGGCCTATGAACTTGTAACTTTCTTTTCAACTGAAAAGTTTATATTATAGATGTTTAGACAAGCCAGACAGACGACAGGTAATAATAAAAACAAAAATTTAAATTTGAATATTTAAAAAAAAGTTTCGCAAACGAGATCATATTACAACATAGGCCAGAGCTTACATTTTATTTTAATATTATTCAAACTGATATCAGTAACTTGATTATAAAGAAATCCAGTGGCCTTCTGTTGCTCTTTGTGGCGCAAGCCGTTTTTATTTTCCCACAAAATATGAAAAAAAAAAAATTAATGCGTTATATCTATATTTTTTTGTAATCATTAAGATAATGTAATTTTGTTTAGCATTTTTCCAGTATCCATTTTGATAAGTATTTCTTTTAATTGCAAACTTAATTTATAATAAAAAAAAGAGGAGCTCAATTTAATAATATGACTCTGAAATCTATTTTTAAATTGATGCTTAGATTCAGATAATCGTCAGCATTTAAAGTAAGTCCCTATTTACACTATGCAAGTCTTATTGCTAAGCTGATTAGTTTATTAGGAGAGAGAGACGGGGAGAAAAGAAACGTTTCCGTTCCCTTCGTCTCTCTCTCCCTGAAACTAATCAGCTTAGCAATAAGACTTGCACAGTGTGATTTGGGACTAATTAGTGACTTGCTTTTCTAACAGCCTTTTGCTTTTGAACTAAATCAGGCGGCCTAATCATTTCTCAAGAGTTTGTGTATTTAGTTTAATAATAATTTCTACGAAAAACTGTATCTTTATTTTGTAAAACCTATTAAATACTCTTGTCAAGATCATCTAAAACTAAGTAGTGTTATTTCATATTTCGTAATAATAAGATCGTTAAAATATCTTAACTATTTCTTAAAGCGAAATAAGGTTGACATTGATAAACAAAATAATTGCATCACACTAAATGGCTGGGTCATTCTAGTTTTTTTTTATATAAAAAATAAAGAAATTTGCTTTTTTGGTAACTTTTATTATTATTGTTCGAACTTCATTTATTTCTTTATTTATGATTTTATTAGGCTAAAGTTTGTATCGCTTTGTAAGCCAAATTACATGTGAAAATTATTAATAAACAAATAACACCAAAGTTAATTGTAAATATTTTGAGAAAGAAAAAAAAATAGTAGAACGGAACAACTAGCTATATATATTCATCAACAGCGTTCTTTTGTGTTTGGTCCACTGTGTGTGATGTCAGTTGGTGTAGATTTCTGTACCCATGTTCTGTAACTTTGGTGAGAAATTCTCGCGTCGGAAAGATGTGAAACAAAATATTCCATCGTTTCTCGAAAAGTGAGGAAAAAGTGTGTCTGCAACTCATGGCGAAAACTATCAACATTGATTACGTCATTACGTTAAAAATGTCATAATATACAACTCAAAGCCGATTTAAAATTGCAGACTTTGTGAACGCTTATCAAAAATGTCTTTGACGGCGACCAAAATTCACTAACTGTCGGAAACTTTCAACGACGGCGGCGAAAATAAAACTATCGGCTATACCAAATAATGTATAGTGCGACTTTGATGATTGTTGTTTACAAAATTGTTGAAAACTATAGGTGCGTTTGAGTACTTTTCCAGTAAAATCCAGTAACTGAGTAAATACTGAGTAATTTAAAGAAATTACTCTCAATAAAAAAGGTTTCAGCTAAAAGTACGCGAACGGAAAAATTGTAAAATTCAGTAAAATATACACAACAGCTGATAAGCAATTTGGTGCTAAAAAATTATACATAAGTATGTACATATGTATATGCAAAAAAAAACTGAATATAATATTGTACTACGTGGTCCAATCGAGATGAAACAGACTAGTTATATCATGGTCCATGTAATGCAGTCATGGATCATGTCGTTTTCACACAAGCATTCAATGCAATATGGAGTAGTTTTGGTCCAACCCTAGGACATAAACCTCCTTTTTTCACATATTTGGAGTAGTTTCGGCGTATTCCTACTCCTCTTTGGAGTATTTACATACATGTATGGAATAGTCGCATTATCTGCAGACAATATACAAAACTATACATACATAAGTATATATATATTATTGCTTCTGTGAAGCACTTTGGTAAGGCAAAAAATTATGGCTTTTTGGAAGCTGAATAAATTGCTTCTAGCTGGCTCATCGCGCACAAAAAAAAATCTCCTTATTCATGCGCAACACCAAGTGATTCTCTAACATTATCTCCCTTACTCGCGGTCTCCACCTGACATAAAATAGCTAACTTTAACATTAACTTCTAAGAATTGTTAAGTGGTGAGTATCAATATCAATATCAATATCAATATCAATATCAATATCAATATCATTTTGCACATGCAACGATACAAGACCATTTGCACAAGATTGTGAATTGGGCTATAGTTTTTATGTACTCAGATGCAAAAGTTACTAGCTTGCAAATTTTTTGTTACTTCTTCCTCTATTTTGTTAGAGAGCCTGCCTTATGTTAGTGCTTTTCAGCAGCATTTTTCGAAGCTTTTGTGATCAAGTAACCAGTACATTGCTTCCCTCAGTTGATAGTGCTTCCAAATCAGATTTTTTTGCTGGGTAGTTACTGGCTAGCCGCATTGAAAAATTATATGGTTTTGAGAAAATCGATGAAGAATGTTTTTTTCATTTGTTTTATAAAAATACACCATAGTCTATTTGCTTTAATAATAAAAGTAATAGATACATATGTTTTTATTTGAACTTACGGGCCTAGCCCACGATGTCGACAAGAAACTTTCTATAGCTTACTTGCCGACATCGCGCGTCAGGCCGTTAAGGTTTCTAAACTTTTTACCCTCGACGTGAATAATTAGGATGTACAGAAAAAGACAAAAATGTTTGTTGCCACTTATACCAATCATCACAACAATATTGTTCACTTCCTTTCAAGTAGTTCCAATGAGTGCATTTATTAAGAGAAATATACAATGGGAAAAGAACTTTATATATCCTAATATATTCAAGATATCGAAAAACTGAAAACAAGTTTAAGAAATGTACACATTAATCATATTCAATCGATCAATAACTAAATTTTTTGAACGTTCCATGCGGGGAACCAGTAACCCTCCGATTATATGTACATATAAACAAAAATTTAACTATAAAAATCTATTAACTTTATTCACGTTTAAAAACAATCGGTTATGTTCTGCATTTCACGTGAAATTACATCCTTGGAAATTGTTGTTATAAATACATATTTCCAACAATTCCATGAAAATTCCACAGGTTTTAATTTCCCGTGGAATACATAAAACATACCCTTATATTTTTCTGGCATCAAACTTAAATAAATGCAATATTTTTCATAACTTAATACATTTATTTATTGTTATTTTAAAAATTTCATCAAAAACTAAAAATTTTTGTTTCCCTTTACTTTTGTTTGTTTATATTTAAAAACATATGGTTTCATTTTACTGGATTTTACTGACAAAAATTTGTCCAGTAAAAACTTGCATTTACTCAGTAATTGAACTGTCATTTTTCTCTCTCAATTCGCTCTCTCATTTACTGGATTTTGTGTACTCGAGCGCAATCCAGTAAAAAATAGTAAAAATTTGTACAAATATTTTAGTTCTCGAACGCACTTTATGTTGTTAAAGTAACTTAACAATGAAATTATCACTTCAGAACAAAATTCTTACCATTTTTGCGTTATTATTCAGTGCATTTTTCATTTTGAACATGTATTTTTTGGTTAAAATTCTATCTCACCCCGTTTTTATTTGCAGGTATATTTGACAGTACAAAGCGGAAATATTTGTCACGAGTATTTTACAGACACACTTTTTCTGTGAATTGTAGAGTAATTTCCTTACGTGACAGCTATTAGTCGTCAAAAAAGTTACAGACACAGGTTAGTGAGAAAAACAGCTGTTTGTTTCAATTTATGGAATTTTTGTTTCATTTAACATGTTCCAAGTGAAAAATTTCTCGTGACAAGATTTACAGAACATGGGTACTGCTTTATATACTCAGATTTTATTGCAAATGGAATATGTGAATTGTTTTTGATTCATCGTATTACAATTTGCTGAAAGTTTTTTTGTAATGAAAGCTCAATTTTACCATCTCTAAATTTACAACAGTCTTGCCATTGTTATTCGTTCCTTACTAATTATGCACTAGTGTCCTGCACAAGACGATTTATAAAACCTTTCAAGAAATGAGTGATTTTTTTAAATGCTTTACTACAGCGAATTATTCTAAAAGAATCGCTAAACAACACTGTTCGCAAGACAAACCACCGAAAAAATGCCTTGCCAACAGTGTTGTTTAGCGTTTGTGTTAGAATATTTCGCCTGTAGTAAAGCATTTGAAAAATCTCAAATGTCTAGAAAGGTCTTATATCCTCACAAAAACATAAATGTGAAAAAAGGCCAAGTTACTATAAAAAAGTTCGGCCATTAAAAGTAGTGAGATATAAATTTTGACCAAGTTCTTGTTTGGTACAATACCACAGAATACACAGAAGTGAAGAAAGTGACAGGTAAAACAAGCTCCAATCAGGTTTTTGTTAAAATTCGTGGAAAAAAGAGAAAAGCATAGTGTATTTGATACTGTAGTGTATTACTACTTACCAATTAACACAGCTAATAAAAATTTATTGCACTAGAAAGACGTAGCAAAACAAAAACGACGACAAAATTTGAGGGAAAACGAGACAAACAGAAAAATACCCGTATCTTCCGTCTTGTGACACTTCTGTATGTTTTGTGACAATACCTATCACTGAAATATGCTATGCCTTATATATATTATATTTGTAATCGTAAGGTTGTCATATAATTTCTAGATAATCTGCTAACTTGACAACATTTTTACCGATATAAAGAAATGAGCAAATATATATTATTCTCTCCTTTTCTAGAAAGTTAAAAATATTGCCATATTAAATATTTACATATTAAAGTCTGCTTAGCCGAAGTACATAAATCAAAAGGATATGCCCAAGTTTCAATAGGGTAGGTGGAGCATTAATTTTAGGATTTTCCGATTGAATGAATCAATTAGGACTATTTGTCTACAAAATGTCAGCTTTCTACAGTATAATATTACGTAAAATTTTTATGTTCCTGGCCCCTCCGACTTTTATTTCTACTAGTGCTTATGGTTCATGTAAAGTTTCGTAGGAAAAACCTAATGAGAAATACATGAGTAATAGACTATAAACTGATAAGCCGAAGTACATGAAAGAAAAAGCTAAGATTTATGGGTGAAGTCACAGCCACTTTTCAAAACAGGAAATTTTTACTTTGGATAAGTGCAATCTGTATGAAAAGTTCCAATAAAATTTAACTTAATTTTGAGTTTACAGTGCTTCTTCCCAATCCCTGATTGAAACTTCTGGTTTCTTAGATTTTTCTTAGTGATCTCTGATTAAGATTAATTTGTGTACCAAATTTCAGCTCTCTAGTGCGAATTGGAGTTTTAGCGGATAAAACTTCTTGGTTTTAAGATTTTCCCATTGGCTTACTTATCTTCACTTGCTTGCGTATAAAATTTCAGCTCTCTAGCGTGAACTGTACCTTATAATTTTATGAGCATTTTTTAAACTCACAACATTTCTGTGAGCAGCGCTTATAATTCATGCTAATTTTCTTCTAAAATATGCTAGACCGAAGTAGATTAAACACAAGGCCAACATTTTATGGGAGTGATCACGCTCACTTTTTTAGGTAATAGTTTAAAGTTTTGTATACGTGTAACGTATATGCAAGTTTTCACTAAAATGGCTTAAGTTAAAAGCTGTATATTAACAGCCTTATTTATAAAACTTTTTAAGGCTTTATAAAGGGATTTTGAGACAAATTTTCATAAGAAATTTTTCTTGAAAAGCCTTAATAAGATTTATAAATAAGGCTGTAAGTTTTCAGGTTCAAGCAATAGTAGCGTAGCCCCGCCCATTCTGGTAATATATTTTGGCTTTTCAGATTTTTTAGTTGGTTTCTCACCTAGACCTACTTGTGTATCAAATTTCAGCTCATATGCGCAAATTTTAATTTTTAATTTTAATGGGCGCAGCCCCGCCCCACTGACTAAGATTTCTGCGTTTTCAGGTTTTTCGTGTTGTTTTCTCACCTATACCTACTCGTGTATCCAATTTCAGCTCCTTAGCGCAACTTTTAATTTTTATTATTTATGGGAGTAACCATGCCCACTTTTCCAAACTTGAGATTTTTCGGCCAGTGTTTATTATGTGTGCCAAGTTTCGTTGCAAACGGATAATAATACATACAGAAATAGTATATCTAAATATGCTGAGGCGTAGTACACGAAAACGAAGTCGAAATGGTATGGGCGTGTCAACGCCCACTTTTTTAATAAAAAATTTTTAGGCTTGCCCTATCGCAGTATGTATGACGAATTTCAACAAAATAGCTTCCATAAAGCGCCTTAGATTTGCTTTTTTAATTCTAGCCCTTATGGGCGTAGCCCCGCCCTCTTAGCCAAAATTTTCTGATTTTAAATTTTTTTTTAGTTTATTTTCCACCTAGACCTAGTTCTGTAGCAAATTTCAGCTCACTAGCACACATTTTAGTTTTTATGGGCGTAGCCCCGCCCCCTTGGTTAAAATTTTCGGGTTTTCAGATTTTTCTAGTTCATTGCTCACCTAGATCTACTTGTGTACGAAATTTCAGATCTCTAGCTATGGCGGAAGTGCTTCATAATATTGATGAGTGAGTCAGTGAGTATGTCTTAAAATATGCACTTTTTGCACCTCCATATCTCCGGAACCTTTCATTGTAAAGCTTTCAAATTTATTCTAATTATGATTTAAATTTCATAATTTTACGGTCGCGGGGAACAAAGTTATGAGGGGGTAAAAACAGCTCGAATGGCTTCCTGTAAATATACACACTGCGTGCATTGGCCAGAACTTGGCCTGGCGCACTAGCGTGCGCCTAGAAATGGTCTTGTGCAGGACACTATTATGCACTTCTTAGTTAATTTGCTTATTTTTTGTTCAAATTAAGACAAACTTTTTCGGTTCGTTACTATTAAGTATATTTAACCGACTTCAAAAAAAGAGGAGGTTAACAAGTCGTCACAATTTTTTTATTTTTTTGGTGTTACTTCATAGCTCGGTATATTTTAGACCGATTGCAAAATTCTTTTTTTTTTTTTTTTTTTTTTTTGTCTAAAGGGCATAGCTTCCCAATGGTCCCATTGATATTATGATGTTCTACTTATTTAATTGCTGCGAAAACTTTAAAACACCTTTTGTTCTTGTAATTACACAATTTGAAAGTTGATAAAATGGGCGGGGTTACGCCCATTAAAATTTATAATAATATTTCACGAGGTTCTACTTAACCGATTTTTACGAAACTTACCACACACCTTGAAAATTTAACATTTTATTTCAAGGGCCCATTAAAATTTAATTTTATATTTCACCTACTTCCTCTAACAGATTTTTGCATTGAAGTCCGTTTGTTTTTCGCAGAAAGAATTATTCTTCTCTACTTTAGAAAATCACATTAATTAATAAAAATACTGATTGAAAATTATTCCTGTTTAAAAACAAATAATTGTTTGTACTATTGGTCTTCTAAGCCCGAAGTTCAGTTTCTAGCCAGAGTCATCATATCAACATACACAGCACAAAAAAAATTACAAATTACCATTAGAACTACTTGCCATATAATGACTTACTTTTCTGATTACCAAATTTTATTACTCGCTTACAAATCACATTACCTAAAATTTAAAAGAATGAGGTACAACTTGCTAAGTGAGGAGAATGATTCTTTTAGATTAAATCGATTACTTGAACAAGTTGTCAAATAAAAAAGTGAATCGATTATTTTAGTCTCACGCCTTCTTAAAATCATTAAGTTGGTAATCCAGTAAGTAACAGCTTCCACCAAAAATGCTTAATTCCAAACCCGATTACCGTTTTTAAAATTTTTTGCTGGAATAATAGATTTTTCTGTTGTGCATTAGTGCATATGCTTATACATATTCCATCATCCTCCTTTGTCGGTATTTCTAACAATGGATCGTCGCGAAATAAAATAACTGATAAAATGGCTACTAAGCTTAAAACAATAATGCGCCTACTTAACACCAGAGGCGCTATTACCATTAATTGAAATTAATTTAATAATTAAAATTAAAATGAGTTAAGCTTCTCTCCTCTTCTCTCAATCTCTATATATAGGTCACTTCGTCATCTATATTCTCACTACCCCTTTCGTACTCTCAGGTAACACAGATGGTCCTGTCATTTGAGCCAAAGTGAGCTGATAACTTAGGCCGAGTTTCCATCTGTGTGCCATATGCCACACAAGCGAAAAAAAGCGTAACCACTAATTACTAATGAAAAACTGTTTGATTCAGATACGTATTTATTAAGTTAAATAGTTTTATACATAACTAATAGACCATTTAATAGAATCCAACATGATTGGAAACTGCTTAAATCAATAAATATGTGTCTGAATCAAACAGTTTTTCATTAGTAATTAGTTGGTTTCACTTTTTTGGGCAAATGATACACCAGAAGTGCCAGATGTAAACTCAGCCTTACTTTATCATCTCAGGATCGTGAGAACTCTTACTTCCTAAACGAAGGTATAGGTCTTATTCCTACCAATAGTGCGATAAATGCACTATTTGGCCCTTGTCGTATTTGCTCATATTTTTCCTTATACTCCAAGAAAAGAGATTAAAACGTATAGAATCACTTCCGTACGATCATTAAACTTACAGTAATTGACGCAAAACATGCGATGCACAGATTTATCAAACAAAACACAAACATCATTAAAAGTTTACATATCGCTCATTTGCTTCAATAGTGGCATAACTCAAAAAATGAGTTTTTTGAGTTAATAATGCAGAAAGATGTGGCATTTTGTATTTTATCTTGTGTAAAAATTTCATACAAATAGCTTGCACCATCACCTCCTGAGAGAAGAATTTTTTTCATTTCTCCATTGAGTTGTATGCAAAATAAAAACTTAAAACGCGTTTTCTGCAAAACTGTTTTTTTTTGAGTTGTGCCACTATTGAAGTAATTGAGCGATATGTATATCTGGCTAAAAAATAGCTTAAACGACACTTTTTTACGAAAATCTACTATCCGTGCCGTAATCGCCAAAATAGCTTACGCGACATAATATTCCAACTTCATTTTTTACCAAAATCGCTTATTTGTGATCGAAAATAATTATTTTGAGTTTAAAATTTTTTAAACGCACTAATAACCCCAAATTAATATTAGTAGGATTATTAGTGCGTTTAAAAAATGTTAAACTTAAATTTTAACAATTCCCATAAAAAACAACTAATAATTATTTTCGTATCAAAAAGAGGCGGAAAATATGTATGTATCGGTGAGACTTCTTCAGCGGTTACGGCTCGTATTTACGATTGCAAATATCGATTTTGGTGACAAAATTACGTTCCAAAATTATGTGGCTTTTATGCTTTTTCGGCGGTTAATGTACGATATGTTTATATGGGTGTGCTTAAAACTATGTGCACCAGATTGTCATAAGTGACATTTTTCTTTCAATATTTTTATTGTTGAAGTTCAAAAAAATTTAATTATACAACAAAAAAGCAGTCGCTAGGACTTTGACAGAGACGAAAAAAATATATTAGCTGATTTTTTTTTTTTTTTTGGATTAAGTATTTACTGATATTTTCAACTCAATTTAGATCCGCAGAGAGTGTTGGGAAAATGTTCATACTATTGAGAAAAAAATTTTTTTTCAGTTACATAAGGTATTTTCCGACAACAAAATTTAATGGCAACTGGGAGTGTTACTTAGATATATAATAAATTATTTTTTATTTATTCCTACAATACCTAAATTAGATCCAATTAATAAAAAAAAACAAGTAAGAGTGCTATATTCGGCTGTGCCGAATCTTATATACCCTTTACCAAAGTGCGTTTATGTAGTATAGAGATACATACTCAAGCACATACTTACTTTTATGTACAAAGAAAAAAATAATAATTTTTAAACCCTAGAATCATAATTTTAGATTTTTCTGATTACTTATACCAATCTAGTAGTTCTTAAAAAAATATAGAAAGTGTGTTAAGTGAAAAAAAGGAAATTAAAAAAAAATGTTTTAATTAGTTACTTTAATGTCTAGAAAAAAAATCATAGTTTCCAGCTCTGGAGCTGTGCCTTTTATTTTTATAATTTTCTATACCAAACTTTTCTTTCCAAAACGTAAAATATATATAATTTATAAAGGATAAGATAAAAATTAATTAGACTTAGTTACTTTTATATATCAAAAAAGTGTAAGTGTCCCAACCCTGAACTCATCTTTTTTGATTTTTCTGATTTCTTACACCAATCTCTTTCTTTTAAGAATTTAAGAAATGTTTAATTTATAGAAAAAAAGGAAAAATTTGTTTTAGTAACTTACTTTTGTAGAAAAAGTTAAAGTTTTCCAACCCTGGAATTTTTTTTTAATTTTTTTAATTGTTTTTTTTTATTTGAAATACCAATTTTATTCGTTATCAAGCATAAAATAATTTTATTTAATAAAAATAGATAAAAATTAGTTTTCGGTAGTTTATTTTTTATATCACAAAGAATCCTCCTTTTTGGTGTTTTTTTTTTTTTTTTTGATTTCTTACACCATCTTTTTTTTAAGAATATAAGATATGTTTAATTTATAGTAAAAAGAACAAATTTGTTTTAATAAGTTACTTTTGTATAAAAAATAAGATTTTCCAACCCTGGAAACGTCGTTTTAATTTTTTTTTTATTTTGAAATACTGAAGTATAAAATAAGTTTATTTTATTAAAAAAAATTAGTTTTCGGTAGCTAATTTTTTATATCACAAAAAGTGTGGATTTTCCAACCCTGAAATCAAACTTTTTAATTTTTCTGATTTCTTATACTAATCTATTTCTTTTAAGAATATAAGATATCTTTAATTTATAGAAAAAAAGGAAAATTTTGCTTTAGTAAGTTACTTTTGTATAATAAAAGTTAAAGTTTTCCAACCCTGCAAACATCTTTTTAATTCTAGAAGGTTAATCTTTATTCTGAAATACCAATTTTATTCGTACTAAAGTATAAAATAAGTTCATTTAATAAAAAAAATAAAAATTAATTTTCGGTAGTTAATTTTTTATATCACAAAAAGTTTCAGTTTCCCAACCCTGGAATCATCCTTTTTGATTTTTCTGATTTCTAACATCAATTTCTTTCTTTAAAAACATTAGATATGTTTAATTCATAGAAAAAAAAGGAAAAATTTGTTTTAGTAAGTTACTTTTGGATAAGAAAAAAAGTTAAAGTTTTCCAACCCTGGAAACATCTTATTAATTTTTTGAAGTTTAATTTTTTATTTGAAATACCAATTTTATTCGTGGTGAAGTATAAAATAAGTTTATTTAATAAAAATAATTAAAAAATTAGTTTACGGTAGTTAATTGTATATATCACAAAAATCGTAGGTTTTCCAGCCCTGGAATCATCCTTTTTGTTTTTCTGATTTATTACATCAATCTCTTCCTTTTAAGAACATTAGATATGTTTAAGTTATAGAAAAAAGGA
The DNA here is from genome assembly GCA_949987645.1 of Tachina grossa. Classification (NCBI taxonomy): domain Eukaryota; kingdom Metazoa; phylum Arthropoda; class Insecta; order Diptera; family Tachinidae; genus Tachina; species Tachina grossa. Next base: position 60,829,971 of record OX465278.1, on the reverse strand, counting down.
AAAATTTGTTTTAGTAAGTTACTTTTGTAAAAGAAAAAAGTTAAAGTTTTGCAACCCTGGAAACATCTTATTAATTTTTTGAAGTTTAATTTTTTATTTGAAATACCAATTTTATTCATGGTGAAGTATAAAATAAGTTTATTTTATAAAAATAATTAAAAAATTAATTTACGGTAGTTAATTGTATATATCACAAAAATCGTAGGTTTTCCAACGCTGGAATCATCCTTTTTGTTTTTCTGGTTTCTTACTTCAATCTCCTTCTTTTAAGGGCATTACATATGTTTAGTTTATAGAAAAAAAAGGAAAAATTTGTGTTAGTAAGTTACTTTTGCATAACAAAAAAAGTTAAGGTTTTCCAACCCTGGAAACGTCTTTTTTATTTTTTTAATTTTTTTCAGTTAGAAATACCAATTTTATTCCTACTGAAGTATAAAATAAGTTTATTTAATAAAAAATTATTAAAAACTAGTTTTCGGTAGTTATTTTGTATGGCAAAATGAAGTTTAAGTCTCCCAGCTCTGAAACCGTCTGCTCGATTTTGCTGATTTTCAATACCAATCTTATTTCGACAATTTCTGATCCACCAGTTCAAGAACAAAGTCTCTAGCTTTTCTGGGAGCTTCGGAAAACCGATTTCACGTACAGACAGACGAACAGACGGACAGACGGACAGACCGACATCGCTTATTCGCCTTCCGTATGCATAAGGATCCAGAATATATATACTTTATAGCTCGCTTATTAATATTCTAGAAATTACAAACGGAATGACAAACCTATATATACCATCTTACCATTTTTTGGTGGAGGGTATAAAAATCAAGTTCAATAAATTGAAAGTGATAAATAGGGAAAGGATTTTCATGTAAATACATGTTTTCTATCGTTGGTGTTAGATCAACGTAAATAAAATAATATTTGCAAATCAACAAATTTGTGACAAAATGTCATCGATTCGTTAGTGCATATTTTATAATAAATACATATTTTTGCATAATTTAAAATAAATGTATATGTTTAATACATTTTTTAGTTTTTTCATGTTATAAATCTATTTTTTTTTTTTAAGTTTAAAATTTTTAAACGCACTAATAATCCCAAATTAATATTTTACTTATGAAGTAAAATATTTTTTATTAAAAATACATTGAAATTGAGCTTCTCATTTGTTTAAATGAAAGTTTATAATATAATAACTCTAGTTGTTCTAAGAAGCTTTGGGTAAAGGTTCCCTGATGATCTGCATTAGCAACAGTGAAATGCGCATAGGATACAGCTAAGCCCCTCAATAATCAATTTCAATGTATTTTTAATAAAAAAATATTTTACTTAATAAGTAAAATATTAATTTGGGATTATTAGTGCGTTTAAAAATTTTAAACTTAAATTGTAGCAATTCCCATAAAAAATGCTAACTAATTTTTTTTATTAGTTGTAAAGTATTTAAAAGCTGCAGTTTTTACGACTGTGTAAGAACAAAAAAAACGAGAAAAATTTACGATCTTATTTTTTATGATATTGTTCGATATACCTTGGGTAAAGTCAAGAATACCAATACCATTGAAAATTAAAATAAAAAAATAAAAATAGTATGGGATAAAAGCCCTTTTAAACCCAAAAATGTTTGTGTAATTTTTTTTCAGCGCTCTCTACTAGTTCCGCATTAATTTCATGTGGATATAAAATGTTTTTGAAAGCACCTTTGCGTGTTTCAGCCTTTAATGAAAAATATCAAATGTATCATACGTATACATCCTATAGTAACTAGATGGGGAACGTGGCAGAAGTCTGCCGGATACTAAATTTCTATTAAAAGTATTCGACAGCCTTCTGCCTAATTTTCTGTCTTGTTCACACTATAGGCCAATTAGAGGCTTTCGTTACTCTAACACATCAATTAGAAATAGTTATACAAAAAAATTATGAACTTAATATATATATATATATGTATATATGCAACAAATTGGATCAATAGTTTATAGTTCTAAGAACGAAAATTTAGAAACTGAATATTCCTCAAACGAAATAGCAGCATTTAGGTACGCACCAATAACTTCTGCTGACGCGGAACATTCATTTTTATTACATAAAATTTTTTCAGAAAAAAATCTTCAAAGATCTATATTTGACAATTAAAAGAAAAAATTTATTCACTCATGTACGTAAATAAAAGTTCGATGGAACTTGCTAAATATTTATTAAGAAGGCATTGAAGCTGAGCTTTTTATGATTTTTAAGTTTTTAATGACAAAATGTTTGTAATGAAGGTAATTTTTTTAAGTTTTTAATGTTAATAAATGTTGAAAAAAGTTGATAAATGCATATTTTCTTAGTTTTAAATACATATTTTTATATTTCTACTGCATATTTTATGTACATAAAACGTGCTTTTAAATGCATGAAAATCCTTTCCCTAGTGATAACAAATTTATTCTGAATTGTATATAAAACGATTCACAACCCAATGCAGCATTAACAAGTATCAGTGCTATATTCGGCTGTCCCGAATCTTATATACCCTTAAACGAGTAAAGATCTTCTTAAAACATGAAATATGTTTAACTGAACAAACATTTTTTTGGTAATTTTTTTACCCAAAATAATTTTTATTTTTTCAATTTCCAACCCTGGAACAATAGTTTAGATTTTTCTGGTTTTTAATATGTACTAATTAATATCTTTCTAAAATATAGAATATATTTAATTAACAACGAAATAATTAGTTTAATATATTAGAAAAACTGTAAGTTTCCCAATTCTGGAATCATCCTTTAAGATTTTTCTGATTCCTTATACTTCAAAAAAAAAAAAAATACATAAAATATGTTAAGTGAACAAAGAAATAAGGAAATTAGTTAGTTTTATATTTAAAAAAAAATAAAATGAAATTTTCCAGCTCTGGAGCTGTGGCTTTTATTTTTTTTAATTTTCTATACCAAACTGTTATTTCAAAACATAACATATATTTAATTTATAAAGAAACCAGAACTTAATTAGACCTAGTTGCTGTGATATATAACAAAAAGTGTAAGTTTCCCAACCCTGGAATCATCTTTTTAGATTTTTTCTGATTTCTTACACCAATCTATTTCTTTTAGGAATGCAAGATATGTTTAATTTCTGTGGCAATAATTAAAAAGTGCTTAAGTCATATTTAACTGTTTTGGACTTTATGTAAATATTACATGACGAACTCAAGAGTTATGTCACTAGTGAAGAATTTTTTAGATAACAAATCGATCTCACTTCAAATATATTATTTTATTATGTTAACATCTTTTTTAAGTATGGGCATACCTATGCACGTTTTGGTTTAGCTTTCGCTCTAATAAATTAAAAGAAAATTAATAATTTATTGAAAAATAGCATAAAGGCTCACAAGTTTATGTATGTACAGCAATATGTCTATAAACATATCTATCCTTATTAATCGACATTGCTTAGACTTCTCTTTGAGACACGCAAAATTTACTTTGCAAAGTCTTAATTCAGCTGGGTAAAAGAAAGAGGTAGAATGCCTTTCTTTTTCTGTCTTTCTCCCAGCTGAATTGAGAATTTTAAAAGTAAAATTTGCGTGTCTTAAAGGGATGATAAAAAAACGTTTTATTTTTGTCACACTTAGGCCAGTGATTCTCTCAGATACATATCAGGGAATGGCAATGATTACTCAAAAAAATATACATAAGTAAATAGTCTAATTTTAATACTGCATACAATCATAATTGTAGCGCAAACAATAATAACTATAGCCGATTCTAACATAGAAAATCTTCTCTACTTCATTTATACGAAAAACTAAAATACGTTACAACTAAAAATTAAAAGGCACACTCATATCAACCGCATCGACTATATATCATACTTATAGTCTGAGTATGCTTATACTCAGGCTATGGACATTTAATCTGACAAAAACAAAAATACGCTGATACTCGGAATATTTTTCATCTCTACTGAAAATTTTAAAATTTTGAGTTAATAACCTCTTGTTGATTAAGTGTGATTTATGTATAAGAAATGGAATGGAAAGTGTGTGTATGTGTGTGTGTGTGTGTGGCTGTTTGAAAACATATTTTGTGTGTGTGTGTGTGTAAATAAAATAGCCCTTTATATACGCATATGTAGCTAATTATAGCCAGAATATTTTAATACTCATGAGTGTGATTCGAACTAACACAGTCTATAAATTTTAGTTATAGTTGTTTGTGCTGCGTACTTTAAAAACTGTGTATATATAGTATATAGTAATGTGTGTTTTTTATTGAGGTATAGAACTTTAAGTTGGCATCACTTTTTTAACTGGCGGCCATTTTGTCAGCTGTCAAGTGATTAATATTTAGTTTGGTTTGCCATTTCATCATGAACAGGTTGACAAAAGAACAACGCTTGCAAATCGTGCAAATTTATTTCGAAAATAATGGTTCAGTTCGCGAAGTTTACCGCAAGCTCCGTCCATTTTATGGTCGACATAATCGTCCATCAGAGCAATTAATTCGGTTAACCATGGATCGTTTTCGCACTACGTTTACTCTATGTGATAATACGCATCCGCAGAGACGTCGAACAGTGCGCACCGAGGAAACAATTGCCGCTGTAGAGCAAAGTGTTGAAGAGGACCCGAATGAATCGATTCGCCACCGTGCACAGCAATTGGAGCTTTGTCCATCAACTTTATGGAAGATTTTGCGCAAAGATCTTGGCTTGCGACCTTACAAGATCCAGCTTGTGCAAGAATTAAAGCCGCGAGACCATGCAATGCGTCGTGATTTTGGTGTATGGGCCGAAAATGAGATTGATCTCGATGCTGATTTTCATCGCAAAATTTTGTTCAGTGATAAGGCTCATTTTTGGTTGAATGGCTACGTCAACAAGCAAAATTGCCGCATTTGGAGTGAAGAGAATCCACATGAGACCCTTGAGACGCCATTACATCCACAAAAACTGACTGTTTGGTGTACTCTATGGGCTGGTGGAGTCATTGGGCCATACTTCTTCCGAAATAATGCTGGAGAGTCAGTTACCGTTAATGGAGACCGGTATAGAGCCATGATAACCGACTATTTTGTTCCCGAATTGGATGGCATGAATGTGGATGAGTTGTGGTTCCAACAAGACGGCGCTACATGCCACACAGCGCACGTCACAATCGATTTATTGAAGGAAACATTCGATGAGCGCATAATTTCGCGGAATGGACCTGTCAATTGGCCACCAAGATCGTGTGATTTGACACCATTGGATTATTTTCTTTGGGGATATGTGAAGTCGCTCGTCTACGCCAACAAACCAGAAACGTTAGGGGACTTGGAAGCCAACATTCGTGGCGTTATTGCCAACATACGGCCCCATATGCTCGAAAAAGTGGTTGAAAATTGGACCTGTAGAATTGGCTTTATTCGAGCCAGCCGCGGCGGCCACATGCCCGAAATCATATTTAAACATTAATGGCATAAAATTATCCTTCCAATAATGGAACATTAAAACGATTTTCTTGTGTTTTATTTCAATTCGAAGTTCTATGCCTCTAAAAAAAACACCCATTAGTTGAATGTTTATAGTTATGCGCATTCAGTTGAAAATCAATGCGTGTTTTTGTATCGGACCGTGTTTTTTATCTTTAGCTGTACTTAAAACCATACTATTGTCATTCTCTGGAACATATTGTTACGTAAAAATATTCCTACAGGGTTAATGCAAAGAACTATCTAGATTCTAGAAGTATTTAACTAAAGCACTAAACCAGTAACCCGCAAGCCATAGCACAATTGTGCGGATGAAAATCACATACATGCTTATGCTCAGTGATGCCAACTTTTGAGACTCAAAACGCGTAAAAATTTTTGAAAAAGAAAAGGCTAAATTTGAAAAAATATTCAAAAATAAAAAAAAATAGTAAAATTTTTTGAAAAAGCGCGAAAAGGGACTAGCATTAAAATGTTTCTGTTGAAAATAGAAACATCAAATCAATTTTTGTAAAGTAATTTATTAGAATATAAATAACTATCATGAGATCAACACATACATACCCAGCAAAAAATTTCAAAAAAGGTAATCGAGCATTTTTGGTGGAGTCACTTCCCTACTGGATTACCAACTTAATGATTTTAACAAGGCGTGAGACTAAAATAATCGATTCTTGAGAAGTACTAACTTTTTTTTTTATTTGTCAACATTTCACGTAATCTATTTCGTCTAAAAAAATCATTCTCTTCATTTAGCAACTTGCACGTCATTTTTTTAAATTTTAGGTAATGTGATTTGTAAACGAGTAATGAAAATTGGCAATCAGAAAAGTAAGTCATTATATGGCAAGTAGTTCTAATGGTAATGTGTAATTTTTTGCTGGGTAGCTTGAGAGCTTCAATATTGTACATATTTCATATACATTTCATATTATGTACATTTCAATAAGGTATCCCAGCAAAAAAATAATCGAGATTTCGAAGCAATTGCTTCTAAATTGCTTATTATTAAAAGTCTCTTTTGCATTTTTATACCTTCTTTTTCTGTTTTTTTTTCTATTTTGGCTTCTTATATCCCTTCCATAAAAACATTTTGGAAGGTGTAGTTTAATATAACACAAAAATAAGCGCTTCGGAAGCGCGGAAAATTATACAGTGCATCGCCTCTGCCTTAAGAGGATGCAATAACGTAAGCGAATGACGAAATTTAACACAAACACTACGAAGTCAGTCGGCTGTTTATATTCAAACTCAAAGTTTTTTATAGATCATCCTCTCTCGCTTACCTGTATACAAAATTGAGTTGTGTACAATAATAAATATGTGCTTCGGTAGTTCAGTGGGTAGTGTTCTAGCCTAACATACGGAAATCCTGGGATCGACTAAAATCACATTTTAGATCGACGTGACAGAGCTTCTACGCGAGGAATCCCATATGAATATCATTCAAAATTTCATGCATCGGGTAAGCGCTTGCATAGAAAAAAAAAACACTTATATAGGTGCTTCCAGCAAAGCACCATTTTTTGCTGGGACGTACATACGCAGATTAAATAGTTAGCATATACATACATATATAATAGAAATATATGTACATACATATTTATGTTTACATATGTAAGTAGATACATTTAAAATTGGCAGTTATTAAATAAAATTTTGATTTCTCGCTCTTCCAAAAACATACATTATTTGTTTTAGGCTGTACTGCATAACTTTCAAGGCATAAAAAATTTGGAAGAAATAAAAGATTACTCTATATTATTCTTCTTTTTTAAATTGGTAAAGCAATATCGACTTTTTACTCATTTTATTTTGCTAGATTAAAGGAAGAAAAAGTTCGCAAAAGTTTAAATGTAGCCATATAGAGCAAAAACTAAAAAGAGGCTAAAAGGGCTGAGAGATTATTGTAAAAAGTGCTAGGTTTGCGCCTTTTTTAGTTTGGGGCTAAAAAATTTTTTTTTTTGCTTTTTGACTGACTGAAAACGGGCTAAATCTAGCCCTAAAAGGGCTAAGTTGGCATCATTGCTTATGCTCTTCGATTTAGTCGTTACTGAGCTGGCGACGAATTAAGTTGTGCACGCATGTATTAATTTGTTCCTGGTTTTTTGTTTAGTTTTTTTGAGCACACGGAACGAAATTAAAGTTAAAATTTAATAAATTTGTACAGCAACAAAATATTTAAATAATTATGGAAGCTAAGAAATATTTCGTGATAGAACATGCTTTTTGCAATATGCAATGCATTTTATGTTATGAAACAGTTAAAAATAAGACATTTTAATAGTATCCACAAATAAATTTTTAATTTGGAATTTATACACTCATTGTTGAATAGATTATTAGACTTTTAGTTTTTAGTTAAGTTTTTGAATAAATTGCTTATTTACAAAAAAAAAAAAAAAAAAAAATTCAAACAATAACCACATCATGTATTTTAAATTAGAGAACTTTTCTTCACAAAACGTACACACATATTCACGTGCAAACACTATAGCAACAACAATAATTGTGTACATAGCTACAGACATTCACACATACAAATAAAAGCGCGAGCACTTATGGTAACCACCATGTACTACCAGTAGTACACCGCATTGCCAACATAAGAGTCGTTACTTTGAAATTCAAAAATAACGGCCAATCGAATTATCTACGAACGCCTAGAAGCAGTAACATGAATTTTCCCGATTGTGCTAGAGGACTGTTTGAACATCTGGCTACCAATAGTGAATGACAATACAGATGGCAACATGCCTAGATGCCATTTGACATTACTAAGTACAGACATGTCATTGCGCCATCTATCGGGCGAACATTCGTGAACCGGATTCTGTACTATTATGCTATAAACACAATCAAAGGCTACCGACCATTGACTACCGACTACAAAAGTAGCTGGCTACAAAAATAGCCAAGTCGCCAGCTACTTAATTCTTTTAACGACTACCGACCACTAACTACAAAAGATAAACATCTGTTTTGACATATGTATTAAATTTAACCAAAACAAAACAAACTTGATTTTTTTAAGTGAATTTGTGTGAAAAAAAAATTTCAAATGTCTCAAGAAAATTTAATTAACTTTATAAGTACTATTGCTACTATTGCTTGATTATTATTTTTCAATGGTGCCACTATAATAGTTTTTCGCGTTTTTAATAGCGATATTTAATGTATTGCGTTTTTAAAACCACCATTTCATGCATTTATTGTATTGGCAGCACTAATCTGTTTTTGTAGCCAAGAAAAATAGAAATTAGCCTAAGTTCGCTACGGGCTACAAAAGTAGCCGTGTAGTCGGTAGTCGAGTAGCGGCTAAAAGAATTATTCTCACAAGCATGCATGTATTCTATTTTTGACATCTTGTAGTCGATGGTCGGTGGACTTGATTGTGTTTATAGCATAAAAAGAGGCAGCATGTGCGAGAACAGTTCAGTGCTAATCAGAAAGTAGTCGAGTTGACATCGTTAAGTCAGTGCTAATTAGAAATTAGTCGAGCCAGCTTCGTTGAAAGTTAAGACCTCATAAGGTGGAAAATAACGTTAAAAAGTACTTAAGTAAAGACAAGTTGTAATTTGCTTAGTTAAGAATAAAAGGAAGAACAGTAGCAAATAAAAAGTGTGTGTTATTTATTTTTATTTTTGAGCAATCAAAAGAACTCACACGTTTAATAAAATTTAAACGTAACAATATATAAAATTCAGTCTCTGTCAAATTACTTATTTAAACAAGGAAGGCTTTGAAACTGGTAGCAATTAAGTGGAAATGTTGAAATGCATATTGCGCATTAAAACGGGAACTCATTTAAGCGTTAGAACTTAAGTGGAACTATTGTATTCACAATTTTTGCCAAAAGGTGTACATACGAGTTCTTCAGCTTAAGCACAGACTGGAGCTTATTTATTGTATTCAAAGATTAACAGTGGAATTTTGTGTCAGATTGTATGTGACCCATAATGTATTTCTTTAAAGGTACTTATTTGACCCATTTTTACGAAAGCGACCAAGCATGATCATATACAAATTAAACGTTCACTTATCAAACTATACATGTTTCTTAATAAGTATAATTATAATTTTCAATATATTTCTTTCATGCAGGAGAATACTTACTTTTAAGCGTTCAAGTCGATTTTAAGAAATTTTTTTCTTTTACAGTTAAATTCAGAAATTATCAGTTTAATTTAATTTTTTTAAGCAAACATCGTTCTACACACTATTAGTAATAAATTTAAGTTGAAATATACCAAAGTATATCCTCAATTAAGCTATTATTCCAAATGAGATTATAAGTCTAAAGAAGATAAATCGCAAGTCATAGTGCTATAACTTCCTGAAAAATCACACAAATTGGTTCAGATTTTGATTAGGGGTACTTTCGAATATGGAGATGACGGAGGCACCATTAACTTAAAATCAGCTTATCTCAACTTAAGCACTTTTTCCTTTTTGCCACAGATTTATAGAGAAAAATTAAAAATTATTTAAGCAGGTTATTTTTGTATAGGAAAAAAAGTTAAAGTTTTCCAAACCTGGAAACGTCTTTTTTATTTATTTTTTATTTTAATACTAATTCTCTATGTTCTGAAACATAAAGTAAGTTTTAAAAAAAAATCGAATTTAAGCTTTCCAGCTCTGAAGCCGTTTGGTCGATTTTGCATATTTTGAATACTAGTCTAAGCTTTTCTGTGAGCTTCGGAAAACTGATTTCACTTACATTAGACCGACAGACGGACGAACGGACGGACGGACATACATCGCTCAGTCGTCTTCCCTATTCATAAGAACCCAGAATATATACATATACTTTATGGGTCGCATATGAATATTGTGAAAATTACACACAGAATGACAAACCTATACATACTCTCTACCATTTCTGATGAGGGTTATATTTAATATATGCAACTTATTTAATTCGATTGAAAAGTCTGCTTTTTGCCGCTTATGCCAATTTAGCAACCAGGCATCGTTATTTGTACATTAAAACAAAGTTATTAAGATCTTTTTGCTAAAGACTAATATTTATCATTTGTATCGATGGTCAGCTTTTGATTGAAAATCTTAAACAGCTGAAAGATGAACGAACGTCCGATAAAACAAATACGAGCGAATTGTTGGATGGTTGCTGTGCTAAAATAAATAAACATTTGTTGTACTTCTTATTCTAACCTGGCTTGTTGGTTTTGACGATGATTTATTGCTGAAGATCACTACAATTTAACGGATAATTGATTGCTTTCATGCCAGAACATGAATTACAATTTTTAACATGATTACTAAACACAAAACACAAGTGGAAGAAATAAATTTACGAATTGAAGTAACGACACCAATTAAGAGTCTATTTTAAATGGCCATTATTTAATCGTGATGAAAAAAAAATTTGAGAATACTTCAAGAAAAAACAATAACATTGACACGGGTTAAATTTTGGTATAATTTTCATCAGTTACACTGTGTTACAACTTAAAACAAAATTTGAAAGTTACAAATAAATGATTGTGAAGCAAATTATGTGCTTACTGTTTTTTTTTTTTTAATAAAAGTTTTCATAAAATAAAGATGTGTTAAGCGGCCCATCCATTATACAATATTATTGCAAATGTTGTTGTACATATTATTGTCGTTTTGACCTATACTATGCAATAAATGGCACAATATTTTCAAAGAAAATGGCAGTGAAAAAGTAAACAAAATTGAAAAATGTTACCACCACATTACACAATTGTCTTGATTGTACAATAAAAATCAAAAGTCTTTTGATATTTGCCAATATAATATACCACCTTCGAGAATATGATATACAACTTTGCAATATTATTATACAATACCAAAAATTGCACAATTATATTGCAAGTGTGTGTACCGCTTTACATGTGTGATTGTTTTGGAGTGTATATTTCTTCAACCTTTTTTTTCGTGTTTATTTAAGTTACTGATTTTAAAATATTATCAACATGAGTAAACAAAATACATATTTTTATGCTATTATCTATTGAAAACCTTCATTTAATCGCATTCAGGAATTGCAAATAAAATAAAAGCCACACGTGCAGTTACAATTGAGTGGGAACACTTTATTCCCCAACACTATTCGTAACACAAGCCTGACATCGATGTGCACTAGACCCCTGCACAAGACCACTTACAAGAACTTTTAATACATGAGGGATTTTACAAATGCTTTACTACAGCGAAATTTTCTAAAACAAACGCTAAACAACACTGTTGGCAACACATTTGTTTCAGTTATTTCAGGTATAGGAATTAAGAAGAAAATACTTCGTGACGGAAGATTTTGTGATGTTTGCTTCTTCATACGCATGGGCGCGTGTACAAACGTCATGCATGAACATATGCACACACGTTGTATGTATGATCCCTGCAGAAAATGCGAACAGTGAAATTGTAGTGATTTACTAGTGACATTGTAAGTAGCACCACTGACCAGGTGTACCCCAGCCAATGTAATTATCTATTGACATTTAACATTAGCTTGCCATTGAAAATCTACCACTAGACTGTAGCACTACTGACTAAGTAGTTATTTTGGGATCACATGGAGACATTGGCACCAAAGATTCGCAAGTAAACTTTAAGAGCTGTAGTCTACAATATCGATATTTCCTCGCTCTATGTCAATAGTAAAATTGTAATGATTTTTTAGTGACATTGTCAATAGTGCTACTGACAGATTCCAGCCAATTTTGCTGACTCTCTTATTTTACGACCATATGGATACATTTTAACCAAAGATTCATTAGTATATTTTAGTGAACCTCGCCTACAATTTTATAAGGTTTTGGGCAACAAACTTAACATAATACATAGGTATTTTTTTAACATTATTGCACATCAAAAAAAATAAATTCAGTAAAGTGCGAATCTGACTCGCGCACAAAGGGTTCCGTACGAACACTAGATATGTAATTTAATACAAACTTCATCCTATATAATATATATTTAGTTGTGGAATTTTTTTCGTTTTTGTGATCTTTTCGGTTATTTTTTGTTTTGGCGGTTTTTGCGTTTTTTCAGTTTTGGCGATTTTTTTAAGTTTTGGCTCTTTTTTTAGTTTTAGCACTTTATTTTCCTCTTTTTGGCGATTTTTTTCGATTTTTGGCATATCTTCATTTTGGCGATTTTTTATTTTTGGCGATTTTTTTCATTTTTGCGATTTTTTTTTATTTAAATATTTTTTTTTATTTTGGCGACATTTTCGCGTTTTGGCGATTTTTTCGATTTTCGCGTTTTTTTTCATTTTAGCGTTTTTTTTTCATTTTGGCGATTTTTTCGAATTTGGCGATTTATGTTAGTTCTAGAATTTTTTTTTTAATTTTGGCGATTTTTTTCATTTTGGCGATTTTTTTTTTTACTTTTGGCAATTTTTTTTTGGTTCGGCGATTTTATAATTTTCGGTTTTTTTAGTCTTGCCGTTTTTGAAAATTTCAAGTTTTTGGCTCCTTTTTTAATTTTGACACTTTATTTTCTTGTTTTGGCGATTTTTTTCGGTATTAGGCGTTTTTTCATTTTGGCGATCCTTTTTTATTTTTGGCGATTTTTTTTTCATTTTTGCGATTTTTTTATATAATCTTTTTTTTAGTTTTGGCGACATTTTCGCGTTTTGGCGATTTTTTCGATTTTTTGCGTTTTTTTTTATTTTGGCGTTTTTTTTTAATTTTGGCGATTTTTTTGAATTTGCCGATTTATTTTAGTGTTAGAAATTTTTTCTTAATTTTGGCGATTTTTTTCGTTTTGGCGATTTTTTTTTAATTTTTGGCAATTTTTTTTTTTGGTTTGGCGATTTTATAATTTTCAGTTTTTTTAGTTTTACGGTTTTTGAAAATTTCAAGTGTTTGCCTCTAACGGTTTCCAAGATATAGCAAATTGTCAAAATTACATAATCAAAATTGCATTAACTGATGGACCACCCACCCTTTAATTTTAATTTTTTTAAATTTTAGTGTTAATTGTTGTTGTCTGTATAAAAATACACTAATTTTACAAATTTCAAGTTTCAATATACAATTGTATGTATATTACATGGGATTTTAAAATTTTTCGTTGCTCGTTTTGGAACACCCTTTAGTTTTTAACTCTCATGTATTTGATGTTGTAGTGGCCAAATGTCTACATATTGTGTCCAAATTTTAAGTCCGTAGCTCTTACGGTTCATTTTCACCTTTGGTGTACGGAAATATACAGAAAAATAACCGGCGGCGGCGAACCGTCGGCTTCGAGCCGGTCGACTTGCTTCTCTGCTTGGTATTGCTTCTTTCAAACACTAATACACTCATGCATAGCTCACACCGATTTGACAATGCAAAGAAATCTCAGCAAAGAAATCTCAGCAAAAGATTTTTACCCCCTAGCGTATAGATGTTTACACATCAAAAATAAAAACAAACTGTTGACGCGTTTATTGACCATTTCACCAGAAATATACTAGAACTGTTGTCTCTAACGTATCTCTAGTCGAGCAATAAAAGGAAAGTTGACTACAGTTCAACTAGTGAAATTGTCGCTAGAGAAAAGAGTGTTGACATAGAGACACGTGGTGCTAGGCTGACTAGAGGGATCTTTTATTTTTCTGCACATATACAAACGCACACACCCTCCCTTAAACACATACACACACAAACTCAAACGAACAATATGAAAAATAACAAGCATACACGCATCAACACTACTTCTTTTGATTGTTTGTTACGGACAAGAAGTCTTGGTGACATCGCTTGCTAACGCTCATATACACGAACTTCAATACATCTATCGAGCAAGACGTATTTGCATTTCAAGATTGTTTGCGCAGCCCTCTAATATGCACCACTTGACTCTCAAGTAATTTTTTTTCATCATGTGCTGCCTATCTATAATGCTGAAAGCTTACAAGAATTCTTATAATTTCAAATAAAATTTTTATGCTCAACATTTGTTGTTAATAAAATTTTCAAAGAACAAAATTTTAGTAATTGACAAACGTAAAGAAACATTCACATTTTAACCGTACACATCAAACTTTAGAAGTTTTAATTTTTTTTTATAAAATAACGTTTGCCACATTTCTTGTAACAATAAGTTTATTTTATTCGTTTTACAAGATTTAGTTGATTGCAGATGCTGATTGACTTTAAATCAAAAAACGATTTCAGTTGTTACTGTCAGCAAACTGTCACTACCAGGAAAAGCACAAGTCCTTCTACTTACAAATTTAGAAAAGATATTTTTAGTTAGATCACTGTTCCCGCTGGGAATCTGATCTAAGTAAAAAAGAAAAATGTTGTTTAAGATAGTAAAACTAAATAAGGTGGTCGGCTTTTTTCCGCTTAATAACAACTTTTGGACACAATTTAAAGACACACTCCCACATTAGCTAAAATAAGTACACTTAGAGAAAATTCAGTTAACAGGAAAAACTTTTTATAAAATAAAATATTTTGAATCAGAAATAATTTTTAGTCAGGCTTAAGTTCAGTAATTTCAATTCTTTTTATTGAATGAAATATTTTATTAATTAATGTGAGTTTCTAAAGAAGAGAAGAAAAATTAAATTAGACTTTTAAGCTGGGGGAAATACCGATATTTTTCTGTGCAGCAACGCACTTCATCAGCACCCTAGTCTATCTACTTGGGTAGAGATTGTTATTAACATCAGCTATTTAACGTAAATTCTAATGAAACGGAATGTGAGAAATGATTGTTGTGTACAATTATTGATTTACCTTTGGTAAATACATATGTAAGTATCAATATTTATTTCCCCTGTTTTTCCATATTTTCATTTTTCTATTTAGGTTAGCACGAAGTTATGTTACTCTACCTACGTATGTTTTAACTATTCTTGCTTATCTTTTACGATATATTTTGATATGAGTTAAATTTATTTTCAAATTGAAACATTTTCAAAGAACTAATGCGCAAGGGAAATAAATGAAAAAAAAATAGAATAAATAAATAGTTTCGAAATAAGGAAATTAATTTTTAACAAACAAACAGTGGCTCTATAGCCAAAAAAAATAAAAAATAAAAAAATATTGTTATAAATCCAAGTCCCATATTCCATTCCATAATGAAGTGGATCTCTTACGAAAAGATGAAGTAAGTCCCAGTGAAATAACGCCCAAAAATATATGAAATAACTTTTTTGTAAGCCTAGCTGCTGTTCAAAATAGAAAAGGAGCAGAAAATTTTTGCATCATATGTGGACATGTCGTGGAGCAAAAAGTGCTTGCATAAATGTTTTACAAAGTGAAGACACTATTGAACAAATAGTGGAAAAAGTTGAATGCAAAATTGTCAAATTATAGAAAATTGAAAAGATCAAAAATACAACTAAGTAAACCCCAAAATTTCTCGACATAATTAAATAATTCTAAAAAGGAACAAGGTCATTCTAAAATAAATTAAAATAAAGTGGTTATTATTGGGTATAATCGAATATGCCGAACGAAACTACATGTATCAATTTGATATTAGATCTGTTCGAGTATTTTTTCAGTAAAATCCAGTAATTGAGTAATATATCTTTTTCTAAAAAAAATTAATTCTAACTGCATTTATATCAAAATTTATATAAATTTTTGGAATTATGAATTTAAGCTCTGTTGTAATCTCTGTTTCATTCGGTGCAACAACATCACTACGTCCTGTATATCCAAAAGAAAACTATAATTTATCTGTGTTTACAATCAAAATGCAGTAATAACGAATAATAAATTCAAAGGCTATACTTTTTACCTCATTGGCAAATTGTGTTTGATTTGTATGTACGTCTGTATCCATAACAAATTTTTGACATTTTATAAAAAAAAGTATAGTGTATCGCAGTATTATGTAAACATTTATTCCTAAAGAATTTTTTTTTTTTAATTTTGTTCAGCAGAAAGGAACGGTGTTAAGAAAATTAATTTAATTAAAATTTTAATTTGTTTTACAGTTATGACTGTTCTTTACAGATTAATTTTATTTTTATCTCCAATTACTAAAAATTAATAACAACTCCTAACCAGCAGTCAACGAAAGACCATCGATAATAAGCTACATGGCACAAACCTTCGTTTATACTTATATCAGATATCAATATAAATATTAAACAAATATAAAAAAATCTTGACTAAAGATCTTCCTAAAACATGAAGTATGTTTAACTGAACAAAAAATAATTTTGGTTGTTTTTTACTAAAAAAGTTTTTTTTTCAATTTCCAACCCTGGAACCATAATTTAAATAGTTCTGGCTTTTAATATGTACTAATTTATATCTTTCTAAAATATAGAATTTATTTAAATACCAAGGAAATAATTAGTTTTATATATCAGAAAAAAAAGTAAGTTTCCCAACCCTGAAAGCATCCTTTGAGATTTTTCTGATTCCTTGTATTTAAAAAATATAAAAAATATATTAAACTAACAAAAAAATAAGGAAATTAGTTAGTTTAATATCAAAGAAAAGTTAAAATTGTCCAGCTCTGCACCTGTGGTTTTTATTTTTCTAATTTTCTATACCAAACTTTTCTTTCCAAAACATAAAATATATTTAATTTATAAAGAAAAAAAATTAATTATACCTAGTTACTAATATATTTATGTAACAAAATATGTGGGCACCCAACCCTGGGATCATACTTTTAGATCTTTCTGACTTCTTACACGAATCTATTTCTTTTAGGAATGTAAGATATGTTTAATTTATAGAGAAAAAAGCAAAAATTAGTCTTAGCAGGTTATTTTTATATAACAAAAAAGTTAAAGTTTTCCATCCCTGGAAACGTCTTTTTATTTTTAATACCAATTTTGTTCGTACTGAAACATAAAGTAAAGGTACGGTCACACTTGTCAAAAATTTACCCAAGAAAGCGTGACCAATAGGGTTTGCACAGCGATTATAATCGTAATCGTAATCGGGATTAATCGCACCTTTTAATCGTAATCGTAATCGAAGCCATTAATTGCTCATTTACGATTAAAATCTTTTCACTTTGTTAAGCAAAGAATTTATGCCAAATTTGCAAAGAGGACAAATTAAACTCATAAAAAATTAAAATTAAAATTTTTAATACAAAATATATACATTTGGGATAAATATGTCTAAATATTTGCATTTCATTGGCGCTTTAACAAATCGTCAGTAGATTTCAACCATATTTTCAAAAATCATTTGACAATTTACATAAGCTTTTTGGAAATTCCAATAAAATAACCAAGTAGGCTCAGAAACTGATACAAAACACAAAAAACGATTTATAATCGATGTGCATCTATTTTATTTTCCTACAATTTAATACAATAAAAATATTATAAGACAAAACGATAATTAAAATCCAAATTAAGCTCTTATGAAATTTATTATTTTATTTTATTCTATCTATTCTATTATTTATCTCCCAATTTTATTTCAAAAACGTCGTAATATCTCGAAAATTTCATTACGATTGACACAAATATTTTTCATTCGGTTGGCAGATAGGTGCAGTTTGTGCTATCTGGGGGTCCTCGCAATATTGCAAAAAAAAAACATAGATATACTAAAAAAGGATATAGTTATAGTAAGTGTCCGCACGTGATGAATTTTTATCATGATGAATGAACAACTTCGTATTAAAAAATGGTATAAAAAATACTGTTTTTCTATGAACTTTTTCATTCATTCATATATAAATTCATCAGATGTGGATACAAAATTAAATAAAAAATAAATTAAGAAAGTAGAAATATATTTCGTCCTAGACAAACTTTTCTATCAAAATATTGATTTACCATAATTCATATTGTTCTTGATACGCGTAAGAAAAAAATAGTTTTAGCTAGTTACTTGTATATGGCGAAATCAAGTTTAAGTTTTCCAGCTCTGAAGCCACCTGCTCAATTTTGCTGATTTTCAATACCAATCTGTTTTGGACCGTTTCTGATACACCAGTCTAAGACCGAAGTCAGTAGCTTTTCTGGGAGCTTCGGAAAACCGATTTCACGTACATCAGACCGACAGACGGACGGGCGGAAGGGCATCGCTTATTCATCTTTCCTATGCATAAGGATCCAGAATATATACACATACTTTATGGGTCACATATGAACATTGTGAAAATCACACACGGAATGAGAAAGCTATTCATACCCTTTACCGCTTTGGGTGAAGGGTATAATTAATATATACAACTTATTTATTTCACCTGAAAAATCTGCTTTTTAACGCTTATGAAGCGATTTGGAAAAGTAGTTGAATTTAGCAAATTCAAAAGTTGTACGGAACTCTATGCAAACACAACTCGTACGTTGAGAAAATTTATTAAAAACAGTAGTATCCAAGGCAACGCTGCTAGCACAAAATGAATTTCATAAATTAAAACGTATCGTGCATGTATAAGAACGTATGTATATGGTTAACCCTTATTTGTATGATGTTGACAATTGTCTACATTCCAGTTTTACTTGAGTTTATTATTTAGTTCGCACTTATAAAAGTTCACTGCTGAGTACACTCAATCATGGTAGATGCATTTTAACCGCACTTGAGCGTTATGCATTGCAGTTTAATACGTAGCGGATATGTATGTAAGAAAGTTTATTTTAAAAAACTTCGTATGCTTTATATTAAGTCTATGTATATTAGAGAGCTGCGTAAACAGTCTTAAAATGTAAAAATGTCATGATTTTTAAAACCAATAATAAATGCTGTAGTACTACCCAGCTAGCATTTTGCGAGATTTCTGATCATAGATGAGTCGCTTACGACTCCCTTCCGCGATTAAAATGATAAAATATGAGCTCATTTTCTGATCATAAATGACTCCCTTGTCGGGAGAAAATGGTACCCTAGCCGCGACTCATCTGGAAGAGTCTTTTATATTTAGATGGGGTTGATTGCTAATTGTTTGTTCTTGTCGCTCTTCTTATTAGTATTTATCAAAATACCAATACTAATAAATACTTTTAAAGGAGAAGAGCTGAAATGTGTTAAACCGTGATCACAGTCACTGTCTAATTTCACTGCTGTTCTTCTTATTAGATTTTCTCAAAATAACAGAACTGTTAAAAATAAAATATGTACTGCTAAACTGTGATCACAATCACAGTTTAAAAGAACAGTGATTTAGAAATCACGCACAAAGTATACAGAGGTGAAGAAAGTGAGTGATTAAAAAAGCTAAAGCCAGCTATGACACGGGTTCGGAGTAAATTTGTTATTAAGTTGTTAACAATATAATCAAAACAAACAAGAGAAAATGTATACTTTGTGAAATGAACAAAAGAACATTTTTACAAATTTAAATGAAAGATTTTGAAGTGTTGAACTAAAAAACACAATGTGTAAAAGTTTATTAGTGGTAAAAAAAAATAGTGATTAAAATTAGTTTCCAAATAATTACAGACTTCATTTTAAGTATTTTCATTAAAAAATATTAATTTTTACCCATTTACTTCCAAATAGTACATAGCGAATGAGACCACAAAGAATAAAATGAAAATACATTTGAACAAGTGAACATTTGTACAAAATTAAATAAAGGAATTTATTGTGTTGAATTAAAAAACAGAGTGTGAAAATAATTATTGGTATTAAAAAAGTTATTAAGATATGTTTTCAGATAATTCCTGATTTAAGTTTAAGCTTTTGCATTCATAAATATTAATTTTAACCTTTTAATTGCAAAAATCTCATCGCTAATGAGGACACAAAGTATAAAATGCAAAAACATTAAATCAAACACAACTACGAAAGAAGCATTAACGAAAGCACGGGTTCTCTGTGAGCGAGACGTCCAGAATCCGCAATTATCTTCAGTCTCGTGACATCTCCGTGTACTTTGTGAATCACGTTCCCAAGCAGCAAAGTTATAAAAAAAATTTAAGTTTTGCTCATCTCTAATACTCAATACTAATACTAATATTTAGTTATGAATTTATGTATGTATGTATGTTTATACATTTTATGACTTGTGAAGGGTATATCAGATTCGGCACAGCCGACTATAGCACTTTTAATTGTCCAACTTAAGAGAGGGAAAATTTTACACTTTCTTTAGCAAAGGAAACGGCACAAAAAGTACAATCATCAAAAATAATGGTCATCTTAAATACATACTCGTATATTTTTTTAAGTGTATTTATATTTATTTTAGCTCAAAGCAAAAGACTGCTGCCGGTACAGTACTGAGTGCAAGTTAGTGCAACAAAAGTTAAGGCACGAGTGTGTGTGTGTGTGTACTGCAAATTCCTCAAGTCTATACTAGGGTGATCGATTATTCGACTTTTTCGAGAAACCGGTTTTCGAATAGTTCGAATATTTGAAATTATGAAAAACCCGGTTTCGGTTTTTACAATTCAGGAAAAACCGGTCAATCGGTTCTTGTAAATAAGAAAACTATTGTACAAAAGTTTGGACTTCAAATTGCTTTATTAAAAAAAAGAGTTAACAGTTCATGTAAATATATACAGTTGGCAATAAATCTGAAAGAATCTAAACATTTACTACAAATGAAGACATTGTTCTTTTAAGCTTGACCATGCAATCAAGTAATTATTACACGACTTGAACTCAAATTCAATAGCTTCATTTGCGGTAAATGTTTTAGATTCTTCCGAGTTTAATATCAAATGTCGCTTTTCTAAGAATATATTAGACCATATTTGGATACCATTTGTTGACGGCTTGGTATCGTAAATCATAGAATTTTCAAACAAGTTGATGACCTCAAACATTTTTCACGTATTTTTCATATATTTTATGCCTGTATGTAGACTTTTTTCCTATGTACTTTGAATATTTTTGCTATTGTAGTTGTTGTTATAATTATTAATTTTTTTTTGTATAAACATATTTATTAGCACCTTTAATATTGGCATAATTAATTTTTTGAATTTCTTCCCAAGTCGTCTCAAACCCCAAAAATGATGGGTGTATGTAGAGTTTATTCCTTAATGGTACGAACATATGAATTTATGGACAAGGTGGATATCTACCTCTATGAATATATGAAATATGAAGCAAAATGTCAACAAAACTAAAACACACTTTTGGCAACTGGATTTTGACATCCATTGCACACCATAAAGCCAATATAATTCACCTCTGCTATCACCTCATAAAATAATTTCGCTAGAATTTCATGTTTCAGTAAATGTTGCCATACTCAAAAAATGCTTAGAGCTTTTACACTAAAAAAAATACTTAGGAAAATCAACAGAACACGTTGGTCTAAGTCTTAACACAGTAAAAACTAATTTTATTGCAAAATGTACTAATCGAAAAGTATTCGACTCAGCCGGTTTTTAAATTTAAAAAAAAACCGGACTATTCGACATTCGAAAAATCAACATTTTGAAAAAACCGACAAACGTATTGTGAAAAAACCGGGTTTTAAAACCGGTTGAAAAACCGAGTCGAACACCCTAGTCTATACAGACAACATTGTTAATAATAATAGATAATATTAAAATAAGTAGCACCCTCATTCCCTGAATGGGTTTGAGATTGTTTTTGCCTCTTTTTCTTTTACATTATTTTTACTTAACGAATCAATGGAAAAATATCACAAATTATGGCGTTTATTGGTACGTAACGGGCGTTACTTTCTAAAATATGCAGAAAAATAAATAATTTTTACACACATACGACGACGAAGTGCAAAAGAAAACAGAAACTTGCAAAAGTTTTATTTTCGATTTTCAATTCTTTCTTTAATAAATAGTTAAAACTAAAACATAATAAAATTAAAATTAAATATATAGTGTACTTATGTATGTATATCGATTTATTGTAACGTGGTAATCATAGATGTCAGTATGTTAAGTTATAATTTTTTTGGTTATTTTCATTTTCATACATATTTGTATGTTTATAGTGTTGTATGTATGTCTTTTTCAGTATGATATGATTTTCTTTAATTTTATTTGTAACTTTGGTATGGCTTGCATTACGTTGTATTTGTTTCTTTATTATTATTATTATTATTATTATTATTATTATGGTAGCAACAAGCTCCTCCAAATGTAACAAACTAAACAGAAATAAAATACATTCATAATATTTGTAGCCATATTTGTATAATAATTTAATGTTGCATGAGACCAAGAAAGCCAAAAAATTTTGTATAAAAAAAATATAACACAAACTGACAAACAAACGTTTCTTGAATTGTTGTTCGAAAAGCTATTACTAGAGCTGTTACTGCTGCTATTTATTTAATTTTTTTTTTTTTTTGGAATAGGAGTAGTTACCCCTCCTTTCAATACATTTAGACCATATCCATACAAGTGGAATTGTAACAATTTTTGCTTTGATTTTTTTTTCCTTCTTTAAATAATGACTGCTATTTATAAGCTTAAGTATTATGAGTTGGTCAGCAAGCTTGGCTTTAACTTAAAAGCAGTGTGTGTGGAAAAAAGTTTTACAAATAAATATTTTCACTGTTTTTGTACCTGAGTAAAACCGAAACAAATGTAGGGTCTTCTAATTGGCACCTCCGAGCTTTGACATTTGGTAGCGACCATATTGCTGCAGGCAGCTACATCGTTCGAACTGGATGTTATTTGCCAAAGGTCTGTCATACCTTAAACTTTTCAATTGACAGCTAAGTTGAAGTACAGGGTTTCTTATGAGCTCTGTCGCATTCAGTAGGTCTCCGTCAACGCAGAGTACAAAAGTTGAGCAACTTTTAGTTTTAAGAGTACGTTGAGTAGCTTTACAGCTATTAGTCGCTTTTTTAGGGTTCCGTATACAAAAAGTTAAAAAGGAACCCTATTGTTTTCGCTACGCTACATGAGAGTTAAAAATTAAAGAGTGTTCCAAAACGACCAACGAAAAATGTTAAAATACCATGTTATAGAAATATAATTATATGCATATAGTCACTTGAAATTTTTATTATACAGACTAAACAATTAACACTAAAATTAAAAAAAAATCAAAATTAAAGGGTGTTCTATCACTTAATATAATTATGACTATGTAATGTTGACAACTTGCTGTATCTTTAAAACCGTAGGAGGCAAACTTTTGATATTTTCAAAAACGCTAGAACTAAAAAATCCCAAAATTATAAAACCGCCAAGCTAAAAAAAATCTCTAAAAATCGAAAAAAATGCCCATCTAAAAAAAGCGCGAAACTAAAAAAATCTCTAAAAATAAAACAAATCGAAAAAAACCCGATAAAATCGATCAAATTAAAAAAAATCGCCAAAAATCTAAAAAAATTGCCAAAACGAAAAAAGCGAGAAACTAAAAAAAATATCTAAAAATAAAATAAATTGCCAAAAACCGATAAAATCGCCAAAATTTAAAAAAATCGCCTAAATGAAAAAATCTCCAAAATGAAAAAATCGCCAAAATGAAAAAAAAAAACGCAAAAAACCGAAAAAAATCACAAAAACAAAACAAAACAAAAATCAAACTGTATTCAATGAGTCTTTGGGTTAATGCCAGTTGAAAAAGGCGGCGCATAACGTATGACGGATTCTATGTGACTGTGTTTTGTTTAGGCAACGTTCCACGCATTTTGCAAATTTTAAGGTTGAGATCGCTATAGATCATAGCTGCCCACAAAGAGAAACACGAGAGAAATGTATAAGCGTATGTGTATTCATTCGGCACTCTGGCACTAGATTTTCTCTTAGGGGCCACTATTCCTATAGGTCGATAATTACATAATTTTTTTATACAAGTATATAAACGTATGTACATATATTAGACTGGTCAGAGCTTATATAGGATTTTTTTAATTCTTAATATATGCGGTGCTTAAAATATGAGGTTTGCTGTCATAAATGCGGTCTTAATTTTTTAGCTTGATCCTACGGTGGGGCCTAAAGTACCCAATACACAGTGGGGATTTAAAAAATAAATAAAATATTTCTGCAGTTTGTAAAGGCGACTGGCCGTTCGATTCTTATGAAATTTTAGTCAGTATGTAAGGAGGTGTCACAGAGCTTAAGTCAGGAACTTGGATTATATATCTTTAAAGAAAAATTAAAACCGGAACCAAGCTGATGTTTTTGATTTGTTAAAAAAAGATTTTTTGCAAGTGGATTTTTTTCTATCCAAGTGCTTAAAAAAACAGTCTGCTACATTTATGGGGTTTCGCTTATATTTTAGGAAATGTTCAAGAAAAACAAAAATTAAAATTGTGTCTTTTTTACCAACCTTCTTGGTCTACTGTTTTGCTAATAAAGAAGTCAAATCTTGTTTGATTAAGAAAAGGATACTCATTATAAATAAGTAGCAAAATTTTTAACATTAAACAAAATATATATCACAAATACAATTAAGTCAAAATATATACACAATTTAAATTGAAATTTAAAAAAAAATCGATTTTCGTCGTTTTTTGCAGAAAGAGTGGGTTAATTATTTCGCTATTATAAAAAAATATGCAAAAATACCAATCCCATATTTTTACTTATTCAAAAGATAATACTATAAGAAATATTACAAAAAAATTTTTTGTTAAAAATTTTCGTTATTGGAGAAACCAGATCGCTTCGAAATAGACCTATTTTTGTTATAAATATCACATTTAAGACCTTTTTTTCAGGTTCCAAATCTGTAATCAAAAAATTTGTTATGCCACCTTAAGACAAGATAGGTTTTTAAATACTCCCAAGAACCTTATCTGCGCCAGCGACAAATAAAAAGAATACAGGAAAAATTCTGTAAAAACCCCAGTTTTGGAATTCTAGAAATTTTTTTTAAGAACTTCCGGGAACTCAAAAGCCAAATAAGTCAGGCTTAAGCTCTGTGACACCTCCTCAAGTGCTGTATGAAATTTCTTAACAATCAGACAGATAGTTTAGGACCTGCAGAATTTTTTGTTTTTACAAAATCCCCACCGTATATCTGGCGCCCAACGAGGTACTAGAAGGCACCGTCGGATCGAGCTAAAAAATTAAGACCGCATTTATGGCAGCAAACATCATATTTTAAGCAGCGCACATATATCAATTAAAGAAAAAAATTGTCAGCTGAGCGCGGCAAACGTTGTCTTACGACCCCACTTGAATGCAAACACAAAATTCATACAAAGTCGACCCAGCCGTTTAGCTGTAGTAAAGATTAAGGGTGTGTTCGTAAATGCATCTCTGATGCTCTGCATCATACGTGCAAACTTTTATTTACAATGCAATACAAGCTCGCTAATAATCTGTTTTAGTAGTAATCATGTTTGTACACCATATTTGACATTAATTTGTACGTTATCTACTTCAGTGAACCAGTTTAGAACATTTAAATTTCCATTTGCAGCGCAGTGATGCATTTAGGAACATACCCTAAATAACCTAGATATCGATTGCAGCGTCATCTGCCGGGCTGATTTGGGAATCTAAATTATCCAGAGCGCCAACCAAACGCATACAAAATAATTGTTTCTGCCACAAAAAAATCGAATTCAATGAAAAGATCTGATGGAAGAAGATAAGAAGAAGTACGTGAAATATAAAATGAAATTTTAATGGGTGCGCCTCCACCCATTTTTTAAATGCAAGATTGTGTGTTTTTTAGAGCTCAAGGTGCGTGTTAAGTCTTGTAAAAATCGGTAAAGTAAAACCACTTAAAATAAAATATTAATTTTTAATGGACGTGACTCCGTCCATTTTTTTATATAGAAGATTGTGTCTTTTTTAGAGCTCAAGGTGTGTGGTAAGTTTCGTAAATATCGGTTAAGTAGAACCATGTGAAATATTATAATAAATTTTAATGGGCGTGACTCCGCCCATTTTTCAACTTTCAAATTATGTAATAACAAGAACCAAAAGTGTTTTAAAAGTTTCGCAGCAATCAAATAAGTATAATATCATAAAATTAAATAAGAAAAATTGTGGACGCGTTCCCACTTTTTTTTTTACAATGGGACAATGGGAAGCTATACCCTCTCAGACAAAAAAAAGAATTTTTACAATCGGTCTTAAATGTACCGAGTTATGAAGTAAAAAAATAGAGCCGAATTGTTAACATCCTCTTTTTTTGAAGTCGGTTAAAAATTCATTCAAATCGGTTCAGCCTTTCAGGAGGAGTTCAGTGACATACGCACGAACAGGAGAATTATACACACATATATAAAGATTATTTACATTTTAGTTGGGAAACAGTTTTATTTTCTAGTATAGTTCATCCTGTTCAAAAGCATCAGTAGAGCCTCGTTTAATCGCACACCAGCAATATATTTTCTTGATGTTTTGTTAGTGTTGTCGCCAATGTTGCTGCTGCAGCTGCTGGTGGTGGTACTGTTGTTGTCCATATTTATCAGTTAAAGAAGTTTGTTGCACATGAGCATTTTAGTTACAAATAAAAATAAGAAACAACAACAAAAAAACGACAGCTCAAGCCGAAACGTTTAAAAAGGAATATACTATATTGCATTTGTTATTTTGTAATTTTTAAGTTTTTAGCTTGTTTTTTTTTTTTTTTTTTTTTTTTTTTTGTTATCGTCATCGTTGTCCAGCACTTTGAAAGCTGGTGGCTACAACAATACACCCACTTATGAACATGCATTTACCTGAATGATTTTTTAATATGCATTTTGTAACTTTTATTTCTATTTTTTTTTTTTAATACATAACATCAATTTTGTTTTACTTTTCTTTCTCTCTTTTTTTGTTGTCTATTTCAAATGCGAATTTAAATTACTCTCGATTACAAGTTAAAGTGTGGTAGTCAGTCGGCGTCATTACTGTGGACATACAAACGAGCCAAAGAGCTTGCTAATCAGGCATGGAAATTTAATTAACCGACTTCAAAAAAAAACACGGGGCAGGTGTTCAATTCAGTTGAATTTTTTTATGTGTATTGCTTCATACCTGCGTCATTTGTTGAAGAGTGATTTTAAAAACTATTTAATTTTTGTTTGACAGGATATAGCTTGGCACACACTTTGGGCATAATCTTGTGACTAAAATGTGGACCGAGCTCACTAAAACTAAAAATTGTATTTAACGCCCTTCTATTTAAACTACTTTTACGAAATTTGTCACACATCCTGAGTTTTACACAATCTTATACTTATTAAAATGGGCGTGGCTACGGTTGTTAAAATAAATTTTCATATTTTATGTACTTCTACTCATTAGACTGACATGTAACTGGGCAAGCTTCGGAATCCTGGCATGAAATAATCCTGTGATGAAAAGAGTGTGTAAAGCCACGCCCATTAAAAAGAGTTAATCACCCTTATTTTATTTGGCGTCGGCAACATAACATGACGTCGTTGTTAGTGTTTTTTTTTGGCAAATCGGTATTCCCGTAGATAGTGTTGCCATTTATCGATGATTGTCAACATATGTTTGGTATTCTGTAAGAAAAATTGATGTCGATGTTACCGTTCATTTTGTCGTCAGTCTTTTTGATGTCGTGTTCTGTTGTATGCATGCCTCAACGAATTTGAAAAATAATTTAAATGCTAAAAATTTAAATATAAGAAATACCAAAGTGGATATAAAAATGTACATATTTATTTGAAAAAATTTCTTTAAAAAAAAGTGAAAAATATAATATGAACAAAATTAAAACTACCAACCCCAACCAATTTGAAAAGCTTGTGGAAGAGTTGAAAAAAACTCCTTCTTTTGCCAGAGGATTCCGCAGGGTACAGTGGAAAAGTGTTGCGACTGCACTAAATTCCTTCGGTCCTCCAATTAGAACTAGTGGTTGATGGCAAGATTTAAGGTAAATAGTGTGTTGGGAAAGCATAATGTATGATAAAATTATTTTTACAGGTCTGGCGGGACTTGAAGTTTAAATTTACAAAAAAAAAAGGTTGCAAACAGTGCTGAGTGTGAAGCAACTATTGGCGGGGTACATAAATAATTAGGAGGAAGCTCCAATCCAATCCAATAAACGTTGATCTGATCCTTTTTGTTTCAAAAATTAGGCTCTATTGTATCCAATAAATGCCTTAATTATGTTTTGTTCAGTCAAAAATAACTTTAAAATATGACAAGGATGAACAATTTATCACTTACTTTTCCTTGGGTAACTGGCAAATGCATGACTATTGTATGAGAAATCTTATTTTCACTTTTAAATTTTTTTATTTTCATCGTCTCAATAGAAAAGAACATTTATTTTAATTTATTTACAAAGCTTTTACTTATTCACAAACACTTTTTCCAAAAATAGTAAACAATCAGCTGACTCAAATATTGGATATGTGTATTGTATTTATCGATAAACAGGCAAAGTCGTCATAACACTGTTATGGAATACAAAGTTAGCATTGATGTTGTTTCAAAATTGATGACGATGTTGCCGACGGCAAATAGAATAAGGTTGAATAAAATGTTAACGATCTTAGTACTCCAGGACATAGTAATACAGTTTTGTTTGTTTGTGCTTATGGGACTCAAGTACGATATTTTACTGGATAAACACGACTTTATCGAACTTTCTTTAAGTAACGACGAATTGTGTCAGCATGTACAAGAATTCCATAATGTTTTAAGGTCCACTTTCATTCATCATTCATTGATGTTTCACTGGAAATAGAACTACTTGAAGCTGAGCTCAACAATGCTGTAACTAATGGTTTGTAAGTTAATCTTTTGCTGCGATATTATTGTACAAAACTTTAAAAATTTCAATATGTAGTTGTTAAATAAATTTGTATTTATGTATTTTTAGTGTGTATCAAATTTTCCATCCCTGGTGTTGATTGATGCCAATGGTAGTGGTGTTGGTTGTAACAATTATTGTAACAGTAGTTGTGGTGAAAATGTATGCTTGTGTGCTTGTTGTTGTTGTTGTTGTTTTTAAGCAAAAAATAAATAAAATCAAATTAGGATGGCGTGTTGTGGGTTTTCCATGGAACACTGACAATAGTGAATTGAATCAATTTTGTACATTTTCGTAGGAGTTCATGTAATTTTTTGACCAGGACAGACATTGGCGAATGAGTGAGTGACGTGTGTGTTTCTTGTGTGTGTGTGTGAATAAATATATTTTTATTTTCGTTAATTATTCGCATTTCTCAATTAACATCATTGCAATGGATTTACAATTTGTTCCTGCCACCAAGTTTTCTTATTTTTCAATTGAAAAATTTTTTTATTGTCTTACATGCATTTCTTTGATATAAAAATATGTAGTGTCGTTGGCTACGATTTCTAGGTAGTTTAAAGGAATTCAACTAAAAAAATATAAATTAATTTGTTTAATACAAAAAAGATACTTTCTTTATAAATTTCTAATAAAGTATGCATTTATTTTGTATTAAAACAGATCTAAAAACGTGCTGCCGGTTGGCACATCTAAACTGTCGTAAGATTTTTAATGGAAAGAAAAGAGAGTCAATGTAGAATGAGTTTAAAAAGACTTCATCTAAACTCCGGTGAGAAGGACCATAAATAAGAATACACTTGATTTCTTTATGCTGGTGTTTTTACTTTCCTATTAAGAAGAATCCATGAAAACTTTAGTCAGAAGGACCATAAACAAGAATATAATAATTTCCTATGCTCATAAATTTAAAGATATTACATGAAAACTCCGGTCGGTATGACCATAAAGAAGAAAAGACTTATTTTCTTTATGCCTATTAACACACATAATTTTTTTTGTTTTCTAGAGCAAACTTTACTTTTTAGAGATAGAGAGAGAGATAGAGAGAGTAGAACATAGTGAAGAGGAGAACTTTGAAACGTTTGAACAACCACAAAGATAATAATTTTGTTATTTCATATGGTCCTTCCGGTTGCACTATGTTTGTTCGGTGGGTTTTGCAATAATTTAAGTTCAGCTTACATCATCATTATTTCATATTACTTTAACAGATTTCGTCATACGAGGGCTGTTTTTTTTAAATAAATCACAACGATGACCTTAATGTCTTAACTTCTTAAAAAGTTTACCATAAAAAGAGTTACACTTATATTTCTTAGAGTGCTACGGAAAATTTTTTTTCGCTATAAAGTTTCAGCAATGATTTTTATAATACTTGTCCTGCCATAGCAATACGAAATAAAATTTCCTTGCCCCAACTGCTTGCACCAAATTAGTTCAAAATGGAAAATGTTTTCTTAACACCGCAGACCCATTTAATTCCTATAAAGATAAAACCTAAAGCTACATTGTCCTCTTTAGACACTTATACAACTCCCATGTACGACTGTTCACAATCAATTACATCGTAGACTTATAAAAATATATGTATGTCTATGTATATTTCGTTACAACTCATTTGGCCAAAAAATTTGTAAACAGCACTTTTTCTTTGTAACTATTGTAAAATCATTGTTGGTGTTTTAATGATTTCATTAAATACAAAATTTACTAATCGATTACAACATCATTCCCATTAAAGCCCACACACTTACTCCATATATTTATTTTTGTTTTTTTTTATTATTATTATTGCAAAAAAAACATAACATCCAATAAAATATTTCAAATATTAATGTTACACTCACTTTTATTCCCATTTATTTGGTTGTAGTTGCATTGAAAAAACATTAAACAATTGAATTAAATTATTAATTCAAACGCATTATTGCTTATATCGCACACTCAATTATAAACAGCCACAACTCAAAATTATCAAAATGGTTTTTCACAAAACCAATACAATAACCAATCCCCATATGCAAAAAAATAACGTGTGCTTGAAGTGTATGTTAAAACTAAATTTCCATATAAAAACCGGTTTTAACGTACACTTGAAGCACACTTTATTTTTTTTTTTTGCATATGGGGACAAATCTTTAACGCCCGCAAAAATTTCTCATGCAACACAGTCTTCTTGAACAATATAAGATAGTGTTATGACTGTTCTTTGGTTATATACTTCCGTCATTTGTACAGTGTTAACAGTTTCTTGCCACTCCCAAATTTAGTTTGCGATATGTACACAAATAAGTTAAATACAATTCAAAAGACCAGTGGGATTGAATAAGGAAATGGATATTTTTTTTAATCATTTGAAAATTATTATTTTTAAGTGAAAAGTAATTAACTCCATACTTTCCTAATTATCACAATCTGTATATTTGTGACTTATTATGTCTACTCTGCAAATAAACAAATTAAGACTTAGTTCATTGTCTTGTTTGTAACTCCCTATTTGTAATAAGTTAAGATAGAATTCTCGTTTAGTTCATATAAAAATAAGTATAAATATTTCATGTCTACTGACAGTTATTTTACGATTACTATTTATAAGGGTAGAAGCTAGAGCTGTGCCAAATCATTCATTCAAGTGACCGCTCATTTTCGTTCATTTTCTAAAAAAGAACGAGTTCGTTCATTTCGTTCATCCGCTCTTTTCAAGAAATAGAACGAAATAAAAACAAAAAAAAAGCTGATTCGTCAAATAAAAAGGGCATTTGTCCAGTGAGTTTGTTATGAATTGTTTAGCAAACTAAGCAAAACAAACAACATAAAATATAAGAAACAAAAAAAAAAACAAAAAATCAGCTAGTAAAATGTTTAAAATATTAAAGGAATAAGAAATCAAAAGATTCATATTGGCAAAAGAGCCACATATAAAGAATCAAAATAGGCTGTTTATAATATTATTATCTACATAGGTAAATTTTTAAAAAAAAACTTTAAATATGTTCTAAAAACTTAAGAAATATTAATGGCAATTTTATTAATTTCATAATGGTCATACTGCTACTAAAAGCAGGCAAATGAAAACCAGAATGTGACAAAAAATCTCGCACGAATAAAGAAAAAGCAAAAATAAAAACAAAACAAAAACACCCAAGTGCGCTCGTTCGTTCATTTCGTTCAATTGTACTTTTTATCAGCACTGCTGAGCCAAAACAGCTCAGTAAAGTGAGCGGCTCACTTCGTTCATTTTACTGATTCGTTCATTTGTACTCGTTCGTTCATGAACGACACAGCTCTAGTAGAAGCTAATACACGAACTCCAGCAAATACAGCTGCTTTTTTAAATAATACTTTAAACCTAATACATAAACACTTAATTAAACTATTAAGCAAAATAAAATATGGGCATTGGTTGACCTCAAGCTCAAAACTAATAATATCTAAAATTTATACATTTCACATCATTTTCAGATTTTTGAGACAAAGTTTTTCAAATCTGAGAAACTAATTTATCGTGGAAAATCTTTTCGAAAAAACTTTTGGTGTTATTAAAGAAAATACGCTTTTTTCCTGAAGGGATAAAAAGCAGCGGTCTAAACTATTTTTGGAGATGAAGAGTTTTTTAGGCTGAGTCATATATTTGAATAAGTTTACTAAAAACAATTTTAAAGCTTTTCGAAAAAGTTTTTACATTCGTCTTGAGACAACTCCAAACTCCAAAAACTTGAACGCTTCAAGTACTTATTCGGCGCTCGAAAATCGTTGAACACGCAGTTTACATTTGATATTCGGGAACAAGAAGATGTCATTGGGTGCCAAGTCAGTACTTTAGGGAGGATGAGTTTTGACTGCTCAAAAATTTACTTGTTTGCCGAGATGTGTCAGAGCTCGCATTGCCATGATGAAGAACGATTCGTCTTCGGGTGTAAGTTTTACGAATTTCTGCGAAGACTTCCGGCAAACAAATGGTCGTGTAACACTCAGAATTGACAGTTCTACGTTGTTCGAGAGGAACAGTGGCCACATGATCCATTCGGCAGAAGAAACAGGCGACCATTTGCTTCCCTGTGCTTCTTCCACGAACAACTTTTGTTCGATTTAGCTCGTCTTGGAATACTCACAAGGTCGATTGCTTTTTTGTTTCCCGCTCATAAGGATATATCCATGATTTGTCACCTGTCACGATTTTAAACACGTCTTTTGAAGCAGCATGGTTAAACTTTTTAATCATTTCCTTACACCACTTGACATCAGCCTTTTTTGAGCGATTTATGAATTGTGGGGTATCCAACGAGAACAAATTTTTTAACAACTAAATGTCCATGCAAAATCTAATGTTTTAAAGTGGAACTAATGTGCAAGGATGCCTTTATCTCAAAATATGTCACATGACGAGCTTACATTATCAGTTCACGCACCGCCACAAAATACACAGAAGTAGAAGAAGAAAGCGACAAATAAAAAAAGCTCCAATCAAATTATTTAAAATTCGTGGAAAAAAGAGAAAAGTATAGTGTACTGTAGTGTATTATGGTAGGTACAGACTTAGCAACGTGTTTATGCAACCAGGCAGATTGCATTGTCGGTCGCATAGTGTGTAGTCTTGTTTATGGTTGCATTCGAAGTTGCTTTCGAAGTTTCGAAAATATCAAAATGATGTTTATGGGTTGCATTGGCGGTTGCATTGTAGGTTGCATAGTCTGTATCAAAATATGCAACATGAAATATAAACGTGTTTCGTAAACACGTTGCAAAGTGTTTACCCACTGTTACTTCTTACCAATTAATACAGCTAGTGAAAAGGATTGTAATTTTATTGCACTAGAAAGAAGAATCAAAACAAAAACACCAATAAAATTTGAGGGAAAACGAGACAAACAGATGTCTCGCGAAAGCTCTGTATACTTGTTGGCACTGCATCGATGTTTTGTGGCACAACAACCGATTTTGGACGATCTTCACAGAATTCGTCGACGACGGAACTACGACCACGAATGAATTAAATATACCAGCGACATAATGTGGTTTTTGATGGTGCTTTATTGCGATACAAAGAATTGAGTTCATCGACACATTGCTGTTGAGATTATCCACGTCGAAAGTTGTGAAAAATAATCCAGCGAAAACCTGCCCTTGAAATTTAAATTTTTTTTATCAAATTGATTTTCTGATTTCACTGTAAACAAAACAAATAGCACTTGTACATAAAAACATTAGCCCAATTCACAATCTTCACTCACTCACCACTTAACAATTCTGAGTGGTGAGTATCAATATACTATACCACTTTACACATGCAACCATGGTACAATTATACTAGGTACATGCACGACTATAAACAAACGAATAATTGTCAGAAACAGATGCCTTTTGTTTTTAAAAATAACAATTACAGGGTAACTAAACTACAATTGCAGACGCGGCATTCCTGCATGATTATAGTTATTCAGTGTTGCCAATCTATGTGTAGTTAGACAGTGTGTAATTACATGTGTAGGCCATGTAATTAAATTCTTGTATAATCTGTGTATAATTCTACTTTGGGTTCTATTTTTATTTATTTTTGTTTTAATTTTAACCTACACAAAAGATGTGTAGTGTAATTTTCTTCGATGTGTAATTGGAGACACAGCGATGTGTAAATTCATTGGTAACACTGTAATCATATTTTATTCACACACATACACTAACATTTTCGCAGCTTGTAAACAAAGTTTGACAACTATTTGTATTGTATACATTAACAGGCTGGGCTTGTGCATGTACCTGTTATAATTGTATCATGCATCCAACGTTGCAAGACCATTTGCAAAAGATTGTGAATTGGGCTATTGTGAGTACGTTTATGCTCAAAAAAAAAATCAAACTTTATTATTGTGTTGCCAGATTTCAGCTATTGGTATTACTGTTGCCAGTTTCCGAAATATAAATAGTAGTCTTCCTATGCAAGATTTTTTTTTTCTAAATTTTTAACTCTTTCTCTTGACGCTCTCCTTTCAAACTTGTTGGTTTAATGAAAGCACTTTAAAGTAACAAG
Source organism: Tachina grossa (assembly GCA_949987645.1). Taxonomy (NCBI): domain Eukaryota; kingdom Metazoa; phylum Arthropoda; class Insecta; order Diptera; family Tachinidae; genus Tachina; species Tachina grossa. Next base: position 60,794,929 of record OX465278.1, on the reverse strand, counting down.
TGCTAAAAACTTGTTAAAAATTTAGTAAATGAATGCACGAAATATTTTCCATAAAGTTTCTGAATATATGAAAACTCAATCAACATAATCCTCGACTATTAGTCAAAAGTTAAAATGTGTGATAAGGCTTAAATTGAATTTCCTAACTCAAAGTAGACTTTTATGGCAACTATTTTGTAGATTTAGTCCCGTGGTCGGCAACCCATACCATTACATTTTGTAATTGTGTGCGTTATACTCTTATCACGAGTCGGTGTTGCCAGTTAAATTTTCGTCTCATTTCCCTAACTTGAAATTTTAAATCTCCAAACCAAACTTGATTTTATTATGGTCAGAAGAAACACTCAAGTTTTGTTTATGACGAAACACATCTTCTGTTGTTGGTAGGCCAATGTAAAGATGAGTAAAGAGATACTTTTGCAGAAAACTTTCTTAAAATAATTTAAATATATGCTTGAAAATGCCTTTGCATGTCACGTTTTTTTATGCATTACAACGTACGTGGACAAACCAAATTTTCTGGTTTGCCATAATAATTTCCTGAAAATAAAAAATGTAGTAAATTCTCATCACACATATTTTCTTATTGTTGGGAAAAAACTGTTCTCTGGCAACGCTGATTCTTAAGAGTATTCCATACTCACATCTAAGTATGGCGTGTGTACACATACGTAATAGAAGAGTATAAGGAAAGGAGCGGCGCCCTTATGCATTAAATATATTCAGTACAGCAGACTACACGAACACACGACTTCAAATGCCGCAAGCAGCATTTGTCGCCTCGTAGCTGGCTACTTAATTATTTTTGAGACAGCAGCAGCACCATCTGCAGCTGATATTCAAGTAAAAATACTTAGTTCAGTATTTCCACTTTTATATATTTTGCATTTATAAAAATTAATTACTCTTTTAAAATTTACTTATTTCACGTAAAATTACAAAAATGAATCAATTTATTCTTTACATAAATTTTTGGATATTGTTTCTGTTAAATAATATGAAATAATTATACAAAATCATTCATTCAACATTTTGTATTATACTCGCAACACTAAATTTTCTCATTGTAGCCAAAGAAATAGAAATTAGTTTAATTGGAGTACAACCTGTCGCCCTGTTTCCTTGCTGTGTTCAAAAGAATCATTCTCATATAAAAATGTGTATTCTATCTTTGACATTTGGTAGTCGGTAGCTTGCTGTGCTGAATGTGTTTAATGCTTTAATTTGCCGACCACAGATTTAGTATCTCCCCACCAGTCATCAGTGCCACCAGATTAGGGGATTTGTCCCCAAAGTGGGGATTTCACCTCCAATTTGGGGACAGAATTTCGTGGGGAGGGATTTGGGGACTTTTCATTTTGTGCTCTAAAAATTTGCATGTATCAAGAAAATAATTAATCGTGGATGTTGACATAATATTTTAGAACTGGTAACATTTCAGTTTTTTTAAATCACTTAGAGTAGTGTGGCAATCATACTTTATAAGGATGATGATATTACGATCATGGTAATACAGCGAACATATATATATATATATATATATATATATATATATATATATATAGAATATTTTCATGCATGAACACTACCAAACCAAAACCAAATTAAGTAATAATCTGCAATATGAAATGTTAGAATCTTTAATAAGAATAAAATCACATTTAAATATTTATAAGATCTGCTGCCACAAATTTGAGCTTCCTGAAGAAAAAAAAAGTTCAATTCGGAAAATATGTACAAGCGAGTTGTAGAGGATGATGACGAACTTGATGTCTATGAAGTTTTGGATTGGGAAATTATTTAGAATATTTCGATTGCAAAAATATATGTATTACCTGATTTACATTAAGCATTTTTTCATGAAATTTCATGAATTTTGTTGCACGCAACCTTTTCTATTTGCTAATTGCAGGGCTATAAAAGAGAGTTTTATATAAAAAAGGACGTAGAGTGAATCTCTGATGCATTTTTGACAACTTTTTTGATATAAGTTGCTCCTCCAGGCCTCCTATTGATAAATAAAAAATTTGCATGCAACTAATTTCATGAAAAAAATGCTTAATGTAAATGAGGTATATGTATGTAATATCTTCTTAAATTCGTATTCACCCCTATCGTGAATGAAATGTGAAATTTTTGTTCCCATAAAATTTTCATTCCCCAAGAAGGGAAATTTGCAATCGTGAATTTCTTGGGAACGTTTGTTCCCGCTATCAATGCGTAGTGAATGTAAAAAAAACGGGAAGACTTTTAAAACTTCAAAATTAATTTAAAATCAAACAAATTAAGTTTGATAATAAGAAATACACATATTTCGAGTTTCAAATGAAATGTTATAGAGTGTAAAGTTGTGTTTTTAATTGTTTTAGGAGCCGTGCAAAATTTTTTTTAGCATACCACAGCCATAAAATTTACTGCATGTCAACCTAAGAGATTCATGTTCAATGAAAAAATATTTTCCAAGGAATTATTGTTTTTAATCGTAGGCATTATTTATTGATCTTGCCCTAAAAATAATTATTTATAAGTTTTAATATATAATTGCAAGTATAGTATTGAAATTGCGCAGTGTATTAATTCAGTTCGCCTGCAAAAATAAAGTGAACAAAACGAAGGGAAAAGTGAAAAAATCCATGTGATATTTTTTCACGATAAGAGGAATCAAGAAAGGGAACACATATCACGGGTAAAATTGTTCACGATTGCAATTTTGGGAAAAGGGAAAATATTTAGAGGGGAAAACTGTTCACGATAGGTTATTATTTTGCAATTATCTTCTTCAGATTGTTTTTTTTCGACTGACTCCAATCGAATCAAAAAAAAGTAAATCCTAAATTTTAGTTTTATATTCTGATCTCAAAAACTAATACTCTTTTATGTACCTTCTAAAGTTAAACATTAATATTAATTGATAGTATTAATTAATAATATTGTAATAAATAAACTTGAAAGTGCCTTTTTGTTAATTATTAAGTTTTTACACACATACATATGTAAATATCTATATGCATGTACAATTGAATTTTATGTACGTTTTAAGTTAATAAAAACATTTTAAAAAAAATAAAAATAAAGAATTTGGTCAATCGTTAATAATCGTTTTCTATGAATGATTTATTTTTGGGGACAAAAGTTAGGATTTTTCTGTTGAAATGGGGATTTTTTGGGGACATGACGTTTTAAATTGGGGACAAGAGTCAAAAGTTTTCTGGCAGCACTGCCAGTCATATCCCTTCCCACTCCTTCTCTCTCTCTCACCCTAAATTTTAAACATTTCATTTAACTACAGCAAACACATTTCCATACCACTGTGCCTTAAAAAATTTGTGCAGTACATTTCAATAATTTCGTTGCTTTCCCATTTACATTTGATTGCCTTTAATTACTTTCGAAAGTCGGACTCCAACTGCTAAACTTTAATTGTTAATTAAAAAAGTTTGCTATTTTTCAAAGACTTTTATTAGCAGTAAGTCGTTATTTCAATTAAATTAAATTTAAGTTTCTTTTATTTGATTTTATTAACACACTTTCAAACGCAGTTGCACAATTTCTTTCGACCAATTTATTGTAACAATGAACTTTTGTTTCTTTAGAAAAAAGTATGTCTATTCATTAGAAATAATAAACTTTTAATATTAGCTTAAACAAATTGAATGTTAACTAATTCATGAAGAGAGTGGCAGTCAAAACTACAAATATATACATAAATGAAAAAAATTAAATCCTTTGCTGGAAAATATAAAATCTCTTACGCTGAGACTACTGCAATAAAATTTTACTTGCATACCACAAGCAACTCCTTTCATTTCAACAACGAAATTTAAACTAATTGTGTAATTATAACAATTAAATTGTCACATAATTTTATATAACTACATACATATGATTATGTATAGAATCCAATAGTTTTGTGTGGCTAACTCGGCCAGTTTTTTTCTTTTCTTTTATTTCTTTATCTATCGATCTATCTATCTAGCTGAGCGACCACCGATTGGCGGAGCAAACGCTGGTACTCGTAAATATTCAAAGTTTCATGTTTGAGTGTCTGTACTTGTGTACTGGCAAAAATGATTTACACACATCCATCTACTTGCTGAATGTTTAAATATTTTGGTCAACGTCTACCAACTGCAAAATAGATCTATAATAGGCTTAACAAACATTTCAACACTTTTAACGTTGTTTTTGTGTTTTTTGTTTTCCTTTAACTATTTTACTTTTCCTTCTATTGCTCGTTCCAAGACTCCCCATTAAAAACATTTATTAAAAATATTTAGATACATGCGTATGAACATGCAAGAATGTGCAGAGATTGACTGGCTAGTAAATATATTTATGAACACAAATAACTATTAAATCTTAGCCGTATCTCCTTCGAACTGTATTTCAGTCAGACAATACTCGCATCTGTAGCAAATCATATAAAAAAATTGGGGGAAAAGAGAAATTTCTTTGCAATTGGCATTGGGATTGTGCAACGTTTATTTTGCAAATCGTAGGTTATGTTACGTCTTCTTTATAACTAGCGGTCTCTACTAGCCATGAACTTGGTATGGGCATCATGTTGGAGATCGCAAATGGCTAATGGAGACGGCTCATGTCGAACTTTCGTCCATGTTCTGACATGGATGCCCGAACATATGTCTGAGCAACAATGTTCGACATGACATTCTCAGTCCGCAACCATTTGCAATAGAAAGAAAAGAGACAAAACAAAATTGGTAAATATTTCATCTCTATTGCACTAACGCAAATCACTTTGATATGCCTGAACATGGATATCCCACGTATTCACCACAGCAAAAAAAGTTGATGAATTTTTCACAGTTGTTCTGTCGGCGTCATGTCCATGTAATGTTTAAGTTGATGGCTAGTGGAGACGTAGGGTAAGGGATTAACTTCAAACATTGCGCACCTAAGAAGTAGTTGCTATAAGGTGACATCACTTAAACAGATGACAAGGTCAACTTTAGAGAATAAAAAGATCCGATTGTATCAATATTAGGCGATAATTCATAATACTCTTTCACAGGCTCCGAGTGCTATAGGAAATCTTATTCCGATCGAACTTCATGTATTTCCGCATTCATCAATTAGTGTTCAAGTGTTGAGATCAAGGTCTTATGGTCGTTCTAGAATCCTTGGATCAATTACCCCCAAACCCGGACAAATCTTCTGATTACATGGTACCTCATATCTACTGAAGGCTATAGAATTTTTGCAGCCGATTTTGGGATTAAATGCTCCTTGCGTTACCCTAACGAAGCCAGTGTGAGGAAAGCGGGCAGGTTGCCGATCTACAAGAAGATTATTATCTTTGTCGACAGTCAGGAAGCCATTCTCACACGTGCAGTCGTACTGATTCTGCTATAAGCAAACTGCATTAACGAGCTTTATCTCCACTGCTAGCAAAATATGGCCTTGCTTACGAGGGCTACTATCTTCTTTGTGCTTTTCGCTCGTTTTGCATGCAAAAATGCCACATGATATAAAATTAAATGGTGGAAAAAACACAGCTGCATACTATCGTAAAAAAGAAATTACAAAATGACATTACTATCAATGCAAACGAATAAAAGAGTCGATAAATATAATGATTTTAGGTACGCACTAGTCTCCTGCACAAGACATCTTCTGAGAACTTTCAAGACATGAGGGATTTTTCAGATGCCTTACTACAGCGAAATCTTATAAAACAAACGTTAACAACACTGTTTGCAAGAAATTTGTTTGAGTATTGTAGGTATAAGAGTAAAGAAGAAAACACTTCGTGACGGAAGAATTTGTGATACTAGCTTCTTTCTACGCATAAGCGCGTGTACAAACGTCATGCATGTATGTGTGTATGATCTTTTATTTTTCTGTGCACATGCAAAGCACACACATGCATTAACATTAGTTGTATGCGGTTAATCACATAATAGCTTACCATCTGCATATTACACACACACTCAAACGTACAATATGAAAAATAACAAGCATACACTAATCAACCGTACTCCTTTTGAGTGTTTGTTACAAACAAGCTGTCTTGCGACATCGCTTGTTACAACTGATATACACATACACCAATACATCCATCGTGCTTCGCTTATAGTACGACAGCATTTATCATTGGTTTAGTATAATACATGCGACGTGAATACATTTAAAAATCATGTCGTTTTTACATTTCAAGACTGTTTACACAGCTCTCTAGTACGCACAATATAACTGAAGCCAAGTTCAGGTTATTATAGTTTTTACTGCATCAAATATAAAATTATGTTTGTGTGGATGTCAGCCCAAAGATATAGTATATCTTTAAATTTAAACATTGGTAGAATATGAATTTATTCAAGATATTAGATATGACTTTTTCTCCTTATGCAGGCCATAAATCGGAACTCATTTGCTTGCTAAAAGAAGTGCTTATTTTTTTAAGGCCAAGAACGAACGTATTCCAGTGAGAGCATTCTACTTTGGTCGTAATAACTTGAGGGAGGCAAACCTTCTTTATCACTATTTTTCAAATAGTTTTTAACTGAACTTGCACCATGGGGCCGAGCGTGGTCACGATGGAATATTACGGCTTGATGGTTTTTTTGCATACTCTGGACACCTTTTGGCTAGTGCTTGCCCCCACAAATAAAATGTATTTGGTAGCGCGGTTTCCCGTGATCGACTTGATCGCAGAAGCTCGTAATATATGAGACCCTTCTGGTAGTACCAAATACAGAACGTTATCTTGGAGTCATACATCATAGATTTCTTGCACTTAGGGTTGTTGTAATGAATATATTTTTCATCGCTAATAATTCGATGCAAAAATAACTTATACGAGGGCGGATCAATAAGTCCGTGACTTTTTGAATGAAATACAGTTTTTTTTTTTGGCAAAACAAAAATTTTTTTTTTCAACATAATCTTCTTTAAATCAATACGCTTTGTCCAAAGTTTCTCCAATTTTTGTATCTCTTCCAAAAAAATTTAATTTTTCTAGATTCTTAAAACTGGCATTTGTTTGGTCAATAATTTCATGGTTCGAGCTAAACATCTTTCCAATGAGCCATTTCTTTGTTTGGAAATAGGAAGTAGTCACTAGGTGCTAAATCCGGAGAATTTGACGGATGGGGTACCAATTCGTAGTCCAATTCATAGAGATTTGCCATTGTGCACTCGTGCATTATCTTGATGAAAAAGAACTTTTTTCTTGGCCATATATTCTTGTCATAATATTCTCTGCTTATTTTTTCCCCCTCTTTAAGGTAATCGATGTGCATTATCCCGCGTGCATCCCAAAAATGGTTACCATCACCTTATTGGCCGACAAACTCGCATTGGCCTTCTTCGGTGCAGGTTCACCTGGAGAAAACCATTATTTAGACTGCAGCTTGGATCTATGTTTCATCCACAGTTACAAAACGCCGCAATAAACTCATTCGGATTGCGGTTAAACAACTCCAAACAATTCTTTGAAGTTGTCACACGTCTACGTTTATGGTCAATGGAGAGCAAACGCAAAAAAATCGAAACCACACTGTCATATGAAATGCCTATGGCATCAACAATCTCACGCACTTTTACTCTTCGATCGGCCAACACCATATCGTGGATTTTTTCAACATATTCGGGTGTACTGACCTCAATTGGCCTTGCAGAACGTTCAGGGTCATTTGTACTTGTGCGACCACAACGAAAGTCAGTAAACCACTTTTTTTACACATTAAAATCGATGGTGCAGAGTCCCTATTGTACTTATCGATCTTTTCCTTGGTTTTATTGACGAGTTTTTTTGCAAAAAAATAATGTTTAATGAGCACACGAAATTCACTTTTTCCATTTTCTTCTCAAAAGGCAAGGTAGTCTGTTATCAACGGCTGCCAAACACAAACTAAATGCCACAGCTTGTTCAAATGTAGACTGGAGTCAACTGGCAGGAGCTGTATTGTCATTTCAATCAAGAGGCGGTAAACTCAAAAAGACACTGAGTTAATGATCCACCCTCGTATTTCTTTCTCTTGTAAATATAAGTGTAAGAAATTTGATTTTTTTTTTTGTAAAATGGGGGTTTCAAATGAAGACAACTACTTTTCTTAACACCCAGTATTCGTTTTTACTGCACAATTTTCTGTAAATAATTGTCTGTCTGTCTGTCTGTCTGTCTGTTTGTCCATGGTTTACTGTTATAGTTAAAGTTATTTGTTAGATTTGTCTCTTGCAGTTTCTCTATCGGACGTTTATCTCAATATTTTGATCTTGTCAGCAAAAAGGCTGCACTAATCCATCATGTGTTTTCAAAATGCAATTTTTGCCTAGTTTTTTTTTCGATTCCTTTTTTTTAGCAGAAAAGAAATAAATAATATTTTTTTGTATCTTATATTTTATTTATTTGGTTTAGTTGTTTGAAAAACGTTTCCATGTGCGTTTAAAAATTTAAATTATCATAATTCTTTTTTTATATACAAACATACATATATTATTTTGCTGTTTTTGTGCCATAAGCTGTGCAGTTTTATTTTACATTAGATATTTCATCATTTGCTGGACATTCTCTTGTTTAAGTGTAGAAAAAAAAAACAAAAGAAGCCGAAATACTTTAGTTCTGTATTAAATTGCAAATTAAAGCGTCATTTATTGTGAACGGAATATGATTTTTTGAAAACTGTGAACAAATTATGATTGATCATATTACTGGAGTAGCAATCGTCATTATAAATTTATGTATTTATATAATAATGATCAGCTGAGTTTGCTTAGCCGAACTGGTCACTTAATCGAATTATATACTTACCTGTGATCAGTTATTATATGTGAGTTGCTGTTCAAGAGATAACAAATCTGGAAAGAGAGAACAATAGAGCTAGAGAGAGATATATAAGAAGAAAATTTCAATGACATTTATACATGATGGAAGTGTCTATGAAAATCCAACGGTCACTTATTATCCATTATATGTTAAATTAAATTATCAAGTGAAATAAATAACTGGTGCTTAACTGTGATATATGGGAATATAAAATATTGTAAGATAATTGGGGGACCAAAACTAAAAAAAAAATTGAGTTAGGTGCAGCAATCAAGACTTATGTGTAGTTTCCACAATGCACGCAATCGACTTGCCTAGAAAAAATCACCCTTATTCCAGTTGTCGCCATCGACGTCACTTTAACACAACGCCAAAAAAAATTGGTGCTCGTAATCCGTTGTCGAAAACAACTGACTAATGTTGGCGCGTTTATGCTATTTTCTAGACCTTAGGTAACGCAAAATTGTTCTCGAGAGCGAGTGAACAAGCCCCAATTTTTTTGGTATTGTGTTAAAGTGACGTCGATGACGACAACTGGAATAAGGGTGAAGGTATGACAAACAATTAAAATTTTGAGTGATTCCTATAAAAATTTTCTAGACAAGTCACTTACTTGACAACCTCAAAATTAACTCTATTAATCCAAAGTTTTAATATTGGGAACAATTTAACGGAGAAAAAAATATTTGGAGCTTAATTACTCAAAACTTTCTTTTTTTGCCTTTTGCTTCTAAACCCTTCAATTATTTTAAACCATACCCGTTAAATTACGATTACGATTAGTAATCAATTAGATTACATTTTAAAAAGAATCGTAATGATTATATAATTGCCTTCAAAAGAATTTCCGATAAATAATTGATTACGATTACTAATAATCGAAAAGTAATCTAAATTACTTGAAATTACTACAAAATAATCAAAAAGAATCAAAAGTAATCAAAAAGTAATCCGACTACTTTCAAAGATTACTTTTGATTCTTTTTGATCATTTTCAAATATTTTGAACTTGCATTACTTTATTTTGAAAAAGTTCTAAAGAAATTTATAAAATTATAAAATTAAATGTTTGTTTAAGAAATTCTTAAGATATTCAGTTATATAACAACACTAATAATATCAATCTGAGAAAAAAAAAATATAAAGAAAAACAAAGTGAAATTTTTTGCTGGTGGTTAATAATTATCTATATGCATTTCATTATCGCTTTGACGAAACGTGAGTAGACTTCAACCACACATTTTGAACGGCCTCAAACTTCTTATCTTATCCACAGACTTATAAAAAATGGTTTGAGAATTCACAAAAAATATTTTTGAAAATCACAAAAGAAAAATAAGTAGTGAACTTAGAAACTTGTAAAAAACCCACCAAATAATTTTTATTCGATATAAATCTATTTTTTGTACAAGTTATTTTTCTTTCGCTTATTTTTCTTTTGTGATTTTCAAAAATATTTTTTGGGAATTCTCAAACCATTTTTTATAAGTTTGAGGCTGTTCAAAATGTGTGGTTGAAGTCTATTGACGATTTGTTAAAGTAAAGTAGACATTGCTTAACCACCAGCAAATAAATTTCCATTACATATATTTACAGTTGGCCTTCATTCAGGAAAACTAAAGTTAATACGAATGTATAAATGTAAATAAATAGCAAAAACTCCAAATCCCGTTTTCAAACATGGGATCAATTAAGTACATAGTATTTACAATCCGGATTTCACATAATATTTCAAATTAGAAGAAGGGAATTTTGAGCACATTTTTGAATAATATACGCCTATTTTAAATTTTAAACATATACACGCCAATTTTTTGAATAACTGCAAAAATGTATCAACAGATAGATATCTTTCAATCTCTCCTCAAAATTTAGCTCATTTGTCAAATTATTAAATATTTTAAATTTTAATATAAGTGAAATGCAATAAACTCAATAAATAATCAAAAAGAATTAAAAGCAATCCTTAGAATAATTGGATTATTTTTTTTAACTTTTGATTCTTTTTGATTATTTTGTAGTAATTTCAAGTAATTCAGATTACTTTTCCATTATTAGTAATCGTAATCACGATTACTAAGTACGAAACTGAATATAATCGTAATTTAATCATTACTTCACCTTTAAAAAAAAAGTAATCAAATTAGTAATCATTACGATTACTAATCATTACTTAACAGCTATGTTTTAAACATTACTTTCAGGACGGGCAAAATTTTTATTGACAATGGTAAACAAAGCAATACTGATTCGTAATCATAGATTTGTATCAGTAAATTTGCATCCATTCCTAACTCTATCCTCAATGCCTTCTCTCTACCAACACACAAATCATACTACAGAGTACTGGTGCACTCATGGTCGAAAATGCATTCCAATGGAAAGTATTTCGATACAATAACTTTTTTGATGATGCCACTCCATCATCACACACCAAGCGAATCGAGTTTTTGTTTCAGTGTTGAAAAACGGCAAATAAATTAACTTCACATCACTGGATAAATTGTAAACAAAAACATATGTTTGTGTAAATGCAAATCATGTGTATTAGAGGGCTGCGTAAACAGTCTTGAAATTTAGATACTTCTTGTTTTTTAAATGTATTCTTGTTTCAGTTATTGCAGGTGTAGAAGTAAAGAAGCAAATACTTCATGACGAAAGAGCTTGTGATGTTTGCTTTTTCCTACACGCATTAGCACGTATGCAAATGTCATGCATGTACATACACATACACTCATGCGCCCATACAAACCCTGTCGGAGAATGTGTAGTTGGCTACAAAAATAATCAACTTTTCTCAGACTAACCAAAAAGCTAACTACAATGTCATCCAGAACTGATCCAAAATCCAAAACTGGATTCGATCCTTGTGTCCAACAGTCATTAAATAACAACACCATGCATTTTCTGATGTGCATTAGTGTCCCTTTGTGTCAATTGTTGTACAAAAGTTCAAATGATGAAGGCTTAGTCACTGGTCACTGAACTATTTCAACTTCAACAGATGCTAGTCATAATGTAACATCAGAGCGCCCTCCTTCGTTGTGTAGCAGAATCATCGGCAGAGTAAAATAACCGATAAAATGGCTGGTAACCACAGCTTAAAAAAAATTAATACGCCTCATTTAACACTAGAGGCGCAGCAACACTTCATTATTTAAAAAAAAGTGCAAAAATCCGAGTTGTAAAAGAATTAAGCAGAGCAGCAGAGAAAATCTGCATCTTCCTTCACAGCCTGTCTTCTCTATCACTATCCCTTTCCTAATGCAGGTAACACCTAGTACTAGTAGTAGGCATTCATTACCTGAGTGTTACTTCTCTGTAAAAAAAAAGTTAGTTTAAAGTTAACTTAATTTCCGACAGGGAACGTACGCATGCGTTTACATTAGTTCTGTGCGCTTGCTTTAAACACAAACATAGTAGCATGTCATCTACATCTTGCACACACACTCAAATGTACAAAACGCAAAACACGAACGCTTGGTGTCATGGGACACCGGGTAGGAACGTAATTTCTTACGTTTCACTTACCTTAGAAATTGTCCTTACCACCTAGTGGGCTTACTTTTGATACAATATACAGCGTTTGTATCTTTGCAGACTCAGATATTTCCATGTTTTGAATTTCATCAAAATCGGATATGCAATTTCTAAAAGGCAGAAATTTCCCCCTACTTCCCCTTGTGGACCAAGTTTTTAAAAAAGCATATAACCTGTGTATCATTCTAGATTCAGATCTATCTATTTTCTAAACAATAAATATAATTTCGCACTTATATTAATTAGCAGAGACACTTGGAGCTATCACAGCCACGAATCACTTATCCAACTCATCAGCTGCTTAGCAAAGACACAAACCATATTGGAGATTCAAAAACTAAGCTAAAAATCTACAAAATCGCAGGAGTTCTCCGGCACATTCCCAAAAAATTACGGCAACATTGAAAATCTAGAAAATGAGCAGTGGTAGTGTCATCATGTTGCGTATTTGTTACCAGTATTTGCAACTAGGTGAAGACACTACTTCTTCTTGTGCTATTGGTAGTGTTTGTTACGAACAAAAGGTGTTCGCAAAATCACTTGTAATTACTTATATACACGAACATCACTACATTCAGCGTGCTTCGATTGTTAAACGACAGCATTTATTATCCGTTTAGTATAATAGTTACATGCCACGACAAAACGTATTTACATTTCAAGAATGTTTATGCAAGGCTCTACACCTTCTTAATGCGCCTTGTTTATAACGAACAATTTATTTGACAATTTGACAAGTAATTTGTGAAACTTTTGTAAAATGCGCAGAGCTGCATCTAATGCGAGTATCTGTATTCAATGGGCCTTGGTCGAAGGGGTTTAAAAAAATTGAAATTTGGAATTTTGAAGTGTGATGAACTTGAAAGGTATGTATGTATGTATATGTACATACATTTTTCTTTTAGTCTTGTATTTCATATCAAAACGAGTTCTCCTTCCCAGCAAAAAAATTCAAAAAAGGTAATCGAGTTTGGAATTAAGCATTTTTGGTGGAAGCTATTCCTTACTGGATTACCAACTTAATGATTTTAACAAGGCGTGAGACTAAAATAATCGATTCTTGAGAAGAAATTACATTTTTTTTATTTGTCAACATTTCACGTAATCTATTTCGTCTAAAAAAATCATTCTCCTCATTTAGCAACTTGAACGTCATTTTCTTAAATTTTAGGTAATGTGATTTGTAAGCGAGTAATGAAAATTGGCAATCAGAAAAGCAAGTCATTATATGGCAACTAGTTCTAATGGTAATGTGTAATTTTTTGCTGGGTTATTGCACGAATTTGCCTTGGTTGGATATGAAAATAATAATAAGCATAACAATATTTACTCAAAATCCAGTACAACTTCACCAACCAAATATTCATATAACAAAAAAAAAATACCTATAATAAATAATAAATTTCTTTTGTTTTCATTTTTTTATAGTTATTAAAATTTCTTTATTAAATAAATAACAAAGCAGCTACAATTGCTTGAAAAAAAAATTGCCAACATGATCCATATTTATGTAATAATCATCACACTCTCTATTATGCATTACACGATCTGTAAGCATGTGCTTAGTTACGACTATATGCTCAATAGACTGTCTAGTCTAACTGAAATAATTGAATGAAATACAAAAACACACACAGCTATAAATACATTCAGAAAATGTATTAGAGAAAAAACATAAAATCAATTGAAATTAATCGAAAGTTTGAAAATTCGAAAAAAAATTAGAGAGGAAAACAACATTAACTGAGTTTTTGCACTGTGACCAACTGACCAATTGACCAAGTGTAAGTTAAATTGTTTTGATTTTATTTGCGCACAACAATTTAATATTAATTTCTTTCTTACATAAAAGTTTTAATGCAACGCATATTGGAATGGCCATTCCACTGCTAACTACAGCAGTGATGGGAAAGTTGGTACGATCGTACTTTTTTTGATACTATTTGACATGAAAAAGTACCGTAGTACTCCCGCAACACATTTGATACTCTCACGGTATGCATATATTTTGCCAAGAATTAAAATTATTTTTCGACAAATTGCACGAAACTTTATTACATAGTTAAGATATTTTAGAAAAGTGTAATCCTTCCCTGCCCCTGTGGCTGAGTGGTAGCGATGCTAGCCGCTCAGCCCAGAGGTTGTGGGTTCGATTCCCACCATAGACCCTGGGTGTTTTTCGCAGTCAAGCTAATCGCTTTGCGAGCTGTGTTTGTGTTTGTTGAAAAAAAAAATTAAATATAAACGAAAATCTATTTGGCTCAATGATATTTTTTGTAGCACAGAAGTTGACCTATACATATGTAATCACGAACCATGTTAAAACAACTATTTTATATCAGTTTAAAGGCAGTTGTAAAAATGTTGTAGTAAATTCTGTCAAAACCTTAAGGGCAAAAGTGGATTTTTACAATGAAATTTTAAATTGGTTTAGTAAGTTTCCCCCCTGAAAATGTTTTATCTGGTAAGACCAACAGCATTATACCACTTTTAATTACAATGTTTTCCAGCAAAAAGCATAATTTTGAAAATATTAACAACCAATATAAAGCATTGGCTGATATGGACGAACTGAAGCCATTAACAACAGAAAATATATGCAGCTTCTGGTCTACAGTGGCTAAAACTAAAAACGCGTCAGATGAATACATGTTTCCTGATAAATTGAGAGTAGCTTACGGAATTTGGTCCATACCTCACTCCTCTGTAAACGTGGAAACGATTTTCTCTTACCAAAATCTCATGAAAACAAACAAAGGAACCTGCTTTATGTTTCAGCAGTATCAAGTCTTATCCAGGCCAAAGATTTATTAAAGTCTAAAAACTTGTAACTTCAAAATTTTTACCTATGTACACACATACATATTTATATTTGCGGGTTGATTCGTTATAACCTAAAAGAGTTCGTGATTTGCCAACATACCACCAGGAAACATACGATTCCGGAATGCGTGCTAAGCATCGTTGATCAACAATCAATCGGAATTTAAATTTGCAAGATCACACACGAGACAAAAAATACCATAGACTCGTACTAATAAGTACGACATCTTAAACTTTTGCCATAGTGTGTGACAGACTTAGCATTTCCGATAGAGATGCTGCTTGTTTGGTTACTGCCTTATTTATGGACATTGGTTTTAAAGAGTAAAATAGGGAACTAATCATTGTAGATAAACATAAGCTAGCTCATGAAAAAATTAAAAGCAGGGAGTACTTCCGTGGAAGAAATAATAATGATTCGAAAATGGATTGGAAGAGTTTTAATTAAAACAATTTTTTTGAAGAGGAAATAAATTTTCATGTCGAGAGATGCGGTATAGGGTTTGATTTTAGACCCATGGTTTCATCGAAAAATTTTCTCAAAATTTCGAACAGACTACGTTTTTGCTATGGAACTTTTGAAAAAATTTTACCCCCACTTAATGTATACGCTTTGTGTTCCTTTTTTATTTCTTTGTAAATATGTAAATTTTATATAATTTTTTGTTAATAAAACTTAAATCGCTCACAAAGCGATACGAACTTTAGCCTGTTCAAATCATAAAATCTAGAAGCAAATGGAGTTCGAACAATAATAATTAAATTAACTAAAAAATTAAATAAAATAAGTATACTTGATGTAAGAAACCAAAAAAGTTTGTATTAAGTAGAACAAAAAATAAGCAAATTAACTAACATGTGCATAATTAGTAAAGAACAAACGACAATGGTAAAACTGTTGTAAATTTAGAGATGGTAAAATTGAGCTTTCATTACAAAAAATCTTTCAGCAAATTGAAATACGATGAATCAAAACAATTCACATATTCCATTTGCAAAAAAGTTGCGTATATAACGCAGAAATCTACATCTAGTGGCACCACACACTGTGGACCAAACAAAGGTTAATTGGCCTTCGAAAACGGCTAGCTTTTCCGTTCAACTATGTGTTGTCAGAATATTTACAACTAACTTTGATGTTATTTGTTCATTAATAATTATCACATGTTCAAATCATAAAATAAAAAAAATAATAATTTTTGGTACTCTCGACACAAAAAAATACTCGAAAAAAAAAATTTTGTTGATACCGAAATGCAAATCTCATTTCCCATCACTGAACTACAGCGTTTTAATTTTTTGCTTTTTTTCAATGGGGATGCCAAACGGCACTGGGTTTCTGAATTCCGGGATTTTGGGAATTTTTTTCCTTATTCATTTATGTTTTAATTGACTTGTATGTTTATGTTCTTTATTTTTGATGTTTAGTACAATTGAAATATGAATTCAAATTAAATTATTACTACAAAGGCCAAGGCACATTGAAATAAGATTGGCGGTAAATAATACTGATCTGCAAAAAAATTACCTGAAAAAGAAATATGTGTAATATAGGGATATTAATGCCCGTAGTTCAAATTTATAGCATATTGTACGCTCTTCAGAGAAATACTGAGGGGCAAGTACCTAATAAAAAACCATAAACACCTAGCGAACTTACTAAGGTTAGAAACTTAGTTTCCTTAATATACTCTCTTGGGTATTCCATATCTGATTTATTTTCCAGATAGAAGGAATGGATAATGACTCAAGCAGTGTTCGAGAGTTTCGTAACTTTCCTAGCAAGCCTACGTTAACAACACTCATGCGAGCCAGATGCGTTTTTAACTCTGAATGTGTTGCAGTGTGCACACTTAATTTTTTTAGATTCGGTAGAATCGACAAAAAAAATCGGTAGATTTGAATGAAATTCGCTAGAAAATTTTTTTACTCAGAGAAACATAAAAAATAACAAAATATATGTATGTACTTATTAGTGATGTAACGAATGTCAATTTTTGATATTCGCGAATACGAATATTTGAAACGATATTCGCGAATACGAATACGAATATTGCATGTGAAATTTATAGACATTAAATTAGGGCTCTATTTACGCCAGCAATATGAAATATTAAAAAATTGTTATGAAAGAGAACTTCATACTCCTGCTGCCGTACTTAAAGTTAATAAAAACTACCCAACATTTGAATGATCGTCAGTAAATAATATTTGAAAATGATACAAAGCACAAATTTCTATAAAAAATTTAAATTATTCGTACAAACTAATATTTTTATCCATTTATTTAAATTTCGTTTAGGATTTATGCATTTTTTTTATTTAATTTTTGGAAAAATATTTGTATTCGTATTCGCCTGAATTTGACGAATACGAAGCATTAAAAATGGCCGAATATTCGGTAATTCGAATATGAATACGAATATTCATGCAAGTTACGTATATAAACCCTGATAGCATTGATAAATTTATTGAAGAAATTATTAAAGTCTAAAAGTGTTGAATAAACAAATTTTGATAAACACTAAGTCAAAGAACTTTGTAAATTTAAATGCATTTCCGTTCACACGAAAAATTGTTTTTTATATAAACTGCAACATTGCAAGTTATTAAAATTAAATGTAACACAATATCTGAAATTTATTAAAATTAAAAGTAATACAATATACATAAAAATATTATTAATGCAGACTTAGCCATTTCGCAATTATAAGTTTGGCCAATCAGAAATTAGGTGGTTGCTTAGAATAAGGTAAACGTTAAGAAATAAAAATATTGTAAGTTTAGTTTTAGTTCCATCCTCAAACAATAAAGTTTCTTTTAATAAAATAAATCGTTCAATTAATTATAAAATAAAAGTTGTTTTTTTTATTAAATAAAAGCAACCGAAAACAAAAGTGGCGCAGTCGGTAGTCCTTCCTTATAAAAGAGAGGATAGTGATACGTTTAAAAATCCTGCGAATCCAGGACAATAAAAGAAACAATAATAAAAAACAGTGGTAGTGAAAATAAAAAATAAAATCAATAAAATAAAAGTTTTTTATTTAAAATCACCCACAAAAATCGATCAAAATTAATTTGGCAGTGTAGTGGACTCAAAGATCCTTTGCAGACACCACCCAAGGATTGATCAAAAATAATAGAAAATTCAAACCATCAAAATTAAATCCAGAAGAAACAAAGAGTTTGACAAGAGAAGGATGGAACAAGCTCAAGGAGTAGATACGTCAGTATTAGAGCAACTAGCAAGACGAGAACAGCAGCTGGAACAGTTGAGAGGAGAATATATAGAATTGCAGCAGAGGCAAATTCAAGTAAACAACCAAAATATGGAAAGAATCATAAGCAGCGTGAGCCATCTTCCAATATTCACTGGGCATGGCGACATTACGATAAATTCGTTTTTAAGCAGCACGGAATATTTGCTTTCAACATTGGAGAATGACGACCAACGAAAAGAGGTTACAAGGGCAATTTATTACCGTACCATACAGGGAGAAGCTAAGGACACAATTATTAACTTACCACAACCAGACAATTGGGAACAAATTAAACAGGCCTTGAAGCTGAGGTATAAGCCAGATGTGGAGCCACACCAACTATACAGAAGAATCAACAACCTAAGGGCAAATACTACATTGTGGATCGTTCTGTCAATAATGATGTGGACACCGCTTAACAACGCATATTTCAATATGACGGAAATAAAGGATCAAATGGGTTTTGTGGACTTTCAAACAAGACATCAGGAAATAGTAAAAGACACAGACATAGTTATACATATGATCAATATTGAACAAATTGAAGAAATTATAAATGACATGACCGATAATATTATTTTAATGAAAATAAAGAATAAAGACATTCTTCAGAGGGAACTACTAGACGTAAGAAATAAGCTATTAACACTAATACCAAGAAAAAACAGACACAAACGCGGACTGATAAATTCAATAGGTAGTATGTCAAACTGGTTATTTGGTACGATGGACGATACTGACAGACAGGACATACAGAATCATCTACTTAAAACGGACGGAAATATTAGTCAACAAATTCAAGTAAATGATTATTTTAATACAGCATTAGAACAACTTCAAGATATTGTCAAAAGTGATAGAAAAAATATAGAGAATGCAATAAATAGCATTTATAAATTTAATGAAAAAGAAAGAGAACAAAATACATATTTAGAACAGTTATCAAAAATACAAATGTTAAGAGATAAAATTGAACATATTCAAGATAATATAGTGTCAGCAAAATATGGAATAATTCATCCTAATATTTTAACAAGTAAAGAAATAATAAAATATGAGATAGATTATAACAAACTGAAATATTTACAATTAGGAACAGCAGTTTTTAATGATACATACTTAATATTTGGTATAAAGGTACCAAAAACATTTATATAAGTAAATATTAGATTTCTCATACCTATACCAAATAAAGAAAATAACGAAATAGAAGAAAAAATATTTAAAATATTTAACTATGAAAACAAAACATATGAATATAAAGAAAATAAACATTTAAGAGAATTAAAAACCACTAACCATTGCGTTATGAAATCAAATTGTAAACTTATAAAAAATACAGAGTTTGAAATAATTCCAATTAATGTAAAAACTATTATTATTAAGAATGCTATTAACTTACCAATTAATCAAACTTGCACTAAAAATGAGACGATTGTTAATGGAAACTACCTAATCCAATACAGTAATTGTTCTATTAAAATTAAAGATTACTATTTTTCAAATCTTATTGAAATTGCAGAAGAAAATATTAACATCTTAAAAATAGAATATGATAACATTCAGAATTTTACAAAAAAGATAACTTTTGAGGAAATTATAGAAAATAATAAAGTAAATAGTGAAAATATTTTTAATTTAAAATACCACAGTAAATTCACTTACGGATGCAATTTGTTAATAATTATTTTGATAGTAATTTCATGTTGCATTTTTTGTATTAAACATAAATATATAAAAATAAAACTAAACAATAGAATTCAGGAGAATTCTAATCAAAAGGGGAGAGTAGTTACGTATATAAACCCTGATAGCATTGATAAATTTATTGAAGAAATTATTAAAGTCTAAAAGTGTTGAATAAACAAATTTTGATAAACACTAAGTCAAAGAACTTTGTAAATTTAAATGAATTTCCGTTCACACGAAAAATTGTTTTTTATATAAACTGCAACATTGCAAGTTATTAAAATTAAATGTAACACAATATCTGAAATTTATTAAAATTAAAAGTAATACAATATACATAAAAATATTATTAATGCAGACTTAGCCATTTCGCAATTATAAGTTTGGCCAATCAGAAATTAGGTGGTTGCTAAGAATAAGGTAAACGTTAAGAAATAAAAATATTGTAAGTTTAGTTTTAGTTCCATCCTCAAACAATAAAGTTTCTTTTAATAAAATAAATCGTTCAATTAATTATAAAATAAAAGTTGTTTTTTTTATTAAATAAAAGCAACCGAAAACAAAAGTTGCATCACTAGTACTTACATACATATATATAAAGGTTATAAAGGTATCAAACTAAACAGGTTCCAAAAGCGCATTTAAAACTTCACATGTGATTGGAAATTAAACTGCCGTAAACGATGAAGCATTGCCAATAAAAAAAGTATCATCCTCAGCTATTTGCCCTTGCCCTTATATATAAATATTATAGATATCCTATGCATATATAAAATAATATACATATGTAAATAACAGGAATTCAGGTTTTATAAAGCTACTAAAATAACTTTTATTTGACAAACATTTGTAAGATCCATCTATGAATTTAAACTTTTGTGCAAAAATTATTAAATCATTGGGAGGAATAAATATTTCATCCCCAAGACACAATTCTTTGGCAAATATTAGGTTACTTATAGTTTCAGTTTTTAATCGATTTCTTTGTTCTGATTTAATGATTTTCATGACAGAAAATTACCGCTCTGCGGCCGCACTGATATGTGGTAAAATAGGCAATTTACACATATATATATAGACTTAAATTACTAAATAACAATATTCGGTAGATTTCAGGCCTTTTTCGGTAGAATTGGTAGATTGTTAAATTCACAAACATATTCGGTAGAATCTATCGAATATCGGTAGAAGTGTGCACACTGATGTGTTGTTATTATGCTAACTAAATTCCGAAGTTTTGTGCATTTTTGAACTCTCAATTGTTAAGAAAAGTATCCCTCAAGTAATGCGTACTAGAGGGCTGCGTAAACAGTCTTTAAATGTAGATACGTCTTGTTTTTTAAATGTATTCTCGTGGTTTATACTAAACCAATAATAAATGCTCTCGCTTAATACGCGAAGCACTATGGATGTATTGCAGAGCAGCCCACAGAGCGAAAACCGAGAGAAATGTATGAGCGTATGTTTATTCATTTGCATAAAAAGCCGATTGATGTTCGGCACTCTGGCGCTTCTCTGGGCAGCATGGATGTATTGATTTTCGTGTATATGAGCGTTAACAAGCGATGTCGCTAAGACTTCTTGTTCGTAACAAACAATTAAAACAAGTAGTGTTGATGCGTGTATGTTTGTTATTTTGCATATTGTGCGTTTGAGTGTGTGTGTGTGTGTGTGTGTAAGATGTAAATGGTAAGCTAATATGTGTTTAAGGGCGGTTTCTTAAGGCAAGCGCACACAACTAATGTCAATGCATGTGTGCATTTATATGGGCGAAGAAAAATAAATGAGCATACACACAACGTGTGTGTATATCCTGTCGGAGAATGCGTGCTTGACTACAAAAATAGTTAACTTATAGTTAACTTTTCTTAGACTGACTAAAAGCTAACTGCAATTTCATCTAGAACAAACCCAAAATTAATTCTTAAATTGAGTACGTAATCGAATTTGATGAGAGCCAACAAATTTATTTTCAGCTACTTTGAAACTCATTTCAGTTTTATATTAATATTTTGCTGTTGTTATTTTAGATGGTACTTTAGCTGAGTGGTAGCGCGCTCAGTACACAACGTGTGATGATACATGTACGAACCCCGGATAAATTTTTTTAATTAACTGACTACCAGGCAATTTAAACACATCAACTTTAACTGCCTGTCCCACGATGTCACTCGCAAACGTTCGAATGAAAACTTATATTGAAAACAACAACAAATTTTCTAATGTTACTGTTGGTTGCAGTACAAGTTGTCGATCGAACGTTTGAGAGTGACATCGTGGGACAGGCAGTAAGTTAGCTGAAAGTAATGCAGAGTGCGACAATTGACTACCGCCTAGGACATCGCAATGTTAAAATAGTCAGTTGATTACATTACAAGTAATCCAACTGTCAGTCACTACTAGTTGCGAAATAGTTAGCCTAAAGTTAATTTAAACTTAACGTAATTTCCAACAGGGTATGTGCATACATGACGTTTGTATACGAGCCCATGCGTATGAAGAAGCAAGCATCACAAAAATTTTCCCTCACGAAGTATTTTCTTTATTTATATACCTGCAATAAATGAAACAAATTTCCTTCAAAGAGTGTTGTTTACCGTTTGTTTTAAAAGATTTCGCTGTAGTAAAGCATTTGAAATAACCCTCATGTCTTAAAAGTTCTTGTAAGTGGTATTTTGCAGGGGTATAATATACAATCATCAGCAAAAGAAAGCTGACGACATAGTGGAATGAAAATGTATTAGAATTCGAGCGACTAGTTTTCTTTCGCTTAGTTTTTATCTCGACATAGTGGAAGTGGCAGTTAATAAACCTTTCTAAAGCTCTAATATTTTCTATAAATAGGCAGATAATATATAAAATACTATAATCGTTTGACTTTTCAGAAAATGCAACCCTGATCTAGCAAGATTGTCTTTTGAAAATTTTCATATGCTCTATTAGATCAGTGTTGCATCCTTGAAATTAATATCGGTTCAACCAACGGATTTTTTATGGGAAATTGGTTTGATTAACGCTTTAACTTCAACAGTTGTTTTATACACATTTTAGGGTTCCGTACACCAAAGGTGAAAAGGAATCCTATTGTTTTCGCTACGCTGTCCGTCTGTCCGTCACACGGTAGTTTCTCAGGAACCGTAAGAGCCACGGACCTGAAATTTGGACAGAGTATGTAGAACCTTGGCCGCTACAACAGCAAATACATGAGAATTAAAAATTAAAGGGTGTTCCAAAACGAGCAACGAAAAATTCTAAAATCCCGTGTAATATACATACAATTGTATGAACATATGTATATTGAAACTTGAAATTTGTAAAATGAGTGTATTTTTATACAAACCACAACAATTAACACTAAAATTTAAAAAAATTTAAATTTAAGGGTGGTCCACCAGTTAATGCAATTTTGACTATGTAATTTTGACAATTTGCTATATCTTGGAAACCGTAAGAGGCAAACACTTAAAATTTTCAAAAACGGTAAAACTAAAAAACCGAAAATTATAAAATCGCTAAACCAAAAAAAAAAATCGCCAAAACGAAAAAAATCGCCAAATTAAAAAAAAAATCTAACACTAAAATAAATTGCCAAATTCGAAAAAATCGCCAATATGAAAAAAACGACAAAATGAAAAAAACGCTAAAAATTGAAAAAAATCGCCAAAAAGCGAAAATGTCGCCAAAACTAAAAAAAAAATTATACAAAAAAAATCGTAAAAATGAACAAAATCGCTAAAAAAAAAATATAAAAAAAAATGCCAAAATGAAAAAACGCCAAAAACCGAAAAAAATCGCCAAAACAAGAAAATAAAGTGTCAAAACTAAAAAAAAGACAAAACTTAAAAAAATCGCCAAAACCGAAAAAACGCCAAAACAAAAAAACCGAAAAGACCTCAAAAACGAAAAAAATGCCAAAACTATATATTATATAGGATGAAGTTTGTATTAAATTGCATATCTAGTGTTCGTACGGAACCCTTCGTGCGCGAGTCAGAGTCGCATTTTACTGAATTTATTTTTTTTTTTATTTATTGTATCTTCAAATATGAACTAACAATAAGTATTCAAATCTTAATCTAAAGTAGAATTATTAGGCCCAACCAATGTCGGACATAAACTAAGTGATAGTTATTAATAATACATAAGTAGTGATAAGCACAAAAAAATTTCAAGCAGCTGCATCTGTAGTGTTGTTTATTAGAGCCCTTGTATCCCTCTTTTTTAAGCGGATGTGTTCAGTAAAGTTCAAAATATTACGAGCAAGCGGATTAGGATGTGACTCGAGTTTTGTTAGATATTTGCCTGCGTATTTTGCAATTCCTTCAGTCACTAGTATCAAGCGTAAAATTTTGTTTTGCCTTCGTTGGATTTTCTCAACATTTGAAGCTGAAGCAGTGCCCCATAGCTGAATTCCGTAGCACCATATTGGCTTTAAAAGCGACTTGTATATTAAAAGTTTGCAGTCTAGGCTAAGTGTTGAATTTCTACCAATCAGCCAATGTACCAGAGTTAATTTTAGTTTCATTTGAGTTAACTTAGAGTCAATGTGATGTTTCCATGTAAGCCGTCATTCAAGGTGTATACCAAGATATTTCACATGTGAATATAGAGGAACAACTTGATTGTTAATCCGAATAGGCGAACAAGTAGCTCTTCGTCAGGTATATGTTACTTGAACACTCTTTTGTTCATTTACCTTAATCCTCCATAAGTTTAACCATAGCTCCATCTGGCTAATGTGTTCCTGGAGTTTGCGGGATGCCTCATCAGGGTTTTCGTGCATACTAAGGCAGGCTGTATCGTCGGCAAATGTGGAAGTATGGATACTACTGCTCACAGGCATATCACAAGTATAAATCAAATATAAAACTGGCCCCAGTATACTACCCTGTGGCACACCGGATGAGATAGTTTCAGGCCTACTCGTAAAGTCTCCTTCTACAACAGTGAACTTACGGGAAATAATGTAACTTTCCAAAAGATTTAAAATGTTTATTGGCAAGTAAGTCTTCAATTTTAAAATTAGGCCTTCATGCCACACTTTATCAAATCTTTATCTGGGAAATGTCAATAAACAGCGCAGAACAATACTTTTTTCCTCAAAAGTTCTTGTTATAAATTGAACCAATCTATGAGTTTGTTCAATGGTGCTATGCTGACTTCTAAAACCAAATTGATGGTCCGGTATGCACCCACTACTAATTAGAATTGGGGACAATTTTGTTTTGAGCAGCTTTTCGAAAAGCTTTGACATAGTTGATAGTAGACTTATTGGCCTATATGACTCAGCCTTGGTTAGATCTTTGCTCGGCTTTGGAATCATTTTAACCTTGGCAAGCTTCCAGCTGTGTGGATAATACTCCCTTCGTAAAATGGCATTAAAAATGAATAACAGGATTCTCACTGCAACACGAGGCAACTTCATCAGCATCCGGTTACTAATTCCATCAATACCCGGAGCTTTCTTCGGGTTGAGTTCGGCAATTCATTTTTGTAAATCACGCGTCTTAAACTTAATGTGTTGCGGGGGTAGAGCGACTACACTCGGCAAATCAGCTTCACCAGTACATATATTTGGCGTAAAAACGGATTTTAAGTGCTCAGCAAATATGTTACCTTTTTCAGTATCGCTTCTTGCCCAACCTCCGGTAGATGTGCGCAGAGGTGGTTTGAACTCAACGGGTGTTTTAAGCTTTCTAGCAGCGCGCCACAAAGAGTAATTAGATGCTGGTGTGACATCGAAACTTTCAAGATAGTTTTTAATGGCGTTTTATTTTCTGAGCAATATGCTGCATTTATGTTGCCTTTTACATTTCTTTGTGTTCTTTTCTGAAAAGTATGTATTATTTTAAAAATTGAACGCATTCCTTTCCCATGATGTTACCCTTAAAAAGAAGAAAAATGCTACATGTTCAACACTCATTTTCATTAAAGGGCATGAGTGCAGCATTATATTAACAGCTGTTTTTGTTATTGTCTATGAAAAAAATAAATCATTTTCTAGTTCGTGATTGTTTTATGCCGAAACTTGTTCGAAAATTGTTCTTTTGTAAACGAAAAATATGCAACACTTCTTAAAAATCAGGTGAGCATTTAAAAATGTTGCCAAATCACATGTAGCATATATGTTACATTTTTCTTTTAGAAAAGAAAACACCATAAGAGATGCAGTTTTTTCAGATGCAAGCAACTCTTGGAGTCGTTTAGTGCACTCTTTAAAACTGATTTTATGTTGAGGTGATCTGTGCTGCTGCCATTCCCTTCTAGCTCTTCTTTTTTCACGTCCGAGACGTTCAATGTCTGTAGAATAAATTTTATTAAACCCAGTCTGCGGATGGGAGATAGTAGTGGCATGTTCAGCAGCCTGTTTAATATTCTCGCTGAGATTGGCAATGTTAGATTCAATATCATTGGGTGTTCTTAGCCTAATATTTTCCGTGCAATGACTACTGAGATATTTTTTGAACCCCAGCCAATTAACACGATTGATCATCTTCACATATGGGTCAGGTAAGTTACTTCTTAAGGGAATACAAATTGTAATAATCGTTGGGGAGTGATCGGACGAGAGATCAAGAGAAGCTTGAATCTGAATTAAATCCCTAGAGATATTTTTTATGGCGCCAAAATCTATAACATCCGGAATTTTTTGTATGTCAGTAGGCCAATAAGTGGGTTCCCCACTCGAAATGACATCCAAGCCCATTTTTGAAATTGTGTTGAACAATGCTCGACCTCTGGGGGTAATAAGACGCGAACCCCAGAACGTATGCTTAGCATTGTAGTCGCCAGCTGCTACAAAACAAGGTCCAAGAGATTTGTAGAAATCCTCATATTGATTCTCAGTGATTGAAAATCTGGGAGGGGAGTAAATTGATGATATAACAAAATTTGTACAAAAACTTTCAATGCCAATATTTGTTGCTTGTAGGTGTTGTTCACAAATGTTGTCAAGAATATAGTGCTTGAGTCTTGACTTTATTAGAATCGCTTATCCACGGCATGCTCTTCCTCTAGGGTCCTTTGAATCATATAAGGTGTAGCCATAAATTTTAAAAATGCTTCTCGAAGTCAAATGAGTCTCAGAGACTAGCATTACATCAATATTTTTTTCCGTGAGGAAGTGCTCAAGTTCATTTTTATGTTGGCGAATGCCGTTTGCGTTTCAGAAACATATTTTTAACGTATTCATGGCTTGTTAATTAATGCTTGAAGCAGTATATTCTGCATTCGTAGCATTTCTTGCATCATGCTAGTCATATTTGTTGTAAAATTATTTATAGTTTGCACCAAATTATCAATAGTAGCTTCAAAGCGATTGAAATTAAAGCTTAAATTTGTATTTGTTGAATTATTTGTCGGTGAAACATTTTGTGTGGGAATAAAAAAGACCTTAGCAGCACCTGCATACGATACACGGGAAGTAACTGGTTGGCTCATTTGCGCAGAAGTAGCGGAGGAAGCGTTTGCTGTTTGAACTGGAACTAATTTAGGTTTTTGCACCATAGCCTGCTTGAGGAAAGAGTACACAGGACAACCTCTATAGTTAGCGGTGTGGTTACCTCCACAATTACTGCATTTTTTTCTGCTTGATCTTTTGGCTTAGTGCAACTAGCAGTACCATGCAATTCACCGCAGATAACACAAACTGTAGGTAATTTGCAGTAAGTTTTTGTGTGACCATATTCTTGGCAATTATGGCACTGCACGGGACCTGATCGCTTATGTGGCTCTTCAACTGTGATTTTTTTGATATAAGAGGTATTTTAGGTTATAAATTGGATGTGTCTCGTTTTTTTTTAACTTTATATCATTCGGCTCAAGTTCAACACGAAATAGAGGCTGGTGGATTTTCTTCCTATTGAATATATTAGTAACATTTTATACCTTAAAGGATTGAACCTGTATAATATGCTACCAAACGAAGCAAAAAATGAGGAGAATTTTAATACATTTAATAGAATAATTATAACATTTGTGAGAAATAATTCAACATAGAGCTTTGTTTAGATTTAAACTTTAATATTATGTAACTAGAATTAAGAGAACCTAAAGTATTTTA
The DNA here is from genome assembly GCA_949987645.1 of Tachina grossa. NCBI lineage: Eukaryota > Metazoa > Arthropoda > Insecta > Diptera > Tachinidae > Tachina > Tachina grossa. Next base: position 60,766,767 of record OX465278.1, on the reverse strand, counting down.
AATACTACTACTAAATAAATAAAATAAATAAAATAAAATCCTTGTATGATGAGTGCATCTTTTACTTGTTCGGGATTAACATAAGAATCAATGCCCTTCAATACGATTTGCATACCTTTAGCACTCTTAAGCTGGTACGTATAAAAACTTGTTTTATTTTTTTCGAATTCTGTTACTATTTTGCAGAAATCTTTTTCTTCGTATGTTACCATATTTTATTGGAATAACGTGAAATGCGTTCTCACCAATTGCCAAGACTAATTTTTTAATAAGGCAGTTAGAAGTTATTTCTCTCAGATATATTGGTGGTGGTTTGGAGGTTTTTGTCGAAGATACAGCGGGTTGGTCATTATTAGCCTGCAATACTGAATAAATTCAGTAAAGTGCGACTCTGACTCGCGCACGAAGGGTTCTGTACGAACACTAGATATGTAATTTAATACAAACTTCAGCTATATAATATATAGTTTTGGCATTTTTTTTTTTTTGTTTTTGGCGTTTTTTCAATTTGGCGATTTTTTTTTTATTTTGGGGACTTTTTTCATTTTGGCGTTTTTTTTCATTTGGGCGATTTTTTTTAGTTTTGGCGCCTTTTTCACGTTTTGGCGATTTTTTTCGGTTTTTGGCATTTTTTCAATTTGGCGATTTTTTTTTTCATTTTGGCGATTTTTTTACATTTTTGACGTTTTTTTTTTCATTTCGACGATTTTTTACATTTGGGCGATTTTTTCGAATTTGGCGATTTATTTTAATGTTAGAAATTTTTTTTTATTTTTGCGATTTTTTTCGCTTTGGCGATTTTTTTTTTTAATTTTTGGCGATTTTTTTTTCTTTGATTTGGCGATTTTATAATTTTCGGATTTTTTAGTTTTACCGTTTTTGAAAATTTCAAGTGTTTGCCTCTTACGGTTTCCAAGGTATCGCAAGTTGTCAAAATTACATAGTCAAAATTGCATTAACTGATGGACCACCCTTTAATTGAAATATTTTTAAATTTTAGTGTTATTTGTTTTAGTCTGTATAAAAATACACCAACTTAACAAAATTCAAGTTTCAATATACATCTATACCAATGGTCATCAAGAAGAGAAAATTCTTAAAAGCAGAACAGAACTAATACATATTTAGTGCTGTTCCACTGAAAAAACTCGCTCTTGTAAATGTTTAATTGGGTATATGAAAAATATTTTTATGGGTTAATTTTATATGAATGAACGTTTATATGTAGTGGTGCCTAAGACTGTATGTACTAGTTTTTTTTTTCAATTTCTGGATACATACATACATCTACAAAAATATTTAAGCCAAATAAAAACTTATTTCTTAACTCTATATTCCACATATTTTGTCTATTTTTTATAGCAATAAAAAGTGCTGTTATAAAAAGATTTAAATTAGATAATTTATTTACATAAATAATATAGAAAAAGAAATTAAATCATTTTGGTGGTATTTGAATATTCTCGGTGTGTTTTTTTTTTCATAAAAAATGCGACAGAAATCTGCTCTTTTTGTGTGTTTTATGCTCTTGCCTTAGGTTTTTGTTAGTAGTTGTGCTGTGTACGTATGGAAAACAGAATGCTAGCAGAGCCCTCAGGGCAATGGGATGGTGGACTATGATCTATACATACAATTGTATGTATATTATATTGGATTTTAACATTTTACGTTATTCGTTTTGGAACAACCTTTAATTTTAATAGGGTTCCTTTTCACCTTTGGTGTACGGAACTCTAAAAACGATTACTACGATTAATTGATGCAGCGTCGTTATCCCTGGATATCTTGGGAAGCGATGAGATTTTTGAAGAATTTGGGCTTCGCCCACGCTTTACAACTGTAATATATGTATCTGTCCATTCCGACTTGAAATTTTGATTTTTGATCGCTGACTCAAATGAAGAAGTACCAGGCAACTCAAATGTTAACAAATCACTAGTTGGCATTGGGCAAAGCGAAGTTGATCGCTGACGAACAATTGGATTTGCCGTTAGAAAAATACTATCACCACATTTTTTTATTTTTATCGTTTTCATTAAGAGCTCTGGAACTCACAGTACTACTATCATCAGATTTTTTATTTTTATTGATTTCATTAAGAGTTTCAGAACTCACAGTAAAATAAGCATGTCTGCCGTTAGAACTCACTTCAAAATTTTTTTTATTTGAGGTACTCATATAGAGTATTCCTCAAGGGCACTTTATTTGTTTTTTTTTTGTTTGCGTTTTTTTTTTGTTTTTTTTTTTGTTTTTGTTATTTCTACTATGTAAAAATATTAGCAAAGAAAAAAATAAAAAATTTAAAATAAAATTATTTTACGAATTTTATTTTTAAAATTCCGAAAAGAATTTTAAAACCAACGAAAAAGATAGCATATGCGAGCAGAATTTTTTCCTACCCTGATATTTCTTTAGGGCAAGTGATTTTAATTCCCCAAGCATCTGGTAGCGCTGTTTAATGCTATTGACAAGATTTATTTTTAATAGTTTAGAGTATACTTTTAGGCACTCAAATTATTTAGAAGTATTGGTTTTGGCAGCACTTATTTAATAAAAACAAGTGCCATATTCGACTGCGCCAAATCTAATATACCCTTCATCAATGTATGGATATATGTATGTGTTAAAGGGCTGCGTAAATCGTTCTAAAGGTGGAAGTATGTACATACCACGCTTTTCTGGCTTGTTAAACGTTTAACGCTATACAAATGGAAAGTTACACAACACTCTTTTGAGGTTTTTTTAGTTGTAAAATTTAAAGCCTTTGCCGGCTATTTGTTTGTCTTGCATTTACGTTTTATTTTTCTTTAAATATTTAATGCATTTTTTTATCTATTGTTCAATAAAAAAATGAATTTCTAATAATTTTTGTGTATGTTAGCTTATGAATCTGGCAACACCAGCTGTCATTTTGTATACAACGCGTGAAAGTTGAAGAATGCTCAACTTTTTGCGAGGTACGCACGTCGCGAACTTCCGTATGTAACTTGCCTTATGAAAACACACTATTTCAACTTTTTTGACAGCCGCGCATATCGATTTAGCGAATTGAACGCGTGTTATGTACTTCCACCTTAAAAGTTTTGTATTCTATTTCACATTACTGCCAATCAGTCTGTTTTAGTGCAAGCATAAATAACAAAACAAAACTAACAAAACATCACTATCACTAAAATCAATCAAGCATCATTCGAATAGTTTTTCTCTGCAGTTTTGTTAGTGCTTGTGTTCTCAAAACAAGTAGAACATCAAAACAAAGAGCGAGAATGAAATAAAACAACAGTAAATCATAGCAGAAACATCGCGTGCACTAGAACACGAGCACAAACATGCAAACTATGTATGTATATGTATGTATATATGTATACATACGTTGAAAATAAAAATTAACAAATTATTACATATGTATATATAAATGTACATAAGTACATATGTATGATATTATTTCATAGTAAGTCCCAAATCACACTATGCAAGTCTTACTGCTAAGCTGATTAGTTTTAGGGAGTGAGAGACGAGAGGAACAGCAACGTTTCTTTTCCCCCGTCTCTCCTAACGAACTAATCAGCTTAGCAATAAGACTTGCATAGTGTAAATTGGGACTAAATAAAACATCTTTTCAGCTTTCATATTCCTAACGAAGCGCAATGTTTCTTTTATATGGAAAATTATCTTTGCTATCAAAACATTCAAACATGTTTTGAATGTTCTGTGTGAATTTTGATGTTCTATTTCATTTTTATTTTGTAAGGCTTGATTTTACTTCAACATTGTTCTATTGCAGTTTTGTTCTGTACTGCAGTATTCTTATCGTAAAGCAAAACACATCTCTTTTGAAAGTTTTGTTTTAAAATAACGGAGCAATATACACACACATTTTGAAATTAATGAGAGTGCTTGTAAACCTTTTTTTAGGGCTTGTGCCACGCTCTAATATGTATATGTAGTATACAAGCACATACATAAGCAAATACATACATATTTGTTTTGTGATACAATTTATCGTTTTTTGTTATAGTGCAATTATTAGTCAGTGACCTCTCGTTTTTTTTCGACTAACGAATTTGATTCATATAATTTTATTTTCGATATTAGCAATAGTTGAATATTTTATTCTACACTCATTTAAGAAAAATTTTACATTCACTCTTATTTGAGTTGTCAACATCGACGTCACGTCAATATAATACCAAAAATTGGGGCTTGTTTACTCGCTCTCAAGATATTCAAAAACCATGCTACTACTTAATAATCATAATCTTAGCTTTGTACCTCCATACCAAATTTAATTAGTGTCTCGATTGAACATCCCATTGCAAATGGTATTATGTAAACGGTCTATTCCTAAAGCATTTTTTTTATTTTGTTCAGCAGAAAGGAATGTAAAGGGAAATGTATTGATGTAATTTTATTCAATCAAATATGTAGATTCTATGCTGTAATATAAGACTTTCTTTGGCATAGAACGTCTAATAAATAAATAAATAAATATATACTTAAATTAGATTTCTATATAAAAACTTAGCATATATAAAATAAATGTTGAGTAAAGATCTTCCTAAAAATATGTTTAGTTAATTTTAATAGCCATGGGCCTGTGGCAAAAATTAAATAAATATACTTAATAATGGCAAACCAAAAAAGTTTCTCTTAAGTAGAAAAAAAAATAAGCAAACTAACATGTGCATAATTAGTTAAAGAACAAACGACAATGGCAGGACTGTTGTAAATTCAGAGATAGTAAAGTTGAGCTTTCATCACAAAAAAGCTTTCAGCAAATTGTAGTACCATGAATCAAAACAACTCACATATTCCATTTGCAATAATGGCAAAGCAGAAATCTACATCAATTGACACCAAAAACAGTGGACCAAACAAAAATAAAACTGATGAAGGTTTAGTGGGCTTTCGAAAACAGCTAATTGATCAGTTCATGTAATTTCAAGTTAATATTAAAATATTTTTGTTTTCAAAAACATTTTGAAAAATAGATACGTTGGCAATTCATCCTTAAATGCATGTGACATTCAGAAAGATGAAATAAAAGAAAGAATTACTTTACCTTACAGTTCTGAAAGAAAGGTTTTGCCCAATACTATGAGCTACTAGAGTTTCTGTGACGGGATCTATTTCCCAGTAAAAAAAATGGAAGTCATTCTGAAAGAACCACATTTTCATTGCTTCCAAAAAATCGATATTTTTAATTTGCCGATAGTTAGCAGAAAACCAAGTAGAAGCTTATTTTAATTACACAAAACTTTGTAGTTCTTCCATAGTTTTAGTAAATACTCACCGAAATGTTCAAAAAATCGATTTTTCGAAAGAAATTTATGAATTAATTTTGGCCTAAAATTTAGAAGTTATTTGCTTAAATTTACATGAAAACACTGTTTCGCGTTTAAATTCCTATAAAAAGAAACGAATTGTTAAAATATGTAACTTTTTAAAGTTTCTCCTAGATGAAAATATTACCATAGATCACAAAAAAGGAAATTTTTCTTAAAATCGCTTCTAATTCGGTGACTAGGCATCGAAAAAGAGAACTTCTTGCAATGACAACCCTTTGTAAAAATCATTAGATCGGATCGAAATTTGAACTACTTCCAGACTGCAAACTCTACATTTTCATGACTTCTTTGGAGTGTCTTTTTTACTGGGTTTCTTCAAAAAGCAAATAAATAATGAAGCTGAGAATGTTTGTTTGTTTTTTGATTAACAAAATCAAATCGTTGATATAACGACAGATATTTTTTCTGTTATTATTGAAGGCAAATAACAATTGCCTACTTTTCTTTGTTTTTTCAAGTTATAAGTTCATTTACAATTTAATTCAGCTGTCATAATTATTATTTTCTTTGTTTTTTTTAAGTCACAATTTAATTTAACTGTCATAATTATTTTTTTTTTCAAGTATTTTTTTCTCCCTCAACTTTCTTTCATCAATTTTAATTGATGATTATTCCAAAAAATTAACTTTGTTGTTCTTATGTCATAAAAAAATAGAACATATTATTGTTATTATTATTATTTTTTTTTTGTAATCCGGGAATAAACTTAAAAACATTTGATACCGGAAGTCCTCATCGGGAGTGAAGAGAGCTCTGTTCAACGCAAGGATAAAGGTAAGTTACAAGTCATTAATAATTTTGGATTCTATGTAATTTTCTTTGTTATTTGAATTTAAAGTATTTTGTTTAATTAATTGGAAAAAAGAGATAATTGTTTTAAATAATGTTTTTAACTAATATTAAAATCATAATAAATTAGTAATCGATAGTTAAAAAAAAATAAGTTAACCTAATTTAATAAACGATGGGGTAGGTGAATTAAAGGGGCATTGTTTTTTTTTTTCATGGGAATACTCTGTTTTATGGGCCTCGGGATATTCAAATGTAGGAAGATTAAGATAGGGCCTAATGATTGAGTTGTTTTCACATACCTTTTCACTGATGATCTCATCGAAATATTTATCTTTCTCTTTAGATTTCGTTTTTTTTACTTCGGTATTATAATTACTTTTATGTTTTTTTGTTTTTTTTTTTTTTGTTATTTTTTTTAACACAGCTATATTAAAAACTTACTGATCAGTAAGTTAATGTCCGACACTGATCGTGATTATTTGTACTTAGATTTAAGATTTGAATATTTATTGTTGGTTAATTTTTGAAGTAATAATAAATAAATATATGTATTAAAAAATAAATAAAAAATAAAAATCCTTATTTAATTTGCACATAATTTTATTTGCATAATACAAATAAAAATTATTCGAGAAGAACTTCTATGAAATCTCTTTGTATCCACTTGACGTTAAGTTTATAGGAAAGTGAGAAGAAGATGATGGAGATGAAGGGAGCCTTCATATTTTCCTCCCTTTTCCATTAAGTCAAAAGTCAACTAAATTTTAAACGTATTGTTACGTTTTTTTCTCTCTATAAAAACGCCGAAGATTTGCAAATGAATACAAGAGCCGAGTGTAGTAACTAGGGTTAAGAATGATACAAGTTTTATTTACAAATACACTTATACTAAATTACTCAAGAGCTTAAATACACTAATACAAGTTAAACTAATAAATTACACACAGATATTCACAACTGGTTACCACTGCGCCTTCCTCGCTGTAGTTTACGCACGTTTCTTAGCTGGCTGCGAAAGTAATCACGTGACACCTCTTTGTCTGCTACTTGTCACTTACGAGACTCTCTCTGCCGTCACTCACAGTTGATACACCAATACTTCTTTGTCTGCTGCTTGTCACACACGGCACTCACTCTGCCGACACTCACAGTTGATACACCAATAAAGACTCACTGGCTTTACTTACACCCTTATACACGTCTATTCGCTGCGCTGTTCCCTTTACTCCAGTCGACACGATAGACTCCACAATAACCTCAATTCCACGACAGACTATTATTAATTCACAACTTAATTATCAACTGACTAACGAGTTCTTAACTTCACTACTTTCTGATTAGCACTAACTATAACTGTTCGCGACTGACTTACAACTGCAACTAACTAACTCATTGGATGCGTCACCTCTTTTTATATTTCACACAAATTCCACTAGAAGTTTCAAGCAATGTCTAGACGATCATTATCATCTTATATGCTGCCTAATTAAGTTCATGTGGTAACTATGTATGTACATACATGTATGATGTATGTACATACATCATTAACTAAGCAACACACGGTGGTTGTTTATCTTTTGCTTTTCGTTTGAATTGGCATGTATGTATGTGTACAAATATGTGAATCTTCTTAATAAGCAGACGCTTTTTTGTTGTTGTTGCTTTTGCTTGTTTAATCAAGCTAGGCATGCTTATTTAGTTGTTGGCTACTTTCTAGACTATTCTTTGCTTTGACCCTGTAGGAATATTTTCGCGTAGCATTTACATTAACCCTGTTGGAATATTTTTGTGTAATGCTGCTTAACATTGTTGACGGCTATTTTCGTAACAGTATGAACCAGGACTTTGCTTAACTTGTTGCGCAGGTTTTCCCAAAATATTGTACCCCAAAATTTGAAAATAAAAAATTACGCTGTGGTAACTTTGAGTTGTGGTAATGCTTATCTTTTCTTTTTTGTTTTTGATAATTTTTTATTTATCAAATACTTTTGTGATTGTATGGATTTGATAAATGTTCATCATCTATTGAAAACATTATAGAAACAGACAGCCAATTGTAAACACACAAGCAAGTCTGATTTGAATGTATTCTAATAAATTATACGAGTAAAATATTCAACAATAAGACAACAGAAAACGGATGGAGAATAATAGTCCACAAGTAATGGCTAATAATTCGTTTGCTCCCCCTGACCAAATGGTGACAGTGGCAAATCAAGCACCATTTTTCCGACCAGTGGGTCCAACATCTATGGAAATGACTTGCCCAGGCTGCCGTTGCCGCATTACAACAACTGTACGTCATCGCTCGACATTCAAAACCCACGTTGCCTGCCTGTTACTTACGGGATTGTAAGTAAATTTAAAAAAGTTTTAACATTTCGAAATGCAGTTTGTCAAGAAAATGTTTTCGCTACTCAAAAATTCTAGTAATTTTTCATTAAAATATACTCGTATTAATAACAACAGCAAATAAATTCATTTTTGTTTTGCTTTTGCGCATACCCTTAGCTCTACACTCATTACCAAAAAAAAAAAGCAACAGAGAGTTAACCTTTTCTTGTACACGGTGTCAAAAAAAATATTTTCAATTTGACATCATATAATAAAAATTCGCTTTTTTTTTAAACATGGTATTGTATGCAAAGTACTTGTTGAAATGTTTTTCCTTAATCTCAAGAAAGTTTATTATACCATTAACCGTGCTGAAAAAAGGCAGACTGGAACCAAAGCATTCGCCAGGCAGACCTATTCGGCCTATTGAAACTAAAGTAATAACAATTAGATTAGATAAACCGCATTCCAGCACTAAAGGACTAGCATAGCATATCAGTACCTGGATTCCGTAACTTTTATTACTATAATCGTATCGTTATAATAAATATAACGAAAATTTATCGACTTTGCTATTCAGTTACATATTTTAACGATATTCGCTGTCGGTTGGAGAAAAAAAAATTAAGTCACAAAACCAAATTTGTTGAGTTTTTCTTTATTATTGTTTGTGCTTTTCGCTTATTTTCTATACAGAGCTACCACATAATATTGAATTAAATGGTGAAAAGGATAAAGGGGGGGGGGGGACTATCGTAAAAAAGAAATTACAGAATCACATTATCACATTATCGCAAACGAATAAATATTTCGATAAATATTACGATTTTCGGTTCGCAAAAAGTTACTGAATCCAGGTACAGTAATGACTTTGGGGTAAATGTATCACATGAAAATGTTCGAAAAGTGCTGAAAAATCATCAATATTCCTCCAGAGTTGCTAGAAAAAGACCCCGTTACCAGCTCAAAACATTGAAAACCGACTAAAATTAGCTATTGACCATTTTTAGGTTTCCGTACACCAAAAGTGAAAAGGAACCCTATTGTTTTCGCTACGCTGTCCGTCTGTCCGCCTGTCGTCTGTCCGTCACAGGCTATTTTCTCAGGAACCGCAAGAGCTACCAACCTGAAATTTGGACAGAGTATGTAGAACATTGGCCGCTACAGCAACAAATACATGAGAGTTAAAAATTAAAGGGTGTTCCAAAACGAGCAACGAAAAATTTTAAAATCCCATGTAATATATATAGTTACATACAATTTTATGAACATATGTGTATTGAAACTTGAAATTTGTAAAATTAGTGTATTTTTATACAGACTACAAAAAAAAAATCACCAAAATGAAAAAAAATCGCCAAAATGAAAGAATCGCCAAAATAAAAATAAACGCCATAAGCCGAAAAACTAAAAAAATCGCCAAAATGAAAAAAAATCGCCAAAATCAAAAAACGCTAAAAACCGAAAAAAATCGCCAAAACGAGAAAAAGTGTCAAAACTAAAAAACTCCAAAACTTAAAAAAAAATGCAAAAACCCGAAAAAACGCAAAAACGCCACAACTAAAAAAAACGCTCAAAACCGAAAAACCCCAAAAACGAAAAGAAATGCCAAAACTATGTATTATATAGGATAAAGTTCGTATTGAATTACATACCAAGTGTCGTGCGCGGTCAAAGTCGCACTTCACTGAATTTATTATTTTCCTTTGGAGATTTTGTATGATGAGACAAAGGTAATGTTTTACTATCACAATGGACAACAAAAAGTTTTGCACAGCACTAGAAACTAAAAATGTAATACCCATAGTAACGTTTTGAAAATTATCTCTCATGGTATAGGATTGTATATCATAAAAAAAGAGTTGTTGAAATGCGGATTTTAGAAGGCATAATGAATCAAGGAAATTCATCTTGGTATTCTGAAGAGCGAATTATCAGTCAGTGCTCGAAGATTCAATTTTTTTGACACAGCTTAATTATAGATTTTATCAAGACATGGTCCTTATATAACTGCTCTAGGAAAAATAAAGTACAGTTAATACGGTTTGTAAAAAAAAGGAGTGGGAGAAAATACCTACAGAATATGGTATACCCAAGCTAATTCATTCGAGGTCCAACTGTTTATAAACGGTAATTGACGGCACAAAGTATTAGCAGAGAAAAAATACATTTTAGGAAAATAAACACATTTATTGAATGCGATATAAATTTGAAAACATTTATTTGACAGTACGGAACCTGAACTGTTTTATTTTCAGCTTTCATTAAAAGTTACTTGTTGAAATGATATTAATTTTTTTAAGTAATACATACATATAATTATAACTAACTTTGACAAGGTACACAAAAAAATATCAAAAATTTTTATAATTCACTTCAAAACAAGCGTTTCACGGAAGAGAATTTGATTTTTCTACAGGGTTGAAAACATTTTTTTTTTTTTTGACAAACTCTACATATGTAAATGCTACATACATACATATCGATGGTTTACTAACGCAACCTCGTAACTTAAAAACTACTACTTTTCAGGAGAGACAAAAAATAATTTATAACAAGTATTTAATGAAAATTTACAAGTATTTAATTGAAAATTTAACAAAAATCATCCAAGTAATTAGATTATAAAAAAACATATATTAAAAATGTTTAAATACTTGTTATAAATCATTTTTTGTCTCTCCCGAAAAGTAGTAGTTTTTAAGTTACGAGGTTGCGTTAGTAAACCATCGATATGTACACACAATGCATATGTATGTATTCAATTGTAATTTCAGATGCTGTTGCTGTCTCCCATATTTCATGGATACTTGCCGAAACGCTAATCATTTCTGTCCCATGTGTGGAATATATTTGGGCACATATTCTTCATAATACGTGCCATTTAACTTTTCGTAACCCCCATACCTAAATAAGAGCGGAAAGCGTTGCGTTAGCAGCAGGGTACGTATTTTCAGTACAATCAAAAAACATTTTTACATTCAAATGTAATAAAAATGCGCACCCTGTTGCTAACGCAACGCTTGCCGCTCTTATTTAGGTATGAGGGTAAAGCAGCTCTGGGTTGAGGAACATCTCTCGCGTCATCGTAATTATTTCTTAAGTGCGGGTCAGGCTTGTGTATGTTATTTGGCCTTCGAGAGTTTTTCGTCTCGCTCGCAGTTACCCCGCCCATATTTGTGCAACACCATATTATGCAAATTTACTTTGTATAATATGTATAATAAATAAATAATAAATAACTTTTCGGATACTATTTTTTATCTCCTTGCACTGTAGAGTACATTTTAAACAGTAATTGAAACATTTATTTACGTATGTAAGTATGTAATAATTGCAAATAAAGTTGGAAAATGTATAAAGAAAGAATTTATTTTAACTAAGAAAATGTTGTTCTGAGGTATGAAGGTATAAAATAAACTTAAGTAATGCATTAAACACATTCACCACAGCAAGCTACCGACTATCAATTGTCAAGAATAGAATACACATGTTTATATGAGAATGATTCTTTTGTGGACAGCAAGGCAACAGGGTGACAGGTTGTTGTCTATGCTGATTTTGTCGTTGTAGTCTAACTAAACTGATTTCTATTTCTTTGGCTACAATGAGAAAATTCAGTGTTGCCAATACAATACAAAATGTTGAATGAATTATTTTGTGCAATTATTTCATATTAATTAACAGAAACAATATTCGAAAATTGATGTAAAGAATAGAGAAGAGCAAATGTCGTGATTTTATCGTGTTCACGTGATTCGTGATCAAATATTATAACTAATCACGCGTGAGTGCGTGAGCGTGACTGAAAAAAATTTACTCGTGCGTGATCGTGCGTGAGCTTTTTTAAATAATCACGCACGAATTCTCACGCTCTCACGAGATAACATTCCTGCATTTATTATTATTTAAAATAATAAATAATGCATATATCGTTAACTTAATACGAAAAGTTTACAGGAGGAGGAAAAAACTAAATAAAACAAGATGCTATATTGATACAAAATTTTTTTAAACGCAATGTTTATTAAAAACACTTTACATAAGCACATAATATTGCGTTTAAAAAAAATTTTGTATCAATATTGCATCTCTTTTTAATTTTTTCCTCCTCTTGTAAACTATGAAAAACATGAGTTAGGGCCTTTTCGTATTAAGTTACCGATATGTAGTAATATATATGGTAGTATGAGCTTACAAACATAATGAAAATATTCATATACATACACCTTTGTAAGTATGTATGTATGTTTCTTAGATACCCTGTAGGAAGTATCAATTGAGAATCACTACTGATTCAACAGTGCCTTTGTCAACAATACTACTGACGAATTGTACCGCAGAAAATGTTTTTTGATTTAGGGGCCGTCCATATGTTACGTAACGCTGTAGGGGGGAGTGGTGGGGTTCGATTTTTTTATGATTTGTTATGGTGGGGGTGGGGGAAAAATTTTAGTAATTTGTATGTTTTCTCATTTAATATGCTTTTCTCATTTATTTGATTATCATTTATTTAATTGATCATACGTCTTACCTTCACATTTATATTATGTATGTATACTTACATATTTACATGTGCGGAATGTCAATTTTTGATATACGAGAATTCGAATTCGAATATTTAAAATTATATCCGCGAATACGAATATTTAAATGCATATATGTATGTATATATATATATATATATATGTATATGTTAGATGCCAAATTGAATAATGAATAAAATCGGTATTTTTAAACACATGTGAGTAAAGTTTTAGGAAAATATGTATTTTGGTTAATCACATCATAATCAATCAAAAAGTATATTTTGAATTTTTTTTTGTTATTACGGCCTTTTGGATTTGAGGTGACGATATGTAAGAACCTATTTTTCAACCCAAAAAACATGAAAATTTTATTGTACATATACTTTTTCGTGAGGGTGCGTGATCGTGATAAGTTGTAAACCACTCGTGCGTGATTAAAAATATTTTATTCGTGAGCGTGCGTGATCGTGAAAATTTTCAAAATCATTCGTGCGTGAAAGTGCGCGAGTAAAATATTTTTCTGCGTGTCGTGAGTCAGAAAACACTCACGTGCACATCTCTAGTACAGAATACACAGAGAAAAAACTGCCTCATAGAATCAATAAGATTTTCTCTATGAAACGTTTTTAGGCTAAGGGGTATCCCAGCAGAAAGAAGCGAAGATTTTTTCATAGAGATTCCTTATTGTTTTTATCTGGTAAATCTTATTAATTTTATCAAGAAGAAAACCACATAAAATCAAGAAGAAATCTTATTATTCCCAACTTTTTTTACTAAATTTCCGTTATTTTTGGCACCAAAAAAACAATCCATAGAGAAAAACTTCTTGATTCTATTAGGTTTTCTTATAAATTGTAAACTATATGTATTTCTTATTGATTTTATTAGGTTGCCTAATTTATTTTTACTAAAAAGGTTTTCTTCTTGATTTTATTAGGCTATCTTATTGATTTTTTCAATAAAGTTTTCTTCTTGATTTTATTAGGTTCCTATATGACTATGTGTAAAGCATCTTATTGATTTTTTTAATAAGGAAATCTTCTTGATTTTATGAGGTGTCTTGTTATTTCATATCTATAAATAGACACAGACAATTTTTTTTCATGATCTTTTTCGTTTTTGTATAAGCATGTTTGCAAAATTATTTCAATGGTTATTCAGACTGCTTGTTAGCATATTGGTTAGAGTGTTTGTATATCAGTCAGAAGTTTGCTGGTTCAATGCTTGTCTCCTTTCAAAGTATATGGTATAGAATTTAAATGAAAAATATATAAGCAAAGCACAAAGAATAAAGAAAGACATAATTTTTTTTTATTTTATGAGGTCGCCTCATAAAATCAAGAAGAAAACCTTATTAAAAAAATCAATAAGATAACCTCATAAAAACTACAAGATTTCTTGTTGATTTTTTCAAAAAGGTTTTCTCTATGAAATTAATAAGATTTCCTTATTGAAAAAAAACCATAGAGATTTCTTATTAATTTTGTTCTATTTTATGAGCTAATTATTAGGCACTGTTTTCTCTGTGTAAATTCATTCATTTTTGTAATTTTACGTGAAATAAGTACATTTTAACCCGCCAATGGTGACCTACTGGTCTGTGAGACCGGTTGTGTTAATAAATTCGTATAACTTTCTTCTCCGTTATTCTTTTTTGTTGCAATTTCGAGTAGCTGCCGCATTGCACGTCCCCCACCATCAGTTCACAACGAAACTGCTTAGTGAGCACAATTTCTGTATTTTTTTTACTAACATGGTGTGTGAGACCGTGAGTCACCGTATATGTAAGTAAAATAATCAAGGATTAATTTTTTATTATTCGCGTATTTTATATAGTTTATTATAATTTTTTGTTGTTTTATTATATTATATACATATATATGTGTATTTGTGTGTTTATATGTGTCTATATGTATGTCTTTCATAATATAAGCTTTTTTACAGCATGTCTTACGAAAGCATCCAGCGTCATCTTGAATGTCTTCTACAAGACACAACACTTGATTCAGACGGACCACCAAGTTCTTCAGATAGTGAATCCGAGAATGATTATGAACTAGAGAAAAAAGAAAATTCAGACAGCGAAGAGGAATTGAGTGACCGAGAGCCTTTAGATAACAATAACTCGTTATTTTATATTGGAAAAGACAGAAGTACGAAATGGAGTAAGGAACCTGCGCGCCAATCTGTTCGTACTAAAAGTGCCAACATAGTTTCACAGTTGCCAGGACCAAAGCGGGTTATAGCCAATGAAAAAGACCCTCTTGAAATTTGGAGACACTTTTTTGATGACTCTATTATTCATATAATTGTCAAGTATACCAATCAATATATTGCTACCGTGAAAGATAAATTTTGTAGAGAAACATATGCCAAAGAGACTGATTTCAAGGAAATATATTGCCTGATAGGATTGCTCCTTTTAGCTGGTGTTAAAAAATCTAACCATCTGAGCGTTGAAGAGTTGTTTCGAACAGATAGTGGTTCAATTGAAATATTTCGGCTTTCAATGTCTGCACAGAGATTTAGATTTTTACTGCAAGTTTTGAGGTTTGATGATGGTACTACGAGGGCAAATAGAAAGAAATTGGACAAAATCTGCCATATTCGAGAAATATTCGAGAAATTCGTTCACAATTGTAAGGCTAATTACACTTTATCTGCTTTTGTGACTATAGATGAGAAGTTGGAAGCATTTCGGGGAAGGTGCTCATTTAGGCAATACATTCCAAACAAACCAAATCCATATGGCATCAAAATTCAAGCCCTTTGTGACGCTAAAATGTTCTACACATACAATATGGAAATTTATCCCGGTAAACAACCACAAGAAGGCCCACACAATTTCGACAATTCTGGCTTCGCTGTTGTTCGAAGATTATGTGAACCAATTTTCAACACAGGTCGCAACGTCACAACTGATAATTGGTACACCAGTATACCCTTAGCTGAAGCATTGCTGCAAAAAAGTTTAACAACCGTCGGAACAATCAGGAAGAACAAGAAGGAAATTCCTACAGACTTCAATATATTGCGCGGTCGAAATGTAAAATCCAATATGTTTGGTTTTCGTGACAACATGGTTTTGGTGTCACATGTCCCAAAGAAAGGAAAAAATGTTCTTCTTATTAGTACAATGCACAATGATGCTAAAGTCGATGCCGAAACTCAAAAGCCGGATATAATTTTGAGCTACAATGACACCAAGGGCGGCGTCGATGTCGTGGACCGTTTATGTGCGAATTATAATTGTGCTCGAGCAACAAGGCGATGGACTATGGTTGTCTTCTACGCTATGCTCAATGTCAGTACCATAAACAGCCAGGTGATACATACAGCCAACAATCAAGACACAAAATTACTACGTCGTAACTTTATTGAAAATTTGGCTATGAAGCTAATTGAACCTCAAATAAGAGATCGGCAAACGCACTTAAACTTGCCACGATCAATGAGACTAAGACTGTCGGAGATTTTGCATATAGATAATGTACCTGGGACATCGGGTCCTTCAGGAATTGGTCGGTGCTATGAGTGTGGCTGGAAAAAAAACAGAAAAACCAAGTACTCTTGCCAAAAATGCCAACAATATTTGTGTCTTGAACACGTAGTGCCGTATTGCAGCAGTTGTTTACCGGAAGAAATTTAGTTTTTGAGATGTATTTTTTTCTTACTTTTTTTTTAGAAGGATACCAATTTTTGTTCATTTTATAAAAGTTCCAATTGTCGAAAGACTAATTAACGTTATTTTCCTTAATGAATATGTGATTTTTTTATTTTTTTCTTAATATTAAAAAATGTATTGCTAAAACATTGTAATTTTTAATGCTCTAATTAAAAACATTTGTGAATTTTAATATTGAAATAAAAGAGCTTAATTAAATAAAATTCTTTGTTTTATTGTCAAAGTGCATAAATAAAAAAAATATGAACTATTAGTAACACGTTTCGAAAAATCTTCAGTTGAAAACCCCGGTGCAAGAGACCGGCGTCACCATTAATCAAAGTCAAATTTGCGTCACCATTGGCGGGTTAAAAGAGTAATTAATTTTTATAAATGCAAAATATATGAAAGTGGCAATACTGAACTATGTATTTGTACTTGCATATCACGTGCAGATGGTGCCTGCTGCCGTCTCCAAAATAATTAAGTAGCCGGCTACGAGGCGACAAATGCTGCTAGCAGCATTTGAAGTCATGTGTTCGTCTAGACTGCTGTGGCGAATGTGTTTAATGCATAAAGTGCCACTTTGACTCGCGCACAAAGGGTTCCGTACGGACACTAGATATGTAATACTATACGAACTTTAGTTTTGGCGTTTTTTTTTTCTTTTTTCTAGTTTTGGCGTTTTTTTAATTTTGGTTCTTTTTTTCATTTCGGCGATTAATTTCGGATTTTGGCGATTTATTTTAGTTTTAGGATTTTTTTTAATTTGGCGCTTTATACGTTTTGGTGATTTTTTCGTCTTTGGCGATTTTTTTTCGGCTCGGCGATTTTATAATTTTGGAATTTTTTAGTTTTACCATTTCTGAATATTACAATATGTAGTTTGCCCCTTGCGGTTACCAAGATACAGCAAGTTGTCAAAATTACATAGACAAAATTACATTAACTGATAGAACACCCTTTAATTTCGATTTTTTTTAATTTTAGTTTTAGTTGTTATAGCCTGCATAAAAATACACCAACTTTACAAATTTCAAGTGTCTGTACATACATATGAATGTGTCATAAGCTAAAAGGCCTAACTCCACAAAATAAAAAGTTGAGTAAATTAATAATGGGTAAAGTGAATAAAAAAACATTTGCTTTTTACTAAGAAATTTGTTAAAAATAAACAAAAAACACATATATTATTGTTGTTTTAAATAGAAATTGTCGATCGAACGTTTTCTGTCGACATCGTGGGATAGGCCCTATATGTATATAAATGTTCTTTTTCAAGGTTCCATACACCAAAGGTGAAAAGGAACCATGTTGTTTTCGCTACGATTTCTTTCTGACCCTCACAGGCTGCTTTCTCGAGAACCCTAAGAGCTAAGAACCTAAAATTTTCACAGAATGTAAAACATTCTCCGCTACAACAACAAATATATGACATTTAAAAACTAAAGGGTGATCTAAAGCGAGAAACGAAACATGTTGAAATCTTAATGTAATGAACATAGAATTGCATATAGTATATAGACACTTGAAATTTGCAAAGTTAGTGTATTTTTTACGCAGACCACAACAAACTTGAAAAAATCAAAATTCTATCAGTTAATGTAATTTTTACTATGTGATTTTTACAACTTGCTGTATCTTGGAAGCCGTAGAAAGCACACATAACAAAAAATCACAAAAACGAAAATATCGACAAAAACCGAAAAAAGACACCAAAACGAAAAAAGCGCCACAACTAAAAAAATCGCTAAAACTAAACTAAATCGCCAAAAACCCAAAAAACTCCAAATCTGAAAAAACATCAAGAACCGAAAAGTCTCAATAACGAAAAAAACATCAAAATTAGGAAAAAGCGCCAAACTAAAAAATTGCCAAAACCGAAAAAAATTTCCTCATCAGGTAATATATTCGATTATATAGGCTAAAGTTCGTTCGTATAGTATTACATATTAAGTACCAGCAGCAGGCCTAAATCCACCACTGCTTATGTGCCCAGTCTTGCCTCATGGTATTGGACTTGTTTCATCGGCTACGATTCGCTTTTAGTTCAGTTCTTCCCATATTCACAGTTTAAGAAAGTTTGGTATTTTTGTAAAAAACTTGTCATAAGTTCTAACATTTATATTATGGAATAGTTTTCCTACGTCTTTTATTTTTATTATTATTGGGTAACGTTATCTACACACCATGACTGACCTCAAAAGTAATTTTATCAATAGCAATAAAATTCTTATCTGCGCCCTAATTTTGGAAATCAATTTAGATAAGTTTGTAATACGATTATGATTACTTGTGTGATTATGATAGATATGAATGGATGTAAACATCTATACGTTAGGGGGTAAAAATCTTTTTCACAATACAATCAAATCGGTCAAATCGTTGTGAGCTATGTATGATTGTGTTAGTCTAATCATACGAACAAGAAGTACAAAGAAACTTAACAGCTGCGTAGAAATAACTCATCCGAATTTTAAAGCATACCTTCAGGACGGTACATCGAATAAGTAAAAATAATTAATGTGATGATCGTGACAGATAAGCAAGAATAGTTAAACATACGTGGGTAGAGTAATATAACTTCGTGCTAACCTAAATAGAAAAATGAAAATATGGAAAAACAGGGGAAATAAAAAGTGATACTTACATATGTATTTACCAAAGGTAAATCAATAATTGTACACAACAATCATTACTCACATTCCGTTTCATTAGAATTTACGTTAAATAGCTGATGTTAATAACAATCTCTACCCAAGTAGATAGACTAGGGTGCTGATGAAGTGCGTTGCTGCACAGAAAAATATCGGTATTTCCCCCAGCTTAAAAGTCTACTTTAATTTTTCTTCTCTTCTTTAGAAACTCACATTAATTAATAAAAATATTTCATTCAATAAAAAAATTGAAATTACTGAACTTAAACCTGACTAAAAATAAATAAAATATACATAAACTTTTAAATAAAAGAGCGTTTTAAATGTCAAATATTTGTTTAAAAGATATATACCATTCTTTAAAAAGAATTTATAATATTATATTATAGCATATCTTGATTACGTACTGTTGTCTTACACTGAAGCTGGTGCACGACAATTGGGTATCAATCTCCATCTCATGCCAATTATTTTGGGTGGAGATTTTAATACAAATTTTGCAAGCCCACAGTCGCAAGCTTTATCAAAATTTTTATTTGACGTTTTCCACTTGCATATGAGCAATTCTCCACAAACCCCCATAACTAATAATTCCACTACTATAGACGCAGTTTTCCATTAATTTTTAAATACAGTAGAGCCAAAAATTTATATATATTATTTTAGTTACCATAAGCCAATATGAATTATTTGTACTTAAGGCATTTACTATAGATGGGCACTTTGCAGTACTACTAAAATTTCAGTAAAAATAATTTTTTAACCAGTAAATTTTTACTGATTACTAAAAATTTTTTCTGCAATTTTTATAAAGTGCCTAAATGATTTATTAAATGATGAGGTACATTGAATTTTCACTAATCAGTAATGCTTGTATTCATAATGAAATTCTACCAAGTGGCTAAATGTTTTTCATACAAATGTTTCAAAATTTTAATGAAAAAAACTTTGCCACTTGCTACAATTTTATTATGAATACGGCCCTACGATTTTACTGGTAATGCAAATTAAATTTCATTATCAGTAAAAATTTACTGAATTTTTTCAGTAATCAGTAAATTTATTGCTTACTGCAATTTTTAATGCAGTACATATACATTAGTGTCCTGCACAAGACTATTTATAAGACCTTTCAAGACATGAGAGATTTTTTCAAATGCTTTACTACAGCGAAATATTCTAAAAGAATTGCTAAACAACACTGTCGGCAACACAAACAACCGAAAAAATGTCTTGCCAACAGTGTTGTTTAGCGATTCTTTTAGAATATTTCGCTGTAGTAAAGCATTTGAAAAAATCTCTCATGTCTTGAAAGGTCTTATAAATAGTCTTGTGCAGGACACTAATATACATATACTGCAGTGTGCCCATTTACTAACCAAATAAATTTAATAAAACAAACAAAAACAAGCAAATTTCTATGTATTTACAATATTGTAAGTTGTGATACTTTTAATTAATTAATTTAAAAAAATATACTAAAAGCATAAATACTGCCAACAAAAAATTTTTCATTACGAGATGTTTACACATCTCCCCTGTGATCGGACTCACATTGCTTTTTTTATTTCTTATATTCTCTCCCCCCAAATCGGTTCAGTTTTATGTAAAAAAAATAGAAAAAAAATTCATAGCGATAAGTTGTATTTTAGAGGGTGCTTCCGCCCCCACAAAGTTGGCCTTCAAGCCCATTTTTTAATGAAATTTTTTTATTTTAGGTAATCGAATTTGGAACTAAGCATTTTTGGTGGAAGCTCTTCCTTATTGTATTACCAACTTAATGATTTTAACAAGGCGTGAGACTAAAATAATCGATTCTTGAGAAGTACATACTTTTTTATTTGGAAACTTGTTCACGCACGCAGATAAAAGAATGAATGAATGTAGAATGGTTGAGAAAACAACATTATGTTCTCTGAAACATGAGGGGAACACGATCTAGTTCCTAGATAACTGCGCTATTTTATAAAAAATGTTTCCTTAGTTCGGTTAAACAAATTATTAAAATAATATCCCTTTGAAAATATGCATGTGTTAAATATGTACATATATATTAAAAATTAAAATAATACGTCGACTCCGCTTTACTGGAAATAACCAAAAACCAATTTTTTTTCTTTGAAACCTAGTTCGGATTATTGAAATTTGTTACAGTTAAGCGCACTGCTTAAAATCAGCAAATAAATGTCTAGACACTTGCATTGACAAAATAATAGAAAAATTCAATAAAGTACGTAAGTGCAAAAAGGACAAATACATTTTGCCATTTAATTTTTCTACGGACAAAGTATGCAAAATTTTTTTTCAGCCTTAAGTTATGCAATCGATTTCTAATACATAAATTTGTCATTGTTAGTTAATTTAATTATTATTGTTCGAAATTCATTTGTTTCTATATTTATGAGGAGTTTCATGTCAACTGTGAAACGTATCAGACGTCTTTTTCATAATCTCTTAAAATTATTTAAAAATTAAAATTTTCTTTTTCTATCAAAAATTTTATTAAAATAATTTTTTGTGGAAAAATTTCTTATTTTTTGAATTTTGATTGGATTGTGGTCAATTTTCAATAAAACTGTTTCAATGGAAACTGGCACGTTGCTTACACAGTCTGGAGGACGACCTCCCAGTAACGTAAAGAACGCTTCAACAAAAGGCAAGAAGGAAGTATGCCAGACTCCTCTTGATGTTGGATCTTCAATTCAAATAAATAAAGAAATGCATTATAAAAAAGCAAAGGAAATAAGAATGCTGTTGCGGACTCACAGCTTGGAAAACAATTTTTGGAGGCTGTTTTTAGTGAGAAACCATGTGGTGATTTTCAAGAGCCCTTGGAAGTTAGCCGAAAAGAAAATGTGACAGTTTTGGAAGATACATATTCAGATTGATATATGTATATAAATGTTCTTTTTCAAGGTTCCATACACCAAAGGTGAAAAGGAACCATGTTGTTTTCGCTACGATTTCTTTCTGACCCTCACAGGCTGCTTTCTCGAGAACCCTAAGAGCTAAGAACCTAAAATTTTCACAGAATGTAAAACATTCTCCGCTACAACAACAAATATATGACATTTAAAAACTAAAGGGTGATCTAAAGCGAGAAACGAAACATGTTGAAATCTTAATGTAATGAACATAGAATTGCATATAGTATATAGACACTTGAAATTTGCAAAGTTAGTGTATTTTTTACGCAGACCACAACAAACTTGAAAAAATCAAAATTCTATCAGTTAATGTAATTTTTACTATGTGATTTTTACAACTTGCTGTATCTTGGAAGCCGTAGAAAGCACACATAACAAAAAATCACAAAAACGAAAATATCGACAAAAACCGAAAAAAGACACCAAAACGAAAAAAGCGCCACAACTAAAAAAATCGCTAAAACTAAACTAAATCGCCAAAAACCCAAAAAACTCCAAATCTGAAAAAACATCAAGAACCGAAAAGTCTCAATAACGAAAAAAACATCAAAATTAGGAAAAAGCGCCAAACTAAAAAATTGCCAAAACCGAAAAAAATTTCCTCATCAGGTAATATATTCGATTATATAGGCTAAAGTTCGTTCGTATAGTATTACATATTAAGTACCAGCAGCAGGCCTAAATCCACCACTGCTTATGTGCCCAGTCTTGCCTCATGGTATTGGACTTGTTTCATCGGCTACGATTCGCTTTTAGTTCAGTTCTTCCCATATTCACAGTTTAAGAAAGTTTGGTATTTTTGTAAAAAACTTGTCATAAGTTCTAACATTTATATTATGGAATAGTTTTCCTACGTCTTTTATTTTTATTATTATTGGGTAACGTTATCTACACACCATGACTGACCTCAAAAGTAATTTTATCAATAGCAATAAAATTCTTATCTGCGCCCTAATTTTGGAAATCAATTTAGATAAGTTTGTAATACGATTATGATTACTTGTGTGATTATGATAGATATGAATGGATGTAAACATCTATACGTTAGGGGGTAAAAATCTTTTTCACAATACAATCAAATCGGTCAAATCGTTGTGAGCTATGTATGATTGCGTTAGTCTAATCATACGAACAAGAAGTACAAAGAAACTTAACAGCTGCGTAGAAATAACTCATCCGAATTTTAAAGCATACCTTCAGGACGGTACATCGGATAAGTAAAAATAATTAATGTGATGATCGTGACAGATAAGCAAGAATAGTTAAACATACGTGGGTAGAGTAATATAACTTCGTGCTAACCTAAATAGAAAAATGAAAATATGGAAAACAGGGGAAATAAAAAGTGATACTTACATATGTATTTACCAAAGGTAAATCAATAATTGTACACAACAATCATTACTCACATTCCGTTTCATTAGAATTTACGTTAAATAGCTGATGTTAATAACAATCTCTACCCAAGTAGATAGACTAGGGTGCTGATGAAGTGCGTTGCTGCACAGAAAAATATCGGTATTTCCCCCAGCTTAAAAGTCTACTTTAATTTTTCTTCTCTTCTTTAGAAACTCACATTAATTAATAAAAATATTTCATTCAATAAAAAAATTGAAATTACTGAACTTAAACCTGACTAAAAATAAATAAAATATACATAAACTTTTAAATAAAAGAGCGTTTTAAATGTCAAATATTTGTTTAAAAGATATATACCATTCTTTAAAAAGAATTTATAATATTATATTATAGCATATCTTGATTACGTACTGTTGTCTTACACTGAAGCTGGTGCACGACAATTGGGTATCAATCTCCATCTCATGCCAATTATTTTGGGTGGAGATTTTAATACAAATTTTGCAAGCCCACAGTCGCAAGCTTTATCAAAATTTTTATTTGACGTTTTCCACTTGCATATGAGCAATTCTCCACAAACCCCCATAACTAATAATTCCACTACTATAGACGCAGTTTTCCATTAATTTTTAAATACAGTAGAGCCAAAAATTTATATATATTATTTTAGTTACCATAAGCCAATATGAATTATTTGTACTTAAGGCATTTACTATAGATGGGCACTTTGCAGTACTACTAAAATTTCAGTAAAAATAATTTTTTAACCAGTAAATTTTTACTGATTACTAAAAATTTTTTCTGCAATTTTTATAAAGTGCCTAAATGATTTATTAAATGATGAGGTACATTGAATTTTCACTAATCAGTAATGCTTGTATTCATAATGAAATTCTACCAAGTGGCTAAATGTTTTTCATACAAATGTTTCAAAATTTTAATGAAAAAAACTTTGCCACTTGCTACAATTTTATTATGAATACGGCCCTACGATTTTACTGGTAATGCAAATTAAATTTCATTATCAGTAAAAATTTACTGAATTTTTTCAGTAATCAGTAAATTTATTGCTTACTGCAATTTTTAATGCAGTACATATACATTAGTGTCCTGCACAAGACTATTTATAAGACCTTTCAAGACATGAGAGATTTTTTCAAATGCTTTACTACAGCGAAATATTCTAAAAGAATTGCTAAACAACACTGTTGGCAACACAAACAACCGAAAAAATGTCTTGCCAACAGTGTTGTTTAGCGATTCTTTTAGAATATTTCGCTGTAGTAAAGCATTTGAAAAAATCTCTCATGTCTTGAAAGGTCTTATAAATAGTCTTGTGCAGGACACTAATATACATATACTGCAGTGTGCCCATTTACTAACCAAATAAATTTAATAAAACAAACAAAAACAAGCAAATTTCTATGTATTTACAATATTGTAAGTTGTGATACTTTTAATTAATTAATTTAAAAAAATATACTAAAAGCATAAATACTGCCAACAAAAAATTTTTCATTACGAGATGTTTACACATCTCCCCTGTGATCGGACTCACATTGCTTTTTTTATTTCTTATATTCTCTCCCCCCAAATCGGTTCAGTTTTATGTAAAAAAAATAGAAAAAAAATTCATAGCGATAAGTTGTATTTTAGAGGGTGCTTCCGCCCCCACAAAGTTGGCCTTCAAGCCCATTTTTTAATGAAATTTTTTTATTTTAGGTAATCGAATTTGGAACTAAGCATTTTTGGTGGAAGCTCTTCCTTATTGTATTACCAACTTAATGATTTTAACAAGGCGTGAGACTAAAATAATCGATTCTTGAGAAGTACATACTTTTTTATTTGGAAACTTGTTCACGCACGCAGATAAAAGAATGAATGAATGTAGAATGGTTGAGAAAACAACATTATGTTCTCTGAAACATGAGGGGAACACGATCTAGTTCCTAGATAACTGCGCTATTTTATAAAAAATGTTTCCTTAGTTCGGTTAAACAAATTATTAAAATAATATCCCTTTGAAAATATGCATGTGTTAAATATGTACATATATATTAAAAATTAAAATAATACGTCGACTCCGCTTTACTGGAAATAACCAAAAACCAATTTTTTTTCTTTGAAACCTAGTTCGGATTATTGAAATTTGTTACAGTTAAGCGCACTGCTTAAAATCAGCAAATAAATGTCTAGACACTTGCATTGACAAAATAATAGAAAAATTCAATAAAGTACGTAAGTGCAAAAAGGACAAATACATTTTGCCATTTAATTTTTCTACGGACAAAGTATGCAAAATTTTTTTTCAGCCTTAAGTTATGCAATCGATTTCTAATACATAAATTTGTCATTGTTAGTTAATTTAATTATTATTGTTCGAAATTCATTTGTTTCTATATTTATGAGGAGTTTCATGTCAACTGTGAAACGTATCAGACGTCTTTTTCATAATCTCTTAAAATTATTTAAAAATTAAAACTTTCTTTTTCTATCAAAAATTTTATTAAAATAATTTTTTGTGGAAAAATTTCTTATTTTTTGAATTTTGATTGGATTGTGGTCAATTTTCAATAAAACTGTTTCAATGGAAACTGGCACGTTGCTTACACAGTCTGGAGGACGACCTCCCAGTAACGTAAAGAACGCTTCAACAAAAGGCAAGAAGGAAGTATGCCAGACTCCTCTTGATGTTGGATCTTCAATTCAAATAAATAAAGAAATGCATTATAAAAAAGCAAAGGAAATAAGAATGCTGTTGCGGACTCACAGCTTGGAAAACAATTTTTGGAGGCTGTTTTTAGTGAGAAACCATGTGGTGATTTTCAAGAGCCCTTGGAAGTTAGCCGAAAAGAAAATGTGACAGTTTTGGAAGATACATATTCAGATTGACGATATGGAAATGTATGAAATATCCCATGTGGAACAAGGAATCTTTTCAGTGGAGGATGATTTCGAGTTTGTAAAAAACAAGAAAAGGAGACATCAAGGTGATGTAAAGATTGATTTATCCAAGTGTAATTTTAAGAAATTTGACAATAAATGTGAATTGAAGTAGTCAATCGTAACAACAAATATGCCATATTAGGCAATTTAAATGTAGAGGCCGAAGAGCCAGTTAATAATATAAATTTAGAAAACAGAGATTCTTTAATTAATAATTCTTCTCAATCACGCGTTACGACCAGGGTGTCTTATTGTCCTCCCATTTTTCTTGAAAATGTTAACGTTAAGTTTTTAATTGAGCAATTAAACTCCAACAACGTTGAGTTTAAAATTAAAAATATATCGCAATTCAAAAGTAAGTTGTATTTTAAGGATTCGTCTGCACATTCCGAAATGATGCAACTTTTAAAAGATAAGGAAATTCCTTCATATAGTTATACTCCAAAGGAATATAAACGCTAGAGCGTTATTTGTAGAGGTTTATATTTTAAATCAGATACTAGTGAGATAAAATTAGAACTGGATAAAATGATTCCTGATTCTGTTGATTAAGTTTCAAAGTTTTCAACGGAGTTCTCAAGGAAGCAAGGTATAGATACAGGTTTGTTTTTGATAGCACTTAAACCTAATCGAAAGGTTAATGAGTTGCTCGTCTTGAAATTTATTTTGAATCAAGTGGTTTCATGGGAACGTCCAAAGTCTAGTACGAAAATACCTCAATGTTGGAGATGTCAGCGATGGGGTCATTATTCCAAGAATTATAGCCGACCATTTTCTTGTTTGAAATGCAAGGAGAAGCACGGCCCTGGTGAGTGTACATTTATTTCTAACGGCAACGATTTACCATTTTCCGGTAATTGTAACCAAAATGGATATACAGGGTGGGCCAAAAGAAACCAAGGGGTGTAAAAGTTTAATAACTTTTTTGTTTATTAACTTTTTTTTATTTTTTCTTTCAGATTATATAATATACAAAATGGAATTTTTTTTTACACTAAGTATGAAAAATGATGTCTGTTAAATGACCACCGTTTTCAGCTTCGCACTGATGGGCTCTTTTTAGAGCATTTTCCATAACATCTTTCAAAACTTGTGACTGTAGCGTTCGAATTTCTGCAACAATGTTTGTCTTGAGTTCAAGGATTGTCTCTGGCTTGTTCACATACACTCGCTCCTTCAAAAAACCCCAAAGAAAATAGTCGGGTGCTGTCAAATCTGGCGATCGCGCTGGCCAAATAATTTCCGAATTTCGAGAAATTATTCGCTCTCCAAAAATTTGACTTAAAAGTGCCATTGTGTCTCGGGCAGTATGGGCAGTGGCTCCGTCCTGCTGAAACCACATACCAGGTCTGTTTTCAATAGCAGGACGTAAAAAATTTTCTATCATAAACCAATACCGCTCTCCATTTACGGTTACAGCACTTCCATCTTCATTCTCGAAGAAGTAGGGCCCAATGACATTTTCAGATGTGATCCCACACCATACTGTACACCTGATGGGGTGCAATTGGCGTTGATGAATGGCTCTTGGATTTTGAGAAACCCCGAACCTACAGTTCTGCTTATTAACAAATCCATTCAAATGACGTTAAAATGTCGACGATATGCTCTTTGCGTTAAAATAATTGATCTCTGGTTTAAATAATAAAATTCTATTGTTCTGGTTCTCTGTTCAGTTGTGAACCTCTCCATTATAAATTCTCCAAGTGTTGTCTATATAATCTGAAAGAAAAAATAAAAAAAAATTAATAAGCAAAAAAGTTATTAAACTTTTACACCCCTTGGTTTCTTTTGGCCCACCCTGTATATACATATACCACGATCAAAAAAAGTTACCCTATTAGTCGCATGGGGTCAATACGTATTAGTAAAGTGACACGTGTGTATGCTTTAACGATATAATCGCAACTAATTTATGTTCTCAATTCAAATGTATGCAGCTATAAAAAAGTTAAGTTCGCTCCGAACATTTTAACGTATACATTTTTCAATCTTAATTTCTCCTGACCCCATGCGCCTAATTAAAGGTTAAGTGACGTTTGTAAGCCAGTGATGGTACCATTGTAATTTAAATGGAATAGGGGTATTTTGGCTCTGTTTTTTGGTACTTTTGTTAATAATATCTGTGTGAAAAAATATAAATATATAAATAAATATTTGGGAATGTACATATATACATACTTATGTACACAAATATATACATGCATGTGTATGTATATGTACTTATATATAATAAAGAAATGCATATATGTATATGTATGAGCATAATATAAATGTGATATATATTAAAGGATTTAAATGGTATCAAAACTTCTTATTGTGTATGCACACATGTAAAAATTATTTCATGTTGCATACATATCGTTGGTCACAAGTGGAAAGACCCTAACTCAAATAATTGTAATTTTACAGGGGAAGATAAAAACATAATATTAAACAGCACAACTGCTTTGTTAAACTGCTTTTAAAAGTGTTATTTTTACGATATTGCAATAAATTTTTGTGACGAAGAGTACTTGTGTCCATCGATATGTATGTATGTATGAACATATTTATTTGTTATAAATGTATAACAGACAGTATACAGTTTTAGTAGCGTTTACATATTATAGGTACTTTTTCTTCGCTACATTCACCATTTGAACTTTTTTATTTCCCATCACTGTTTGTGAACAGCTGTTCCTTTTTAATATTAAAACAACAAAACGAAGTAAAGCATACGCACGTTTTTAAATGTTCTATAAGTGCACCAACGTGCTAACAGTACAGTACGGTACGGTACGGTACAGCAACAGCAACGTTCGGCTAACCCAGCCTTTAACCCTAATAACTACACTCGTCTCTTGTATTCATTTGCAAATCTTCGGATCTAGGGAAAAGCGTTTTTATAGAGAGAAAAACGTAACATTTGGTGTCAGAAGTGGGATTTGCAAATACAAGCGACACATTTAAAAAGGGTTAAACGTAAAGTAAGAGTGATACGAAAAGAAGAACCTCACACGTTTGAAAAGGTTAAACGTGAACAAAACCACATACCTTTGAAAAGGTTAAACGTAGTAATTGGTTTTTTAGGAAAATGAAATTTCAAGAGCTTAATGTGGAGAAACTCAAGGAGGAGTTGAATAAGCGGAAACTGTCAACAAATGGTAATAAAGTACAACTACAGGAGAGACTACTGCAGGAGTGCCAGTGGCGCAACATCGATATAGAAAGCTATGAGTTCGATGAAAAAGAAGAAATTGAGGTATGTACTCGTGCAACAGCAATCAGTACAGACATCAGCGCAATATTGGCTGCCACAATGAGCGAAATAAAAGCGGTCAATGAGAAAATGGAGGCAAGAAATCAGAATCTTCTAGCTCAAAGCAATAAGAAAATGGAAACAATGCTTCAAGAAACTTCTCGAGTAAACAACAAGAAAATGCTAGCTGAAGTACGAGAAACATCTAGGGCTACGAATGAGAAACTTCAAGAATTTTTTGAGGCCATAAAAAGACGGGCATATGGTGTAGAAATGCAAATCAGAAAATCTGATGAAAAGAATACTGGCTTGGATGACATTTCTGGCAAAGAGGAAAACGTTGACCAAAGACTGAAGGCAGAAGAAGAAATTGGGAGTGGACAGTGTCAACAAGTTGCACGTGAGCCAGAAGTTTCCAGCAAAGAAAATGAAGCTAGTGACGTAGAAGATGTACATGTGGTCTGTGAAACAGCGGAACAAGCTATGGGTGAAAGAGTCTCACGTGCTCAGGGTAAAGAAACTGCTACAGTATACAAAGCGCGTAGCATAAAAGCAGTCAGGAAGAAGAAGACAACATACACCCTATTGTTTTCGCTACGCTGTCCGTCCGTCTGTCACAGGGTATTTTCTCGAGAACCGTAAGAGCTACGGACCTGATATTTGGACAGAGTATGTAGAACCTTGGCCGCTACAACAACAAATACATGAGATTTAAAAATTAAAGGGTGTTGCAAAACGAGCAACGAGAAATTCTAAAATCCCACGTAATATACACACAATTGTATATACACTTGAAATTTGTAAAATTAGTGTATTTTTATACAGACTACAAAAATTAAAAAAAATAAAATTAAATGGTATTCCATCAGTTAATGCAAATTTTGACTTTGTAATTTTGACAACTTGCTGCATCTTGGAAACCGTAAGAGCAAAACTGTTGAAATTTTTAAAAACGGTAAAACTAAAAAATCCGAAAATTATAAAATCGCCAAATCTAAAAAAGTCAAAATAAAGAAAAATTTCTAGGACTAAAATAAATCGCGAAAAACCGGAAAAGTCGCCAAAATTAAAAAAAAATCGCCAAAATGAAAAATACCCAAAAACAGAAAAAATTGCCACAATGAAAGAAAATCGCCAAAATTAAAAAAACCCTTAAACAAAAAAATCGCCAAAATGAAAAAATCGCCTAAATAAAAAACCCAAAAAACAGAAAACAGTCGCAAAAATTAATAAAATTGCCAAAATGAAAAAAAATCCCAAAAACAGAAAAAAATCGCCAAAATAAAAAAATCGCCAAAATAAAAAACTTGCGAAAACGAAAAAACCCCAAAACTGAAAAAATCGTTTAAACTGAAAAAAACTTAAAAACAGGAAAAAGCCACATCAAAAAAATGCTCGCACTTTACTGAATTTATTTTAATTGCAATGCGTACACAAAAACAAGAACAGCAACAACTAAACGACGAACAACAGGAATTAAAAATTAAAAGTAAAGTCATTTACCATAGATGAGAAGTACCACTAAAATTTCAGTAAAAATATTAAAAAATTTTTAACCAGTAAATTTTTACCGATTACTAAATTTTTTTTCTACAATTTTTATAAAGTGCCTAATGATTTATTATATGATGAAGTGCATTGTATTTTCAGTAATCAGTAATGCCCGTATTCAAAATGAAGTGGCTAAATGTTTTTCATACAAAAGTTTCAAAATTTGAATGAAAATATTTTGCCACTTGCTACAATTTTATTATGAATACGGCCCTACGATTTTACTGGTAATGCAAATTAAATTTCATTATCAGTAAAAATTTACTTAATTTTTTCAGTAATCAGTAAATTTACTGCTTACTGCAATTTTTAATGCAGTGCATATACATATACTGCAGTGTGCCCATTTACTAACCAAATAAGTTTAATAAAACAAACAAAAACCAACAAATTCATATGTATTTACAATATTGAAAGTTTTGATACTTTTTATTAATTAATTAAAAAAAAAAATATTCTAAAGGCATAAGTACTTCCAACTTAAAAAAAAATTTTTGTCATTACAAAAAGCAATTTTACATTGCTTTTTTTATTTCTAGATTCCTGATGGGACTTTTTCTTAAAGGAAATATAATTCTTATAGGTAGGACAACCTCTATAATTAGAAGTACAGGGTAAGCCAAAAGAAACCAAGGGGTGTAAAAGTTTAATAACTTTTTTGTTTATTAATTTTTCTTTTATTTTTTCTTTCAGATTATATAGACAACACTTGGAGAATTTATAATGGAGAGGTTCACAACTGAACAGAGAACCAGAACAATAGAATTTTATTATTTAAACCAGATATCAATTATTTTAACGCAAAGAGCATATCGTCGACATTTTAACGTCATTTGAATGGATTTGTTAATAAGCAGAACTGTAGGTTCTGGGGTTCTCAAAATCCAAGAGCCATTCATCAACGCCAATTGCACCCCATCAGGTGTACAGTATGGTGTGGGATCACATCTGAAAATGTCATTGGGCCCTACTTCTTCGAGAATGAAGATGGAAGTGCTGTAACCGTAAATGGAGAGCGGTATTGGTTTATGATAGAAAATTTTTTACGTCCTGCTCTTGAAAACAGACCTGGTATGTGGTTTCAGCAGGACGGAGCCACTGCCCATACTGCCCGAGACACAATGGCACTTTTAAGTCAAATTTTTGGAGAGCGAATAATTTCTCGAAATTCGGAAATTATTTGGCCAGCGCGATCGCCAGATTTGACAGCACCCGACTGTTTTCTTTGGGGTTTTTTGAAGGAGCGAGTGTATGTGAACAAGCCAGAGACAATCCTTGAAATCAAGGCAAACATTGTTGCAGAAATTCGAACGCTACAGCCACAAGTTTTGAAAGATGTTATGGAAAATGCTCTAAAAAGAGCCCATCAGTGCGAGGCTGAAAACGGTGGTCATTTAAGAGACATCATTTTTCATACTTAGTGTAAAAAAATTTCCATTTTGTATATTATATAATCTGAAAGAAAAAATAAAAAAAAAGTTAATAAACAAAAAAGTTATTAAACTTTTACACCCCTTGGTTTCTTTTGGCCCACCCTGTATATCTACATATGCATGTACATATGTACATACATTGAATATACGTATATACATTTTGGAATATCCCAAAAAAAGAATTTATGTATGCATATAATAAAATCTGTTATATATTTTTCCAAATCGAAATAAATTACATAAAAGTAGTTGCAAATGTCTACGCGAAATCTTTGCGGATAAAGTTTGTAATATTTCTTCATCATCATTGTCCGCCGGCACAATTTCTACTAATTCTGCATATTATAGCATTATTTGTTTCTGCTTCTCAGGAGTCAGCAATTAAATCAATTTCTACTGAATTTTTAAATTGCATTTTATTATTTAATTTATAGTTGCTCACACTCGTAAAAATAGTATTATAATAAATACAGACAGATGAAAGATGAAAGATGTCGTAATGTGAACAGCTTTTTTAAATTTTCAACATATTCCACGCATTCCTCAAAGGTGTGAGTGAGTGTAAAAATGATATTACTTACATCTTCAATCTTAATAAAACTTTTTATTAATAAAATGTTTGCAAACCGGCAAGACCGTGTACTATTCTTTATCTGGCGTTCATTTCTAATCTTTTTTTCACCTGTAAATTAAAACTTGCGGTTCTTTTGACTATATCCACTTTAAAAAAAATTATT
Source organism: Tachina grossa (assembly GCA_949987645.1). Lineage (NCBI taxonomy): Eukaryota > Metazoa > Arthropoda > Insecta > Diptera > Tachinidae > Tachina > Tachina grossa. Next base: position 60,733,249 of record OX465278.1, on the reverse strand, counting down.
AGCTTCATCCGATAATTTTTACGATCTGGCCAGTTAGAGCGTTAACATTGATTTATAATTAAAGTATACAGCCTAACCCACGATGTCGATCGACAACTCGACCGACTGACGATAAGTCACTCATTATAGTTCGTTTGAGCGACCCACTAACTATCGACTTGTCGGTCGTCAGGCTTTACGTTGTTAACGTAATGCATTTACTCATTGTCAAATTAGAATATTGCCACATCAAAAATTTGACAAATAAAACGCTACTTTACAAATAAAAAGCGCTGAAATGTGAAAAGTATTCCATAAAAAATGCAGCTCTATGCTACTTAAAGTTTCTACAAATAAATAATAAAAATAGCAACAATAATAAACATAAGACAGTACAAAAAAATTAAAAAGTTGTTTTCAAAATTTTGTGTGTGAAATATAAATATATATTAGTTGAAATGTGTAGATACTCCTAAAATAATGCAAGCGGATTGTAATGAAGAATGGAGGGGAGTAGCACCAATGGGACAAGCAATCTATTGAAGTGGAAAGAGTAATTTGCCTAATTGAGTGTTTAGAATTGGTTAGATAAATTGCACGTATACACATTCATATATACATATATATGTATGTATGTAATTCTAAAAGAATTATGTGACAAAAATGCATGTTTGTGAATTAAATAAATAAAATAAACGCAAAAAAGTTAAAAGTTAGTTAAGTTAAGTTAAAAGTTTTTTATTTTCATAAATGCAAATTTGTTTAAAAATTTGGTATTTATGTGTACTTTTTTGTTTTGTCGACAAGCACAAACCAGTGACTGATTTTGACATTTGTTGTCGTTTGAATTTCCATAGTGGCTACCAAATTTGTATGAAAATGGTTACGTTATCGTTCGCATGTATTGTCGATCGACTTGTCGTGCTGAACAAGTTTAGTGGGTCCCAAATCAGCTGTTTGTCGTTTAAAATTATTGCGAACGACAACGTTCGATATCGTGGGTTTGGCTGATAATGTTAATTAATTTTATTATTATTTTATTATTTAAATAATTGTTAAAATTCGTGTTTCTTTTTTTGTTAGTTAAATAAATGTTTTTTTTTTACCCTAATTTACTATAAAATACCCTTTTTGACCCTTTTTTTCTTAAATATCCTTTTTATGATGCTTTTTCGAAATGTTCAACGGCAACCCTGCATGAAACTAGAATCAAAAATGTACGATTGAAATTTATTGAAAAGGGGAAATATTTCGAGGGAAAATTTTTCATAATAGTGGTGAATTTGTTTTTAGGTATTCCTATTGCTTTGAGTGTACTTTTAGGCGGTTAAATTTTTTGCTTTGGTAGCACTTTTCTATTGTTTCTTCTTTAGTTTTCTTCGTGCGCACACCGGGACAAATAGACGAATTACGACGACAAAAATGGAATTTTTTATTTTGTTAAGTGTGTGTAAACACTATTGCACTCAATATGTTCTATATACCAGTATGCAATCAACCTATAAGTATTTATTTTTTTAACGCATCACATTAGTCTGTACGTGCGTGCAAAGTATTATTAACTTTTTATTACACGCACTTACCGTTTATGTAAATTTACAGTTTAAAGTTTTTTAAATATATTTTTAAGCATCAGGTATCTAATTTAATTTGCAGTTATTATTAAAACAACAATTATATCGAGAGCCTACATTCAAAACATGTCAATCTCAAATTTGGTCAAAATGAGTTTCTGATGGCAAATAGCTCCCCTATGCAATATTCATCTGTGGTATAAATTTCGAATCAAAAAAATGATTTTTCCCCGTTTTATATCAATTTTTCTTATTCTGATATCTCAAAGTATAATTTTTTTTTTTGGTGAAAATAAATGCTAACTCCCATATAAATTTTCAATATTTTTAAAAAATTTGTAATTTATTATACATCTACCTCGAATCTTATTGCATTTGCCATGTTGAACACGATTGTGGTAAGGATTTTGATATCCTATGGCTAGTTTTTGAGATATGGTCACTTTTAATATATTATTACGGAGGGGTTCCGATAAAAAAATCAATGTGAGTCCGATCACAGGGGAGATGTGTAAACATCTAGTAATGAAAAATTTTTTGTTGGAAGTATTTATGCTTTTAGTATATTTTTTTAAATCAATCAATTAAAAGTATCAAAACTTTCAATATTGTAAATACATAGGAATTCGCTGGTTTTTCTTTGTTTTATTTAACTTATTTAGCTAGTAAATGGACACACTGCAGTATATGTATATGTACTGCATTAAAAATTGCAGTAAGCAGTAAATTTACTGATTACTGAAAAAATTCAGTAAATTTTTACTGATAATGAAATTTAATTTGCATTACCAGTAAAATCGTAGGGCCGTATTCATAATAAAATTGTAGCAAGTGGCAAAGTTTGTTTCATTCAACTCTTGAACTTTTTTTATGAAAAAAATTTAGCCACTTGGTAGAATTTCATTATGAATACGGGCATTACTGATTACTGAAAATCCACTGCACCTCATCATATAATAAATTATTTAGGCACTTTATAAAAATTGCAGAAAAAAATTTTAGTAATCAGTAAAAATTTACTGGTTAAAAAATTATTTTTACTGAAATTTTAGTAGTACTGCAAAGTGCCCATCTATAGTAAATGCCTTAAGTACAAATAATTCATATTGGCTTATGGTAACTAAAATAATATATAAAAATTTTTGACTCTACTGTATTTAAAAATTAATGGAAAACTGCATCTATAGTAGTGGAATTATTAGTTATGGGTGTTTGTGGAGAATTGCTCATATGCAAGTGGAAAACGTCAAATAAAAATTTTGATAAAGCTTGCGACTGTGGGCTTGCAAAATTTGTATTAAAATCTCCACCTAAAATAATTGGCATGAGATGGAGATTGATACCCAATTGTCGTGCACCAGCTTCAGTGTAAGACAACAAACAGTACGTAATGAAGATATGTTATAATATAATATTATAAATTCTTTATAAAGAATGGTATATATCTCTTAAACAAATATTTGACATTTAAAACGCTCTTTTATTTAAAAGTTCATATATATTTTATATTTTTCAACTTTTTAACAAAATTATCCCCACTGGCAATTTCTATTAAAATTAACTCCTGAAGGTATGCTTTAAAATTCGTATGAGTTATTTCTATGCAGCTGTTAGGTTTCTTTGTACTTCCCTGCAAATAATATTGGAGTACGTGGTCCAATCTAGATGAAACAGACTAGTTACATCATGGTCCCATGTAATGCAGTCATGGATCACGTCGTTTTCATACAAGTATTCAATGCTGTACGATAAGTGTTCGTGTTTAAACGAACATGATCGTTCTTCTTAGGCACTCACAACTTGTATGAGAGTAGTCTATAACTATTCCATATGGAGTAGTTTTGGATTTAGTCCGATGTAATGCAAAGTTGGACCATGTGGTCCAAACCTAGAACATCGCAATGTTAAATCGACCACCTTTGTTTTAATATATTTGGAGTAGTTTTGTGGTACTCCTACTCCTCTTTGGACTAGTCTTTACATGCATGTATGGACTAGTCGCATTATTTGCAGGGTTCTTGTTCGTATGATTACACTAACACAATCATACATAGCTCACACCGATTTGATCTTACTCAAAATTTGTGATTGTATTGTGAAAAAGATTTTTACCAAGGCAAATTCATGACAGGTAAAGTTAATACTACAACAAAATACAAACAATAAAAACAATATGGTATTTTGTTGTTGCCTTGGAGGCTGGTATGTCAAAAGCAGCTGAGTGAAGTTACTCAAGCAGAGATCTAGGCCATGATGGCTAACAACCGGCTGAGCCGAGCCGGCGATAATTTTAGTCAGCTACGCCGCCGCTGGAAAAAGTTTGGTTTATGTTGCCTGAAAAACAGCCGCCGATTCTTCATGTACAATATAATCTAATAATTATTTTATTTATTTAAAAATATTTATTATTTGACATATTTTCATACGTTTGTTTTAATTGATATGTATTTGATAGTGGCTAAGTATTGTCTACATATTTCATTGGTGCTTTGCCAAATCATCAGTAGACTTCAACCATATATTTTGAACAGTTACAAACCTCTTATCTTATGAACAGACTTTCAAAAACTATTTGAGAATTCACAAATAATAATATATTTGAAAATCACAAAAGAAAAGTAAGCGTAGTAGGCTTAGAAACTTTAACAAAATATATGGTTAAAGTCTACTAATGATTTGGAAAAGCACCAACCAAATATATAGAAAATGCTAAACCACCACCAAATAAATTTCAATGAATATAAACTTCTGACAATATGTCGAATAATAAATTTCTTAAATGTTAAATTTTAGATTTTATTTTTCATTTTGCCTTATAAATACTTTTATTGCTATCCAATGGATTTTTAATTGTATAAAGGTGTAGGAAACTAAAATATATTCATATCGAATATAGACTTTTTGCTGGGCTTTGTTAAAGTTCTTCTACGCTTGGTTTTCTTTTGTAATTTTCAAAAATATTATTATTTGTGAACTCTCAAATAGTTTTTGACACAGGAATTTTTGAAAGTCTGTGTATAAGATAAGAGGTTTGTGACTGTTCAAAATATGTGGTTGAAGTATACTGATGATTTGGCAAAGCACCAATGAAATATATAGATAATGATTAACCACCAGCACTTAAATATCTACTTTATTTATTTTTTTTAATTCTTTTTTTGATTATCAGCTTCCGCCGACAATTTTTCCAAGAGCTGGCGCCGCCGAAAAAATCGTTCGGCGCAGGTCTCTGTATATAAACAACTTTTGACATACGAGCCAACAGTTATATGAATTCGCCTTGAATTAGGCACAAAAAATATAGATCAGCTGTGTTTTCAACTTTACCTGTTATGAATTTGCCTTGCCCCCTAGCGTATACATAGATGTTTACACATCAAAAAAATTGGTAATACATGTATAACTTTTAAAATGTTAATCGAATAGAAACATTATGTATGGACCGATCATAGTCAATGACATAAGCTTTCGAAATTGATAATTTGTAGTGACCCTGTTATACTAGAAAGTGAGTTAGAGAGTGCTAAAGCTGACCACCTCGAGCACGGATGGAAATCATGGTACAATTGTACTTTTTATGGTACATTTTTGACCTTGTTGGTACCGTGGTACAATTTAAAAATGTGAATGTTTCACTATATGGTAACATTTATTTTGCCTAGGTTCTCTTTAATTTGTTTGTGTGTGTTTTATTTTAATCTCTAATATAATAGTCGAATCCACGAATGTACCTTTATGAATATAATATTTAATGTTTTTTTGTGTTAAGTTTCTGTTTTTTGTTGTAAACTTCTGTATTTTTATACTAATTTTATTACGTTTCTGTTTTTACTAATTAATATTAAAAATTGGTACCATCATGGTCTAAGAAGTACATTTTATTTTCATAGTTGGTACAAAATCCAAGAAGTCATTTTCCTTCCCTAACCTCGGGATTGAAGAGGCTTTCAGTTAGGTTTAAGCTATCTTTTTATGGTATTTTAAGTTTTTTATTGTAGCTTTTCAATTCTTACATCTAGTATTGAGTAAAAGATTTCACAAATTGATTAAAAAATAAATATATTTTAAAAAAATCATATTTTTTTCCGACAAAGTATGCTAACTCTAATAAAATATTTGTTTTTTGATCGACTAAAACATGCCATCTCATAAAAATACGCAAACCAGTGCAGTTCGCTTTACTGAAAAGTTAGCTTTTTTGAGTTGACGTGTTTTGAATATAGGCTCTCGATATGTAGCGTAGATATAGTACACTGTTTTAGTCTAAAATATATTAAAAAGTTTACTTTAGCTAGAGCTATAAGAAAAGTTCCTACCAGTTCCACGACTTTTTCTTATAAATTAAAAAACAGAACTACTAGTAAGTGTAAAAAGTCAAGTGGTGGCCTCCCTGTTTCCCCTTTCAATAAATAGAGCATATTTTCCATAGGAGTACACCTAATTCCCGTGTAATAAGTTTTAAGCGACTTCGATCAATTTTTTTTTTTTAATAGGACCAGCACTCAGGGGATAATCCCTACTCATGCAATGCATTGTGCTAGAACTAAGAAAATAGGTTATAGGAAAGGAGAATAGAGGATCAGCCATTTTCTAGTTTTCAAAACTAACATCAGATTCGTAATCAGCGACCCCGACGTCATCAAATTTATTTTACTTAATTTGTTACATTGGTGGCTCTTCGGGAAAACGCGTCGAATAAATGAAACTTTCCATTAAAGCAAATAACAAAGTTTTAAAAATTAGTTTTGTTTAACATCTATATCAATGCTGGCCACTAAGAGAAAAACTAGCGCTAGAGTGCCGAACATCAATCGGCTTTTTATACAAATGAATACACATACGCTTATACATTTCTCTCGTGTTTCTCTTTGTGGTCAATTATGATCTATTTATATATATAAAACAGGATGTGTGTATGTATGTATGTAAGGTATGGACTCCAAAACGGGCCGATTTTGATGAAATTTTCAGGGAATCGTCAAAATAATCATGCGGGTGACACAGTGAAGTCTGATTTTTGATTTTCGGTGTGCGGGCGGAGGGGCGTGGCAAAATCCATATTTCATATTTCACCACCAATATTTATTTATTTATTTATTTACTACATATTATATATACAAAGTAAATTTGTATAATATGTTTTTGCACAAGTATGGGCGGAGTAACTAGACCATATGCCCAAGATGGTATTAACAGTATTTTAAAAGTTCTTGTGACTGACTGTACACGACCTATGCCTTCACATAGGAAGTAGCAACGTGGTTGTTAAAGAAATTCCACAAAAACCCGCAAGATTATACGGTTATCCGTGGCAGATCAGTGCGAGCGAGACGAAAAACTCTCGAAGGCCAAACAACACGCACAAGCCTGACCGCTGTGAAATGCTTCTTTCTGAAATTTAATTTAAAATTTTTTCATGCTTAATAATTTAACACAAAAAGTGCATCAAAGTGTGACATCAAGCATACCAAAAATCAAACTTTTTTGATTTTTCATCAATCATCATCAGGGTAACGTATAAAAACTCATTTTCACATGTACTACCATAATAATTGTTGAGTATCTTGATAAGTGTCGAATAACGTTTAAAAACTGTATTGAAACCTTTTTTGACACGTTTTCCATATAAACTCGGCACGAAATCAAATCCCATAACTGATAAGAACACCTAAACTTGTGCAATTAATTCAAAATGGTCAAGATTTTAGTTTACAAGGTTTTGTTGTAAAATTAAATTAAAACCCCCATTTTCCTAATAAAATAAAATGAATTTGAAATCCATTTTAGAAAAATTTTAATTAAAATACATTACAAATTCATTTTAAATATTCAGGGCTATCATGAATAAAATTCCGCGTGAAATTTCTCCCTTTTCCAATTAGAATTTTTTGTTTTCCCTATTACTTGCTATTAGTTGGAATTGTTCCCTGGAAAAAATTTCACGCGGAATTTTATTCATGATAGCCCTGAAATCTTTATCTACTTTTCACATAATTTTATTTACAGAAAACAAAATAAAAAAAATTATTCGAAAAGAACTTTGTAAGAAATCTTGTTGTCAGCACTTGACATTAAGTTTATAGGAAAGTGGGAAGAAGATTATTAAGGGCTAGGGAGCCATCAAATTTTCCTCTCTATTCCATAAAATCAAAAGTTGCAGAGTATGAACCAGGGCTTTACTCAGCTGGTATATAAATATATTTCTTTTAGAAAAATAAGCAGAATTATGCACCAAGCTCCGTTTGTTTAGTTTTTTGATATTCTCTTTACTTAATATTATTATTAAAATTCCTTTATGTTTTTCATACAAGTTTCAAAAATTATGAAAGATGGAAAAATGTTTAACTGCCCTTTAATACTACAGGATGTACGAGTACATAAACTGTCTAACGTAGCGATGTAATCTTGGTTTTAAGTTCTAATAAGAAAGGCTGAGTTTACATCTGGCATTTCTTGTGTTTCATTTGCCCAAAAAAAGCGTAACCAACTAATTACTAATGAAGAATTGTTTGATTTAGATTTAAACAGTTTCCAATCATGTTGGATTCTATAAAAATGTCTATTAGTTATGTATGGAACTATTTAACTTAATAAATACGTACCTGAATCAAACTGTTTTTCGTTAGTAATTAGTGGTTACGCTTTTTTTACGCTTGTGTGGCACATGGCACACAGATGGAAACCCGGCCAAATATAATACGTATGTATTGTTAAAAAAATTTGGCCAGTTTTTGCTTCTGAAAAACAGATTTTGTCGCTATGGGCAGGCTTTTCCTCAAACGTATATGGCAACACTAAATACGACTACGACTGTTTGGTAATAGATTAGAGAAGACTTCAACAGTTTTTCCTTAATCTATTAAGCACCCCATACACGTTTCAATTCAATTGTAAATTGAGTCTTTCAATTGAATTGATTCTTGGCCACACACTTCATAAGCTGAATTGAAAGATTTTCATTCAACCGTCAAATTGATATATTTTTCACAATTACAAATTTAAAAATTTAAAACTTCTATTGCATTCATTCATTAATTTTTATATTTTATATTTAGAATTCAATCAAATTAAATACAATTTTAAAAATACATAACTTTTTCTATACAAAATAAAGCTACAAACATAAATTTTGACAGCTAATCAAGAGACTCGAACACACACAGGACAATCGAATTGAAAGATTTACTAGTCAAATTGACAAAGCCATACACGCTTTGATTTGGACAACAACCGACTCAATTGAAAATTGAATTGAATTGTGTATGGGCTGCTTTACCAAAGAGTCGTAGTCGTATAAGAAATACGCCAACCGCGATAAGGCAGATTATTGTACCTCACAATTTGAAAAAAAAGCCTGCGCTATGGTAACTCTGAATTGTGGTTATTTTTGTTCTCTTTTTTTTTTTTTTTTTTGTTTAGGATAATTTTTTGTTTATGAAGCAATTTTGTGCTTGTATGTATTTAGTAAATGTTCATCATCTATTGAAAATATTATAGAATCAGAGATCGAATTGTAAACACACAAGCAAGTGTGGTTTGAATGGATTTCGATAAATTACAAAATTTTCAACAATTAGACAAGGAAAAACCGATGGAGAACAACAGGCCACAATCAATGTCTAATATTGCGATTGCGCCTCCTGATCAAATGGTGACAGTTGCAAATCAACCACCAGCTTTCCGACCAATGGGTCCAACATCTATGGAAATGACTTGCCCAAGCTGCCGTTGCCGCATTACAACAACTGTACGTCATCGTTCGACATGCAAAACTCATATTGCCTGCCTGTTATTTACGGGATTGTAAGTACATTTACGGTTAAAGTTTTTTAAAACGAAAACGCTAAGCGTTAACAAATTTTATATGAAAAAATATACATTACAAAACAAAATACATACATACATATGTATAAAATTCGTCAACGCTTATCGTTTTTATTTTAATAAATTTTTAACATTTCCGAATACATAAATAATACATATGTACATATGTCTGTATGTTTGTATTCACTTGTAATTTCAGATGCTGTTGCTGTCTCCCATATTGCATGGATACTTGCCGAAATGCTAATCATTTCTGTCCCATGTGTGGAATATATTTGGGCACATATTCTTCATAAATTTATTCATTCAACTTTACGGTTATTATTTGTAAAGTACTGTTTATGCTGGTAATTCAAAAAGTACATATATTTGGTGTACATAAATACATATGTATGTATATAAAACATACATATTTACACACATACATATGTAGATATGTACAATAACTACACAAATAAATAAAAATTAAATATTTGCAAATAAAGTTGGAAAGTGTACCTATTCAGAAAGAATTTATTTTTTTCGATGTAAAGGTTTTGGGATATAAAAAAAAAGTAAATATGGTTAGTTTGCTCAAACAACGTCATAACTCAAAAACCGGAATTTTTGATTTCATTATGCAGAATTAATCTTCATATCGTTATTTGTACATACAATAAAAATATTTTGTATAATGAACTCTTCAGAGAAAAATAAAATTCCTTTTTCCATTAAGTTTTTTGTCAAACTACTTTTTTAGAGTTATTACGTTGTTTTAGTAAATGGGAAATATGTAATCTGCATAGGGTTTCCAATTTCCCGGACTTTTCCAACTCCCGGGAATTTCGAAAACATATGAATTTAATTAAATGGCCTCAATAAAAAAATATATACATATACATATATAAATATATAATTTTATGAATAAAAAACATACCTTTAACATTTAAGAAATTTATTATATGACATATTGTCACAACCCAGCTAAAAAAATTATATATGGTCCATATATTTTTAATATATGAATGTATATGAATTCATGTATGGAAATATATAGTATTATACATTGGAAACAGTATTATATATGAATTGATATCTGTGGCAATAAATAATAATGGCTTAAGTTGACATAAGTGCTTTTTCATTTTATTACATATTCTTATTCTCTTCTTCAAGATCTATCACTCAACTAAATTTCAATTAAAAAATGTCATTATTAATAAAACTATACGCATTTATATTTTAACTTAAGTCTTCTTGGAAAATAATACGTAAGCCATAACATATTACCTCAATTTAATTTTTTTTTTCGGTAGCTACATCAATATTAAAATATTTGAGCATAAAAACTTGTATACACTTAAGTTCAATAACTAACATCGCATCCAAATTATTCTTCATTAAAAAAAAAAAAACTTATATTTAACTAAGCTTTTAAAAAATTATCTTATCTCAGGTTTTCCGCATTTTTCAATTCAACCTAAAGCACTTATCTCGACTTACCATCAATAAAAATTATTTTGATTTTCAATATACATAATACCCCTTATTCCAGTTGTCGGCATCGACGTCACTTTAACACAATACCAAAAAATTGGGGCTTGTTTACTCGCTTTCGAGAACAATTTTGTGCAACTGACAATATATTTCCGTTCCCTAAGGTCTAGAAAATAGCATAAACCTGCCAACAGGAATCACTTGTTTTCGACAACGGGTACACAAGCCCCAATTTTTTTGTATTGTCTTAAAGTGACGTCGATGCCGACAACTGGAATAAGGGTGAATAGCTTAAGTGCACTTTAATTTTTATTTTTCTAACAATGGATTTTTTCATAACATTTTAATAAAAAAAACAGCGAATATTAACTAATAAAACGTTCCATTTTTTATAAAATTAAAAGTTTTGTTCTAAATAAATGTGCATCTTTTTCGGAGGCTAAAAATTTTATATAAAAACCAAACACAATTATTTTTGATTTGAACGGGCTAAAGTTCGTATCGCTTTTTAAGGAAACAAATGGAGTTCGAATAATAAATAAAATTAACTAAAAATTAATAGCCATGGGCCTGTGGCAAAAATTAAATAAAAATATACTTAATAGTAACAAACCAAAAAAGTTTGTCTTAAGTAGAACAAAAAATAAGCAAATTAAGTAACATGTGTATAATTAGTAAAAAGAACAAAAAACGACAATGGTAAGACTGTTGTAAATATAGTGATGGTAAAATTGAGCTTACAATACAAAAAAGCTTTCAGCAAATTGAAATACGATGAATCAAAACAATTCACATATTCCATTTGCAATAAAATGCTAAGTATATAAAGCAGAAATCTACATCAACTGACACCACACACAGTGGACCAAACACAAAAGAACGCTGATGATGAAGGTTTAGTGGCCTTCGAAAACGGCTGGCTGTTCCGTTCAACTATGTGTTGTTAGTCAGAATATTTACAATAGACTTTGGTGTTATTTGTTCATTAATAATTATCACATGTAATTTGGCTTAAAAAGCGATACGAACTTTAGCCCGTTCAAATCAAAAATATAGAAACAAATGGAGTTCGAATAATAATTAAAATTAACCAAACACAATTAATTTTAGACAAAACCCTTAATATCTCAAAACATGAAATTTCGAATTAAGCCATTATTATTTATTGGCACAGATATATGGACTAATATATGAAATGCATTATAATATATGAGCTCATATATGGAAATTTAATTATGAAGCTCTTCATATGTGGATCCGTATATATTTACATAGATATGATTTAATATATGGAGCCATCTAAGAATGTATGCATACATGATATCTCACATAAGATCGTTTATGCAATCAAAAAAGCATGTATTTTATCACTGGCGAATTGGAAATCCATTAGAAAATACATACTTTTTTGCAAAATTTATATGCGTACCCTCAACGTTTAAAAAAGAAAAACGTTTGTTACAAAAAAAAAAAACATTATTGCATGATTTTATACATTGTGGCCCCATGTTAGAGCTGCAAAACTATCGATAGTCGCTCCATTCGATAGTTTCGATAGTATTTTTTGATGCCATCGATACTATCGATAGTTTTTGATTCTTAAAAACTTAATTGTGTATTTTTCTAATATAAAATCTTGAATTTTTTAATCATTCCATAAAGTAAAAAGAAACTTGATTTTTTTTTAAATTTTAGTTCCAATTTTTTTAATACACATATTCAACAAACATATATTCACAGTTCTATAAAAAATAAACGAAAAAGAAAACAGATAGATAGTTGGACCAATAAAAAATAAATTAAATAGGAATAAAATAAAAAAAAAATCTTTCATCATTACTTAAACTATTGCAGTTAGCTAAAAAGTATTGGTTTAACAGAAGGAGAAGCAAACTATTTAGCGTCACCTGTTATTTAAAAGTAAAGAGCGGAGACAGTCCAGTAGCCGTCAAATTTCTTCATGTATCAAAGCCGTTGGTATATAATAATTGTATTTTTATGCAATTTGCATCTAGTAGATAAAAACTGACATCTTATGTTGAAACAAATCAAAACTATGTAATTAATTTGTTTTCACATTTACATATATATGTAATGATAACCCAAGGCGCATATATTAGGTAGCAGCACTATACCAGGTGACTAATGTCATTATACCAATCTAAATGTCAAATTTGGACTGTGTAGGTATAAGCCTAAAAGCATGCTTTTATTTGGGTATACATAAATACCTTTCGAATATTCAGTTTTGTATGGTGTTTGACATTTCCTATAAGAAACATGCAATCTGACGATGCTACCCTGTTTTGAAAAGTGCGAAGGTAATTTATACCAACAAAGTACATGCGGTTGTTGCTGTTGTAATATTTGTTGTAGAATCGCGGGTACCTGATTGATGTGCCTTGTGATAACCATTATTATAAAGGTTTACAGGCGGCGAAATTTGAATATTGCATTTTTTATTACACAGTCGCCATCATTCCGTTTTTATTGACTTTGATTTTTCTCTTTTAGTAGCGTGTTCTTTTCGATAGTATCACTATCAAAAAAAATATATCGATAGTCTACTTAATATAAAACTATCGATACTATCGATAGTAGCATCGATAGTTTTGCAGCTCTACCCCATTTAATTCAAATAGTCAAAAGGATAATCCAGTCATTAATTATATAGAAAATAACAAATTTCTCTAGATAAGAAACAAACTTCATATTACTTCAAAAAATTGTATTGAAAACTATTGTTAGACGGATTTATTTTCATTTATTATTAATTTCATTAGTTTTTAATCTGATTTCTTAAATTAAATTTTATGTACGAATATGATTTTTGCGTTTTTTAAATAATTGATTCACCTTTTGACTTAAAATGAGGAACGAAATGACTTTTAGTTCGTTTTTCATTATTTGCCCAAACAAATGTTTCATTAAATACAACCTCCCTGTTCAAAATCTAAAAAAAAGTAATTTTAGTAATTTAATTTATTGCACAGCAGTGCGCTTATTTGAATCAAGAAATTATGAATATGAACTTCGCATATTGTATGGGGAATATTTACACACACATGTATGAAAATTTATGAATATATATTATCATACATATATGTCCATATACCCTCATTTTTTGGATCCGAACCATATATGGGATATCATATATGCTCCATACATATTTTTTTTGCTGGGAAGTTTATTTTAATTGAAATTTATTTGCTGGTGGTTAAGCATTGTCTTTGATTTTCAAAAATATTATTTTTTTTATGTTATATATCTCAAATAGTTCTTAGTGCATAACATAAGAGGTTTGTGACTGCTTGAAAAATATGGTTGAAGTCTACTGATACTTTAGCTTAGCACCAATGAAATATATAGACAATGCTAAACCACCAGCAAATAAATTTCAATTAAAATAGATTTAAATTAAAAACAAAACAACTTCATTCGTTCATTTCAAAAACAAAACAACAACAAATAAATTCATATGCTGTGAGTTATAGCTTGGATGGAAATTCAATCTACATCCGCCAACCTAGATACTATTTCCCATAAAGAATTTTTAGGTTGAAAATATTTCGTAACTCTTGAAGTTGTTGCAGTCACCTATTAAACTTCTATTGCATCTGTTTCCATGCTTATACGAGTATTGTGCATCGTTACAAAATTTTATTTTTAAATAATAAAACAACGAACAGCAATGTAATAGAAAGAAAAAGAAAATTTCCCGGGATTTGCAAAGAAATAATTCCCGGGAATTCCCAGGATTTTTTTCCCGCGTAGAAACTCTAAATCTGCATCAAAAACGAAAATTGATTATGCATTAATATCAAAAGTTACATAAATATATATACATACACATCGCACAGTCAGTTCAATAGTGTGATAACTCAAAAATTCGTTTTTTGCGTTAATAATGCAGAAAAATAATGCATTTCATACCTATTTTATCTTGCGTAAAAATTTCATATAAATCAGCTTGTACTATCGCCTCTATAGAGAAAAATTTTTGTTCATGCCTTCATTGAGTTGTATGTAAATTGAAAACTTTAAACGTGTTTTCTGCAAAACTAGTTTTTTTTTAGTTATGACACTATTGAACTGAATGTGTGATATGTACATACGCACTCGCTGACATAACTCAAAACATATTAGAGGGCTGCGTAAACAGTCTTGAAATGTATACTAAACCAATAATATATGATGTCGCTTAAGAAGTGAAGCACGATGAATGTATTAATGTACGTGAATATATGTGTTTTTAAGCGATGTCGCGAAGACTTCTTGTTCGTAATAAACACCCAAAAGAATTAGTGTTGATGCGTGTATGCTTGTTATTTTGCATATGGTACGTTTAGTGTGCGTGTGTGTAAGATGTAGATCGCAAGCTTTTATGTGTTTAAGGGTCCTTTTTTAAAGCAAACGCACAGAACTAATGTCAACGCATGTGTGCGTTTGTGTGGGCGCAGAAAAATAAAAGATCATATCCACAACGTGTGTGCGTATGTTCATGCATGACGTTTGTATACGCGTCCAGCCGTATGAAGAAGCAAGCATCATAAATTTGCATCTTGAAGTATTTTCTTTACTCCTATACTTGCAATAACTGACACAAATTTCTTGCAAACATTGATGTTTAGCATTTGTTTTAGAAGATTTACGGCCAGTTTATAGAAGACGTGCAAAAATTCTCGTCTGTCTATTTATATTGAAAACATAAACAAATCACTCATATTTGTTTTTGTTTTCAATATAAATAACAGCCGAGAATTTTTACATGGCTTCTATAAACTGGCAGTTAGCTGTAGTAAAGCATTTGAAAAATCCCTCGTCTTAAAAAGATCTTGTAAGTGGTCTTGTGCAGGGGTCTAATACACATGCACACGCGAATGTAAATAAGCATAGCATGTAGGTATGTATGTACATATGTACATAAAAACATATTATACAAATAGAAAGATGGTATAAAAATAGAAAGAACTTATATTTTTTCTTTGTATATTTATAGTACAGGCTTGCCATTTTAAAGGCTCAAGGCTCAGTTACCCGACTGTAATGTAATTTAACTGCAACGTAGTAAACAGCTGATCGATAGTTTTATATGAAAAGTAGGATACGTTACATTACATCTCTATAACCATTTTCATTACTTTTCACATAACGATATATATCAGCTGTTTCCTACTGTTGCAGTTACATTACATTACAGTTACATTACTGGGCCTTCAGCTAGCCGACTGTAATGTAATGTAACTGCAACAGTACGATATTGTTATGTGAAAAGTAATGAAAATTGTTATAGACATGTAATGTAACGTAATCTAATTTTCATATAAAAATATCGATCAGCTGTTTGCTACGTAGCAGTTACATTAGATTACATTTGGCTAATTGAACCTTGCTAGCACTTCGCACTTTCTTAAAAGTATTTGACATTTTTTGTACTTTTTTATTTCAATAAATTTATAAATTGTCCATAGATAATTCCTTAAAACAAATTGCCAGCCAATTAATATTATATGTTTATCAAAATTATATATTTTCATTAAGTGTTTAGCATGACAGGATTCATATAACTGAACCAGTCTGAGATACACATATAGGTAAAAACATATTAAAGTGCACCATTTCAAATAAGAGACACTAAAAATGTTAACTGATTTTAGCACTTTTTTGTTTGTGCTGTAGAACGTTTTAGAATTTTTATTTCTGCAATCTAGCACTTTTCCTCTTATATCTTATAGCAACACTGTCCAAACAAATAATCTGTTTCAGTTACGGAGTTCGGCAAAAAAATTATGTTCGGTCAGTTCGGTAAATGAGTAGTTACTGCAAAAACTTTTAAAAATTCACTCTCAAAAAGAGTTGTTGCCGCAAAAAGGTACTCGAAAGGAAAAATACATGCATTGACATATCCTTTCATGTTAAAAATTTTAGTTTTTCGCGTTCCCGTACTTTTGTGTACTTTTGTATATTATTCAAAAAAAATATAGTTTCATAGTTATAGCTCTCATTTTACCGAACTTTATCCAAAAAGCAAAGAAACAGACCTTATTTGGAGTTGGAGTCAGCTGTTTCTTTAATCTTACTAATTTTTACTATTTTTCCGTTCGCGTACTCTTCTCGGCAGCAACTCTTTCTGAGAGTAAGATTAAAATTATAGCAGTTACTGCATTTTACTACAAAATTTAAAAAAAAAACACACACCTAATGTAAATTTACAAACGCAAAATTCCGTAAGAACTCCGTACGGTGCTTAACTTACGAGGTGCACCTAAAATATAATGACTAAATGCTGAGTATACATTTGGCATTTCTTTAACACCATTGCCTGATTGTTATTTCTCTTCTTAAAACAAAAAGAAAACTCAATGTGAAACGTTGCCACTAGTACACACTATTGCGGTGTCACAAACAGCCAGCCATATTGTATAACTTTAATATTAACTTCAAGTTAATGTTAAGTGTGTACAGCTCTAGTTAATGCAATCATAACTTCAAGTTATAAAAGAATTTCATGTGTCATGTATAGACGTAGAATCAAGTTTAAGTTGGTAAGTTTCCCAAAGAGCACAAAATATTACTGGAATTTTGCTGGAATGTTATTAGCTTGCAGGTAATCGGTATGCAATAGCATTTCTTCTAAAAAATAACCACTTTCTTAAATTAAATTGTTTAACATTGGCGCACTAAAGATAAATGTAAAAAAATTGTAATGTATGAAACTTACCAATGCTTTGAAGCTTCCGTTTTGGTTTGTTTACTGGACTAAATCGTATTGCCAATAGCATAGAACTTTAGGTTAATATGTAGTTTTCTCGAGTGATATACTGTAAATAATAATGCAACGGTTCTTTTCGCGCTTTTTCAATTTTAATACAGTTTATTATATACGCTCTAGAAATAATGTTTTTCAGTACATATTTCCAGAAGCAAACACGATATACAATAACGAATCCCAACACTTATAAACAACTAACTGCCTCATTTAAAAATATATTACGGCTTTATAAAAGCTTAAGAAGAAATATTTTTATGGAAATCTGTTTTATAAACCCTTTATTAAACCTTAGGGCCGGTCCCACGATATCGACAGCATTCGTCTTGTCGAACACTTACATTAAAAAAAAAAAATTTTAATTTTTTTTGTTGTTTCCAATGTGACAGTCCCTTAATAATTTTTATAAATAAGGTAGTAAGCTTTTAGGCGGCCATAAAATACATTTGCAAATGCATGATGCATAACATTTGTATACGCAAGCCGTCCTAGCTAAAAATGTACAAATTTTACGTGTGAAAAAAAATTATGTACTTGTTTGTTGAATAACCAATCTTGTAGTTATCTCATTTTTAGAATGCAAATGAAATGATTATTTAATGACACGAGCGTCTGGAAGTTATCAAGGCTATACTGACTAACTAAACTATAGATTTAGTAAAAAAAATATTTCTCTAATTTTGTAGTTTAGGCCCGCCCTTCTGCATTTTCTCGATTATTAATCTACACAAAAACTTTAAGTTTTCAGGTTCCGTACACCAAAGGTGAAAAGAACCCTATTGCTTTCGCTACGCTGTCCGTCTGTCCGTCACACGCTATTTTCTCAGGAACCGTAAGGGCTATGGACCTGAAATTCGGACAGAGTATGTAGAGCCTTGGTCGCTACAACAACAAATACATGGAGTTAAAAATTAAAGGGTGTTCCAAAACGAGCAACGAAATATGTTAAAATCACATGTAGTATACATACATACAATTATATGTATGTAAATATGTATGTATATTGACACTTGAAATTTGTAAACTTAGTGTATTTTTATACAGACTACAACAATTAACACTAAAATTAAAAAAAAAATTAAATTAAAGGGTGGTCCATCAGTTAATCAGCAATTTTGACTATGTAATTTTGACAACTTGCTGTATCTTGGAAACCGTAAGAGGCAAACTCTTGAAATTTTCAAAACCGGTAAAACTAAAAAAATCCGAAAATTATAAAATCGCCAAACCAAAAAAAAAATCGCCAAAAACAAAAAAAAAATCGCTAAAACGAAAAAATACTACCAAATTAAAAAATTAAAATAAAATTAAAAAAACGCAAGAAGGCGCCAAAACTAAAAAATCGCCCAAATGAAAAAAAAACCAAAATGAAAAAAATCACCAAAATGAAAAAAAATCGCCAAATTGAAAAAACGCTAAAGGTAGAATTAGTAAAATCGTATCGTGATGTTGCGTGTCAGCTGACAAAAACCGTACCATATACAATGCATGTTACTAGTTATAAAATATGTGGTGGTAGCACTGCTGACGTAGGAATCTGCAGAAAACAGATTTTTCTGTAGCGAATGTCAAAACCGCCGCATTTAATGCCAGACAAAAAAAATGTGCTGTGCAAACTGTTACATTTTCTATAACTTGTGCACAAAGTTGAACGATACGGCAAGCTGTAAAGTAGAATGATACAATTTTACTAATTCTACCTTAAAAACCGAAAAAAATCGCCTAAATGAAAAAAGGTATAGCACAAATGCCTCACAACTACGCATAACTCATTTTGTTGTTCAGCTTCAAGAGCATTTCAAATTAAATTATTTAAAGGGGCCCATACACTAGAACAGCATGCATGCGCAATCAAGTGTTTGTGATAGCGGTTTGGTCGTTTTGTGCGATTGTAGCTTAGTTGAGCAAAGTTGTCATGGAGTAAACATGCATTTAAGAAATATAATTTGTTGAAACATAATTTGTTTCAATGGAAAACAGAATTTTAGCACTTTATTTATACATAGCTGCTATTTTAAAAACATTCCAATAATAATTGCAGCAAAACCTGTGTCACTATTCATAACTACCCTTCCCGAAATTTTGTAAGAAATGAATATTCTACCAGTTTGCTGGTATGTTGTGTGGTTCGAGCATGAATGCTCAATCGCTTGATTGTGCGTGCATGCTGTTATAGTGTATGGGCCGCTTAACTGTTTTTTTCTTTTTTAATATTTTTTGATAAATTTGTCTTCTATTGCTAACTTCTGAACAAATTAAGATATCTTTAAACGATTTGGTTTGGTGAATGTATGACACATCAAGCTGTATAATGGTGAAATAAAAAAACTAAAAAATCTACACATAACCGATCACGTCAGAGCAACGACGATATGGGGGTTAATAATTAAATTAATAATCTATGTATAATTAATTATGAATGCATAAGTAATATAATGCAACAACGATTTATACATTTGAATAAATAAAATGTATTATAAAATTCATTTCTCAAATGCATTAAAATAATTCATTGCTTTCCTAGGACATGTTCTATGTTAACAGTAATGAATTTTGGAATGAAATATATATTATAAATGCTGTGCATTATCTTCTCCTTTAAAATTCATTACCTATTCCCACTGGGACCCGGGGTCCACTCTGTAAAGAAAATGCTTTCGAAACAAGCATACAAATTCGGAAGCATTTTCTTTCGTTATAAGCACACAAATTCGGAAGCATTTTCTATCGTTTCGAATTAAACAACAGACATCCAGCTAATAAAAACTCTAATGTATATACATACTTAAATATCTTATTAAATTAAATACATATATACATTTTAAGCACAAAGTACTTTATGATTTCAAGTCCAACGTAAAGTACATTAACTTATTTGCTTGTAGATTACTTTTGAAATAAAATTTTCTTTCGTTTCTGTCTTCATGCAAAAAATGGCATGCACTAAACATATTTCAGAATTAGGATACACTACATACCTATAATATTTTTGCTTCCTTAATACCTTCTTGCCGCGCTATAAACTGCTATAAATGATTTCAGGTAACAAATTTAGTTTTCTATTCACTTTAATATATGTAATTGTTTTTAATTTTATATAATTGTAACCGCGTATTAATTTAATTTGTACTTAGTTGCTCTTTTATGTTCTTACTGTTTGCAGTAGTGTCAACAATAGTTGATGCAAGGCGATTATGCAACTCAAAATAAATTGTATAATATCTGTACTAAAATAACTTGCTCACTTCAAAATTCACAAATATGTTCTTCAGAAGTGAAATCATGCTAAAAGCTATGTTTCTCTTTGTCTATATTGCTTAAATCTTGTTCACCAAATATCTGTTTTTCAAAAATTGAATTTAAGCGGTTTTTCAATTAGCGACCATTTACTACTTTTATTAAGCAACGCTGTCATAAACAAAACGAAATACAGCAACAAAAAATGCAACAATAGTTTTTTCTCTCAAATTGGAGACAGATTTGTGAAAGCAACTTTAAAAATTTGGAAATAGTCCTATATATTTTCTTCGTTTAAAACCTCACAAGTGTTTGCGTCCTGTAATAATCCCAGAAGTAGTTCTAAAGTGATACTTTGTATATTTAAAAATCCTTGTTAAAGTGTCGAAGGTTTTAAGTGTCATTATAAGTTGAAAGGTTTAATATACCTACGATGTATTTTAGCATTTACTTAAAAAGAAATAAATATGCAATATTTAAACAATAAAATCTAAATTGAATTGTGAATTATTGCTCAAAACTTTTTGGTAAAATCATGTCCGGCAATGCAACAAGAAATAATGCCAATGGTGCTATACAAGACAAAGAAGAAGACGAAGAACTGTTAAGGAATGCAACAACAACAAGCGAAAAACAACCACAACCACCAAACAAGTTTATTTTAAATACTAAAAAGGTTTCTGGAAAACCTCAGACAGGTAAGCGAATTTCTCGCAATAAGAATTATAGAAGCAAACAAGGCACAATTAAATAATTATTATTGTATACATACATATTTGTAAAATGTCATTCAGGTGCATAAAAATATTATATTAATTAATTATTATTCTAATGAAACAGGCGGCGAAGCCAATAAACAAAATTCAACAGAAACGGAGCCAAATGGTAATCAATTTTCTGATCTGAAGAATATGCCTCTAACGCATTCTTCGCAACAATTAAAAGATTTTTCTAAGAAAAGAGAGGAAAGAGATCGTGAAATACTGGAAATACAGGAAATGTTAAATAAAATGAAATCACCCCAGAAAAGTGGTGATCGATCCTCTCTGGATTCACAGAAGGATGAAAAAGAGGAAGGTTCACCAAAGGAAGTAGAAAAGATATCAATAACAGAAAAAAACATAGTTGAGGGGAATGCAGATTCCAAAAATGAAAATAAAGATATTCCCTTCTATGGACGCTGTAAAACAGAACTACAATTGGTAAAACCGGTAGAGCCGGCAAGCAGCAGAGTAACACGTAGGGATACAGCTAGATCTTCTTCAACTGCTCACACTCATAAACCTCGTTCGAAGTCATCACAATGGCCCTTGAGTGATAAGGAAACGAAAACTATTAAAAAAATAAGCTATAATCCCGAAGAAGCTCGTCGCTATATGGAAATGCAAAAAAAACAACGCAAGTTGGGCTTGTACAAAGATCCGTATGTAAGTGCCAAAATAGAAAAAGATGAAATAAAGAAAAGGTTGGAAGAGCTTAAGGCAAATACTCGTAAACTTGTAGTAAAAAATATACAAAGGAAAGAAAAATTTATGGGCAAAATTTCAACAAAGGAACAAACAGAGTGCGATATCCCAACAAATTCTAATCAGCGAGAACATGATAAAGGGCCAATAAGAGAAAGAAAAGCGTCGTCTACTTACTCACAAATGCTAAAACAACAGTCAAAAGTTTCAACAAATAGTAACATGGCGCAGCACAATAAAAAAGACATTTCAGCTCGAGAAATCTCTCATAGATCTTCAATAAAACTATCAACAAGGCATAGCCATGGTTCATTGACACAATTGCAAATGCTTAACCAACAGGAAGGTTTACCATTGAGTAAGAGCTCCACACAGCGTAATAAACAAGAACCAATACTTGAAAGGCTCTCTCACAGATCTTCGCAAGGACTAAATAATGCTTTGAAGCCTCCAGCTCCCCCGTTTATTGGAAATCACAAACGTGTTGGCCTCTTAAGAAAAATGGAAAACGATAAGGATTTTTCTCTTACAAGCCATAGAAACTACAATTTCGATAAGGAAAATCAAAATCTCGAAATGCTAACCAAACATCTAATGAATCCCCCGGAAAATAAAACAAACAAGGATAACAGAAATAAGGAATTTGAAGAGCAACTATCCTATAATATAGAGAAAACAAACAAAGTAAGTCCAGCTCACATACAAGATTTGACAGAAGATAAAAAATTGGAAAATAGTATAAGGAAATACAAGGAAGAAGCTCTTATAAACGGAGAGCTTATACAAAAAGAATCCCCGAAACCGAATGAATTGCCTTACTGGCTAACGCCTTCTGCAACTCAGGTATATCCTTACAATTTTGTAATGGCTGTCAGAAGAAAGCTAGAATCGATTGCTCAGCCTATGGCAATGCGTAGCCAAGTAAGTGGTAGTAAACAAAATGAAGAAACTCCTAACTTAGAGAGTAAATTGAGGCAGCAAAAAAAGAGAAAATCTCAAGAAACACAAAATGAAAAAGAAATTAAAAAAATTAAAATGAAACAAGAAGATGCTGAGATAAATATTGAAAGCACACTTAATCAATTAAACTCTTGGCCAAAAGATGTGCAAACTAGTGAATATGAAAACAAAACAAGGAACAAGCAGGAAAACAACAAAAATACTTGTCTTCTTTCAGAAGATGAAGCATTATATGCCTCACACTTGAAACAAGTTAAGAAAAATAAACAATCTATGGACGTTCAAAACAATAAATACTTGTATAATAATAAAACAAAATCGTTTGTTTT
Source organism: Tachina grossa (assembly GCA_949987645.1). Classification (NCBI taxonomy): domain Eukaryota; kingdom Metazoa; phylum Arthropoda; class Insecta; order Diptera; family Tachinidae; genus Tachina; species Tachina grossa. Next base: position 60,709,635 of record OX465278.1, on the reverse strand, counting down.
GACACCATACTTTAAACCTTATCAAAAATCCTTGCAAAGCTTAAGTTCAGATCAGGAGGATTATAAACAACATAAACAGCAGTACAAGCTACCTACAAATTCGAAATCAATGGAAAGTTTGAATTCTGAAGTCAATTCAAATCTCTCCTCAATATCTTTGCCAATTCCAATATCAAATACTTTAACAGAAGTCTCATCTTTAAGAACAGAATCTAGGAGAACTTATACGAATAACTTCAAACAGCCTCCGACACAGTCTGAAGACGAGGTGGCTTCGTTAACTTCGCAAATTCTTAGTAGTCCCGAAAAAAGTGCTCTTAAAGCTGAAAAAGACTTTGAATTCGCTAAACCTCGACCAGTCAGTCCATTGTCTCTAGAAAAGGTGGACAAGTTAAGAATCAAAAGAAAGCAGACAGATAAAATGGCTGAAAATGATGAAGAATTGCATTTTACACAACTATTAGAGGACTTTAATCGTAGCCTATCCCAAGTCATACAAGTGAATGAACAGTTGAAATGCACTCTCGATAAATCTCAACAAATATTAAGTCCTCACTCCTCAAAAAAATCTAGTGAAATTGAAAAATGCTATTCCTCAGATTTTGAAAAATCAGCAACAATAACACTCTCAAGTAAAGAAAAGCAATCTCTACAAAAAATTAATGAAAATCTAAAGGAAAGAAAACTCCAAACATGTGAAATTGCAGAAAAAGTGAAACCTTTCGTGGCGCCGCAACGATCAGAAAATATGATTGCTACAGATAAACGAAAATCCTTAAGAAGTTCAGCCGCAACTATAGAAGAAGAAGAATACAAAATTCCACAACCCAAGTCTTCAGATGAAGATCAATCTTCATCCTCAACAACATCACAATCTTACGAGGAACGCTTATACAGAATAGAAAAATTAAAAGAAACCTTAAAGCAAACAATTTTAGAATCTAGAAAAAAACGTCAGGAAAAAGAACATGACGTAGAAAAACATAAGCGAAATGAAAATGAAGCTGTACCTGTAACTGAATCTTTAAAACATAACAGCCAAGAACCGGGAGAGGCTCAAGAAACGATAAATAACAATAATTCCTCACATATAGCAAGTGACAACCAAATATATTGCAAAGAAAATTTGGATGAAAATGAAAGTTTGTCAAGCGACAAGGAAGTAGTAGTAACAAGGTCTTTCAAAAAATACCAAAAACAATACAAAAACAATGAAAATCTGGAAACAAACCCAAATAATTTCCAAGATGATGTAGAAGTAAATAAAAATTTTAATTCCAATGAAATGCAACAATTCAAAACAAAAGCAACACATAACTTAAGTCACGACAACAAAACATATGAAGAGAAATTTTCCAAAGTGTCAGATTATTCGAATTTTGCTAATAAAGTCAATTCAAATACGAGTTCTTGCGGGGAGCATAAGCATAAGATTAAAAAGAAAATATACCATGACCAAACACAAAGTGAAGTTGACAGTACTACTCGTACCAGAGAAGATGTAACATCTAAATCCGTATCAAAAGTCAGCAAATTGGCAACAGCTACAAGTTCCAGTGTTGCCGAAGACTTACAAAAAACATACGAATCAGAGTCGTATGATAACGAAAACATACCGCTAAAGTCCGAAGCAAAAACTAACCCTTCTGTAAAATATCTCACTCAACACAATGATTCCAGGCAATTTATTAATTCTCATATTAATAGAGCACGCGGTGACTTCCAGGCAAATGTCTCAAAAGCAGCACAATTTAATGAAACTCAGTTTCAACAAGCCATCGTGGCAGCATCACAAATAAGTTCTACCGAATTAGCGCAAAGTGCTGATGATGAAGTAACAAGTAGTGTAGCTTCAAAAACTTGCTTTGAACCAGACTCAAATGGTCTCAGTTATAATGCTGAGACATCTGGCAGTCTGTCTTCTAAGCAATTGCTTCCGATACGCTCACCTTCGAAAACGAACAGGCGCATTTCAAGTGGCTGTGAAATTGTAAAATATTTCAATCAATATGATAATGAAAGATGTTCAACAAGTGCTGGCAATAACGAGAGTATGTCCGAATCTTCGTTCAACTATTCAAATGTTGGTTTGGTAAGTAGAAAAAACCTGAAAAAAATTTTAATAAATTTTATTTTTTGTACATTTTCGCATTAATAGTGAATGCAAGGTATAAATAATAGGTCCGTTTGTTTACCCCAAAATTTGTGCAATTTTGTGCAAATTTGCACTGGATTTTACTGAAATGCAAAAGTGCAAAATTTTCAAAAAATATAACAACAACCACATAGAAAATTGTTTTGCACAAATGATGAAAAATTGTCAGGGTCTGAGTAAGTGCAAGATTATCAGGGTAAATTTTGCAAAGTTGTGCAACTTTTTATGGCATTGCCAATCCAAAAAAAAATGGACAAAAAGTCGTTATAAAATCAACCTTACACCAAATTACAACGCAGAAATTCCTAAATGTTTTTCTTTTAAATGAAAAAACAAGTCGTTGAAGATATTTTCGATACAAATAAATTAATTAACAGCCAAACCCCGATGTCGAACGTTGTCGTTCGCAATCATTTTTAACGACAAACAGCTGATTTGGGACCAACTAAACTTGTTCAGCACGACAAGTCGATCGACAATGAATGCGAACGATGACGTAACCATTTTCATACAAATTTGGTACCCACTATGGAAATTCAAACGACAACAAATGTCAAAATCAGTCACTTGTTTTGTGATTGTCGACAAAACAAAAAAGTACACATAAATATCAAATTTTTAAACAAATTTACATATATGAAAATCAAAAATAAAAATGTTAACTTTTTTCCTTGTATTTTATTTATTTTGCTCACAAACATACATTTTTGTCACATCATTATTTTCCATGCAGACATACATGTGCAAGAAGAGGAAAGAAATATATTTCATGTGAATTTCTTTTACACCAGTTTGAGTTATATGAGTCGTTATATATTAATCGCGTTGCCAGAGTGAAAAATAAGCTTTTTTTTGCAAGGTGATCCAAAATAAGCATTTTTCTACAAAAAAAATTAAAATATGCCAAAAAATGCTTTTTCTGGCAAAAAGCCAGAAAAATTATCCCTGATTATAACAATAAGACAGAACACCTTGTGAATTGGCGAATTATATATGTATAAATGGCACACAGAAATTTAAATGGTTGTAATCATCTGAGCAGGAGTACCAAATTAAATTATGTATACCCAGCTAAAAAAAATATGTATGAAGCATATATGATATCCCATATATGGTTCGGATCCGAAAAATGAGGTTATATGGGCATATATGATTATATATATTCATTCATCAAAAGGTGAATCAATTATTTAAAAAACACATAAATCATATTCGTACATAACATTTATCTTAAGAAATCAGATTAAAAACTAATGCAATTAATTATAAAAGAAAAAATAATCCGTCTAACAATAGTTTTCAATACAGTAATATGAACTTTGTTTCTTATGTAGAGAATTTTGTTATTTTCTATAAAATTAATGACTGGATTATCCTTTTGATTATTTGATATATTAAATGGGGCCAAAATGTATAAAATCATACAAGAATGGTTTTTTTTTTGTAACAAAAGTTTTTCTTTTTTAAACGTTGAGGGTACGCATATAAACTTTGTATACCGTATGTATTTGCTAATGGATTACCAATTCACCAGTGATAAAATTCCCAGCTTTTTTGATTGCAAAAACGATCTTATGTGAGATATCATGTATGCATACATTCTTATATGGCTCCATATATAAAATCTTATATTTATATATGGATCCACATATGAAGAGCTTCATAATTAAATTTTCATATATGAGCTCATATATTATAATACATTTCATATATTAGTCCATATATTAGTTCATATATAACAGTTTTGCCATGTATAATCCCATATATTTCCATACATGAATTCATACATATTCATATATATATAGTTACATATATACATTCATATATTAAAAATATATGGACCATATATAATTTTTTTAGCTGGGTAATTAAATTTAATTAATTAAATTAAACTTTAGGTCTTTGCCTTTTTTTATTGCGATATTTCGTTAACTTCTTCAGAATATTTTTTTTAAATAAAATATTGCCTGACTGACATGTCATTGCCCAGCCTAAATTTAAACTACGATCAGATGATTATATGATAAAACATACACTGTTTTTTGTATTCCATATTTTTAAATTTTTTTCGACAGCAAAAATTTTACTACCAACGACAAGAGTATTTTATTACAGTTACCGAAAAAAACAATTACACTTGATTTTCCTAAACGCGAGTGATTTTAATATTTTGGATTTTTATTTGTTTAAGCAGAAATCGTTATTTAAAATTTTTAAATTTTCAAGCAGAAATAATGTAATAATTTGTAATAATCTTTATTTGTTCGAGCAGAAATAATTTACATTTTTATTACATAGTAAATATGGCATTAAAATTTTAGTGGTCGACAAAAAATTGGCGAAATAAAAAATTAAAATTTAGATGGTTGTAATCATCTGATCGTAGATATATATGTATGTATATATTTAAAGAGCTGCTTTGACTAGCGGTATAGATGATCATGCTCATGTGATTGTTTTAAAAATTAGTAGACTTGGGTCGAACCCGTTCACTAAATCATTTTTGCAAAAAACCAATGATCAAACCCATGTAATTTAAATGGGTTTGATCATTGGTTTTAGTTAGACTTGGGTCGAACTCGTTCGCTAGTTCATTTTTGCCACAAACCAATGATCAAACCCATGTAATTTAAATGGGTTTGATCATTGGTTTGTGGCAAAAATGAACTAGTGAACGCTTTAGCTTGTATTTGGTTTTTATTTTTATTTTTTCTGGGTAAATGGCATAGGAAAATACATCAATATTTGATTTCTGATAGCCGGTCGGTACCCTGAATAGTATGCAGAAACAAGTATTCACATATACATAAACCTTACATCTCTAAAAAACTAAAGTAAATAACACAATTAAATTAAATTTGAATACTGATATATTTAACGATTATTATTCTTTTATTTGTTTCATCTTGAGCATACAAATTATTAGATTTGTTTTGTTAAACTTTTACTTCAAATTTTCTTCTTTTAAATGTTTTTATTAAAAAACATTATACTTTGTATTTGCTTACTTTTGTTTATTTTATTGAATCATATGTTTTTCTCGTCTACTGGACAGGGTGACCGATGACATTTTTCGAAAAGTGGCACAAAAAGGGGATTTAAAAAAAAGTAGCACCAAAAAGGGGATTTTTTTAAAAAAAGTGGCAACATTTAAAAAAATTAAATAACTGCAATAAACTTTTGTTTTTAATGTATTATGTTCAATTTATTTAAAAATAAAAGTTTACATTCCATGTAATATCTATATTATATATATTATGTTGAATTTATTTCAAAACAATTTAATACCTACATATCTACATGCATAAACAACACATACATACATATCGGTCATTTACTTCAATAGTGGCACAACTCAAAAAAACCAGTTTTGCAGAAAACGCGTTTTAAGTTTTCAATTTGCATACAACAATGGAGAAATGAAAAAATAATCTTCTCTCAGGAGGTAATGGCACAAGCTATTTGTATGAAATATGAAATACGAAATGCCGAATCTTTCTGCATTATTAACTCAAAAAAACTATTTTTTGAGTTATGCCACTATTGAAGTAAATGAGCGATATGTACATTATGATACCTTAAAGATTTATATCTACATGTATTACATATACATATAGTGTTTATATAACTACTAAAAATACATGTAATTTTATTAGTTTAAATGATATGGTTTTGTTTAGTTTATTAAAAATACAAAAAATATAACATATCGTCGCTGTTTTATCTAACTGACCTATCTAACATTTTAAAAATTTTATAGGAGAGCAGCTTTTATGATTGTTTTATACATGTATTCGTATGGAAACATCTGAAATATTTTTACTGTTATAGGCTCAACAGTAATGTTTACAGTCATACAAATTGTAGACAAGGTCTATTATGACTCATAAAGTCTAGTAGTGGACTTAACTCATTTTAAAAAAAAAAAGTTCAGTTAAGTCGGTTAGTAAAAAGCGACGATATGTATGTACATATGTAATTATAAACAAGGATCGCCCCGTGGTCTCATTTCGACCACTTGACTCGATTGTGTACATGTGTACTTGGAACTACAAAACATATACGAATTAGAAAGTTGTTTGCTTTCAAGCGAATTCAAAACGCGATTTACAAATCTTATACTGAGAATTAAAAAAGCAATTTCATATATTGTGCATATCTACGAAAAAATATGTATCTTTTAAAGCAATATTGGTAGACGATAAGATACTGAAAAGTGTACTACAAAAAGTATGTGTCGTATTTATATAAGATATTATATAACCAAGATATTATCTGTAGTATGTATAATATAAAAATATATAAAAATAATTTTTGGTGTTTGAGGAACCTTTAAAAGAAATTTTAAAAACTGATTATACCAATATTTAGGGTGCTAACATACATATATGTTTATTTCACAAAAATTAATTCGAAATTATACCAAAAAGAATATTAACAAGAAAATTAAAACTGCATTGGACAAGTTATGTTACAGGCATAAAGTACATATCGTACATCCAGTTCAATAGTGTCATAACTCAAAAAATTAGTATTTTCAGTTAATCATGCAGAATAATAATGCATTCCGTAATTTATCTTGTGCAAAAATTTCATATAAATAAAAAAGTACAATTGAAAAAAGGGGCAAAAAGGGGCAAAATATCACAAAAAGTAGCAGATTTAGCTTTAAAAAAAAAGGGGACAAAAAGTGGCAAGGCAGTCGAAAAAGTGGCAAATTGCCACTTTAGTCGGTCAAACGGTCACGCTGCTACTGGATTTTACTGGCAAAAATTTGTCCAGTAAAAATTTGCAGACTCTCAGTCAACAACTGTCAATTTACTCTCTCAATTGGCACTCTCTTTTTTTGTGTGTAAACGAACGCATTTCAGTAAAATCCAGTACAAATTTGCACAAAATTGCACAAATTTTGGGCTAAACAAACGGACCTATTGTATGGAATGCACTATCGAAAACAGTTTCTTATTTAAGATTCTAGAAGTTATATTTTTAAATAATATAAAAATAAAATATCTACGAACAGAAATTTAAATTTCAATAAAAATTATATAATTTCTTACTTGTTTTTTTTACAATTCTAGTACGAAAAACTTATACAAAATGAAGCCAACAAGTCACAGCATTTGACAGCTCTTTTGAAAATGCGCGAAAAAGCATTGTTGGATCGTACCAAAGGTCAAATGGCTTTGCTAGAAGTACAAAAGGCTCGTTATAAAGCCAAAGGCTTAATAAGTCATATTGCTGCAATTAAGAAAAAGCAACGTGGTATACTTTTGAAAATGGAAAAGGAAAGGGAAGAGATAAAAAGGTAAGTTAAATTTTCTACAACTTTATCCGTAACACAAAACAAGTGTAGTACGATTATCAAATAGAGAAAGTTTTCTAGGCATAAATGCAGAGATGTTTTCTCTTTAATCTTTAATCTATTTTTATTAGTCTTGATGTTTTAGAGTGCATACTATTCCTATAACTTACGCTTCAATGCCATAGCTTTCATAATAGAATTATTAGAATAATTTTGCTCGAATATTCGAATACTTTGTTTTCGCGATTGTTTTGTGATAAAAATACTGTGGCGAATGACCTTAATTAACTACGATTAAGAATTAAATGACCTTTCTGAACTATATGATAATGTTTTATCGAAAAAAGTCTGTTAATAAAGTAAGAAATCGTTGTAACATAAAAATCGTTAAAAATATACATACAAGCTGATTTAAATTATTTAGAAACATGAGAGAAAAAAATACCCAAAAATTAAAAAAGGAATCGTCTACAACCTAAAGTAGCTTTTTTGAGTTATACCTCTTTTGCAATAAAGGAGCGATATGCATAAATACGTACATATATTTTTTAACTAATTACGTTTCGTTTTCATTAATATTTCTTAATTTGTTTAAAAAAATGTTTTTTATTGTGCAATGCCCCGAATTCGTAATAAATTCGTAACGACTAGTCGACAAAATCTTTCGATTTCGGATCAGAAATATTACCGAAATATTATCAAATGGTTGACTCGACTTCGCAACGATATGTAGTTACGAAATCGTAACGACGTGTCGGTAACCCCCCGTCTAGACTGGCAATAAATATTTTGGCAATATAGCAATAACGCCGGCAGAATAGCGGAACAATATTGCTTATTGCTTTACTTATGTTAAGGCTATGGGAAATCGTAGCCACAATATGGAAAAAGTCAACAGGGAAGGTTCAGAATAAAAATATAATTCACTTGTAAATATCTGGTTAATCGAACAATTTTTTATTTTTAAAAACTTATAATAATACAAATTATTTAACTACACATGTTTTTAAGAGACTATTTTCCTTTTTTAATATACATATATATATATATATATATATATATATATATATATATATATATATATATATATATATATATATATATATATATGTATATTTTATAAATTTCAATTATATTATCGAAATGCCAAACGCAATACAGAAAAGTCGAACATAAATTAACACCGAGTTTGACGTTTCACGTTCGCAATAATTGTCAACGAAAAACTGTTGACAATTATTGCCACAATTATTGCAAGTACTGGCAATGAGCTGTCTCCATTGGCAATATCAATAATTTGACATTTGCTGCAATATATGTTAATAATTTTATTGCCAGTCTAGACGGGAGGTAAGAAATCGCAACGATACTATACGATATATCGGTACGAATACGATATATCAGTACGAATTCACAACGAGATGCAGAGACGGTTTCTTTTTGTTTATATAGCAGAGTACCGCTTCACCGTTTTATTGCTTTTTTCTGCTTTTGTCGTAATAATTCGCATAAAATACATATGTACATATTTATTACATACAAATTTACATTTTTTACTATTTATTACAATTTTTATTTCTTACATATATTTACCCCGCAATTACACATTCAAGTAATTACTTGCAAGTAGTGTATACGTATTATAAACAAAAAATTCGAAAAGTTGTAAGTTGCTTGAATGTTTACACAGTCAGCTGTAATCTTAATTTTAAAACTTTTTCGAAGCGTAGACGTCTTATGAAAACAATGCCACTATCACGGTTTTCAACTTTTATATAGTGTCCACACCTGATGATTTTATATCAGACCTCGTAATAAGGCCCCGCAGAGCAACTGTCATATTTTCATTAATATCAACACAAAGTGGTAGACGTTGATGATTTTATATTACGATGAATCAAACAAATATTTGAAAAATACTTGCCAAAAATAAATAATTTGCGTGTTGTTTAATTTTTTAGTCACAAATAATTGTTGTGCCGCATTTTTTGAACGAAAATTGTTTAATAAATAAACGTTAAATGCACAATAACACATAAAATGACATTTGATATCAAGATGAATTCATCAGGCCGTGAGCTCTGATGATTATATCATAACGCTACCATAATATTAATAAATTAAGTCTATACGTGATGAATTTTCATCATGATATCAATTTGAATGCGCTGATTTACACGGGCATAATTGTGCTGGCATAACATGCCAGTTTGTTGGTGAGAGAGGCAAAGAGAGTGGTTTTGCGGTTGGCATAACTTTTCAACCAGCTTCAAGCCCGCATTAGCAGCTTAAAACCAATACAAACACAACTTAAAAAACAGCAAATGAGCAAATGTTAAATGAATACTAAAAACACTAACACACACACAGCTGTGTATACGAATACATTTTGTGCCAGTTGAATTAGTCTTGTGTAATTTGGAAAAGAACAAAAATTGTTCGGCTTAAAAATTGTTCTCGTCTAAACTACCTCATTGGGATTGATAAATTTGCATTGCCCCACTAAATTAACAGTTAACTTTTCAGTTGTGTTTTCGTACTGTCATTTACAACTCTGCGTAAGTTTGGTTGAGAAAACCGTTGAGTATACACAACTGCTTTTTAGTAGTTGGTTTTGTTGTGGGGTTTTTCTAGTTTTTTTTTTAAGAGAAGTAACAGTCAAGTAATTAATGCCTACTACTATTCCTAGGTGTTACCTTCTTTAGGAAAGGGATAGTGATAGAAGGCAGGTGGTGAAGGAAGAGAAGAAAGCTTCATTCTTTTACAACTCTGCTTTTTGCACGCTTTTTTTTAAATAATGCAGTGTTGCAGCGCCTTCTGGTGTTAAATGAGGCGTATTAAATTTTGAAGCTGTGTTTAGTAGCCATTTTATTGGTTATTTTACTTCGCCGATGATTCCGCTACACAATACCGACGAAGGAGGGCGCTCTGTATTACATTAGGATTAGCATCTGCTGAAGTCGGTATTGTTCAGTGACCAGTGACTATGCCTTCATCACTTGAACTTTCCTACAACAACTGATGCAAAGGGACTCTAATGCACATCAGAAAAATGCGTGGTGTTGTTATCTTAATGACTGTCGGATACAGGGATTGAACCCAGGATCTTCAGTTTTGTAGTCAACGTGCTAACTACTTCAGCCAACGCCACCCTCTACACTAGTTACAGATTGGTGCGATATAAAAAGCAGAAAAAATGGAAAAATCGTGATTAGAAATATTTGTTATGCTTAATAACAAAATTTTTTAACGAAACTTTTCTTTGTTTTTTGCCGGAATAACTAAAAACCTTCAAAACTTATTTTTTTAAATAATTCGTTCCCTATTTTGATTATTCTTTACCTTGCATTGGGTAGTTCAAGAGGGTTGGAATCATCACGAATTTTTCTTCTGATACGTAGCACATCTACAATTGCGACTTCGTTTCCGTCGTCATTAAATAAATCTACACATATACATATGTGTCCATTTGGTATGATTTCTTTGAACTAAAACACATACTTTTTCTAAAACTTTTTTTTTTCTCTGTCAAACTTGATATTTCAAGTTGGCAACGCGATGACAATTTCAACTAAAAAACAGTTGTGGTTCATAATACTAAAACACAGTTTGGTCGTGTGTAAATTTGGTCTACTTTTAGAAGGCCAAACTGAATTTAGTTGAGAACCGAGGTAGGTGCATAAATTTGCTTTTGAATGAACAAAATATGTTTGTTTTAAAAATATATGAAACCATTGGTTCCGCCGGGACCACATATAAGTATTGCTGCGGGGAAGACGGTTGATTCAGCGAATGCTGATTTGTAGTAGATTAGATTTTTCTTTTTCTGCTATTCTCTGCTGCACTCGATCTTCTTTTGCGAAGACACACTCATAGTTCCAAGTCTCAATTGATAATCAAAGTTGTCGGGCGTGATCTGCGATCTGAGGGACCTTTCCAGGGATCTTCTCTGGGTCTCGTATCGCTGGCAATCAATGAAACCATGCCTCGCGGTTTCCGTTATGTCTACGTATTCTGGACACACATCACCATTTTCGTGTCCATACTTGAAAACCAATGATATGTCCGTGCTTCTGCTTATATGAATTCGTGTATCAATTCATTAATAATCAAACCCCAATTCGAGTCAGCTGTTTCGTTTTGTTTTCATTTAAAGTGTTGTTTTTAGTAATTAGAACAGTCCAAGAAGACTGCGTGAATAGACACTATGCTTTGGATTGGATTCATAACAAAATACCATTGTTGGACATTATTGAAATCACTTGATAATATTTCAAATAAGAGTTCATGGCAAGTAATTTGTTTTTTTTTTTTTTTTTTTTTTTTTTTTTTTTTGCCTGTATAGTATAATGTCAGTAATTGGAATCAGCAGCTTCAGCTTCAATGTAAATCTACTTCTGGAAGAGCGTAAAAAAGCCGTAGTAACTTAGTGAAATAAAAAGGTTATACATCCTCTGATAATATCACCAATCCGCTTGTCTTATATGATTATGGCATGTCTTCAGAAAATGTTCACTAATTTAATTTGCACCAGTTCTCATTCAATGACAATAATACTCAAATTTGTTTTCCTAAAAAAAAAACAAAGAAAATATATTTAAAAAATCTCGCATTTATTTTGTGATAAATGGATTTCATGTTTAACAAAGTTTTTTAAAGGAAGGGATTTTCTAGCTGACATCTGTTTATTTATTTCGGCGTTTTTTCGTATGTGTGTAGAAATAGTGACTAATTTTTTTTATAACATTTTACTGGTGACGGGCCTGATAATATGTTTTAGAGAAGACTTATTAAAATTTGCTTGTTCTACAAATCTCATCATTTGTATATACATACATATTTTCTTAGATTTCCACTGTACAGTACTTACTATTTATATAAAGAAAACGTTTCACTTTGTCTCACTAAGGTAAATACATACATCTGTATATACATACATACAGTAATGGTCAAAACATTTGGAACTGAAGCAGTGCTCAGGCTCTTCAACTATGCATTATGCTCCATTCTTTTTTTTTTTTGCCGAATTTTTAGTATAATTATTGTTTTTTATTGCTTATTCATGATACAGTCGACTCTTGATAATTTGAAACTCGTTAATTTGAATCTCGCGGTAATTTGAACTGTTTTCCAAGTCCCTTGTAAAACAATCAATAAATTGAAAAATATCTATGTAATTTGGTCCCCTCAATAATTTGAAATTATTTGAATGGCATTTTGATCGCCGACTCGCTATAATTTGAATTTTTTGGCTCTACGCTCTATAATTTGTATTATTTTAATTGCTGTTTTATGCAAAATATAAAATAAATAAAACAACCATTTATTTTAGTTTTTTGCGATGTGCTACAAAAATGACATCTTGCTCCCCAACGTTCTATAATTTGAAGAGAGATTGAAGCCTTTAACTCAAAAAAAAATTACTGACTTTTTTTCATTATAAATTGTATCTATACTAGGTATATCTGTAACTGTAAGAAATGCGCTGATTTACATGGGCATAATTGTACTGGCATAACATGCCAGTTTGTAGGTGAGAGAGGCAAAGAGAGTGGTTTTGCGGTTGGCATAACTTTTCAACCAGCTACAACCCCGCATTAGCAGCATAAAACCAATACACACACAACTTAAAAAACAACAAATGTTAAATGAATACTAAAAACGCTAACACACACTAAGCTGTGTATACGTATACATTTTGTGCCAGATGAATTAGTTTCGTGTAATTTAGAAAAGAACACAAATTGTGCGGCTTGAAAATTGTTCTCGTCTAAACTAAAAAAATTGCACATTAGTTATTCAGCTCTATAAGAATAAAGTTATTTTCAAAGAGATACATATTTGTGCAACGAAATTTTTAAACAAATGGCGGGCAACAAATACAATTCTGAATTTAAATCAAAGATTTAAAGATTAAAGGATTATCGCAGTGGAATATCGCAAAAAGAAATACCATTACGGCGCACAAGGAAGGAAGACCGCGTGATACAACTGTATCATGAAATACCCCAAAGCTGTTTCTAGAGAAGCGAAAACAGAGATTCCCATTGATGCTAGTCTTTCAACCATAAAACGAAGAGCACGGGAATATGATCTCAAAAGCTATAAAAGTACCAAAAAACCATTCGTATCCGAAAAAAAACAGAAAACGTCGTCTTAGCTTCGCCCGAGCACATTTGAATTGGACGCCACAACAGTGTAAAACTATATTATGGTCTGACGAGTTTAAATTCAATCTCCGAGGATCGGATGGAAGAGTCGGTGTTCGAAGACCACGAGGAGAAAAATTCAACCCCAGATACACGACAGCCACAGTGAAACACGGTGGTGGAAACATAATGGTGTGGGGCTGTTTTTCGGGGCAATGGATAGGACCAATTCACCGCATTGATTGCACAATGACAGCAACAATATACAGAGACCTTTTAAGATCAATTATGCTTCCATATGGTGAATAGGAAATGCCTCTTTCTTGGACAACAACAAACTGACCACCGGAAGTTGCTCCCTTGTGTTGTTTAATTATTCCTGGAGTTCCACATGTTTTTAAGAATCGAAATTTGAACTACTTTATTAAAACGGTTTTTTTACGTTTTATTTTTTTGAAAAAGGTTTTATTTTAAATATGTAGTGAAAATCATCTAAATATATCGAAAAAACTTTAAAAAATATTAATTTAGTTTTGTGTTTATCATATGAATGATTCTTCAGGTTATGAATTTGGTTGCGAAAGGTTTTGACCACTACTGTATGTACATACATACATACATCCATACACACATACTACATACACACATGTATGTATGTACTTCGATGTCTCCAAAAACGCATTATTTACTCATTTTTAATAGAAAAAGAAATTAAAAATTATATATAGTTACATATCGTTACCTTAATATAGAAATGCCCTAACTCATGATTTTTTTTAAATCGAGTTTCTTGTATAATTCGATAATAGAACATCTAATGTATCAAAAAATGCAAAAATCTCGATTTCAAAAAAAAAATAATGAGTTAGGGCCTTTCTATATTGAGGTAACGATATGTACATACATATGTGAGTATATATGTATGTACTATAGAGCTACCACCTAACAGTAGACTTGGGTCGAACTCGTTCACTAGTTAATTTTTGCCACAAACCAATGATCAAACCCATTTAAACTACATGAACTAGTGAACGAGTTCGACCCAAGTCTACCTAACAGGCAATAATTCTTTCTGCCAAAAAAAAGCGATTTCAATGCAAAGATCTGATAGAAGAAGATGAGAAGAAATACGTGAAATATAAAATTAAATTTTAATGGGCGTACCTCTGCCCATTTTTTAAATGCAATATTGTGTGTTTTTCAGAGCTCACGGTGATCGTGCAAAAATAAAATATTAACTTTTAATTGGCGTATCCCCGCCCATTTTTTCAACTTTAACGAACTGTCCCACGATGTCACCAGAAATCGTTCGGTCGCATACATATACAGAAAACAACAACAAATTTTTAATGTTATTGTTGTTTGCAATGCAAGTTGTCAATCGAACGATTTCTCGTGACATCGTAGGACAGCCCATAAAATTGTGTAATTGCAAGAACCAAAGGTTTCGCAGCAATAAAATAAGTAGTATATTATCAAATTAAATTAAAAAATTATGGGCGTGGCCCTGCCCACTTTATTACAACCAATGGGAAGCTGTACCCTCTCAGACAAAAAAAAACGAATTTTTACAATCTGTCTAAAATGTACCTAGTTATGAAGTAACAATGACAAAAAAAAAATACAGACGAATTGTTAACCTCCTCCTTTCTTTGAAGTCGGTTAAAAAGTAAAATTAGTTTTTCACCTTCGAATATTATTGCAAGCAATTAAAAAAAAAATTATTGCCGAACGTGGGGGTCGCCGTTTTTAAAGTTGTCGCTATAATTTTGGTATTTAAAGTCGGATCGTAAAGTATGATATATCGTAAAAATATTTTTTTTTTATTAAAAATACATTGAAATTAATTATTGAGGGGTTTAGCTGGATCCTATGCGCATTTCACTGTTGCTAATGCAGATCATCAGGAAACCTTTACCCAAAGTTTCTTAGAACAACTAGAGTTATTATGTTTTTGATGATTTTTCTTATATAGGGTGACTTTTTAAGAGCTTTCGGATTTGATTTATAAAAAACACATACAATTTAGAGAACTGTATGAAATCTTTATTTGAGTCGGTGAAATGATCTATATAAATCAATGTTTAAAGATGATTTCATGTAAATGTTGACCGCGGCTACGCCTGAAATGATTCATACGCTGGGTACAATTTTGGTATACTCTCGGTAACATATCGGCCCGTATCTCACGAATAAATTCTTAATGTTGTCTTCCAATTTTTCAACTGTTGCGGGCTTGGCCTTATAAACATGAGCCTTATCAAAGCTCTACAAAAAAGTCTAAAGGCGTTAAATCGCAGGATATAGGCCAATTGATAGGCCCCAAACGTGAAATTAACTGTTCACCGAACTCGTCTCTCGATTGGTGCATTGTTTCTCGTGCTGTGTGACATGTGGCACCGTCTTGCTGAAACCACATGTCAGTCAAGTCTAGCTCTTACATTTTTACACGCACTCACCGTATGCGTGTTGGTGGTTTAATGTTTAATAATGTAATTTTGGTGCAAAATTTAATCACAACATTCCGAATAGCCGCCTCAAACTGACCATAAAATGGAAGTAGTGCACGGAGGCACTTTCTTAACCGAGCATGAATTTTTATAATAAAATTTAATGATCTGCAAGTCGGTTCATCGTTAAATTATAGACCAAACTTTAACAGTAACATGATATACGAAAACAGCTGAGCTGCCAAAAAGAAAGTTGTTAAAAAATCACTGATTAGTAATTACTGCGTTTTGAATTTCGATGAGAAAAATTTACATTTCAAGACTGTTTACGCAGGTCTCTATTACGCAGGTCTCTATTCTTGATTCATGAAAACAACCTATGTACATGTACAGTTTGTGAAAAAAAAAATTTTCATTGCTGTAAAAAATCAAATACTCTTCAAATAAACGCTTGTTTTCAAGTGATTACAATCATTTTGGATATTTCTTTTATGTGTACCTTCTCAAAGTTGTTTATAATTACATTACTTTAAAAAAATTAATATCAGGTTTGTTCATTTACTACAAATTGTTACGAATTTGTAACAATTGTTACTGGAAAGTGTTCATTAACTCAAAAAGTTTGCAAGAAGAGAGCGTCAAAAGAGAGAAAAAAATTGAGGGACAAACAAATTCTTACAAATCAGGGATGGCAAACTCGGAAAGTACAATAGTAAACCAATGACTAATTAAGTACATTTAAGGAATCTCCCCAGTTTCACTTTTGAACCATGCAACTCATATTATTTTCACTTGAAAACAGTCCTGTAAAAGCAAAACGCAGCGAGAAAATAAAAAAAAAAAAATTTCCTAAATTCGGATGCCAGAGCAAATGCTATTAACTTGTATATTTTAAATTAAATTTCATCTTAAACAGGTGGGTGTAACCATATGCTTTAACATCCCAACTGACAAGAAAATTTGTGAAAACAATTCGGTAGTCAGAACAAAGTTTATTATATACATAAAAACAAATAAAAATATGTAATTTGAACTAAAAAAAAATCTTTTAGTACAATTAAGGTCAAAAAGTACAATTTTTGAAAGTTATTGGTACAATTTTAAAATTATCAATGCCTTCCCTGTTACAAATTATTGTTAGTAAAATTTTTACTTGTAAGAATTACGAGTATCCAAACACTTCTTGTGTGTTTTGTTTTCAAATTAATTATTTGAAAAATATCTGAAAAAGGAAGACTGAAAAATGTGTATTTCTTTGTTAAAAAAAACATGTATGCATATGTAGTTACTATGATCAGATATAGAAAGTGGCATTTTTGTATTTGTTAATAATAAAATGAAAAAATTATGAAAAATGTATAAAAATATTAAATAGTACATGAAGCTGTGTAAAGTATTTCATATTATGTCAATTTTTGAAAAAAAAAATTAAATTTAAAACATTATCAAACAAAATACATCAGAAAAAGTACAATTGTATCATGATTTCCATCCATGGTTTGATATGAATAAAATTTTCTTGCAAGTTTTTACAAGTAAAGCATTAAACACATTCACCACAGCACGCTACCGACTACCAAATGTCAAGGATAGAATACATATGATTACATGAGAATAATTCTTTTGAAGACAGCAAGGCAACATGGCGGCAGGTTGTTGACTATGCTGATTTTGTCGTTGTAGTCCAATTAAACTAATTTCTGTTGTTGGCTACAATGAGAAAATTCAGTATTGCCATTACAATTATTTCATATTATTTAACAGAAATAATATCCAAAAATTGATGTTAAGAATAAATTGATTCATTTTTGTACTTTTACGTGAAATAAGTACATTTTAAAAGAGTAATTAATTTTTATAAATGCAAAACATATAAAAGTGGCAATACTGAACTTGAATACTTGTACTTGAATATCAACTGCAGATGGTGCTGCTGACGTCTCCAAAATAATTAAGTAGCCGGCTACGAGGCGACAAATGCTGCTAGCGGCATTTGAAGTCGTGTGTTCGTGTAGCCTGCTGTGGTGAATGTGTTTAATGCTTAAGGCGTTTTTTTTACTTTTTCTTATCTGGGAGAGTAATTTTGCAAATTTCTGCTTTACTCTCTCGTTGCTAGTTTCTGCTGGGAAAATAAATGAACAGAAATTTCTAATGATAGCTACTCGTAAAAACAAAACAGTTAATGTTTCGTACTGTCAAATAAATGTTTTCAAATTTATATCCTATTCAATAAAAAGTGTGTTTATTTCTTTAAAATTTATTTTTTCCCTGCTAATGCTTTGTGTGTCATCAATTACACAATTACACAATTCAATAAGGAAATAATAATTTCATAGAGAAAACCTTTTTGAAAAAATCAAGAAGAAATCTTGTAGTTTTTATGGGGTTATCTTATTGATTTTTTTAATAAGGTTTTCTTCTTGATTTTATGAGGCGACATCATAAAATAAAAAAAGAATTGTCTTTCTTTATTCTTTGTGCTTTTTTACTTATATATTTTCATTTAAATTCTATACCATATACTTTGAAAGGAGACAAGTATTGAACCAGCAAACTTCTGACTGATAGACAAACACTCTAACCAATATGCTAACAAGCAGTCTGAAAAACCATTGAAATAATTTTGCAAACATGCTTATACAAAAACGAAAAAGATCATGAAAAAAATTGTCTGTGTCTATTTATAGATATGAAATAACAAGACACCTCATAAAATCAAGAATATTTCCTTATTAAAAAAATCAATAAGATGATTTACACATAATCATATAGGAACATAATAAAATCAAGAAGAAACCCTTATTGAAAAAATCAATAAGATAGAATAATAAAATCAAGAAGAAAACCTTTTTAAAAAAATCAATAAGGCAACCTAATAAAATTAATAAATCCATATAGTTTACAATTTTTAAGAAACCTAATAGAATCAAGAAATTTTTCTCTAAACATTTGGACCTCGAATGAATTAGCTTGTACTGTACTTTATTTTTCCTACAGCATTTTCTTCATGTGAACCCATAAATTTTCGATGGTGTTCAAGTCAAGACTTTGTACTGCAGTGTCAATAGCTTTTCTGTAGTTGTATAACGACAATGTCCTACATACGGAATTTTTTTTTGCTTCTTGTCATTATCTTGATAAAATTTATAATTAAGCTTTGCCGGATTTTCTTTGTCAAAAAAATCGAATCTTGGATTACTGGCAGATAATTCGCTCTTTAGAATAAATACCAAGATAAATTTCCTTGATTCATTATGCCTTCGAAAATCCGCATTTCAACAACTCTTTTATATGATATACAATCATATACCATGGCAGGTAATTTTCAAAACGTTACTATGGGTATTAAATTCTTAGTTTCTAGTGCCGTCAGAGGCTTGTGCCAAACTTTTTATGGTCCATTGTGATAGTAAAACATCAGCTTTGTCTAATCACAAAAAATACAATTACGTATTCCAGCGCTCCAAACACAAAAAAGTGATTTATTTATTTATTTATTTATTTATTTATTTATTTATTTATTTATTTTTATTTATTTCTTCAGTAATACATGTGGCCATTGGCCAATAAAAATATATTACAAGTTTTTGATATGTATACAAATAAGTATGAATGTATATATTTACAAATGTATGTCCAATGTGGCAGATACACTAAATTCTTGAGATCAAATTATTAATAGCAGTATTCACAGCTGGTGCTAATATCATAAATTAACAGTTAGTTTTCAATTTTAACATCATAACTCCTCCAATGTAATAAATAAAAAGAAATAAAAATAAAGCATTATAATCAATAACTAACCATTAGTAAGGAAATCAGTAAGCTTTCTCTTGAATGTAGACAAAGATATGCCGAAAGAATGTAGATGAATTGGAAGGGAATTCCATAATCTGGCAGCTCGCACAACGAATGAGTGTTCAAATGTCATATTGCTTATACGTGATATAATTATTTGGGGATTTCTGGATGATCTAGTAAAAGATATCATCTGCACTAGATGCTGTGGTCTTTGATGTTTGATAATATTAAAAAGATATATTAATAAACGAAACTTGAGGAAGTCATCAAATGTAAAGTTCAGGAAATCCTTCAAGTGATTTAAAACATGTGCCCTTAGCCTAAGCCCATAGATAAATCTCACAATTTTATGAATAATAGTTTTAATTTTTCTCCTATTACCATAGTTACAGCCTGAATAGACATCAATACAATAATTTACCTGAAACATTAGTAATGCATGAGCTGTTATTTTTTTAACGAGTAATAGAAGATACAGGTTAAGATGATACAATCTGCGTAATGTGTGACAAATCCGTGAGTTAATTATATTAGTGTGAGATTCAAACGATAGCCTATCATCAATTATAATACCAAGACATCGTAAATGATTCATGACTTCAATGGTGGTGCCAGCCAACTTTAGATCAAGGTTAAAGTGAGTGGATCTATTAGATCTAAATATAATGGCTTTAGTTTTGTGAGGGTTGACACTAAGTTTATTCGCAAGCATCCAATAATTAAGCGTTGAAAAGTCATGATTAATAGAGGCTTGCAAAGCATCTAAAAATTGGAATTCACCTGACCAAAGTAACTGTATGTCATCAGCAAACACATAAGGCTTACAGAACTTCAGTTCATAGAATAAGTCATTAAGGAAAAGCGTAAATAATATAGGACCAATCACTGAGCCTTGAGGAACACCCGATCTAACATATAAAATGTCAGACTCGAGACCATTTAAAGAAACAAGTTGCTTACGACCACTCAAATACGACCAAATCAAACGACAAGCAGATTTAGCAAAACCAAAATTGCTATATAGTTTATTTACTAAACAACTATGATTAACTGAATCAAACGCCTTAGAAAGGTCCACAGAGACCACAGCGCAAATTTTACCTTCGTTTAGATATTTACGTATTGAATCAGTAAGATAAGTCGAGTAGGCTCGTATTTCGATATTGACGAAAGCCATATTGGCATTCGTTAAGCATAATTTTGGAATCAATATACTTATTAATTTGCTCTTTCATAATGATTTCAACAATTTTAGACAGAGTAGGTAAAATACTAATTGGCCTTACGTTATCTAAATTTAGATTTCGTCCTCTTTTAGGAATTGGAGTAATACGCGAGATTTTCCAATCATCAGGATATTTGGAAGACATTAAAATAAAGTTAATGAAATATAGCAAATGCCTACTAATAAAGGGGTAAATTAACTTTAAAAATTTTATAGAAATTCCATCGACTCCTACCGAAGTAGACTTTATTTTGCACAGAGCAAGAAAGATTTCTGACTCAGTTATGTTAGAAAAAGAGAATTTATCAAATGAATTTGAAAAAAGTGCAAAATCAAGTTCATCTTCCGTATAGTTTAGTTGGTTACCAATAAAGTGTTCATTAATTTTATTGACTTCCACATCCGGGTTTACATTCACTTCTTCACTGACACCAGCATTACACAAACTTTTCCACATTTGTTTGGAATCACCCAATCTGAATATATTACGACTATAAGTCCTTTTAAATTTTCTTATCTTTGATATTGTTATATTACGAAGTCTACAATACGTATCCCAGTTTCTATCACTTCTCTCATTATAAAAAGCTCTCAATGCCAAATTAGTTATCGATCTGTAATAATTAATATCACGGGTAAATCTGACTTTTGTATGGTGAAGTACCCTTTTTATAGGAATATAATTCAGAAGATCATTAAGAAGATTATTAAAAAAGGAGAGTTGTGCTTGGGAGTCACAATAATGATAAAGCTGCTTGAAGTCAGTAAGCATAATATGCCTATTTATGGCTGAGATGTCAGCATTATTATAGTCTCTGAAATATGAATTGTTGCGTACCTGGTTAACTGGGATTTGAAAAGAGGCGCATATTAAGGCATGACGTGAGGTGAAAGGAATCTGAAATTGAGCAGATGTATTAACTGTATTACCATGGCTGAAAATAAAGTAATCTATAAGGGAAGCAGAATTATGAAAGGCATCATAGTGAGTGGGCAGTGAGTTATGCCAGCAGGTCAGACTAAATCGACTACAAATCAAGTGGAATTCTATAGATTTGCTTAGATTAAATAAATTGTTATTAAAATCTCCTACTACAATTAAGTTCTTGTATCGAACAAAGATATCACTAAAGGAGCTCTCAAATAGGCTTAAATTTCCTCTAGGAAGATAAACAGCGCCAATAGCTACTCAACTAGAATCAGTATCAACTTCAATAAAAATACCCTCGCAAGAGAAATATTCATTGCTCTTATAAAGGGTGTTTTTTATTGAGGTATAGAACTTTAAGTTGGCATCACTTTTTTAACTGGCGGCCATTTTGTCAGCTGTCAAGTGATTAATATTTAGTTTGGTTTGCCATTTCATCATGAACAGGTTGACAAAAGAACAACGCTTGCAAATCGTGAAAATTTATTTCGAAAATAATGGTTCAGTTCGCGAAGTTTACCGCAAGCTCCGTCCATTTTATGGTCGACATAATCGTCCATCAGAGCAATTAATTCGGTTAACCATGGATCGTTTTTGCACTACGTTTACTCTATGTGGTAATACGCATCCGCAGAGACATCGAACAGTGCGCACCGAAGAAACAATTGCCGCTGTAGAGCAAAGTGTTGAAGAGGACCCGAATGAATCGATTCGCCACCGTGCACAGCAATTGGAGCCGACTAACCGACTATTTTGTTCCCGAATTGGATGGCATGAATGTGGATGAGTTGTGGTTAAAACAAGACGGCGCTACATGCCACACAGCGCACGTCACAATCGATTTATTGAAGGAAACATTCGATGAGCGCATAATTTCGCGGAATGGACCTGTCAATTGGCCACCAAGATCGTGTGATTTGACACCATTGGATTATTTTCTTTGGGGATATGTGAAGTCGCTCGTCTACGCCAACAAACCAGAAACGTTAGGGGACTTGGAAGCCAACATTCGTGGCGTTATTGCCAACATACGGCCCCATATGCTCGAAAAAGTGGTTGAAAATTGGACCTGTAGAATTGGCTTTATTCGAGCCAGCAGCGGCGGCCACATGCCCGAAATCATAATTAAACATTAATGGCATAAAATTATCCTTCTAATAAAGCCAAATTGATGGACATTAAAACGATTTTCTTGTGTTTTATTTCAATTCAAAGTTCTATACCTCTTAAAAAACACCCGTATGTTGGCAATAACGCCACGAATGTTGGCTTCCAAGTCCCCTAACGTTTCTGGTTTGTTGGCGTAGACGAGCGACTTCACATATCCCCAAAGAAAATAATCCAATGGTGTCAAATCACACGATCTTGGTGGCCAATTGACAGGTCCATTCCGCGAAATTATGCGCTCATCGAATGTTTCCTTCAATAAATCGATTGTGACGTGCGCTGTGTGGCATGTAGCGCCGTCTTGTTGGAACCACAACTCATCCACATTCATGCCATCCAATTCGGGAACAAAATAGTCGGTTAGTCGGCTCCAATTGCTGTGCACGGTGGCGAATCGATTCATTCGGGTCCTCTTCAACACTTTGCTCTACAGCGGCAATTGTTTCTTCGGTGCGCACTGTTCGACGTCTCTGCGGATGCGTATTATCACATAGAGTAAACGTAGTGCGAAAACGATCCATGGTTAACCGAATTAATTGCTCTGATGGACGATTATGTCGACCATAAAATGGACGGAGCTTGCGGTAAACTTCGCGAACTGAACCATTATTTTCGAAATAAATTTGCACGATTTGCAAGCGTTGTTCTTTTGTCAACCTGTTCATGATGAAATGGCAAACCAAACTAAATATTAATCACTTGACAGCTGACAAAATGGCCGCCAGTTAAAAAAGTAATGCCAACTTAAAGTTCTATACCTCAATAAAAAACACCCTGTATATACTCAATTCGCAAGCCATGTCGTGCTGCCCAAGCAGCATCCGAAAGAAAAAGAAAAAGAAAAAACATATTAACCGAAACGTTGGTAATACATTAAATGTAGTTGCGTACTTGTATCCCAGATACAATCTCAACAACACAACATGGCTTACGAATTGAGTAATAGGGCAAACTAATTCATCAATACAGAAATAAAAATTTTTTTTGTTTTTTTTTTTTTTGTTTTAGTTACGTTACAGTACGCAGCTCAGAACATTGAATAGCGTCAAGTACCTTAACAGTCCCATCAGGAAGTTTAATTTTGGCCATAGGCAAATCTCTATTTAAGATGCGGAACCACGTAGCTTTTCCCTCTCTGCGCAATGATCGACATAAATCTTGAAGCTTTCTGCAGGCAGGAGTAAAATTATCATTTAAATAGACCCTAGTAGATATATTCTCATCAATAATATTTTTTAATTGTATTTTCGGGTTTTTGAAGTAGGCTTTCATAAGCTCATCTGTCAAAAATACATTGTTAAATTTTACTAACACTAATTTATTGCCTTGCATATAAAGGCACTGGTTTATATCCTTAACATCAATAGAAACGTTGCAAAAAAGAGCATATAGCCAAGACCGGATCAATCAAACAGTTTAAGCTAGCAGGTAGGCCAGAAATTAACACATCAGCACGATTTAATTGCTTTTGCAGTTTGTTAACCTCTAATTCAAGTTGTGAAAATTTTTCATCCAACATAGTTTCCACATTTTCAATTTTTTTATTGCATAGTTCTAAATTATTTTGGAACTCTGTTAGAGACGTTGATAAGTCATCCCGTATGCAGTGTTGCCAGAATTTCTAAGGATAAAATCTGCAAAATTTAACAATTTTGCACTAAAAAACCTTCAAAATCTGCATTTTATTTTTAAAATCTTCAAGAAATCTTTAAAGCAATTTTTAAAACAATTTTTTTTATATTTTATTCAAAAAGTTTACATAAATATGGATGGACCTGTGTAATATAAATATTTTTTTAACCCATATTCATAAAATTTAAACTCGTCTTAAAATGTATTTTATTTAAATTTTGTAGACAATTTTTTTTAAACTAACTTTCAAGCTTTTATTTTTTTATGAATATAAGCCTTTAATGTGTGAAGAATTTTCATTTCGTTTCTGCTTTGAAACCAAAAATGTTTGAAACAAGGTAAAAATATCATATGTTTAAAGAACGTCTATCAATATGTTATTAAGAACTACGTACACAAACTTAATATTCATAAAAATTATTTTGGGTTTCAAAACGTTTGAATGAATACGTTAAACTAAGCTTAAAAGCTTCAAGGAAAAATCTTTACAAGCTAACATCCTCGGTTTTGAATCCACTGTTATTTTTTCGTTACCCTTTTAAAATTAGGTGCCACATTGGTTGAAGTCTACTGATGAGTTTGGCGGCTTTACCACACTTAAAGTTTACTTTGCAAAGTCTTGAGTTTGTTGAAGAAAAAGGAATACAGAATAAGATCTCTTTTCTGTTCTCTCTTACAAACTGAAGACTTTCGTCTTTCCTTAGGAGAAACGAAATACATATGTACGTGCCCTTAATTATGAAAGTGGTCTAAGCCATATGTATTTTTGCCAAATATCAAATAAATCTCATAAAAACTTCAATAAATCCTTAATAAATATAATATATGTATATTTATATTAATCGATACTAGTACAACTCTAAATAAAAATTATGCATGAAATAAAAATATTCTTTAATTTGTTCAATCGCAATCTACGAAATATCTCGACCAAAGAAAAATATGACTTAAGCTATGTACAGACGATTGTCAGATCTTACAATATTGTCAGATCTGGCAATGTGCTGACAATGTACTGGCAATAGAAAATTGCCAGCACAATATTTCTTGTCAGTTCACACGGATGTCAGAAAATCTTACAATTTATTGCTGGACGGTTGTATGACAATAAATTCATCTGACAAAATCATCAGTAGAAAAATTGTCAATTCACACGGTTGTCATATGCACAAATTGTTCGATCTGTTGTTATGCGTTGCCAGACTTAAACCATTTGTTGGAAATTGTTAAATATTTATCGTTTGTGTTTGTGTTAAATGTAAAAAGTGAAAGTAATTATTATTATGGACCATAAAGAAGCAATTGCAATGATTTTGTCTGCATATATTTTATTATAAACTTTTTCTTTAAAATCAAGCGTGTGCAGTGTTGCCCATAGAAAGAATTATCTTACAATGACGCCATTGTCAGATGCATGAACTTCGCACATCTGACAATATTAAAATGTCTGACAATTATCTGGCAATAATTTTACAATGTGTTCACACGATTGTAAGATGTCTGACAATATGTTGTCAGTTGCTAGTCTTGCAATGGGCTGACAATGCTTTTTCTGGCAGACGTTGCCGACGTGTCTGACAAAAATTGCCAGTTCACACGGTTGTAAGAAATTTTTAGCACATTTTACTGGAAATATTGTAAGATCTGACAACCGTCTGTACATAATTAAGGGCACACATAACCAGCAAACAAATAAAAATTCTTTATAGTTATGTGCAAATAATATAAAATGAATGAGATAAAAAACCGGATATATAAAAAATTATACAAAGTCATTTAATTTGTTGCATAAATATTCAAAGGACTTCGGAATTTTGTTTTATTCAAGTTCACTTGACTGAAAATCTTTTCGACATTTGCAAATGAATGTAGTAAAGACATTACATTTTGAATAAATTAGTAATGCAAAATCGTAATCAGAATAAGCTCGTTTTATATCAGATATTCGTTTCCAGAAGCTTGCCAAAGTTACTTAATGATGTGTTCTGTTTTCCTGAAATTTTCTGTCTACCTCTTCAATGCATTTACGCAATACCGAAGTGTCACCTTTGAATACAGGCTTTGTAAGGCAGCGTGTGCAGCTAAAACTTATGTTGTCGCAATTACCCATCACTGCATACAGTTCAGCTGAAACATTAGCGCAATTCGCATGGTACCATATTTTACAGTGGTCACATCCACACCGGCATCAGTTTTTGTAACATTTTTGTTACACTCTCCACACTTAGAGGCTGGCGCCATTTTAAGCAGTAAAAAGATGGCGTAGTTTTAATTAAAGCACAAAATTACAAAATGTATATTGTTGTTGTAGTTGTGTGTGAAAAAACAAAATCAGTTCTTTTAGCAAGTTTTGTATTTTTTTTTTTGTTTTTTATTTTTACGAATTAATTCGCCATATAATGTAGATTAGTTAACAGCCACAAATATTTCGACTATGCTTTTATTATTGATTCATTACTTTTTAACCCCCAACTAAAAAAAGGGGTGTTATAAGTTTGTAGTGTGTGTCTGTGTGTCTGTCTGTGTCCACGTACAGGTCAAACGGCTGGACCGATTTTCATTTAGTTTTTTCTGTTTGAAAGATGGCTTAATCGAGAATGTTCTTAGCTATGTTTGAAGAAAATCGGTCCAGCCGTTTATAAGACATAACATCTTTTCTGAAAAAAGTCGGGGGTTTTTAAAATTTTTAATTTTTGTTATTTTATTAATTTAAGAAACTAAAATACTTTTAAGCGCTAATAGCAGCATCTTTTAACTGAGGCTTCTTAAATTGTTTTTAATGACAATAACGGAAACTATGTTAAAAATAATGTAGAAAACTTTTCATAATTGGGATTAAAAAATTTAATTTTTTTTTGCAAAATAAAAAACGGAAGTAACTGGAAAGTGCCATATAATTTTCTGCATAATAATTGATTGAAAGTAGTATGCAATAAGCATTTGTTAAAGCTTACACAAATATGTAATCATACTATATGGTGGTTAAATTTTAAGGGCCTATTTAGGACTTTTCATAAGCAAAGCAAAGCAAATCAAAATGCTTACGTTTACAACAAAATGTAGGTAAATTTGTATTCAACGCACAAGAGTGTTAAATTTTAAGGGCCGATTTCCATTGAAAGCATGATGTTATCAATAGCAGTCAGTTGTTTTAGACAACGGATAGCCAACCCCCAATTTTTTCATATCGTATTGACGTGCTGTCAATGTTGACAACTAGAATAAGGGTGAATATCGCAAAAACAAAAACTTTTAAGTTAAGAGTACTTAAGAAACGAGTGACGCTTTTAATGCATTCTTTATGTGTAAATGATTTTTCAGTACATACATACTTATCTTAATCTAAGCCTAAGCTTCACATACTATTGTATGTATGTGTGTGTGTATATGTTACTATATTATTTGACTCCTGGTTTTTTATTACTTGTTTTTACATACATACTTATTTTTAACCCCCGACTAAAAAAAGGGGTGTTATAAGTTTGTAGTGTGTGTCTGTGTATCTGTGTGTCTGTCTGTGTCCACGTACAGGCCAAACGGCTGGACCGATTTTCATTTATTTTTTTCTGTTTGAAAGATGAATTGATCGAGAGGATTCTTAGCTATGTTGGAAAAAAATCGGTCCAGCCGTTTAGAAGATATAACATCTTTTCTGAAAAAAGTCGGGGGTTTTTAAAATTTTTAATTTTTGTTATTATATTTATAGCACAATAAAAATTTATATTTCTAAAGAAATCAAAAAACACGCTTTAGAACAGTGATGCCAATTATGTGATTTGTTAATACAATTAATTTTTTTGTTATATTAATGATTATATTAATGATTTTTGTAAATACAATTAACGAAATTGTAAGTTAATGAAAAATCTGACAAATATTTTCAATTAAATATATCAACAAATAGTTTGTTGGAATTTATTTATTTTTTCAACATTTATCTTTGTTAGATTTCAAAGTTATTTCAATTAAGTTATTGTTACATGAGTATTAACAATGCGAATTGTTGAATTTCGGTACAAATTTTGATTATCATAGTTGTGATATTAACCATGTTTTTTTATACACAATCACAATCCTCGACCTATTTTTTGCTTGTCTGCGAAAAATACTCGTACTAAATGTCTTTGGGTGGAGTTGAACCGGCTACCTCAGGACTAATAAACTAACTTACACAAAAAAAAAATAGACAAGAATTATGTTCAACAAAACCATGTTGTTGAATAAAATTTTTAATTTCAATAAAATTTGTCATTAACTTAAATATTGTATTTATCAATACCGCGCATTTTAAAATATATTTTAATTTACTTTGTATGTGTTGGTGTTTACCTTGCTGGTTGATTGTTACAACACGCTCATGTGCTATTGTTGTTGTTTATTTTGATTGTTGGTTTTGTATACGTGTGAATTCCGACAAAAAGCCGAAAAATGTCGTGGCTTGTTTTTTTTTTTAATCAACAAAGTTATTTTTAGATTATATCACCGCAATGCGCCATGCAGAAGAAACATAAAGCTGGTGCTAGACACATCAATATTCAGCTTCAATATGTGTGGTTGTGTGGGTTTTTTTATAAAAAATATTCACACCAATAGTATATGTGTGACAATTTTTGGTAAATAAACGCACACAACCACATATATTGAAGCTGAATATTGATGTGTCTGGCACTGGCTTAAGAAATCATATTTTGCATTTATTCATTATTTGCGCATTCACTACGATTTGCTCTTTAGCTGAGTAGTAAGTACGTTAGTCTATTATAAAGGGTCCGCCATCTAACGTTTTTTTCAATTAGTGCTTATTTCGTGAATGGTAACACTTAGCTCAAGTCTGATTTGACAGATAATTAGTTTTATCCTTCCGCTGAACGAGCCAACTGACCATCCAATGTGTTTTCGCTTCGCTAAGATGCCGATTTTGCCAAAAAAAAAAATCATCTTTTCAGATGAAGCTCATTTTGATCTTGGCGGGTATGTAAACAAGCAAAATTGTCGCATTTGGGGCACAGAAAACCCGCACGCATACATTGAAAAGCCGACGCACCCAAAACGAGTCACTGTTTGGTGCGGATTTTGGTCCAGAGGCATAATTGGGCCATTTTTTTTCGAAAATGAGCAAGGAGTGGCCGTTACAGTCAATCGATCGTTATCGGGCCATGTTGAACGAATTTTTGTTCACAAAAATTGAAGAGGAGGATATTGGCAACATTTGGTTTCAACAGGACGGCGCTACGTGCCACACAGCCGAAGCTTCAGTATTTTTTAATAGCATTTTCAAAAAAAAAAAAAAAAAAAAAGTTATCTGGCGGACCCTTATATACCGGTTCGACTCATCCCAAACATGTTTACAATTTAACAAAAAACCAAATTTATTGAATATTCAAATGATGAATACACACAAAACATGATTTCTTGTTTTTTCTACATGAGCGCATTCCGTTATGATATAATAATTATAACAAATAATTTTGTTGAGTAATTTAATTAATGATGCACAGTGGGGACTTTTGCAAAATAAATGGTAATAAATCTGGAACTTCTAAACTACTGATTGGCTTTATATGAAACTTCGAACATCCGTAGAGGAGGACTCAGGCTTTATAACAAATGTCTTGGCAACCGTCTGGCCTAAGCTGGACAGGAGTTACAGTGGGCCTAAGTTGACAACATGGGACTCAAAAAAAATTCTGAGGCTTGTAACTTTTAGAAAACTTATCCGATTTTTATGAGATAAAGCGTTTTGATCTAAGCTTAACATTTTTAATAAATAATGTCCCAAGATGTGCTTTCGTATCTCTCATAACTTAGAAGATATTTGACTTTTAACAAAAAAAAAATTTTTTTTTGCCTTGACTTTTTTTAGTATTTCACCTACAACTTTTTAGTTAATTGTTGGATTTTAAATTAAAAGACAGCATTAAATTTCTGATCAAATTTTAAATAAAAATAAGTAAAAAACTTATTAATATCTGCAGTCGTAAAAACGGGAAAAGGCAAAGAATTCAAAGTTTTAAAATTTTTCTGGAAAAGGCACGTTTTTTTAAGAAAAAGTATCTTCATTATTTTCAATTTTGTGAAAAACTTTGTTTAACACATACACTTTTAAACCACATAGCGCTAAAAACAATCTATTCAGAATATGCTAAGAGCCAATTATTTTGTACTTTGGGCATGCACCCTACACTCAGCAGTGTCCGAAAATTGCCAATTTCAAAATTTTTTTTTGTGCTTATGCGCTTATAAAAAGTTGTGACGGTATATTTTGAAAGCTTTAGCTATATCATTTAATTATTAGGATAGTTGGCAACATGTTAAACTTAAGTTTTTAACAGCCTTTTCATAAATGCGAGGATGCGCGCAAATTTTCTGAAAAAAGTCAAAATTTTGGAAAAATTTTGTTTTGTACCATAAAAAATATATATAAAAATAATTTTCTTTTTTTATGTTGGCATTTTTAGCTTTCATGTGAGTCCTTTTACTTTGCCTGAAAAAATTATTCCAATATAATTAACTGATTTCGAGATATTCCGATTGTAGGGTGCAATTCAAAAAATATGTAGAATGCGCTTAAATTTTTTCCCTTTATTCACACATCAGCTGTTTAAAACTTTTATGAATTCTGAAATTCAACCTAAATAGAAAAACAAAAATAAATTTGGAATGTTATCCAATAAGTCTATGTATATTTTTCGCAATAAAAAATATTTATGGTAATTATACCACATGTTTTTCCATGTAAGTGTAGTTAATGTTAATAACAGGTAAGCATTTAACGAATAACAACACACATGTTTAATGGATTAAAAAAAGGTTTTTGCGGATTTTATTACAGCAACATCGGGAGGTGCTACCTGATTGTGCTACTACTACTTAATAACACTTCACAGTACTAGGTAATTAGACAAAATTAGCAAAGGTGCTTATAAATTATGCTGTATTGCATAAAAACGCAGGGTTCTTTTATAAGAACAATCACTCTATATTGAACTGTTATGGAGATTAGTATTAAATATAACGCGGCATGTAAACTTCTATGGGAATACGTTCCTGTTAGTTTATTGCGCCAAGAAAAATGTTCTAAAATCATAGATATAATTGACAACTCATTTGGATTAAAACTAAATGAAGATGCTACTAAAAAAATAGAGAACTTTTTGGTAGCGTACGAAAGAAAAATGAACGAATTAAATTATAACAAAACTAAGTTCCAAAAACAAAATGAACAATGGCTAAAAACCGAGATAGTTACACAGATTGGTATGAAACAATTGGGAAGGCCTAATAAATTATACGAGGAACTTCAACCAAGAAGCCAGAAAAGAAAGCAAGAAGACCTCATTGAAAACCACTCTTTTGGCCTTATAAAGGATGCCTTTAGAAGTGCCTTAACCAAAAACAAACCGAAGGAAGTTGGCAAAATTGTAGATGCTCTTCCAAAAGCATCTCCAAAGAGAATACAACGTATGGTGGAAAGCATACCAACGCCTAAATCTAAAACAGATTTTACTAATGAAGATGCATTAGCCTTTTTTCTAAACTTGGGTCTAACAAGGAATAAATATGAAATATTAAGAAAAGCTATGACTGAAAAGAAATGGGGAAAAAGGCAACAAAGGATGTAATTTTGCCATCGGTTTCGAACGTTAGTAGCACGGGCGCCACTATTGAGTTATGCAGTCTCCTCGAAAATACTGCTTCTAGGATAATTTCAACCTTTAGCAAAGAAGACATAAGTAAATGCCACAAGTCCGAGCTAGTATTAATTTGTAAATGGGGTTGTGATGGGACTACTGGATTTTCTGAATATAGACAACAAAGCGAAGATAATATATCTTTTTCATCGATATTTATGTCTACGTTGGTACCTCTTAGAATGCGTTTATATACAAATTCATCATCATCATCCACTGTACCTGCATTTGAAGACGTATGGATAAATAGGACGCCTGCATCAAAGTTATTATGTCGACCAATAAAATTTGAATATATGAAAGAAAATAGAGATGAAACTCAAAATATTGTAGTTACTATATCAGAAGAAATAAGGAACTTACCAAGCATTGCAATAAAAATTTCTGACTGCATTATAAATGTCACATTTGATTTACAATTGACTATGATAGATGGAAAAGTTGCCAATGCCCTAACGGATACCAAGTCATACTGGAAATGCAATATATGTGGGAAAAAAAGCTCTGAGTTTGAAGATAAATCTGATGAAACTATAAAAGAGGAAGCCCTTAAATTTGGAATTTCCCCACTTCATGCTCGCATTAGATTTATGGAGTATTGCTTGCATCTATCATATGATATAAAATATAGAAATATCAAAGGTAATGAAACTGTCTCCTCACGAAACAACAAAGACTTAGCAGATACACGAAGAACTGAGAAGAAAAGGATACAAGATGAATTTAGAAAGCATGGGCTTATAATTGATAAGCCAATTAACGGTTATGGTAGCTCAAATAATGGAAATACTGCTAGACGCTTTTTTGAGGATCCTGAGACTACATCCTTGATAACCGGCTTGGATAAAAAACTAATAAGGAACTTCAAAATAATACTGGCAACTATTAACAGTAAAAAGCAAATTAATGCAGAAAAATTTGATGCTTTTGCTAATGAAACAAAAGTATTGATAAAAAATTTATATCCATGGAGATTGATGACGCCAACTGTACATAAGGTATTATCTCATGGAAAAGAAATCATTGAAACCAACATCCTACCTCTGGGAGAACTTACAGAAGAAGCTTAAGAAGCAAGGAACAAAGATGTAAAGCAGTACAGATTATTTAATAGTCGAAAGTGTTCAAAATTAGCAGAAAATTATGATTTAATGCTTCACTTATTGTTATCCTCAGATCCAGTTTTACAAGCAATACGGTTGAAATGGTTACCAAAGATAAGTAAAGAAATAGAGAAAGACGACAGTGAAGCAATTCAAATAAAAAACCTCTTAAGCTTCGATATTTCGGATTGTTTTCTTAAAAATAATTGAAATAAATAAATTGTAAAATTATGCTAATTAACATAGCTCAAACATGTAATTTAAAAACAAATAAATTATTTAGTGTTAAATAGTTTTTCTTAGCTATAGCCTAATATTAAATATATTATCTATTGGTAAATAATAATAAAAAACAATACACACAAATAAAACTTTTCACATTTTTTATGCAATACAGCATAATTTATAAGAACCTTTGCTAATTTTGTCTAATTACCTAGTACTGTGAAGTGTTATTAAGTAGTAGTAGCACAATCAGGTAGCACCTCCCGATGTTGCTGTAATAAAATCCGCAAAAACCTTTTTTTAATCCATTAAACATGTGTGTTGTTATTCGTTAAATGCTTACCTGTTATTAACATTAACTACACTTACATGGAAAAACATGTGGTATAATTACCATAAATATTTTTTATTGCGAAAAATATACATAGACTTATTGGATAACATTCCAAATTTATTTTTGTTTTTCTATTTAGGTTGAATTTCAGAATTCATAAAAGTTTTAAACAGCTGATGTGTGAATAAAGGGAAAAAATTTAAGCGCATTCTACATATTTTTTGAATTGCACCCTACAATCGGAATATCTCGAAATCAGTTAATTATATTGGAATAATTTTTTCAGGCAAAGTAAAAGGACTCACATGAAAGCTAAAAATGCCAACATAAAAAAAGAAAATTATTTTTATATATATTTTTTATGGTACAAAACAAAATTTTTCCAAAATTTTGACTTTTTTCAGAAAATTTGCGCGCATCCTCGCATTTATGAAAAGGCTGTTAAAAACTTAAGTTTAACATGTTGCCAACTATCCTAATAATTAAATGATATAGCTAAAGCTTTCAAAATATACCGTCACAACTTTTTATAAGCGCATAAGCACAAAAAAAAATTTTGAAATTGGCAATTTTCGGACACTGCTGAGTGTAGGGTGCATGCCCAAAATACAAAATAATTGGCTCTTAGCATATTCTGAATAGATTGTTTTTAGCGCTATGTGGTTTAAAAGTGTATGTGTTAAACAAAGTTTTTCACAAAATTGAAAATAATGAAGATACTTTTTCTTAAAAAAACGTGCCTTTTCCAGAAAAATTTTAAAACTTTGAATTCTTTGCCTTTTCCCGTTTTTACGACTGCAGATATTAATAAGTTTTTTACTTATTTTTATTTAAAATTTGATCAGAAATTTAATGCTGTCTTTTAATTTAAAATCCAACAATTAACTAAAAAGTTGTAGGTGAAATACTAAAAAAGTCAAGGCAAAAAAAAATTTTTTTTTGTTAAAAGTCAAATATCTTCTAAGTTATGAGAGATACGAAAGCACATCTTGGGACATTATTTATTAAAAATGTTAAGCTTAGATCAAAACGCTTTATCTCATAAAAATCGGATAAGTTTTCTAAAAGTTACAAGCCTCAGAATTTTTTTTGAGTCCCATGTTGTCAACTTAGGCCCACTGTAACTCCTGTCCAGCTTAGGCCAGACGGCTGCCAAGACATTTGTTATAAAGCCTGAGTCCTCCTCTACGGATGTTCGAAGTTTCATATAAATTAAATCAGTAGTTTAGAAGTTCCAGATTTATTACCATTTATTTTGCAAAAGTCCCCACTGTGTGATGTAATAAACTTTCTTGAGATGAAGGGAAAACATTTCGACAACTTTGCAATAATTGAAATATACTAATTGAATCATATTATTGCTAACCTGCTTTCCGGGAACTTTTTAAAATGGATTTCGATCGTTTCTTGTTGTAGATAAGACAAATATTTTATGAATGTACCCTAAAAAACAGCATTCTGCATGCAAAACCATGTTTAAAAAAAAAATCCAGACGCAAAAAAATCCATGAAATAGCGAATTTTTATTTGCTATTAAATTGAAAACATTTTTTTGACACCGCATACAAGAAATTGTTTATTCTCTGTTGTTTTTTTTTTTTTTTTTGGTAATTTTCGTAGACAAGCAGAGCTAACTAACTACTAGAATTTGTGAGAATTGAAAACGTTTTTTTTTTGACAAACTGTATGTATCTTTTAGTGGGTCACACGGGCATTATTTGGCTTCAGCAACAATCACTTACATTGACCTAACTTGTTTTGTCAAAAACACAATTTCGATGTTTATAATATTTTGTTTTTTTTTTTTATTTCTCTAGGATCTGTGATCCTTAAGAAAGTGTTTCCTTAGAAATACAATAGTCTTCCGATTTAATGAACATTCAATTTAGTGAACATCGCATTTAACGAACACCCATTTTTTTCTACTGAGTACCTTATATAACATAAATTCTATTTTGTGCTCGGTATAACGAACAAATGTAAAATTAAATAAGAAATATAATTGCTACCAGAAAGTTAATAAAAAGAATATAAATAAAAATGTACCGTCGTAAGTTTTCTTCTTTTGATGGTTTTGTTTGATATCATTTGAGAGTAAGTTGTGTGAAGTAATTTTTGCTACGAACATCAAAATGGGTAAAAGAAATAGATTGTTCTTAAAGGATAAAGTTAAAATTATCGATGACCAGCGAAATGGTCTGCGGGTTAAAGATTTATGTAAAAAATATGGGCTGCATAAATCCACCAATAGTACAATCCTAAAATCAAAGGGAAATTTTTGGAGCAATGTTAAAAACAGTCATTTGGGGTATCGCAATAGAAAAACTGTAAAGTAAGGTGAGTTCTCGAGAATCGGAAACAAACTTGCTAAATTGTTCCTCGTGCAACGCAATTGCCATTTTGCAATAAAAGCCAAAGAAACTCACAACAAAATTTATGGATAGTTTAATGCAACCCATTGTTGGTTGACCACATTTAAAAAAAAATATATTAATTTAAATTTTATTGATTTGGATTGAAAAAAGCCCTTTACCTGATGAACAAAACGAAAGTGAAGAGGAGCTGGATGGAACTGAAATTCAAGAGCCCAAAATAAAACACGAAGATGTCATCAAGCATTTCGAAATTTTTATTCAATGGACGCAACAAAACAAAATAAGTAGCTCAAATTTAAAGCTTTCTAGAGTGCTTCAAAAAGATGACATTAAGAGAAAGATATCAAATTCCAAAAAAAAACCGAAAGTGTTTAAAAAGTTTTTGAAAATAAATTATTTTTGTATTATAGTGCTTTATGAAATTTTCGTTTACTAATATTTTAATTAAATATTAGTGTCCTGCAAAAGACCATTTATAAGATCTTTCAAGATATCAGAGATTTTTCAAATGCTTTACTACAGCGAAATATTCTAAAACAAACGCTAAACAACACTGTTGGCAAGACATTTGTTTCAGTTGTTTGTCTTGCCAACAGTCTTGTTTAGCGTTTGTTTTAGAATATTTCGCTGTAGTAAAGCATTTGAAAAATCTCTCATGTCTTGAAAGGTCTTATAAATGGTCTTGTGCAGGACACTATTAAATATGTACATATGTTCTTTTAATAAAATATTAAAAACACTACGAGAACATATGCTTTGAGTTTTGAATAAAATAGTAGGACGCTTTTCCTTTTTAACTTAGTACTGAATATAACGAAAAATTCACTTTAACGAACAGGGCTGACAACAATTAGCTTCGTTAAATCGGAAAACTACTGTAATTGGAATATTGTCATAACGTATAATAAAGTTGAACAATATTAATGTGACCCTGCAGCTTCAAAAAGAACGCTTTTTGGCTCTCCAGAAAATGTTGATTTTTTGAACAAACGCTGTTACTCATGAAAACCACAGATGTTTGGTGCAATGTTTTTATAAATATGTATGTACATATACATATGTATATGTAGTACGTATTTAGTATATTTTTGTTTTAATTCTAAATATTATTAGTGTTGTTGGTTCATATTTTATTGGTATGTCATTCTGATTTGAAGTCAAATGATCCTGTCCCGCCATTTCGAAATTTTTTGTTTTTGTTATTCTATATTTTCTTTTGAATACATTCAAGTATTATAGTTATGACGCCTATTTGACGTAATTTTTCTGCTTAATGCAAAACAATATTCTATTTCAAATTTGTGCACGTTTGTTTCTTAAGGTGACACATTTTAATTTCATTTTGTGAATCTAATTCACTTTAAGTAAAATATTCAACAAATATTTTTTGCCGGATTCATAACATGAATAAATTCAGTAAAGTGCGACTCTGAATCGCGCACGAAGGGTTCCGTACGAACACTAGATATGTAATTTAATACAAACTGCAGCTAAAGGGTGTTTTTTTAGAGGTATAAAACTTCGAATTAAAATAAAACACAAGAAAATCGTTTTAATGTCCATCAATTTGGCTTTATTGGAAGGATAATTTTATGCCATTAATGTTTAAATATGATTTCGGGCATGTGGCCGCCGCGGCTGGCTCGAATAAAGCCAATTCTACAGGTCCAATTTTTAACCACTTTTTCGAGCATATGGGGCCGTATGTTGGCAATAACGCCACGAATGTTGGCTTCCAAGTCCCCTAACGTTTCTGGTTTGTTGGCGTAGACGAGCGACTTCACATATCCCCAAAGAAAATAATCCAATGGTGTCAAATCACACGATCTTGGTGGCCAATTGACAGGTCCATTCCGCGAAATTATGCGCTCATCGAATGTTTCCTTCAATAAATCGATTGTGACGTGCGCTGTGTGGCATGTAGCGCCGTCTTGTTGGAACCACAACTCATCCACATTCATGCCATCCAATTCGGGAACAAAATAGTCGGTTATCATGGCTCTATACCGGTCTCCATTAACGGTAACTGACTCTCCAGCATTATTTCGGAAGAAGTATGGCCCAATGACTCCACCAGCCCATAGAGCACACCAAACAGTCAGTTTTTGTGGATGTAATGGCGTCTCAAGGGTCTCATGTGGATTCTCTTCACTCTAAATGCGGCAATTTTGCTTGTTGACGTAGCCATTCAACCAAATATGAGCCTCATCACTGAACAAAATTTTGCGATGAAAATCAGCATCGAGATCAATCTCATTTTCGGGCCATACACCAAAATCACGACGCATTGCATGGTCTCGCGGCTTTAATTCTTGCACAAGCTGGATCTTGTAAGGTCGCAAGCCAAGATCTTTGCGCAAAATCTTCCATAAAGTTGATGGACAAAGCTCCAATTGCTGTGCACGGTGGCGAATCGGTTCATTCGGGTCCTCTTCAACACTTTGCTCTACAGCGGCAATTGTTTCTTCGGTGCGCACTGTTCGACGTCTCTGCGGATGCGTATTATCACATAGAGTAAACGTAGTGCGAAAACGATCCATGGTTAACCGAATTAATTGCTCTGATGGACGATTATGTCGAGCATAAAATGGACGGAGCTTGCGGTAAACTTCGCGAACTGAACCATTATTTTCGAAATAAATTTGCACGATTTGCAAGCGTTGTTCTTTTGTCAACCTGTTCATGATAAAATGGCAAACCAAACTAAATATTAATCACTTGACAGCTGACAAAATGGCCGCCAGTTAAAAAAGTGATGCCAACTTAAAGTTCTATACCTCAATAAAAAACACCCTTTATATATAGTTTTTTTTGGTTTTTTGCGTTTTTTCAATTTGGCGATTTTTTCATTTAGGAGATTTTTTTCATTTGAGCAATTTTTTTAGTTTTGGCGCCTTTTTCGCGTTTTGGCGATTTTTTTCGGTTTTTGGCGTTTTTTCAATTTGGCAATTTTTTTTCATTTTGGCGATTTTTTTTTTTTCATATAAACAATTATATTGGTTTTGGCGCCTTTTTCGCGT
This sequence comes from Tachina grossa, assembly GCA_949987645.1. Classification (NCBI taxonomy): domain Eukaryota; kingdom Metazoa; phylum Arthropoda; class Insecta; order Diptera; family Tachinidae; genus Tachina; species Tachina grossa. The sequence continues at coordinate 60,670,075 of OX465278.1, read as the reverse complement.
TTTGGCGATTTTTTTCGATTTTTGGCGTTTTTTTCATTTTTGAAATTTTTTTTTTTTTCATTTGGGCGATTTTTTCGAATTTGGCGATTTATTTTAGTGTTAGAAATTTTTTTTATTTTGGCGATTTTTTTCGTTTTGGCGATTTTTTTTTAATTTTTGGCGATTTTTTTTTTGGTTTGGTGATTTTATATTTTTCGGATTTTTTAGTTTTATCGTTTTTGAAAATTTCAAGTGTTTGTTGCCTCTTTCGGTTTCCAAGATATAGCAAGTTGTCAAAATTACATAGTCAAAATTGCATTAACTGATGGAACACCCTTTAATTTAAATTTTTTTAAATTTTAGTGTTATTTGTTTTAGTCTGTATAAAAATACACTAATTTTACAAAATTCAAGTTTCAATATACATTACATACATATGTATGTATGTAATATACAATTGTATGTATATTACATGGGATTTTAACATTTTTCGTTGCTCGTTTTGGAACACCCTTTAATTTTTAGCTCTCATGTATTTGTTGTTGTAGCGGCCAAGGTTCTACATACTCTGTCCAAATATCAGGTCCGCAGCTCTTACGGTTCCTGACAAAATAGCGTGTGACGAACAGACGGACAGCATAGCGAAAACAATAGGGTTCCTTTTCACCTTTGGTGTACGGAACCCTAAAAATCAGGAGTCCCTGTAAGTTATGCTGAAAAAGGTGGAACAAATTTTTTCTTAAATTTTGTACAAAAAAAAGTGTACGAAGAATTTACATATATTTTTGGCATAAACTGTTCATAGGATTTTTTCGGTGAACTTTTAGCTAAATTATTGTCATATATAATTTAAAGTCTGAATTAGCTGTTGATGGTGACACCATTTTTGGTGGGCGCTCTGATTTTCGAAATCTTTGAAGCCCCATAAAAAAACTAGTCACCAAAATTGTTTTACTACTCTTTTGTAGTACTCTCCAATGTATACTGTCAATACCGTTAGGATTTTTCACTTTTGAACAGTGTGATTTACTGAATAAATATAAAGCCACAGTCACACTTGTCAAACATTTGCCCAAAAAAGCGTAACCACTGAATACCAACGAAAAATCTTTCATTTCAGACAAAATTTTGTCAAGTTAACACTACGACCACACGAGCAATTTGATGTGTCTTAACACAAGCAATAACGCCGGCAGAATGATGACGTCAAATTGCTTGTGTTCAACAATGTATCTGGAGGTGGTGAACACGTATATTCAAATATATTTGCTTTTTATTCACATAATTACTTCAATTATCAATCATTTTATCCTTTTCTAATTTTAGATTGAATTTTTATTGGTTTTGTTTAGTTAAAACTTTTGTTTTCTACATTTAAGATGAAAAAAATTTAATATAATTTGTATTTGACAGCATGTGTTCAGAGATTGTTGCTCATCAATGTATTTTAACATTTGTTGCTGAATATATATTTGAACACATATTCATACGGTCCACACGCTAATATCTTGTGTCGGCAATCGAATTTGACAGTTGCCATGGCAATAATTGCCAAGATTATTGCTCGTGTGGTCGGCATGTAAAGAGTAGCCAATATTGTTGGATTCTATGACATTGTCCATTAGTTGTGTTCGAAACTGTTTAATATGATAAACAAGTGTCTGGATCAAAACTTTTTTCATTAGTGTTTGACAAGTGTGATTTAATTTTGGGAAAAAGAGCGATAAAAATATAAAAGTTATTTCATTTCGAAGATAGTTTTTGTTTTCTTGAGAAGTTAACTGGGGAATTGAAACAGATTTCGATCTCAATTCTATTGTATAGAGAGGATTTATTTCACAATTTTTAACCGACTTCAAAAAAAGAAGGAGCTCTAAAATAGACACAATCCTCAATTTAAAAAAATGGGCGGAGGCACGCCCATTAAAATTTAATTTTATATATCACGTACTTCTTATTTTCTTCTATCAGATCATTGCATTGAAGTCGGTTTTTTTTTGCAGAAATAATTATTAATTATTTTTATTTAATATATAAAATCATTTAAAATCGAGCCACCATAATAAAATATATATTTCAAGAAAAAAAAATTTTATTTTTGTGTTTGTTCCTCATAATGAGTTGTGGGCACACATTTATTTAGATTTATGTATCGAGATCACCATCGTCATGATTATCTGCCATCAAGTACACGACACGATTTACTATATAGCTATATATCTACCAAATTGAATATGACAAGCATACATATTTAAATGTACAAGTATGAATATACTCGTAAATATATCCCAGTTGACCGTGTCTTTCACGACACCTTGCAAGACGGATGCGTGGAGGACCTGCTGGCGACAGCTCAAACAAACGCCAGCAAAAATAAACTTGGTATAAGTAAGCACTAAGAAAAACAAATGCTCCTCGGAGATGCGGAAAAGCACACAGTGCATCCCTTTGCCTTACGAGGGTGCATCAACGTAAGCGAATTACAAAATTTTACACAAAACTACGAAGTTTGTCGTCTGTTTATACTTTAATACTAAAATGTTTTTATAGTGCATCCGCTCTCTCTTACTTGGATGCGAAAGAGATTTTTACTTCGTGATTTGATTTCTTATTTTTTAATTGAATTGTGCATGAAAATAAATATGTGCTTCGGTAGTTCAGTGGGTAGTGTTTTTGCTTAACATTTGTAGATTGTGGGATAGACTACTGTTTCAATGCGCGAACAAAAAGTATTTGATAAAAGTACATTATATATATTCCTCTAACTTCCACTGGAGCATAGGGTGCCAAAAAAAGTACATTAATGTTCATAATTTATTGTCTATGGAAGCTTCAAGTGGACATCGCGAACAGATATCATGCCGAACGTGACATTCCATTACAATCCTGGGGTCAAATCACGGCATTCGATATGACTCGTAATTTAAAACTATTTCCATATAAACTCTATTGAAATATTTCAAAATTACGAGTCATAACGGATGCCGTAATTTGCCCCTGGGTTCTAAACGTCGCTTACGATAACTTGCTGATTCGATCACGTTTTTTTTAAGTTTGAGATTATGGCATTAGATATCGAACCATATTATTACATTGTTGGATAGCGAATGCCATAATCTCTAACTGAAAACATGATCGAATCAGCTCGTTATCGAAAGCGACGATTAGACCCCTGATTACGGCGATGCAGTGATTTTTTGCTGGGGCAGATCATTGAGAAAATTTTCGAAGAGATGGACGCTAAGTTCAAACATGACAACAAGAGCGACACTTTCGCTCATTATTTCCTTGTCCCTGTAGAACTGACCATTTCTACAATTTTTTCATTAACGAAATTACAAAATTTTACATTGAACGTTGCAAGACTAGTTTGATGCATGACGAGTTAAGTAGTTACTCTTTTACCGAGATTGTCTTAAAAGAAACTGTAATCGACATGACAAATCGTGCATGACAAATGTCGAAATTTCCCTAAGTAGTCTGCGACAAATTGGCCAACTGGGATGGTATAGTGCATATCCATACATACACATTTTTAACCATGCATACACATTTAAACATGTGCGCATACATAGTTGTAGTTTTGAAATTTAGTCGTATTCACCCCTATTCTGCGTTTCGATTCGAATCGAAAGTTTCTCCGTTTGGCAACTTTGGTATTCTGCGTTCCGTTCTTCGATTTCTCTTTCGATTCTATGTATTCTGCATTTCGATCGTAACTACGTTTTTGTAAGTTGTTATTTTAGTGGCGGAGCGTTTTCAATTTTTGTTTGTTTAGCTTTAAAAAGTGATTAATGCAAAAAATAATGCAAGTATTAAATGAAAGAAGGTTTAATTAATGAACTAAACAGTTTGTTTTGTTTTTCTGTACTGAAATGCGATTTTTATTTAGTTTATTACAGGTGGAACAGTTGACATACCTATTTAATGGCAACGAAAAACGATTTTGTCTACGGATTTAATTAAATTTAAACAAATAAACTTTATTTTTGTGTTACAATTATGTGTAAAAAATTAAAATATCACCTCCGGCGCGACAGGATTCTTCAGACTGGAAAAGTTTGGCCACAAATACCTCTTGCTTATCCCGTTTTTTTAACTCTCTGTACTTAAATTTGCAAGAGTTTATTTAATGAAAATTTTCACAATATTTAATTATTATTTGTTTTAATTGTTAAATCACTGTTTTTTGCACTAAATTTAATTTTTTGCTAAAAATTTTGCAAAATTGCTTAGTTTTACTGTTCCTATTTCACCCGTTTCAAAGCAAAGCAGCAGGTTTAAACATACTCTTCTCTTCTTCTTTTTCTTTCGATTCAGTTTTTTGGCAGAATACCTCTTTTCGATCCGTGCGTAACTGAATGCGGGAACGTAATCGAAACGCAGAATAGGGGTGATTATAATTATGTTGTATACGCACTGCCCCACCACCTTTATTTCTGTTTTGTATATGTATGACAACCATAAACTAAATAGAAAATTATAGAGATCTGAAAGAGTTCTTTTGTAAGGGGTTTTTTTTTTTTTTTTTTTGGGGGGGGGGGGGGCGCCATGCAATACTTTTTTGTTTCCAATTACGTATACTAGTGCTTCTATATATGTATACTATATAGTAAATACAAATGTATGTATGTATGTATATACAAATGTTTTTCTCTAATTGGCGCTGAATCCACACTAATAAATAATGAATTAAAAAACAGAAAGATACAACTGAACGTTTAAAACATATCATATTGAGAAAACTTTCACATTATTCTTGCTAATGATTATACATACTAGTATATACATACATATGTATGTATATTATATTAATATTTGGTGAACACAAAAACATAATTTTTGATTAATACATTCTTTTAGTTTTACTTTTTTTTTGAGTAAACGAAATTAATGACACCACGACCACCTACAATACGATGTTTGGAATAATTATTGTTGATGCGATGTCGACGACGTTAACATTGAAAATTTAGTGACATTAATGTACTATACAAGTAAACATACGAGTGTTAATCGATGCATCGCAAACATCGATGTTTTGGTTGTGATACATCGAATAAATGCCGATGTATCGTATCATACGATTTTAATGGATACATAGATGTTTTTATTCGATGTATCGAAAAGACGACTTTGAATATATTGATGCTTGCAACTCAACTCCAAGAATGACTTAAAACGTTTTTTAAATTTTAAAATTGATTTGAAATCGCTTGATGTAACAACACAATACTAAAGGTATTTTTTTTGTCAATTTACAAAGCGTCATCGAAGCAACAGCGTTATTTTACAGCATCCAAATATATATTTTTATTGTGAAAAAATTTTCAAAATTTTCTTGGTATTGTATGGTAATAATCAGCAATGTAAGTTCTTTTTAACCCCCGACTAAAAAAAGGGGTGTTATAAGTTTGTAGTGTGTGTCTGTGTGTCTGTGTGTCTGTGTGTCTGCCTGTGTCCACGTACGGGCCAAACGGCTGGACCGATTTTCATTTAGTTTTTTCTGTTTGAAAGATGACTTGATCGAGAGGGTTCTTAGCTATGTTTGAAAAAAATCGGTCCGGCCGTTTAGAACATGGGTGACCAAGATAAATTTAAGGTTGTGTAAGTGAGCGAAAAAGATAAACACACAGGCAGAAACAATTAATAAAAGTAATTCTTATATGATTTTTTTTATGAAAGAATTTTTTTTTCTAGAAAACCGTTTCAACAAAAAGTAATAAATAAACATTAATATTTACTTAAATTCTGACTTAAAACCAATTTGTAAGAGAAAATAATTTTTAATTTTCATGTAAGCAAAAGCATTTTTTAATAGAAACAGCATTCATAATAAATTTCTCGCAGTGCGTTTAAGAAAAATGATTAAAAAGATAAGCAAAAATTTATCTCAGATAAGACTAAATGAAAGAGAATAAGAATACGTGTGAATTCGGTTTGCAAAAATTTGCTACATGACGTTCACCCATGGTTTAGAAGATATAACATCTTTTCTGAAAAAAGTCGGGGGTTTTTAAAATTTTTAATTTTTGTTATATAGATAATTCCATATTTGATGTTAAAATTAATAATATATTTGGCTTAAAATTCCTGTTACAGAAGGTTTTAGACACCTAGTGAAAGTTATATCACCGCATTATAAAGTTCCAAGTAGAGCTACTGTGACTCGTTGGGTTGATAAAAAAAATATGACGCTTTGTCAGGAACATTGAAAAGTAAATTAAACACAATGGAAAATGTTACTTTGACAACTGACATTTGGTCCGAGTTGCAAAGCTGTAGAACTGGCCTTTGCAAAAAGAAGCACATGCCGTGCTTTGCGCACATCCTTTTCTTAACTTTTGACATTTTAAAATCGACTTTTATTTATTTAATAAATTTTCTTGGTTCCAATTAATCAATACGATGCATCGTAAACATCGATGTTTTTTTAAATCGATACATCGAATAACATCGATGTGAATTAATAATGAATCGAATGAGGAAAAACATCGATGTTTTTTTACGTGAGCGGCTCTAGTATGTATATATGTACATATGTATGTACATGCATACATACATATGTGTACAACGTTTTTAAAACAATTGTGTGATCAAGTTTATCACGGAATTTTTACGAAACAGAAGTTTTGCTTCTTCAACTTCCAGAGATTCTTGTTCCAAGAATTTCCACATACATATGTATGTACATATGTATCTTAAAAGATCTGTTTTAAACACAAAATTGTAGAAGCAAATATTTATTTATCTTTCCAAAATGTTTTAGTTTTGTATGTCGGTCGATTAAAATTTTCTTAAAAACCAAGGAATAATGAGCTTTATCGTTGCCGGCGTATTTCGAATTGTAGTACAATATTTTGGTCCTAGATTAAAGAAAAAATGTTGCGATGTTCTTGATTCTGTTACAAAAACTCCGTAATCGAAGTCGAACTACGCCATCCACGATAATGGGGCATATCTTAATCAGGCTCAAGTTCACTTCTCTTCAATTCTTTTTATACAACGAAATATTAGTTAATATAATTTTCAAAAGAAGAAAAGAAAAGAAAATTTAAAATAGACTAGCTGAGGAAATGTTGCATATTCTGTGAAACCACGCACTTCATCAGCACTCTGTATCTGTATCTACTTGGGCAGAGAGTGGTTGTTAACATCATCATCGGTGGTCTCTAGTGATACCAGAAGATGACAAAAAAAAAACCTGTAAGTATAGCAGCCACACAGATTTAACTCAGCAGCCTACACGGTTCCACTCTCGATACAAGTTCAAGATTCTAAAAACCCAGCAAAAAATTTCAGAAAAGGTAATCGAGTTTGGAATTAAGCATTTTTGGTGGAAGCTGTTCCTTGTGGGATTACCAACTTAGGGCCATTATTACAACTTAAAGATAGTTAAATGTAGGATTTTGTCGGACCTATAAAAACTTTATCATTTGCTAAATTTTACTTTAACCTAAAGTGAGATATAAATTATAAGCAAATTTATCCTACCTAGTAAGTTAAATCCAATTTGCAATAATAGAAAGCTTTTTATACGTCCGATAAAATCCTACTTTTAACTATCTTTAAGTTGTAATAATGGCCCTTAATGATTTTAACAAGGCGTGAGACTAAAATAACCGATTCTTGAGAAGTAGTTATGTTGTTTATTGTAGGAATTAATTATATTTTCCGTTGTGGGAAATAGTTATTTTTTTCTTGATTGAACTACTTTTTTTTAAATATGCCGTTGTTTGAGTAAATGGAAGGTCTTGGTTAAAAACTCAGTTTGATTAAACCCAGCTAAAAAAATATGTATGGAGCATATATGATATCCCATATATGGTTCGGATCCGAAAAATGAGGGTATATGGAGGTATATGATAATATATATTCATACATAGGGTATATGATAATATATATTCATACATTTTCATACATGAATGTGTATTCCCCATATAGTATGCAAAGTTCATATTGATTCAACAAGCGCACTGCTGTGCAATAAATTAAATTATTAAAATTATTTTTTTGTAAAATTTGTTCAAACAAAATAATACAAAACGAACTAAAAGACATTTCATTCGACATTTTAATAATTAGAAAATGTGAATCGATTATTAAAACAAAACCACAAAACACACATTCGCACACAACATATAATCAGATTGAAAACTTATGCAATTATAAAAGAAAAATTAATCCGTTTTTATACTAACACTAGTTTTTAATATTATTTTTTTGCAGTTATATGAATTTTGTTTCTTAAATATATCTTAGAATTCTGTTAGTTTTTTATGAAATTAATGACTGAATTATCTTTTTGATTATTTGATTTATTAAATAGGCCCACAATATATAAAATCCTACAAGTACGATTTTTTGGTTGCACGAGTTTTTATTTTTTAAACCTTGAGGCTCTACGCATATTAACTTTGCATCCACTTATGTATTTTTAACAGACTTCCAAAGTGATTAAAAAGAGGGAAAAAGATCGAATTAATAAAATTTAATCTTTTTTGATTGCAAATGCGATCTTATGTGATATATCATGTATGCATACATTTTTATATGTCACCATATATAACATCTTGTTTCTATATAAGAATCACATATGAAGAGCTTCATAATTAAAATTTCCATATATGAGTTCATATATTATAATACATTTCATTTATTAGTCCATATATCAATTCATATATCGTTAGCTTAACGTGAAATTGTGCTAAGTCAATTTTTTGTGAAAAATGAGATTTTGATGCAGTCTTAGAAATAAATTCAAAATACACAGTTTAAAAAAAAATATGAATGTGAATAATTTTTACCTGATGTTGGCAATGATGTGTAAATGTGCTAACTTTACGACTGTCAAAGAAATTGCGCTAAGTCAGATGTTATTGTTTTTTCGTGAGCTTTATTTGTGCAAAATAAATATTATTTGTGTTTTATTTTATTATATAAAGAACAAAGACAGGTCTGACGAATCCAATGTGTTTACCGTAGATCTTCAAGCTGTACTACTCATGGCTCCGAAATCCCAAGTCAGCAGTTTATATTATAGAACGAAATTACAGGTTCACAATTTGGTTTTTTTCAACATAATAAACAAAAAAGGGTATTGCTTCCTCTGGAATGAAGCTGAAGGAGGTGTGAATGCTGAAGACTTTGCAGGCATATGGGTTTATTTTATTGAAAACAAAATTCTTCCCAGCCTTGATAACAGTGATAACCCTATTAAGATAATATTTTATAGTGATGGATGTGGTTACCAAAACCGCAATTATGTAATGAGTAACGCACTTCTAAATACTGCTATTAAGCACAACATTGTGATAGAGCAGAAAATACTGGAGCCTGGGCATACGCAGATGGAGGCCGATAGTGTCCACTCTACCATAGAGCGTGCTATGAAGAATAAAAATATCGATGTTCCTGCCGAATATATCGGAATATGTAAAGCAGCAAGAAAAAAGCCTATGCCATACGATGTGACTTATTTGACACATGATTTTTTTTAAAAATTTAACAATATTGAATTCTGTAAAAGTATTCGTCCTGGACGTACCAAAGGTGATGCCAAAGTCACAGACATTCGTGCATTAAAATATACACCAAATCGAGAATTTTTTTTTAAATTACGGTTCACCAATTTATGGAAAATTCTGCCGCAAAGAATTGATCAAAAAATAGTTGGTTTAAAGTGGTGCAATTTAGAACAACTGTACCAAAACAGAATACCAATTAAACGTAAGAAATACGAAGATCTACAATACTTGAAACTTACTTTGCCTAAGGACCATCATCAATTTTATGATGATTTGCTTTCCGAATAATTAAATTTATACTGATTTTTTTATATAACTTTTACTAGCAGCAGGAGTAAGACTGCAAAATTGTTATTTATGATAATTTTTATATAATTTTAAGATTGTTTTTATAAATAATTAACTAAGAATAATTAAATAGCAGCAATGAAATAAGACTGCATATAATTTGTGATCAATGTTAACAAATAAACAAGTACCTTTTTATTTTTGAAACTAAATTGTTTTAATTTTATTTATTAATACTATGAGGAAATAAGTTTAGTAAAATGTGCTAAGTCAGAAAAAAAAATTACGTAAGAAAAACTGCTAACTCAATAAAAAGCTGATAGGGGTAAAATGCATGTTTTTTAGTTTTTTTTTTGTCCTTTGCGTTGAGTAGTTATGACATTGAGGTTACTGCATTTACAGTTTAATAAAATAATGTTTTATTTAAAAGTTATTAGGTTTTTTGTCTCTCCTGTAAAATTTGAAAAAGATGACTTAGCACATTTTCACGTTAAGCTAACGATATAATGGTTTTGCCATCCATAATCCCATACATTTCCATACATGAATGCATACATATTCATATATATTTATATACATTCATATATTAAAAATATATGGACCATATATAATTTTTTTAGCTGGGAATGTATATTTAATATGTAATAACTTTTAAGAAAAATTTAAATAATTTAAAAAAACTTATTGTTTTACTACGAAATACACCATTTTGTAAAATTTCTTTTATAAACTCAATTGAAGTGGGTTATATTTTATTCGTATCAGTGCCTCTATTGTTACTTATAAATACTATATTTAGAAAAATTTCAGTTGCTTTCATTGATGAACTTTTATTAAAACCGTGAATGAAAAAAAAAATTATTTAGAACTACTTATATTTAAATAATTATTTTCCAAAATGTAAGTACTTATTTTTTAGTTTAAAATAAATAAGTAGGCAATTTAGAAATATTTATAATTTATTAACAATATAATAACTACTTATTTTGGCAATATTTTCACGTCTTCTTTTAAAACCCAAAGAGTATGTTCAACTTCTGCTTCCCATTTTTAAAAATTTGCGTAATGTATTTTGTAAGCGAGTACTTCAATTTGGCAATCTAAAAAGTAAGTCATTATATGGCAAGTAGTTCAGATGGTAATGTCTAATTTTTTGCTGGGAAGTAGAGCTGCAAAACTATCGATAGTGGCTCCATTCGATAGTTTCGATAGTATTTTTTGATGCCATCGATACTATCGATAGTTTTTGATTCTTCTTATTTTGCAAAGTCTTAATTCAGGTGTGTGAAAGACAGAGTGATAAATACTATCTCTTTCTGTCTTTCTCCCTGCTGAATTAAGGCTTTGCAAAGTAAAGTTTCCGTGTCTATAAGGGCTAAAACTTATCAATTCTGTATTTTTCTAATATAAAATCTTGAATTTTTTAATCATTCCATAAAGTAAAAAGAATGTTGATTTTTTAAAAACTTTTAGTTCCAATGTTTTTAATACACATATTCAACAAACATATATACACAGTTCTATAAAAAAAATAAATGAAAAAGCAAACAGATAGATAGATGGATGAATAAAAAATAAATTAAAAAGGAATAAAATAAAAAAATCTTTCATCATTACTTAAGCTATTGCAGTTAGCTAAAAAGTATTCGTTTAACAGAAGGAGAAGCAAACTATTTAGCGTCACCTTTTATTTAAAAGTAAAGAGCGGAGACAGTCCAGTAGTCGTCAAATTTAGCCGACGTCAAGTTTCTTCATTTATGAAAGCCGTTGGTACATAATAATTGTATTTTTATGCAATTTGCATCTAGTAGATAAAAACTTACATCTTATGTTGAAACAAATCAAAACTAATTAATTTGTTTTCACATTTATATATCTAATGATAACCATTACCAAACCATGCGGCGAAATTTGAATGTTGCATTTTTTATTACACAGTCGCCATCATTCCGTTTTTATTGACTTTGATTTTTTCTCTTTTAGCAGTGTTTTTGTCGATAGTATCGCTATCGAAAAAAATATATCGATAGTCCACTTAAAATAAAACTATCGATACTATCGATAGTACCATCGATAGTTTTGCAGCTCTACTGGGAAGTGTGATCACCAAGACAGTTATATCTAGTGCGGCTTAGAGCCGGACAGTGGCACAGTAGATATTCTATTGCCTCAATTAGACCGGGTTCCCTACATTTCCTGCAGGTACCGTCAAGTATTCGTCCCATTTTGACGGCCGTCTAGTAGTGTCCAGTTAATACCTCCACCAGAAGTTTACAGTTACTTCTAGCTAATGATAAAAGGAATTTAGTCGATTCCGAATCCTAGCAGCTCCACATGATTTTAGAAGTTTATCAAGTTTTCGTCGCACGTCAACATTTCTCCGCTTCTTCCTTCATCTTTTCAGGTGTTGAATTGGTTTCCACACATACACCGTTTCCTCCACAAGTAATTAATTCCCCTTTTGGTTCAATTTCAATGTATCTCTAAGAAACTGTACGCAATACTGTTATGTAAAGTAACATAAAACAATAATTTGGTATAACTAGTGCATTAACAAATTTTAAACTCAAAACCATTTAAGTTTGCATATTTTCCGCAAACACAAATAAAGAATTTATTAGTCCAATTCACAATGTTGTGCAAATGGTCTTGCATCGTACCATGTGCAAAATGGATAGTATATTGATACTCACCACTTAACAGTTCTTAGTGATGAGTATCAATAAACTATACCAATTTACACATGCTACGATGCAATACCATTTGCACAAGACTGTGAATTGGACTATTTATTTTATAGTTTAATCCTTCATTTAATCCTTCTTATTTGATATTTTGTGTTAGCTTTATATTTTTTAAAATTTATATTGGCTTCACACAGAAGTTTCAGTAGTAACTTTTTTACTTTGAGAGGAAAAGATAACTCTTAAGTTTTAGGTATAGAAGTATGTTCAAAAACGAGGAACAGTTTTAAGGAACATTTCAATCCTTCTAAATCCTCTCCGTATTGATTTCCCTTTTCCTTTCAGAAAAGGAGACATAAAAGTACCCTTAATTGGGAGATGGAAAGGATTCAAATGTTGTAAAAAAAACATTCGCCATAAAATTTGTCAGTACAGTTTTCCTGAATTAAACATTTTACAAAATAGTTACTGCCGATTTTTTTACACGGTGTTTAATTTTTTGATTCGACCATCTCAATTTTACTAATTTTTTATGTACTCGTAATATGTAGGGAACTATTTTTATTGAGTAATCGATTTTCAAATAAAAATTTAAAATTAATTTTATACCAGATATCTCAAAAATGTGCCTGCCTTCTAAAAAAAGATAATCGAAGCACATGAATGAACTGTACAAAAAACTCATACTTTCGTCATTAAAAGTTATCACTAGGAATAGGATTTTCATGTAAATACGAGGGCTACTATTTCTATTTCTGGAATAGTAAATAATCACCCTTATTCTATTTGGCGTCGGCAACATAACACGACGTCGTTTTTAATGTTGTTTAGCAAATCGGTATTCCCGTAGATAGTATTGCCATTTATCGATGACTGTCAGCATATGTTTGGTATTCTGAAAGAAACATTGATGTTGATGTTGCCGTTCATTTTGTCGTCAGTGTTTTTGATGTCGTGTTCTGTTGTGTGCATGCCTCAACGAATTTGAAAAATAATTTAAATGGTAAAAAAGTGAAATATAAATAGATATAAAAATGTACATATTTATTTGAAAAAAGTTCTTAAAAAAAGCGAAAAATATAATATGGACAAAATTAAAATTACCAAACCCAACCAATTTGAAAAGCTTGTGGAAGAGTTGGAAAAGTCCTTCTTTTGCTAGAGGATTCCGCAGGGGCAGTATTCCTAATAATTTCAAGGTGCAGTGGGAAAGTGAGAATGCACTAAATTCCCTCGGTCCACCAATTAGAACTAGTGGTGGATGGCAAAATGTAAGGTAAATAGTGTGTTGGGAAAGTATACTGTATGATAAAATTTTTTACAGGCCTGGCGCGACTTGAGGTTTAAATTAAAAAAAGGTTGCAAACAACAACAGGAAAGCAACTGAAGGCGGGGTATATAAACAATTAGTACTGAGTACCTTTGGAGGAAGCTCCAAGCTCCAATAAACGTTGATCTGATCCCTTTTGATGTTTTGTTCATCCTAAAATATTTGTAAAATATTAAAAGGATGAACATTACCCATTATTTTCCAAAAACATGAGAGAACTTATCACTTACTTTTCCGTGGGTAACTGTCAAATGCATGACTTTTGTCTGAGAAATCTTATTTTCACTATTAATTTTTTTTTTTATTTTCATCGTCTAATTAGGAAAGAAAAACATTTTATTTTAATTTATTTACAAAGCTTTTACTTATACAAAAATACTTTTACCAAAAATAGTAAACAAAATGAACCAGCTGACTCAAATATTAGATATGTGTATTTTATTTATCGATAAATAGGCAACGTCGTCATAACACTGTTAGGGAATACAAAGTTAGCATTGATGTTGTGTTATATTGATGTTGTTTCAAAATTGATGACGATGTTGACGACGCCAAATAGAATAAGGGTGAATAACAAACATTTTTAAATGAAAATGGCTTTATTATTTTTCGAAATATTCCCCTTTTATGATCAATATACTTTTGCATTCCTTTAAACCATTTGTCAAAGCAGTTTTTCTATTCCTCTTGAGACACCTTCAAAATATCGCTTCAACTACAGTCGAATCCCGATAATTCGTACCCAGATAAATCGTAATTCCCGATAATTCGTAATAAACTGTCGGTCCCTTGAAATAATCTCGTTAATTCGTAAAATTCCCATACATTTTGGTCCCCTCGCTAAATCGATTTTTTTTATAAATAAAATCTTTACCTCTTATAAATCGTAATTGTTTGCTAACTACCACTTATAATTCGTAATAAAAACAACAGAAACATGGAAATAATGATTTTTTGCTTTTGTTTGTGTGTGTGTGCACGCATAAAACTCTGTCGCTGTTACAAAAACAAAAAATTTTAATTTTTTTTAACAATTTGTTTATTGTTATTCAATTGTTATCGTTTTAGTAAATAAATTGAAAAAGCCCGTTAATTCGTATTTATTTTATTTTAACCCCATTAAATCGAAACCCCGCTAAATTGAAAACCCCTTTAATTCGTAAGAAATGGCCGGTCCTTTGCGATTACGAATTATCGGGATTTGACGTACTTATTTGGCGCTCGTAAATCGTAGCAGAACTCATTACGTGCCAAGTCATCAATTCGATGTTTTGACTGCTCAAAAATTCATTTGTTAGACGAGATGTGTGAGAGCTCGCATTGTCATGATGAAGAATGATTCGTCTAGAGGGCTAGTTTTACGAATTTCTCCGAAGACTTCCGCAAACAAATGGTCGTGAACCACTCAGAATTGACAGTTCTACGTTGCTCAAGCGGAACAGTGACCACATGCTTCATTCGACCGAAGAAACAGGCGACCATTTGCTTCGCTGCGCTTCTTTCACGAACATTTTTTGTTGAATTTAGCTCGTCTTGGAACACCCACACGGTCCATTGCTGTTTTGTTTCCGGCTCATAAGCCTATATCCATAATTAGTCACCTTTCACGTCTTTTGAAGCACCACGGATCAACTTTTTAGTCATTTCCTTACACCACTTGACGCGAGCCTTACCCCCAGGGGAGTCTATTCTATAGACTACGGGTGTGGCAATCCCGGCGCCCCAGCTAGGGTAATGTAGCTTTTTCCGCTGACGGACCTTTGGCTCATTACCCGTAAAACTTATGTGTTACTACCCAATCTCTGAACATAAACAGAGCAAAGGATGTGCACATATTTATAAAAGGAAAACAAATATTGTACGCCCGTTGTTGTCAGTTAGGTGCAGCGTCACCTAGAACTGCCCCTGAGTTCAAAAGACGATAGAAGTGAAGCCCTTGTGGTGGAACTTCGAAGTCTAACCAGAAGCTACTTCTGGTACCATGGGTGCCGGTTGCCCGACATCTGGGCTGCTTAGAGATAAATGCATTGCGGTTGTCAAAATTTCTGGTCCGAAATGGCTTTTCGTCCTGGATACGACCCCAGGACACTTTCACTTTTTAGTGTTAGGGTCTTAGTAGGCACAGAAATTTTGGTGGCGAGCTTGCGTTCTTCTCGCTTGAGTGGTCCTCGCTGCTCTGAAGTTTTGAGTGCATGTAGCGGTCGTCAGTTTCCTTTGCTGAAATGCCGAGTTCGTCCTACCCCTCGGGGTTTACCCCACGGGGTTAAAGGGACGATTTTGGTAGGTGTGGAGTAGGCACTGGTTATTTGGCGACACAGGCACATAACACCTTAGCGTGGAAGCCGGAGAATTATCGTGGTGGTTGTGTTTGCTACCAAAATCGCTGGGAGAATAGTCTTGGCTTCCCAGTGTTAAATCAATGCTAGTGGTTGGTCTGACGCGGTCAGCCAGACACTATTCTAGTTGCTGTTGCCATTCAACAGAGCTGCTATGGGCACGGACATAACAGCAGAGTTTAGATAGCTCAAAGTACCTCAGCAAGGTACTTGAATATAGAACAGGGATAACTATATTCAAAGATTGCAACCTATGTGCCTTATGGAGTGGGCCATAGGTTGATTCTAAAAGGGTGCATGGGGGCGTTGGTCTGGCGTCTAACCCACACCCGATGCTTTGGCACACGTGAGATAAGGCCGTAACGACAGGTACTCACGTAAAGCAATTGCACATCTGACGCGAGCCTTTTTTTTTGGAGCGATTGATAAATTTTGGAGTATACAACGAGAACAAATTTTTTTACAACTAAGTGTTAATCCAAAATCGAAATTATTTTTTATTCCATATTTGACAAAATGTTTGTTAAGAAAGCATTGAAGCTGAGCTTTTTGTGTTTTAAGTTTTGAAAAAAAGAGTTAATAAATGCATATTTTATTAGTTTTTAATACATATTTTTAACCCCCGACTAAAAAAAGGGGTGTTATAAGTTTGTAGTGTGTATCTGTGTGTCTGTCCGTGTCCACGTACAGGCCAATCGGCCGGACCGATTTTCATTTAGTTTTTTTCTGTTTGCAAGATGACTTGATCGAGAGGGTTCTTAGCTATGTTTGAAGAAAAGCGGTGCAGCCGTTTAGAAGATATAACATCTTTTCTGAAAAAAGTCGGGGTGTTTTTAAAATTTTTAATTTTTGTTATATTTATTTTTAATGTATATTTTTTTACATAAAACGCGATTTTAAATGCATGAAAATGCTATTCGTAGTTATCACACAAATTAGCTGACCTGCACGCCCCGTATGACGTTTACAAAAGATTAACTTTTTCTCTGTAACTTGAAACATACAACCCCAGTGTTTCCACTTCTTTGATGGGAAAAGGCGAAGAGCAAATGATCTAGGCCTTCAGTTTTAGGAGAAAGTTTTAAATTACGGCTCCCAACAAAATTTAATTTTTTTATGTATATATTTTAGCGCAAATTAGCTAATAAAGTCTTAACAGTTGGCTTTATAAATTATAGTATAATAGTTTTGTCGTTTAATTTCGAATAAATTGATTTTATGAAAAAGCTATTCGCGAATCTATGTAAATCTACATTTGTACCACTTTCGAAAGGAATAGAATTTTGTAACAGGGCTTGATTATATTTTAGCATGATGATGTCATCAAGCACTCTGATGTATTTTTCATTCTGTATTAAAAGAATTCGCTTTCAACTCGCTTGGCTCTCTTCGCCCCTTTGCATTTTAAAAGATTCGAAAAATAAAACTAAAACTTAAATATCATAAATTTGTTCTTATTACATGCGTAATCAATATTCAGATATTTTATTCGAATCAGCAATAATAAGAATAACAAAATGAAAATTCTGATGTAATGCTTCATTTCATTGGGAATTCAAAGAGCTTTCTTTGTGTGTTCAGGGCTATGCAGCGCCGTAATACTCGACGTACACGGAACGCAAGTAAATGAAATTAATTTACAGGGCACACAAATAAATCCATGCATACATAACGTGACCAGATGGTTTTTGCCAAAAGCGGGACATGATCGATCAAACAGTGGGATTTATAAAACTTATTAAGGCTTTTTGAAGGCGTAATAAGGAAAATTTTTATGAAAATTTTTCGTAAAAAACCTTTATAAAACCTTTATAATTTTTAATTAATAAGGCTGATACTTTTCAACTCAAAAGAAACGCCTTTAAATAAACCAAAACATTTATAAACAAGAATATTTTTCTACATAAAAAAATCAAATGACGGTTGTTGGTAATCGGCTGCACCGATTTCGCTATTTGTTTCCATATTTGTCATTACCTAACTTAGGTTTTTACGCAAAAAAATTAGTCACGCCTACTTTTTTTAATTTATCTAAAATCGTAGAACGGCTGGGCCGATTTGTCCAATTTTTTTAATATTCCTACTAATTTAACAAATTGTATTAAGGAATGGACAAGTGGTCGTGGCACCTCCATTGTCCTTATAAGCTGTTCCAAAAGAAAATGTTGGAATAATATATATATATATATAATGGGTGTTTTTTATTGAGGTATAGAACTTTAAGTTGGCATCACTTTTTTAACTGGCGGCCATTTTGTCAGCTGTCAAGTGACTAATATTTAGTTTGGTTTGCCATTTCATCATGAACAGGTTGACAAAAGAACAACGCTTGCAAATCGTGCAAATTTATTTCGAAAATAATGGTTCAGTTCGCGAAGTTTACCGCAAGCTCCGTCCATTTTATGCTCGACATAATCGTCCATCAGAGCAATTAATTCGGTTAACCATGGATCGTTTTCGCACTACGTTTACTCTATGTGATAATACGCATCCGCAGAGACGTCGAACAGTGCGCACCGAAGAAACAATTGCCGCTGTAGAGCAAAGTGTTGAAGAGGACCCGAATGAATCGATTCGCCACCGTGCACAGCAATTGGAGCTTTGTCCATCAACTTTATGGAAGATTTTGCGCAAAGATCTTGGCTTGCGACCTTACAAGATCCAGCTTGTGCAAGAATTAAAGCCGCGAGACCATGCAATGCGTCGTGATTTTGGTGTATGGCCCGAAAATGAGATTGATCTCGATGCTGATTTTCATCGCAAAATTTTGTTCAGTGATGAGGCTCATTTTTGGTTGAATGGCTACGTCAACAAGCAAAATTGCCGCATTTGGAGTGAAGAGAATCCACATGAGACCCTTGAGACGCCATTACATCCACAAAAACTGACTGTTTGGTGTGCTCTATGGGCTGGTGGAGTCATTGGGCCATACTTCTTCCGAAATAATGCTGGAGAGTCAGTTACCGTTAATGGAGACCGGTATAGAGCCATGATAACCGACTATTTTGTTCCCGAATTGGATGGCATGAATGTGGATGAGTTGTGGTTCCAACAAGACGGCGCTACATGCCACACAGCGCACGTCACACTCGATTTATTGAAGGAAACATTCGATGAGCGCATAATTTCGCGGAATGGACCTGTCAATTGGCCACCAAGATCGTGTGATTTGACACCATTGGATTATTTTCTTTGGGGATATGTGAAGTCCCTCGTCTACGCCAGCAAACCAGAAACGTTAGGGGACTTTGAAGCCAACATTCGTGGCGTTATTGCCAACATACGGCCCCATATGCTCGAAAAAGTGGTTGAAAATTGGACCTGTAGAATTGGCTTTATTCGAGCCAGCCGCGGCGGCCACATGCCCGAAATCATATTTAAACATTAATGGCATAAAATTATCCTTCCAATAAAGCCAAATTGATGGACATTAAAACGATTTTCTTGTGTTTTATTTCAATTCGAAGTTCTATACCTCTAAAAAAACACCCTGTATATATATATATATTTATATTTTTGAATATCTTTTATATCTAATGCAGCAAAAAACGTGAAATCTTGTGTATGCAACGATTTTATAATGTGCGTTGAACATGGGGATGTGGCACCTAGAAAATATTTGAGATATCTTGAAAACTAATATAGGGAGTGTGTTGAAATTTTGTAGGGACAAACTCTACTGATAATGTCTCCGGGAACAATTTCAGAAATGGTTGATTTGCCCACATTGCATTACTGATGGTCTAGAAGAATCAATAGGCTGGCTATTAATTTTTTTTAATATCTAAGGTTGGCATGACACTTCCCACATAGAAGCATCATTTATTTCTATATATGTATCTTTTAAGCCAAAACAGTCGAAAATAAGAAATTTGTTCGTAAGCTGTAACACCAATAACGAGAAAAGTTTTATAAAATGGAGTCAATAATGGAGCAAAATGTGTGTCACCCCCTAGGTAAATTAAATAATTATTTATTAATATCTTTGTATCTTCTAAAAACACAAACTTGATTCATCAGTAGAATCGATGATAGAAAATAGTCGGAATTGGACAGGGTAGCTTGGCTTCTCTTAAATAGAGAAAATGTTTACTTAAAAAAATATCTTGGAAACTAATGCAGTGAGAAGTTTGAAACTCTTCATGACTATTTACGTTAATAATGAGAATTGTATTCTACAAAATAGTGAAGATTGAATCGCAAACGTGACACTTCTAGTATACAATTTTTTTCTTTTCATCTTAAAACGTATATTTATGGGGTGTAACGAGGCACACAGACTTTTGGCTAGTTAATCATTAACGACACTTAAAAAAAATTTTGAAATGAATTTTTATCAGTGACGTTTTAATGAAAATCGAATAAGAGATTGAAAATTTCAAAACTCTAAGAAGCGGGATAGAAATTCGAAGCGGGATCGACCTGTGAAAAGAGGGATGTCTGGTCAAGTTATGCATACATATTGTACACAAGTGTACTCACATATGTACATAATATTGAATGGAATATGTTCTGCGAATTATTTTTCCTCATGATACTGTAACTGCTGTTAAGAGTTGCCAGTCTTGCACTTTCGAGATATAATTGAGTATGACGTACACAGTTCTGGATTATGTAATAAAATACATAGAATGTTTTTTATTTTTTGTAAAGTTACATTCTTGCCCGGAAGTTCACTGTTGTAGAAGAAGACTTCATGAGTGTCACCGAATCTGAGAAAGTTTTGTATTTGATATGTATATATATGTATGTACCAGAGAACGACAAAAATCACGTATTTCCTGATTTAATCATACTATAACTTTGTTATTCACTTTTAATCATGCAAAATAAATCAACATTGACTATAATCATCATCGTAATGGTGAACGCTACATTTAAGTAAATGTTAGTCCAGTGATCGAACATTTTTTATTCACATCATTCATCATACATTAAACTTTTGTTCATATTTAATCATGCAACAAAACTTAATGTTGAATAAAATCAGAATCATACTTACGAACGTATCGTTTGGTTAGTTGGAAGTAATTTCATACATGTTTTATTCAAATTTTTATATAATCAGGTTTTCATGTTGAATAAAATCAAAACAGAGGAGTTATGAAAAATATTATTGTTTTAATACAAATCAGTAAGCAAACACTTTAAAAAGAAAAAATGGAAAACGACCAGGATTTTGTGCTAGACAAAATTTCTAAAAGTGTTTATACTTTATCACCGAGACGAAAAGGAAGAAGTGCAATATGGAGCATATTATCACAAATAAATATATGTACAGGCAAATCTCGGTATAACGAATCTCGCTTTAACGAAAATCCGATATAACCGAAGTTCCAAATTTTTTACATCAACTACCTTATATTACGAATATTATCCTAATTTTATACTGGATATAACGAATGATAAAGAAAAGATCGCAAAATAAAACACAAAAACTTGCTAGGAACATATCTCTAACATTTAACATCTAACATTAACCTTATATAGTCAATGTTTTGATAAATAGGTACATATGTGGTTTATATAATGAACGGCAAAAAATATTAAACAAAATCGACAGCCGCAATGAAAATGCAAAAAAAATGTGATACCGTTACTTTGTATTTGGTAGATTATTTGAAAACAAATTACCCTTATTATTTTTATTGTATTGTATGTTGTCTACAATAATAATAATTAAAATAACACTTGAAAAAACTATGCGATATAACGAATTTTTCGGTATAACGAATGGGCCAATTGCTTGTAAAAGCGTTATTTTTTACACTATTGCATTAAATTTTTGTGACGAGGTGTATTTGTGTGAAATGTGTTGGAATCACTGAAAAACTTAATTTCGTAAAAAATACGAAATATGGCTTTTCTACTTGATACCATCGGTATATAAATTGCTAAATACATAAGTACATAATATTCCCTTGTTTCTAAAAAATCATCATCACTTGATGCATACGCGCTCATACGCGCTCATTTTTGCTTTTTTGATTTTATTCATCATACAAATATTTGTTGATAATCAGAACGAACGCTTTTGCCTACTTATTTTATTTTTCATCAAAATAATCATGAATGGGAAAAAGGAGCAAACACCCGAATTGATTGGTATGATGCGACACATGTTTAAAGTCGTAGAGCCAACAACAATCGTATGATTGGAATGATTAAAAAGCAGCAACGATTTTGTATGTTGGAACCAGTTTGATTGTATGAACACAAAGGCATGCTTTTAGTATATTGATTACGTATGAATATTTTTTCAATCAGATTTTGTCGTTCTCTGATATGTACATATTAGAGTGGCCGTTAATTGTATGGAGACTTTTTTTATTTCTTCTACTCTCACTCCCAAAATCAGTTCAATTTTTATGTAAAAAAATACAAAAAAATTTCATACCGATAAATTGCGTTTTAGGGGGTGCGTCCGGCACTGAAAGTTGGTCTTCAATAAGGTTTTTTTTTAATTCGTGGAAAAAAGAGAAAAGTACAGTGTATTTGATACTGTAGTGTATTACTACTTACCAATTAACACAACTAATAAAAAGTGGTGTAATTTTATTGCACTAGAGAGAAGAATCAAAACAAAAATGCCGACAAAATTTGAGAGAAAACGAGACAAACAGAAAAATACCCTTATCTTCCGTCTCGTGAGTCACGAGTCGTGACACTTCTGTATGTTTTGTGATAATTACCCTGCTGAAGCTGTGGTTGAACTTATGGAGAATAAAAGTAAACGAACAGAAGTGTGTTCAGGTAACATTTACCCTACGAATAGATACTTGTTCCTCCATTCTAATCAAGAACCAAATTGTGCCTTACTAGCCGTCCACACAAGGTAATAATCTAGACAATTATTGCCTTGGAAATTGTCAAAACTCGATTGCCGATACAAGATATTAGCGTGTATACCGTATGAATATGTGTTCAAATATATATCCAGCGACTAATGTTAAAATACATTGCTGAGCAATAATATCTTAACACATGTTGTCAAATTCAAATAATATTAACTTTTTTCAACGAAAATGACAGAAATGAAAGTTTTAACTAAATAAATAAATAATTTATAATTTGCCAAACCTCTAATTATCGCTAATTTAGGTATTTATGTCCATAAAAAAACAAATATATTTGGCTGTACGTATTCCCCACCTCTAGATACATTGTTGAACACAAGCAATTTGACGTCATCATTCTGCTGACGTTATTGCTTGTGTTAAGACACAACAAATTGCTTGTGTGGTCGTAGTGTCAACATTCACAGCTGTCAACAATCTTGGTATACACCTTGCTTGAAGTCTTACATGGAAATATCACATTGACTCAAAGTTAACACAAATGAAATTTAAATTAACTTAGATACATTGGCTGATTGGTAGAAATTCCACGCTCAGTCTAGATTGTAAGCTTTTAATATACAAGTCGCTTTTGAAACCTATATGGTGCTACGGAATTCAGATATGGATCACTGCCTCAGCATCAAATGTAGAGAGAGTCCAACGAAGTCAAAACAAAGTTTTACGGTTATTTTTCTAAAATTAAACATTAAATAAAAATTATGAAGAAAATATATGAAATACCTAAAATCGTATGTAGAGTTTTGCGACTAGGTGTATATTCGACCGAAAATGAAATACAACTCTCAAGTACGGGCCGCGAAAGAACTCATCGGTGACAGTAGGGCATCCAACTCTATTGATTTATTGGAGCATCGACTCAATGTGGGGGGCATTTCATGGTTCTATCGTTACTACAATGGAATGTGTTTTAACGAAATTAGGGAACTTGTTCCTGAAACTCGAACATTTTTACGCACAACACGTGCTTCATTCAGAGCAAATCCTTTTGTGGTCAATTGACCAATAAATCGCACTACGCATTACAGTGAGAATTCTTTTTTTAGCCGTACTGTTCGTATGAGGAATAAACTACCTGCGGAAGTCTTTCCTGTCACTTCCAACTTGGGAAAGTTTAAATCGAATGACCACAGACACTACTCCCTCTATCCTCCTCTCCATAAACTATTTTCCTAGTTCTAGCACAATGCATTGCATTAGTAGGGATTATCCCCCGTAATCCTAGTAGGACCAGCACTCAGCGCAAAAAAAAAATTATGTGTCTATATGTGATAAATATTTGTGAAGAGAAATGCCAAATTCCATATAAACTACTGCGCAATAAATTAGACCCACATAAAATTTGTTATATACTCGTAGGAGGCCATACCTTTTGAAATTGAAAAACTTTAGCGGATAAAAGCATTTGATTGAACAAAAAAGTGTACATATTTATTTATAATTGAGGTATTCACAAGGGTGTATTAAGTGTCCTAATTGTCATAATGTCTTAACATTTTAACATAGTTTAAAAAAAATGTGGCTCAAGTAAAAAAGGTCATAAAATAATAAGACTTTCGCAGCTATGTTTAATGTTTGTAAAAATTACATGTAGAAATGCGTGAGAGCAGGGCTGCCAGATGAAATTATCGAAAAATCGTCGAAATCCCGATAAACTATAAAATAATCGTCATTTTATACTCGAAAAATCGTCAGAAAAATCGGACAAATCAAAATGAATTTTTTAACGTGTTTACTAGTATGGATATTAGTATGGATAGAAAAAATTAAAAAATCGTATAGTAAAATCTAAATCTACATATCGCTACCTTAATATAGAAATGCCCTAACTCATTATTTTTTTGAAATCGTGATTTTTACATTTTTCTATACATTAGATTTCTTCTATCGAAAAATACAAAAAAGTCGATTTCAAAAAAATAATTCTAAGAAAATTTTACAAAGAAACAATGGGTAGTACGAATAAAAAAAGTATTTTCTTTTTACTTAAAAATTTGTTTAAAAAAACAAAAAACACATACAAATTTGGGGTTTTAAAACAAATTTTTAAGTAAAAAACAAATACTTTTTTTATTCATACTACCCCATGGGTGTAAAATCAAACCCTATACCGCGAATCTCGACATGAAAATTTATTTCCTCTTCCTGAGCTTCTTGTTTGGCTACTGTCTGCCTTATTTGAAGACATTGACTTTAAAGATGAAAATTGGGAACCAAATATTATGGATACGTGGAGAATGATTCGAATTTAGTAGGATTTATTTCAGTACATACATTTTTTTATTTACAAAAATTGTAATTTAAAAAAAAAACTTTTAAAGAAAAGGAAATACATTTTCATGTCGAGAGGCGCAATATAGGTATTGATTTAAGACACGTGTTTTTTTCGGAGAATTTTCTCAACATTTCGTGTAGATTACATTTTTGCTAGTAAATACATATGTTTTATTTTACATGTTTATTGGGAAATTGAAACCATTGTGCTCTTTTAACCCCTTATAACTTTTTTCCTCTCAGTGGTAAAATTATGAAAAATAATTGGCGTGTATACATATGTATGTGTTCGGTTTTAATAAATAAATAAAATTACTTTTTATTAATTTTTGGTAATTTATTTCCGATATTTCAACCAACTTTGTTGGCCATCTTCAGGGTATAATTAAATTTTATTTTGTAAAATTTGATCTTACCAGTAGATCTATTCCCTTTTAAGTTCTGTCACCTGTAGGTGTAGGAACTTGGCCTTTTTACACATTTTTTTTTGGAATATAAATTTACAGAGTATCAATATAAAATAAAGAGTGAGCAAAATTACACTAAAATCTTTTAGAAGGTAAGTTATACTTGAATTGAAACAGTCGCTTTTTTATAAGAGAACTGCAATATTTGGACTTTTAAAAAATCGTCAATTATAAGGGAAAATCGTCAAATCGTCAAATCGTCATTTTGCTATTTTCGGCACCAAAAATCGTCAAAATGACAATAAATCGTCAGATCTGGCAGTCCTGAGTGAGATTTTACCAAAGGAATTGAGAGAGAGAGAGAGAGAGAGAGAGAAAGAGAGTAAGAAATGTACAAAGGTCCTAAAACCAAAATACAAATAAGTACAATATTTATAATTGAAAGTTATAAGGGGTTGCTCACAGCAGTCATATTTTTTCGTTTTATAACTTTAAAACGTGTTAATTTAATTTTGAATACCCTTAATGTTTAAACAATACGATCTTTTAGTGAGTTGTAAATTTGCTTGAAATAGTTCAATGATTTTTCTTTCCATCATTCTTTAATGACTTGGACGAGTGGCTGGCGGAGTAGCAAGCCGTAACGGCGCGGCTGGCGGCTAGCCACTCAGCCGATTTTTTTCAACAAGCCAAGCCGCCGCCGAACCACTCGGCTTATTGGCGGCTTAATGCTTAGCCGATATTTTGTCTTTTATTTTTTATACTTTTTGAATTATGTTTAATATTGTGTCTACTCAACTTGCTTATAGTTTTTATTTATATTACGGATTGAATATGATAGCGAGAGTCTCTGAAAAATAGTTGATTTTGCTTCCACATAGAGAGAAAATGTGTATATGAATGGTAAGTCCCGGTTCACACACTTCAACTTTCCTTGATCAACTCATAATTCAGTTGTAAGAGAGACGGAGGAAGACGTACAAATATCTCTTTTTTTTTCTTACAGCTGAATTGCAAGTTGATCAACATAAGTTGAAGTGTGTGAACCGGGACTAACGTAGCTGCGACAAAACTTACGTTCTCTACTGGAGTTCCTTCTTAAATCCATGCACGTTTACATAGACTTTTTGTTGCAGCAGTCAAGCGACTTTTTACAATTATTTGATCATAGCTTTTTATTAGTTCATCCGTAGAAGTGTTGCAATAAAGTAAATTATTTTTAATTCAATCAGGAAGCTTAAATGAAATTTATGTATAGTCTAGTTTCTATGGTTTAACAAATTATTTAAGAAGTTATTTTTATTGGCATTTAGGACATCAATTACTGCAATATTCAAGCTATTGCAAAATAAATAATGCTACAACGTGGTGATTCAATAATTCACGTACTTTTCTAGAAACAGACTGGGTTCAAAAATTTTTTATATGCTTAAACAAATCGGCGTTAAGCCGTTCAGCCGCCGCCGCCGAAAATATTTGTCTTTCAGCCGCCGCCGAAATGTTTTGTTCGGCTTGCTACTCTGGTTGCTGCTTGTCATTAAATTGTCTTCTTCCTAATTTCCAGGTATTGCAAACCCAAACATTTTCAATTATGTTTACATCAGGGAATAAGGCAGCCAACAAAGAAGGCTTTATTATATTTATAACAATTTTGTCGCAAAATCGCCATAAATATAATGATTTTAACATATCTTTTAAATTCGTATTGAATTAAAAAAAAATATTTATGACACTTTAAATTTTTTGTTGCTTCTCATGGTTGTAAATAAATACCTTTATGGTTGGAAAAAAAGTAGTTTTTAGTATAAAAATAGCAATGCATGTTGTAATTTCATGTCGATTTCGTTGAAATTTAGTAAAATGAGCTAATTTCATAAATGTCAAAATATATGAGAAATTACTTAATTTGAACTTGATTGCGAAGGAAATCACGAAATTACTTAATTTGGCGTCAGCCTGAATGGGCTTAATAATCTTTCGAAATTTCTTTTTTAATTTTAAAATAGTAATATTATGTAAGGGTAAATCATCTAAACAGTAGTGCCCTACAGAAACATCAATTCGACCAAAACCTTCGTATACGAAGAAGGAGTCCTGAAATATTCTCCCAATGTATCGTTGGTATCTTGTAGCCACTAAAGTATTATATGGTATCCACCAGGTCAAATAAAATCAACAAATCCTTAAAGTTTCTCCACGATTATCATGAGTGTTATATGGTAATTCACCAGGACGAGTCTTCCAAATATAATTCAGATATTCCAAGATCAAGTCATCCAAATCGGTTAAACGAAACGATTGCATGTGGTAAAAATTATGCCACCGAAAACTCGGTACAGTTTTTCGCGACCGACAATCAAACCAATGCGGACTAAGTACGTAAAATAATCATAAGCCAGACAACAAAAACAAGCGCGAGAGCTGTTCGCTTACCCAGTAGAGCGGGGTCCAACTCGTTCATTTTTGCCACAAACCTATGATCAAACCCATTTAAATTACATGGGTTTGATCATAGGTTGATCGAGGAATGAACGAGTTGGACCCAGCAATATTTTACGAATGAAATTGTAAGATATTGTTTTTTTGCTATAGCTGGCAATGTTGCCAGATTAAGTAAGTTTTTTTTTTCATTGAAACTCAAATTAGAGGAATTTTTACTTCACAGTAATTTGTTACAAATTGTGATTTTTCGTAATAAAATCATAAATTATTTTTAAAGTTATGATGCGAGTATACATAAATACGCTGTATACTTCTCACAAACAAGCGATTTATAATTGTATTATTTTATTAATTGATTTTACTTCTGTGGAAATGTTTGAATGTGGTGTTTTTTTTTTTTTTTTTTGTTTTTGGTGGGAACTATAGACTAGAGATGGGCGCGTGTCGAATTTTTCCAACACGACACGATACGAACACGAATACCAAGACGATCAACACGTACGAACAGTGTAGCCACAACTAAAAAAAATTTTTAATGTTAAATGGGACTTAAAATAATGCTAAAAATACTAAAAATATATTTGAAAATGCTAAAATATAATGCTAAAATTTTGGAATGATTTTTTAAATACGAACAAATCATTTATTTAGTTTGAATAAAAGAAACAAAGTTGATTCAGAAATAAAAATAACAACTTTTCCCTGAATTGTGGTTTTCATACAATTGATCAATTCATAAAACCTCTTGTATTTTTGTGTGTTCGTATTAAATACGAGTATAATGGTGTAAAATTTGTTGTTGTTAATTTTCATATAAAAATGAAATACATGATATAATTTTACTCTTTTGCACTGCGTTTTACAGAAGATCTATTAAACCAGTATGATAACAAGCACAAAAAATCCAAAATTTTTTGAAATCCAAACCAATCTGAAAAACACAAATTTTGCATTATCACACCATTCTCATATACCAGGCATGACAGCCTAATAGCCGCTTGAGACGTCTTTTACTATTTACATGGTTTCCATCATTATACAATCGCATGAATGTAAAAATTACAAAATACAATGAAATACATTAACTGACAGAGGTTTTTACTTATATAAATGAAAAAGAATATATGCAATTTATAAAATAAAAAATGCTAATTAATGCTAAAAAAATAATACAAAAATGCTGAAAATAATGCTAAATGCAAAATAAAAAATCCACTGCTAAATTAAAATACATAATGCTAAATTTAGCAGTGAAAATGCTAAAAGGTTCACGCTGCGTACGAAACACGCACGCGAAAAATTTCGACAACACGATACTGCACAACACGCACGAAATATTATTGGTATGGTATTGAAGATCAGAAAATTTAATTGATTTTTTTCAAGAGTCTCTTTTTAAAATATGGCACCGAGTTGGCACTGCCATCTAAAACTATAGGCTTACGTACAGAACTGTAAGCTTCAGAGACCCATACAATATCAAGAAATATGCTGGTGTTGTTTGTTTGACGATACAAAATCTACTTAGGACTTTAAATTGGCAAAGGCGATTTCACAATTCTCAATTGGCGATTCGACTCACAATTAAAGTTTCAAATCTATTGAGAAGGACTTCAGCTGAATCCGAGAAGTTAATTTTTCAATACTTTTAAATGGATGCATAGTTCCAATTCACACGCACAAGTCTTATTGCTAAGCTTATCTATCACTTTTTCTTCTTTGAATTTTCATCGGCGTCCTCGCAATGAAAGTCCTATTTTCGATTAGATGTTTTTTATGCATAGTTTTGTGTATGCATGTGCGCTTTTTTAACATTACGAATGAAAAAGCAAAACGTATTGACAGTATATGAAGCTGAGTACTCGTTTCTTTTACCCTCGTCTCTCTCCAACAGAATAATCAGCTTAGCAATAAGACTTGCATAGTGCGAACTGGGACTTAGTGTTTATGTGTGTCAATAAACAGAATATCCAAACTTGCTGGGATATTAAAACATTCCTGGACCGAAATCATTATTCACATTTTAAAGTTTTGTATTTTCAAAACTTTTGCTCTCCTCGCGTTCTAATTCAATTTAAAGTTCTCTGCCTTTAAAGAAAAAGAAACATCCCATATTAAATTTTTAGTTAATTTCTGCATTTGAAAAAAAATTGATCAACAAAGTCTCAAAGGCATATTCAGCATGAGGAACGTCTTTTAAATAAAGTAAAAATTCTATACGAAAAGAAAACAGAATGTTGAGTGAATCTTGGCAAACAGAATTGTTGGTATGGCCCTTTTTCTTTTAATCTTTAACACATGATTTTAAAGCATAATGATTTTTCTTTTATAGTTGAGTGTTTTTGCTGTTGCTGTTGTTGTTTTAGTTCATATACGGCGGTGAGGCTGTGTCTGTCTGAAAATTTCAGTCTGCTTGTCATTATTAATTATGCGAAACGACGACGCACAGTGCTTTGTCCCATATGCAAAAATAAAATAAAATAAAATAAAATAAAATAAAATAAAGTGCTTAGAATATTTAAGTAATATACATTTTTGTAAAGCTAACAAAGTACCTTAAATAAATTCGTAAATAGAATTTATCATCTCTTCTTTTTGTTAACAGTAGAGGCCGCTAAAGTCAGAAAACGTTTGAGGTAAAACTGTTAAACGGAAAAACGGTTTTTACTGTGTTACAAAAAAATTTTTTAAAATTTTCTGCCTCCCCCACGATGTCGAAAGAAAACTTAGGAGAACGAAAGTAAGTCACTCATTTTCTTCTATAAAAGTGTTCCACTATCTTTCGACTTATCGTTCGATTGGCTTTACGTTTCTAACGTAAGCCGTATACCCGTTTTCAAATATCTACATATATTGCCACATCCACAATTTCACGCATTCATCGACAACTGGGAATAAAAAATCGTTCAAATGTGTAAATTGTGCTTTAAAAAATGAAACTCTGTTCTAATTTAACCTGCAACAAGTGGCACCCAAAAATAAATTAAAATAAACTTGACAAAACAATTTTTGTAAATGATAAAAAGTGTACATACATAATTACTCAAGGGTTTTTATTTATGATAAATAAAGACATAAAAAACCACAAGCTATGCAAAATTTTGTGAAAAATTACCCAAAAGGAAAAATGACCAATAGCCCATTTATTTAGGTCATTATTCATTGTCATTTGGGTGATTGTCATTATCTTTAAAATACCAACAGACCCAGAAAAAGTGTTCTACCTTGTCGGCCTTTGTACGGATGCAATAATTTTCTCTCTCTCCTCTGTATATGTAGAACAACTGATTATATGAATAAATACATCCTTATGTACAAGAAAAAACTGGCATAAAGTAAGTGACGACATTGAAATAGGTGCTAAGGAGTTCCTTCATACATTTTAAAAATAAAAATCGGCGCATAATGTAGTTTTAGCCCACTATTAAGTCCCAGCGTGATTTATCTAACTTCTTAACGGTTTTTTCTTACACATAAGACCGATAGTTTCTAACCAACCTTCACTATAACTAGCGGAAGTGGTGGTAGGCAGAAAATATCTACTCATTGAAGCTGTTGTCGAACACACATACATACATACCGAGAGAAGAGTATCACAAAGACCAGCCAAGGACGCAAAACCGCTTACTTACAAGCTCAGACGTGAGGATATTGCCAGCGAAGCCGGTATTATATTTGCTCATTGGCAAAGCAAAATATTTTATTCATGTAAATAAAAATAATTTGTTGTATTTTGTCTCAGTCGACAATAAAAATACAAGTGCCTTCTTTTGGCTTTTGAGTTCGTACAAATGACTGAAAAAATTTTATTGGTATTGTATTATTATTTGTATTGAAATGCTTACGTTATCGTTTGCTTTAATTTTCTTTCGACTTGTCGTGCTAAAGGCTTTTAGTGGAACGCAAAACAGCTGTTTGTCGTTTAAAAGGCTTGCGAACGAAAATTAGTGACATCCTGGGACAGGCAGTTTATTTTTAACCCCCGACTAAAAAAAGGGGTGTTATAAGTTTGTAGTGTGTGTCTGTGTATCTGTGTGTCTGTCTGTGTACACGTACAGGCTAAACGGCTGGACTGATTTTCATTTAGTTTTTTCTGTTTGAAAGATGACTTGATCGAGAGGGTTCTTAGCTATGGGTGAAGAAAATCGGTCCAGCCGCTTAAAAGATATAACATCTTTTCTGAATTTTTTAAGACATATTTCCTAAGTTTCAGAAAAAGTTGCAAAGACCTAAGTTTATGGTAATGCCAAAATTTAAAAAAATAAGTTTATAAAAAAAATTTTTTTTTTATTATTATGTATAAAAATTTAATCAAATTTTGATGTACTGTATAATTTTTATTAAATAGTGACAAAAATTTACCAAAAATTGAAAGAACATTTTTTTTTGCGGAAACCCTAAAGTTTTGCAAACTTGAAAAAATTAAAAAAATATATAAATAAAAAGTAGGCGATTTTTTATTTTTCATTTATATACTTTGTTAACAAATCTAACCACTAGTAAAAAAAAATTTAAGATTTTTAACCGGAAATTTTAAATTTTGTATTTTTTTAAAACATCTATATTTTTTAGTTTTACAAAGACCAAAAATATGATTATATAATTTTTTCCAAGTAAAGGGCTCCAACGACGTTCAATGTGTAATTCAATTTTTGCAAGCTGTGCAATTTTACTGACTGTAGGTCTGTTTGAGAAATTTTCGAGTAAAAAATATCAAGTAACTTTTACTGGGAGAGTAAGAATGATTTTACTCTCTCAGTAAAAAATATCACAAAAAGTAAACGAACGACATCCAGTAAAAAGTATCAAGTAATCAACATTTGTTTGTAAACAGCTGATTCATGTTTTCCTTTTTGCTTTTAGTTTCATTGTTTTCCCTATGTTTCAACTCATTTACTCCGTGAACACACTGCACTTTGTTGTTGTGTGTGCTAATAATAAGCTGACGATATGACTTGTTATTTACATTTTGCTATTTTCTGTTATTTTTTATATTTGAGCAAGAGCTGAGAGCGTGTTTATTTCAGTTTAACGTGATCATTTTCTAATAGTTTGCGATTGTTTTGAAGTTTTCGCCATTTTTTTATCAATAATATTTGAATTAATTGTGGAACTACCACTGAAACATTAAAATTATTTGCACTTTGATCACAAATGTAGCAAAAATTTAGTTTATGAGAAAAAGGATATATGGGAGATGGTCATGTCCTTGTATCAAAAGAAGCGAAATTTCCCAGAGAGCCCAAAAATATAGTTTTATAAGTTGTTATAAGTTTTCAGTGCATTCTGATCACAAATGTAGCAAAAATTTAGTTTATGAGAAAAAGGATATATGGGAGATGGTCATGTCCTTGTATCGAATGAAGCGAAATTTCCCAGAGAGCCCAAAAATATAGTTTTATAAGTTGTTATAAGTTTTCAGTGCATTCTGATCACAAATGTAGCAAAAATTTAGTTTATGAGAAAAGGGATATATGGGAGATGGTCATGTCCTTGTATCGAATGAAGCGAAATTTCCCAGAGAGCCCAAAAATATAGTTTTATAAGTTGTTATAAGTTTTCAGTGCATTCTGATCACAAATGTAGCAAAAATTTAGTTTATGAGAAAAAGGATATATGGGAGATGGTCATGTCCTTGTATCGAATGAAGCGAAATTTCCCAGAGAGCCCAAAAATATAGTTTTATAAGTTGTTATAAGTTTTCAGTGCATTCTGATCACAAATGTAGCAAAAATTTAGTTTGTGAGAAAAAGGATATATGGGAGATGGTCATGTCCTTGTATCGAATGAAGCGAAATTTCCCAGAGAGCCCAAAAATATATTTTTATAAGTTGTTATAAGTTTTCAGTGCATTCTGATCACAAATGTAGCAAAAATTTAGTTTTTGAGAAAAATTATATATGGTAGGTAGTCAGTCATGTCCTTGCACCGAATGAAACAAAATTAACCACTAAGCTAAAAGACATATTTTAACAGATAGTTACCAACTTTCGATTTATTCTATATACAATTATAGCTAAAATTAAACTTTTATATTTAAAGATGTATGGGAGTTAGTCATGTCCTTGCACCGATTTTTCCGAAACTTCGAATTTTTCTTAATTAACATATTTTGAACCAGCACCAAATTTCATTTTTCTGCGATAACGTCTCTAATTTTGCCGATTCACTATATGGGGACAAAGCACTGTGCGACGGCGGCTGTAAGATGTTGTTTTTCGATTTTTACTTGAAAAATATTTTCAAGAGGAAATGTTTTCGTTGTTAATTTAATTCGTTTCTTATTTTTTCTTGATTTTTTGCTATTCGTTCGGTTACTATTTCATTAAAACTAAATATGTATGTATACCTATGTACTTTAAATATATATATATATATATATATATATATATATATATAAGTATATATATACATATATATATATATATATATATATATATAAGTATATATATACATATATATATATATATATATATATATATATAATTTTATAATGTAAGAAAAGTATTTGTTTGCAAAAATTAAAAAAAAAACCATTTAATAAAACAAAAATATTCACCCTTATTCTACTTGGCGTCGGCAATATAACATAACGTTGTTTTTAATGCTTATTTGCAAATCGGTATTCCCATAAATTGTATTGCCATTTATCGATGACTGTCACCATATGTTTGGTATTCTGTAAAAAAAATTTATGTTGATGTTGCCATTCATTTCGTCGTCAGTAATCCTTATTCATATCAATAAAATACCAAAAAATTGGGGCTTGTCGCTATCGAGAACAATTTTGTGCTATTGACAGTCTGTTTCCATTCCCTAAGGTCTGGAAAATAGCATGAGCTTGCCAATACCAGTCAGTTGATTTTTGAAACGTGTAGACAAGCACCAATATTTTGGTATTGTATTAACGTGACGTCAATATTGACAACTGGCATAAGGGTGAGTGTTTTTGATATCGTGTTTTATTGTGTATATATCAAACGAATTTGAAAAAAATTAAATAGTCAAAAAGTGAAAAATAAGAAATATCAAAGTTTGCAACATAATATTTATTTGAAAAAAGTTCTAAAATAACAAAATTTAAAAATTTTAAAAACCCCCCGAAAAATATGTTATCTTTTAAACGTATCCATACATCCTGGAGGAGTAAAATGTAATGAAAATTTTAAATATGTATGTGGTGCTGTATTGGACAAAATAATCGAGTACAAAATAATCTATTAATTTACTTTTTAACCCCATAAAGCACATGCAAAATTTCCATATTTTAATAAAAATTGTTGAACTTACTTACAAAGTGCAAGCTTGATGCTCTATGGTTGAAAAGAGCAAACATTTTACACTTGTATCGAACTCTTTCAGTAGCTCGTTTTTGACGCAAACCTATGATCAAACCCATTTAAATTACATGTTTTTGGTCATTGGTTTGTGTCAAAAACGAGCTACTGAATGAGTTCGATATAAGTCTAAAAAATTTGTCAACTATGGTTTAAATAGTGTTACGTTTTTACTCTTTGAAAACGATTTTACGTGTACTGGAAGATTCGCAGTGTACTAATTATGATTAAAGGCTCAGTTAGCCGACTGCAATGTAACGTAACTGTAACGTTGAAAACAGCTGATCGACATTTTTATATGAAAATTAGGTTACGTTACATTACATCTCTATAACCATTTTCATTACTTTTCACATAACAAAATCGACCAGCTGTTTCTTACTGTTGCAGTTACTTTACATTACAGTCGGCTAACTGAGCCTTAAGAATGACACTTTATTTACCAATAAATACACTTATACTAATCCAATTCGAGAGCTAACCCTCTAGTCAGCCTAGAACCATATGTCTCTATGTCAATACTCTTTCTCCAGCGACAATTGCACTAGTTAAAATGTCGACAGCTTTCCTTTTATGCGCGAGTAGAGATACGTTAGAGACGACAGTTCTAGTGTATTTCTGGTGATATTGTCAATGAACGCGTCAATAGTTTGTTTTTCTTTTTTATTATGCTATGCGTTAATATTAAATAAATATATGTAGACGAGCGTCACTAAAATCTACTAGTGAATCTTTGGTTCAAACATCTCCATATCGTCATAAAAGAACTACCTTCTCAATAGTGCTAAAGTTTACTGGTAGATTTTCAATGGCAATCCTATGCTATATGTCAATAGGCATTTGCATTGGCTGGGGTACACCTAGTCAGTAGCACTATTGACAATGTCACTAGAAAATCACTATAAGTTTACTATTGACAACGAGAGGGATATATCGATATTGTAGACTAGAGCCCCTAAAATTTACTAGTGAATCATTGGTGTCAATGTCTCCATGTGGTCCCAAAAGAACTACTAAGTTAGTAGTGCTATAGTCTAGTGGTGGATTTTCAACGACAAGCTAATGTTAAATGTCAATAGATGATACCATTGGCTGGGGTATACCTGGTCAGTAGTGCTACTGACAACGTCACTAGTAAATCACCACAATTTCACTATTCGCACTTTCTGCAGGGAAAATACACACACAGATTACTACAGATATACCACAACTGGTTACCAATACGTCTTCCCCGCTGTTGTATACACGCGACTGTACTGGTTTTGTAGCAAAAATACCTCTCGGCTGTTAGTCACATACAACACTTATTCTGCTGACGCTCACTGTTTATACAACACTAAAGACTCTCACTGGCTTTACTTATTATCTTCATTAACTCGACCGCACGTTGTCTTTGCTTTCAGCTTTAGCTAATTCACACTAACTGCTTCTTACACAGGGTGCTTCCTTTTATAGTACAGGGAACGATGCTAGAATATTCGCTAGTTGGCGTAATGCCATATGTGCACTTAGTAAAGCCAAATGGCAGAAATTGTATTACTGCATAACGATGTTGATGTTATGCACAAATAGCCATATTTGTTGTCGTTTACTATTGGTAGGCAGGTGATCGAACAGTCTTCTAAAGGTGGAAGTAAATAACACGCGTTCAATGCGCTAATGGGATACACGCGTCTGTCAAAAAAGTTGAAATAGTGTGTTTTCATAAGGCAAGTTACATAGAGAAGTTCGCGACGCGCCTACCTCCCAAAAGTTGAACATTCTTCAACTTTCACGCGTTGTATACAAAATGACAGCTAGTGTTGCCAGATTCATAAACTAACAAGCATGATTAGAAATTAATTTTTTTATTAAACAATGGATACAAAAATGAATTAAATGTTTAAAGAAAAATGCAACGTATGTAAATGCAAAAAAAAAAATAGCCGGCAAAGGATTTAAATTTTACAACTAAAAAAGCTTCAAAAGCGTGGTGTGTAACCTTCCATTTGTGGAGCGTTGAACGTTTAACAAGCCAGAAAAGCGTTGCCGCGTAACGCGTGGTATGTACTTCCACCTTAAGGGTGAGAAGAGAGTGGCCGCTTGTTGCGAACATAGTGGGCGCCGAGCTGGTCAGAGCGCAAAGCTGATTGAATGCGAGAAAACAGTTCCAAAGCGTTTTTCAGCGCCGAAAACATTGTTTGGAAAACATAAAAAAAATTAAAAACTAGAATTTAAGAAAAAGTAAATAAAACATGCAATCAAAATATTAAAAAATAATGAAAATGTCAGTTTTTTTAAGTTTAAAATTTTTTAAGCGCACTAATAATCCCAAATTAATATTTTACTTATTAAGTAAAATATTTTTTTTTATTAAAAATACATTGAAATTGATTATTGAGGGGCTTAGCTGGATCCTATGCGCATTTCACTGTTGCTAATGCAGATCATCAGCGAAGCTTTACCCAAAGCTTCTTAGAACAACTAGAGTTATTATATTATAAACTTTCATTTAAACAAATGAGAAGCTCATAACAAATAACAAAGTTGAAACAAGAACTCAATAATCAACATGTTTTTTATTTTTTTACTTTACCATTGCTAAATTGGCTGACTTTTTTTCAGCTTCAAATTGTAGTCGTAAGAGTATGTAAAAGAAAATAAATGTAAATAACAACAACAGCTATTTAACAATAGAGTGTTGCCACACAAGTATTTTTCTGACCGGGTGCAGTCAAGTTAATAATTAGTGTTTTTTATGGGAATTGTTACAATTTAAGTTTAAAATTTTTTGAACGCACTAATAATCCCAAATTAATATTTTACTTATTAAGTAAAATATTTTTTTTTATTAAAAATACATTGAAATTGATTATTGAGGGGCTTAGCTGGATCCTATGCGTATTTCACTGTTGCTAATGCAGATCATCATTTGTTTAAATGAAAGTTTATAATAATAGTTGTTCTAAGAAGCTTTGGGTAAAGGTTCCCTGATGATCTGCATTAGCAACAGTGAAATGCGCATAGGATCCAGCTAAGCCCCTCAATAATCAATTTCAATGTATTTTTAATAAAAAAAAATATTTTACTTAATAAGTAAAATATTAATTTGGGATTATTAGTCAGTTTTTTGTATTGATAAAATATTTTAAAACAGTAGCCGCTAAAGCTAAATTCTCATCATCTGACGAATCCATATCTTTTCACTTCAATTTCACAAACACGAATGAACAACAAACCCATATGCATATAAACATACATAAAACCCAAATATTCACAATTGTGAATATGCATTTGAAGGAAAAAATATATAATAGCTGACAAATGACAAAAATGAGATGCAGTGAATGTGCGGAATTCGTTTGAAAATTAGTAGAAAATTTCATTCGAATGGACCTAAACTATTTAACTCCGTGGTATATTTCTCCCATTTTTTTTTGTACCAACCGCTTTAGAGCATAGTCCCTTTGGAAAGTCCGGGTTTGCTTCCATCATGCTTACAAGCCTTGCAATTTGCTATTTGTTGCCCATAATACGTGCCATGTGCATAAATGCATAAAATCAATCATTTTGTTTATTCTTAACGATATTGACATATATATTTCCATTTGTTTATAACTTACATTTCGACTGAATATTTGTCTACTACTATTTTGTAGTTACAAAAAAAGAGAATAAAATTCCGTTAATAATTATTCACAATAGTGATTTTGTAGTTGGTCGTTGACAAATTAGGGTTGATAACTCTTTCCAACCGCTGACATTTCGTATTACTGATTTATCAACTTGTTGTAAAAATTTCTCTTATCGACTGCACGTTGCTGTTCATATTAAGCCTGATTGTGTTTTCAGCACAAAGGAACAGTTTCAGGGTAGCGAAATCTTTACTATTATTTTCTTTTACTGAAAATTAAAAAGTACTCAGTTACGTATTGTCAACGATTTGAAACTTGTTACCGATATGGTACTGCTTTCTAAATCCGTTTAATAAATTTATTATCGATTGATATTGAACTAATTTACAGGTTGATAAGTGCATACTGGTACGAAGACCCGGTTTTTACATGTAACGCAAAATTTTGAAGGTTTTCGGAAAATTTCAAAAACAGAAAATACCTACCAAAAAATAGTATCACACCCCAGATATTTGTTTGTGTTACAAAGTATTATTTTTGCTGCAATTATCAGTAAATGAGTTACTAAAATTAAGATTACATATGTATTTAGTATATTATTTTAGTGCTTATTTACCTTCTCTGAGCCAATTTTAAGACTTCCGCTGATAGAACGGTGATGTCGTGCAAGGATAACGATTGTAAACGAGTGGCTACTTTATAATGTCCCTAACCAATTGCGTTATCATCTCCAACCACAGAACATGAATTCGATTAAAAGCCTGTAGATAAAATATCTAGCCAGGAAGATATAGATCAGAACAGTTTTATAAAATTGGTAGAAGTGACCAAAAACTTGGTTTCTTCAGTTCATTGAATAGATTCTAAAGCCAGCCCAAGAAAATATTAATGTATTTTTTTTATCCAACATTAGCTCATAGAACAGAGCCTGAAGTTTACGGCATGTTAAATTTTTGAACCTCGTTTTTTTACGAAAATCGATTATTTACGATTAGCGTTTTTCATACGGGATTTCCCGGGATCCTGCACATTTTTCGGGAAAGAAATCCCGGGAAATTTGTGCGGGAATTCCCGGGATTTATATTTATTATATTATGGCAACTTTAGTTTGTATGTACACATCTCTTGATTAGTGAGTGTCATTTTTCACTTTATGAATGCGATGGTGCAATAAAAGGTGATGGCACCAGCACAATAGCTAAAACTATACAACAACTAAGGCCGAGTTTACATCTGGCACACATGTGCTCTGAGATTTAGAGGCCTTTATTTGCGAAAAGCGGAACGCGACGTTCAAAATTTAATTCTACAACAATTCTTAAAAGTAAACAATTCATAAAAGTAAAAAAAAAAACAGAAATGCACAAGGAAATCAAAGAAAAATTACAAAATAATTACAAATTCTCTTAGATAAAAAAAAACGATTTTATTAAGCTTATTATGTATTTCCAAAGAAATATTTTTTAATAATATAATTTGTGTTTTTGCGATATATCAACGCATTTGGCTTTGCATTTACATATAACATTGGTATTTATGCATTACTATTATATAAAGAACTGAAATAATATTACCTCTTTAACTAATGTGTTTATAAAACTTTATTACTATTTATTCGATCTCATGAAATATTATTGAAATAGATTAAATTAAAAAATATTTTGTAGTATTTTTCATTGAGCGGGAAATCCCGGGAATTCCCGGGAAACCGAAAAGTCGTTCCCGCTTTCCCGGGAAATGAAAAAGTCCGGGAAAAGAAAAACTCTATTTACGATCGAAAATTATGTCGCTTAAGCTTTATTGACGGTTATGGCACGATATATTTTGTAGCCGAAGCTTATTTTTGATTAATAACTTTATGTTAAGTCAAAAAAATTAGTAAATTTTTATGGTTAATAAAATATTCATAAATGCAATTTTAATAGAAAAATTCTCAAAATTGTTTGAAATGTATGTACACTTAGCCGTAAAACTTTACATACGATTTAACATTTGAAAAAAAAAATTATACTTTTTAAAGGAAAAGTATTAATTTTGTCATTTTTTTTTATTTTGAAATTAAATTAAATAAAAATATCACATTTTATTTCAGTAAACAATATTAAACGAGTCAAAAAAAATAAAATTCCTTATTTTATCCGATTGCAAAAGTGTACATACGATGTATTTTTGAATATCAAATCATAAATATAGAAACAAATGAAGTTCGAAAAATAATAATTAAATTAACTAAATTAATAGTCATTGGCTTGTGGCAAAAATTAAATAAATATACTTAATAGTAACAAACCAAAAAAGTTTGTCTTAAGTAAACAAAAATAACCAAATTAACTAGCATGTGTATAATTAGTAAAGAACAAACGACAATGATAAGACTTTTGTAAATTTAGAGATGGTAAGGTGAGCTTTCATTGCAAAACATCTTTCAGCAAATTGAAATACGATGAATCAAAACAATTCACATTCCATTCCATTTGCAAAAAAGTTTCGTATATAAAGCAGAAATATACATCAAATGACACCACACACAGTGGACCAAACACAGAAGAACGCTGATGATGAAGGTTTAGTGGCCTTCGAAAACGGCTAGCTGTTCCGTTCAACTATGTGTTGTCAGAATATTTACAACTAACTTTGGTGTTATTTGTTCATTATCACATGTAATTTGGCTTAAAAAGATACGAACTTTAGCCTATTCAAATCATAAATATTGTTTAACATATTTTAAAATTTAAATAGCTTGTGTGTCCTCATTTTGATCAAAAACGTCTCTAAGGCTTTTAGGTACCGAAGTAATCAGATGTTTACTTGTTTCCGCTGGCACATTTTCCCATTATTCCTTTAAAACAGAGATGCTTGCCCTCCCTTTTTGGTGACTCTGCTTCAAGGGAGCCCATAAATAATCGATCACATTTAAATCTGCGCAATGAGGAAGATGCGGAAGCTTTCATTTTACTTTATAGAGAAATCATTCTTAAGGGCTGTCAGATATGGTGATTTCTCGCCAAACTTGGCGATTTTTCAACTTGTTTAGCATCAAAGTTTTTGGCTTGGCGACATGGCGATAAATAAATTTTGTGGCGATTATTATGGCTATTTATTAAAAAAATTTAACTTCTAAATTTTTCTAATTCAGGAAAATTAGTTTTTTGAAGGAGTAGTTACAAAAATAAATCCTACCAATACTCGTCTGCAAGAAATTAAAACAATTTGATTTTGATGATTTTTCTTATATTAATTATAGTTTTAATGCGTTTTGAATTTGGATGAGAAAAATTTACAAGAAATAATTTTTGGCGCTTTTATTTCTAGTTTTGGCGATTTTGTGATAAATTTTGATGCCATCATTTTATAAAAATTTATATTAAAAAAAGTGTTATATAAACACAAATTTTTATATCAAATATATAATTAAAAAAAACTACATAAAACTGGTTTTTGGCGATTTTTGAGATCAATTTGGCGAAATAGGTCGGAAAAAATCTGACAACCCTGGCCTTGTTGTGCTTGGGGTCATTATCATGCATGAATATACATATTGTTACGTTTAAAGTTTATTAAACGTGTGAGTTCTTTTGATTGCTCAAAAATAAAAATAAATAACACACAATTTTTATTTGCTACTGTTCTTCCTTTTATTCTTAACGAAGCAAATTACAACTTTTCTTTACTTAATTACTTCTTATCGTTATTATCCACTTTCAACGAGGTCTTAACTCGACTACTTTCTGATTAGCACTGACTTAACAATGTCAACTCAACTACTTTCTGATTAGCACTGAACTGTTCTCGCACATGCTGCCTCTTTTTATAGTACAGAAACCGGTTCTCGAATGTTCGCCCGATAGATGGCGTAATAACATGTCTGTACTTAGTAATGCCAAATACCATCTATGCATGTTGCCATCTGTATTGTCATTTACTATTGGTAGCCAGATGTTCAAAAAGTCCTCTAGCACAATCGGGAAAATTCATGTTGCTGCTTCTAGGCGTTTGTAGATAATTCGATTGGCCGTTATTTTTGAATTTAAAAGTAACGACTCTCATGCTAGCAATGCGGTGTGCTACTGTTAGTACAGGGTGGTTACCATAAGTGCTCGCACTTTTATTTGTATGTGTGTATGTCTGTAGCTACCTTCTAGTCAGCCTAGGACCATATGTCTCTATGTCAATACTCTTTCTCCAGCGACAATTGCACTAGTTGAAATGTCGACAACTTTCCTTTTATGTGCGAGTAAAGGTACGTTAGAGACAATAGTTCTAGTGTATTTCTGGTGATATTGTCAATGAATGCGTCAATAGATTGTTTTTCTTTTTTATTACTCTGTGCAATAATATTAAATAAATATATGTAGACGAGGGTTACTTAAATCTACTAGTGAAACTTTTGTTCAAATATCAGTAGCACTATTGACAATGTCACTAGAAAATCACTGTAAATATATTGTAGACTATTGTAGACTAGACCCCCTAAAATTTTCTAGTGATTCTTTGGTGTCAATGTCTCCATGTGGTTCCAAAAGAACTACTTAGTCAATAGTCCTACAGTCTAGTGGTGGATTTTCAATGACAAGCTAATGTTAAATGTCAATAGATGATTACATTGGCTGGGGTACACCTGGTCAGTAGTACTACTGGCAATGTCACTAGTAAATCACTACAATTTCACTATTCGCACTTTCTGCAGGGTATGTACACAATTATTGTTGTTGCTATAGTGCTTACACGTGAATATGTGTGTGCGTTTAGTGCTTTAGTTAAACACTTCTAGATAGTTCTTTGCATTAACCCTGTTGGAATATTTTTACGTAACAATATATTTATCTTCAAGGTGTAATTTGTCCACACTCTTTATGTATATACACCCAGAAAAAAGATTGGTTGGAAAACGGTTAATCCAATAAAATACCATTTGCATTAAATATATTTCAGTTCACGCTATCAATTTTCTGTTAATCCAAAAATCAATCCATGTTCATTGCCATAAGGGCATAATTGTAACAAAAATATGATTGTGACAATACTTAAATTGATTGCATCAACCGAGCGTATGCTTTTGTCATGACTAATTAACCGATTGGTTAACCCAACCGAATAAAATATTACGAATTGGATTTTACTACCAACTTTTGGTATTAGCAACTAAAAAATTGTCGTTCTATATTAAAATTGAAATAAAAACTTTCAATCAGTTGCAGCAAC
Source organism: Tachina grossa (assembly GCA_949987645.1). Lineage (NCBI taxonomy): Eukaryota > Metazoa > Arthropoda > Insecta > Diptera > Tachinidae > Tachina > Tachina grossa. The sequence continues at coordinate 60,625,798 of OX465278.1, read as the reverse complement.
TAACTAGAGGTTGTGTTTACTATCATAGTTTACAGCAGCAAATTAAAAAATTAACTTTTGTGACTTTCAAAGATATTATGAGTTGTGAGTTATCAAATGGTTTTTGAAAGTCTGTACATAAGATAACAGGTTTGTGGCTTTTCAAAATGTGTGGTTGAAGAAATGTATATAGACATGCTTCACCATCAGAAAATAAATTTCAATTAAAATAAACTTATGACAATATGTCAAATAACAAATTTCTTAAATTGTGTATTTTTATTTACGTTTATTGTTTATTTTTATATCAGCAAGGAAGGCCAATTTTTCTTTTGCAGGTACCAATTATGATATTGTTTTAATTATATTAACCAAATTTTCGATAGCAAGAATAACATTTCAAATTCCATACTGTCAACCAATTTTTTCTGTTGCTGCAACTATTGGGTTGAGGGTTATAATTAAAATATAGTGGTACCACATGAAAATTTCAGTCGCTATAGCAGAATTCTATGATAGTTGCTGCAACTGCCAAAATTCAATTGGCAACAAATTCGGTTGTCACAACGAATCTGTTTTCTCTGTGTACATAAATATTTTTTAAAATATCTTAATAACCACGACCATCCATAATTCCATAAAAAAATGTTGATTCTCTAACCCCATCAGCACTTATGTACTCCCACGCCAATACGGAACCCCCACCATGTTTGACAGTACTGCATACGTTTTATTTTCTCGGTTTCTGGTCGTTCGTCGCTTCCAAATAGGTTGAACTTACGCTCGTCCGTAAAAATAAATCTGTCCCAAAACTTAGATTTATTAAGATGGACGTCTTATTTGATAGTTTGAATTGTAAATTTAGACAAAATAAAGATTTTCCCGGCTTTGTCATTGAATTTCATTCATTTGATATTTCCTTTTTTCCCCATTTTTTTAACTGCTGTAACGTGACGTTAAAAATACTCATACACTTATACTCTTATTCAATAAAAAGTGCAAAAGCACGCATCTTTTACTGTATACCGTAGTGAAATTGTATGTACCTTTTACTGTATACCTGCACAAAGCAAGATATACACACGTACATGCAAACGCCACCACTGATTGAAACCAAGCTCCAACATGCCAACGCAAAGTATGATTCTCACTCAGATCATATACTTGGCATAAGTAATCAACGTTTGCACACAATCGGGGAACAAGCTACGATACCATACGAACGACAATTATAAGGAAGCCACTTAAAAGTGTCGGCCGAAAGCTTTACCGATTCTTGTTCTAAGTATTTAACCTGTAGATTAACCGTATTTTAGCGATAGTAATATCTACCGAATTTACCTTACATTATTTCCCGTACTATTAATATTATTTCATAGAGTAGCCGAATATAAAGTCTCCCGAATTTATTTTATATTCGTAATAATATCATTTCGTAAATTAGCCGAATACGAAGTCCCCGAATTTACTTCCTGCTCGTTGTAGTTAGCTGCACGGTAGCCGAATATAAAGCCTCCCGAATTTATCGTATATTCGTATTAATTGTATTTCGTGAATTAACCGGACATAATATCACCTCTCGGATTTACTTCATGCTCTTCACTTTTTAATAGTGTAGACGTTAGAAGTTAGTTAGTATAAAAACATCTACATACTATTCAAAGGAAGCAGACCTTTGACTAGACCCTGGGCAGACTGAGTCATACCCCAGCTCGAAAATAAACTGCGTTACTACTACTGTTAATAATCAAAGCAAAATTTAAGCAAGATCTAACATATTTATATTGTTAAAATGAGACTAAATGAACACAAAATTACAAAATAAAATGTGCTACCATATCTGTATTTAATACAATTCAAACGCGTACGTACACTATTGGCGACGTTGACTAAATGCCATTTTTCAGCATTTTTTACTTTACCAAAAAAGTAACAGTGTTTGTTTTTTGTCTCGAAGTTATAAATTGGGTCCAATATAATACTCAAGATACAATATTTTCAAAAATAAAACATTAAATAAAAATTATGAATAAAAAATATGAAATATGTACATACCTATAGTCGTATGCATAGTCTTGCGACTAAGTGTACGTACGAGTGCATATCTCTAGGCTACTAAAAAAATATTTACATATTTAAATAATAATTACATTACGCCAATGCAGTTACTCCTCTTAAGCTAATTTTTTTTACTAAGGTCTTTATGTAAAGAACTTTTGTTTTCATAAAAATACAATAAAAATTATAAAAATTTCTCACCTTAAACAGACGAGGAAGAAACATCACACAATTATTCTTATTATTTTTCATTAAATTTTCTCGCTTTTGTCTTCGTTTAGCGTACCAGTACGAGTACGTACATATGTATGTATGTATGTAAGTATGTAATTTTTGTGAATATGTTTTCGTTTTCTTGTTTTTCATATTTGTATACATACATATGCATTTATTTTTAATTTTTTTTTTTTTGCAATTATACGCTATCTAACCCCATCATACTTCACATACATACATACATACATAAATATTTCCATTCATAAAATTCAATACAAAATATTATTAAGCGCCGATGCTGCCGCCATTCATTCGTTCGTTGCGCACACAACAAAAGCTACGCGATATTAATGTTTACATTTTATACCTCATACTTCACCCTGCCATATGATGGCCTTAGTTAAGGCGCCTATTAAAAAAGAGATCTTATCTATAAAATTAAGCTGCTCGGCACCTATAGCAGCAGTTGTAGTAACAAGCACAGCAGCACTTAATATAAACAACACATTTTCATAAACAACATTCGATTAAGAGAGAGAGTGAGAGAGAGGTTGAAATATTAGGAGAATAAAAAAATGTGGGGATCGTTTTCACTCGTTGTTAATTTATACCGCTCAATTCCTCCCCAATTTATATGCATGGTGCCCTATTTAATGTTGACTGGATGTTGTGATTAAAAAGAAGCTTTTGCAGTGCAGTTTTTGAACTTTTGCCTGAAAGAAATTTCGACATACATAGAGTATATGAAAAAATTTCAAATTTTAAATATCTTAAAAATAAATTTTAAAAAAGTGCATAACCACTTAAAGGTTTATTTAAATTTGAGATTTCATTTGAAAGAAAATAAAAGTGAACCCAGTAAAAAAAATGGAAGCCATTCTGAAGGAACCACATTTTCATTGCTTCCAAAAAATCGATATTTTTAATTCGCCGATAGTAAGCAGAAAACCAAGTAGAAGTTTATTTTAATCACACAAAACCTTGTAATTTTTCCAAAGTTTTAGTAAATACTCACTAATATTGGCCTAATATTTAGAAGTTATTTGCTTAAATTTACATAAAAACACTGTTTCGCGTTTAAATTCGTATAAAAAGAAACGAATTGTTAAAATATGTAACTTTTTAAAATTTTTTCTAGATGAAAATATTACCATAGAATACAAAAAAGGAATTTTTTCTTAAAATCCCTTCTAATTCGGTGACTAGGCATCGAAAAAGAGAACTTCTTGCAATGACAACCCTATGTAAAAATCATTAGATCGGATCGAAATTTGAACTACTTCCAGAATGCAAACTCTACATTTTCATGACTTCTTTGGAGTGTCTTTTTTTACTGGGGAATTAAACAAAACGAAGAAATTTGATCTATCGCTCAAAACCAAGGCTAAGCTTGATAAATACTATGGAATTCTTCACCATCAAACGCAAACGTTATGGACGCCCAGTTGAGGTCTCTACATCCGAAACAATAGAAAAAATTCACGATATGCTTTTAGCCGATCGGAGATTGAAATTGAGAGAGATTGTGTAAGCCATAGGCATCTCACATGACTCAGTGGTTTCAATTTTGAATTATCACTTTTGTATGAGAGAGCTTTCTGCAAGATGGGTGCCGCATTGGCTCACAGTTTCCATGGCAAAAATTCATGTGATACGAATTGATTCCTCGTCTGCCTTATTTTTCAGATTTAGTACCGGTTGACTATTTCTTGTTCCCAAACTTGAAGAAATGGCTCGGCGGAAAGAAAATCATCTCACAAACAAACGCCTATTTTGATGACTTTGAGAAATCATAATTTTCGGAAGGCATAAATATATTGGAGAAACGTTGGACTAAGTGTATATAACTCAAAGGGGACTATGTTGGAAAATAAAATAACATTTAATATAAAAACCTGTTTTTATGACCTTTTTATCTATCACCAAAAAAGCACGCATTTGCATGAAAGTGCGAGCCCCGGTAATATAGGTAGTTATTAAAATAGCCATCAATCGCAAAACATTGTGGGGAAGTCCTTTTTTTCAAGTTTAGAAACATAAATTAATCCTATAGAGCTACATCTGTCTAATAAGATAGCATAACACTCAGCATTTATTTTTAATAAAAATTATCCCACGCGCATTCCAAGAACTGACTCTATGACCTTGCCTGCAGATGGCACTGTCTGCGCCTTCTTTAGACACGATTTCTTACTCCAATCCACTACTTTACCTGTTCCTTTGTCTCAGGTATAAGGCGGTTAACGAGGTTGATGATAGGACCCATTGTGCTAATGTAAGGGGACTAACACATACGCCAGTATAGGTAAGGTTAGATTTTAGAGAGAAGCCATTAGAATCATGTCAACGGACATACACTAAAGCCAGTATATGTTGTGCGCTCCCATTAAAAAACAAACTCAGTATTATTGACCTCTCTCAATTTTCTCCAGTCAATATCTCTAAAGTGGGTAGTGTCCGTTAAGGTGTCATCCAAAAAAAGCGTTATCTCGGCTAAATGAAAGCTGAACAATGACAAAGAAAGTGCTCCATTGTCTCAGTCATCCTTATTCCAGTTGTCAACATCTACGTCAATTCAATACAATACCAAAAAACTTGGGAGTTGTCTACCCGTTGTCGAAAACAACTGACTGATATTGAGAGTATAATTCAATTTTCTAGACCTAGAGGAACAGAAACAGACCGTCAATAGTATAAAATTGTTTTCGAGAGCGAGTTATCTATGTTATATGTGGCTCCAATCTGGTTCAAATACTCTAATAACTTAGAGTGCCCGTTAAGACGCCGATCAGCTTTTCTAGTTCATGCTTGTTTAGTTTCAACAGTCCCCTTGTTTTATCTTCTTCCGGGTGGCCCCATAGAACCTGGGTTATAATACCCACAGCATCACTATTCCATCGTGTTCTGTTGGCCATCTTCGCCCAATTGCGCGCTCATTACCAATTACGCCGTAGTGGTCCGGCACCCATACAAGATAAATTTTGTCTTCCCAGCTAAAAAAAATTAGTATGAAGCATATATGATATCCCATATATGGTTCGGATCCGAAAAATGGGGGTATATGACCATATATGATTATATATATTCATACATTTTCATACATGTATGTGTAAATTTTCCCTCTACAGAATGAAAATTTCATATTCATACTCTCTTGATTCACAAAGCGCACTGCTGTGAAATAAATTAAATTACTAAAATTACTTTTTTTTAGATTTTGAACAGGAAGGTTGTATTAAATGAAACATTTGTTTGGACAAAAATTGAAAAACGAACTAAAAACATTTCATTCATCATTTTAAGTCAAAAGGTGAATCAATTATTTAAAAAACACAAAACTCATATTCGTACATAAAATTTAATTTAAGAAATCATATTAAAAAGTAATGCAATTAATTATCACAGAAAAAAATATCATCGAAATGCAACCAACAAAACAAATTGTTAACATTTAATTTTAAAATTAACAATCATCATTGTTTATATAACAAATTTAAATTTTTGTAGTCAATTGAATTACTCAACAAAATTATTTGTTAAATTATATCATAATGGAATGAGCACATGTAGAAGAAACAAGAAATCATATTTTGTGTGTATTCATCATTTGCGTATTTACTAAAGTGTTGCTCTTTAGCTGAGAGGTAAGTGAGTCAGTTTATTAGTGTTGATGTTGCCGGTTCAACTCCGCACAAAGACGTTTAGTGTTTTAGTGTTTTTCGCAGACAAGCAAAAAATCATTTCGAGGATTGTGATTGTGTACAAAAAGCTTGTTAATATAACAATTGTGATACAGAAATTCAACAATTCACATTGTTAATATAACAATAACTTTAATTGAAATAACTTTGAGATTTAACAAAAATAAATGTTGGAAAAAAAATCAATTTCAACAAATTATTTGTTGATATATTTAATTGAAAATATTTTTAAGATTTTCCTTCAACTTACAATTTCGTTAATTGTGTTTACAAAAATCGTTGTAGGTTCAAAATCAATTAATTATTTAATTGATATAACAAAAAAATTAATTGTATTTACAAATTATTTTTTTCTGTGATAAAAGAAAAAATAATCCGTCGTAACAATAGTTTTCAATATAATTTTTTGCAGTAATATGAGCTTTGTTTCTTATCTAGAGAATTCTGTTATTTTCTATAAAATTAAGGACTGGATGTATTATCCTTTTGATTATTTGATATATTAAATGGGGCCACAATGTATAAAATCATACAATTTTTTTTTTTATGTAACAAAAGTTTTTCTTTTTTAAAACGATTTTATGTGAGATAGCATGTATGCATACATTTTTGTATGGCTCCATATATTACATCTTTTTCTATATATGGATCCACATACGAAGAGCTTCATGATTAAATTTCCATATATGAGCTCATATATTATAATACATTACATATATTAGTCCATATATCAATTCATATATAATACTTTTCGCATGTATAATCCCATACATTCCCATACATGAATTCATACATATTCATATATAGTTATATACATTCATATATTAAAAATATATGGACCATATATAATTTTTTTAGCTGGGTTGTACTGCCTAAAAGTTAATCATATTCTTTTAATCTAAAACGGTCCTAGAGTTTATATTCTCGGTTGTGATTGCCCTAATTGCCGATTTGATGTCAGTAAATATGTTGACATCTGTGGCCCTAATATTCACACTGACCCTAGTAACACACTAATTACGTCAGCCAACAGCAGCCTCGAGTCTGCTTATGAGTGGCCTAAGCAGAAATGAAATTCATCTAGACGACCTTAACCTAGAGCAAACAAACTTTTTGCAGTCGTATGTATTCCTATTACTTATGTTTAAATAAAGTAGAAATATACATAAGTAGGTACTAAATATGTACATATGTATAATCATATCTGAGGATTTTTTTAGGCTCTAATAGCGCCTCACAAAGTCGCTACTCACTCGATTCAGTCGTGTTCTCACTGATAGTGTGTTTGTAATTCTATTCTTAATGATTTGTGGGCCACATCCAGCCAGCCATACATGATTATCATACTTGCACTGCTGCTCATATCGATGGTTGGTTTGTAAAATTGTGAGTTTACTTTTGAACGTGTAGTGATCGAGTACACGCGCAAAGTGATCGCGCTAAACATAAAGATCTTTTTTTTTATATACAATATTGAATGTGAAATTAGTGAAATAACAATAATAATATAAATAAAACAACAAAATACTTAACATTATTATAATTCCCTCTTCTAGTCACAACCAAGAGAAAACGAAAAAGAAAAACGAAAAAAATAAAAAGACTAAAAAGAAAATCATCAATATTTATTAGTGTTTATTAATATCCGCGTGTGGAAATTGATTCAAATTAAAAATTCTTAGCGCGCTCTAAATTACTAAACAACAACAAAAAAAAAAACAAAAAAACAAGACAACAAGACAACACACAAAACATAAACAAGAAAAAAATTATAATGATTGTGTGATAGTTTTTATATGAATTAATTTATGCAAGCATGTACGTATTCGTATGTATTTCAAAACAAAAAATAAAAATAAAATATAAAATAAATAACTACTGCCAGCTACTTCGACTATTCCATATCGTTGGCAAAGAAGAAAAGACCCAGACGACAGACAATATCCATTTCTGGTTTTTTGCCCAATGTTTTTGTGTCTGAATACGTTTGTTTTGTATACATACAGTCATACATACATACATGTGTATGTATGTGTATGTATGTATGTGCAGACTGTGTCTATTTTCATTTCTGTTCTTTAATAATTAAACGTTTCCTCCATCCATCCATCCATCCATCCATCCATCCAACTTGGTGTATTGCTTATATTTTCATAATGTTGTCATTCTTTGCATTCAAATGTGACGTTTATGCTTAGATATTTTGTGTTTCGCAGCAACACCATCAGCCAACATACATACATTCTACAATAATAACAACAACAACACCATCGTCATCATCACTGTCATCACCATTATGATTGCCAGACAATGATCGGCCGCACTCAGTGACTGCATACAAATTTATCTTTAACCCCAATCCCATTAATTATTAGAGGGGGTAGTAGTTGACTTTTGTTATGATGTTTGTGCTTTGCAAAATGTGCAAAGTTGTCATAAATGGTCAATTCCTAAAATCTACACAGAGAGAAAAAAATATGGATTACGATACGATTAATGTACATACTACTTTCATATCAATTAGTACGGCTAAAAAGGCCTCTCCGACGAGTGTACCCTAAGAGCGCCTCTGCATTTGTCCTGATCAGTGCGCACACTTAATTTTTTTTTAATTCGGTAGAATCGACAAAAAAAATCGGTAGATTTGAATGAAATTCGGTAGAATTTTTTTTTATTCCGAGAAACATAAAAAATAACAATTCAAAGAAACATAAAAAATAACAAAATATATGTACTTATATATAAAGGGTAATTGCAAGGAGTATCAAACTAAACAGGTTCCAAAAGCGAATTTAAAACTTCACATGTGATTGGAAATTAAACTGCCATAAACAATGAAGCATTTCCAATAAAAAAAAGTGTCATTCATACCCAGTTATTTGCCCTTACCCTTTATATAGATATGCTATGCAAATATAAAATAATATACATACATAAATAACAGGAATTCAGTTTTTGTACATAGGTTTTGTAAAGCTACTAAAATAACTTTTATTTAACAAACATTTGTAACTACAAAGATTATATGTAAGATCCATTTATGAATTTAAACATTTGTGCAAAAATTATTAAATCATTGGGAGGAATAAATATTTCATCCCCAAAACATAATTCTTTGGCAAATATTAGGTTACTTATAGTTTCAGTTTTTAACCGATTTCTTTGTTCTGTTTTAATAATTTTCATGACAGGAAATGACCGCTCTGCGGCCGTACTGCTATGTGGCAAAATAGGCAATTTACACATACATATATCGACTTAAATTGCTAAATAACAATATTCGGTAGATTTCAGGCCTTGTTCGGTAGAATTGGTAGATTGTTAAATTCACAAACATATTCGGTAGAATCTACCGAATATCGGTAGAAGTGTGCACACTGGTCCTGATTGGTGATTTTTCTCAATTTAAGAACGGGCGGTATAAAGCTTTTAAGAAAAAGATTGGTCTTAAGGCAAATTAGAGCAGGGATTGTCATTAACTAAAATGCTTATCATATGATGTTTTTTTATATAATAATTCAATGTTCGTAAACGAGTCACCTCACTTTTATTTTAATATTGGGTCTTATTGTGGTTGGCGATTTTTGACTTCAAATTCGGGTATTTGTAGTTGATTATAGCAAACAAGCTAAATTTTTCTCTAATGTATTACAATACGCCTGAGTTTCGACGCAAAATCGCCAATCACAATAAGGGTGATTATCGTTGTTTATTTGACAACAGCGCATTCTAGTTTTGACAGCAGTTCGTTCTTGATTTGAAAAAAATTCATTCTCGATTTGACAATGTCCGATCATTTTTGTTATTGCATTCTCGTATTGACAACGTGTGAAATTTTCTTATACTTTCCTTCTGCATCTTATGCCTTAGATTTTAAAACAAAAGTTTTCAAAAATTTGTTGTTTTGTTGTTTTTGTTGTTTGTTTGACAACCACTGAGAATTTCCCAAGAAAAACTTATTTTCCTTGACAATTTGACAACCATAGAGAATTTCCAAAAACTCCTTTTCCTTTGTGTGCGTTCTTATGTAAGAGATCAGTGCTTCGTTTCTGTAAGTAATGTGAGAACTTTTCCAGTCGAAAAAAATTTGATCATCCTGTGAAGCACAGGGTGAAGAAGAAAAAAATTTAATTTTTTTATATATATTTTGTAAGTTATATGAATAACCCTGTGTAAAATATTACAACTGTTCACCTCAGTGCGCTGATTTACACGGGCATAATTGTGAGAGAGTCAAAGAAAGTGGTTTTGCGGTTGGCATAACTTTTCAACTAGCTAAACCCCGCATTAGCAGCATAAAAGCAATACACACACAACTTAAAAAAACAGCAAATGTTAAATGAATACTAAAAACACTAACACACACAAATCTGTGTATTCGTATACATTTTGTACCAGATGAATTAGTCTCGTGTAATTTGGAAAAGAACAAAAATTGTGCGGTTTAAAAATTGTTCTAGTGTAAACTACCTCAGTGAACAAAATACGAACTTATACCCAACCCTGACATTCTGTAACAACATCCCCTGAAACAACTACCACCAACTTTTATCAACGTTTTATCACTATCAAAAAATTCATTTGACGCGAAACAATATCGTTTTGTGTCGATCATCACACATTTTTATACATAACTCACATTTCCGCCGAATATACACTGCAGATTTACATTTACGAACGTGGTGTGCACAATACTCTGCAATGTGGTTAATTTTCAAACATGTCCATGCACACACAAAAATTCTATTCATCCATGCCCACTGATGAAAAATTTTTCATGCTAACGCTTACGTGATTTAAGGAAAATTTTACATTTATGATTCACATTAATGACGTGAGCTATACTCATCTCTAGTTCGTACGTACATACATATTACGATATGGACGTCATGTGCATGAGTTTCTTCTTCTGACGTTTTCATTATAAAAACTGTTGTGTTTTTCTTTCTATTTTTAAAATTATAATTTTTTTGTAGTTGTCTAGTTTTTGATATTCATAAAGAGAATCGTCGTCGTGCCCGCTTATTTATTTTTTTTTTTGCTTTTCTGTTAATACATTCATACATACATGTATTCTACATACATACATACATATCTATATGTACATATGTATATGTTGGTGAATATATTGGATCCACAGTTACCAGATATCTGTTTAAAAAAATGTAAGGTGCGTGCTATTTGATTATAGTTTTGGACTGAAACTGTTATTCAAATTATAGATACGTTACAGAAAATGAAAAACCGCCTTATCTATCATTTTGAAAAAATTAGAGGAGAAACAAACTCGACTCAGACCTTTTTTCCACAAGCCAGAAGACCATGGACTCGTCTAGCAAATTTTTATGAGAATTATTTACCAAAATACATAAGTATTTTCCATATAAATTTTCTATTCGTCGTCATTTTTAAAACCTAAGATTCCATCCGTCCATAGAGTTATTCTTATAGATGTAGCGACACTTGTATACTACATCGTCACTCATTCTTTGCTTATGACTTGTTAACTGCTATAAAACATTTATAAGTGTTGTTTTGGAAAATTAAACTGAACGCGATAATAATCAGTGACTCGATAATAATCAGCGCACACCAAGGTTTAAAAAAAGCACTAAAAAGCGTAATTTCGAGATCTAGAAAGCGTGAAAAGCACTAAGATGAAAAACAAATTATGATCCAAACGAGTAAAGTTTAATAATGTTTCATATTTTCTACTCGTAAGCTATGATTTATTTAATAATTTATTTAATGAATTTTCCGCGACTTTTTTTAACTGAAACAGTTTTTTTTTTTTTTGCAAAACAAAAATTTATTTTTCAACATAATCTCCTTTTAACTCAATACACTTAGTCCAACGTTTTTCCAGTTTTTGTATCGATTCCAAAAAATAGAATTTTTTGAGGTCCTTAAAATAAGCATTTTGTTTGGTCGTTGGAGCTAAATCTCTTTCCACCGAGCCATTTATTTAGGTTTGAAAATAGGAAGTAGTCACTAGGGGCTGAATCGGGAGAATATGGCGGATGGGGTACCAATTTGTAGCCCAATTCATAGAGTTTCGCCATTGAGACTGCACACGTGTGCACTCGTGCATTATCTTGATGAAAAAGAACTTTTTTCTTGGCCATATGGGGTCATTTTCTCATTAAATCGGTCTAATAGCATAATATTCGCCGTTTATTGTTTTTCCCTTTTGAGGGTAATCGATGTGGATTATCCCGCGTGCATACCAAAAAAACTGTTCCCATCACCTTATTGGCCGATAAACTCACCTTGGCCTTCGGAGTAGGTGTAGACTGCAGTAATGGATCCATGTTTCATTCAGTTACAATACGCCGCAAAAACTCATTCAGATTGTTTAACAACAACTCCAAACAATCCTTTGAAGTTGTCACGTTTACGTTTATGGTCAATTGAAAGCAAACGCGGTACCCATCTTGCAGACAACTTTCTTAAACCCAGCTGATCATTTAAAATCGAAACCACACTGTCATATGAAATGCCTATAGCATTAACAATCTCACGCACTTTTACTCTTAGATCGGCCAACACCATTTTTTAAAAATTTTTGGGTGTACTGACCTCAATTGGCCGTCCAGAACGCTGAGCGTCATTTGTACTTGTGCGACCACAACGAAAGTCAGTAAACCACTTTTTACCATTGAAATCGATGGTGCAGAGTCCCCATAGTATTTATCGAGCTTTTCCTTTTTTTTTTTTTTTTGATTTGCGATTTTTTTCGCAAATTTAGACAGGAGTCAAATGACAGTTGCCTCTTGACAGGTTCAGTGTTGCCATTTCAATCAAGAGGCGGGAAATTCAAAAATACACTGATTTAATGATCCACCCTTGTATGTAAATCAGACGAAAAAGGTATACCTTACACTGAAAAAACAAATACACCAAATTTTTATTAAAGTAATTTTAAGAAATACGCACTGCTTACTGCTGTTTCTTAGTTTGGCTCTAGCGCTCAAAATTTGGCGTTTTGAGTCTTCAAAAAGCACTAAAAATAGTGCCAAAAGCAGCAAGTTGGCATCTCGGATAATAATAGATAATAGAATTGTAATATCAGACAAATGCAGACAATTTAATCGTTGCCAGATGTAAACTTGAAATCCGATATTCCCAAAACGTCTCACACTCTCTTACAAGTTTTCATTTTCTAAACATTATTTATTTATTTAAAACATACGAGTATGTATTTCACAAATTAAATTTAAAAAATGTTGCTGCATTGACTAAAAAGTGGACCACACTATTGGGCACAATGTACCGATTTTCGTCGGCTCACTGAAATAAAGTCATAAAATGGTTTGACCTATGATTAAGAATTAACCTGCTACTTTCAGCTCTGCGTCATTTGTGCTTAAAAGATGATAAAACCATGATATATATTCTTTTTTTTATAGTAGGACAAGCACTCAGGGGATGGCACCTACCAATGCAATGCATTGTGCTAAAACTAATAAAATATATTATGGGGAGGAGGATATAGGGAGTAGTGTCTGTGGAAATTCAATTTGAACTTTTACACGTTTCTCACGTGGCAGGAAAGACCTTCACAGCTAGTTTGCAGTAGTAGTTCCACACACGAGCATTACAGCAAAAATGGAACTCTCTGTAATGCGTAGTGCGATTTAATGTTCTGAATGAAGCACGCTTCGTGCGTAAACATTTGCGGGTTTCAGGAACAAGTTCCCTAATATCATTAGAACACATTTCATTGTAGTAGCGATAGAACAAGGAAATGCAACCCACATTGCGTCGATGCTCCAATGAATCAATAGAGTTAGATACCCTACTGTCACCGATTACCTTATTCGCCCTCTCCTGTGCGCTGTTGAGCAGCCCCAAAATTGACTTTTACGTAAGAGTTGTATTAAATTTTCGGTCGGATATTAGTGGTATAAATAGTAAGGAGATCGCTTGCACCGCTTGAAAAATCCGTGGCACTTGAATGCTTCCTTTGAGACTTTAAAAATGCGTTCAGTCCATCGAATATCACACATTCATGCAAGAGCTTCTGATTCCTTAATACTTATACCACCCATAGTTACAGATGGAGCAGCATTTTCTGTCATGTGTCTATGAGTAATCATACAACATTGGGTCTTATGCCCAGTACACACTATGGCATTTTGTGACATCGCAATAGTGTATACAGGTGGCAACGTCTGTCATTTTGAAAATGGAACCAGAAAATTACAACACAAGAAACGCCAGATATATACTCAGCATTACGAGCGTTAAAATCGACCCTATTTCCCAGTTCACACTAGTCAAGTCTTATTGCAAAGCTTATCACTTTTTCTTCTTTGAACTTTTATCGGCGTTCACACAATTCAAGACTTATTTTTCAGCTCATATTTTTTATGCATAGTTTTGTGTATTCATGTGTGATTTTGTTAACATTACGAATGATAAAGCAAAACGTATTGACAGTACATGAAGCTGAGCACTCGTTTCTTTCCCCTCGTCCCTCTCTCATACAAACTAATCAGCTTAGCAATAAGACCCCATTCAGGATTTTTGTTAAATTATAATTTAAAGTATCGTTCATAGTTTGTCTCATAGCCTCAACCTCCGACAGGCTTGGTCTATTGCTGATTGTACCGGCATGCGTTACTAGGGTTGTACACAGTTGGCATTGAATTTATTGACCTTTGATTTCTCAATTTTATACCAAAATTATAAATTTATCTGGCAACTGTGTCTCACCCCAAAAGAACAATGCATGTGTGTTACAGTTTTCTGGAATTTATTTGAAGCGAAATAAGAACAAGAGAAGCAACAGCATGATGCTTTTTTGTTGATATTGGCCGTTGTGGCCGCTGCTGCTGCTGTTGTAGCTGGTATTTCCAGCGAATACAACTCCCTCAAACTGCTGTGTACACCTAGCTATATATTATACAGTCAGCGTCAAAACAAAGTGTACAACGAACAGTTCAAAATTTATTAGTTCATAGACGTTAAAACAGGAATACTTAAAACAGCTATTATTTTTTTAAAGTGTATTTAGTAGTAGTTTATATAAATTAAAAACAATTTTTATTTATTTCTTCTTCATTTTCAAATTCACATTAATCTAAAAAATGGACTTATTCTTCGCGTCAAAAAAAAATGTACACTTAAACTTATTATGTTTTAAACTATTTAAAAAGTTTCTCCAAGTCTAATAAAGGGTGTCCCAACAAGAACGCAAGATTTAAATTTTAAATAAAACACAGATATTTAAAAAAAATCGTGAAACTTTATTATATCGTAAAGTAGACAAAATGAGGTTATGTGTGGAACAACAAATCGGGCAGATGGCCGCCGCGGCTTTGCTGGCACACACGCGATCTTTTAATGAAATTTTCAATGGCAGTTTTGCATAAATGCTGCGGTATTTCATTAATGCAGCGTCCAATTTCCTCTTTTAAGGCTTGAGTCGTCGTCGGCTTATTCGCGTAAACCATCAACTTCAAAAAACCCCAAAGAAAAAAGTCTAATGGTGTTAAATCGCACGATCTAGGCGGCCAATTCTGGTCTCCAAAACGCGAAATAACACATCCGGTAAATGACTGATGTAGCAATTGAATTGTTTCTCTGGCTGTATGACATGTGGCGCCGTCTTGTTGAAACCACATGCCCTCCACATTCATTTCTTCAATTCTAGGCACGAAAAAACTGGTTATCATTTCACGATACCGAACACCATTGACTGTTTGCGCTTGACCTGCGTTTGAGCGACATCATCACGTACAGCTGCGACATTTTCGGTCGATCGACCTGGTCGAAGGCGCGTTGTTGTCTTTACATCACTAACAGACCCAGTTTCGGCAAATTTATCCATTAATCTCTTTACAGTTGACTCTTTTGGAGCATTATTGTGACCCCAAATTGATCGCAAATTTGCGAACTGTAGCCGCAAAACTTTCACCATTTTGGTAAAACAATTTCACAATGAGAATGCGTTGTTCATTCGTGTAGCGCTCCATTTTTACTAACCTCCTACCTTCTAATAGCAAACAATAACAATTGTTCAAATGTCAAACAATGACACTTCGAATGGCGCTAAATTTAAATCTTGCGTTCTTGTTGGGACACCTTTTATTTAGTTTGTTTGCCCTTTGCTTTTATAACTGCAGCAAAACTGCAGCAAGCCGTCTGGGCATAGAATCAACGAGGTTTTTGGCTACTTGTGAGGGAATATTATTCCATTCTTCAGTGATTGCAAGTTTTAGGGACTCTTTGTTACTTATGGTGCGTTTTCGGATCTGCCGGTCTAGATGTTCCCATAAATGCTCCATGGGATTCAGGTCTGGTGATTGAGGGGGGTGATCAAGCTTCTTTGGCGTTCTGTAAAGCAATCATTCCATGACATTTCGAGCGGTATGCTTAGGATCGTTGTCTTGTTGGAAGACCCAGGTCGATCCTAAGCATAATTTGTCAACACTCTGCTGCAAATTTGCCTTTAAAATGTTTAGATAATCTATGCTATTTATAGTACTACCTATGAATACAAGATTACCAACACAACTTGCAGCCATACACCCCCACACCATTACTGAACCACCACCGTGCTTTACAGTCTTAGTAACATTACTTTCTTCGTATGCTTTGTTTTTGCCTCTCCATATTTTTTGTACTTTTTTTCTTCCAAAAATTTCTATTTTGCTCTCATCACTGAACAAACATTGTTCCCAAAAAGAATTATCTTTGTTTTGATGCTTTTTGCATATTCCAAACGTTTTTTTTTTTTTTTGATTTTTCATTGATATAAGTGGCTTTTTCTGGGAACTCTACCATATAGTCCATGTTCATGCAGTGCTCGGCGAACAGTACTAGCGCTTACACTTGCTCCTGATGATATTGCACGTTCCTCTGCTATTTTTACGGCACTGCACCAGGGATTAGCCTTAACTCTTCGTACTATTGCCCTCTTCTCCACGCCGGACAAAATTTTAGGTCTGCCAGAGCGCGGAAGGTCTTTAACATTTTTCTCCTTCTTGTACTTATCTAATTTTTTTTAATCGTATTATGACATCTGCCAATAGTACTGCCGATTTCTCTCAAAGATTTGCCTTCAGATGCCAATTTTACTACCAAATTACGCGTTTCTACTGTAGTCTGCTTACCCATGTTGACTATTATTTATAAACTAAAATTAACTTGACTTGTTATTGATCTGTAGAGATAATTAAACATCAGTAATATGAATGCATAAAGAAAATAACAAAAATTAGAGGTTAATTTACCGTTATAAATATAGAACATTGAAATAATAAGAGAATGTACACTTTTTTTTGACGCGTAAAATGAGGCTTTTTTGGCGATTATTGATAAATTGAAAATGAAGAAGAAATATATAAGAATTTTTTTTTATTTAAATAAACAAGTACTTTACACACTTGAAAATAATTATAAGAGTTTTATTGTACTCTCCTCCTTTTAACATCTACGAACTTATAAATGTTGAACTGTTCGCTGTACACTTTATTTTGACGCTGGCTGTATATATACTATGTATATATATATATGGGTGTATGTATGTATTTATATCGTAACAGTCGCCAATCAACACATGCAACTGTTGTTGAGTGACAAAATGAAAACACAACTGCAACATTAACATTTTCTTTATTTTTAAATAAACAGCCATCCGACCATAATTTCAATGTTGCAATTCAGCATATTTTCCTATGTACATACATACATACATATGTATGTGTGTACTTACCAGTGATGCCAGAATTCTTTCAACAATAATGGCTAAATATAGACAAAAAATGAATGCCTAAAAAATGGCTGAGCGAAAAGTGGAAAAATTACTAAAAAATTATTTAAAATAATAAAATTAATTATCTAA
This sequence comes from Tachina grossa, assembly GCA_949987645.1. Classification (NCBI taxonomy): domain Eukaryota; kingdom Metazoa; phylum Arthropoda; class Insecta; order Diptera; family Tachinidae; genus Tachina; species Tachina grossa. The sequence continues at coordinate 60,607,993 of OX465278.1, read as the reverse complement.
AACTAAAATGTGCAAAAAATTACCAAACAGTTACCAAAAAACTTTTCATTTTCCAAAAAAAAATCGTTTAAACAATATTTCTGTATGTACACGATTCTTAACCACAACTGCAAAAAAATATGACTTCATCGAAATTCGAGCACTGCATATGATTAATTACACACTCCTTTTCAACTATAACAGAAAGGGTGGCTAAATTTAAGATTAGGAAGTAAATTGGCTTAAGAACACACTTTTTTTTGACAAATTCAGTTTTATTGATACCAATGTAAAGTAGAAATATGGGAGTTAATAATGGAATATGATGTCGGGCGAATGTCCACCTCTAGCATATCGGCAGAGGTCCGCTCTTTTCACTAAATTTTTAACCCCATTATGCAACAAAGCTTTGCTTATCTCGTGCATGCAGCGCCGAATTTAATCTTTCAGAGCGTTAGTTGTTTCTGTCTTGTTCACGTAAACCCAGTCTTTCAAATGACTCCAGAGGAAATAATCCAGCGGCTTTAAATCACAAGCAGCGTGACCGTTTGTGCTACTAAAGTATCAATTTGCTACTTTGTTACATTTTGATACTTTTAGTGACACTTTTTTAAAATCAGGTAAATTTGCTACCTTTTGTTACGCTTTGACCCTTTTTGCCCCTTTTTAGAAATACCATTACTTGATTTAATTTTTTCGCAACAATATACTTGTGTATTAGTATTATTTCTTATGTCAACTCGGTGGTTTTCACACCGTTTTTAGTGCTTTTTGAAATTTTCGACGCGAAAAATGTTGAAGTTAGTGCTGGGTGCTTTTTTAAACTAATTTTTGGTGCTTTTTATTTCTTGGCGGCGGCACTAAACCCAAAATTCAAAAAGAACTTTCCTTATATAATATATATATTTTTTTTTAAGAAGTCTAACATTTAAAAAACAAGCACTGAAGTTAAATGGAACATTTCAAAATATTCTAGTAAGATTGTACAAAACTGCTGTTATTAATATTGCGTTTGCTGTGAAAGAATGTTTCCACAGCATTGTTTAATAAATATCAAATTTTGAAAGTCTTGATTGTAAAAAAATTAACTACTACTCCCATCGAGTTCAAAATCTAATCAGCAAGTCAAAAAGACTTGCCAATTGCTGATAATTTGACTAATTTCAGGTAATTTGTTTCTTTGTTGACGAAAAAAATTAAATTTTTTAATAATAACTTAAAAAGGTTTCTTCAAATTCATGTAGAATTCTCATAGAATCAAAATGTGTATCGGATGCTTCAAATTTGAAGTTTTAGGGATAAAATGCAAGGTCAACCGATTTCTATATTTTTTATGTACAACATTTTTTTTTATAAAACTAAAAATTGTAATTTAGTGCTTTTTTAAATTACGCGTTTTTTCCTGGTTTCAGTGCTTTTTGAAATTTAAAAGTTGACAACGCTGATGGCAGACTATTTTTTTATATAAACCTATCCGAAAGCTGACATTTTTGTAACAAAGTTTGAGTTGATTAGGAGAAATAAGCAACTGTCTATGATTAAATTTGTTGGAAGTTGATTTGGAAGATTAGAGTCCAACAGAAGATCTTGTCAAGAAATATATAGCCACATTTCCAAAATATTGAGGTTTCAAAAAAATTTTGCACATATTATTTATTTAAAGTACAACAATTTCTGATTATATTATACATACATATCTTTACCTTTATATTCTATATAACTATATAACCCTAACTAAATTTTTTTCAAATCGAGTTTTTTGTATATTTCGATAGAACAATTACGTTCGAAAAAAATGCAGAAATTTCCATTTGAAAAAAAATGAGTTACGGCCTTTCTATATTAAGATAACGATATGTATGTACCACATGCTTATTGTTTCTATTAAGCAACGTCTATATTGATTTCTTTCATGCTTAAGAAAAGCATCAATAGATTTGAACCCGAACATTTTTGAAATAAGCTTAAAAAAACTTCATATGACACACTAAATAATAAACAGTAAAATAAATATGAGTGATACTTTTTCTTCTGACGGAGTTTTCTTTAATTTGGAAAAATTTTCGTCATCCTACGTCAAATAAATATACTTCGGTATTTCTTATACATATAAGATATTCATGAATTGTTAACTAGTTTTTTTTATCTATAAATTGTTAATGTTTTTGTTATGTTATGATTTTCAATAATTGCTCGTATATAAAATATAATCTATGAAAAAATTAACAAAACTAATTCAAAAACGTGTTTTTACTTTGAATTTTTGTTTCTAAAATAGTTGCCCTTCTTTGAAAAAAATTCCCTTTTTTGTGCCACTTTTATTTCTTAAATCCCCTTTTTGTGCTACTTTTCGAAATTTCTCAACGGTCACACTGATCACAAGAACAAGGTGGTCAATTGACATTGCCAAATCGAGAAATTACCTGACCGGGAAATTTCTCAGGTAATAACTAGAGATGTACACGTGATTGTTTTCTGACTCACGACACGCACGCTCACGCAGAAAAATATTTTACGCACTTTCACGCACGAATAATTTTGAAAATTTTCACGATCACGCACGCTCACGAATAAAATATTTTTAATCACGCACGAGTGGTTTACAAATTATCACGATCACGCACGCTCACGAAAAAGTATATGTATTATATAATTTGCATGTTTTTTTGGGTTGAAAAACAGGTTATTACATATATATATATATATATATATATATATATATATATACATATCTATGTATATATGTGTGCTCGTGTTTTTGTAAAATTTACAGTGTAAATTGAAATAAAGCAAAGTTAATTTAATATCTATATTTATGATTTGAACAGGCTAAAGTTCGTATCGCTTTTCAAGCCAAATTACATGTGATAATTATTAATGAACAAATAACACCAAAGTTAGTTGTAAATATTCTGACAACACATAGTTGAACGGAACAGCTAGCCGTTTTCGAAGGGCCACTAAACTTTCATCATCAGCGTTCTTCTGTGTTTGGACCATAAAGCAGAAATCTTTCGTATATAAAGCAGAAATCTATATCAACTGACACCACATGATGAAGGTTTAGTGGCCTTCGAAAACTGCTAGCTGTTCCGTTCAACTATGTGTTTTCAGAATATTTACAACTGACTTTGGTGTTATTTGTTCATTAATAATTATCACAATTAAATTAACTTAATTTAAATAGTTTTAAATATTCGTATTCGCGGATATCATTTTAAATATTCGAATTCGAATTCTCGTATATCAAAAATTGACATTCCGCACATGTGTGTATATATATATTCATATATATATGCTTAAGCATATTAAATGAGAAAACATACAAATTACTAAAATTTTTCTGTTACGTAACATTTTCAAAGACACCCCCACCATAAGAAACCATAACAAAACTCGAACCCCACCCCTCCCCCCTACAGTGTTACGTAATATATGGCCGGCCCCTGAAGAAAAAACATTTTCTGCGGTACAAGTCGTGAGTAGTATTGTTAACAAAAGTACTGTTGAATCAGTAGTGTTTCTCAATTGATACTTAATACAGGATATCTAAGAAACATACATACATACTTACAAACCCATCAAACAAAATGTGCCGAATTCGTAAAGAATTCGTAACGATTGGTCGACAAAATCTTCCGATTTCGGCACAGAAATATTAGCGATATCGTAACAATTTTTTTTATGAAATGGTTGATACGACTTCGTTACGATAAGTCGGTACGAATTTGTAACGACATATAGGTACGATTTCTTTTTGCTTTTATAGCAGAGTACCGCTTCACCGTTATGTTGCTGCTATTGTCGAAATAGTTTGCACATACTCACGTTTTTTAATATTTGTTACAATCCTTTTTTTATCAACATATACATATTTATTTAAAATAAAGTTTCACAGACTTTTATTTATGTACTCAAAACTCAAAGTTTTAATGTTTAAAAAAAATTGTTCAGAGAAACTACCGAAATGTCTTAACGAATTCGGTACGACAAGTCTGACTTCAGAAAAAGTCGAAACATTTTATTTGGTGGTATTCATTATGTTTGTAAGCTCATACTACCATACATATTACTATACATATATGCATTTATTATTATAAAATAATTTATTTCAAATGATTGAATACAGTTACATATGTGCCTATGTAAGAATGTTATCTCGTGAGAGCGTGAGAATTCGTGCGTGATTATTAAAAAAAGCTCACGCACGATCACGCACGAGTAAATTTTTTTCAGTCACGCTCACGCACTAACGCGTGATTAGTTATAATATTTGATCACGAATCACGTTAATCACGCGTGACACGATAAAATCACGTCATTTGCACATCTCTAATAATAACCAAACCAAAGCTCACTGATTTCAACATTATTAGCCAATTGTGGCCACAAAAATCGGTTATCATGGTTTGATAGCGCAGAGAATTCACGCTGATGGTATTTTCTTGCTCATTTTCGAAAAAAAAAAATTAAGGGCGATGGGCATCATCCTGACCCGCAATCCGCACCATACGGTAAATTTCTTTGGATGCAAAGGTTTTTCGAGAACTGTTTGTGGATTTTGTGAGTCCCAAATGCGACATTTTTTATTTTATTTATATAATCGCCTAATTGAAAATGGCCTTCATCACTAAAGATGATTTTGATGAAAAATTTGTTACTTTCGTTCAGTTTTTCGAACAGCCAACTTGTTCAAGAGTGTAACGTTCCATCTTTAAAATTTCCCAAATTTGTACTAAGTAAATGCCAAAGGATGACAGCTCAATTCTTGAAATTTCAACATGTGAAAGCCAATTTACTTCCTAACGCTTTAGCCACACGTTCAATAAATCGCTTTCAATTTCATTACACATATTGTGTGTCAAAATTCCTTGAAATTGATAGTTTTGAAACAAATTGATAGTCAATTTCATTTTTTAAATGCCACCGAAGAAGAAACAACTCAAATTTGTAGCTTCGATCAATGTGTGCTGTGACTAGGGATGCCAATCGGGATCGATTTTTGGAAATCCCGGGATTCGGGATTTTGTAATCCCGATCCCGAAAATTCCGGGATTTTCGGGATCTCCGGATTTTCGGGATCCCGGGATTTTTAGGGATTACGGGATTTTCGAGATTTCGGGATCTAAATATTTTTCGCAAAATAAATAATTTTTTTTAAATAAATATTACTTTAATAACAATTTAATGCATTTTAAAAGGTTTTATGTTCATAATTTATCATTGCACAATTGTCTTTAAAGTGAACAATTTTCTAATACGAGTATGAAATAAAAATCAAAAGAATTTTTCTCATCTATATTTAAGTTGATTAATCACATTTGATGTTAGAGAATTTATAGTGAAAACAATAACTAAATATGAAAACTTGTTTTTGTTCTCAATATAAATGTTTTTCTATTATCTAAACCAAAACGATTATACATATCGCTTGACTTTTAGTACTACCGCTTAAGTTGACTTACGAAAATTCTTAGATTCAAGCATTAAACACATTCACCACAGCAGGCTACACGAACACACGACTTCAAATGCCGCTAGCAGCATTTGTCGCCTCGTAGCCGGCTACTTAATTATTTTGGAGGCGGCAGCAGCATCATCTGCATACAAATAAGTTGCAAAAACAATATTGTTTTGTTAAAAATATATCTACTAACGTTTTTTTTAATTTTTTTTTAATTGATTGATCAACAACAAGTATAACCGTTGTTACATATGTGTGTATAACAAGCATTATCTAATTTTTTATCGATTTCGTTACGACTATGACAACGATAATGAGACTGAACATGTCGAAAAATTAAAAGAAATGTATACACTATTCTAATCAAATTCGATTAATTACGTCTAAAGATCACATTTTTATAGGCACATACATTAAAAGTTTGCCTGAGCACTTGAACCGTATTTTTGCTCTACTGAAAAATTTTAAATTCATACATAAGTTTTTTTCTACAAGTTCAACAGATACATACATATGTATGTATTCATACGTTCGCTAAGAGGAGTATGGTTTATTAGTTTCCTGGCCTTCTACTCTGCAACTCGAATACAATTATAATTGAGTCGAACTCATTCAGTCGGTCGTTTTTGACTAAAACTATTTATCAAATCCATGTAATTTAAATGGGTTTGATCTTAGGATTGTATCAAAAACGACCTAAACGGTCTAAATAAAAAACAAAATAATTTTGAACTAAAAAAAACATACATACACACTCGAGCAGTTTTTTAGATAAAATACTCCGGATTATTCTATAAATATTTCTCGCTTTTACGTCAACCCGACAACAAAAAGTTTTCACTTGCCTTGTATTGTATTCTACTCCAATTGTAAGGAGGTGTCAATAATACTCAATTGTTACCGACAAGTAGATAATTTTTTTAGCGTTGGGGAGTTGACATACAGATAGTTATATACTGCAGTTATGAATAAATTTCCGCAAGAAATGTCTCCCTTTTCCAATTAGATTTTTTTCCTATTATTTGCTACTGTTTGAAATTATTCCCCGGGAAAAATTTCTTGTGGAATTGGAATTATAATTGCCCTCATAATATAGAATAAGACAGAATAAATTTGTTAAACTTATGAATTTTCAAATGTTATTTCCCTTCCAAAGGTAATATGTTTCTTTAGTTTTCAAAATAATTCTAAAATGTACATATGTATATTGCAGCACCTTTGATGGAAATAACAGTAAGAAAGTAGTTTATTTATTTTGTTGTTAATTTATAAGAAATATGTCACGAATAGTCATTAAATTGTTAAAACTGTACTTATAAAATTGTATTGGACTTTTAAATATTATAAAAAATACCCTAAAATCAACGAAAATTTGAATTTATAAAGTTTTTATATAAAAATTGCTAAGAAATCCCGAAAATGAAATCCCGGGATTGAATTTTATAAATCCCGGGATTCGGGATTTGGCAAATCCCGGGATTTCCGGGATCGGGATTTCCCGTTTGTCATCCCTAGCTGTGACCAGCTGTTAAAATTGAAAATTAAATTTCCATATAAATGGAAAGGTGAATTTGAAAACAATCTAGTTTTCAATTCAAAAAGTTTGATTGTGTTAGTTAAAAAAAGTGTGAGTGTATTGCAAATTGAATGGAATGGAAAAGGCAAAATTTTAACGTGTAACCCCCAAGTAAGCTCAAATTTGCCCACCCTTTATTGTTAGGTATTATTTTTTCTTACTTCTTTTGTTGCGAGAAAAAAAATATTTATGAAAAGTTGCAAAAAAAATTTATTGTATCGGAAAAATTGCTAAAAAAAAAATATAGCTAAATTAAAATAAAAGTGGCTAAAGTGGCCCATCCATTATACAATATAATTGCATACGTTGCTGTACATATTATTGTCTTTTTGACCTATACTATGCAATAAATGGCACAATGTTTTCAGAGAAAATATTGCCCAATTTTCACAATTGTCTTGATTGTACAATAAAAAAGAAAAGTCTTTTGATATTTGCCAATATATTGTTCCACCTTCGAATATGACATACACATTGGCGATATTATTGTACAATACGAAAAATTGCACAATTATATTGCAAATGGGTGGAAAGCTTAATAGCTAAATTAACTTTGCTTCTGGCTGAATGGGATGAAAAATGGCTAAATTGGCATCACTGGTACTTACACACATACATACATATACTTACATACACATTTGTATTTACATAACCTTGCACATATGTACATACATTGTACATACACATATACATGTATACATATTTACATATATTTTAATTTTAGTAGTTTTATTTTTTAACAACCTTGAACATGTACATATGTATGATTTTTAGTTCTTGAAACAATAACACCAAATTTTAAATAAAATTAAATATATGTATATACATACATACCAAAAAATTTAAAAGAATATTTAAAAAATGAATGTGAATATGTTTATATTTCAATATTAAGTTGATTGTGTTGAAAAACAAGTTTGTTTTTAAAACATTTCTGTATTCATCGTAAACTGTTTTAAATTTATTCATCAGTTTTACGATTTATAAAAAAGAAAAGAAATAATTTATTTTATTTTTGTATTTTAATTCCGACATTTGTGTTCTTGACATACATACATATACTACATAGGACATTTTAAGTGTAGCATTGCCATCCCTATAATCGACTTTACACGCCTAGTATTATTTTGCGAAATAGTATAAATAATGGCCTTCATTCAGAATTTTTGTATTCTGATGATATTAATCGCGCTTCTCCAATTTCGGTACTTTAATAACAAAAACAAAATTTTCCAAATAACTAATTTCTAACGACTAATTTTGGCAGAAGAGACCAAAGAATGTTAACGTTTGGTTTTTATTTAAAGAAAATTTTATTATAATTCTATTGATAATTTAATTTAATTTTCATTAAATTAAAACTCTACAGCATAAAACACATTCCCCACAGCAAACTACCGACTACAAAATGTCAATGATAAAATACACATGTTAATATGAGAGTGATTATTTTGGTGACAACAAGGCAACAGGCTGCAGGTTGTTGTCCGTACTACATTTGTCATTGTAGTCAAATTAAACTACATAATTTCTATATTTATGATTTGAATAGGTAAAATAATAATTAAATTAACTAAACTACATAATTTCTATTTTTGATGGCTACAAAACATAAACAGTGTTGACAATACAGCAAATATGTAAATCAAATTATTGCCAAGAAATATTTTTTAATGCAAAATAATGTTAATTACAAAAGTAATTATATACATATTTACAAAGCGAAAAAAATAATAATTCGCGAGAAGTTGCAAATTTTTATACAAGCCACAATATTGATTAAAAATCTGTAAGGAATGCAAAAAAAATTTGTTAAAAATCGCGCAAACGGCCAAAATTCTCATAAACTTACGAACAGTGAGATAGTAACAATGTGTAATATTGCCAGTTATTGTGTATGGCGTCGTCGACGTCACATCGAGACGACAGTAAAAATTATCACTTGTTTACTCTTTGTCGACAATAATTTTCTACTATTAACATGCTACATTAATTTACAAAGCCTTAGAGATAAGTAAGATAGTGTCAATAAGAGCCAATTGTTGCCGATAAAGAGTAAAAAAAGGGACAATTTTTACTGCCACCTCGATGTGATGTCGACGACGCCATTCGCAATAAGGGGAATTGTTTAAGAAGCGCTTTTATAGTGAAGTTTCAAAATCGGAAGCAAGCCCTAAAATTTATTAAATATTTGCGAAAACCATTAAAAATATAAAAAGTTTGGAAAAACGTAAAAAAATTGTTATATGTACTGAAGAAATTTCCAAACCTGTAAATAGTAAAATTCGCAAAAAAAAATATAAAGAAATAAATTGATTCGTTTATACATATATTGTTTATATATTTGAATAAACTATTTGAACATTTATTTTAATAAATGTGAAATATTTGAAAGCGGCACCACCGAAATATGCCTACTACTAATACTAGGTGTTACCTTCTTTATGAAAGGGATAGTGATAGAAGACAGGTGGTGAAGGAAGAAATAGAAGAAAGCTTCATTCTTTTACAACTGTGCTTCTTGCACGCTTTTTAATAATGCAGTGTTGCAGCGCCTTATGGTGTCAAATGAGGCGTATTAAATTTTTGACGCTGTGTTTTACTTCGCCGATAATTCTTTTACACAATACCGACGAAGGAGGGCGCTCTGATATTACATTAGGATTAGCATCTGCTGAAGTCGGTATAGTTCAGTGACCAGTGACTATGCCTTCATCACTTGAACTTTCCTACAACAACTGATACAAAAGGATACTAATGGACATCATAAAAATGCGTGATGTTGTTATTTAATGACTGTCTTCTTATGGAGCTGCTGGCGTTTTCAAAATACTTAAGAAGCTGGCTACCAGGCAATATTTGTAGCTAGCGGCACTTGTAGTCGTGTAGCCATGTAGCCTGCTGTGGTGAATGTGTTTAATACTTAACTCTTCATATCGCACACTAAAGCAACCGCCACTCAAAATGATCAATCAAAGTGGGTTTGTTTTTTTTTTCATAAACCAATTCACTGAAGAAATCTCTGGTATATGCAACTCAATTGTAAACGATAAGTTGCAATCTGTAGGGGCCTCATTAGTGATGTAGTGTGCGACTTTTTGTACCTTTCATAATATGCCTGAAAAAATGTCACAACTTTCGAATTAAGAGAGATAGATCATACTTTTAAGTATATGGAAGGATATTTTTGTTAAAAGGACATTTTTTAATCTTTTTGTTTAGGGCAAGTAAAGTAAATATTTTTTGTGAATAATATTTTATCTTAATGTAAAAAAATATTTTAAAAAAAGCATCCTTGAAAAAAATAAAAAATTCAAATTTGTCGCACAGTGTAATTTTTCTTATTTAAGCTTTTTAGTTCAGTCTTTCGAATTCTATTTGTCATTAGAAATGAATATGTTTTTGTAGTTCTATTGACTGTTCAGTACCCATACATATATAAATATTATTTTAAAGTCACTAAAAATATCTAAAAAAAAATAAATCGTTAATGTTAAAATTCAGTTTAATTAAGGTATGTCTATTCGTAAACGTTTAACAACATTTTTATGAAATTCTTTCGAAACTTGTCACAAACTTACATTTATCTAGTAATTTTGGTCTGAACTACATACATACATAGTTATTTTTATATGGCTTACAAGATTTTGTTTTACTTTATATAATGAAAATTAATTAAAAGTTTTCAAGCGAAAATTAAAATTTGAAATGCATTATGGTTTTAAGCATGTTCACATGCATTTTTTTTAGCCGGCTTGTAAGTTTGTACATTTCCATGTGTGTATGTATGTAGGTATGTTTTGAAAATAATTGGCAACTATGAAAGAAGGCTGTTTTTATATTTGTTGAAACTGTAAAATGGTTTTAATCACGCAAAATTAAAAACCTCTTACGAGATAAAAAAAAACAAAACTATGTTATTTATATATGTACGTACATACATAGATACATACATATGTATGTATGTATGTATGTACATACACATGCATACGTTCATATTATGTACTTGCAACACTTTGTTTTGGTTAAATTTATTTTTGTTTGTTATTCAAAGGAAACTGTATACAAAGTAAATTAAAAGCATGCATTGAAATAATTTTATAGAAACAAGAAAAATTTTAAGAATTAATTAAAGATTGCTTGAGTAATTTCAATACGTACTAGGGATGCCAAATGGGAAATGACGAATCTTGGAACTTCTCGGGAATCCCGAATCCCGGGATTTGTAAAATTAATTCTCGAAATTTCTTTTTTCGGTATTTGTTAGCAATTGTATATAAAAAACTATTTATAAATTAAAATTCTCGTTGATTTTATAGTATTTTTTTTTTATAATATTTAAAAGTCCAATACAATTTTATACGTGCAGTTTTAGCAATTTTATGACAATTTCATGACATATTTCTAACAAATTAACAACAAGAGCAAAATAAATTAACTACTTTCTTACGGTTATTTTCATAAAAGGTGCTACAATATACAACTAAGAATTATTTGAAAACAAAAAGAAGCATATGAAGGAAAATAACATTTGGAAAATTCATAAGTTTGACAAATTTATTTCCTCTCAGTCTATATAATGAGGGCAATTATGAATCAAATTGCCCGAGAAATTTTTCCCGGGTAATAATTTCAAACAGTAGCAAATAATCGGGAAAAGAAAAAAATCTAAATGGAAAAGGGAGAAATTTCTTGCGGAAATTTATTCATAATAAAATAGCACTTATCTACTTGTCGGTAACAATTGAATTAAAAAAAAATTATTTATTATACCAAAAAATTTTAGATCCCAAAACCCCGGGAATCCGAAAAATTCCGGGATGCCGAAAATCCCAAGATTTCGTGATCGGGATTTACAAAATCCCGAATCCCGGGATTTCCAAAAATCTATCCCTATTGGCATCAGAGCACACATGTGCTATGAAACTTAGAGGCTTTTTAAGTTTAAAAATTTTAAACGCACTAATAATCCCAAATTAATATTTTACTTATTAAGTAAAATATTTTTTTATTAAAAATACATTGAAATTGATTATTGAGGGGTTTAGCTGGATCCTATGCGCATTTCACTGTTGCTAATGCAGATCATCAGGGAACCTTTACCCAAAGCTTCTTAGAACAACTAGAGTTATTATATTATAAACTTTCATTTGAACAAATGAGAAGCTCAATAACAAATAACAAAGTTGAAACAAGAACTCAATAATCAACATGTTTTTTATTTTCTTACTTTACCATTGCTACATTGGCTGACTTTTTTTCAGCTTTAAATTGTAGTCGTAAGTAAGAGTATGTAAAAGAAAATAAAAGTAAATAACAACAACAGCTATTTAAGAATAGAGTGTTGCCACACAAGTATTTTTTTGACCGGGTGCAGTCAAGTTAATAATTAGTGTTGTAATTTGGGATTATTAGTACGTTTAAAAATTTTAAACTTAAATTGTAACAATTCCCATAAAAAACACTAATTAGAGGCTTTTATTTGCCAAAGCGGAACGCGACGTTCAAAATTTAATTCTAAATTCTAATCATAAAAGTAAAATTTAAAAAAATTACAAAGTAATTACAGATTGTCTTTGGTAAAAAGAAAGATTCTATTAATGCTTATCCCGTACTAAACTCCTATTTTCAAAGAAATATTTTGTAATATATTTTTTTTAATAATATCTGTTGTTTTTTTTTTGCATTATATCAATGCAAAAATCGGTAGATTTGAATGAAATTCGGTAGAAATTTTTTTTTATTCGGAGAAACATAAAAAATAACTATTCAAAGAAACATATAAAATAACAAAATATATGTACTTATATATAAAAGGTAAGTGCAAAGGAGTATCAAACGAAACATGGTCCAAAAGCGCACTTAAAACTTCACATGTGATTGGTGGAAATTCAACTGCTATAAACATTGAAGCGTTTACAATAATAAGTGTCATCCCCAGTTATTTGCCCTTACCCTTTACCCCCCGTTGTCACATGCCAGTAGTTACTTGCAAGTAGTGTATACGTATTACTGACGAAAATCAGGAGAAATATAAAAAACAAAACAATATTTTGAGTGGCTACACAGCACAGTGCAAGTTAAAATGTCGTCAACAAGTAAAGTTCTAGATAACAGCTTTGCTTCAACTTTTAGTGCAGTGTTGCCAAGAAGTCAATATTGAACTTTAATTGCATTGTTAATATATTTCATTTAATAAAACATAAAATTTATGTTCAAACTTAGCTCTAAAATGAGTCTATGCCATTTCTCAATATCCTTTTTATATAAAAAAAAAATTAGCTATAATACTAACCAAATTAATGAAATAACTCTCTACTCGGCAACACTGTTTTTCGTTTTGTCAGTTTACTTGCGACAAGTGTGAAAATTTACTTGCTTCAAAATTTCATTGCAAGCTGACTCGCAAGTGGCAAAAGTGTGACTGTGTTAGTAAAAAAAGTGTATTGAGTTTTTTTCACTTGCACTTGCATGTGGCAACGGAGGGTTATATAGATATGCTATGCATATATAAAATAATATAAATAAATAACAGGAATCCAGTTTTTGTACATAGGTTTTATAAAGCTACTAAAATAACTTTTATTTGAAAAACATTTGTAACTACAAAGATTATATGTAAGATCCATTTATGAATTTAAACATTTGTGCAAAAATTATTAAATCATTGGGAGGAATAAATATTTCATCCCCAAGGCATAATTCTTTGGCAAATATTAGGTTACTTATATTTTCAATTTTAACCGATTTCTTTGTTTTGTTTTAATAATTTTCATGACAGGAAATGACCGCTCTGCGGCCGCACTGATATGTGGCAAAATAGGCAATTTACACATATATCGACTTAAATTGCTAAATAACAATATTCGGTAGATTTCAGACCTTGTTCGGTAGAATTGGTAGATTGTTAAATTCACAAACATATTCGGTAGAAGTGTGCACACTGATTTATATTGTTTGTAAACACTCAACACGAACACCAGTGCACCCATGGTGCTTCGCTTATTATAATACTTTCAATTTGGGAAATATGTCTACTTATGTACACAGAGAAAAAACTGCCTCATAGAATCAATAAGATTTTCTCTATGAAACGTTTTTAGGAAGAAATCTTATTATTCCCAACTTTTTTTACTCATTTTCCATTATTTTTGGCACCAAAAAAACAATCCATAGAGAAAAACTTCTTGATTCTATTAGGTTTTCTTATAAATTGTAAACTATATGGATTTCTTATTGATTTTATTAGGTTGCCTTATTGATTTTTTTATAAAGGCTTTCTTCTTGATTTTATTAGGCTATCTTATTGATTTTTTCAATAAGGTTTTGTTCTTGATTTTATTAGGTTCCTATATGATTATGTGTAAAGCATCTTATTGATTTTTTTAATAAGGAAATATTTTTGATTTTATGAGGTGTCTTGTTATATCTATATATATCTATAAATACATACAAACAATTTTTTTTTCATGATCTTTTTCGTTTTTGTATAAGCATGTTTGCAAAATTATTTCAATGGTTATTCAGACTGCTTGTTAGCATATTGGTTAGAGTGTTTGTCTATCAGTCAGAAGTTTGCTGGTTCAATACTTGTCTCCTTTCAAAGTATATGGTATAGAATTTAAATGAAAATGTATAAGTAAAAAAGCACAAAGAATAAAGAAAGACATTTTTTTTTATTTTATGAGGTCGCCTCATAAAAACTACAAGATTTCTTCTTGATTTTTTCAAAAAGGTTTTCTCTATGAAATTAATAAGATTTCCTTATCGAAAAAAAACCATAGAGATTTCTTATTAATTTTGTTCTATTTTATGAGGTAATTATTAGGCACTGTTTTCTCTGTGTATAAATATACATATGTATAATGCAGCATTATCTTTCAAACGCTTGGCTTTGTGTTTGGTGGGTAGCTCGCAACCTCAACACATACAAAGTTTACCAAAAATTTGAAAGTGCCCTCCAATGATTTAAACCTAAACCTAAATTTAGACCTAAACTATTTAACTCCGTGGTATATTAATCCCATTTTGTTTTACCAACCACTTTTGAACAGAGTCCCTTTGCGATGTCTTATTAGTCTTGAAATTTGGTTTTTGTTGTTCATAATACGCGCCCTGTGCATAAAATCAATAATTTTGTTTATTTTTAACGATATTTGTTTATATATTTCTATTTATTTACTACTTACATTTCGAGTGAATATTTGTCTACTACTATTTTGTAGTTGCAAACGTGAGAATAAATTATCATTTATAGCTATTCACAATAGTGATTTTGTAGTTGATCGTTGACAAATTATAGTTAATAATCATCCTCTTTTCAACCGCTGACATTTCGTAATACTGATTTATCAACTTTGTTGTAAAAATTTCTCTTATCAACCGCACGTTGCTGTTCATACGAGTAGAGTTGTGTCGTTCTGGAACGAACTAGTTCCATGGAACGATTCCCTAATTGGATCGGTGCGGAACGATTCCTAAAAAGGAACAGTGCGGACTTTTTAAAGGATCTTTTTTATCATTCCTCGTTCTGTAATTGCAAATCGTCTTGACGTGCAATTAATTTGTTTTGGCAAACGTCAAAGACAAACGTTTAAGAACGTGTATTACATTTGTTTCGTTCACTTATTTGTAATGTTTATGATAAATTTTGCTAATTACAAAAGTTTATTGCTTATTGTGGGCTATTATTTTTTTACAAATATTTTATGAAACCAAAGAATTTTTTCTTAGTTTGTAAGAAAATTAAAATAAACCATAAAAAATTTCTGTTGACGTTTTTACGAGCAACAGGCACGTTCTCTCGTTCCTCGTTCATTCACTGTTAAAAGTATAAGCCTTGAACGATGAACGAAAGGAACGACCTAGTTCCTTGAGTCTTTTGGATCGGTCGGAACGATTCCACAAAAGGAACGATTTTGCCCAACTCTACATACGAGTGATAAGCCTAATTCACAACCTTCGAAACGTTGTTTTGCTTGCCCAAATTGACAGCCATTAGTTAGCTAATAGCAGTAGTTTAAATCAATAATATTTGGTACACACCTTTTCGTTTACCATTAGCTTATATATATTATGGCCTATAGTATTGATTAATAGACTACAGTATAGATTAACAGACTACCAAAAATGGTAAAGGGTATACATACATATATAGGTTTGTCATTCCATGTGTAATTTCCACAATATGAATATGCGACCCATAAAGCATATATATTCTGTGTCCTTATGAATAGGGAAGACGAATAAGCGATGTCCGTCTTATGTACGTGAAATCGTTTTCTGAAGCTTCCAAAGAAGCTAGAAGCTGTGTATCTGTGTGTCTGCCCGTGTCCACGTACAGGCCAAAGGGCTGGACCGATTTTCATTTAGTTTTTTCTGTTTGAAAGACGACTTGATCGGGAGGGTTCTTAGCTATGTTTGAAGAAAATCGGTCCAGCCGTTTAGAAGATATAACATCTTTTCTGAAAAAAGTCGGGGATTTTTAAAATGTTTAATTTTTGTTATTAATAAAAAAAAATATTTTACTTAATAGGTAAAATATTAATTTGGGATTATTAGTGCGTTTAAAATTTTTAAAATTTATTTTTTTTTAGTTAAACATATTTCATGTTTTAGGAAGATCTTTACTCAATATTTTTTTATATTTGTTCAATTTTTATATGGATATCTCATTTAAGTTTAAACCGAGGGTCTGTGCCATGTTGCTTATTATGCTCTTAGCACAGTTATGTCTCAAATCGATGGTCTTTCGTTGACAGCTTGTAACGAATTCTTGTTAATTTTTAGTAAATGGAGATAGAAATAAAATTAATCGCTAAAGAACAGTCATAACTATAAAATAAATTAAAGGAAATCTTCCATTAAATTTCCCTGAACACATTCCTTTCTGCTGAACAAAATCGAAAAGATTCTTTAGGAATACGGATGGAATGGGAGGTTTCAATTGAGACACTAAACAGTTTTGTAATATCAAAGATTATTAAATACGAAAAAATATAAAACAAGTTAGTTTACTTGGTATGGAGATACAATACTAAGACTATTTTAGGGTTATTATAGGTATATAGCAGCACGGTTTTGAACATCTCCAGAGCGTATTGTATTGACGTGACGTCGATGTTGATAACTAGAATAAGGGTAAATGTTACTTATTTCTTAAATACAGAGCGTAGAATAAAATATTCAACTATTGCTAATATCGAAAATAAAATATATGAATCAAATCCTTTTGTCGGAAAATACCGAGAGTTCACTATGGTAGCTTTGATTTTCCAGACAAAAGGTTCGAAATTGTTTAATCGTCTTGCAAAACACTCTCAGTAAAAAAAATTTCTCCAGACTAAAAATTTTGTTCCGAAGCAATGTGTGAATTCACCTTTAATAGAGAAATCAATTCTTAGGCGTTTGTCAAACCGTAGAAAAGTACTATGGTAAAAAAATGTTTGCCTGTGGGGAAAAAAATTAATTTTTCCACTGTGCCAAATTATATCTTTTTTGACAATGCAAAATTTTGACAAATTCGCTTTAGCATAGAAAGAAGCTGATGAAAAAATTGCTGCGGTTTTGAAGCAAAACCTTTGACTACAAGCCGCCGGCTACCAACAAATTTTTAAAAGGACATTTTTATATAAAACAATATTCTTGTAGCAAAAAATTATATAATGTTGTATATATTATGCAACATTTTTCGCAAATTAAAATAAATAATGCATTTTTCACATTCTAATTACATTTATTGGGCGACGGCTCGAAGCGACGGCGGTGGTTTTAAATTTTATGATACCATGCTTCTTATTTGCTGCTTGTCAAAAATGTATCTGTTGTGTCAAAAATTCTACTAGCCCCAGGGCTAGTGAAATTTTATTCGCCTCAGAAGTGTCAAAAATTTACTTACACTAGTACTTTGCTGCCGTTTGGCACAGGCCCTTAGATACAGATACAGGTTGTAATATTCTCTCTAATAACGTATTAGCCCAATTCACAATCTTGTGCAAATGGTCTTGCATCGTTGCATGTGCAACATACTCACCACTTAACAATTCTTAGTGGTGAGTATCAATATACTATACCATTTTACACATGCAACGATGCAAGACCATTTGCACAAGATTGTGAATTGGGCTATTGTTTTCTTTTACTTTGTATATATTTCATTTCAAGCTAATTTATTTATCTTGGGAGTTATTTCATTTTTCTTGGGACTCATTTCATTGGGACTTATTTAATTTTTTGGGAAGGATTTATATATTTTTGGGACAAATTTCATTGGGAGTTACATATTTCATTTTAAGAATTAGAAGTTATTCAATTTTTTCAGATTGAGACTTATTTCAGTTTGGTTGGAAGTTATTTTTATTGGGACCTATTTCATTAGGGACTTAATTTAATTCATGATACCGTAGAAGAAGCCACTTGCTTCCAACAAATTTCTTTTTAATTTTTGCAATTTCAATCATACTCGTATGAATTACGGAATTTTGTTTTAAAAATTTGTAAAAACATTGTATTCGTATACATACATAAATATGTACATACATATGTATGTATAAATTTTATGGAAATATTTTTAACTTTTTATATACGCACATATATGTATTAACGCTTAATAAATATTTACATTATTATTAAAAAGATTTTATCTTTGAGAAAATGACAACTGCTTTGTTAACTTAACATAAATACGTTCTGCATACCTTCGTTCATACTCAATCGTTTTACTTTAAAGCACAAAAATATGTGTTATCAGCAAAAAAGAAAACAAACACATGGTTAACTTGCTTTACTGAATGGTAAGTACGTACGTACGTACATATGTATATGTGTGTGTACTTGTACTTACCCTGCAGTAAGACTGGGGCCAAGTGTCTCTATGACATAGAGTCTATGTCAATGATGTCAGATGGCACAATCAGGGTGACCGATGACATTTTTTAAAAAGTGGCACCAAATAGGGGATTTATCAAAGAAAAGGGGCAAAATTAAAAAAAAATACGAGAAAACTGCACTAAACTTGTTATTTTTTATGTATTTTCATATAATTCACCCTAAATAAAGCGGGTCAAAAAGTGGCAAGGCAGTCGAAAAAGGGGAAAAGCAGTCGCAAAAGTGGCAAATTGCCACTTTAGTCGGTCAAACGGTCACGCTGGGCACAATTATGCAAACTAAAATCACACACATTCTTATTCTCTTCCATTTAGTCGTCAATGAAACAGCGACGATAACACATGCGCAGCGGGTGTATTAAATTCTTTATAGATACAGTGAAAGAAAAAAAGTGGTATGCGAAAAATATTCTATGGTCAGTAATGATTTTTGCGACATGTTACAAAACTTTTAAGGAAAGAAATGAATATATATTAAAAAGACATTTTGGTTTTTTTTTGGAGCAGCTTCACTAAATTGCATTTAATATCAAAACTTAAAAGACCAATAACTCGGAAAATATTGGTCGCAGCCAATTTTTTTGTTTAATTTTTTCTTCTTATTTTTCAAGTTTCTATCAGATAAGCTACATATTTAAAAATTTATTTTTGGAATTTCTTCACAGTTTCCTATGAAAAGCTTACAGCGCCGTAACTCGGAAAATGTGGGTCGCCCGCAACTTTTTTATTTAATTTTTATTCCTTATTTTTTAATTTTCTACCATATAGACTCCTTTTTATATATTTTGAGCTGCTTCACTAAACTGCATTTGTTGCAAATATTTATTTTTTCGATGTACTTCAGAGACGAATGAGACAGCTTTTCTCACACATACAACTATAGTTTTATTTTTGACACCACTGCTCTATGTAAACACTTAAACTCTAGTAGTAGTTACATTGTCTACAATTTCTCTTTTATTCGTCAGTATAAAATAAAGAGAGAAAACAGATGTGGTGTATTTCTG
Source organism: Tachina grossa (assembly GCA_949987645.1). Lineage (NCBI taxonomy): Eukaryota > Metazoa > Arthropoda > Insecta > Diptera > Tachinidae > Tachina > Tachina grossa. The sequence goes on along the minus strand of OX465278.1, from coordinate 60,588,082 downwards.
GTGAATTTTGAAACAACTTGTCAATATAATGGGTGTTTTTTATTGAGGTATAGAACTTTAAGTTGACATCACTTTTTTAACTGGCGGCCATTTTGTCAGCTGTTAAGTGATTAATATTTAGTTTGGTTTGCCATTTCATCATGAACAGGTTGACAAAAGAACAACGCTTGCAAATCGTGCAAATTTATTTCGAAAATAATGGTTCAGTTCGCGAAGTTTACCGCAAGCTCCGTCCATTTTATGGTCGACATAATCGTCCATCAGAGCAATTAATTCGGTTAACCATGGATCGTTTTCGCACTACGTTTACTCTATGTGATAATACGCATCCGCAGAGACGTCGAACAGTGCGCACCGAAGAAACAATTGCCGCTGTAGAGCAAAGTGTTGAAGAGGACCCGAATGAATCGATTCGCCACCGTGCACAGCAATTGGAGCTTTGTCCATCAACTTTATGGAAGATTTTGCGCAAAGATCTTGGCTTGCGACCTTACAAGATCCAGCTTGTGCAAGAATTAAAGCCGCGAGACCATGCAATGCGTCGTGATTTTGGTGTATGGGCCGAAAATAAGATTGATCTCGATGCTGATTTTTATCGCAAAATTTTGTTCAGTGATGAGGCTCATTTTTGGTTGAATGGCTACGTCAACAAGCAAAATTGCCGCATTTGGAGTGAAGAGAATCCACATGAGACCCTTGAGACGCCATTACATCCACAAAAACTGACTGTTTGGTGTGCTCTATGGGCTGGTGGAGTCATTGGGCCATACTTCTTCCGAAATAATGCTGGAGAGTCAGTTACCGTTAATGGAGACCGGTATAGAGCCATGATAACCGACTATTTTGTTCCCGAATTGGATGGCATGAATGTGGATGAGTTGTGGTTTCAACAAGACGGCGCTACATGCCACACAGCGCACGTCACAATCGATTTATTGAAGGAAATATTCGATGAGCGCATAATTTCGCGGAATGGACCTGTCAATTGGCCACCAAGATCGTGTGATTTGACACCATTGGATTATTTTCTTTGGGGATATGTGAAGTCGCTCGTCTACGCCAACAAACCAGAAACGTTAGGGGACTTGGACGCCAACATTCGTGGCGTTATTGCCAACATACGGCCCCATATGCTCGAAAAAGTGGTTGAAAATTGGACCTGTAGAATTGGCTTTATTCGAGCCAGCCGCGGCGGCCACATGCCCCGAAATCATATTTAAACATTAATGGCATAAAATTATCCTTCCAATAAAGACATTGATGGACATTAAAATGATTTTCTTGTGTTTTATTTCAATTCGAAGTTCTATACCTCTAAAAAAACACCCGTTACATAAATTAAGGTATAGAAATGTACCAGTAAATTTCTGGTTGGTATGTCTCCATGTTCCCATAAGAATTATGAATTCACTATTTAGTCAATTGTTTTAGTGTTACTAGTAGATTTTCAATGACAAGCACATGCTAAAAGTCTATAGCATAAAGTATTGTATGGGGAATAATTGTAGAGTAGTACTGGTGACAAAGTCAAAAGCGACTCAGTACATTTTCACCATCGACATTTCCTTCAGGGTAAGTATTGCACCTTTTGTAGGGGATAAAGACAAGGGGGTAATGCGCATTCCACTGTATAGCAGTGATGAGATTTAAACATTTTGTATTTAGTACCGGGTTTGGTTCGAAAACTTCGGATTAATACTATTTATTGAAAAGTGCCAAAAAAAAAAAGAAGGGACACAGTGCCATGATGCGCGGCAACATGCAATAATGCCTAAAATACAATAATTGTGACACATTTCCCATCAGAGCTCCATAGTATTTGGGCAAATCATTTTAAACGACAAACAGCGTTTAACACCACAAATCGAAAGAAAATGAGAGCGCGCAATAACGTAGGCATTTCAATACAAATTTGTGCCCCACTAATATTTTTGTGAGTCATTTGTACGCACTTAAATATCAAAATTAAGCAATTGTATTTTTATTGTCGACTGAGACAAAATAACAAATTAATTTTAACTAACTAAAATAGTTATCTTAGTTTGGATTTGGCCTTGGGTCGGCTTTAAACCGACTTTGTGATTTCTCCTTTACGGATGTTCGACAACGGCTTCGATGAGTTGTACTTTTTTTAATGAGTTGATGAGTTCTTTTAAAAATGTTTAAAAAATCTTTGAAGGTTTTAGAAATTACATCGGTGCGGAAGGTTTTGATTCCAAATTGAGCTAAGATATCGGCTTTTTTAATAAAATAAAAGTTATATACCTAATGTATATATATATATATATATGTGCATATAAGAGACAATTATTGCGCCCGTCCAAAGACCGGCTAGATAAATGCCTTTTTTTTTTGTTTGTTGGCATTTTTGAAAGACCTAAAGACAATTGACAATGAGTAATGGGCCTAATTACGAGTGTCGTATATAAACTACGACGATTTTATACTAGATTAGAAGGAAAAAATATTGCAGTGTTCTATAAACTAGTAAGAAATCGTCGTAGTCGAAGTCGAAATGCGATAATCGTAATAAGGCCGAATGATCCATTAAAATGATCGATGGGTAATTTTTTCGAGGACATGCGCCTTTTTTTTGGTATTTGTTCATTATTAGGGAAAGGATTTTCATGCATTTAAAATCTCGTTTTATGTACATAAAATATGCAATAAAAATATAAAAATATGTGCTTAAAACTAATAAAATATGCATTTATCAACTTTTTTTCAACATTCAGCAGCATTAAAAACTTAAAAAAATCAGCTTCATTGCTTTCTTAACAAACATTTTGTCATTAAAAACTTAAAAAACATAAAAAGCTTAGCTTCAATGCTTTCTTAACAAATATTTTGTTAAATCATGTGGAAAACAAAATAAAGTTAAGTCGAACTTTTATTTGGTACGTTCATGAATGAATAATTTCTTTGAAAATTTTTTCTGAAAAAACTTTTTTGTAATAAAAATGAATGTTTTACGTCAGCAGAATTTATTTAAATGCTGCTATTTCGTTTGTGGAATATTCAGTTTCTAAGTTTTCGTTGTTAGAACTATTTATGCAATTTGTTGCATATTTTTTATTTTTGTTGCTTTTATTTTATTTTTAATCTATTCAATTATTCTGCATTTCAAAGCACAATTATTTTACCGAATTTTCAATTAATTCAACTGGAGCAGTTGCAGTAACGAAAGCCTCTATCTAATTGGGCTATAGTGTGAACAAGAAAGCAATACTATGTGTGCAAAAATATGAATTTATAAGGTTTTTTTACTTTAAAATATCTTTAACTTTATTAATAGAAATATAGTATTCGACAGCCTTCTGGCGCGTTCCCTATCTAGTTACTATAGAATGTATCCGTATCGTATCACTGGATATTTTTCACTAAAGGCTGCAGCACGCAAATGCGCTTTCAAAATCACTTGATATCCACATGGAGTTGATACGGAACGAGTAGAAAGCGCTGAAAAAAAGTACACAAACATTTTTGGGCTTAAAAGGGCTTTTATCCCATGCTCTAGTAGCATTGGTATGTATTCTTGACTTAAGCCAAGGTATTGAACTTTTCATATGAGTTCAAGAGGAGTCCTACGGTGTTTTTGAATATCGAATAATATCACAAAAAATACGATTGTAATTTTTTCATGTTTTCCTCTTTTTTTGTTCTTACACAGTCGTAAAAACTGCAGCTTTTAAATACTTTGCAACTAATCAAAAACCAAAATTTAATTTATAGCATGAAAAAACTAAAAAAATGTATTAAAAATATACATTTATAATTAAATATGCAAATATATGCATTTATTATAAAATATGCAAAAATATGCACTAACAAATCGATGCCATTTTGTTGCAACTTTTTTGATTCGCAAAGATAATTTATTTACGCTGATCTACGACCAACGACAGAAAACATGTATTTACATGAAAATCCTTTCCCTATTCATTTTGAGCAAAAACCCTCAAGTAATTATGCTTCGTTCGGTTTAGATACAAACTTATGATCAAACCCATGTAATTTACATAAATGGGTTTGATCACAGATTTGTGTCTAAAACGACCGTCTGAACGAGTTGAGCATAGCTCTACTTAATTTTCTTAAGTGTGTTTGCTTTAATTCATTTCTGACTGTCATTTGTTGGAAGTTTAATTAGAACAGAACATTTGACGATGAATGAGTGAAATTGTTGATATGGAAATATAGAATTTTGTGACATTGCAATAGTGTGTACGGCGACGTTTGTCATTTCCAATATTTTTCGTTGTGTGGCATTGCTTTCCATATAAAAACATAATAGCCCAATTCACAATCTTGTGCAAATGGTCTTGCATCGTTGCATGTGCAAAATGGTATAGCATATTGATATTCACCACTTAACAATTCTTAGTGGTGAGTATCAATATACTGTACTACTTTGTACATGCAACGATGCAAGACCATTTGCACAAGATTGTGAATTGGGCTAATGTGAATGGCGTTGCACACATTTTGAAAATAACATAAAATAATTACAACACGAGAAATGCCAGTTGTGTACTCAGCATTACATTATGAATAGTGTTGTCATTCGAACAAAAATTATTCGAATATTCGAACAACTTTTTATCATATTTGTTCGAACGAACAAAAATTTTCAATTTAGAATAAAAAATTATTCGAATAATTTTTGTCGAATATTCGAACAATTTCCTTAACTACTTGTATAAAAAGATTTTTTGGGTTATCTACGGTTTTTAAATGATTTTTTCCAAAAAATTAATAACATATTAAAAATGTTTGTAAATGTGTGTAAATACCTATACTTTTTAACTAATTTCGTTTCAGTTTTTAACTCCCGACAAAGAAGGGGTGTTATAAGTTTGTATGTAGTTTGTGTCTGTGTATCTACATATTTGTATGTACGAGTCGACGTACAGACCAAACAGTTGGACCGATTTTGATTTAGTTTTCCTGTTTGAGGGTGGCATTGGTTGAAGAAGTTAGCACGTTGACTACAAAACCGAAGGTTTTACATAGCGTCTATACCTGATATTAAATCTGATATAATATGAGAGAGAACGTCGGCAGAATGAGAAGAAAAATATATTTATATTAATATTAATATCTATGTAGGGGAAAACGTGCACTTGTAAATATCATAATATTTCATAATTATCAGGCAGCAGTGCGGTGAGCATCTTTGTTTATTTGAATAGTAATGTGTATTTCATAAAAATTTAGCGATTTCCTTAATATATCGTGTATAATTAAAGCATTTCATCACTTTTTTATCAATAAATATTCATTTTCATTTAAATTCACAAAATTCTCTTCTCGTATCTATGTATGTGTGCGTTTTTTGACACTTGATATCATAATATTGTTTTCTAAATATATATTACGAAAACAATATTAAAATATCTGATATAATATTAATATAATACTAATATTGCAGTCCACACGTAATATAATTCGCTCTGCTATGAAATTTGACGTTTGATGATAGAAATATATTTGATATTATATCAGGTATAGACGCTATGTTATGATCGAGCACGCTATCTGACAGTCATTAAAAAACAACACCACGCATTTTTCTGATGTGCATTACTGTCCCTTTCTATCAGTTGTTGTAGAAAAGTTCAAGTGATGAAGGCATAGTCACTGGTCACTGAACTATACCGAATTCAAGGGATACTAATCCTAATGTAACACCAGAGCACCCTCCTTCGTTGTGTAGCAGAATCATCGGCGAAGTAAAATAACTACTAAACTGCTACTAAACACAGCTTCAAACAAATTAATACGACTCACTAACGCCAGAGGCGCTGCAACACTACATTATTAAATAAAAACGTGCAAAAAGCAGATCTGTAAAAAATTAAGCATTCTTCTATCTATTCCTTCACCACCTATCTTTTCTGTTACTATCCCTTTCCTTATAATAGTGGTAGGCAATCATTGCCTGATTGTTACTTCTCTTTAAAAATAAGAGAGTGTTCTTAGCTATTATTAAAGAAAATCTGTCCAGCCGTTTAGAATATATCACATTTTTTAGATATATTCTGTTGATCTGCATGTCTTTGACGCCTTAGCTCCCCAACGTCTTGACCGATTTTAATTTTGCTTGGTTTTCGTTTGAATGGTGACATGATCGTACATCTTCTAATTTATACTTGAAGAAAACCGGTCTAGTCGATTGGAATTTATCATAATTTTTTTATTTTATCTTTTATTTTTTGCTATTCTGTTACTTCAATAGTATAAGTGGAACATAGAATTGTTATCTATGCCACAGCGTCAACTGCGGCAAAGGTTCTTAAAATTTTAAAGTTTTGTTATTAATATTCCTAAATTTGTTATTGAAATTATTTGTTTTTCTTGTGTAATGAAATATTTTTCATTTCTTAATAAAAAATTAATCTAATACACGTACGTGTCGTTTTTTGCAAACTTTTTTAAGATTATTCGAATATATTTTTTATTCTTTGTTCGTTCGAATATTCGAACAAAAGTTCAAAATTATTCGTCTGTTCGAACAAGAAAAAAAATTATGAAATTTCATTCGAACAAACATAAAAGACGAATAATTAACAACACTAATTATAAACCTAAGACCAGGCGAACGAGAAGTAGAAAATTATTAGGACGCTTATTCGAATGAAAGTGAGCGACTTGCGAAGTTCTGGGACAGACTGCAAGTTTTATTACATGAATTTTTTTATATTTGTATGTTAAGCGCTTCAGATAAATTTTTAGTTGCATGAAAGTCCGAGCACTGGTTATGCTTATATTTTAATCGTAAGCGATAAAAATTAAAGTTTTCAGGAGAAGTTTTTTTTTACAAGATTCAAATTGATTGATTGCTGTTTGTGTAAAGACAGAGAGAGAGAGAGAGAGAGAGAAAATTGTTAGTTCGTCGTTCGTCGGCGCAAAGTTCGTCACGCACAACGAATTTCGTTTGAAGGTTGTGATGTATGTTTTACAGCCTGTATTTTAACAGTTATCAACAATTTTGGCATTTGATAATTCTAGACTATGGCAGGCCCTTACAGTTTTAATTGCAATAAAAAGTTTATTTTTTACTACATGTCACTTGCGATTAATACCTGATTTACATTAAGCATTTTTTTCATGAAAATTTTTTATTTGTCAATAGGAAGCCTGGAGGGGCAACTCGTATCAAAAAAGTTGTCAAAAATGCATCAGAGATTCATTATACGCCCTTTATAGTGCTGCAATTAGCAAATAGAAAAAGTTGCGTGCAACAAAATTCATGAAATTTCGTGAAAAAATGCTTAATGTAAATCAGGTATAAATCAAAAATAGGGTTCGATATGTATGTACAGTTGCGAACATTGTAGTAGCAGTATCACTACATTTTAAAAACAATTTCTGAGAACAAAATTTCTGGTTGGTAAAAATTAAAGTTAAGTGTAAAAGTAAGTAAGTATGTCGCGTTCTCTCCAGGCCAGGTTCTACATTCCACTACAATATGACAATGAAAACGTTTTTAATTCCGAAAAGTCGGTATCACTGTGTTCTAGAAAAGTAATGAAACTTTTTTCCACGACGATTTCATTCCCAGTTTATTTCAAATAAATATTTCAAGCAACATATGTAGGAAAAACAGATCTTATGCTATAAACACAATTGGAACTAACGGCGAACTTCGCATAGTTCGACGAACTTGCTTTAAAGAATTCGTTGCGAAAATTCGTCTTTTAAAGCACAATTAAATTTGACTACCCAATATTTGCATATATATTCACACAAAAAAAAAATGATTATGAACTTGCAATAAAAATAAATGCAAAAATCTATATCAAGTCTTGAACTTGATTAAAAGTCGTATAAATCACACATCGCGAAAATGTTGAAAATTCGCAATATTCGAAACAAACAATAAACTTAAATTGATTAAACTCGCTAAAACTGCAAGGTTAACTCGGGAGAAAGCGCAAAACATTATTATAATTCGCCAAAGCTTGCAAAAATTTAAATTTTAAGTCCCTAAATATAAATAAGTAAAGAAAATTAAAATAGATAAAGAAAGCCAAAAACGTTGCAAAACTTACATCTTTCGCAAAAATAACAGAAATTTGAGAAAAATTTCAAAATTTTAAACAAGCCATAATCTATCTTCTATATAATTAATAGGCAAACATGTTCTCTGTAATCCTTTTTACGCTGGTACCACTGCACCGATTTTAAAAAGATTTATATGGTTTTAAAGGATTTTTTATACAGATGTGCAGAATCTATATTTTATTGAAATCGGTTTAGTATTTTGGGAGCTATAAGCGTTTAAAATTGCTACTACTACATGCAAACATATTACACACGCATTTATTAGCTTACAAGTAAAAAAGAAACAAAACATGAGTGTGTGTGTGTGTGTGTGGGTTTGTAGTATTTCTCTTGATCTAACAATTTTTTTCTCTTATTTGTTGTTGTATGAAAGCCATAATACTTAAAGGAAGAGAGTTGAGTAAATTGAATTAACTTGGTTAAAGGGATTTTGTTTATGTTTTTTTTTAATTTCATGTATTATTTAATTATGCTTGCATATGTTTGTAAGTTTGTGTGTGGCTGTGTTTTAATGAATTTTTTATGAAGTTTAGAATCTAAACTTTAGATACATTTTCTTTGAATCTTAAATTATTTACATTTTGATTCTAGAATACGGACGAGTGTGTCGTCCGTTTGGTATATCTAGTTTTTATTAAAAATCGCTAAAACTTTAAGGAACGCTAAAAATTTGGTAAACAAAATCGCGAAAATTCGCAGAAACTTAATAACAGTGGTATGTATAATAGCAAAATCTAATATTGTTTAAAATTCGCGAAAACTCATAGGAATACTTGAAAAACTCGCTTTCATTGCGAACAATGCCAAAATTCGCGAAAAGTTGCAAAATCGGAAACAAGCCATGAAATTCATTGGAAGTCGCCAAAGCTGTTAAAAATAAAATAAACTCGCAAAAAATGCGAAAAATCGCAAGTTCGTGAAAAATTGCAAGTTCGCTAAAAATTTCTAAACGCATTGAAGAAATCACTTACAGAACCCTTTAGATAATCGCGGATTTTTTCCACATATTTTAACAACGCCACCTCTTACTCCGGATTTTTGTTCTTACTCCTTTAAAACACAAATAAAATAAACCATACAAAATAATTTATATAAAAATGTTATTTATTTGCTTACATTTTCGTATTTTTGCAATAAATTGTAACAAATATTTAATTTTTACTAAAAAGTATTTTCTTTCACAATGTTGTTTGCTGCCGAATGCAAATTACTTTTTTTTTGTAGTGAAATTGGATTACAGAACACTTCTATTTCATTTGAAACAAACTGAAAATGAAATTTTACTTTTTAAATCACTTTTACGAAACTGAGAACACAAACCAAGAGAAAATTTCACTTTCATTTCATTTTACGAATGTAGAACCTAGGCGATATTTTAAATTTAGATTTAATATTTATTGCCTAGTACTTAGTCGCAAATCCTTTATTTTTTACAAGTGCAACAGAGTGGCATGCCATTGAGTTGACTAAATCTTGACATCGGGTCACAGGGATCTTCTTCCAGGCTTTTTCAACAACTTCCCAAAGCTGCTAGATGGTTTCAAGTCGTGTACGGCTTTTTTGAAATCACTCCAAATATGCTCTATTGGATTAAGTTCAGAAAATTACGAGGGCCACTGCATAGCCTAAATGTTTTTGACGCGAAACCACTCCCTTTCTTTTAGACTAATATGCTTTGGGTCGTTCTCCTGCTGGAAGATCCATTTCAGCAGCATTTTTTCACCACTTTGTGGTAACATTACATTCTTCAGAATGCTAGCATACGCGTGTTGACCCACAACGTCAGTTAAACGTAATTTTTATGTATGCGGCCCTAAACCATAGTATGAAAAACAACAAAATATCGTAATTTTTGATCCACCGTACTTAAGAGTTTTCACAGCGTACAGTGGTGGACGCCACAGCCAGAATTCCATACAGAACAATTATAGGCTTATCAGTCCACAAAATATTTCTATCGAACTCCAAACGGTTATCCTTATTTGTTTTTTAAGCAGTGGGGTGTTCTTGGATACCGCGCAAACAATTTTGCATCTATGTAGAAGTCGTCTTCTGACCGTTATATCGTTAAGTTTTAAATTTAGTTTGGTTTTTATTTACCTGGCTGATTTAAAAGTATTACACTTGGCTGGCCTTGAATGAACTTCTTCTTTTACACCTCTACTTTCTGCTTTATTTTTATATTTTATTGCATTTGATATTATTTTTTTAGAGCATGAGAAAAGCCTTTGAATATTTTAATAAGATATTCCTTCTTCCCAATAAGCAATTTTGCTTGAAATCAAGTGTAAAACAAGTGTTATTCAAGCCACACAATCAATTGTCAAGGGTTGAATTATGCTTGATTCACACTTTAATTCAATAGCATTCTCCAGTGAAAAGGGAACTTGAACTCAATGCGAACAATTCAGTTGTAGTACAGTTTAATTCAAGTCTTGAATTATACTGTAATTAAACCTTGTATTACAATTCAATTCAAGTGTATTTGAAGCTGCAAAAACAAGGCTTTTAAAATGGAAAGCAAAATGCAATTCCTTTGTTTTCTAATAATTATTTTCTGCACATCGCTATTGTTTTCACGTTTTACTCACCTTTGTTTTCCAAATTCACTTTTATTTATTTATTTTTGATATATTCACCACAATTTCAGTTTTAATAATAAATAAATTACGTATTTCACAAGGTTCAAGCATATATGTATGTATGTTGTTTGATTTTTTATTTAAAAATATTTTCAAACTTGAAAATTACTTGAAAAAAATTCTTGAATTCAACTTTGTTTCCAGTTCAATTTCAAGTGCTTGAATTTTAATTTTTTGAGTGCTTATTGGGTTTACTTAATTATTAAATTAATTTTTATTGCTTAATAGTGCAATGTTTAGTATAGCCCACTAAAGCCAAAAATTATCGGCACTGAAATTTCAATGTTAACAAAAAATACGCTTAAAAATAATTTACTGTTATTTTCAGGTATACCAATCAGATTTCTATGACGTATACAATTTTATTTAAATTTTTTTAAGAATGATGTACAAAGTTTCAAAAAATATATAAAAGTTGTACTCCTATTTTTCTGTTAGTAACTGTAGATACATTTTTTATACACATGTGCACATACTTACATACGTACTATACCTACGGTGACCATATTTTTCAACAAAAAATGAAGCACATTTAGAAATGTAATAAAAATTAAGACAAAACAAAATTTTATGGTTAATAACATCGGCTCCATGGTACATAAAAAAACTCGAGTTACATCCTAATCCGCTTGCTCGTAATATTTTGAGCTTTAGGATAAATCCGCTTAAAAAAAAGGGATAAAGGGACTCTAATACTCAACACTCCAGATGAAAGTGCTTGAAAATACTTTTTTTTTTCATGACTACAACTTTGTGTAGCTACACAAATATCGGTAAAAAAATAAATAAAATTGTAAATTAATTACAAAAGACGTAAAGCTTGAATAAAATTTATATACAATATATACGCCTAGGTTCTACATTCGTAAAATGAAATGAAAGTGAAATTTTTTCTTGGTTTGTGTTCTTAATTTCGTAAAAGCGATTTAAAAAGTAAAATTTCATTTTCAGTTTATTTCAAACGAAATTGAAGTGTTCTGGAATCCAATTTCACTACAAAAAAAGTAATTTGAATTCGGCAGCAAACAACATTGTGAAAGAAAATACTTTTTGGTAAAAATAAACGGCCAGGTTCTGAAAACCATTTCGTTTTGAAACCGACAAATTTCAGGAAAAAACTCAACAAAAAAGCTCACTTATTGCAGCTTTTTAATTGATCTTAAGATTTCATATGCTTGAGATATTTTATCCGAACTTAATTTCGAATGCAGTAAATTATCCGATAAAGAGAACAGCGTTTTCCGTTTTTGAAACTTTGCGATTTCAAAACGAACTGGTTTTCAGAACATGGCCGAAAATTTTTGTAACTTTTTATTGCAAAAATACAAAAATGCAGGCACATAAATAACATTTGTACATAAATTATTTTTTCAAACGATTTTAATTGTGTTTTAAAGGGATAAGTACAAAAACATGGAATAAGAGGAGGCGTTACTAAAATATATGGGAAACAAAGATGGGATTAGCTAAATGGTTCTGTAAATGATTTATTCAAGGCGTTCAGAAATTTTTTTAGCGAACTTGCGATTTTTTCGCGAACTTACGTTTCGCGTTTTTTCCCGAATTTATTTTATTTATAACAGTTTTGGCAATTTTTAATGAATTTTAAGGATTGCTTCCGATATTGCAACTTCTCGCGAATTTTGGCATTGTTCGCAATGAAATCGAATTTTTGCAAAAAATCTCCTTAGCATTTTTTGCGAATTTATAATAATAATATTAGACTTTGCTGTTAAGTTTTTGCGAATTTTCGCCATTTTTGTGATTTTTTACCTAATTTTTTGCATTCTTAGAGTTTGGCGATTTTTAATAAAAAATTATGGCTTCTTTAAAATTTTGCAATTTTTCGCAAAATTTCTATTTTTTTCCCGAAAGATGTCATTTTTGCAACGTCGTTTTTGGCTTTATTTATTTTTATTTAGACTTAAAATTTAAATTTTTTGCAAGGTTTGGCGAATTCTTATAATGTTTTGCGCTTTCTCCCGAGTTAATGACTTACCTTACAGTTTTAGCGAGTTTAATTAATTTTAGTTTAGAGCTTGTTTCCAATATTGCAAATTTTCTAAATTTTCGCGATACGTGATTTATTATATTTTTTATCAAGATTTGATATAGATTTTTGCATTTATTTTTATTACAAGTACATAACCATTATTTTTTTTTGGTGAATATACTTATATGCAATTAATTTTTTCCGCAGTGAATATTTGCATATTTTGGCATCCATTGGCTACAAAAATATCCATAGCAAGACAGATAGGTAGTCAAATTTAATTCTTTCAAAAGACTAATTTAAGCGACGAATTTTAGAAGGCAATTGCATCGAACTATGCCCAGTTCGCCGTTCGTCCCAATTGTGTTTATTGCATAAAATATTTTTTTTTTCATGTTGCTTGAAATATTTATTTGAAATAAACTGGGAATGAAATCGTCATGGAAAAAAAGTTTCATTAGTTTTCTAGAACACAGTGATATCGTCTTTGCGGAATTAAAAACGTTTTCAATTTCATTTTGTAGTGGAATGTAGAACCTGGGCGATGAAATACCGTTATGCCTGTTTTTATGTTACACACTTGCGTCATTTGTACAGTATAAAAAGTTTTTTCCACTCCTCAACATCTAGGATTTCTTGAATTGTGACTTTATGATTTAGTCTGCGATATGTACTTTTTCAGTATTGCCAGTAATTCCACTTTTGAATGATTACAATTTCTATTGTATTGATGTTGACATTTTCTGGTTTTGATAAAATAAAACTTAAAATTTTAGAGTTTAAAGAAAAAAAATAGTAATCAAAATTAAAGGACAATAAAGGACTATTGATTAAAAAGGACACTTTATTTTAAAAAAATTTAAAAGGACATCATGTTAAAAAAGGACTGTCCTCTTAAAAAAAGGGCGAATGGTCACCGGAACTATACCCCTGCAAAAGACCACTTACAAGTGGTCATTTATTTTTCTGGGCACATACAAACGCACACATGCATTGACGTTAGTTGTGTGCGCTTGCGTTAGAAAAACCATCCTTAAGCTATGTACATACGATTGTCAGATCTTACAATATTGTCAGCAAAATGTGCGCAAAATTTCTTACAACCGTGTGAATTGACAATTTTTGTCAGACGTCGTTGCCAGAAAAAGAATTGTCAGTCCATTGCAAGACTAGCAGCTGACAACAAATTGTCAGACATCTTACAATCGTGTGAACACATTGTAAAATTATTGCCAAATATTTGTCAGAAATTTTAATATTTTCAGATGTGCGAAGTTTATGCATCTGACAATGGCGTCATTGTAAGAGAATTCTTTCTATGGGCAACACTGCACACGCTTGATTTTAAAGAAAAAATTTATAATAAAATATATGCAGCCAAATCATTGCAATTGCTTCTTTATGGTCCATAATAATTTATACTTTCACTTTTTACATTTAACACAAACGATAAATATTTAACAATTTCTAACAAATACTTTAAGTCTGGCAACGCATAATAGCAGATCCAACAATTTGTGCATATGACAACCGTGTGAACTGACAATTTTTCAACTGACGATTTGTCAGATGAATTTATTGTCATACAACCGTCTGGCAATAAATTGCAAGATTTTCTGACAACCGTGTGAACTGACAAGGAATATTGTGCTGGCAATTTTCGACTGTCAGTACATTGTCAGCACATTGCCAGATCTGACAATATTGTGAGATCTGACAATCGTCTGTACATAGCTTTAAACACATAATAGCTTACCATATGGAAAATACAATTCGGAAAATAACAAGCATACACGCATCAACACTACTTCTTTTGATTGTTTGTTACGAACAAGAAGTCTTCGCGATATCAATACCAATATCCATCCAGCTTCACTTACTAAACGACAGCATGCCACGAAAATATTGTTACGTAAAAACATTCGTACAGGGTTAAAGTAAAGAACTATCTGGAAGTATTTAACTAAAGCACTAAACGTACACACATATTTACGTGCAAACACTATTGCAACAACAATAATTGTGTACATAGCTACAGACATACACACATACAAATAAATGTGCGAGCACTTATGGTAACCACCCTGTACTACCAATAGCACACCGCATTGCCAACATAAAAGTCGTTATTTTGAAATTCAAAAATAACGGCCAATCGAATTATCTACAAACGCCTAGAAGCAGCAACATGAATTTTCCCGATTGTGCTAGAGGACTGTTTGAACATCTGGCTACCAATAGTAAATGACAATACAGATGGCAACATGCATAGATGCCATTACTAAGTACAGACATGTTATTACGCCATCTATCGGGCGAACATTCGAGAACCGGTTCCTGTACTATAAAAAGTGGCAGCATGTGCGAGAACAGATCAGTGCTAATCAGAAAGTGGTCGAGTTGACATCGTTAAGTCAGTGCTAATCAGAAATTAGTCGAGCCAGCTCCGTTGAAAGTGGATAATAACGATAAGAAGTAATTAAGTAAAGACAAGTTATAATTCGCTTAGTTAAGAATAAAAGGAAAAACAATAGCAAATAAAAATTGTGTGTTATTTATTTTTATTTTTGAGCAATCAAAAGAACTCACACGTTTAACAAAATTTAAACGTAACAATATATTTGTAAAACAAGATGTATTTACATTTCAAGACTGTTTAAGCAGGTCTCTAATATATATATATATTAAGTTAATGGTTGAATTGCGGTTTCCAAACTATTATGAGAATCACTCAAACAAAAACTAATTTAAATGAATTTTAGTCAATGCTTGATCAAAGATTTATTACGTTAAGGGCCATTATTATGACTTGACAATAAAGTTCCGGATAGTTAATCCTAACTTTAGCAGAACTGAACTATAGAGTAACCCTTAAAAAATTTTTCATTATTACAACCAAAGCACATCAATCAGGTACCCGCGATTCTACAACAAATATTACAATAGCAACAGCCACATGTACTTTGTTGCTATAAATTACTAGAGATGTGCAAATGTCGTGATTTTATTGTGTCACGCATGATCGTGATCAAATTTATTATTAATCATGCGTGAGCGTGACTTAAAAATAAATTACTCTTGCGTGATCGTGCGTGAGCTATTTTTAATAATCACGCACGAATTATCACGCTCTCACGAGATATCATTCCTGAATAGGTGATTAACAATATACTATACCATTTTGCACATGCTACGATGCAAGACCATTTGCACAAGATTGTGAATTTGGCTATTGTTATAATTTTTCAGGCGTAGTAATCTGGCTCCTATGAAATTCAAAAAATACCAATATAGAAAAATCAAATTATTTCAATAATTTTTTTTATGGTACAAAAATTATATTTTCCCTAATTTTGACTTTTTTCAGAAAATCTGTGCGTATATGCGCATTTATGAAAAGACACTCTTAAACACATCTTGGGAAATTAATTCTTAAGAATTTCAAGTTTATTTCAAAATACTTTATCCGGTTAAAAGCGGATAATTTTTAAAAAAGTTACAAGCCTCAGAAGTTTTTTGAGTTCCAGGTCACCTTTGGCTTCCAGCTCAAGCCAGAAGGCTGTCATGACATGTGTTATAAAGCTTAAGTCCTCTCCTATGAATTTTAGGAGTTTCATATAAATCCAATCAGTAGTTTAGAAGTTCCAGATTATTGCCATTTACTTTGTAAAAGTCCCCACTGTGCAATGCATATTTTACATATGCATACGTACTAGTGATGTAACGAATGTCAATTTTTGATATTCCCGAATACGAATGCGAATACGAATATTTGAAACGATATTCGCGAATACGAATACGAATATTTCATGTGAAATTTATAGTCACTAAATTAGGGCTCTATTTACGCCTGCAATATGAAATACTAAAAAATTGTTATGAAAAAGAACTTCATACTCCTGCTTGCGTACTTTAAAGTTAATAAAACTACCCAAAATTTTAATGATCGTCAGTAAATAATATTTTAAAATGATACAAAGCACAAGTTTCTATAAAAAATTTAATGGATTCGTGCAAACTAATCATTTTATCCATTTATTTAAATTTAGATTAGGATTTATGCATTTATTTATTTAATTTTTTTGGAAAAATATTCGTCTGAATTTGACGAATACGAATGCTTCGTATTCGAATATTCGGCAATTCGAATACGAATACATATGTATGTATGTGTAAAAACCTATTTTTGAATCCAAAAAAAGATACAAATTGGATTGTATACTCCTTCATGAGCGTGCGTGATCGTGATAAGCTGTAAACCACTCGTGCGTGGTTAAGAATATTTGTTTCGTGAGCGTGCGTGATCGTGAAAATTTTCAATATCATTCGTGCGTGAGTAAAATATTTTTCTGCGTGAGCGTGCGGGTCATGAGTCAAAAAACGCCCACGTGCACATCTCTATAAATTACCTTCTTACTTTTCAAAACAGAGTAGCATCGTCAGATTGCATGTTTCGTACAGGAAGTGTCAAACGCCATACAAAACTGAATATTCGAAAGGTGGTTATGTATACCCAAATAAAAGCATGCTTTTAGGCTTACACCTACACAATCCAAATTTGACATTTAGATTGGTATAATGACATTAGTCACCTGCCACCTAATAAATGCGCCTTGATTACAACTGTCCGATAAAATAAATAATACAATTTCTGTTTGGTGGGAACATTTATGTGGATACTGTGGATATTGATTGCTAAAAAATATTTGGTGGCAACTTGCTTTTGTTTATTTGCGAAATTACAAACATAATGAAACCATTTTTGTCAATTCTTTTGCGTATTTTTGTATTATTATGTGTTTTGTGTTGTATTGGTTATGTTTTGTGCCATATTTTCTCCAAATAAATTTGGCTGTAATTTATAAAGTAGAAAGTGTGGCAACGGATGAAAATTAGTGTTGTAAAAGTATTGAGTATTTGAGTACTGAGTACTCAATACCGGGAGTTTTTCCCGGTACTCAATACACAAAAGTAACTACTCAATACTTTCAGGGTTGCATTTTGTAGTATTCAAGCGAAAGTCTTCCTTTAAAATGCATCAGAATTATACAACTCTGTGAGCTTAATACAAATAAATATGACTTGAACCTCATGGAGTTAGTGTAACAAATACCAATTCTGTTAGGAATTATTTTGATACGAAAATAGCCACTAAAAAAGTACTACAAAATGCATTATTAAACTACTTCAGTCATTAACAAATACTATTGGACAGAAAAAGTGACCCTTTAGAATAGTGGAAGGAAGGCACGTGATACAATATAACCAGCGAGTCAGGTCCTCACAAACATGAAAAATATTTTAAATTCTTTCAATGTCGGTAAAATTTTATTTCTACATTTCAATAATGACTAAGTAATAACATCAATTGTGAGAAAAAAATGTTTATTAAAAAATATTTAGAAGATAATTTAAGCGAAGAAGTTTTAAGAGTACGTTAAAAAAATTATGTACAAAACTAAACTTTAAACATATTTATTTTCCTTTGATGTAAAATTAATAAATATACTTGCATTTAATCTTTGTTTTTCCATATTCCATTGTCAATAAAATAATAATTTTTAACTTCCCATATACATACATATATAAAGTATTGAGTAGTATCGAGTACCCAATTGAAAAAGTAGCAAGTAGTACTGAGTATTCAAAAGTAGCCTCTTTTTACAACGCTAATGAAAATATGGCAACTTCAAATGTCTAAACATAACGATACAAGTTACAGGTAGGATGAACTTCTCTTTAACTTATCGCTCGCTTTTGGTTAAAGTGAAATTGTAATAATGAAAAAGTGTTTATCCATCCAATAAAATCTTACCTTTAACTAAAGACAAGTTATAACAATGGGCCTAAGTAGTTTAAAATATTTCATAGCTTTTGTTAAAGCAGTAATAAAGGGTGAACAATATTTCAATATTGAATAAAATTTTAACGCTATTTTTTCTCGGTTTTAAAAAATGAAGAGATTCTTAAATGGGGCTGTATATTTTATTTTAGCATTTGTTAACTCAGAGTTTTGGTCTCATCAAAAAAAAAAAAAAAAAATAATTGTAATAATTAAAATGTAACCTATTATTTTATATACTTCTATCCAATAAATGCTTAAATGAATTTTGCGCACATCTTCGAGATCTTGTATAATCTTGCATAATCTTACTTTAATAAAAATATCGGGCCTGATTGTGTAAATCTTTGGCGTTTATAGGGTTGTTATCGCGTAATTTATGAAGCGAAGGCGTCATAGGGGATAAACCCGCAAATTTGCTTAAGAAAGTAGGGCTTAAAAATAAAATGAAATTGATTTTTTTCCAATAATATTAATACATATAGCTGGTGTTGCCAATATGCTTTAAATTGTGCCTATATAAGTATACACATACATATCTCTGTAGAAACAGGCCATAAATTATTTAAGTATCACAGAGGCTACATTAAAATTCTAAGTTAAAAAACGTTTATTAAACGGTTAATAGTAAAGTGTTGTATTAATTTCAGCCATTTGATCTTCTCGTAGTATACTTCTCTTTGAAGCTTGAAATGCCAAGATTTTAAGAAAAAATTCAATTGAATAACTCGTTTATTCCGAATTCAAGTTGGATTTGCACGTATCAAAACGTGATAATGTAGGGAACCCTTCGCTGTCATCCTCTCCCCTGAAAATATGCGAATGTGAAAAATCTGTGCTCTGTACAAATTCCTTACCTTTTCCAATTTCATTGATTTCATATGAATATTTGTACTTCAAACCCACAAAACTAATAATATAAATAAATATGTATGTATGTATTTATTTTTAAGTTCTAAAAGCATGCTCGAAATCCTTCTTTATAAAATCTCTTTCAGTTCCGAATTTCTATATGATTTTTTTCCATCAGCTATCTTTGCACTTTTCTTTTTAAAATCTCTATAATTTTACTTCCTGTAATGAAAACTGTGTCTGTATGTCTGATTCAAGCTGTTTCATTGGCTTTCATTGAAAAATAATTTAATGTCTGTAAATTTTTAAAATAGCTGCAATCAGTCAACTTTGAAGACACTGGAAACAAATGGTGGAACGAAAAACCAGAAATAGAAAACATGATTAACAGATATGTACATAAATTATCTTTTCGTCATCTTATCTAATTCATGTATGGTTTTTTAACAATCATAATATCTAGTGACATTTTTTTAGATAAAATTCTTTTCGTATGTATGTTTATATCAAATTTAAAAAAAAATACTTTAATTCCAGATTGTTATACACAACGACAACTGACTGTAAACCCGCATCAGTACAGACTCTACAAACTGGAAGTCATAAAGCAAATAGTCACCACAGCACTCCTACAAAACCTAAAAAGCAGAAATTGCCCGCAACTACACTGCCAATCACTAAACCAACATCCGTAGGCCAACACCTGACTGCTAAAACTCGAAATGCTCAAAGCGTTTCGCCCATTTTAAGAGCCACTTATGAGTTGAAATCTTCTCGGGCTGTAGAAGAGCTCCTGAAGAAGCGCGAAGATGATCTGAGACGACGCCGAGAACATGTCGAACGTCTAATACAATGGCATCAGCGCCTGGACGAAGAAGAAGCTGAACTCCTAAGTTTGGAACGTCAACTCTTAAGTTACAATAATGTACCACAAAAGGTGGAACAACAACAGTCGAAATTGCCAACTGCTACAACTTCAGCAATTAAGGAAAAGTTGACTGGCACTGCACTCAGCGCTATTAATACAAATTCGCGCGAACAAACCCACATCGTTCCAGCGATCAGAACTCCAGAAAAGAGACGCACCTCACGTGCGCGTAAAATGGAAAAACGTCTTAAGGAAATCGACAATAGTTTGAAGGAATTATCACACATATCCGCATCCAGTACAACGTCTGGTATGATAGGCCAAACCCACAACGAGAAAGATGATTCAGTAGTAAGTGCTGGCACACCAGAAATAGATTTTGTACGCACCACTGGCCTGAAACTTAACAAACTTTGGAAACGTTTAACTTCACAACAAATAGAAAAATTTGAGCCAACTCATCGTTATAAATTGTGTAAAAGTGATTTGGAACACCTGTATGAAGAGGCGAAAATGGCGGTTTTAAGAGATTTTGCCGAAGATGAGCAACGTGTTGCCAAAGAACTTTTCGAGAAAAGTGCCTCAAATTTAAGTTCCACCACCGGTCCTGCAATACACATTGATTTACCTGTAATAACTGGCGATGAAAAAATAATTGAAGTTCCCACGTTGAATTTGAATTTTAGTTCCGGCCATTCAGAAGCTGAAGAGGAGTCAGCAAATAACTCTCAGCACAATACCACTCAACAGGGTAACTATAGTCCCAGTATAGCAGAGCAAAATTTCAAAGCTCAAGTTTTATTAAATTCAAGTGTTTCTTCGGAAACTGCTTCGGAACCACAAATAGCCGATGAAGCCAAGCAAAGCACCCGAATAGAAAATAACGTACAAAAGTTTTTAGCTTTAAGCCAACGCATGCAAGCCTGTGGAGGTCAACTTCAATCAGCAAGAAGACTACAACGGAGTTTAAGTGATACAGACATTTCAGATATACCAAAGTATAAAGCAGAAAAAACCTCAGCTAGTCAAAAACATATAGAAACAATAGCTAGTCATTCTAATTCAAGTATAACCACTAATAGTTCAGCACGATCTTTAACTGGGTCATCTCAACACCAAAGATCGAAATCGTCTATAGTGGAATCAACATACATTCCTTCAACAGCAACGCAAACGAATCCCACCAATACAAGTACACCCCATTACACAGACAACCTTCAGGGAAACGAACTAAAGGAAACTCAAAAAGACTTAAGAAAAACTAATAAATTATCTAATCATCAAGTGACCACGCGATCCTCCGTCAAATGTTCGGTAGGTACAGCGACGTCCATTGAATCACATCACAATCAACCTACTACATCTTCTGATATCGCTACAATTACAGAAGATTTAAGAACGATGCAAGAGGTATCGAATACGACTCAAACCTCAAAACAAAAGTCCACATATTCGGGGCAAGTTGGTACAAATTCTGAAACAACAGCAAAAGAAATATCTTCCAAGTTGGATGAAATATCTGCCGCTGTAACACAACTTTCACAAATGAATGCTCTCCCTTCGTACGAATCCGTTACAGCATACTCGTATACAAAACACAAATCCATAGATGGACCTGTAGCTAACGCAAATGATGAATCTAACTTAAGCACAGATGCCTCTTCATATTCCTTCAATTTTGAAAATATTACCACAGACAAGCATTCCTCGCCCGGCACCTCATCACTTAACACACATTCTTCGCAACAACATACCACTTTACTCTCAAAATCACATACAAAAGAGGATTCTAAAGATCATACCGAGATCACAGAATCCCCTTCGACTATATCTTCACAAACAAATGCGCCAGATGCATCAACCTCTCTGAATATAACAAAATATAAAACATTTGTTAGAGACGGCGCCAACACATCCTCTCATACTTTAACACAATCAATGTTAGAAAATCACATTTTAGATGCCTACGATGCTGATTTTGAGTCGGATTTAAGTAATGTTACTCATATAGAGGATATAACTATACCAGCTTTTGAGACAACCGCCGAAACGACGACACAAGATGAAGATGGCGATGATGATGACGATGATTTTGTTAATGATGTAAATTTATCATCAAAACCCACATCGATAGCGAAAAATTCGTTTAAAAACCAAGAAGAAGATATTACCACAAAAGTTTCTGATAAAACCTATAACGCTGAGGAACTTAAGAAGTCGTTGTCATCACCTGATGGTGATAAATGCGCATCGAAAAACGATTTTAAATCGCTTGCACACGGTCCTATCAAGGAACTATTACCGCCGCCTCCACCACTAACTTCTTCGCTGACGACACCACAAGCAACCACCGTTGCTTCTATTGCAACAACATCAAACCAAACTAATAGTAATCATCTTATGCCTGATATAATTAATGAATTGGAGTTGCGACGTCATCAACTTATTTTAGATAATGAGGTAATTTTCTTAAAATTAATTAAAATTTAGTGCAATATTTTTTTTAAACAATTTTGGCAATTTCAAAATTACTTCAACATCTATGTACTTGTCATATTTTTATTGAGTCCTTGTAGGTTCAATTTAATGATATAACCCTTCTGCATTATTCAGCATTTTACCCTTCCTATGGTCTTGTGGGTCAATTTGACCCATCAATAAATATGAGCAAAAACAAACAAAAAGTTATAAGTTTTTATAGTTAATAAAACGCACAACGAATACACTATAGAATAGAATAGGGGGAAGATCTGGTCCAAAGACCGGCACTGCGACACCTGATGGATCTTTTGTACCATAGATCTGTGAATTAGATTAAATCAATCTCTATATGACTCTCCTTATGAAAGTCGGTACAGATATTGGAGAAGCCCGCCTAATATCATCTGAACACAGAAACTCAGAATGAAATACACGCCTTCTACTGTCACATAATACGATACACTCACAAGGAATGTGTGTCGTCGTATCGTCATCCTCCAACCATAAACGACACAAAAGTGAATGAACACAGAGGATAGTTCAGTCCAAAGTGACCAGAAAGAAAACTAGTAACAAGCCGTAAGTTATTCCTGTTGTGGTTCAGGATGCCATTATATTGTTACGTAAAAATATTCCTACAGGGTTAAAGCAAAGAACTATCTGGAAGTATTTAACTAAAGCACTAAACGTACACACATATTTACGTGCAAATACTATAGCAACAACAATAATTGTATACATAGCTACAGACACACACACATGCAAATAAAAGTGCGAGCACTGTACTACCAGTACAGACCGCATTGCCAACATAAGAGTCGTTACTTTTAAATTCAAAAGTAACGACCAATCGAATTATCTACAAACGCCTAGAAGCAGCAACATGAATTTTCCCGATTGTGCTAGAGGACTGTTTGAACATCTGGCTACCAATAGTAAATGACAATACAGATGGCATCATGCACCTATCAGGCGAACATTCGAGATCCGGTTCCTGTACTATAAAAAGTGGCAGCATGTGCGAGAACAGAGCAGTACTAATCAGAAAGTAGTCAAGTTAAGACTTCGTTCAAAGTGGGTAATAACGATAAGAAGTGATTAAGTAAAGAAAGACAAGTTATAATTTGCTTCGTTAAGAATAAAAGGAAAAACAGTAGCAAACAAATAAAATAAAAATTGTGTATTATTTATTTTTATTTTTGAGCAATGAAAAGAACTCACACGTTTAATAAAATTTAAACGTAACAATATGTAAATGGCTGCATCAGCTTTGGCCTGCCTTAAACCAGAAGAAGACAGACACCTTTCCTAAGCGGTCGAAGTGTCATCTTCTTTGATCAGAGATGTTACAGTCGACCGACTGACGCCACAAAACGGCTGTGGGCCCATAAAAGGAGCAGCAGAGGCCCTCTTGGCCAGTTCATCCGCTTCCTCATTCCCTGGATGACCACTGTGGCCAGGTATCCAATAAATGGAAACCTTGTTCCGTATGGATAGCTTTTGTAGTGAGTCAAAGCATTCTAAAACCAGCATGGAACGGAATTACCACGAAAGGAGAGACTATACACTATACTTCAAAATTAATTGTAGACAATATTTTGTAATATATGTTTTTATTTTGACTTCAGTTTCCTTTTTTTTTACAAGGATCGGAACTAAGTAAAATTAATAAATCATTTAATTACACTGTAAGTACGTCAAAATGACACAGAATACCGAGACACCCAACTTAATTTATACTCCGTTTCAAAAGTTCCCAGCGAAAAATTACACAATACCATCAGAACTACTTGTCATATAATCACTTACTTTTCTGATTGCCAGATTGCATTACTCGCTTACAAATCACATTACATAAAACTTAAAAAAATGCTGTACAAGTTGATAAATGAGGAGAATGATTTTTTTTTTTTTAGGTTTAATAGATTACGTGAATATGTTGACAAATAAAAAATGTAAGTACTTCTCAAGAATCGATTATTTCAGTCTCACGCCTTGTTAAAATCATTAAGTTGGTATCCAGTAGGGAAGAGCTTCCACCAAAAATTCTTAATTCCAAACCTTTTTTGAAATTTTTTGCTGGGTTGTGTCTTGGCGTTTTTTTTTTGTGTCATTCCGAAAGTTAAAATTTTACTTACAGTGTTATTTTTATTGCAATCTACAAATATAATCAGGTCTATTCGAGAATACGCGCTTCACTTCTTCGTCGTCGAACGTTCACTTTCGACAGATTCTAAAATACGTGCGAAGAAATAAGAAGAAGTAATTTAAACAAATAATTAATAAAAAATACTTAACAGTAAAAGTGAAATTAGTTTCTTCTTTTATTTGTTTTAAAAACGTGTTTACATCTTTAAAGAACTTAAAGAAAACTTAATTGTCTTGTAGAGCCTGGCCGAACGCCATTAAAGCTTAATTAACAATGGTAGACACCATATAAACACTTCGTATCTCTTTTTTCTTTATTTATTTAAACTTAACGCGCTAAAATTAGCGTCGAACGAATATGACATTGATTATGGTGCCGAAGTATTTTAGAATACCTCCAAAGTGAAAGAAGACATATGTTTTCTATCACTCATCTCCAACGTAGTATTTAAGAATAGCAAAAAGTGAAAGATGCGCGTATTTGTGGTGAAAGTGACTTCCCAAATAAACCTGAATATTTTTAACTGCATCTCTTGCTAACAATCCGCGTTTTTTTTTTCGAACCATCTTCTTTAAACTCAAAAGAACTGTGAAGAGACCTCATCAAACTAACGTATTTATTTCTTTGTGACACGTAAAATTCAATAGTTATATTATTTTATATACATACATATGTAAGAATTCAAAATGCAGAACTGGTTGCGATTTCATGTCCAATGCATTTGATGGTAAAAAGTTGTATTCTTCTTGCGGTGTCGACTAGAGTTATGTTTTTGAAAAGAAGTTCTTGAGCGAGATTATATGTTGAAAAAAGTTATCACATGTAATTGTACGACTTCTTGGAAGTACGACAACAGAACTAACTATTATTGTTGTAGGTTTTCGTATAAATTTCGAAAAAAAAATTAGCTGGCTATTCCCCTTATAGGACCAATTTTATCGCGAAGTCTCCTTTCTTCTTTGTCTTCAGACTTGTTAAATCTGAGGCATCTCGCAATATTCCGGAACCCCTTTAGACTCATTGATGCTCGAAAAATGGGTCTACCGTGCGGTGCAACGTAGTAGGTTGGGTCAAATTGACCCAAAGGTATTGATTGGTTGGTTTACGTGGCTGCCTACTACACGCAGGCGTTCAAGTAAAAGCTAGATGATTCCTTTTTGAAAGAACCACTACACTCATCGGTGTCAACTTATGTAGAACCCTATCTAAATATTCTGATACGCTGATCGTTACTAGATCCAAACTGTCGCGTTGAGATATCTGATAAGGTCATTCAACACAATCTCAGATAAATCTGAAAGATGGCTTCCTAAAAATTTGTTTCTCGAGAGGTACAAAGCTGGACATTCGCAAAGAAAGTGGAAGATTGTCTCTTCTTTGGTTTCTTCTCGACAACTGCGGCAGAAGTCATTATAGGACTAACCTATTCTACTAGCATATGTGCCAACCGTCCAGTGCCCCGCCACGACTGCGACGAGCCTCGAGATGTCCCTTCGGCTTCTATTTGTTAATTGTATTGAGCGCTTATCATTGTAGCAAGGCCACATTTTCTTAGCAACATTGCACGTTGCTATATTGCGCCATCTACATTCAGCCTTATAGAGATAAGGCTTGAATATACCGCTTCTAATAGCACCGAACGGCATGCCTACCTATTCGTCATTGGAGGCATTCATAGCAGTGCCAGCTCTAGCAAGTTCGTCCGCCCATTCGTTACAACAAAAAAAAATTGCTATGTGCTGGAACCCAGATGAGGGTGAGGTCAGCCTGACCACCCAGTCTATATAGCAAACTATTGCACAGCAACGCCTAGTTTTTAAAAATACCTAAGAAAATAAGTTTTGAATTTGCTCCTACCGTTCCTGAGTTATACCAGTTTTTAAGGTTTGATTTTGATTTTTTTTTTCGTTGGGTATAAAATTAAAGTGGTTACAAATCTGAAAAAGAGTATAACTCAGGAACGGTAAGAGCTAAATCAAAAATTTTTTCTTTTAAATTATTTAAAACTAATTAACCTTATAACCTACATCATTAGTTTTTTAATTTTTATAAAAATTTTAAAAGTTATAAAGCGTTATTTACAAAATTTATGGAAAAACTACGAAAAATTTTAATGTACGCTACCTAAAAGAGGAAATTCATTCCAAACACTACAAGTTTTTGCACACAAAAATAAAGGTTGGACATTTTTCTTTTAAATTGTATCTTCAAAAGTGAAGAAAATTGTGGTTATGGTTAAAGTTATCAAGAAAATTAAAAAAAAACTGCCGGCAAACTCGATTTTTTTGCAAAAATTCGACTTGTGGGACCTCTAAACCTCTTCCGAAAAATCTGGAAAAAAATCTCAAAAATACTTGATCTTATGAGGTTTCAAATTATGCTTGTGCCAAAAAAAATATTTTGAGACAGCCTAGTGTACAAGTATAATTACGAGTATTTTCTTAGGTATTTTTCAAAAATAAGCGTATGTATAATTACATATGTACATGAATATTACAACAATATATTCAATTAATACAGCTACCAGCAATAATAAAAAAAAAATAAGTATTAATAATCCTATAATAAAAATTAAAAATTTTAAAAACCCCCGACTTTTTTCAGAAAAAACTAAATGAAAATCGGTCCAGCCGTTTGGCCTGTACGTGGACACGGACAGACACACAGATCCACAGATACACAGATACACAGACACACAGACACACACTACAAACTTATAACACCCCTTTTTTAGTCGGGGGTTAAAAATAGATTTGTACAATTTTTTTTAATTACCTGCATCTACTTACAACATATAGGGTTAGTTTCTTACTAAATAGTTAATCTTAGTTTGACATACGTTTGAGTTAACCAAGAAACAAAGTTAAACGGGATTTAACCGCCCATGCTGTTTTTCAGTGATGGATTAACAGTTGTCAATTTAGGTAGAAATGCCATACTTTTTTTCAATATAGATGTGGCATTCTTGAAAATAGTTTACGTAAATAGGGCAACACTTAAAAAGCGATGTGACAATTCTTTAAATTTATTTAAAAAAACTTCAATAACTGAATCCTAAGTTTTTGTAAAATAAAAAATTAAATGATATGGACCAAGGTGTATCTACCTAGGTGGCAGCGCTACTTCAGCTGGTAATTTTTTGCTCTGTGTGCCTTGTAGCTGAAGAATGTCAAAAACTTCGATTTTGTTTTGGTTTTAGTACAATTATTTTTGTGCTTTTGACATTCTTCGGTTCTTTACACAGCTATGTTTGCCGTATTTTTATATAAAAAATCCTTACGCAGTCACCTGTATAATTACACCATGATATGGACTTAAAAAATAGTAACGCTCCAAAAATAAAATCAAAAAAGATCATACAATTTTAAACCCAACGAAATAGACTTTCTTTCCAATTAATTCTAAAATCATCATACACGGACCTCTTTGTTAAACGAAATCCTTGCAAGAACTCCAATTCACTATGCACACAAAAATGATTTGGACGTGTTTTTATCTCTCTTATTTTTCTCACAATTGTCCTATCCAAGTTATTCTAGTTTCATCATGGTGTATAAATAACTACACCATGAGTTTCATAATCACTAAAATCTTCATATTTTTTGTAATTTTTTTTTTTCAATTGCGTAATATTTATTTCATATATTTATTATTTGACAGTTGACAGTTCTAACTATAGTTTAGCTGAGCAATGTTGCTCGGTTAATCTTTATCTGAAAAAAAATTTAAGTTTAAACTACAGTTAACTGACAAGTAGAATTTATCTTTATGTTAAAAATTAGCTCATAAAGGGCTAGTTTTTACTAGTTAGTTAAACCTAGTTTAACATACGTTTTAGTTAACCAAGAAACAAAGTTAAACGGGTTTTAACCGCCCATTCTGTTTTTCAGTGATGGATTAAATTTGTTAATTTAGCTAGAAATGCCATACTTTGCTTTCAATATAGATATAGCATTCTTGAAAATATTTTATATAAATAGGGCAACACTTAAAAAGCGATATGACAATTCTTTAAATTTATATTAAAAAACTTGTAAGTTTTTTGAAATTTTTAAGAATTTAAAAATAAGTAATATAGTCCAAATAGTGACGCTCCAAAAATAAACTACAAAAGAACATAAAATTTTAAATCCAACGAAATATTTGAAAGAATTCCAATTCATTACTTACATAAAAATCATTTTGGCGTGTTCGTATCTCCTTTATATTTCTCACAATTGTCCTATCCAAGTTATTATAGGTTTAATAATCGCTAAAATCTTCGTCGTCATAAGAAGCATCCATTTTATTTATTTATTAAACTTTTCAGTAAAACTGTTTTTTTTTTCAATTGCGTAGTAATTTATGTTATACATGTCTACATATGTATGTATGTATATTTATCATTTGATAGTTTTAACTTGAGTTTAACTGCGCAATGTTGCCCGGTTAAACCTAGATTTTTAACTAGATAATCTTTATCTGGAAAACAAAGTTTTAAGTTTAAACTACAGTTAACTGACAAGTAGAGTTTATCTTTATGTGAAAAACTAGCTCAAAGAGTTTTCCCAGAAGACAGAGAGAAGTCTTACATAAAAGAATGCTATAAAATTCGCATTTATCGATTTTCGGCTGAAAATTCTTACTTAGGTGGAAAATTGTGCAATAAATATACAAAACTACATGGAAGTTTCTTTTGAGTTCCCGGCAATTCCCAAAAAGATTTCATAAAATCCCAAAAATGGGATTTTTTGGTATTTCTTCTGTATTTGTCTTATCTTTCACTGGGCGCAGATAATATTCTGGAAAATATCTAAAAACATATCATGTCGTAAGGTGAAATGACAAATTTTTCGGTTCCATTGGAATTTGATATTTATAACAAAAATATGTGTACAGTACAACTTCGACAATCCGAATAGATATAGTTTTAGGCTCGTTCGGATTAACGAGTTGTCCGGACTATAGCAGTTGAAAATATTAAAATAATCTAAGTGATTTAAATACATACATATAGGGTGTTTTTTTCAGGGGTATAGAACTTTGAATTGAAATAAAACACAAGAAAATCGTTTTAATGTCCATCAATTTGGCTTTATTGGAAGGATAATTTTATGCCATTAATGTTTAAATATGATTTCGGGCATGTGGCCGCCGCGGCTGGCTGGAATAAAGCCAATTCTACAGGTCTAATTTTCAACCACTTTTTCGAGCATATGGGGCCGTATGTTGGCAATAACGCCACGAATGTTGGCTTCCAAGTCCCCTTACGTTTCTGGTTTGTTGGTGTAGACGAGCGACTTCACATATCCCCAAAGAAAATAATCCAATGGTGTCAAATCACACGATCTTGGTGGCCAATTGACAGGTCCATTCTGCGAAATTATGCGCTCATCGAATGTTTCCTTCAATAAATCGATTGTGACGTGCGCTGTGTGGCATGTAGCGCCGTCTTGTTGGAACCACAACTCATCCACATTCAAGCCATCCAATTCGGGAACAAAATAGTCGGTTAGTCGGCTCCAATTGCTGTGCACGGTGGCGAATCGATTCATTCGGGTCCTCTTCAACACTTTGCTCTACAGCGGCAATTGTTTCTTCGGTGCGCACTGTTCGACGTCTCTGAGGATGCGTATTATCACATAGAGTAAACGTAGTGCGAAAACGATCCATGGTTAACCGAATTAATTGGTCTGATGGACGATTATGTCGACCATAAAATGGACGGAGCTTGCTGTAAACTTCGCGAACTGAACCATTATTTTCGAAATAAATTTGCACGATTTGCAAGCGTTGTTCTTTTGTCAACCTGTTCATGATGAAATGGCAAACCAAACTAAATATTAATCACTTGACAGCTGACAAAATCGCCGCCAGTTAAAAAAGTGATGCCAACTTAAAGTTCTATACCTCAATAAAAAACACCCTTTACATATGTAAATATATACATACATACTATGATATATAAAAAGACGAAGATATTTTGTGCTGACTAACTTTGTTGAGGTGGTTGATTTGTGCCTTTTGCTCTAGTCTCTCTTATTCTCCTCAGCCCACTGAATGCAAATTGGAAATGCTTTCTTTGCATCTGCATTAGAGATCTTTGTTTTTGCATCCATTTATACTTTTTTTAATGTGATAAATCGTTGATTTAGGAACATGGAAATTTTCGGCAACCTGCCTAATAGTTTTTCCCTCATCAAGACATTTTAAAATATCACACTTCTAATGTAACGTTAGTATTTTATGTTTGCATTTATTATTTAAAACCATGGCACTTCGAATGGAATTAAACAAACACGCATGCGAAATAATGAACCGAAACTGAAGCAATAACAGTTAAAAATGTAAATAAAATTACGAATAACAAAACAAAACAAAAATTCCCGTTAACTCGCATGTTTTGCTTGGATTTTAGTTTCTGTTCTTGCATAAAAAAAATTTTCAGGATTTTGGAGGTAAAAACTTTAAATTGTCCGAAATGTACTGGAGTGACCGGACTGGCGCATGTCCGGACTATCGAAGTTGTACTGTATTTCGAAACGAAAATTTTGAACAAAAAATTTTTTTGTAATGTTTCTTATAGTATAATTTTTTGAATAATTAAAAATATGGGGTTGTTATCCTAACAAAATTTTTAAATAATAGCGAAATAATTAACCCACTTTTTTCTGCAAAAAATCGACTTTTTTCAAATATTTTATTTAATTTGCATATAACTTTTGACTTCAAGTTTCTGTTTTAAATCGAACAAGATTTGACTTCTCCATTAGCAGAACAGTGGATCCAGGTTGCTAAAAAACCCAAAATTTAATTTTTTTTCGAATATTTCCTAAACTGTAAGCGAAACTACATAAATGTGGGAGACTTTTTTTAGCTCTTGGATAGAGAAATCCACTTGCAAAAAATCTTTTTTATCAGATCAAAAACACCAGCTTGGCATCGGTTTGAATTTTTTTATTAACCCGAGGTTGCCCACTTTGGGGCTTTGTGGCTCCGCCCCCTTTAAGGATATATCATCCAAATTCCAGACTTAAGCTCGGTAACACATCCTTAAATGCTGTGTGAAATTTCATCGGGCGGCTCGTTTAGAAACTGCAGAATTATTTCCACTTTTTTTTTAAATCACCCACTGTGCATCTCCTAATTTACCTAATAACGCCATTGTTATTAGCGATAGATTCACAGATTTTGAGTATGTTTAATAGAACTTTTTAGAGAATTGTGTGGTATAATTTTTTTTATGTAATAGCACAGGACGTTAGTACCCTACACTCGGAAATCAAGACTTTTAAACAACTGCGCCACATGAAAAATAAAAATATATTAAAAATTTTTGCAACTGATTATCCTAAAATAGCGTCTATACCTGATAAAAATTTATCATAACATAATTGAAATTTATTTGCTGGTAGTTTAGCATGTCTATATACCTATTTCATTGGCGCTTGAACCAAATCATCAGTAGACTTTAACACAAATTTTAAACAGTCACAGACCTCTTACTTTATGCATAGACTTTCAAAAACTATATGAGAATTCATAAAATAATAATACTTTTAAAAATCACAAAAGAAAAAATAAGCTTAGCAGGCCTTGAAACTGATACAAAACCCAGCAAATAATTTATATCCAGGTGAACTCATTTTATTTTTCAACATCCTTATACAATTAGCAATCCATTGGATAACAATAAAAGTATTTACAAGGCTAAATGAAAAATAAAACACTAATTGAACTTTAAAGAAAATTTATTATTTGACATATTGTCAGAAGTGTAAATTTCAATTATTTTATGTACACTTCTGACAATATGTCAAATAATAAATTTTCTTTAAATTTATCATAACAACTAAAAAAAACGTCGGCAGAGCCGTTGTCAAATTTTTGTTAATGCAAGCATACATGTGAAGACGTTGTGGTTTTTTTTATTATGATAAATCATAATTTCTTTGTCGTCGTGAAGATAGTTTGTTACAATACCTGCAATATTTCACTTCATATTTATTAAAAAGGTTTTATTTAATAATAACATCAATACTTTTCTTTATTTTTATATTTTTTTTCTGAAAATTACGTAAATATTTTATTTTTTACAAATAAATTAAAACGTCACACAGTTTGTTTACGTTTTTTATCAAGACAAATTTGTCTGAGCTTGAGCTTTGACAAAATTGTCAAGACACTGCAATAACACTAATAAATGGAGTCTATACCTGATAAATTTCTCTCTTGATAACGATTTGACTTTTATCATGATAAAAATTTATCAGGTATAGACTCACTGTAAATAATAAAAAAATTAAAATATTTTTGAAATTTGAAAATTTTACTTGTTTTTATGGTTAAGCAATTGTCTATATGCATTTCGTTGCCGCTTTTGCACATAGACAATTGCTAAATCATAAAAAAAGTAAAATTTTCATATTAATTGAGTAAAGACTTTGTTGTGTCAAATACTGGTAAATATAGGTCTGTTCATTTACTTTCCCAGCAGAAACTAGCAACGACTCTCTCAGAAATTTACAAAATTACTCTCCTAAATATGAAGAAGCAAATGAACGCTTGTTAACACTACGACCACACGAGCAATTTGATATGTCTTAATACAAGCAATAACGCCGGCAGAATGATGACGTCAAATTGCTTGTGTTCAACAATGTATCTGGAGGTGGTGAACACGTATATTCAAATATATTTGCTTTTTATTCACATAAATACTTAAATTATCAATAATTTTATCCTTTTCTAAGTTTAAATTGAACTTTTATTAACTTTATGTAGTTAAAACTTTTGTTTTCTACTTTTTTGTTGAAAAAAAAATTAATATAATTTGTATTTGACAGCATGTGTTAAGAGATTGTTGCTCATCAATGTATTTTAACATTTGTTGCTGAATATATATTTGAACACATATTCATACGGTCCACACGCTAATATCTTGTGTCGGCAATCGAATTTGACAGTTGCCATGGCAATAATTGCCAAGATTTATTCTCGTGTGGTCGGCATGTAAAGCTTGCAAGAAAATTTTATTCATATCAGAACCATGGATGGAAATCATGGTACAATTGTACTTTTTCTGATGTATTTTGTTTGATAATATTTTAAATCGCAATTTTTTCCAGAAATTGAGATTTAATATGAAATTCTTTACACAGTTACATGTACTTTTACTATTTTTATGCATTTCTCATAATTTTTTAATGTCATTCCATTAACAAATACAAAAA
This sequence comes from Tachina grossa, assembly GCA_949987645.1. NCBI lineage: Eukaryota > Metazoa > Arthropoda > Insecta > Diptera > Tachinidae > Tachina > Tachina grossa. The sequence continues at coordinate 60,553,976 of OX465278.1, read as the reverse complement.
TTCGACTTTCCATCTCTGATCAGATATGAGAAAAAAAATTCTTGTACAAAAAAATTGAATTTATGTGGCTTAACAGTACGAATAGACGAGCAATTTTTATTTCTGAACATAAGAAATAACGTCGGCAGAATGACGTCACAAAAAAAGTTTGTGTTCAAACTTATTTTATGGGGTGGCTAGACGCATAATGTTAAAACTCAAAATTTAGATTGTCTTATGCATACAAACTGCGAGTTTTCCGTTTTGATTTTTTTAATAATTCTGCAACAGACCATATATTTTGTGCTTCTGCTTGATTTTTTTGTAATAAACTTATTATTTCTAGTTTCCCGCCATTATTTTATACGGAAAAAGTAAATTTGACAGCTTGTGTCCTAACATAATTGCTCAGACTTGTGTTTGAGCAATTGTTTCCAAACATGTGTTCGAACACTAACATTTACGGTTTACACAGTCATTTTTTGTGTTAGCAACAGATTTTTACAATTGCCAACACAAAAATTTCCAAACTTATGTCTCGTGTAATCTCACTGTAATGAAAGAAAAACAATAAATACAGAAAACATGCTCTCTTTTTTATACTTATACATGTTTTTTTAACAAAGAAATGAACATTTTTCAGTTTTCCTTTCTCAGGTACTATTTTGGAAATAATTAATTTGACAACAAAACACACAACAGGTGGTTGGATAATTCTTGCAAGTAAAAATTTTACTAGTAATAATTTGTAGAAATTTTTTGTCTCTCAATTATTTTTCTCTCTTTTGGCGCTCTCTCTTTGCAAACTTTTTGAGTTAATGAACACTTTCCAGTAACAATTGTCACAAATTCGTAATAATTTTTAGTTAATGAGCAAACCTTATACTTCGGTATTTCATAAATTTTTAAAGTAACGCCTTTTTCGGTGAAATAAACCAAAAACCCTCATATGTCATTTTCGTTATTTGTACACATGCTATAAATTTTAGAAATTCAAATTTTGTCACTCGCAGCAGATTTTTAAGAAAGTAGTCTGCGGTATAAATATTTTAATATTTTTGTGTACCCTACACTTATACCCTCCAACTGGAAGGAAACACGTTTTAACAGTTTTATTACTAGAGTGGTGATCTTGCTCGAAATTTAAGAATTTTATTAGTGATTTTTACAAAGTTATACTAGCATAGATATAAATTCAGGTAGTAGTTCATGAGCAATCATTTCTTTGGAAGCGCGAAAGTTATTCATGTTAAAGATATCACTCAAATTTGACAATGGCGAGTTTCTTCTTGCTTGCCGGCTTCTATATATTTTGACATTACTATTGCAATGCTCTGGCGCTTCTTGTGATAGCATACTTTTTGAAGGAAGTTGTTAATAACTTGGAACTAAATAATGTGGTGTTAAATATAATTAAAGTTTTGTTAATACAAACCTAAAGGCAAAAATTCATATTTTATCATGTCAGCGCCATGCATTAGCATGTCGTAAAGAGTAGGCGGCATGTACCGCCATCCATATTTTTAACCGACTTTAAAAAAAAAGATGGAGATTATCAATTCATCTCTATTTTTTTTCGCGGTCTTACTTCATAACTCGGTTCATATTACACCGATTGTAAACATATTTTTATTCTCTGAGAGAGTATAACTTCCCAGTGGTCCCATTGCAAAAAAAAATTGGGCGGGGACACGCCCACAAATATTTTTATATGATTTTAAGAAATTCTATTTATTTGATTGTTGCGAAACTTGGTTCTTGTAATTACACAATTTTAAAATTTTTAATTTTATTTCACGTGGTTCTATTTAACCGATTTTTTGCGAAACTCACCACACACCTTGAGCTCAAAAATAGAGAGAACTCCCATTTTAAAAAATTAATTAATTAAAATTAATATTTTATTTTAAGTGGTTCTACTGTACCGATTTTTTACAAAACTTAGCACACACCCTGAGCTCTGAAAAACACAAAATCTTGTCCATTAAAATTCAATTTTATATCCCATAAATTTGTTTCGAAAATGTTCTATCAGATCTTTGCATTGAAGACGGTTTTTTTTGCAGAATTATTTTAACAAGGATCACCGCAGTTTCCTTAGCGAATTGATCAAACTTTTCGACATCTATATCCCGTGAAATATTAATACCTATTAATATCATGTGCTAAATCATCCTTGCTTACGAAAGCTTGATCCTTTTTTCTTTCGGAACTATATGAAAAGACTGTTCCACCCATACCTGTTAAATTACGATTACGATTAGTAATCAATTAGATTACATTTTAAAAAGAATCGTAATGATTATATAATTGCCTTCAAAAGAATTTCTGATAAATAATTGATTACGATTACTAATAATCGAAAAGTAATCTGAATTACTTGAAATTACTACAAAATAATCGAAAAGAATCAAAAGTAATCAAAAAGTAATCCGACTACTTTCAAAGATTACTTTTGATTCTTTTTGATTATTTTCAAATATTTTGAATTTGCATTACTTTATTTTGAGAAAGTTCTAAAGAAATTTATAAAATTTGAAAATTAAATGTTTGTTTAAGAAATTCTTAAGATATTCAGTTATATAACAACACTAATAATATCAATCTGAAAACATAAAGTGAAATTTTTTGCTGGTGGTTAAGAATTATCTATATGCATTTCATTATCGCTTTGACGAAACGTGAGTAGACTTCAACCACACATTTTGAACAGCCTCAAACTTCTTATCTTATCCACAGACTTATAAAAAATGGTTTGAGAATTCACAAAAAATATTTCTGAAAATCACAAACGAAAAATAAGTAGTGAACTTAGAAACCTGTAAAAACCCACCAAATAATTTTTATTCGATATAAATCTATTTTTTGTACAATCAATTATATTTTATTATTTAATAAACGTTCTTTCTCCTCCGTGTTGACAGGAAAACTAAAGTTAATGCGAATGTATAAATGTAAATAGCAAAAACTCCGAATCCCGTTTTCAAACATGGGATCAATTAAGTACATAGTATTTACAATTTGGATTTCACATAATATTTCAAATTAGAACAAGGGAATTTTGAGCACATTTTTGAATAATATACGCCTATTTTAAATTTTAAACATATACACGCCAATTTTTTGAATAACTGCAAAAATGTATCAACAGATAGATATCTTTCAATCTCTCCTCAAAGTTTTGCTCATTTGTCAAATTATTAAATATTTTAAATTTTAATATAAGTGAAATGCAATAAACTTAATAAATAATCAAAAAGAATTAAAAGTAATCCTTAGAAGTAATTGGATTATTTTTTAATTCTTTTGATTCTTTTTGATTATTTTGTAGTAATTTCAAGTAATTCAGATTACTTTTCCATTATTAGTAATCGTAATCACCATTACTAAGTACGAAACTGAATATAATCGTAATTTAATCATTACTTCACCTTTAAAAAAAAAAGTAATCAAATTAGTAATCATTACGATTACTTATCATTACTTAACAGCTATGGTTCCACCCAACCACTTGATTTACTGCAAATATTCTCCCACTCTTTACTATAGTTATACCATCTTTTATTCCAGTTTTTAAATCAGTTAATGTCCAAAGTTTTGACAAGTCAGAACCACACAACATACCAGCACGCTGGTACAATATTCATTTCTTACAAAATTTCAGGAAGGGTGGTTATGAATAGTGACACATATTTTGATGTAATTATTATTGGTATGTTGTTAAAATTAGCAGCTATGTATAACTTAAGTTCTAAAATTCTGTTTACCATTGAAACAAATTATATTTCAACAAATTATATTACTGAAATGCATGTTTGCTCCATGACAACTTTGCTCAACTGAGCTAATTTCATCATATACCACACCAGCGAGCTGGTACCATCAGCAAAATATCAAACTCTATTTGACATCGCTACAGCAAACCGTAGAATCGCACAAATGCCCATACACGACCAAACCGCTGGCACAAACACTTGATTGCGCATGCATGCTGTTGTAGTGTATGGGCCCCTTAAAGGAGAATCACTAATTTCACACATACATATGTATGTATGTTTTTTTATTTCTCTTTTCAGCATTTAAAACAATATGAACATGTTACAGCTGTACCTTATATGTATGTACGTGAGATACCCAATAAGCCACCACCTCCATATGTGCCACCAGCTCATGGTAGCCCCATGACCGCAATATTTCCATCCGAGGATCGCATAAAAGATATAACTTTTCGAAGAACTCATGAATTATACTGTGAACTTTTAAAGACTGGTAAGTCTTGATAAGAAAATCATTTCACAAAATTTATTTATTGTAATTATTTCTTAAGTACAGTAGGGCTTGTGTTTGTTGTTTGATTTGGCTCAAATTACTAAATACATACATATGTACATTTTAGCCACGCTGGTTCTTCCAATCTGAATGTATAGATTGGTTATAGTAAGTCCACAATCACAGTCTTAGTCACCCGCCCATTTTTTAACAGCCATATTTTGCAAATTAACTTTGTAGAATATCTTTAAATAAATAAATTATACTCAAATAAATTTAAAAATTCTTTCAGAATATTGCAACGTAAAAGGCGATAAATTGCCTTCCGTTATGGAGGAACAAATCACCAACATCTACGAACGTATTATACTCGACATTTGTCGCGAATACCTTGAAGAACATGGTGAAATATTAACGGATGGTGATCCGACGAATTTTCACAGTCAATTGGCGTTTTTCAATCCGCCCAATCGTTTGCGCTGCATACAAGATGCCATTTACAAAGAAGTACGCACTTGTCTGGCCATGGATAAAACACAACCAAAGCGTACACAAATCTATTCAGTATATGGTCAACGAGCAAAGCAAGATCACATTGGTAAAATAATCATACAAGAAATGTATGATGAAGATGATAGCTGGTGTAATTTTCATCGTGAAGAATCGGAAGTTTTATATTTGATGGTCCAGGAAATGATTAATAAAAATATTGCAACACTAGCCAAAGAAGTGTTCCTGGAAGAAGGTGGCACAATTGATGAAGACGAGATGCAGCAGTTAGTCGAGGAAGAAGGAACAATAGCGGAAGAAAATTCAGCCAACCATCAAGTAGAGGAAACCTCACAATTGGGTAAATGCATGGATGAGGAGGAAAGGCCACAGCAATCACAATTGGAAACATCATCAGTACTGATGGAAACAACAAACGAAGACAATCTTACGTACTGTGTTAATAAAGATAAACAGGAGTTTACCACATTGTTTGAAACAACGGGAATCGAGCCTGATCATCAAGAAGGAATAAGTAACACCAATATAAACACCCCTGCAAATTCCGTTCGAACATGCACATGATATACAAATATTTTATCTTAAAATACCTTTAATTTGGTTACAACTTTATTCAAATTACATACATGCATATTTAGTTTTGAGAGCAAATTTTTGTCTAGAATTTTTAAAACTTCTCTTTATGTTTTTCTTTTCTATTTTTAAAACACTTTAAGAAATTGTACTTACTTTAGGTTTTATTTCTCTATCTCGTTAATAAAAAAAAAATATTTTCAAAAGCTTAAACGAGCTATTGCACTTGTTGTAAAACAAATGTTTTCAAATATTGCACACAATACCAAATAAAGCTTGAGAATAGTCCTGTGTGTTTATCTTTCTCTGTACTTTTACGTTTTTAATACAACTATTATTTTTTTATTTATTTTATTATTGAAATTGCTAAAAAAAACACAATTTTAATCAATTCGTACAAATATTTTTTAAACATTTATTAACATACTTTTTAGTTTAGTTACTATTTGTATGTAGTATGTAACATGTTTTTCGTTTAGCATAAGAAATAAATCCATATCACCTTTTGTATTTCTTAATTAATTTTAAAACCAGGAACAAATAGCATGTAATTTTATTTACATCTTTTTACTACTGAATTGCACTAAGAAATGAAGAAAGCGAAATTTTAAATAAAAAAAGTACAATTTAAAATTCTTTAAAAAATATTATATTATTGATTATATTTTAGTGTACGTTCATGCATACATTCACATTTATTTATGCACGTACTGATGTCACCCACTTGACTTGAGATTCGATATAAACGAATGCTCACTAAAGTGAAGAAATTTGAAACAAAATCGTTCGATAATTGTTCTCTAAAGCGATAGTTTCTCAAATGTGTGACGATAGCCTTGTGGATGTATGCTAGTCTGTTAGGCTAGACGTACCGAGTTCGTGCCATCACTGCAACGTAAGTTAAAGAATTGAAGAAAAAAACACAAACACAAAAACACACAAATCCTGCAGCGTAATTTAAGGAATTAAAAAATAAATAAAATAAATTAATCACCCTTATTCTGCATTTCGATTACGCTCCCGCATTCAGTTACGCACGGATTGAAAAATGGTATTCTGCAAAAAAACAACTTAATCGAAAGAAGAAGAGAAGAGTAGGTTTAAACCAGCTGCTTTGATATGAAACGTGTGAAATAAGAACAGAAAAAAATGCAATTTCGCAAAAAAAAAATCAGCAAAAAGTTAAATTTAGTTCAAAAAACAGTGATTTAACAATTAAAACAAATACATCATTTTAACACATTGAATGGAAACGTTTTTGGCGTTTTACGTAGGTTATTCTCGACAAATTTATATTTACCGCTCTGCATTAGAAAGAGACTGTCTCACGCCTTACTAATGCCTCTTGTCCTATATGGGCTCAAGGCTGTATCAGGTACTAATGCATCAAACGTGTCTAAACTTAAGCGGATTGTCAACATGATAGTCCGTTTTGTATACAAAATTGGTTTTCGTGACCATATTTCAGAATTTGTATGTCAGTTTCTTGGCTGTTCGTTTAAAGACTTTCTTGTTTTTAGGAGTCTAATTTTTTTCTATGGTGTCATTAGAAGTGGCAATCCAATCACTCTTCGAAATAGATTTGTTTTCTCTCGTTCAGTAAGGAATCCACAGGTTATTATTCCTAGAATATCGTCTTATGCTTTTGAAAAATCATTTTTAATTCGTGTTGCCCGATTTTTTAATCATTTACCAAGCAACCTCAGAAATTTCCAGTTAACAACTTATACATATCGTAAAAAACTACTAGAACATCTTTTGAATCTATCAAGCATTCAGACCACCGCTTAGTTGGACTTGGTTATTATTATTTTTTTAACCTTTCTTTTTTTCTAACTTTAATTATTATCTAAACGGCTGGGGAGCCATGAAATTAACGAAATCAAATATTCATATACATATTTATGTACATAATATTTTCATATATGTTTTAGTTTTTTAATATCTCTGAAACTATTGTAATTGAAGTTCTACTCTTTATCTTTATTATTATTATTATTATTATTATTATTATTATTTTTTTTTTTGTTTTGTTTTTTCTCTAGTATTAGTATTGAATTATTAGTATTGAATATTATTTCTGGTGTATCATTCCTACTAATTTTAATAAGGTGTAGTTTCTCTATGTGTTACCCTTACGTAATAAATAGTTCGGCCCTATAGGCTTTATTATTACTGAATTGAAAATAAATAAATCTAAATCTAAATCTAAAACAAATAATAATTAAATATTGTGAAATTTTTTATTAAATAAATTCTTGCAAATCTAAGTACAGAGAGTTTAAAAAAACGAATTCATAACAGGTGACCTTATCGCTACAAAAATACAACAATACCACAAAGTACAATGTAAAAAAACCTTGCTGCCTTATTGCAGCCTCTCCGATACTTTGGTTGAAAGCGAAATCAATGGTGTAAATATGTGTTACTGGTTCATCATGGCCGTAAAAAAACGAAGTTCGGATAATTCAGCATCAAATTATTTCCTTTCCAACTGCATTTGTAAAGTGACGGACTAGTACAATTTTAATTTTCAAGATTTGAGAATTATACATATGTATGTAGGTATAAATGAAAAATACTAAACATGTTCTACAGCATTTGGCTCTCTTTTTAAAGTTGATTCTAAGGTGTATGTAGATACACCTGATAATCATGTAGACTGTTAAGGTCAGCTGTTATGAATTCGTGGTAGCTGTTTTAAAGTATACTTTGTTTTGACTATGAATATGCGCCAAAGAATACAAAGTAATAACGTAGTTGACTTAATACCTATATAATAAAGCTGAATGCATGAATTGTTCATCCCAATTCTAACTCGTATTAAAAAAATTTATTTACTTACGACTTTTTGGTTTCCGAAAGGCCTTAAGAACCATTGCCAAGAAACTACTAATATTTTCTTTATTTTTCTTATTAAACCAAATTCGCAATGCTTTTTCAAGGTGAATTTGGAAGTTTGACCACTAAGAGCGGTGATGCATACAGAATAGGATACACAGCATATCGTCACCAAAAATCCAAAAGGCCGTAGCAACCAAAAAATTCAAAATAGATTTTTTGATTGATTATGATGTGATTAACCAAAATACATATTTCCTTAAAATTTTACTCACATACACATGATCAAAAATACCGATTTTATTCATTAAATCTAAAAGGCCGTAACCATGGTGTAATTATACAGGTGACTGCGTAAGGATTTTTTATACAAAAATACGGCAACCATAGCTGTGTAAAGAACCGAAGAATGTCAAAAGCACAAAAATAATTGTACTAAAACCAAAACAAAATCGAAGTTTTTGACATTATTCAGCTACAAAGCATATAGAGCAAAAAATTATCAGCTGAAGTTGCGCTGCCACCTAGTTAGATACACCTTGGCCGTAACTACCATTACAGAATACACAGAATTGAAGAAAGTAACAGGTAAAAAAAGCTCAAATCAGGTTTTTGTTAAAATTCATGGAAGAAAGAGAAAAGTATAGTGTATATGATACTGTAGTGAATTACTACTTACCAATTAACACAACTAATAAAAATGTATTGCACTATAAAGACGTAGCAAAACAAAACCGACGACAAAATTTGAGGGAAAACGAGACAAACTGAAAAATATCCGTATCTTCCATCTCGTGACACTTGTGTATGTTTTGTGCTACAATGTTCACAAATGTATAAACCAAAAAGCCATAACATCTTTAATTTAAAATATAAAATAAATTTGAACGAAGTTGATATTTGGTTTACGTTCCATTTTTTAAGTTACCGTTTAAGTTAAAATTTAGAACGCTGAGAGTATTTATTCCTCACTACAATAAAATGAGACTAATAGTGAATATGGTTTGCTATTAACAAAATTGAACAAATTAATAAAAAGTATAAAAATAAAACAAACCGAATGAAAGGAAAACAACACACGGGCCTAACAAAAGGAAATATTTGAAACATCACCAAGCCAACTAAAAGATGGGTGTACATCAAAATTATGTGCGAAAAGTCCATTACGACATTAAGTGTGTTCGTTTACTTTTGCAGTAAAATGCGACAATTTTAAAATTTACTCTCAAAAAGAGCGATAGCCCAAAAAAGTACGCGAGCAGAAAAATAGTAAAAATTAGTAAGATTAAAGAAACAACTGACTCTAACTCCACATAGTGTTGAAAAACATATAACCTTTTGACTATGCAACTCTTTTAATTATTGATACAATATTTTTATAACACGGACAATCTAAGAATAAATTCTGTAATTTATTTCATGTAATATTTGTAATTAATTTATTTTTGATTTCCTTGTTTCGTTGTTGGCTAAATTACTAAAAATTACATGACTATTTGTTAATGTTACTGATTACCTTAAAAGCAAGCGCGATACTAAGTACCCAGATACTTTAAAGTTTTACAACTCTAAGTAATTATTAAATTGTTTATCTAATTTTTCGACCTTTTTTATATGTTCAATGAAACTATTTTTTTAAGCTTTAGGTCAGTAAATTTTATATATTTTTAGTTTTATATCGATATTTCGTTAACCTTTGGTTAACTTCTTCAGGATTATATTTATTTTATTTTTTGGTAATTAGTTTTTGTCTTTTTTTCCTTTTAATCAGAAAAAAATATTTGTTGATAATTATAAATAACAATGTGTGTCATATAAATTTTTTTTAACAATTTTTGAAAAGTATTGGTAGAAAAACAAAATAGTTATAAGTCTACAATATTTTTTCATATTAAAAAAATTTTAAAAGAAAAACTTTTTAACATATACAATTTTGTAATGGTTTTTGGAAAAGGTAATAAATATTTTTAATAAATTTACATAACATTTTCAAACTTTGAAAAAATTGTTTAAAATTTTTTTGGAAAAATGTTAACAACATTGGTATTAGTCTAAAATATTTTATCATGGTATTGAATATTTACAGAGAATGAATTTAAAAGGGATTATAATATACATGTACATATATAATAAAAATTTTACTTAATTTCATATAATAATTTCATATAATAAAGAAAATAGCTAACTACATTATTTAATTAAAAAATTTTTTTTTTTTTTTTTTTTTTTTTTTTTTTTTTATATTTTTTATATTTTTTATAAAAAAATTATAATCACATGAACAAACAAAAAAAATGCATAGTGTATTACTTTCTTAAACCCTATTCCTGTTCTTATGTAATAAATATCTATAAGTATGTGCAACATTGGCAGTATCTGTTCTAAAATTCATTCTCTGGTCTATTGGAACATCTATAATGTTTAACATTTCTAACATATATCTACGTTTATAATTAAGTTCTGTATTCAAAATTGATAAATTATCAAAATCTGGGTAATGATCTAAATCAAAGCAATGTGAAGATAAAGCTGTCTTATGTGAATTAATATTCCTATACCTTTGATCTGTTTTATGTCCCGATATTCTTGTCTTTAATTTATTTTTAGTTGTACCTACATACATCTTATCGCATCTCTCGTTGTTGTTTCCTTTACATGGTATTTTATAAACTACATTAGATCTATCTAGCTTTTTAATCCTATCTTTTGTGTTAGTAAATATATTTCCTAAAGTATTATAAATCTTATATGCCATCTTATACTTTGTCTTATCATATATATCTGATTTATCTAATCTTTCTGACATTTTTGGTACGTATAATAAAGATTTGTAAATTTTTGGTTCATTATTGTTATTGTTGTTGTTGTTGTTGCTATAATTATTATTATTATTATTATTATTATTATTATTATTATTATTATTATTATTATTATTATTATTATTATTATTATTATTATTATTATTATTATTATTATTATTATTATTATTATTATTATTATTATTATTATTATTATTATTATTATTATTATTATTATTATTATTATTATTATTATTATTATTATTATTATTATTATTATTATTATTATTATTATTATTATTATTATTATTATTATCATTATTATTATTATTATTATTATTATTATTATTATTATTATTATTATTATTATTATTATTATTATTATTATTATTATTATTATTATTATTATTATTATTATTATTATTATTATTATTATTATTGTTATTATTATTATCATTATTATTATTATTATCAATAACAACATTATTACCATTGATAATAATGCTATTATTACCAACAACAATATTACTATTATTGTTATTAATTATAATAAATTGAAAAACAAAAGGTTTAATAAAATATATTACAAAATATGTATTTTAACAGCTATTATAATTATGATTTATAAATTAATTATTTTTTCAATGACTCACGATTTTCATATAACTTTTTTTTCAAATTTTTACTTTTCATTTGCTTACTTTCCTTTTGTTTACATTTTGAATCATATGTTTTTGTCTTACTAAACTTTACTACGACAAATTTCTGCAGTAAAAATTTGCAAAACACTCAGTCAAGAACTGTCACTTTACTATCTCAATTTGTGTTCTCATTTACTGTATTTTGGGTAAAGGAACGCAATTTAGTAAAATGCAGTAAAGTTCAGTAAAAATTTGTAAAAGCTTTTGAGTACGCGAACGCAATTATTGTGCTATGTGATAATTAATTAATGAGCAAATAACACCAAAGTTAATTGTAAATATTCTGACAAGCACGTAGTAGAACGGAACAATTGATTGTTTCCGAAGGTAGGCTAGCCAGCAGTGTGCACACTTCTACCGATATTCGGTAGATTCTACCGAATATGTTTGTGAATTTAACAATCTACCAATTCTACCGAACAAGGCTTGAAATCTACCGAATATTGTTATTTAGTAATTTAAGTCGATATGTGTGTAAATTGCCTATTTTGCCACATAGCAGTGCGGCCGCAGAGCGGTCATTTTCTCTCATGAAAATCATTAAAACAGAATAGAGAAATCGGCTAAAAACTGAAACTATAAGTAACCTAATATTTGCCAAAGAATTGTGCCTTGGTGATAAAATATTTATTCCTCCCAATGATTTAATAATTTTTGCACAAAAGTTTAAATTCATAAATGGATCTTACATATAATCTTTGTAGTTACAAATGTTTGTCAAATAAAAGTTATTTTAGTACCTTATAAAACCTATTTACAAAAACTGAATTCCTGTTATTTATGTATATTATTTTATATATGGATAGCATATCTGTATAAAGGGTAAGAGCAAATAACTGGGGATGACACTTTTTTTTTTATTGGAAATGCTTTATTGTTTATGGCAGTTTAATTTCCAATTACATGTGAAGTTTTAAATACGCTTTTGGAACCTGTTTAGTTTGATACTCCTTGCACTTACCCTTTATATATAAGTATATTGTTATATTTTATGTTTTATTGAATTGTTATTTTTATGTTTCTCTGAATAAAAAAATTTTCTACCGAATTTCATTCAAATCTACCGATTTTTTTTTTTTGTCGATTCTACCGAATTTAAAAAAAAACTTAAGTGTGCACACTGCTAGCCAGACGTACTTTTTCCAGCAGTACGCGTAAAAAAATTTAGTCAATGTACTGTTGTCTGCGTATATTTCCTAAAAAAGTACGCTAAAGGAGTTTTGTTTTGCCTTTTGTACTTTTAATTTGTACATTTTTCTGTTTAGCATCTTTAGAAAATCTTTTTTTGCAGAAAGAATCACATAGTGAACATATTTGTGGCGACAACTCGAAGTATTTTTCCATATATTTTATATGAGAATCAAAATATCGCCAGTTGCGACGACCCTTTACCTGATTTACATTAAGCATTTTTTCATGAAATTTCGTGAATTTTGTTAAACGCAACTTTTACTATTTGCAAATTGCAGCACTATAAAAGAGAATTTTATTTATTTATTTATTTATATAACCGAGGGGGTATAGTGAATCTCTGATGAATTTTTGACAACTTTTTTGATATAAATTGCTCCTCCAGGCCTCCCATTGAGAAATAAAAAATTTTCGTGCAACTAATTTCATAAAAAAATGCTTAATGTAAATGAGGTGCTTCCTTTTTAAATTACCGAGTTTTTTAATTTCTTAAAACTGAAAATGGGAAAAATTGAATTGTTTACCATATTTAAAAGAATGATAAATATTTGTAAAATTTTTGAATCATTAAAAAAAAATTAATAATTAATTAATTTCACCAACTCTATTTAAATATCAATTCATATTTAAATGTCGATTTTCATTAATTTTTGTATGGAAATAACTTGGTGAAATAGGCTGTCAGTATTAAAAATATTAGTATAAACTAGGTGTTACCTTCATTAGGAAAAGGATAGTGATAGAGAAGGCAGGCGGTGAAAGAAGTGTTCTACTTAAGACAAACTTTTGCGGTTTGTTACTATTAAGTATATTTATATTTAATTTTTGTCACAAGCCCATAGCTATTAATTTTTTATTTAATATTTTTTTTTTTTGCTGTACAGGGCCAAGCTTATTTTAATTTACATTAATCTGTATGATTCTTAGGCTTAAAACCTTAAATTTTAAATATCACAACGAGTGAAATTCAAATTAGCGACATTCTTTGTCGAATGGGCGTCATAATAACAAAAAAAAATCGTTCAATTAGCACTTTTGACTAAAGTCGAAGGTCGAAATAACGCAAATTTTTTTACAGAAATGTCATAAATCAAAAAATTGGAATTTTGAGTTAATAAGAACCCTTTCGCACGCGCAAAGTTTAATTTGCTAAGTCTTGCGTTTGTAAGAGGAAAGGGAAAAAGGAATGTACAGACTTTGTTTTATTCACAATTTCTCTTTTTCTTCGTTCGTTACGTATAGCTATTTTGTGGTATAGTGTAAATTTATCAAAGTAAAAAGAAAATTTAAAAAACCTTGTCAAAACAAACTTTGCATGTGTGAAAGTATTTCAAGAGGTAACAATTTGTAAGTATTGTTCAATGAGGTAGTTTAGACGAGAACAATTTTTAAGCCGCACAATTTTTGTTCTTTTCCAAATTACACGAGACTAATTCATCTGGCACAAAATGTATACGTATACACAGCTTTGTGTGTGTTAGTGTTTTTCGTATTCATTTAAGACTTGCTGTTTTTTAATTTGTGTGTGTATTGGTTTTATGCTGCTAATGCGGGGTTGTAGCTGGTTGAAAAGTTATGCCAACCGCAAAACCACTCTCTTTGCCTCTCTCACCAACAAACTGGCATGTTATGCCAGCAAAATTATGCCCGTGTAAATCAGCGCAATGTCTTCTGGAAGAAACCAATCTCAATTTTCGCAAAAGGAAATAAACCCCAATATTAGTTGTATGTATTTTTTATTAGTCTGGCACCACAGCTTGAAGTTTTTTATAGCATGCGAATGACGTTAAAAACAATATGGCGTGAGAGAAAAAGAAAAAATTAAATGTTTACATTATTGTAGCAAGCCATTTATAAAACAAAAAAATTCAAAGGGAATAGTTTTGTTTGAAATAAAATAATTTGTATTTAATGGTAGAAAATAAAATAATGAAAGAAAAGTCGACAGCTACCACGCAAAAACTCGAATTAATGCAATTTCAGACACAAGAGCGTAAGTCCACTGTGTGGACCAGAGAAAAGATTAATCAATTAATTGAACTATACAAAAAGCATGAATGTCTATGGAATCATTGGCATGAAGCATACAAAAATAAAGATAAACGTAATCGTGCCATAGAAGATATATGCACAAAATTAAATATACCGAAATTTGAGTTTGGTAAGAAGATACACAACCTACGGAACCAATTTAATACGGAAATGAAAAAGTTGGAACAACGCATAGAAGAAGCAGGTGTCAGCATAGATGATACTAGCGATACAGAATTGCGTTGTAAATGGAGCCACTTTGAATCTTTAATGTTTTTGCGACATGTTATAGAACCTAGACCAGGAGGTTATCAAACAATTTTATATCCTCCAAAAGTAAATACATACATACATACGTACATTCATACATACATACTTATGTATATATTGCAGCTATTATTATTTTTAATCAAACTAACATTTTGTACGTTAATGTATTTGTACGTTATTTTTGCAGAAGATGCGTTTAAAATTTGATTTAAAAAGCTCGGATGATGATACAAGTGTGACAAAGGTGTTTCCCAGTAGCAGTAGTAATGTAAATACGGAAGACTTGTCACAATTTCCATACGACGACAATGTGAATGAGGAGGTTATTACGGATGATTTCCAGTCTTTCGAAAACGAAATAGTGGAAGTTGATCAACGTAAGTGTAATGAAGAAGTTTGTGATCAAAAATACCAACCTCCACAACAAGAGATTTGTGCTGTTTCGTCGCATAGTTGCAAAAAAATTTCTAAGAACCAAAAACACTTACATGTCCCACAAAACTCTCCTGCTTGCTCTTCGCACACAGATATAAACATAAATGAAGACCCTTCTGCCGTAGAGTTAAATTCAAATAATATAACTGTTGTTTCACAACAATCACACATACCAACCTCTTCATCCACATCCTCACCAGTAACTGATCTAGCAATTCCCCCTGTAGTTACTTCAACAAATTCATCAAACAGACCACCTTCAATAACACGCGATCAGTGGGATGCTTTTGGTGAACTAGTAGCAAATGAATTCCGCAATTTAAATTCTGAGATTTCACGAAAACGCCTTAAAAGAAAAATCATGCAAGCTATGTTGGAAATAGGCGAGGAAGATGATAATTTGGTAACCAATCGTTCAAGAAACAATTAAGTGTGTAATCTTTTTGTTAATCTATTTTAGAGTAGGAAAACTAAAAATAAGCATTCGTATAACCAAAAAAAAAAAGTTTTAAGCCCTTTTGTGTCATTTTAAAAATGTTCATTATTTATTTTAAAATGAAAACTTTTGAAATCAAAAATAATTATTTTTCTAATTTATTTTGCTTGTCAGCTAAATTCAAAATCTATTGGGTTGAATGAAGTCTACTGATTAGTTCCATAAGCGGAAACGAAATGCTTAGACAACGCTTAACCAAAAAACAAGAACAATTTCAAAAATAAAATATTTTTGTTTTAAAAAACAACAACAGTATTATATAACAAAAATTAAAAATTTTAAAAACCCTCGACTTTTTTCAGAAAAGATGTTATATCTTCTAAACGGCTGGACCGATTTTCATCAAACATAGCTAAGAACCCTCTCGATCGTCATCTTTCAAAAAGAAAAACTAAATGAAAATCGGTCCAGCCATTTGGCATGTACGTGGACACGGACAAACACACAGACACACACTACAAACTTATAACACCCCTTTTTTTTAGTCGGGGGGTTAAAAATTGAGCATAATCAAATTAAAAAGTTATGTTTATAAAAAAAAACAACAAAATATTAAAATTTGTTTTTGTTTTTAATGTAAGTGTGCGACAAGTCGAACGTTGTCGACATCGTGGGATTGGCCCTAAACGTTTTGAATTAATTACAGAGTTGAGTTTTCAAATTAACAATGAAACGTTTTAAATATTTTTAAATGGAGAACTTTCAAATTACCGATGGTTTATTTTAAATTTTACTTTCATATTACATAAAATAATTGAAATTTATTTGCTGGAAGTTTAGCATGTCTATATATACGTATTTCATTGGCGCTTGAAACAAATCATCAGTAGGCTTTAACCACAAATTTTAAACAGTCACAAACCTCTTACTTTATGCATAGACTTTCAAAAACTATATGAGAATTCGTAAAATAATAATACTTTTGAAAATCACAAAAGTAAAAATAAGCTTAGTAGACTTTGAAACTGATACAAAACCCAGCAAATAATTTATATCCAGGTGAACTCATTTTATTTTTCTACATCCTTTAAAATTTGTGGTTAAAGTCTACTGATGACTTGGTTCAAGCGCCAATATATAGACATGCTAAATTACCAGCAAATAAATTTCAATTATTTTATGTACACTTCTGACAATATGTCAAATAATGGATTTTCTTTAACTTTCATATTACTTCATATTATAATATAATAGGTGAGGCTGGCAATTACCAATTGTTTTATTTATTTTTTAACTACAAATTACTGCACACAGTGGTCACGTGCTGTGTCAAAAACAAAGCGAAAACCTGCCGGGTATTGACCGAAACTGTGTTGAAAATTTCGGCTCCACAGCTCATAGTTCCAGAGATCATGTGTGACGAACAAACACACACTATGATTTGATATATAGATTATGAAAAAATTACCTTATTATGATCAATTTTCGATCTAGGAAGCATTGATCGTACGAATTTTCATCAGGTATTATGACGAGATTCGACAAAATATTTAGCTATTGCGAATATTGCTGTGATTTTTAAAATTTGCAATAATTATAAGATTTTGTGTTCGAGAATCATAAGGCTAATGGAAATTAAAATACACACTAAAATACACGACACAAAAAAATGATTTTTTATTTTTAAAATTCAAATTCTTGATATGGTAATAAAATATCTTTCTTTTTAAAATGGTTAACTATAGTTTCAAAAATTAAAGGCACATATTCACCATAAAAACAGTGTGCTTTAAGAATTTAAAACATATTACCATACCAAACACTGGTTTTAAACTCTTTAAAGTATACTTTTACTCCATTTGACACTCAAAGTTTACTTTTACCCCTTTTAGACACGCAAAGTTTACTTTGCAAAGTCTTAATTCAGCTGGGTTACAGACACAGCTGAATTAAGGCTTTGCAAAGTAAAATTTGCGTGTCTAAAAGGACAATTTGTTTTGACTATGAATACGCACCATTGTTTTTAAAATATTTATTTTTCAATTAACGTTTAAACAGGTTAATTTCAGCCGAATAACCGAAGTAAATATTTTATACTATATAACGTACTTTTTGTGTATTTAATTATTTGTTTCGTCTCATATACAAAAGGAAATTGTTTAGAAATTATTTTTCATACAAACAAAGAAGTATTATATTCAGTGATTCTAACTTAAGTAAAACCTCAAAATCTTTCGACGTGCCTATAAAAGGCTTTCGTAAAAGACTGCTACTCTAATTGAACTTTTTTTTAATAATTTAAAAATATAAAAGCAAATAGTACTGTTGCCAACTATTTAATTAAGGATTAGATTTAACAAGAAACGAATTCAATTATTTTATACCAACTCTGAAATATTTTCTTCTAGCAACAGTGTTTTAAAGTACAAAAACGAAAACTAAGAAATTTAGAAATAAACTTTTCTGCAGAATTTTCGCCGAGTCAAACGAGGACAGGCCAATAGAAAAAAAATCGATAGTAATACAAGAAATGTTCTAACAAAATTAACCGAAACAACTAGAAGTGTTAAGAATTTGAAAAAAAATACATAAAAGAGGACTCTATTGGCATAATGAAGGATTTTATATGTTTAGAGAAATTCAGGAAAAGGACTGAGAAACTAGATTTTATTTATTATACATATTATACAAAGTAAATCTGCATAATATGGTGTTGCACAAATATGGGCGGGATAACTAGACCATATGCCCAAGATGGTATTAACAGTATTTTAAAAGGTTTTGTGACTGAATGTACACGACCTATGCCTTCACATAGGAAGTAGCAACGAGGATGTTAAAGAAATTCCACAAAAAAACCGCAAGATTATACGGTTATCCGTGGCAGATGTCAACCAGTGCGAGCGAGACGAAAAACTCTCGAAGGCCAAACAACATACACAAGCCTGACCGCACTTAAGAAATAGTTACGATGACGCGAGAGATGTTCCTCAACCCAGAGCTGCTTTACGACTGAGAGAAACTAGATATTCTGTATTATGGATTGCTTTCGATTTCCTCAACGTCTACGATAAGCGAAAGGATTTTTCCAAGTCAAGTTTTATTAAACCTAATTCTCTTAAATCATTAACACTTAAATTGTTTTTCTGAAAAATTGTGTTAGAAGATCTCTTTAAACTATTGAAGTACTTAATATACATAAACGGTGGTTAAACTTTAAGTCCCAATTTCGGTCCATAAAATATAACCACACTTGTGCGTTGAATACAAATTTACCTACGTTTTGTTGTAGACGTGAGCATTTTGATTTACTTTGCACTTACAAACTAACAGCCTTATATAAAGCGGTTAAATTTTAAGGGCCGAAATCGGCCCTACACCCTATACATATGTAAATACATATGTATATGATTTTTTTTTTTGCTTGATTTAGTTTAAGAATTCTTGTGTGTATTTTTTTGTTTTTCTAATAAACTCAAATTAATAAATAATTTATGCACTTTTACTTCTTCAGATTGCTTGATTTATGAAAAAACTTTATTAATTGGTTAACCGGTTAATACCGAAATTAACCGATTAAGCCAATCGATCGATTAACCGATTAAAACAAAACCCCGATTAAATGAATACCCTAATATTTATCAATTTTTTTTTAAATGAAAACGCACATTTGTTTTAAAACTGCTTCGTTATAAAAATAACACTGCTATGTTAATATTAAAATAAAAATTCTTGTTTTAAAAATGCAGAATTTTTAAAACAAACTAAAAAGCATTCTTAAAACAAGAATTTTGAGTTTTCATTTGAAAAATTTTGTATTTTACAAGCTTTTATGTAGTTTCACCTGTTCCGTTGTCAGTCTGTAATCAAATCTTGCAAATTAAATTTGATCCAGTTCCCGGTTTAGCTGAAATTTTGCATCCATGTACAAATCGAGTGACAATGCAATATTATTATGACATAGAGCTGATCTGATGATGGCGGATAAATTTTTTTTTAGTATTTTAATATCATAAACGAGAAGAACGGGATCAAACTACCTTTAAGTCAAACTAATGATTTTTTTTTTAATTTTTAGTGGTTTCAGTTATTCAGAAAATAGTGCCGAAGAAATATTTTGAATGCAAAACTAAATTTGTTTCAAAAATATATATGTATGTACATCAAATTTTCCAAATTTTAAAGGCATCTACATACTAACGTATTTATATATGTATGTAACAACTGGATATTCGCCACTCAACCGCATACAAATATTAAAATTTTGTTTTTACACACAATTCTTATCCGAATTTGTTTTTAAGTTAGCTATTAATTTTGTTCTGCATAATTGTACAAAAATGTTTTGGTGAATACTTGATTTTAAACTTTTAAATAAAAAAAAAAACAATTTTTACACAGCTTTACAAAAATAAGGAACTTAAAATAATTCGTATCGCACTAATATGAATAAAATATCGCGTGCGACTTTTTATTTGTTATGGTGAATTGTGTAGCACATTAACCAAGGCATTCATTGTGCCTTGACATTAACATTGTTCTGAATTCCATACACAAATAATTTAACACTTTTTATGATTTCAATTACACCATAATTGTAATTTTTTTAATAGTGGTAACTATTGTTTTAATAAATAACAACATAGGTATGTATATCCATTAAGGGAAGATATTTTACTTCACTTCCTTGACTTGTAAGCCTGGGGGAAGGGATTGCTTGATTTTTTCAGCCTTCTCCTTATCTTGGACGACCAAAGTGTATAAGAAACGAGAGCAACGTATCTTAAATTTGGTATTGCTAGGATTCTTCTTTATTTTCACAGCGCGAGCGTCAGCACGACGGGCTTTATTCAAGAAATCTTTCACTTCTTTGATTTCGCGGGGCATCTGGAAAAAATTAACTGAACATTAATAAAACATTCAAAACTAAACTTGTTTTCTGCGAATTTTCACTCACTTTGCTTGTTTAGAGAATTTTTGTAAAAAATAATTTACAATACGAAAACAGACAACCAATGTTGACGTTTTCCACGTTTCAAAAGAAAGAAAAAGGAAAGATGATTTCAATATGGCCGATATCCGGTTGTCAAAGTTATTAAATGTCAAAATAACCAGAGCTGCCAGTACAACGAGCTATCCATGAAGTTCTAGTTATTTCAGTAAATAAGTATGAAAAATTTTATTTATGTAATTTTGATGTATATATATATAATACATTTAACTTATTTTCTACTAAATTATATATTTGCATCAAGTATTATCATATATACATCTAAACAGAGTTGCATGCATTGAAATTGACAAGAATGGAGAGTTAAACATAAGACAACGAGCGCCATCTGGTAGGTATCAACGTGTATTAATATCACTTTGGTATGTATATAATTTGACAGCAATACTGATTTCAGCCAAAAAATCAAGCATATACACACACATTTGTTTTATACCATAACTTTTTTTCTTGGCTTTATATCACGTCTCTTTTGTTTGTTTGTACGCGGCACAATTTTTTTGCGAAAAAAATAAATCAGTTTTTGTGGAAAGTTGAATAATGTGGAAAAAGAGTATTGTTGAACTTCTAATAGAAAACTATGAGCGGCATGAACATTTGTACGACATTCATCATCCTGCATATAATGACAGGGCAAAGCGAGCAAGGTCCTTCATGATCATTTGTCAGGAACTAAAGAGATATGACAAAGATGTCACCATTGCAGACATAAAAAAGAAAATACACACACTGAGGGCGCAATTTATAAAAGAATCGCGTGAAGTTGCTGAAAGAAAAAAAAGTGCTGTTGATCCAGAAGGGGTTTATGTGCCTAAGCTTTGGTGTTTTGCTCAGTTACAATTTTTAAAATCCCACTGCAGAGTAAGAACGTCTCTGGCGAAAGTTTCTGAGGTAACTACATATTGCGGGAATTGAATAGTGTTGTAATAAAATCATGTATTCGCTCTTTGATTTCAGGCCTTCGAAAGTGATAACAGTTTACCGACACACAATGATATTGTAGAAAATACTGCTGAAAAATCGCCATCTTGTTACCAAAGAGTAAGTTTACTCTTCAAGCTTTTACTTGCTGCACATATCGTCACATAAATTCAAATAAGGAGCAGTTACATGTAACATTTTTTATATGAGAAGAAAAAGCATTTATTTATCATATATTTTATTTATTTGACCTTCGTTAATAAACCCAATATCTTTGCCCATATTACACAGATAACAAGTCTGAGGGTGGATGGATTTTCTTCAGTTACATCACAATCAACCAAAAAGACGATTATTGTAATTCTTTTTCAATTGACGTGTTTTTGAATTTATGTAACGATATGTATGTATGTGCATATATATGTATACATATGTATGTATATGAAAGAATTTTCTTTTAAAATACTCACATATATGTATACATTAATCTTTATAAAAAAATAATACTTTCGATCTACTGACTTGCACATGATAAAAGTCTCATTTCTGAAATGATCAGTTATGTGCTTGAAATTTTTCTTATCATCATAAATGCACTCATACTCGTGCATTTTTATTAACAAAAATTTTAAATTCGTTACAACATACGTACGATGTATACTTATTCAAAATGCAATTTTTTCAGGACTATGAGAGTGATAACAGCTTTGTCACAGAAAATGATACTTCAGTAAGAAAAAATGAAGAACAGGCGGAATCCCCTTCTTACAAAAGGGTAAGTTTACCTTTTAAGCTTTTACTTTATGTATAGATATTTGGCAGTTGCTTAATTTTTACTTAAAATTTGTCTTAGAAGGCAATAATGTAAAGTGCTATGCGATTTGTGTATATTCAATTATATCCAATAACACAGACCTACAGTAAAGTTCCTTTTTCAAACGAATACTTATTTAAAATTTCGATTCACAAAAACACCGAAAGATGTAAGATAAAATTGTCTTTAAACTATCGTATATGTAGTTTCCACAATGCAAGCAAGCGGCTAGACAAAATATATCAAAATATGAAAAGCACTCAAATTTTTGAGTGATTCCTATAAAAATTTTCTAGGCAAGTGGCTTATTCGCATTGTGGAAAATATACATTAATATAATTTTTCCATTAATGAAAGGTTTCTTAGTAAATAAAAAATTAGTATCGAAGACTTTTGAAAATGTTAAGACTGCAAAAATTTAACTTTAAATATTGCAGTTAATGGTCCGTTAATTAAATAAAAAAATCTTTATCAATTGTTTTAAGTGGGATACACATTATCGAACTTGAGTGACAGTAAAAATTCATCAGATTTGAATATTCAGACTATCGATCATGATATAAATATAGAAGGTACTTCCATTCTCCCATTTTTTCTTGACATTCACCTTCTGGATAGTGAAGTTTCCGGTAAAATCGAGCTACCGTATTCATTTAATACGCGAAACAAGAAACGAGTTACGTAGATTAAACAATATACAATATGAATCAATATTTGTTGAACTTAATAAAAATTCATTTTCAACTATTCAAAAGCATCAATCGATTTGGTTTCTCAACGCCAAATTTATATGAAAATATAGTTTAAAGATTTGTATTAGGCAGAAAACTTAAAAATATGAGATAAGTTATAACATAACCACTTTTCAAACTTCACTGATATTTAGTTATGTATATCACTTTATTTGTTCGCAAATTTTTGATAACATACCCAGCAAAAAATTACACATTACCATTAGAATTACTTGCCATATAATGCCTTACTTTTCTGATTGTCAATTTTCATTACTCGCTTACAAATCACATTACCTAAAATTTAAAAAAATTTAAATGAAGAGAATGATTTTTTTAGACGAAATAGATTACGTGAAATGTTTACAAATAAACAAAATGTAAGTACTTCTCAAGAATCGATTATTTTAGTCTCACGCCTTGTTAAAATCATTAAGTTGGTAATCCAGTAGGGAAGTAGAGATGTGCACGTGATTGTTTTTTGACTCACGACACGCACGCTCACGCAGAAAAATATTTTACTCACGCACTTTCACGCACGAATGATATTGAAAATTTTCACGATCACGCACGCTCACGAACAAAATATTCTTAATAACGCACGAGTGGTTTACAACTCATCACGATCACGCACGCTCACGAAAAAGTATTTAATCCAATTTGATCTTTTTTTGGGTTGAAAAATAGGTTCTTACACATACATATATGCATATGTATGTATGTACATATGTATGCGCGTGTATATGTAAAATTTACATTGCACAGTGGGGACTTTTACAAAGTAAATGACAATAAATCTGGAACTTCTAAACTACTGATTGGATTTATATGAAACTCCTAATATCCGTAAAGGAAGCCTTAGGCTTTATAACACGTGTCATGACTGTCTTCTGGTTTGAGCTGAAGAGGAGTTACAGTGTGCCAAAATTGACTACCTGGTACTCAAAAAAACTTCTGAAGCTTGTAACTTTTTTAAAAATTATCCGATTTTTTACTGGATAAAGCATTTTGACATAAACTTGAAATTTTTGAGAAATAATTTCCCAAGACGTGTTTCCGTATCTCTCATAAGATATTTTAAAAATTTAATTTTAAAATTGCCCTGAAAAAGGTATGTGTTTTTTAAGTATCTTCATTGTTTTCAGTTTTCTAAAAAACTTTGTTTAATACATTTTTAATTTTTTAATTACATAGCGCTAAAGACAATGCATTAAGAATATGCTTAGTACCAATTATTTTGTATTTCAGCAATGTCCAAAAATAGTAAATTTTAAAAATATTTTTTGTGTTTAAGCGGTTATAAAAACCGGTAGATTTTTAAAGTTTCAACTATGTATAAGATTTTTATTATGCAGATAGTTTTAAACATTTTTAACTAAAATTTAAGATTGTGTTTTTATAAATGCGGATGTACGCGTAATTTTTCTGAAAAAAGTCAAAATTTAGGGAAAATATAGTTGTGTACCATAAAAAATATATTAAAATAATTTTATTTATCTACATTGGTACATTTGAATTTCATATGAGTTTACTATGCCTGAAAAAATTTTCATAGCCCAATACACAATCTTTTGCAAATGGTCTTGGCATCGTAGCATGTGCAAAATGGTATATTATATTGATACTCACCTATTCAGGAATGATATCTCGTGAGGGCGTGAGAATTCGTGCGTGATTATTAAAAATAGCTCACGCACGATCACGCACGAGTAATTTATTTTTAAGTCACGCTCACGCACTCACGCGTGATTAATTATAAATTTGATCACGATCATGCGTGAGTCACGCGTTACACGATAAAATCACGACATTTGCACATCTCTAAATGGAAGTACTTTCTATATTTATATCAAGGCACATTCACCAGGTAGTAGCGGAAACGCAGCTGAGCTATTCCATGGTGTAATTATACAGGTGACTGCGTAAGGACTTGTTATACAAAAATACGGCAACCATAGCTGTGTAAAGAACCGAAGATTGTCAAAAGCACAAAAATAATTGTACTAAAACCAAAACAAAATCGAAGTTTTTGACATTCTTCAGCTACAAAGCACACAGAACAAAAAATTATCAGCTGAAGTAGCGCTGCCACCTAGTTAGATACACCTATTCTTTTTCTAAATTAAAGTTCATCTGAAACTTCAAAAATTCTTTACGAAAGAGAAATTTAAAAAAATGTTCAAAAAATTCAATGTGAAAAATATTTTATTAAAAAATAAAAATACGAAAATACTATTAAAAAAAAAGCAATGTGAGTCCGATCACAGGGGAGATGTGTAAACATCTAGTAATGAAAAATTTGTTTTAAGTTGGAAGTACTTTTTCTTTTAGTATATTTTTATTAACTAATCAATTAAAAGTATCAAAACTTATAATGTTGTAAATACATAGGAATTTGCTTGTTTTGTTTGTTTTATTTAACTTATTTGGTTAGTAGGTAAATGGGCACACTGCAGTACATATGTATGTACTGCATTAAAAATTGCAGTAAATTTACTGATTACTGAAAAAATTCAGTAAATTTTTACTGATAATGAAATTTAATTTGCATTATCAGTAAAATCGTAGGGCCGTATTCATAATAATTTTAAAAAAATATACTAAAAGCATAAGTACTTCCAACTTAAAAAAAAAATTTTCATTACTAGATGTTTACACATCTCCTCTGTGATCGGACTCACATTGCTTTTTTTTTCATTTTGGCGTTTTATTTTTGTTTTTGGGGTTTTTTTATTTAGGCGATTTTTTCATTTTGGCGATTTTTTTGTTTAAGGGTTTTTTTTTTAATTTTTGCGATTTTTTTATTTTGGCGATTTTTTTCATTTTGGCGATTATTTTTCTGTTTTTGGATTTTTTTTCACTGGCGATTTTGACGATTTTTCTGGTTTTTTGCGATTTATTTTAGTCCTAGATTTTTTTTTTAATTTGGTGCTTTTTTCGGTTTTTGCGATTTTTTTAGATTTGGCGATTTTATAATTTTTTGATTTTTTAGTTTTACCGTTTTTGAAAATTTTAGGAGTTTTGCTCTTACGGTTTCCAAGATACAGCAAGTTGTCGAAGTTACAAAGTCAAAATTGCATTAACTGATGGAACACCCTTTAATTTAAATTTTTTAAATTTACTGTTAATTGTTGTAGTCTGTATAAAAATACACTAACTTTACAAAATTCAAGTGTATGTATATTACATAGGATTTTAACATTTTTCGTTGCTCGTTTTGGAACACCCTTTAATTTTTAACTCTCATATATTTGCTGTTGTAGCGGCCAAATGTCTACACACTGTGTCCGAATTTCAGATCCGTAGCTCTTACGGTTCTCGAGGAAATACCCTGTAACAGAGGAACGGACAGCGTAGCGAAAACAATAGGGTTCATTTTCACCTTTGGTGTACGGAACCCTAATAAAGCAATTATTATTTTCACCTTTGGTGTACGGAATAAAGCAAAAAACCTAACGACCCTAACAAACAAAAACCAGCAAATTCCTATGTAATTATTTACAATATTTTAAATAAGTTTGTATTGCTTCTTTCAAACACTAATACACTCATACATAGCTTACACCGATTTGACAACGCTGTGTGCATCTCGGCAAAGAAATCTAAGTCAAAATTTTGTGATTGTATTGTGAAAAAGATTTTTACCCCCTAGCGTATAGATGTTTACACATCAAAACTGTGAAAAGTGCTAAACGTTGCAAATTTTTTAACCTTTTTGTGAATAATTTTTATTATTATTATTTTTTTAAACAAATTCTATTTTTGACATTTTGGATAAACTAAAACCCATGATACAATAATATAAAGGTACAACCACATTTGACGTACAAAATTAATTATGACTTTTTCCCCGATTATTTGAATAACGAAATCTGTGTGTAATAAGACCTACAAAAGCAAATATTTGATTAATTATTTAATTCAATAGATAACAAAAAAAGCCTCACAACACACATACTGCGACATTTGCATTTGAGGTAAACACCTTTCAAAGCTCTTAAATTTGTTCTTGTTTCTTTGCAAAGTAACAGCAAGCATTGTTGTCGCCGAGATCTGGTTGCCTGTTGTGGTCTCGTCGGTGTGAAAGTACAAAAAGCTCTTTATAAAAGTTTGCACATTTTGCATATAGCTTGGACGTAGCTGAATAAGAGTTAATGCTTTTTTGTTTGCTAAGGACATGGCCTATAATTAGACTAGGAACATGTAATTATCACATTTCTCCTTAAAATGGACCACGTTTTCTAATAGTGTTCTTAAGAATGCTACAACCTATTAACAATTTCATCCGAATAATGTAAGGCAGCTACGTCCAAACACACATACTCTAATATATGTATTTCAGATAAACAGCTTTGTTATTGTTTCTTTGCAAAGACCAACGATGTCGCTGAGATCTGGAGGCAAATCGCGGCACTCGTTATCGAATTACGAAATATTTCCATATAAATTCTATTGAAATATTTCGTAATTACGTTCGATGTTGGATGTTGTGCTCTCGTCAGTGTGTCTTTTGTAAAACTTTGCACATAGTGCGTATAGCTTGGACGCAGTTGATGTAAGGCAATACACCAGAGAGTATAAAGACAAAGTTCCGCCTTGATTCAGTTGGAAATTTCCTTCCTGTTGTATCTTGCTTGCTGCCGTTGTTGGTGCTGCTGTAACTTATTTATTTTTTTTATAAATTTATGAAATAATTAAAATATTTTTCATTATTTTTAATTTAATAAACAAGAACGTCAAAAAATTAATAAAAAAAAACTCGGATTTCATAAATTAATAAGGTAGCATTAATTTTGAGAGTAAAAAATAATCGGGACAAACGTCAGAAAGTTAATATGGCGACGAAAAGAGAGAATGGTTTTACCTTTATATTATTGTATCATGCTAAAAACCATGATATAAATATAGAAGGTACTTCCATTCTCTCTTTGTTTTTAAAAATAAGTATTTATGAAGTTTGTTTTTGAGAGAAATGAAGAAAAATGTTCCCATATAGTAAAAAAATTGAAGTCTTCCGCAAGAAATTTTTTTTACAAAAATGTGTAATTTTCTTAACAAAAATTTGGGAATAAATAAAGTTATATACATAACTACATATCTCTGAAGTTTAAAAAGTGATTATGTAACAACTTATCTCATATTTTTAAGTTTTCTGCTTAATACAAATCTTTTAACTATATTTTCATCTAATTTTGGCGCTGAGAAACCAAATTGATTGATGATTTGGATTATTTTATAACGAATTTTGATTAAGTTTAACAAATAGTAATTGATATTGCATTCTGTTTAATTTACATAATATGTTTCTTGTTGATTGTGTAATGTTATTTTATTTGCGTTGAAATAAAAAAAAGGTTTAAATTAGTTTTCCTGAGCTCAGCTAGGAGCTCTTTGGTATGTTGTTTATTAATTATTGAAATTCTAAAACTAAATTACATCTGCTTATATACTAACTATGAGAATAATGCTTAACCTATCTTAACATAAGAGAGAAAAGAAAAGGTATATGCTTAATAAGCAAATTGTTCCCTTTTAGTTTCTAACGGTAGACGTGCGGCGTGTGTCTTATAAGTAACTTGTAAAAGCTAGATTTTGCAAACAAATATTATTATTATTAAATATGATTTATTCAAATGCTTTATGCTGCGGCCCTTGATCAGACTTGCGAGTGTCAAATGGCCGTTGAACAAAATACATATTTACATTGCAGTCTGTCAATGCATTTGTCTAACACTTCATGCAGCGGTATTTGCCCGAGTGCATGAGTGTCAAATGTCCAGTGCACAAAAATGCTTTCAATGCAATTTGATGTTATGTATGTTGCGGTCAAGTTGATTTTAATGTTTACTATACACTCCTGGTTATAGTGATAATGAAACCACGCTACACCTCCACCTTTTACAAGAATGTTCATATAACGTTAGTTTTATGGACATTCTTTTACAATTTGTTATTTTAAATTATAAAATACGAATACAATTATATATATATTTTTGTTTTTTTGTTTTTGTAGTCCGGACATACATGTATATGTACATATTATTTTATTTAGTTTTATATGGCTTAAGTCTATTCTTATGAACTATTTGTGTTTTATATGTTTTCTTATCAACTATAGTTACATTATTTCTTAAGTCTATTTTCTTAATTTTGTAAGGTCCTCTATATTGGGTTTCTAATTTATGACCTGCTTCATTTTTCAGTAAAACTAGATCTCCTATTTTAAGGTTATAATCAAGTATATCCCTATCATAGTTTAATTTTTGCCTAAGCTTATTTTTATCTAATAATTGTCGAGCTCTCTTATATGCTACTTCTAACCTACATTTTGTTTCTTTGGCATAGTCATCTATGTTATATAGTGGTGCCACTTTATCTACATTGAATATCTGAAAACTATTAGGTGTTTTTGAAAAGACTAACTCATAAGGACAATAATTATGTATTGTTGAAGGTGTTGTATTAAAACAATAAGTACAATATTTTAGCCATTCGTCCCAATCATACTTGTCTATAGGTATGTAGGAACGTACATATTCATTGAAAGTTCTATGACTTCTTTCTATTGTGCCTACTGTTTGGTGGTGATGAGCTGTCGAAGTTAGTTTTTCAATTTTTAGTAGATTACAAAGTTCTGTTAATATAGAATTTTTATATTCTGTTCCCATGTCCGAAATGAACGTCTTCATTGGACCATAGGTAAGTATAAAATTTTCAAATATCGCCTTAGCGATTGTTTTAGCGCTTTTGTCTTTTATTGGTATAGTAACTAAATATTTAGTTAAATCACATATTATTGTGATAGCATATTCATTTCCAAATAATGATTTTGGAAATGGTCCTATTGTGTCTACCACTACCGTATCAAATAGTTTTGTTGGCGTTGGTGTCACAGTCATTGGACTTTTGTTATGTTTTAAAGTTTTAGCAGTTTGACATTTATGACATGTTTTTACGTATTTAGATATGTCTTTGGACATATTTTTCCAATAGTAATATCTCTTAATTTTTTTAATGTTCTATATATTCCACAATGTCCTCCTTCTATGGGATCATCGTGATATTTCAGCAGAATCTCAAGAATTGCCTTAGCATTTTTGTTATTGATTTGGGTCACCTCATTTAGTAGCGCTACTTTAATTTTATTTAATATTTTATTGCCCATAATTTTAAATTCATTAATAGAGATAAATTCGAAAATTTTCTCACTAGGTGCCACTTGTATATTATATATATTGTGCTTACCGGCCACTTCTT
Source organism: Tachina grossa (assembly GCA_949987645.1). NCBI lineage: Eukaryota > Metazoa > Arthropoda > Insecta > Diptera > Tachinidae > Tachina > Tachina grossa. The sequence goes on along the minus strand of OX465278.1, from coordinate 60,523,208 downwards.
CGAGCCTAGAGAAAAATTGTCCTAAGTCAAAATTCTCGTTAGTAAACAAATCGTTAATATGTACAGGGTGGGCCAAAAGAAACCAAGGGGTGTAAAAGTTTAATAACTTTTTTGTTTATTAACTTTTTTTTTATTTTTTCTTTCAGATTATATAATATACAAAATGGAATTTTTTTTACACTAAGTATGAAAAATGATGTCTCTTAAATGACCACCATTTTCAGCTTCGCACTGATGGGCTCTTTTTAGAGCATTTTCCATAACATCTTTCAAAACTTGTGGCTGTAGCGTTCGAATTTCTGCAACAATGTTTGCCTTGAGTTCAAGGATTGTCTCTGACTTGTTCACATACACTCGCTCCTTCAAAAAACCCCAAAGAAAATAGTCGGGTGCTGTCAAATCTGGCGATCGCGCTGGCCAAATAATTTCCGAATTTCGAGAAATTATTCGCTCTCCAAAAATTTGACTTAAAAGTGCCATTGTGTCTCGGGCAGTATGGGCAGTGGCTCCGTCCTGCTGAAACCACATACCAGGTCTGCTTTCAAGAGCAGGACGTAAAAAATTTTCTATCATAAACCGATACCGCTCTCCATTTACGGTTACAGCACTTCCATCTTCATTCTCGAAGAAGTAGGGCCCAATGACATTTTCAGATGTGATCCCACACCATACTGTACACCTGATGGGGTGCAATTGGCGTTGATGAATGGCTCTTGGATTTTGAGAACCCCAGAACCTACAGTTCTGCTTATTAATAAAGCCATTCAAATGAAAATGAGCTTCATCACTCATAATCAAATTTTCATCTCTGGTTTAAATAATAAAATTCTATTGTTCTGCTTCTCTGTTCAGTTGTGAACCTCTCCATTATAAATTCTCCAAGTGTTGTCTATATAATCTGAAAGAAAAAATAAAAAAAAATTAATAAACAAAAAAGTTATTAAACTTTTACACCCCTTGGTTTCTTTTGGCCCACCCTGTATATATGTTACTATAGATTTTCCACGTTTGATATAACATCTTCTGGGGGAAATCTTTAGTTTATAGTATTTTATGACGTCAGTGTTTGTTAAAGGTACATATATACTGGGCTTATCATTATTTTTTATTAGATTTATGCTGTTTATTTAGTTTATTACTATTCTTTTCTTTTTCTGACAAGAAAATGTTTTCCATGCAATTTGATGTTATGTATGTTGCGGTCAAGTTGATTTTAATGTTTACTATACACTCCTGGTTATAGTGATAATGAAACCACGCTACAATTTGCTTATTAAGCATATACCTTTTCTTTTCTCTCTTATGTTAAGATAGGTTAAGCATTATTCTCATAGTTAGTATATAAGCAGATGTAATTTAGTTTTAGAATTTCAATAATTAATAAACAACATACGAAAGAGCTCCTAGCTGAGCGCAGGAAAACTAATTTAAACCTTTTTTTATTTCAACGCAAATAAAATAACATTACATGGCGATCCTGCCAACATCTGGGAGTGCTAAGACTCTGCACCCAGAATAAACCAACATTACATTTGCTATTGTTGCTAAATTTTAAATCGCACTAGCTAAAAAAGAAATAATCATTTTAAATACCTGACAGATAAGCCGAAAATCTGTCAGAAGAGAGGGAAGTCCGCCTGGCCAAAAGGCATATAATGTGGGGAAACCGGGCTACTAATCACAATTGAGGAATATAAAAGGCAGAAAGAAGCAACTACTTCAGCAACACGTGATATTAATATTTTAGACCAGCAGCCCAACAAGATTGCAATTAATCAATCAAGGAAGTTTTGAAGGCATATAATATGGGAAAACTGGGCCCACAACCAATCACAATTGAGGAGTATAAAAGACGGCAAAACAAAAAAGACAAGGAAGAAAAACTTAACATCCCAGTAGTTAAAAAACAAAAGCGCAGGGGAGGATATCTCTGCCGCTTAAAAAGAGAAAAATCACTTCTCCTCCGAGAAATATACAGAGAGATTCCACCAACCTGGGAGGACGCTACCAAGATGTGGATGAGGATTGATGAGCTAGACCGGCTCATCCAACTTAAAACTTCACGTAACAATTAAAACAAATTTTTCTCTCTTTTAAAGAAGTGCACTAATTACGGCGCACTCTTAGGTCAGTAGGCGTTAACCGCCGTTGACAAATATAATAATTAAAAATTTTTTTATTATGCTCAATATTATTATATAATTAAAATAAATTTAAAGTAGGATAATATTTTTTGTAATTAATTTTGTAAGGCCATTATAATGGATAATATAAGGAGAAAACAAAACAAAAAACAGGTTAATGTTATTTTTGAAGAAGAAGGAATTTCGTTAGAACAACAAATAGAATATTTAGCACAGATTTGGAAAATAATAGGAATGCCAGGTGCCCAAAATGAGGACGATATTTTAAACAATACTCATGTAGAAGAAATGACAGTTCGTGCAATAAGGTGGTCAGAACGCATAGAAAAAGAAAATAATAAGCACCAATAATTCAGTAAGATAAATAAATTTATAAATATGGGTAAAACAGAATCAAAAATGGAAAAACCCAATGCTAACGTGATTACCAATTTGGAAATCATTGATCATAAGTCAGCAATAAATTCATTATGGATACTAATGCTAATATTAGTAATAATTTCAGCAATAAACTTGTTGCTTAAAATATATTTTTCACATAAAAGAGCCCTAAGAAAAAAGTATTCAAGTAAAGCAAACGATTTGGACAAAATATAACCAAATTAAGCATTTTGGCTAACTTTTTTATTTTGCTGATAGAATGGAAGGATATTTTAAATAAGGCACGAATTATAAAAGAAGATTTTGAACGGTCATATAAGTGTATCAATATTGACAGACCAATTAAAAATGAAACAATTATTCATCATTTTCAAAAAATTCTTATAAAATTAGAAGAAATAAGAGTTTTATTTAATGTTTATTACAATAGACTAACAGTAGCTCACCAAAGAGCAGCAGACGCATTTTTCCATGACTTAACAAGCAAAATTTCAAAACTAGCCGATAAAAAATCGATACAAATCGAACTACCAAATTCAGTACACGAAAGTGTAACATTTAATATTTCTATACCTAAAACTGAATCCACAATGACTCAAACTGCAGTAGACTTTTTAAATACAGCTTCAAAGCTGATTATAGACTTTGATGGAATGCTTTCAATGCAATTTGATGTTATGTATGTTGCGGTCAAGTTGATTTTAATGTTTACTATACACTCCTGGTTATAGTGATAATGAAACCACGCTACAATTGTAACATCCCTTTATAAAAAAAATTGGTGTAATAATCGGTCAGATCATTTAGCAAGTCTATTTCACAGATCTTATAGGCTCTTAGTCACTGTTGGCGAACACCAGGAAATGCAGGAAATTTAAAATATGCTGCACTCTTATTTTTTTGCTTATGCCCTAATTAAGTACGAAAATCTATGACCTTTTTTTTTAAATAATTTTCTTGTTTTTGAATTGTCTAAATTATTTTCTTCAAAATGGTTGTTGTCTTTGATAATGAAAAATAAAAATATTATTGCCATGTTTTTAAAACATAAAAATTAAATTAAAGTATTATACAATAGTTTGAAAAATATTGGAAAAATATGTGTTGGATATAATGTTTGGAACAAAATCATAAAGCAAATACACGAACCTTCTAGCATAATAGACAATAACTAATAATTGTTTTAAAGATTATGCTTCTTTTTTTCGTCCATAGACAAGACGATACAATCGTCGAACATAATTTGGGCATTAATTGTTTAATTTATACATTCTGAATTTTATAAAAATAATTTTGAAATAATTTTTGAATAAAATTTTCAAACAAACAGGAAACAGAGGGGGAAATATGAAATTAATACGGTAGCACGATTTTACCGGAAACTTCACAATACTTATACTTGTCAGATGGTGAATGTCAAGAAAAATTGAGAGAATGGAAGTACCTTCTATATTTATATCATGCTAAAAACCATATTTATGATTTGAACAGGCTAAAGTTCGTATCGCTTTTTAAGTCAAATTACATGTGATAACTATTAGTGAACAAATAACACCAGTTAGTTGTAAATATTCTGACAACACATAGTTGAACGGAACAGCTAGCCGTCTTCGGAGGCCACTAAACCTTATACCTGTGTTTGGTCGACTGTGTGTGGTGTCAGTTGATGTAGATTTCTGCTTTATATACGAAAGTTTTGCTAATGGAATATGTGAATTGTTTTGATTCATCGTATTTCAATTTGCTGAAAGATTTTTTGTAATGAAAGCTCACTTTACCATCTTTATATTTACAACAGTCTTACCATTTTCGTTTGTTCTTTACTAATTATACACATGTTAGTTAATTTGCTTATTTTTGTTCTACTTAAGACAAACTTTTTTGGTTTGTTACTATTAAGTATATTTATTTAATTTTTGTCACAAGCCAATGACCATTAATTTTAGTTAATTTTATTATTATTTTTCGAACTTCATTTGTTTCTATATTTATTTACTTTTGCTTTGGCTTTTGGGTAAAATTTTTGGTTGTTCGTGTTCCCGTACTATTGTAAATTTTTTGTATTATTGAGATAAATTATAGCTTATTCTCATTTTACCGAACTTTGCCCAAAAAGTACGGCATCAAACCTAGTGTTGAAAAATATATAAACTTTTGACAATTCAACTCTTTTTAATTATTGGTACTCGATACAATATTTTTATAACACGGTTAATCTAAGAATAAATTTTGTAATTTATTTTATGCAATATTTGTAAATAATTTCTTTTTGATTTCTTTGTGTTCCTGGTTAAATTAATAAATATTACAGGACCATTTCTTAATGTTACTGATTACTAGGGAAAGGATTTTCATGCATTTAAAATCACGTTTTATGTACATAAAATATGCAGTAAAAATATTAAAATATGTATTTAAAACTGATAAAATATGAATTTATTAACTCTTTTCAACATTTAATAACATTAAAAACTTAAAAAAATACATTCATTGCTTTCTTAACAAACATTTTGTTATTAAAAACTTAAAAAACATAAAAAGCTCAGCTTCAATGCCTTCTTATGAAATACAAAATAAAGTTCAGTCTATTTAAGTACATGAATTAATAAATGTTTTTTTTTTAATTGTCAAAGATAAATCTTTGACGATTTTTTCTGAAAAAAAAATTATGTAATAAAAATGAACGTTAAATGCTGCTATTTCGTTTGTGGAATATTCATTTTCTAAATTTTTGTTCTTAGAACTATAAACTATTGATCCTAATTCTTGCATATATTTTAAGTCCATAATTTTTTTGTTAACTATTTCTAATTTATTTTTTATCTCTTCGATTATTCTGCCTTTCAAAGCACAATTTTTTTTTTATCGAATCTTCAATTAATTCAACTTGAGGTGTTAAAGTAACGAAAACCTCTAGTTGGCCTACAGTGTGAACAAGAAAGCAATACTATGTGTGCCCAAATATCAATTAGGCAGAAGGCTGTCGGATACTATTATTTCTATTAATAAAATTAAAGAAATTTTAAAGTAAAAGAACTTGCACCCATATGCAAAAAATAACGTGTGCAGAGCGCTGAAAAAAATTACACAAACATTTATGGGTTTTAAAGGGCTATTATCCCATGCTATTATTTTTTTAATTTTCAATGGTATTGTTATTCTTGCCTTAAGCCAATGTACTGAACTTTTCAAATGAGTTGAAGGATTCATACGGTGTTTTTCAATATCGAATAATATCACCAAAAATGCGATCGTAAATTTTTCTCGTTTTCCTTTTTTGTTCTTACACAGTCGTAAAAAATGTATCTTTTAAATAATTTATAACTAATAAAAAAACCAAAATTAGATTTATAGCAAGAAAAAACTAAAAAATGTATTAAAAATCATTTACAATGAAATATGCAAAAATATGTAATTATTATAAAATATGCAAAAATATGCACTAACAAATCGATGCCATTTTGCCACAAATTTGTTGATTCGCAAAGATATTTTATTTACGTTGATATACGACCAACGACAGAAAACATGTATTTACATGAAAATCCTTTCCCTACTGATTACCATAAAAGCAAGTGCAATACTAAGGACCATTTCAGATTAGGCAACTTTAATTGCGCAAATATAATTTTCATTTTTATTTATTTTCTTTTGAACTTGCTTTTATGTTCACATTCACCCCCATATTCATAAAATTTGAAACGAATTTGAAATATATTTTGTTTCAAATTTTCCATACAAAATTTTCCTAAAATGAATTTCAAATTCATTTAATTTTTTTTTTAAGTTTTGTTTATTCACTTATGGCTTATGGAAAAACAAAAATACAGAAAAGCTTGGGAGAATGATCCAGCGTTCAAAAGGTGGTACAGAATTAAACGACACTCACACACATTCACTCATTGACGCTTTTATTTGATCGTCTCCAGAGCAATTAAAGTAAATTTCAGAGGAAATTTTATGTATGAATATTCATTTATATAAGAAGCCGCTTTGCCGACTACGGATTAAAGTATGGTACACACTACAGAAGATTAGATATAGTTTTGCTCAAATTTTGGCTTGATCGATCGATAGTGTGAACATAAATTTCGTCAGTCAACAGTCAACCACAGAATTTTTGCAGTGTGTGTACCAAATATATAGTGTGTACCAAAAAGTTTCATTCAAGAGCTACTTTTGTAGCATCATGATACAATTATAACAGGTACATGCACAAGCCCAGCTTGTTAATGTATACAATACCTACGGTTGTCAAACTTTGTTTACAAGCTGCAAAAATGTTAGTGTATGTGTGTGCATAAAATGATTACAGTGTTGCCAATGAAATTACACATGGCTGTGTTTCCAATTATATGTTGAAGAAAATTACATTACACATCTTTTGTGTAGGTTAAAATTAAAACAAAAATAAATAAAAATACAAGCCAAAGTAGAATTACACACAGATTATACATGAATGTAATTACATGGCCTACAAATGAGAGTAATTGCACACTCTGTGTAATTACACACCTATTGGCAACACTGAATGACTATAATCATTCATGAATGCCGCGTCTGCAATTGTACTTTAGGTACCCTGTAATTGTTATTTTTAAAAACAAAAGGCATGTGTTTCTGACAATTATTCGTTTGTTTATACCAACAAAATGAATGTGTTTTTTGGTGTTGTAATTTTGTTGTAGTCGTGCATGTACCTAGTATAATTGTACCATGTGTAGCATAAACTACACAACTTGGACTCCGAATATTATTAATAAATTTAAACAACAACAAATCGGGAAATCAAGTAAAATACGTTTTTAAAATTTTTCCGCTCGAGTACATTTTATGGTAACAGTCTTTTTGATTTTTAATTTTCACACATTTTACTGCAAAAGTAATAAAACGCACCTATTATTGTACGAATGTTTACTATAGCAACACTGAAATAATAAGTAGGTGGCGATATTGTTTTATGGATATTCATTACAGTGATGCCAAAAATAGGTATTTTTCCCTTTGTGTAGGGATTCATAGGGATTTTTGTGAAAAATTTTAAAGAAAATATGACAATTTCTCGTTTTATGGAAAATGTAGGGAGTTTTTCAAATATTATTGCTTTTTCAATTTATTAAATATAAAATTCAAAAATATTCGACTTTATTACTTTTGGCTTTATGTAGTATTACGCCGCAGCGTTATCATAGTTGCCAATCCAGATTCAATCTAATAGTGTTTTCACACCTAAATTTAAAACGTGGTTTTAACGTTAAAGCCATAAACAGCCGATTTTGCGTTCACATTGTAAATGTGTTTTTATCTGGCGCAGAAACAGTTTCATACGTAATTAATAGACAGTTTTAAAGAATCCAACATGATTGGAAACTGTTTAAATCAATAAATACATGTCTGAGTCAAACAGTTTTTCATTAGTAATTGCGCTAATGCGGTGACGCTTTTTTTTGCACATGTGTGCCAGATGTAAATTCGGCCTAAGCAGGAAGAATCTTTCCACAAAAAATAGAGCCATACAAGTAAATAACAAAATTCATTTAAATCTAATAATTTTGTTGCTAAAACCCCTTGCAGACACGCAAAGTTTACTTTGCAAAGTCTATCTCACAGCTAAATTAGGACTTTGCAAAGTAAACTTTGCGTGTCTAAAACGCGTCTAAATATGTATAATATATTTTCAGCGTAGGGAAAATATTTATGGCTAGAGGAAAAAAGGAATTTTTCATTGTATGCATCAGAGAATGAGAGTAAAGTATCGTTTTAAGCATGATATAAATATTTGAGGTACTTCCATTCTCTTTGTTTTGAAAAATAAGGATTTTTGAAGAGTGTTTTTTGAGAGAAATAAAAAAATATTCCCATATAGTAAAAAATTTAAATCTTCTCCTAGAAATTTTTTACAAAAATGTGTAATTATCTTGGCAGAAATTTCAGAATAAATAAAGTGATATACATAACTACATATCTGTGAAGTTGGAAAAGTGGTTATGTAATAAATTATCTCATGTTTTTAAGTTATCTGCTTAATACAAATCTTTTAACTATATTTTCATCTAAATTTGGTGTTGAGAAATCACATTGATTGATGATTTTGAATAGTTGACAATGAATTTTAATTAAGTTCAACAAATATTGATTGATATTGTATTTTATTTAATCTACATAATTCTTTTCTTGTTGATTGTAATTATCCTTTTCTAAAAAAATTGGTTTAGTAACCGATCGGATCTTTTAGCAAGTCTATTTAACAGATCTTATAGGCTCTTAGCCACTGTTGACGAACATCAGGAAATAAAAGGAATTTAAAAAATGTTACTCATATTTTTACTCAATTGTTTAATTTATACATTCAAAATTATTTTTATAAATTTTTAAATAATTTTTGAATAAAATTTTGAAACAAAGAGGAAACAGAGGGGAAATATTAAACTAATACGGTAGCACGATTTTACCTGAAAACTTCACTATCCACGAGGTGAATGTCAAGAAAAAAATGGGAGAATGGAAGAGCCTTCTATATATATATCATGATCGATAGTCTGAATATTCAAACTGATGAATTTTTACTATCACTCAAGGTCGATAATGTGTTTCCCACTTAAAACAATTGATAAAGGCTTTTTTATATAATTAACGGACCTTTAACTGCAATATTTAACTTTTGTTGCTCATCTCCTAATTCAGCTGTAAGAAAAAAAAAGAGATATTCCTCCGTCTTTCTTACAGTTGAATTACGAGTTGAACAACAAAAGTTGAAACGTGTGAACCGGGTTTTTCATAATTCGAAAACCTGTTTCTGGCAAAAGTCAAATAATCGATCACCCTAACTTTTACCCAACATCGCAAACCGCTGCCGTCGCCGACATCAGTATCGACTTCGATCTCTGGTATTGTCAGAAGCAGTGCTGTCGATTTATTTTTAGGTTCCCCGCCAAATGACGTCGAATATCGCCAATGTAATAATACCACTTTTCCACAGGCAAAGTTTACTTTGCAAAGTCCTAATCCAGCTGTGTGAAAGACAGATGTAGTATATATATAGTATGTAGTACAGTCTCTTTCTGTTGTTCTCCCAGCTGTATTAAAACTTTGCAAAGTAAACTTTCCGTGTGGACAAGGTGTGTTAATTTGGACTAAAAATATATTTATATTGTAATTACTTTACAAATATTATTAAATTCAGTGGGTCATATCTATAGTCAAATTGAAAAAAAAATTAAGAAGTGTTTACTTTACCAACTTTATAAAACGGTCATTTGTTTACCATAACATAATACTCGCGTATAAAAAAATACTCAAAAATAACATTCCAAAAGATCAATATATATAAAAAATCAAAATTGTTATTTAAATCTTATGATAAAACTAAATTAACGTTTAAAACTTATATTTAACTATACATATCAGTTATTGAATCAAAACTTTCGTACTCATTATATTAAGTATCATTTTTTACTGTAAGTACCAGGTCGTAATCATAGGCTTTAGGCCAGAAACACAGAATACATCAAAATGTTGGTTCTAATTTATAAAAGGAAGTTTTTTCTCACTGTAAACACCAAATGAGATATTGGAGTCCATAATTTTTTTAAAACTTCTTGAATTGCAGAAAAGTTTGCGATAAAGAGTTACGACATTCAGAATCGTTAACACGTAATGTAAAACAAATTCCTTACATAAAAAATTTCATATTTTGAACTGTTCTATTTGATTGAAATCGTCAAGGAGTTCAAATATCGTCAAGTAAATCGCCAATCACAATTTAAAATTTTCATCGCCAAAAACAAATTTTTATCCACACGTTTGGCGAGATATCGCCATATCTGACAACACAGGTCAGAAGTGGTGCCCAGCGATTGTACATATATAAAAGAAAATAAAACAAAATTAAACATAAATTAAATAAAATTGTTCACAAAATCATTGTTTGAAATAAAACAAGCAAATAAACTAAGTAAAGGTAAAGACACAAAGGAAAGCTAAAATATACATTGTACATATCCAACGTGTGTCTAACTAACTAATTTGTAGCCCTATTTCATATGATAATATATTGTATTTGCTTTGTATCTGGCGAATGTCAAAAACTTTTTGGTTTTGGTACAATTATATTTGTGTGTTTGACGTTCTTCGTTTCTTGACAAAGCTATGGTTGCCGTATTTTTGTACATCAAATCTTTATGCAATCACCTGATACATACACATGTACATAAGTATGTGCATGTCGCACACTAATTTATTTATTTTTACCCACCCCTGTATTATTAAGTCGAAAAAAAACAAATTAATTTTAAAGGAGTATTACATAATTGCGATTTGCAGTTCAAAGGAGTGATTTATAATTGTACACGAGCAAAAAGGAATCATGGCGCTTACCATATTAAATGAGTTTTTTAGGAGATCTGCTGTATCTGGCTTAAATTTAGTAAAACCTCAAGCTGTAGCAGTTTGTAGCGGTAAAGTCAAAAACATAAGCAAATCACATACTCGTGGAGCAGCAAAATGGTATCCCGATCCGGAATTTATGAAACAATTTTCTGCCCCTGTTATGTATCCTGATGAGGTTACTTCTCAGTGGAAACTGCCACCATGGAATCATCAAGTTATTCCCGTAGAAAAGTCTGTACGGAATTTGACATTAAATTTTGGTCCGCAGCATCCAGCAGCTCATGGGGTACTACGTCTAGTTATGGAATTGGATGGTGAGACAGTTATGCGCTGTGATCCCCACATAGGGTTGTTGCATCGTGGTACAGAAAAACTTATCGAATATAAAACGTATACCCAAGCATTACCTTACTTTGATCGTTTGGATTACGTTTCCATGATGTGTAATGAGCAATGTTATTCTTTGGCTATAGAGAAGCTTCTAAATATTGAAGTGCCCTTACGTGCGAAATACATCCGTACATTATTCGCTGAAATTACACGTATCCTTAATCACATTATGGCCGTTGGAACACATGCTCTCGATGTCGGTGCTCTGACGCCATTTTTCTGGCTTTTCGAAGAACGTGAAAAAATGATGGAATTCTACGAGAGGGTTTCTGGGGCACGTATGCATGCAGCATATATACGTCCTGGTGGAGTTTACTTGGACTTGCCAATGGGTTTAATGGATGATATATATGAATTTGCTTCTAAATTTGCTGAAAGACTGGATGAAGTGGAAGATGTTCTAACAACAAATCGAATTTGGGTTCAACGCACCGTAGATATTGGTGTTGTATCTTCGGAAGAAGCCTTAAACTATGGTTTTAGCGGAGTAATGTTGCGAGGATCGGGCATTAAATGGGATTTGCGCAAACAACAACCGTACGATGCCTACAATTTAGTTGAGTTTGATGTGCCTATTGGAACCAAGGGTGATTGCTATGACCGTTATTTGTGTCGCGTAGAAGAAATGCGTCAATCATTGCGCATTATTGATCAATGCTTGAACCAAATGCCGGCAGGAGAAATTAAGACCGATGACGCCAAGATCACACCACCATCCCGTGCTGAAATGAAGACTTCCATGGAAGCTCTTATCCATCATTTTAAACTTTTCACTCAAGGCTATCAAGTACCTCCGGGAGCCACATATACAGCTATTGAAGCGCCTAAGGGCGAATTTGGAGTTTACTTAGTGTCGGATGGTTCCAGCCGCCCCTATCGTTGTAAAATAAAGGCTCCTGGGTTTGCTCATTTGGCAGCGTTGAACCATGTTGGAAGGCAACACATGTTGGCTGATATTGTTGCCATAATTGGTACGCTTGATGTCGTTTTTGGAGAAATTGATCGCTAAATGGCTACCTTTGTTATTGCAATGAAACATGTTTTTAGAAATTTAAAAATGTAACAAATACATTTTGCGTTCTGTTTCCAGAAACTTGCATAAAATAAAAAAAAGAATCGTATGAAATAAATCATAAACAGTCACAACTCAAATTATTAAAATGATTTTTTATAAACCAGAGTTCACTGAACAAATTTAATGACCGCAAAAATTTCTTTTGCAACACAGTCTTCTTGAACAATATAAAATATGTACCTTTATTGCTGTTTTTTTGCCTGTTTATATCAGGGATTTTTAAGTTGTGACTATAATTTAGTGTGCGATATGTACAGAATCGGGCTAAAATATTCACTCTTTGATTTCTGTGTCTTGATTCAAAGTATATACAGCTAAGGATAAAACTATTTGTACATCCATAATTTTAGTGATACTAGATATAGTGATATATACTAGATATAAGAATTGAAAAACTACAAGAAAAAACTTAAAATACCAAAAAAAAAAAAAAATAACTCACACCTCACTGAAAGCCTCTTCAATCTCGAGGTGGTCAGCTTTAGCACTCTCTAACTCACTTTCTAGTTCAACAGTTTCACTCCAAATTATCAATTTCGAAAGCTTATGTCATTGACTATAATCGGTCTATACATAATGTTTTTATTCAATTAACAGTTTAAAAGTTATACATACATCACAAATTTTTTTATTGGAACCCCTATGTACTAGTGATGCACGAATATTCGTATTCGAATTGTCGAATATTCGGTGATTTTCAGGCGAATACTAATACGAATATTTTTCCAAAGAAATTCAATAAGTAAATGCATAAATCCTAAACGAAATTTAAATAAATGACTAAAAATTTTAGTTTGTGCAAATACATTAATTTTTTATAGAAATTTGTGCTTTGTATCATTTTCAAATATTATTTAAGGAAAAATCGGATTGAATTCTGTAACACTCCAAAAAAATCGCAACAAAATCTCTTATAGGTGCCACACTATTCCACAAAAAATATGAAAAAACATTTAAAATAATTTTTATGTTTAATTATTTTGCATTTCTAAAGAAATAATATCGCAAAATGTAACTTTCAAAATGTATCTCTCTATCTTTAAATAAATGAAGCAGAATTTGCAGTTTTCTGATCAACTGCTTTACAAAATACATCTCTGATCTAATAGAAATTATCATTTTATGAAAATTTTCATAAACTTTTGGAAATCGGACAGACTTGTCAAAAAATCTGTCACACATGTCAAATTTTAATCCACACTATCATACTTTTTGAGCACACACAATTTTTTGACAGATCGAACGACTGTGTATGATAGTGTATCACAGGCTTTAATGACGATCATTAAAATTTTGGGTACTTTTTATTAACTATAAAGTACGCCAACAAGAGTGTGAAGTCCTTTTTCATAACAATTTTTTAATATTTCATATTGCATATAATATTCGTATTCGCGAATATCGTTTCAAATATTCGTATTCGTATTCGCAAATATCAAAAATTGACATTCGTTACATCACTACTCTGTACTAATATATTAAAAGTGACCATATCTCAAAAACTAGCCATATGATATCAAAATCCACGAACCAGATTCGTGTTCAGCATGCCAAATGCAATCAGATATGAGGTAGATTTATTATAAATAACAAATTTTTATTTATATAGGAAATAGTTAGCATTTATTTTCACCAAAAAAATATAGTTTGAGATAGCAGAATAAGAAAAATTTATATAAAACGGGGAAAAATTATTTTTTTGATTCGAAATTTATACTACAAATGAATATTGCATAGGAGAGCTATTGGCCATCGCAAACTCATTTTGACCAAATTTGAGTTGACGTGTTTTGAATATAGGCTCTCGATATATTTGTATCCTTTTGGTATGATAAATTTGAATAAAACACTAAAAATAATAGTTTTTCTAAGACTGTGTTTTTTAAATTTTCACACAAATTAATTGCTTTCTGTCAAACTTGATATTTACGTATCATACGTACATAATTTAAGTTGGCAACGCGATGAAAATTTCAACTAAAAATCAGTTGTTTGTCAGTCAGTTTGGTCGTGTGTAAATTTGGGCTACTCTTAGACGACCAAACTGAGGACTGAGGAATAAATAAAAATAAAAAAACAAGCGGTAAAGTTGTTTTTTAATAAAAATCAAAAAAATAAAAATCATTGCATCTATAGGTAGTCCATGCAACATGAAGTATCGTGGTATATTCCTTGTGCACGTAGCACTTCTCTATTATTGTGATTTTTTCAGTTTAAATTTGGAAAATAATCGTTATTTCCAATCCCTGGTTAAAATAAATAAATAAACAAAAATTACTTTTTAACTTTATCTGCTGCCTGTTTGTTATATCGAAATTAGTTCGATATTCCCGAAACTTCGAGACCGAATTTTTTTTGGGACAAAACAGCGACACGTTCGATAGTTTTATGCGATAAATGTTCGACATATATTCAAAATCGATATAAATAACGAAAGTCTTGGTCAACTGGTTAAGCATAACAAGAATTTAAGTATATAAGACAAATAAGAAAACATTAAGGGGTTCAAAAAGTAAATCATATTAAATAAAGCAAATACAATATGCATAATAAATTAAATCAAAGATTAAACAAACATATTATTATAGTCTTTAGAGCCATTTGGCGACACTTTGTATCTACGGTACATATACATTGCCCAGGAGACGGTCAAATAAAACCAAACCGAATCGATACCAAGTGGTTTCGATTTGTAACTCTACATATTCGTCTTGTACAGGGTGGGCCAAAAGAAACCAAGGGGTGTAAAAGTTTAATAACTTTTTTGTTTATTAACTTTTTTTTATTTTTTCTTTCAGATTATATAATATACAAAATGGAAATTTTTTTACACTAAATGACCACCGTTTTCAGCTTCGCACTGATGGGCTCTTTTTAGATCATTTTCCATAACATCTTTCAAAACTTGTGGCTGTAGCGTTCGAATTTCTGCAACAATGTTTGCCTTGAGTTCAAGGATTGTCTCTGGCTTGTTCACAT
Organism: Tachina grossa; assembly: GCA_949987645.1. Lineage (NCBI taxonomy): Eukaryota > Metazoa > Arthropoda > Insecta > Diptera > Tachinidae > Tachina > Tachina grossa. The sequence continues at coordinate 60,507,851 of OX465278.1, read as the reverse complement.
ACACTCGCTCCTTCATAAAACCCCAAAGAAAATAGTCGGGTGCTGTCAAATCTGACGATCGCGCTGGCCAAATAATTTCCGAATTTCGAGAAATTATTCGCTCTCCAAAAATTTGACTTAAAAGTGCCATTGTGTCTCGGGCAGTATGGGCAGTGGCTCCGTCCTGCTGAAACCACATACCAGGTCTGTTTTCAAGAGCAGGACGTAAAAAATTTTCTATCATAAACCGATACCGCTCTCCATTTACGGTTACAGCACTTCCATCTTCATTCTCGAAGAAGTAGGGCCCAATGACATTTTCAGATGTGATCCCACACCATACTTTACACCTGATGGGGTGCAATTGGCGTTGATGAATGGCTCTTGGATTTTGAGAACCCCAGAACCTACAGTTCTGCTTATTAACAAAGCCATTCAAATGAAAATGAGCTTCATCACTCATAATCAAATTTTCAATAAAGTTGATTTCTGGTTTAAATAATAAAATTCTATTGTTCTGGTTCTCTGTTCAGTTGTGAACCTCTCCATTATAAATTCTCCAAGTGTTGTCTATATAATCTGAAAGAAAAAATAAAAAAAAATTAATAAACAAAAAAGTTATTAAACTTTTACACCCCTTGGTATCTTTTGGCCCACCCTGTATATTTGTTAGCATACAGTTTCCTGCTGTCAGAATATTTCCTAACGTTTTGCATTGATTTGGCAGCAGAGAAGTTCTGTCAGCTGGTGAATTAAGATCACCTGATGCGATTTCGCCTTGAATAAAACCATCAATCACATATGTAGTTGTGTGCGTGCAATCGCGTTTTTTCGGCTAAAAAGTTTTGATATTTTTATTTGATCGTCCCCAACTCTGATTGACGAAAAAATTTAATTTAATTTGTGTTATTTACTTTGTAAATACATCATGATGTGCGTTTATTAAAAAATTCATTTTTCATTTTAAGGAATATGACCATTTTTCTTTGTAAGAAATCAAACGCTCAAAAGTCTACAAGCAATTTTATTATTATTTATTAAGAATTTCGCAGAGAAAGAGAGAAACTAGAGTTTGAAATAGGAAAGTTATCATTTAACTTTAAATATTTTTGTAATGCATTTATTAAACTGCTCCTCTTTTCATACCACGATGTCATAAAGTTTTTTTTGTTAACAAAACTGCACTTACCGCTAATAATAAAAAATTATCAACCGCACACAACGAACACAAAATTAAAATGTTGATTGACGATTTTTTTTGAACGTCTCCGAAAAGGCTTGAATTAAACGACACTAATACACATTTACTGATTGACACTTTTATTTGATCATCTCCAGAGCCCATAACAGAACATAGAAAAAAGAGTTAGTAAAATGGCGACAAAAAATGAAACAAGTGGTCAAATCTTTACAACTACATTGCCTCAAATAAATTTAAAGGCATCAAATATGGCCAGAGAGTGGCGGATATGGCTAACGCAATTTAACATTTTTGTAAGAGCGTCTAATCTTGAAGATGCCTCTGATCGACGCAAGGTTGGTTTTTTGCTTCAACACCTTGGTAGCGATGCACTAGATGTGTTTTATTCATTCAACAAGGATATCGGTACTGTAAAATATGACGAGCTCGTATCCGAATTTGACTCATACTTCATCCCAGCTAAAGAAAATGCAAAGTCACTATTACCAATAGATGAAGCAGAGCATACTATAAATTACATCAGAAAAACTGACTACAAGATGAAAAAGGCAAATAAGCAGAACAAGTGTACAAAATGTGGTCAAATACATCGAAACAAGTGTCCGGCAATAGGAAAAAAATGTCGCAATTGTGGAAAAATTGGCCATTTTGAAAAAATGTGCTTTATAAAAAAAAAATACATAAAACATGTACATGCCATTGAAGGAGAAAATGACATTGAAGAAGAGGAAAATAATTTATTTATTGGCGCGCTTTCCACAAACACAACAACAGCACCTGAATGGAATATTGAGGTAACGATAACAACAACAAACATTTTTTTTTAAGTAAATACTGGCGCACAAGCCAATATACATATGTATGTATGTACATAACCTCTTTGGAAACTGTAAAACTGTTAAATGTTAACCACTTAAGGCCGTGATATGCTATCATATACAATCGTGCGATTTTTGAGAAAATTCAATCTTGGTATGATATGATGGAGTCTATGAAAATTAGGGCCGTAACGATACGCAGTTTTGTCGATCCGATACTCAAAAAGATATATCGCCGATACCGATACTGGAATTGAACTCAAGTTAAAATTAACAAAATTCAAGTAGAGGAGTAATTCTTTTATTATACAAAATTACATTGTAAGAGATATTTTAATTCATTCTGAAATTAACAAAAAACAAATTACTTTTTTTTTTAGCAAAATACATACATACATGATTTAGCATTGAGAGCACATTTCACTACGATGGTGCAAAGCTTTTAATCATTTTCTTCGTGCTAGTTTGGGCAAACACAAAATCAATCAGCTGTTTGAAAAATAAACAATTATAGGATATTTACACCAGCACAAAATCTAGCCGATTTTAATTAAAATCTTTGTGAAAATCTATACCGTTTAGACCAACTTTTTTTTGACATTTATCAAGATTTTTTATCCAAAACAAAACTAAAAAATTTCCAAAACTACAACCAAATAACTGCAATGTAGCTAAGTCACACATCTTTTTTATAAATATTTTGTACAGGGTAGTAATAAATAAATAAATATATTAAATTTTTATTAGATTTCCTACAAATCTAGTGACAAAATAAAAATAAAACTAAAAAATTGGATAAATTTATGAAAAAATGTTTAAAAACTAGTGGCAAACAAAGTTTGAAAAATAAACAATTGCAAAGAAAAACTACATTTAGTCGTAAAGCAGCTCTGGGCGAGTCAACATCACGCGTTGTTGGCAATTATTTCTTAAATGCAACCAGCCCACTGTTGTTTATTGGCCTTCGAGAGTTTTGCGTCTCACTCGCACTGGTTGACTGATCTGCCACGGACTACCGTATAATCTTGCTGTTCTTTTGTGGAATTTCCTTAACAACCACATTGCTACTTCCTATGTGAAGGCATAGGTCGTGTACAGTCAGTCACAAAAACATTTTTAAGAATACTGTTAATAACATCATGGACATATGGTCTTAGTCACCCGTCCATTTTTGTGCAACCATATTCTGCAAATTTACTTTGTAGAATTTGTACTATAAATAAATAAGTAAATAAATAAAAGCTAAATTTACCTAAAAACTAAAAAATGGAAAATTTTATGAAAAAATGTTTAAATAAAAAAAATTAAAAATTTTAAAAACCCCCGAATATATCTAGAGAAGATGCGATATCTTCTAAACGGCTGGACCGATTTTCTTAAAACATGGCTAAGAACCCTCTCAATCAAGTCACCTTTCAAACAGAAGAAACTAAATAAAAATCGGTTCAGCCGTTTGGTCTGTACGTGGACACGGACAGACACACATATACACAGACACACACTACAAACTTATAGCACCCCTTTTTTTAGTCGGGGGTTAAAAACTAGTGGCAAACAAAGTTTTACAAGCATGCTGAATCATGTAAATAAATATGTGCGTGTGTATGTACATAAGTATGTGTTTAGTTATGTGTATACGCATGTATGTATGTATATGCACACATGCATAGACGATTATTTTCGTGTTAAAATGTTGGTTTTTCGCGTTCCCGTACTTTTGTGCATTTTTGTATGTACATATATTATATTGAGCGAAATTATAGTTTCCTCTCATTTTACCGATCTTTACTCAAAAAGTAAAGAAATAAAGCTAATATGTTATTTCTCTCAGTTGTTATACAAAAAGAAGCGTTGAAAATTTAATTTTTTTTTTGTTCAAAACAGCTCTAAAAAATTTAAGAAGTATCGTCGTAAGTATCGCTGATATATCGTAATTGATATCGGTATCGGTTGCATCCCTAATGAAAATGTTCAAAAGAAAATAGGTGTGCTTTTTTACTTTTGCAGTAAAATGCAGTAAATTAGTAGTTACTGCGAAAATTTTAAAATTTACTTTCAGAGCTGTAGCCGAAAACAGTACGCCAACGGAAAAATAGTAAAAATTATTAAGATTAAATAAACAGCTGACTCCAACTTCACATATTGTTGGAAAATATATAATTATATATTATATATAATTACATGACTATTGGTTAATGTTACTGATTACCTTAAAAGCAAGTACAATACTAAGTAACCAGATACTTTACAGTTTTACAACTCTGAATATATAAATAAAATCATCCACAAAACAAAAGAATCAATAAATTAAATTACGAGTATAAAATATTATTAACAGTTATTATTAACATTCTTTATAAATTATTTATTTTGTAACGACTTTCACAATTTTTATTCCTTTTCTAAAATTTTTGCACTTTTCGTTTGCTTACTTTTCGTTTTTATAAATCTTGAATCATATATTTTTATCTTACTAAACTTTACTACGACAAATTTCTGTAGTAAAAATTTGCAAAACACTCAGTCAAGAACTGTCACTTTATTCTCTCAATTTTTGTTCTCATTTACTGTATTTTGGGTAAATGAACGCAATTTAGTAAAATGCAGTAAAGTTTAGTAAAAATTTTTAAAAACTTTTGAGTACGCGAACGCAATTAATAACAATTCATCAGATCAGGGTTGTATTTTCTCAAAAATTGTGCGATTGCGTAGGAGATATAGTGTATCACGGCCTTTATAAAGTAGATTACACATTTGGCATTTATTTTGGTAATTTTCAAAATGTGTGCAACGCCGTTCACATTAAGTACGTTCGAGAACTTAAAAGTTTTTATAATTTTCTACTATTTTCTATTGGATTTTACTGGATTGCGTTCGCATATACAAAATCCAGTAGATGAGAGGGCAAATTGAGAGGAGAGTAACAATAGAATTAGTCAATTCGTATCATGAGTTGACGGACCAGCTGACAAAATCTGTAACACAAAAAAAAACTGTTGCTGTTAAATAATATGTATCGTAACGTATGTTACACTACGACCACACCAGCAATTTGATGTGTCTTAAAACAAGCAATAACGCCGGCAGAATGATGACGTCAGATTGCTTATGTTCAACAATGTATTTGGAGGTGGTGAACACGTGTATTCAAATATATTTGCTTTTTATTCACATAAATACTTAAATTGTCAAATCCTTTTCTAATTTTAAATTGAACTTTTATTGGTTTTATGTGGTTAAAACTTTTATTTTCTACTTTTACGTTGAAAAAATTTCAATATAATTTGTATTTGACAGCATGTGTTAAGAGATTATTGCTCAGCAATGTATTTTAACAGTTGTTGCTGAATATATATTTGAACACATATTCATACGGTCCAGACGCTAATATCTTGTGTCGGCAATCGAATTTGACAGTTGCTACGGCAATAATTGTCAAGATTATTGCTCGTGTGCTCGGCATGTTAGGTACAATCTAAAGAATATAGATTTGTACGTAAACTTCTCTCTTACATACATACACACACACGTATAAAGCAAAGATAAATATAATAGCTGACACGCTCGCTGGCAGCCTCACGTTTTTACTAACTGTAAACCAGGGGTCGAATCGTCACATCCGTGAACGTACAACTCGTTACATACGTGAACGTACTGAAATCCTATTCAGCTTATAGGATTGACGTGTCACCTAATTTGTTTTCGTACGATTGTCGATACGATCACGTCCAGATTTAAACGATACGACAACTTCAAAAAGACCACGATACGAATCGACTAATTCTACCATAAATGCAAGTTCTTACTGTACAAATTTTTGCCAGTTAAATGCAGTAAAACGAAACCATACAAGCAACAACAAAAGGAAAAAATATTTTTTAGTTTCTCATGAAATTTTTAATATAAGAAAAAAGGTATTAACTTATAAACAAAATAAGTAGTAATTAAAAAATCCAAAACCCCGAATGCGACCAACTTTGAACCGTTAATATCCTAAATGGGTTTTCGAAATGAAAAACTATAAGAAAAGCCTAAAGATGACTTTAAAATACCTGACCATGATACCCATATTGATAGTTCACCGACTTTTTACTTTTTCGTATTTACAAAATGGCGTCTGTTAGCCGCCATATTGAGTTTAGTAAAACTCCCAGGATTAAGACAAATCGATTGATGTAAGAATCATTAAAATCGGTCCACGCGTCCTGTTCATTTAGTGCCGCAAAGGAACACACATCTATACATGCATACATGCAAAAAACATACATATGTAGGCTGATAAACACAATACCCTTCTTTGCCCCAGTCGGATTTTTATTAGCTAGCTCAAAATATGGGTGACTTTTTGATAACTCATTTACAACTAGCTTCTGAAATAATTCATAAATGATACAGATGTGAGTCAGTTGTTTTTTATACAAATGTCTTCTTCCCGATAAGTATTGAACTAAGTTTAAGCTAACTCAAAAGTGATGCAGAGATTAGTGAGTTGTTTTTGTATAATAAGTTTTTGTATAATAAGTTTTGAGCTAACTTTTAGCTAACTAAAAGCTGATACAGAGATGAGTCAAAGTTCAGAGAGAAGATGTACGCAAAACAATCATGTCTATGTTAAGCTTAAATTAGACGTGACATAGCCATAACGCCATAACCATAACCAAACCAAAATTCAATTGATTTCTATGGTGAGAGTTATGGCGTTATGGCGAGTCACGTATAATCGAATACAGTGTTGCCCATTAGTTTGGTTCGAACGGCTGCTCTCTATGGCTATGGTTATGTCACGTCTGATTGAACCTTTAACTCTGTGCCGTTTATATTTTATATGGCGCGATGGCAAAGTATTAAGCATGATACAATAATACAGGTAGCCGCGAATCTACAACAAATGTACAACAAATAAAACAACAGGGATTTTTATTGCTGTTTTGTGATTGACAAGAGAGGAAAACAATATACATGTACTTGCGTTTTCTCTTGGCTTTGCAAAGCATGTTTGTATTAGGACAGTTTTAATAGGCACTGTGCGCGTGTGTTGGTAAAACATAAGCACAATTTGGCAGATCAAATCACAAAACAAGCAAAACAGCTGGCGCTTCGCGGTTACCTGTATAATTGTATCATGGTATTAAGTATGATAGCTGAGTATAGTAAAATTATACTAGGTACATGCACGACTACAACAAAATTACAACACCAAAAAACACATGCATTTTGTTGGTATTAACAAACGTATAATCGTCAGAAACAGATGCCTTTTTTTAAATAACAATTACAGGGTAACTACAGTCATAGGCGTAGCTAGGCCTTTATGGGGGGGCAATGCCCCCAAGACTTGATTTTGCCCTCCCCCCAGGATTTATTACAAATTCTTTTTAAAACATATTCTTTTGCCTGTAATATTAAAATTTATATATTAAATTTATTTTAAAATTACTCATGAAAATCACCAGTAATTTTTATACAAACTTTTCGAATAATCGCTAAATATGCATACTTTTATTAGATAACAAATACCTAAAAAAACTATAAGTTTACAGCACTTCAAACATCACAAATAGTAAACTCCATGTGAATTTATAATGCATGTGTGCAGATATGTATGTGTGTATGTAGCTTCCCTGCAGGAGAACGAACTAGTGTTCAACTAGTATTTTTCTAGTACAGAAAACTACTAGTACCAGTGGTACTAGTTTAGGACTAGTTTATTTCCAGTTCTTTTGTAAAGAAAAATCCTATAAAATTGGTGGTTTATTCTTTTGTTACCCAGTGACAACTGCTACTTAAAATTAGCAATTATTTATGAAAAATTCAGAAATACAAAAGGGTAATTATAATTATTTAAAAAATTAATTAATTAATAATTTATAAAATTTTAGTAATTATGATACCAATTTTCATACAGTGCAAGGGCTCTGTTAGACAGTCAAAATTTATTTTGCAATGTGAGGCCTTGGAACTACTTCATATACTAGTACTCATCAGCACTAGTAATTTTACACAACAACTTTAACCCTTTTTGCACTAGTTCTTGTTATTCTAGTATTTATACTAGTAGCTTTTAGACAATTATCGCCTATTCTCCTGCACGGTTTCAACAAATTCTTAATAAAATTGCATTAGTGTACGTAGTTAGTAGCAAGACAAGTTGTTTTAAGGTGTTCTTAAGATTTTCTACTGTCAAATTGTTTGTAACAATAGCCACCAATTTTTATTTAGAGTAAAATTAAAAAAAATAGCGAAAAATTATGATCTGCAAATACCTTGTATATATTCATATACTATATATACTCGTATACACACATGTATGTATGCATATTTATTGTTCAATCGAGGGCTGCCAGATAAAATGATGGAAAAATCACCGAAATCCCGATAAAATATAAAATAATCGTCATTTCATGTCCGAAAAATCGTCAGAAAATCGAACAAATCCAAATTTCCTCTGTACCCTACGTCTCCACTAGCCATCGACTTAGACATGACGCCGGCAGAGCAACTGCGAAAAATTCATCAACTTCCTTGTTGTGGTGAACACGTGCGATGTCCATGTTCAGGCATATCAAAGTATTTTGCGGTAGTGCAATAGAGATGGAATATTTACCAATTTTGTTCTGTCTCTTTTCTTTCTATTGCAAATGGTTGCGGACGTCAAATCTCATGGCGAACATTTTTGCTCAGACATATGCTCGGGCATTGATGTCAGAGCATGGATGAAAGTTGGACATGAGCGGTCTCCATTAGCCATTTGCGATGTCCGACATGATGTCCATACCAAGTTCATGGCTAGTGGAGACCGCTAGTTAAACATTTATACATATGTTTTATTTTTATTAGAAAATAAAACAAAACAATTAGACTAGTGGAAAACTTGTGAAAAATATTCCTAGGTCCAAATTTTGGTATCAGTACTTTTGATGACCGAAATTTTTGATAGGATATCAACTTACACAGGTCAATATATCGTTGGTCTCAAATGGAAAGGCCCTAACCAAATAATTGTAACTTTACAGGAGAAGGTAAAACATAATAGAAAGTGTAATATTCTAAATGTAACTTTTTTGTACAACTGCTTGTAAAAGCGCTATTTTTTACACTATTGCAATAAATTTTTGTGATGAGGTGTATTAGTGTGAAATTTATTGAAATCACTGAAAAACTCAACTATCTATATGTATGCATGTATATATGTATATGCACATAAAATTTTTTTCAATTGAACACGTATACATACATACTTGCATACATATGTTTCTACTTATTTATGTATGTATGTTCATTCATCGCAACAATATAGTATTGATTCAGAACTTCAATGTTGGAAGGGTAACTAAATAATAAATGGCAATTTTCTATTTTTATTTATGCACCAACAGATAAATTTTTTTAAATTAAATAATAAATTATTCAAAAATGAAATCATGAATGATGAATGAAATCATTTCTTGCTTGTATCTTTTCAAAATATTGTATTCAAATATAGTATATACATAAATAATTTTTCCATATGAACATATAAACTTGGAAACGAATATTAATTTTATTATTATTTAGTTTATTATTATTAGATTATTATTATTATTATTTAGTTTTTTTTCTAATACATACTTTACTTTTTGTCTATATATTGTTTTTGTTTTGAATGTTTTGTTTTTCTAGTTTTAATTATAAGTTAATTTTTGTTATTGAAACTGGACTGTTAATTTATGTTTTAACTTAAATAAAAAAATGTTAAATAAAAAAAATCTGTATAAAATTTTTTAAACGCACTAATAATCCCAAACCAATATTTTACTTATTAATATTTTACTTATTAAGTAAAATATATTTTTTTAATTTCCAATTGCAATGTATTTTTAATAAAAAATATATATTTAACTTAATAAGTAAAATATTAATTTGAGATTATTAGTGCGTTTAAAAAATTTTAAGCTTAAATTTTAACAATTCTCATAAAAAACACTAATTAAAAAAATTGTGTTTGCCCCCCCCCCCCCAGAAAAAATGTCTAGCTACGCCAATGACTACAGTACAATTGCAGACGCTGCATTCATGAATTATTACACTACGATCACACGAGTAATTTGATGTGTCTTAATACAAGCAATAACGTCGGCAGAATGATGACGTCAAATTGCTTTTGTTCTCTGTGTGTAATTCTACTTTATGTTATATTTGTATTTATTTTTGTTTTCATTTTAACCTACAAAAACCATGTGTAGTATACTTTTCTTCAATCTGCAGTTGGAAACACATCCATGTGTAAACTCAATGGCAACACTAATTATTTTATTCTCAACACATACACTAATGGTACGTACTATAGCATTGCACAGATACATCTGTTTGCATTAGTTTTGTGTGTTTTTTGGTTCTGGTATGAACAAATATGTTATTTATCGTTTTCTGTTACTAGTTGTAAATGTTGATTTTTAAAGCAATTATTGTATGGTTGGGCAATGAGCAAATGAAAACAACACATTTATTTGTTTTTTTGTTTTTCTAAGGCAAATAAGATACACAAAACTGCTTTTACCATAAGTGCCTTATGATGTGTTGAGAAAAAATGTAATTGGCTGATGAATGAATAAATGTAAGTAAATGATACATGTACATGAAACACATGCATTTGTAATTACTCTCAGAGCAAAATTGTCTCTTTCTCTCTCTATACTTTGGCTGCGCCACAAAATAACATAACGAACGTCCGCACATACATCTGCACATCATGTATTTGTTTCAATAGTGGTTTTTTCATATATTTGTATTACAATATGTATTTTTTGAGCAAAAACAGATCAAACAGTTGCTCAGCAGCAACACAATAAGCAATTGTTATTTGTTTTCAATTGTATTTTAATTTGGAAAAGCACGCACACACAATAACTCTTATACTAGTTCTGTCGCTCACACTACAATTATATGGTACATACCATGGTATACTTGTTTTGGCTATACAAACGAGTATACAAATGCAACCCTTTAGTACGTACAGACTTAGCAACGTGTTTATACAACCAGGCAGGTTGCATTGTCGGTCGCATAGTCTGTAGTCTTGTTTATGGTTGCGTTCGAAGCTGCATTCGAAGTTTCGAAAATATCAAAATGTTTTGATGTTTATGGGTTGCATTGGCGGTTGCATTGTAGGTTGCATAGTCTGTATCAAAATATGCAGCATATAATATAAACGTGTTGCGTAAACAGGTTGTTATAGTGTACACACTATAACATTTTTGCAGCTTGTAAACAAAGTTTGACAACTAATTGTATTGTATACAATAACAGGCTGGGCTTGTGCATGTACCTGTTATTATTGTGTCATGATGGCTGACAAACAAAGCGATCGCGGTTCGATACCCGTTCTGGTTTCTTAAAAAATAATTTAACATTGTTTAAACTTTAAGCTGACTAAAAAATGTTAATAAATAATAAGCTATATCATAATTATCTAAAATTGTCACTTTATTTTTATTTGGCACAAGCTAACTCATGGTTAGTTCAAAACTGATGCACTCGTCCTGCGTCCACTCAATGCTAAAACTGATCACTTTTAACATGCAGAATGAGTGCTAATTTTAACCACCTCTGACTAATTTTTGGCTGATAATTCAATAGCTCTGATTTAACTTAAATTCCCACTGCGGCGTCGCGCAGTCGGGTTATAACATGTAACGTTCCGTCACAAATGCTTCTATATTTTTTTCCTACACTGTATACTTGTTTAGTTGATTTTACATTTTTTGTTATTGAAAACTGACCAACAGGAATAATACCAACAACTACATACATGTTTTAAAAATACACAACAAATACAACAACCACGCTCTTGCAGTCAAGTAACTGCACATACATACTTACATAAACATACATATGTACGTACGCTAACAGAAATAAAAATAACAACAACCACGTACATGCTTTTGTAAGCGCATGCATGCTGTATAGGTTACAATAAACACATGCAGACTTTTATAGATTTTAAACTAAAACGAACAAACCATACAAATGGGAAATTAATTCTCAACAGGTTAAAATAATAATTACTATAAGATGTCAAGCTTAAGCCACAGGCAATCAGGACGAGCTGGACTAGAGCTGCAAAACTATCGATAGTGGCTCCATTCGATAGTTTCGATATTATTTTTTGATGCCATCGATAGTTTTTGATTCTTATCAATTGTGTATTTTTCTAATATAAAATCTTGAATTTTTTAATCATCCCCTAAAGTAAAAAGAAAGTTGATTTTTTTAAAACTTTTAGTTTCAATGTTTTTAATACACATATTTAACAAACATACTTATATACACAGTTCTATAAAAAAAGCAATGTGAATCCGATCACAGAGGAGATGGGTAAACATCTAGTAATGAAAATTTTTTTCTAAGTTGGAAGTACTTATGCTTTTAGTATCTTTTTTTAAATTAATTAATTAAAAGTATCAAAACTTTCAATATTGTAAATACATATGAATTTGTTGGTTTTTGTTTGTTTTATTAAACTTATTTGGTTAGTAAATGGGCACACTGCAGTATATGTATATGTACTGCATTCAAAATTGCAGTAAGCAGTAAATTTACTGATTACTAAAAAAATTCAGTAAATTTTTACTGCTAATGAAATTTAATTTGCATTACCAGTAAAATCGTAGGCAGCGTGACCGTTTGACCGACTAAAGTGGCAATTTGCCACTTTTTCGACTGCCTTGCCACTTTTTGTCCCCTTTTTTTTTAAAGCTAAATCTGCTACTTTTTGTGATATTTTGCCCCTTTTTTCAATTGTACTTTTTTATTTATATGAAATTTTTGCACAAGATAAATTACGGAATGCATTATTATTCTGCATGATTAACTGAAAATACTAATTTTTTGAGTTATGACACTATTGAACTGGATGTACGATATGTACTTTATGCCTGTAACATAACTTGTCCAATGCAGTTTTAATTTTATTGTTAATATTCTTTTGGTATAATTTCGAATTAATTTTTGTGAAATAAACATATATGTATGTTAGCACCCTAAATATTGGTATAATCAGTTTTTAAAATTCCTTTTAAAGGTTCCTCAAACACCAAAAATTATTTTTATATATTTTTATATTATACATACTACAGATAATATCTTGGTTATATAATATCTTATATAAATACGACACATACTTTTTGTAGTACACTTTTCAGTATCTTATCGTCTACCAATATTGCTTTAAAAGATACATATTTTTTCGTAGATATGCACAATATATGAAATTGCTTTTTTAATTCTCAGTATAAGATTTGTAAATCGCGTTTTGAATTCGCTTGAAAGCAAACAACTTTCTAATTCGTATATGTTTTGTAGTTCCAAGTACACATGTACACAATCGAGTCAAGTGGTCGAAATGAGACCACGGGGCGATCCTAGTTTATAATTACATATGTACATACATATCGTCGCTTTTTACTAACCGACTTAACTGAACTTTTTTTTGAAAAATGAGTTAAGTCCACTACTAGACTTTATGAGTCATAATAGACCTTGTCTACAATTTGTATGACTGTAAACATTACTGTTGAGCCTATAACAGTAAAAATATTTCAGATGTTTCCATACGAATACATGTATAAAACAATCATAAAAGCTGCTCTCCTGTAAAATTTTTAAAATGTTAAGGTAGAATTAGTAAAATCGTATCATTCTACTTTACAGCTTGCCGTATCGTTCAAATTTGTGCACAAGTTATAGAAAATGTAACAGTTTGCATAGCACATTTTTTTTGTCTGGCAGATTCCTACGTCAGCAGTGCTACCACCACATATTTTATAACTAGTAACATGCATTGTATATGGTACGGTTTTTGTCAGCTGACACGCAACATCACGATACGATAAAACAGCGACGATATGTTATATTTTTTGTATTTTTAATAAACTAAACAAAACCATATCATTTAAATTAATAAAATTACATGTATTTTTAGTATTTAGTTATATAAATATAGATATACATATAGATATAAATCTTTAAGGTATCATAATGTACATATCGCTCATTTACTTCAATAGTGGCATAACTCAAAAAATAGTTTTTTTGAGTTAATAATGCAGAAAGATTCGGCATTTCGTATTTCATATTTCATAGAAATAGCTTGTGCCATTACCTCCTGAGAGAAGATTATTTTTTCATTTCTCCATTGTTGTATGCAAATTGAAAACTTAAAACGCGTTTTCTGCAAAACTGGTTTTTTTTGAGTTGTGCCACTATTGAAGTAAATGACCGATATGTATGTATGTGTTGTTTATGCATGTAGATATGTAGGTATTAAATTGTTTTGAAATAAATTCAACATAATATATATAATATAGATATTACATGGAATGTAAACTTTTATTTTTAAATAAATTGAACATAATACATTAAAAACAAAAGTTTATTGCAGTTATTTAATTTTTTTAAATGTTGCCCCTTTTTTTTAAAAATCCCCTTTTTGGTGCTACTTTTTTTTTAAATCCCCTTTTTGTGCCACTTTTCGAAAAATGTCATCGGTCACCCTGATCGTAGGGCCGTAAAATAAAATTGTAGCAAGTGGCAAAGTTTTTTCATTCAAATTTTGAAACTTTTGTATGAAAAACATTTAGCCACTTGGTAGAATTTCATTATGAATACGGGCATTACTGATTACTGAAAATGCAATGCACCTCATCATATAATAAATCATTTAGGCACTTTATAAAAATTGTAGAAAAAAAATTTAGTAATCGGTAAAAATTTACTGGTTAAAAATTTTTTAATATTTTTACTGAAATTTTAGTGGTACTGCTCATCTATGGTAAATGACTTTACTTTTAATTTTTAATTCCTGTTGTTCATCGTTTAGTTGTTGCTGTTCTTGTTGTTGTGTACGCATTGCAATTAAAATAAATTCAGTAAAGTGCGACTTTGACTCGCGCACATTCGGTTTTGATAATTTTTTTGATTTAGCTTTCTTCCTTTTTTAAGTTTTTTCAATTTAAACGATTTTTTCAGTTTTATCGCTTTTTTCTCGTTTTGGCGTTTTTTTTTCTTTTTGCGTTTTTTTAGTTTTCGCAATTTTTTTCATTTTGGCGATTTTATCATTTTGGCGATTTTTTCTGTTTTTTGGGTTTTTTTTCATTTTGGCGATTTTTTCTGTTTTTGGGTTTTTTTATTTAGGCGATTTTTTCATTTTGGCGATTTTGTCATATTGGCGATTTTTTTGTTGAAGGATTTTTTGCATTTTGGCGATTTTTCCGGTTTTTCGCGATTTATTTTAGTCCTAGAGATTTTTTTAATTTGGTGCTTTTTTCGATATGGCATTTTTTTTTGTTTTTGGCGATTTTTTTATATTTGGCGATTTTATATTTTTTTGATTTTTTAGTTTACCGTTTATGAAAATTTCAAGAGTGTTGCTCTTACGGTCCCAAGATACAGCAAGTTGTCAAAATTAAAAAGTAAAAACTGCATTAACTAATGGAACACCCCTTAATTTAAACTTTTTAAATTTAGTGTTAATTGTTGTAGTCTGTATAAAAATACACTAACTTTACAAATTTCAAGTGTATATATATATGTACATACAATTGTATGTATATTACATGGGATTTTAACATTTTTCGTTGCTCGTTTTGGAACACCCTTTAGTTTTTAACTCTCATGTATTTGCTGTTGTAGTGGCCAAATGTCTACATATTGTGTCCAAATTTCAAGTCCGTACCTCTTGCGGTTCATTTTCACCTTTGGTGTACGGAAATATACAGAAAAATAACCGGCGGCAGCGCACCGTCGGCTTCGAGCCGGTCGACTTGTTTCTCTGCTTGGTATTGCTTCTTTCAAACACTAATACACTCATACATAGCTCACACCGATTTGACAATGCAAAGCAAAAGCAAAAAGCAAAGAAATCTCAGCAAAGAATCAAAGCCAAAAAATTTTTACCCCCTAGCGTATAGATAGATGTTTACACATCAAAAAATAAACTAAAAAGCCAACAGATAGATAGATGGATCAATAAAAAATAAATTAAAAAGGAATAAAATAAAAAAATCTTTCATCATTACTTAAACTATTGCAGTTGGCTAAAAAGTATTGGTTTAACAGAAGGAGAAGCAGCTATTTACCGTCACCTTTTATTTAAAAGTAAAAAGCGGAGACAGTCCAGTAGTCGTCAAATTTAGCCGCCGTCAAATTTCTTCATGTATCAAAGCCGTTGGTACATAATAATTGTATTTTTATGCAATTTGCATCTAGTAGATAAAAACTGACATCTTATGTTGAAACAAATCAAAACTTATTAATTTGTTTTCACATTTATATATGTATGTAATGATAACAATTATTTTAAAGGTTTACAGGCGGCGAAATTTGAATGTTGCATTTTTTGTTACACAGTCGCCATCATTCCGTTTTTATTGACTTTGATTTTTTATCTTTTAGTAGCGTGTTTTTGTCGATAGTATTGCTATCGAAAAAAAATATCGATAGTCCACTTAAAATAAAACTATCGATAGTACCATCGATAGTTTTGCAGCTCTAAGCTGGACGTCTCAGTACAGTAAGCAGGGTCACTCACTACCTGTATATTACAAGAACGGATATCAACACAAAGGCTCGTCCTAATTTTTTGCGAATAGAAAGTTGCAAGATCTACCGCATTCATCTTGAGCTTTCTAATAAATTGTAGTTAGTATTTCAAGATCTACAGAATTCATCTTGAAATTATTTTTATTTTTTGTTCAAGATCTACCGCATTCATCTTGAACTTCTCGTTTATACTCAAGATCCTCCGAATTCATCTTGAGTTTCTTTCGCCGCTTTATTTTTCAAGATCCACCGAATTCATCTTGAAAAATCGCTTATATTCAAGATCCCCCGTATTCATCTTGAATTGCTATTACGAGAGCCACCGAATTCCTCTCGCCCGCATTAAACTGGCCTCAGAGCCCACCGGATATAACCTGAACATATTTTATTTCGAGGGCCACCGAATTCCTCTCATTTACTAAACAGCCTCAAGGCCCACCGAATACTGCAGATAATAAGTTGGTATTAATTATAGCTGTCACCGCCTGTAATTCACTGACAATAAACCCTGTAGTTCTAAGATATCCTAGTAGCATAAGCTTCGTTAAATAAAGAGAGCTTTGTATATTTTCTTAATACCCAAGAAAATTAATTTTTTATTTCAAAGGAAGTGGACCTTTGAGTTCGAACCTGGACAGACTGAGTCATACCCCAGCTGGAAAAGTAAACCACGTTACAAACATTTCTTTAACCCAGTTTTCGCGCGACCGGTGATTATAATACCCAGAAGTTCTACTATCCATAACCCACAAAGAAAATAGTTTTTATTCGATATACTTTTTTTAATAAGTTATTTGGGGACTAGTATGTTTATTAAATACTCAGTTCAATTCTTTTCTCTACTTAAATTTCTTAATTTTTGTAATTTTAGAAATTAGTAATTAGAGGGAACGGTGAAATATGAAGTCTTCACCAATTTCAGTGTTCACTTTTTGATTCGTGCATCCGCAACATGAGAATGACTTATTTTTACGGTTATAGTGAACACTAGTGTGAAAATTTTTCTTTGAAATAAAATATTAATTTTCTTGGGTGTTTAAGAAAATATACAAAGCTTTTCTTTATTTAACGAAACTTATGCTGCTAGGATATCTTAGAACTACAGGGTTTATTGTCAGTGAATTACAGGCGGTGACCAACTTATTATCTGATGTATTCGGTGGACCTTGAGGCTGTTTAGTAAATTAGAGGAATTCGGTAGTTCTCGTAATAAAACATTCAGGTTATATCCGGTGGTAAAACAGCAAGAGAAGTCCAAGATGAATGCGGTGGATCTTGAACGAGTTTTCAAGATGAATTCGGAGGATCTTGAGTATAAATGAGAAGTTGAAGATGAATGCGGAGATCTTGAACAAAATGTTATTTCAAGATGAATTCGGTAGATATTGAAATAAAATAGCAAGCAAGTGAAATTCAAGATGAATTCGGAAGATCTTGAATATAAATAAAAATTAAAACCAAAAATAAATTCAAGATGAATACGATAGATCTTGAATATTAACTACAATTTATTAGAAAACTCAAGATGAATGCGGTAGATCTTGCAGCCTTCTGTTCAAAAAAAAAATTAAAACAAGCCTTTATGTTTATATCCGTTCTTGTAATATACAGGTAGTGCCCCTGCTTACCGTACTGGGACGTCCAGCTTGTCCTGATTGCTTGTGGCTTAAACTTGACATCATATAGTAATTATTATTTTAACCGGCTGAGAATTATTTTTCCCTTTTGTATGGTTTCTTCGTTTTAGTTTTAAAATCTATAAAAGTCTGCATGTGTTTATTGTATTTTATTTCTTTTATACAGCATGCATGCGCTTACAAATGCCTGGACGTGTGTGTAGTTGTTGATATTATTTCTGTTGGTCAGTTTTCAATAATAAAAAAATGTAAAATCAATTAAACAAGTATACAGTGTAGGAAAAAAATATTGAGGCATTTGTGACGGAACGTTACAAGAGTACGAAGAATTAGGTTATTAACATCATCGTTAACAACTGCATAAGCTGGTTAATTAGTCAAACTTTTAGTGTCATCAGTGTAAATAAAATTTCAGCCGTTCTTAAAAAAACGCTTTCTTTTTTGCTAAAATACTCAAAAATTCTTCTTTAGGAGTGTAATTTTTTTCATATAAGATAAAGATGTGTCGACAGATGCGGTATACAGTTTCCAAGGAGGTTTGTTATTAATTTTCCTGGAACATTCAAGAGGAATTCCTATTGATTGAGCTAACAATAGTGACTGCGCTATTGCCGCTTAGTTTTCTTTGCAGTAAGGAAAGACGATATATCCTTGTCTATAATAGAGTTGGTACTAGTCAAAAGTTTAAGGATAATTGCTGTTATTTCCTGAATTCCATTTTCTATGGATGGGAGGTTGGCTTCAGTAAGGATATTGGAGTAGTATATAGGAGTAGTCCTATAGGCGTAAATTGAAGCCCTTGCGGCCGTGTGATAAGGTGGTTTTAAAATGTTGATTGTGGATTGACTGCTGTTACCGTATAGATACAAACCATAGTCTATTTTACTCAAAACAAGGGTTTTGACTAGATATGTGAGTGTATTAATGTGATTTTTATTGACAGGTAACGAAGAATGTTACCTCTAAATAAAAGCGGTCTCTTTAAGTAAGTGCAATGTTCCTTCCAGCTGTATCTATTATGTGAGAATATAATACCCAAGATTTTAAGCTGCATAACATTTTGTATCCTCATAATGTCGACTAGTATTGTGTAGTCGTCTGCATCGCAATTTAGTTTTCTACATATGTGAAGCTTCTTGGTCTTTTGAAAAGAAATTTTGCTGCCTGAATATTCTGACCATTCAAGTATAACTTTGATAACTGCTTCTATTTAGTATAGCAGTTGTTTTACTGTTACCATTCCTCTTACACAGGATGTATAAATCATCTGCATACAAACAGTGATCCACAGATGGATTAGTGTTCAGGAGCTTACTTATTTCATTAAAGGCTATTTGAAATAGTATTACCGAAATTGGCTATCCCAGTGATATTCCATTTTGCAATGGAAACGTCTTCGATAAATATCCATTTATCCTTACCTTAAAGCGTCGGTTATACAAGAAAGACTAAGATAAAATTAAAAATCTCTTTCCCAACATTCCAAGATTGTAAAACATTCAATACAACATGGCATCCTATTCGATCAAAAGCCTTTTCGAAGTCAACCGATAGCACGGTAACATAGTTCCGAGCGGAGAGCGCTTTAGATATATAGTTGTCTTGGTGAAGTAGTAGCAATTATTCTTTCTATTATTTTCGAAAAACAAGGCAGCAAGGAAATAGGGCGGAATTCTGATACTGAAGAACAGTTATTACTTTTATGAATTGGAAATACGATGGCTAGTTTCCATGAGTGAGGTATATTTCCGCTTTCAAAAATTGTGTTGTACAATTCCAATAATTTGAGCTTGCTTGTTTGTTTTAGCGGCTTTATCATTTGGTATGTGATACGATCGAGGCCAGGAGAAGATCCCTTAACTTTTCTCAAACATTGGTTCTTCTAGAAAGGATGAAGTTTTGTCGTTTATACCGCTGGGTGAATAATTGAAATTGAGTTTAGATGAGGTGAAATATTGAGAACAATTTTCGTCTGAGGAATACTTAGCCCATTCACTGCCAAAGTGATTTGCAATTTCTAATGGATCAACTAAGGTTACGTTACCATCATTAACGTCTTTAATACTGATAGAGTTGTGTCTTTGTGTATGTTAGATATCGGTGTGTTTCTATTAATTTTTTTTTGTGTATTCCTCACAGCATAACATTTTAGCAGATCTAATTTCTTTTCTAAATTTGGCAATGGCTTTCTTATATGAGATAAGAATATCTAACATAGGATTTAATTTAAAAATGTTCCATTCCTTCATCTTTTGACGACGTAAAGTAGATAGTGTGGTGCTCCACCAAGGAACTTTTGGGGATTTCTTTATATTTGAATCCTTTTTAATTTGGGGTATGTATGTATTTGCTGCGTTGTGAATCGATTTTGTTATTGTCGCTGCACCCTTATTGCTAGAGTTAGTAAGAGCTCTGGCTGCGAGTTCCTGTTCTACATTTAAAGATTATTTTGGTAAATCGGCCAAATCAGTGATAAACTTTTTAACAATAATAGCGTCCTGTTTGCTATTATTTAATTTTATTTAAATCTATCGGAAAATTAGAAAAAAAGTGTGTTGGATTGCCATTGTTTAAGATGCAAAGTTCAGAATTGTTTATTATTTTTTCAAGAAGAAGTCCCTTATTGTTACTAGAGGAAGATCCCCAGATTATGTTCCAAGAGTTAAAGTCTATTACCAATATTGGATGTAATAATATATGTTAATTCTTGATCCGAAATGTCTTCAGTTTGTGGGATGTAGTAAGATAGTATTGTAAATGTTATATTAAGGTTTATTTCTATGGCAATTACTTGATAATTAGAGTTAACTTGCAGTTGTCGGTGTGGGATGTTTGATTTCACTAATACTCATATACCTTGTTTAGACGTTGTATTCTGTGTAGAATTCATAAATAGCAGCAATAATTTTTGGGAGGAATTGGTGTGAAATTCCAAGCACAGTGCGTTTCTTGAAGTGAAATTATACTAAGATCCATTTCCTTCATTAAAACCTGAAGATTGCAGTAATTATTTTTGAAGTCGTTGATATTCCATTGTAATATTACGAGATCCATTTTGTATGAATTGGGGAGTGTTATACTTTTTGTATTTTGTGTAGTTTGAGGTAAACGGATTTTTTGTTGTGTTGAGATGATGATTAGAATTAGAGTTCTTGATCCATTGTCATCCCATCGGGAGATTTCATTGGAAAATAATATTGATGGTCCTTTATTAAATTCTGGGTTATATATAGATGATATTGGTGATGTAGAAGAATTTTGGTTTAAGGTTTTACAAATTTTGTGTTTTTCAGAGGTTTGAGTTGTTTCAGTAGAAATGTTTGATGATTCTAATGAGGTAGTATTATTTTGTTGTGAAGGTGTGCTTTTTATTTCTGTTGGTAGTAGTTTTCTTTTGAAGATTGGGTTTTATTTAGGTTTCGATTTTGATTTGAAGTTGATGGTTGGCTATCTAAAGCTGGTGAAGGTGTTTCGGCTGTAGATTGGGAGTTGGTAGTTTTATTTTGATACGTGGCAGACGAATAAGTGATGGATGGATTGATAAGCTGTAGTTTCAGGGTTATGTTCCTTATATTTACGGCGGGCTTCTCCAATGCTGCAGTAATTCTTTGTTTTTAGTTTTAAAATTTCTTTCATTTGAAGATATCGTGAACAGTTCTTATCATTCGAGGGATGATCTCCGGAACAATTCGAGCAAAGCACACGTGTGTAATCCGTGTTTTCATGTGGGGGTAAGCTGCACTTTGGGCAAGTAGGGCTTCCCTTGCAGCGTTTTTTTGTGTGGCCTTATCGTTGACAGTTCTTGCATATCATTGGATTCGGGAAATAAAACTCAACCTTGCATTTATACCATGCTACATCTACTGTAACTGGCAACCGATAAAGATCAAACTTGAGTACCATTTTGCCTGTTGGTATTCTGGATTACCGTCGTCGTGAAGTTTTGTGAATTTGTATACATCTATCACACCTTGTTCCTTCATTTCCTGCACAATTTCACTTTCTGGCACTTCTTTTAAGCATGGAGCATATATAACGCCTTTTATGGAGTTTAATGAATCTTGAAGGCTACAAGAAATTTATTAGAATTAGTCGGGATATAGAAGAATATTCAGTATTGATGCATTCGATGCCTTTCTTGATAACAAATGGACTTAGTTTCGATAGTGGTTTATCAGGTTCAGTTGATGAAATCAAAATATGTCTCGGGTTGCTAAAATTATTATTCACCCTTATTCTATTTGGCGTCGGCAACATAACACGACGTCGTTTTTAATGTTTTTTGGCAAATCGGTATTCCCGTAGGTAGTATTGCCATTTATCCATGACTGACAACATATGTTTGGTATTCTGTAAGAAAAATTGATGTTGATGTTGCCGTTCATCTCGTCATCAGTGTTTTTGATGTCGTGTTCTGTTGTGTGCATGCCTCAATGAATTTGAAAAATAATTTAAATGGTAAAAAAGTGAAATATAAGAAATACCAAAGTAGATATAAAAATATACATATTTATTTGAAAAAATTTCTTAAAAAAAAGTGAAAAATATAATATGGACAAAATTAAAATTACCAACCCCAACCAATTTGAAAAGCTTGTGGAAGAGTTCTAAAAAACTCCTTATTATTATATTAATTATTTCAAGGTACAGTGGAAAAGTGTTGCGACTGCACTAGATTCCCTCGGTCCACCAATTAGAACTAGCGGTGGATGGCAAAATGCAAGGTAAATAGTGTGTTGGAAAAGTATACCGATAAAGTTATTTTTACAGACTTGAGGACTTGAGGTTTAAATAAAAAAATGGTTGCAAACCCAGCCGTTTAGAAGATATAAACTAATTTTGCTGTACAACAGCATGATACACAATACTTATTATCGTACTTATCGAAGCTCCGCCCACAAAAATCAAAAATTTTTGATTTTCGTACTACAAAGTATACTTCATAAAGGTACCAACAGACGACATGTTTTTCACATTGTATGTGCCAAAATTTACATATGTAAACGAAAACATGTCGTGTGTTACCTTTAAAACATTGCTTGTGTATAAAACATGATAAAAAACATAAGACATTATTTGAAATAGAGCGTGCTCTATTTTCTTATGTTAAACATACAGCTCCAAATGTCTATGTCATGCGAACAAATTCGTCGGCGGTTGATTATGTGCACTATCATTAGCCGTCTGAATGAAGTATTTTGCAAGAAAAATTAATTATATATTTTTTTTAATTTGACGTCGTTTTATTAAAATAAGTCCAAAAATTTATAGATTTTTAGATACAACCTCAACGTCTTGTTTAAAAAAGAAAAAATTAAAAAAGCAAATTTGCGTCGCCAGTACTACAGCGACGGAACCAAAAATATTTCGACGGCTGCAAGCCATTTATAAAACAAACTACGTGGATATTTATGTACTGAAAAAGAAGAAGTGATACTACATGTACGTTTGTGACCAAAAATTATAAACCTTATGTAAATTAACCAATATTGACAAGCATAAAGAAAAACATACGAGTCGAAAACTTAAAAAACACATGTAAAAAACATGTCGTCTGTTGGTACCTTAAGTACGACAGCATGATACACGTTACTAATTTCATACTTGTACGATTTATCGTACTATTTGTAGTATCGTGTATACTCACCATTATATTGATGTTGTTTCAAAATTGACGACGATGTTGCCGACGCCAAATAGAATAAGGGTGATTATTTTTTGGAGTTGGTAAATCAGGATAGTCATTTAATTTATGTTTATGGGTTCTCAATAAATTCTCCCAATAGGTGCAACCTATTGTTAGAAAATTTATCCGGAGGCCCCGGAGCCATTTTGTTTATGCTTTCTTTTTTTATATTCAATATAAAGCACCAACAAATATTAACCGTTACACTTCTTTACACCAACAATATTTTTGTGTATATTGCTAGTTAAGAAAGCGAGATTAAACGACCGTATGCCTTGACTGATAGCGTTCACTTACTTTTTCATATTTAGGAGAGTAATTTTGTAAATTTCTGACTTACTCTCTTGTTGTTAGTTTCTCCTGGGAAAGTAAATGAACAGACCTAATATTTGTAATGCAATTACAAACTAAAAATATTTCTGTAGCTCAAATGTAATAGCCCAATTCACAATTGATATTCGACCAGTCATTTGGCTGGGAGGAAAAAATAAATCTGACAACACTGTTCATGATTGCTCTCAATGGTACAAAGGATTGAACAGGTGTCGCAGTGCCAGTCTTTGGTCTATTTCGCCTTTTCGTCTATTCTATTCTAATATATAACACAAAAACACTAAAAATTAATTACAATTTGCTAAAAAAAAAAACTAGAAATGTCGAGAATCTCGTGACCAAACAATTGTATGAGGGCATGAATAAAATTCCGTTAGAAATTTTTCGTGGGGAACAATTTCAAACAATTGGAAAAGGGAGAAATTTATCGCGGAATTTTATTCATGATTGCCCTGTATGAACATTAATTTTTGTTTAAGTTGAAAAAAGTCTCCACTTATAGTTATAACATCCCTAAGATAGGCAACAAATTTTAAAAATTGCGTGTACATTTCTTTTGAAACTCCGTACTAGCAAACGGAAATTTATTTGTGAAATTTGTCAACTTGAATATCCGTGGTTTTTTTACAGTTCATATGAGAAACTGGAATTCCGTAGAGCTGGGTCCAACTCGTTCATTCGTTAATTTTTGCCACAATCCTATGATCAAACCCATTTAAATTACATGGGTTTGATCATAGGTTTGTGGCAAAAATGAACGAATGAACGAGTTGGACCCAGCTCTAGAATTCCGTAAGAACTCCATACCAGCCTTTCGTTCAAAATTTAGAATTTTTAAAAGTTATGTGTGTACTATGTGGGTATATAATGACGTTTTGTGAGGGAACGATATATCATGAAAACCCGCGATGTGACTTTTACATATTTGTGGCTTATGTTATTGTACACAAAATCTAGTAATTTAATTTAGAGATGTGCTTGTGAGCGTTTTTTGACTCACGACACGCGCGCTCTCACAGAAAAATATTTTACTCACGCACTTTCACGCACGCATGATATTGAAAATTTTCATGATCACGCACGCTCACAAAAAAAAATATTCTTAATCACGCACGAGTGGTTTACAGCTTATCACAATCACGCACGCTCGCGAAAAAGTACTCGTACGTAATCCAAGTTGTATTATTTTTGGGTTGAAAAATAGATTTTTACACATACATACATATGTACATATGTATGTATACATGTATATGTCAAATTTACATTGCACAGTGGGGACTTTTACAAAGTAAATGGCAATAAACTGGAACTTATAAACTACTGATTGGATTTATATGAAACTCCTTACAGCCGTGGGGGA
This sequence comes from Tachina grossa, assembly GCA_949987645.1. Classification (NCBI taxonomy): domain Eukaryota; kingdom Metazoa; phylum Arthropoda; class Insecta; order Diptera; family Tachinidae; genus Tachina; species Tachina grossa. The sequence goes on along the minus strand of OX465278.1, from coordinate 60,482,260 downwards.
GGATTTAGGCTTTATAACACATATCATGACATCCTTCTGGCTTGAGCTGGACAGGAGTTACAGTGGGACTACCTGGGACTAAAAAAAACGTCTGAGGCTTGTAACTTTTTTAAAAATTATCAGATTTTTACCGAATAAAGCATTTTGAGATAAACTTGAAATTCTTAAGAAATAAGATATTTTACTTAAGAAAAAAAAATTTTTGCCCTGACTTTTCAGTTTTCCGCCTAATACTTTTACCCCTTTTACACACGGAAAGATTACTTTGCAAAGTCTTAATTCATCTCGAAGAAAGAGAAGGTATTCATGCCTCTGTATTTCACACAGCTGAATTAAGACTTTGCAAAGTAAACTTTGCGTGTCTAAAAGGGGTATTTTTAGTTTACCTTGAGGCTACACGTTCAATAAATTGCTTTCAATTTTTTCACACGTATGGTTAGCCAAAATTTGCTAAAATTGAAGTTGTGACGTAGGCTGCAAGCAATTCGATTACCAATTTTATGTTCAAAGTGCCGTCGTCGAGCAAACAATTAAAAATTTTCGCCTACGTATTTTATTTCAGCAAGGGAAATTACTTCTGTTTTAAATTTTTTACAAACACAAAAATTATTTTAAAACAGCTTTTAAATTGAAAGACAAATTGAATGAAGCGTTGAAAGAAACATTGAAGGCCACCTGGTATTCAATTCCCAAATGTATGAGTGTGGTAGTAAAAAAGTGTGAATGTATTGAACTTTGAAACAAAAATTGAAGCAAACATTGAACGTGTAGCCTTCAAGTTATTGTTGGGTTTTAAATTAAAAGACAGCATTAAATTTTTGACAAAATTTTAAATAAAAATAAGAAAAAAATTTATTAATACTCCATTCGTAAAATGAGGAAAAGGCGAAAAAATCAAAATTTTCAAATTTCCCTGAAAAAGGCATGTGTTTTTTTAAGTACCTTCATTATTTTCAGTTTTATAAAAAACTTTGTTTAATAGATTCACTTTTTAATTACATAGCGCTAAGGACAATGCATTAAGAATGTGATGAGAGCCAATTATTTTGTATTTTGGACATGAACCCTGCATTCAGCAATGTCCTAAAATAGTCAATTTTGAAAGTTGTGACGGTAGATTTTGAAAGTTTCAACTATAACATTTTATTATGTAGATCAGGGCTATTCAACCTGGGTATGCGAAACTTTCCCAGGTGGTACGCCAAATCTTCGAAAATGTGAGCATTTATTGCCTTTGAATAATTAATTTGTTATGTGTTAGCGTGTAAAGATGGAGGAAATAAAAAACAATTGTTTAAAGAGTATAAAAATGAAGGATTCTTTATTTTATTGATTTCACCTTTAAATTAGATCGCAGAGCGTGGAGACGTGGTAAATATTTTTCAAGGCTCACAACAAAAGTGATTTAATAAGCACAAAAAAGATATCAAAAGTACCGAACGAACGAATAAACCAAACCGTTAGATATTTTACTAGTCAAAGTCCAAGAAAACACTCCGAAAAATCAAGAATGATCAAAAGAGGAATAAATTTGGACCTTGACTGAGTACTATTCAATTGAATAGGGAAAATTTCACAAACTATCAAAATATATATACGAATAGCGTTTTGGTTTAAACAGTTATGTTTAATTTCCTTAATTTATTTTATTTTTATTAGTTGAATAATAAAGTACTGAAATCGCCAAGATCTCCTAATTTTTATGTATTTAGTTTTATTTATACTTGTAATGTTTTTAATAATATTAATTTCTTTTTAATTTTGTTGTTTTTTATTATTAATAAATGAAATGGATTAAATATTTTAAAATTGTTTGGTTATTTATTGAGCCCATACTTATTTATACACATAATTTTTTTTTTTTTTTTTTTGGTGGTACGCGAATTGTTGGTTGTGAGTTTTGTGGTACGAGAACCAAAAAGGTTGAATAGCCCTAATGTATTTAGATAGTTTTAAACATTTTCAACTAAAATTTAAGAGTGCCTTTTCATAAATGCGGATATACGAGCAGATATTCCGAAATAAAAAAAATTATTGAAAAAATTTATTTTTCTATATTGGTATTTTTGAATTTCATATGAGCAGGTATATGCCTAAAAATTATAACAATAGACCAATTCACAATCTTGTGCAAATGGTCTTGCATCGTAGCATGTCCAAAATGGTCTAGTATGTACATATTTGACGCGCAAAATAGAAAGGGACCTAAGGGTAAAAACCGGTTTTGTTCACGAGAGCCATTTTAAAGATTTGAATACGTGTATCTTTGATGTACTTCAATTTCATAAAACGCATATCTCTGGGAGGGAACACTTTTGGGGCATGGGATCGGTCTCATTCGATGCTCAGATGTTGTCCACATCAAAAAAAAAGTGAAAATTGATTTTTTTTACCCTTAGGCCCCTTTCTGTATGCATTGTCACATATGTACATATATTGGTACTCACTTATGCAGGAATGATATCTCGTGAGCGTGAGAATTCGTGCGTGATTATTAAAAATAGCTCACGCACGAGTAATTTTGTTAAGTCACGCTCACACACTCACGCGTGATTAATTATAAATTTGATCAAGATCACGCGTGGCACGACAAAATCACGACATTTGCACATATCTAATTTAATTAATATGGCTTATGATGTTTTTACTGTAGAAAGTTTAAAAATAAAATGTATTATAATTTTAGTTTAGAAAACAGAGATTTGTTATTTGGTTCTTGAAAGGGTATACGGTATAATTTCATGTAAGACCTATTTTTAATAATTTTTAACTTAAAGGTCGATTTTTGTGGCATATGATGTTATTACAATAAATTTTTGTGGCATATGATGTTATTACAATAAGATTTTCAGATGTAAAAATTCTATTGTTAACAAACAATTCTATTCTATTAAAAAACATTCTTAAATCGGCAAACGTATTAAAGGAAATTAAACCTATCATATATGGTGTCATGGCCTAGACCACTTACGTTATAAAAAATTAAACATATCTCAGAAGTGATTTAAAAACAATGCGTGCTACATTTTCAATTCTATTAAAGACAACGTAATAGCATGGGACTTACTTTAATGTTGTTTTTAAAAGCGAAATTAGAAAAAAAATAAGTAATAAAATAAGTAATTAGATACTGATTTTCTCGTGATACTGAATGATTGAGTATGGACTGAAGTTAATTAGAACATGTCTAATTATCTATTTATCATTAATTTTTCTTAAATGCTTCATTACTTTCAGGATAGTCCCGACTTGGAAACGTTTGATGTGTTTGAGGAAGTCGAATTAGACAACAACTTTGTAGAAGAAAAGCCTGCCAAACGCCCCAGGAAAGTTACAAACGAACTGAAGACAGTTCCTGAAATAGGTAATAGTAATGAATTCACGACATTTGGGGAAAGCATTTCATACCAATTGCAAAAATTGCCCGAAGAAGATGCCTATAGCTTGATGGCGGAAATGCAGAATTTAATAACTAAAAGAAAACTAAAAAATTTACGTGTTGCAAGATCTTATTCAACGTATTCAAATGAAAGTACATAGCATTTACCATCATTAATGAACTATTTTAAATAGAGTACAAAATGGCGTGTTTAAGAAGCTTCACTTAATTAATTTTAATCAGGCAATAAGCCTATAATTACTTAACGATGTACATTTATTGATTAGAAGAATATATTACGAAAGGTTTGCGATGAATCGATGAATTTTTTTATTTTAAAGGTAAACATATTGATTAAATTTTAAAACTTTGCTTAAATGGCTTAAAATCTGTTAAATCCTGCATAGATAAAAAAATATATAAATACAATTTCGCATTTATATGAATGGTCTCGTAATAGATAATACAAGCGGCAAAACAGTTCTACACAATTCACATATGTAGATATATGTCTTAAAATATATTTTATTTAAAAATTTGCAAGTTGTAAACAATAATACGACCAAAAAAATCTGTACTGTTCTCAATCAAGAACTTGACTTTTTTCACATCTGTTTGCTCTGCCGAAAGCACGAAATTTTGCATTGCATTTATGTCCTCGGCATAGAAAGATTCTTCATACATGCTATTAGCCCCATATTGATCGGATTTGCAAATTTGAATTTTTGCTTTTTTGGGAGCAAAGCCACCTTGGAATTGAAAAGTAAATGCTTTTATTGTCTGAGGTTCATCAAATTCTACAGCTATCCACTGCGGAGTTCCCTTTAAGAACCAGAAATTTTAATTGAAAATTTCAATGCATTACTATACTATTACACATGGTATAAAAATTCAGGCACTTCCATTCTCTCTTTTGTTTTGAAAAATAAGGATTTTTGAAGTTTGTTTTTAGAGAGATCAAAAAATGTTCCCATACATTAAAAACATTTAAGTCTTCTCCTAGAATCCTTAAAACTGTCAGATGGTGAATGTCAAGAAAAAATTAGAGAATTAGCTTTATTTTTATACCATGCTATTTATTACATACATATGTACATACCTCGTTGGAACTCCAGGCAGTGTCATCCTGTTGATCGTACAAAAACTGTTTCCCATGTTGTTTGGTATCTTTATTCAGCACTGAACTAACACTAATAATGATTCACTAAAAAACTACTACATGTTTATATATATATGTAATAAAGCGAATACCTGCATTTAAATTTTTCATTTGTTAATAAATCCATTTTAGATTTTAGAAATTGTTTATATTCTGTGATGAATGCATATCAAAGGCCAAGGCACATTAAATACAGGTACACGCATTAAGGCTCAAACAGACGTGACATAACCATAGCCATAGAGAGCAGCCGTCGAACCAAACTAATGGGCAACACTGTATTCGATTATTCGTGAAGGCCGGGGCACAATGAATCCGTCACACGTTATCCTTCGCCTTTTTAAACTGACATTATCGCAACGACGAAGAAGGTTGGCACAATGAGTACTTCATTGACGGAAGCATTTGAACAGCTTCAATAGGCTGATTCTCCATTTTATTTATTTAATTCAAATTTTTTTATTTATTTTGTTTAATTTTATTTTGCTGCCACAAAACACAAAAATCTAATTCAGAACATAACAAAAAAACCAACCAATATCTGTCAAACTACTCAACGTACGCAAAAAGTTAAAAGTTAAACTGGTCAACTTTTACTTTGCGTTGACGGACACGTACTGAATGTAACAGCCCTCATAAGAAACCATGTATTTCAACTTAGCTGTCAGTTGAAAAAGGCGAAGTTTAACGTATGACGGATTCATTGTGCCCCGGCCTTGACTCGCCATAACGCCATAACTCACCATAGAAACCAATTGAATGTTGGTTTGGTTATGGTCATGGCGTTATGGCTATGTCACGTCTAATTTAAACTTTGGACACAACCAAGGCACATCAATCAGGTACCCGCGATTCTAAAACAAATATTACAACAGTAACAACCACATGTACTTTGTTGGTATGAATTACCTTCTTACTTTTCAAAACGGCATTATCGTGGCATTGCATGTTTCTTACAGGAAATGTCAAACACCATACAAAACTGAATATTCAAAAAGGTGTTTATTGATACCCAAACAAAAGCATGCTTTTAGGTTTATACCTACACAATCCAAATTTGATATTTAGATTGGTACAAGGCACATTTACTACAGGTACATGCATTAGGCAAAACTATGTGGCAACTCTGTGCTTCTCACATAGCTTTACAAAGTAATTGTCAAAAATGTGTATGCATCAAACAAGGCACAAAAGTAATTGTCAAACGAATTCTTCGTTATAAACTTGTAAACAAAAAATCAGCGAATGAGCAATATGCCTGATACGTGTACCTGTTTAATATGCCTTGGATTGGTATAATAACATTAGTCACCTGGTGTAGTGCTGCCACCTAATAAATGCGCCTTGATTGTGTCCAAAAAATTTCGCATTTTTTAAAAGTGATTTATTTATTTATAGTACATATTCTGCAAAGTAAATTTGCAGAATATGGTTGCACAAAAATGGACGGGTGACTAAGACCATATGTCCATGATGTTATTAACAGTATTCTTAAAAATGTTTTTGTGACTGACTGTACACGACCTATGCCTTCACATAGGAAGTAGCAACGTGGTTGTTAAGGAAATTCCACAAAAGAACAGTAATCCGTGGCAGATCAGTCAACCAGTGCGAGTGTATCAAACAAAAACCACTATTACATATATAATGGTTTTATAAAATAATTTTTTTTTGTTATATGATAATTTTCTCGCGATCTTTTCCGCTTTGTTGCTGGTACTGACTAGATCAGCTTTCCCCTGAAACTTATCCGGTAAGTCCCTGTTCAGATTTCAATTATTGTTGCAGCAATTTTTGAATATATCTCTGGTTTTAGACTTGGCAGTTTCAGTTGCTCAACTTTGGATTTTGTATGGGAGAGTTGAGAAAGTAAAATATAAATTTTGTATACCTATCTTTTTCTTTCTCATAAAATCAAAAGTTGAGCAAGAACAAATGCCGAGACTTAAGGCCCAACTATAATATGAATAAGCTAGCTTAAGCAACTGTGCGGTTACATATAAAACGCATGTGGCAAACTATAATGTACTTAATAGTGGATACACACTTTGCAACGTGTTTACTCAACACGTTTATATCACATGTTGCATATTTTGATACAGGCTATGCAACCTACAATGCAACCGCCAATGCAACCCATAAACATCAAAACATTTTGATATTTTCGAAACTTCGAACGCAAATTCGAATGCAACCATAAACAAGACTACACACTATGCGACCGACAATGCAACCTGTCTGGTTGCATAAACACGTTGCTAAGTGTGTACCTACCATTATAGTTGGGCCCTAGGCGAATTGATATAAGGTGGTCTTAATTTGCAACTCTGCGTATTCGCCTTGTACATTTGTAAAATTTCCTGCTGTCAAAATATTTCTTGCCCCTAGTTTTTAACTTAAAAATTAAGTACGTAATTAGCTAATTTTTATTTAAAATTAAGTTGTAATTAAATACGATTTAATTTTTTCAGTGGTTAAAGTTATTATTAAATTATGTTGAAAGTACGGCAGCACTCAAAAATTTCCAAATATTATGGAAAGCTTTCCAAAGAACAGCTGTTTAATATAAACAAAAAAGTTAGGTTATCAAAATGCAGAAAATTAAAATTGCATAAAAACACATTTTATGAAACCAAAGGAGCATCAGAATGCATTTTTCTATTTATTTATGTCATGATATGAAACTATGAATTATTTATGTTATGTATTTATGCAAATTAAACGAAATTCGTCCTAATACGACCACATCATGTTTTCAACCCAACCACATGATGTTCATGTGTATGTTTGCAATAAACGCACACACGCATAAAAACATATGGTGCGCTCATAAAACTTAAACACTACTTAATTACACGTTTAATTATTATTTAAATATGCACTCAAAAACACAATTTCGTATTTAATTAGAGCTTAAAAATAATTACAGTTTGATTACCAACTGAAAAAATGGGCATTAACGTTTTGGTTCATTTGACAGCAGGGAAATTATGTCAGCTGGCGAATAAAGATCACCTTATGTGAAATCGCTTTGGTTGGGCCTTTAGCCGAGAGAAAATCGGCAGCGGCGGCTGGCATAAAGCTTTCGGCGGCTCAGCTCAGCCGGCCGTCAGCTGGTCGACGCAAGTCTCTGGCTGTCACGAAATATCTTTGGAAAAATAAATTCAAGACGATATTTTGGAAAATTGGTTGGAGCCACAAATATATAGCAAGGTTTTGGTAGAAAATTTTACATAATGTGGTACAAGCAATTGGTGGAAGTTTTAATTAAAAAATATGAAGAAAATGAAAATTTGTATAATGTACGCCATCCTTTGTACTTAAACCGAGCTGAACGATCAAACACTTTCAACCAAATATGCAAGGAACTCCAGGAAATAAGCGAAGATATAACCGTAGAAGAAATAAAAAAGAAAGTCCATACATTAAGGTCACAGTACATAAGAGAATTGCGTAAAATTAGGAATAATAAACGGAATGGTATTTCGGAAGATGATGTCGATATCAAGCTGTGGTGTTTTAATCAACTGGAATTTTTAAGACCTCATTGCGTTATAACACGTTCGGCACCTACCTTTTCCCATTTGAGTGAGGTAAAACCAACCAAGTGTTTCAAGGAAAATGCTTTCCAATTTGTATGTTGATAATCAGGTATGTGATGGAAAACGATCGTTTTCAAAACGATTTCTAAACAATTGTTTTGAAAAGGTGTGATGAATTTCGATTGATTTTGAGTATCATTTTTGGCCCAATCTCAAACTACTGACTTCTAAAAAGCGTACTATAAGATAAAATATAGCAGGCCTGTAAGAAGAAATTTATCAAAAATGTTTGAAAACCCCATTAATACAAATTTTGGAACAAATGCAGTTTAGCGAAGCAGCTCCAAACAAAATAAAAAGTAGACTATGTGATAGAAATTGAAAAACTTGCAACGCAGAAAAGCTTTATTGGGATGCGCCTTATCGAGAACACTGTGATGGAGAAAATGCTTAAGCCCGGTCGAAGGCCGGCAGTGCGGGAAAACCTTATAAACAAGAAAACTTTTTTTGAGATTTTTCGCAGTTTCCTATGGAAAGTTCAGAGCGCCATAACGCGGAAAATAGGCGTCGCCGCCAACTTTTTATTTAATATTTTGTTGTTATTTTTCAATTTTCTATCACATAGACTACTTTTTATTTTGTTTGGAGCTGCTTAACTAAACTACATTTAAGCCCAAATTTTAAAATTATTGACAAAACGACTATAGAAATCGCATCACACCTTTTATCGTTTTCAAGTTGGTTTTGTGTTTAAATCGTTTTTCATCACATACCTACCTGACTGAATATTTAAATTTGAAAGCATTTTTTCAGTAGAATGTACATACATACATACGTATTGTGTAATTTTAAAGAAATTTTTTAAAAATTTTGTAGATCGTTGAAGAGGATAATAATGCAAGTGCTCTAAGTAACGATCCTGAAACAGAAACCGTGTTCATAAATGGGGTAAGTCTAAAACCCTATGCAGGGATGTCGAAAGAATACGTTTGATTTATAATTTGTATTTGTTTATAATTTAAATTATAAAACGGACGTATTGTATAGGCCATAATATAAATTTGATGATTTAATTTTCCGCTCTTTGAATGTGGCAAGATTTGAACAACTATCGGCCCTGTTCTGTGAACCGATCAAGTTGAAAATGCACGATTTTAGATTTATTTAAAATTTTTCTATATAAATTCTCAAATATCATATCTGAAAGATCAACATTTTATTGTTCTCATAACATTAAAATGACAAATGACCGTCTTGCGACTCTTTTCAATGTTGTCACAATACTCTAAATAAAAATTTATAAGGTCGTCACAATGGACATTTTCCTTCTGCCTGTTGGTCTTCACGAGTTTTGTCATATAATTTTACATTAAAAATCAAGCCAGGATTTAATAGTGGGTTGATTTTAATAATAATATTTTGTGAACCGCTAGCAATAACTAGAATCAAAATAATATATTTAAATTTTAAACCTCATAATTTTTAGGATAATTGTAACGTGGAAAGATTGGAGGATGCCGATTCTGATGACTTTTTAGAAGAAAAGCCCGCCAAACGTCCCAAAAGAGAAAAAATCGAACGGAAAACAATTTCTGAAGTAGACAATAATAACGAGTTCGTGGCATTTGCAACAAGCATTTCGTGTCAACTGCAAAAATTGCCTGAAGAAGATGCCTATAATTTGATGGCGGAAATGCAGAATTTAGTTTCCAAAATAAAAATAAAAAATTTACGTGCACAAAGATCTTTTTCAACTTATTCAAATGAAAGTACATAGTATGCATGTATGTACTACCAATATTGATAAAAAAAATATCCATGTTAAATAGAGTACAAAAAACGTATTTAAGATACTCTACGTAATTAAGTGTAAGTAAACTATCTATATAATCATTAGTTATGTAAGTTATTTTTTATTAATTTTAACTGTATAAAGTTTACGACATTAAAGCTTAATTTCTTAAATTGACATTTGTTATTCGACGCTCTATGTCATTTTTTTATACAAACTTTATATCACTTACGTGATGACACGAAACCGATTTGAAAACGGTAAAAATAAATTTCGTTTTACAGTTCTATTAAATTTTTATCTTGTAGTGTACTTTATAAAGATCAGTAGTTTGAGACTGGCTTAAAAATGATTCTAAAGAGGTATCGGAATTTATCACTACTTTTCACATACCTGTACATACATATTTCCAATATATGACCACGTTTTATTGAAAAGTGATTAATTAATCTGAATATATTAATTTCTCAATTTAAATAAAGAAATACGATAATATAATATAATTTTATTTGTTTTGATTCACAACGATGAAAAATAAATAATAAAGTACGAAAATAAAAAAACATGTTATTGTTATTATTCTTGGTTCAACTTTGTTATTTGTTGAGCTTCTCATTTGTTTAAATGAAAGTTTAACACAGTGGTGTCAAAAATAAAACTATAGTTGTGTGTGTGAGAAAAGCTGTCTCATTCGTCTCTTAAGTACATCGAAAAAAATAAATATCTGCAACAAATGCAGTTTAGTGAAGCAGCTCAAAATATATAAAAAGGAGTCTATATGGTAGGTAATTAAAAAATAAGGAAAAACAAATTAAGTAAAAAAGTTGCTGGCGACCCATATTTTCCGAGTTACGGCGCTGTAAACTTTTCATAGGAAACTGTGAAGAAATTCCAAAAATAAATTTTTAAATAGCTTATCTGATAGAAACTTGAAAAATAAGAAGAAAAAATTAAACAAAAAAATTGGCTGCGACCAATATTTTCCGAGTTATTGGTCTTTTAAGTTTTGATTTTAAATGCAATTTAGTGAAGCTGCTCCAAAAAAAACCAAAATGTCTTTTTAATATATATTCATTTCTTTCCTTAAAAGTTTTGTAACATAAAATACTTTGAATGTCGCAAAAAGCATTACTGATCATAGACTATTTTTCGCATACCACTTTTTTTCTTTCACTGTATCCATAAAGAATTTAATACACCCGCTGCGCATGTGTTATCGTCGCTGTTTCATTGACGACTAAATGGAAGAGAATAAGAATGTGTGTGATTTTAGTTTGCACAATTGTGCCATGAAACTGACATCATTGGTTTAACATAATCACCCTTATCGGGAATAAAAGACGAACGTGAAATATTCCCGTGAACAAAAAAATGGTAAACAAAATTAGAAAATAATATACTGACACAACAACAACGCAAGCATTGGCGATCACAATTTTAGGGAAAGAGAACACTTCTCGATAATTTTACCAAATAAGGGGCTGTCCATATATTACGTAGCGCTGTTTTCCCCCGAATTTTGACCCCCCCCCCATCCCCCTAGTACCAGATCGTAACAAAACTGTGAACCCCCCTCCCTCCGAAGAATAACGTAACAATGAGATAAAAAAATAAATTAAACAGTTTAAAGTTTTTATTAAAAAAAATTAAATTTAATTCATTGTTTTAAATTCATTTATTAGACTAGCACAGTGCGTACACAAAAATTGAATAAGCTTACGTATGAACGTACTCCATATATTGGCGAAATTATTTTTTAAATTTCTTCCCAAGTGTCCGAAAACTCCAAAAATTATGGTTTTATAGAGAGCTTATTCCTAAACTGTATGTATGTATTAGTGATGTGTATTGGAATTCTAAAACATTCGGCCGTTTCTAGATATTCGTATTCGTTAAAAAATATATATAAAGAAATTCATAAATCCAAAACGAAATTTAAATAAATGGCACACAAATATTAGTTTGTAATAATTAAAAAAAAATTATTTTTTTTTTGCTATGCGTTTTTTGCCAAATAATCTGATATAGTTTTCCGTATTGATGACTGAGCAGTATTTCAAACATAAAGACGAAAGAGAGCTTAAAGATGACTCCGTTTGGCCATTTTCAAATCAATCTAAAATGTGCGTGAAACAAAAAAATTATATCTTGGATCAGTAAAGGTTGCCATGGTGAATTATATTTCATTTTCTAAAAGAGAACATTTTTAACCCGCTTTAAACATACAGATTGTTGGGATATCAAATGAGTCAAAATGATGTCAATTACGAAAGATATGCAATTTTCCTTTTCTTAATTTTTGTCCCTTCTACACCATTACATTTTCAATAGATATTTGCCTTAAAATTAGAGGGGCACAAAATCTAGTTCCTAAACACATTTCACTGTTGTTTTCATAATATTTTTTTTTAAGTTCTGTTGCATAAAAAATTAAAATAAAATTATGAAAATACGTCTATTTATGCAAGTTTCCATTAACACTAGAGCTGCTCGATGTTAATCGATGCATCGTAAACATCGATGTTTTGGTTTTGATACATCGAATAAATGCCGATGTATCGTATCATACGATGTTAATCGATCCATCGATGTTTTTATTCGATGTATCGAAAATACGACTTTTTGTATATATTGATGCTTGCAACTCATTTAATGTAGTGATAAAAAAAACCCCTCTTAGAATGTCTTTTAAAACGTTTTGTTATTGTGAAAAATTTGTGAAAATTTTCTTGGTATTGGTAATAATCAGCAATGTAAGTTCTTTTTCCATATTTGATGTAAAAATCAATAATATATTTGGCTTAAAATTACTGTTACAGAAGGTTTTACACACACACTGAAAGTTATATCACCACATTGTAAAGTTCCAAGTAGAGCTACTGTGACTCTTTGGGTTGATAAAAAATATGAAGTTTTGTCAGGAACATTCAAAACTAAATTACACACAATGGAAAATATTACTTTCAAAACTAACATTTGGTCCGATTTGCAAGGCAATAGAACTGGCCTTTGAAAAAAGAAGTACATACCGTGCTTTGCGCACATGCTTTTCTTAACTCTTATGAAATTTTAAAATATACTTTAATTTATTTAATAAATTTAAAACTTAATAATTTGATATTGTCATACACATAGAAGAATATATTTATTGAAAGGACACTTCCCAGCAAAAAATTTGAAGATTTTGTAATGGGTAGTACTCTTTTAATGGCTTACAAAGTAATGAGTGGTACTTTTTTATTTAATTATTTTATGTGTATAATAATGACTGTCTTGTAATGAATAAAATAACAATTTATTTATATCATTACATGAAGGTACTTATTGTAGTACTTCCTAGTTAATCCTGAAATATATCTAAAAAATATTTATTGATCGTGAAAGTCAGCTTGGAAAACATTAAAATAACTTTGGTTTACTACAATATTTATTACAACATCTAAGTATTTTCGCATATTCTTCAATATACATACGTATTCATATATTTGCTTTGTAAAATTATGATTTTTAACAATCCCAAAAAAGGTTCAAGTTTTATAATTATGTTAAAAAATTCTATTTGTTTATAATTTTTGGCTATTTTATTAAATTTTGCATTTTTGTGAGCATAAAATAACCCATTATATTGTTACGTTTTTCTCTCTATAAAAACGCTTTTCCGTAGATCCGAAGATTTGCAAACGAATACAAGAGCCGAGTGTAGTAATTAGGGTTAAGAATGATGCAAGTTTTATTTACAAATACACTTATACTAAATTACTCAAGAGCTTAAATACACTAATACAACTTAAACTAATAAATTACACACAGATATTCACAACTGGTTACCACTACGCCTTCCTCGCTGTAGTTTACGCACGTTTCTTAGCTGGCTGCGCAAGTAATCACGTGACACCTCTTTGTCTACTGCTCGTCACTTACGAGACTCACTCTGCCGTCACTCACAGTTGATACACCAATACCTCTTTGTCTGCTGCTCGTCACACACGGCACTCACTCTGCCGACACTTACAGTTGATACACCAATAAAGACTCACTGGCTTTACTTACACCCTTATACACGTCTATTCGCTGCGCTGTTCCCTTTACTCCAGTCGACACGATAGACTCCACAATAATCTCAATTCCACGACAGACTATTATTAATTCACAACTTAATTATCAACTGACTAACGAGTTCTTAACTTCACTACTTTCTGATTAGCACTAACTATAACTGTTCGCGACTGACTTACAACTGCAACTAACTAACTCATTGGATGCGTCACCTCTATTTATATTTCACAGAAATTCCACTAGAAGTTTCAAGCAATGTCTAGACGATCATTATCATCTTATATGCTGCCTAATTAAGTTCATGTGGTAACTATGTACATACATGTGTATATGCGTACGTGTGTACATCATTAACTAAGCAACACACGGTGGTTGTTTATCTTTTGCTTTTCGTTTGAATTGGCATGTATGTATGTGTACAAATATGTGAATCTTCTTAATAAGCAGACGCTTTTTTTGTTGTTGTTGCTTTTGCTTGTTTAATCAAGCTAGGCATGCTTATTTAGTTGTTGGCTACTTTCTAGACTATTCTTTGTTTTGACCCTGTAGGAATATTTTCGCGTAGCATTTACATTAACCCTGTTGGAATATTTTTGTGTACTGCTGCTTAACATTGTGGACGGCTATTTTCGTAACACTGCCGCCCACTTAAGCCTATTCGTCCCGAATAGGCACATCATCGCCTTTTCTTTCTTCGTGTTCTATACGCCTTGTAGTTACGCTCGAGACGACTACCTCTTCCATATTTGTAGGCTTTAGTTCTGGCGCTGCCTCGTTTCTCAACTGGAACTTGTATTGCGATGCGCTGGAGGCGACTACTTCGTTGACATTTGTGGCCCCTGGTACTGACTCTGCTTCCTGTTTCCAATACAGCTTGCCTTACCTTGTGCTGAAGATGACAAGTTCTTCCACATTTGCAGCCCATGGTACTGAATCTGCCTGGTATTTCTACTACAGCTTGCCTTGCCGTACGCTGTAGATGACAACTCCTTCCACATTTATGGCCTTTGGCTCTGACTCTACCTTGTCCCTTGACTAGAGCTTGCCTTACCATTCTACATTTATGGCCCTTGGCTCTGACTCTACCTTGTCCCTTAACTAGAGCTTGCCTTACCATTCCACATTTATGGCCTTTGGCTCCGACTCTTCCTTGTACCTTGACTAGAGCTTGCCTTACCACACGCTTTAGGCTCCGTATAGAAGTTGTCTTTTTCTTCCTGACTGCTTTTATGCTATGCGCTTTGTATGCTGTAGCAGTTTCTTTACCCTGAGCAAGCGAGACCATTTCACTCATAGCTTGTTCCGCTGTTTCACAGACCACCACATCTTCTACGTCACTAGCTTCACTTACTTTGCTGGAAACTTCTTGCTCACGTCCAACTTGTTTACACTGTCCAATGCTAATTTCATCTTCTGCCTTCAGTCTTTGGTCAACGTTTTCCTCTGTGCCAGAAACGTCTTTGTTGACACTGTTCCCCAAGTCAGAAATCTCTTCGTGTATCTCTTTGTCTGAATTACTGACTTGTATTTCTTCACCATCTGCTTGTCTGTTTACGGGTTCAGCAATTTCTTGAACTTTCCCATTTCTGGCTCTAGAGGGTTCTTGAACGTTAGTCACAATTTTCGCTTTCCATTTGTCAAGTATGTCGTTTGTGGCCCAAACTTCAGCTAAAACTCTCTCGTTGTTGGCTTTAGAAGTTTCTTGAAAATCAGCCTTCATAGCTCTAGAAGACTCCTGAATTTCAGCCTTCATTGCTCTAGAAGACTCCTGAAGTCTCTCATCCATTTGGCCTAGAAGTTTGTCGTTGTTTAGCTTAGAAGACTCCTGAAGTCTCTCATACATTTGGCCTAGAAGTTTGTCATTGTTTGCCTCCATTTTCTCTATCATGTTGGCCAGCATTGCGCTGATGTCTGTACTGGTTGCTGCTGCACGAGTACATACCTCAATTTCTTCTTTTTCATCGAACTCATAGGTTTCTATGTCGATGTTGCGCCGCTGAAATTCGTCTATTAACCTCTTTTGAAGTTCGACCTTGTTACCAGTTGTTGACGAGTCCAGATTGTTCAACTCTTTCTTGAGTTGCTCCACCTTAAGCTCTTGAAATTTCATCTCTCCTCAAAAACCAATTACTACGTTTAACCTTTTCAAACGTATGTGGTTTTGTTCACGTTTAACCTTTTCAAACGTGTGAGGTTCTCCTTTTCTTATTACTCTTGCTTTTCGCTTAACCCTTTTTAAACGTATCGCTTGTATTTGCAAATCCCACTTCTGACACCAAATGTTACGTTTTTCTCTCTATAAAAACGCTTTTCCGTAGATCCGAAGATTTGCAAATGAATACAAGAGCCGAGTGTAGTAATTAGGGTTAAGAATGATGCAAGTTTTATTTACAAATACACTTATACTAAATTACTCAAGAGCTTAAATACACTAATACAACTTAAACTAATAAATTACACACAGATATTCACAACTGGTTACCACTACGCCTTCCTCGCTGTAGTTTACGCACGTTTCTTAGCTGGCTGCGCAAGTAATCACGTGACACCTCTTTGTCTACTGCTCGTCACTTACGAGACTCACTCTGCCGTCACTCACAGTTGATACACCAATACCTCTTTGTCTGCTGCTCGTCACACACGGCACTCACTCTGCCGACACTTACAGTTGATACACCAATAAAGACTCACTGGCTTTACTTACACCCTTATACACGTCTATTCGCTGCGCTGTTCCCTTTACTCCAGTCGACACGATAGACTCCACAATAATCTCAATTCCACGACAGACTATTATTAATTCACAACTTAATTATCAACTGACTAACGAGTTCTTAACTTCACTACTTTCTGATTAGCACTAACTATAACTGTTCGCGACTGACTTACAACTGCAACTAACTAACTCATTGGATGCGTCACCTCTATTTATATTTCACAGAAATTCCACTAGAAGTTTCAAGCAATGTCTAGACGATCATTATCATCTTATATGCTGCCTAATTAAGTTCATGTGGTAACTATGTACATACATGTGTATATGCGTACGTGTGTACATCATTAACTAAGCAACACACGGTGGTTGTTTATCTTTTGCTTTTCGTTTGAATTGGCATGTATGTATGTGTACAAATATGTGAATCTTCTTAATAAGCAGACGCTTTTTTTGTTGTTGTTGCTTTTGCTTGTTTAATCAAGCTAGGCATGCTTATTTAGTTGTTGGCTACTTTCTAGACTATTCTTTGTTTTGACCCTGTAGGAATATTTTCGCGTAGCATTTACATTAACCCTGTTGGAATATTTTTGTGTACTGCTGCTTAACATTGTGGACGGCTATTTTCGTAACACTGCCGCCCACTTAAGCCTATTCGTCCCGAATAGGCACATCATCGCCTTTTCTTTCTTCGTGTTCTATACGCCTTGTAGTTACGCTCGAGACGACTACCTCTTCCATATTTGTAGGCTTTAGTTCTGGCGCTGCCTCGTTTCTCAACTGGAACTTGTATTGCGATGCGCTGGAGGCGACTACTTCGTTGACATTTGTGGCCCCTGGTACTGACTCTGCTTCCTGTTTCCAATACAGCTTGCCTTACCTTGTGCTGAAGATGACAAGTTCTTCCACATTTGCAGCCCATGGTACTGAATCTGCCTGGTATTTCTACTACAGCTTGCCTTGCCGTACGCTGTAGATGACAACTCCTTCCACATTTATGGCCTTTGGCTCTGACTCTACCTTGTCCCTTGACTAGAGCTTGCCTTACCATTCTACATTTATGGCCCTTGGCTCTGACTCTACCTTGTCCCTTAACTAGAGCTTGCCTTACCATTCCACATTTATGGCCTTTGGCTCCGACTCTTCCTTGTACCTTGACTAGAGCTTGCCTTACCACACGCTTTAGGCTCCGTATAGAAGTTGTCTTTTTCTTCCTGACTGCTTTTATGCTATGCGCTTTGTATGCTGTAGCAGTTTCTTTACCCTGAGCAAGCGAGACCATTTCACTCATAGCTTGTTCCGCTGTTTCACAGACCACCACATCTTCTACGTCACTAGCTTCACTTACTTTGCTGGAAACTTCTTGCTCACGTCCAACTTGTTTACACTGTCCAATGCTAATTTCATCTTCTGCCTTCAGTCTTTGGTCAACGTTTTCCTCTGTGCCAGAAACGTCTTTGTTGACACTGTTCCCCAAGTCAGAAATCTCTTCGTGTATCTCTTTGTCTGAATTACTGACTTGTATTTCTTCACCATCTGCTTGTCTGTTTACGGGTTCAGCAATTTCTTGAACTTTCCCATTTCTGGCTCTAGAGGGTTCTTGAACGTTAGTCACAATTTTCGCTTTCCATTTGTCAAGTATGTCGTTTGTGGCCCAAACTTCAGCTAAAACTCTCTCGTTGTTGGCTTTAGAAGTTTCTTGAAAATCAGCCTTCATAGCTCTAGAAGACTCCTGAATTTCAGCCTTCATTGCTCTAGAAGACTCCTGAAGTCTCTCATCCATTTGGCCTAGAAGTTTGTCGTTGTTTAGCTTAGAAGACTCCTGAAGTCTCTCATACATTTGGCCTAGAAGTTTGTCATTGTTTGCCTCCATTTTCTCTATCATGTTGGCCAGCATTGCGCTGATGTCTGTACTGGTTGCTGCTGCACGAGTACATACCTCAATTTCTTCTTTTTCATCGAACTCATAGGTTTCTATGTCGATGTTGCGCCGCTGAAATTCGTCTATTAACCTCTTTTGAAGTTCGACCTTGTTACCAGTTGTTGACGAGTCCAGATTGTTCAACTCTTTCTTGAGTTGCTCCACCTTAAGCTCTTGAAATTTCATCTCTCCTCAAAAACCAATTACTACGTTTAACCTTTTCAAACGTATGTGGTTTTGTTCACGTTTAACCTTTTCAAACGTGTGAGGTTCTCCTTTTCTTATTACTCTTGCTTTTCGCTTAACCCTTTTTAAACGTATCGCTTGTATTTGCAAATCCCACTTCTGACACCAAATGTTACGTTTTTCTCTCTATAAAAACGCTTTTCCGTAGATCCGAAGATTTGCAAATGAATACAAGAGCCGAGTGTAGTAATTAGGGTTAAGAATGATGCAAGTTTTATTTACAAATACACTTATACTAAATTACTCAAGAGCTTAAATACACTAATACAACTTAAACTAATAAATTACACACAGATATTCACAACTGGTTACCACTACGCCTTCCTCGCTGTAGTTTACGCACGTTTCTTAGCTGGCTGCGCAAGTAATCACGTGACACCTCTTTGTCTACTGCTCGTCACTTACGAGACTCACTCTGCCGTCACTCACAGTTGATACACCAATACCTCTTTGTCTGCTGCTCGTCACACACGGCACTCACTCTGCCGACACTTACAGTTGATACACCAATAAAGACTCACTGGCTTTACTTACACCCTTATACACGTCTATTCGCTGCGCTGTTCCCTTTACTCCAGTCGACACGATAGACTCCACAATAATCTCAATTCCACGACAGACTATTATTAATTCACAACTTAATTATCAACTGACTAACGAGTTCTTAACTTCACTACTTTCTGATTAGCACTAACTATAACTGTTCGCGACTGACTTACAACTGCAACTAACTAACTCATTGGATGCGTCACCTCTATTTATATTTCACAGAAATTCCACTAGAAGTTTCAAGCAATGTCTAGACGATCATTATCATCTTATATGCTGCCTAATTAAGTTCATGTGGTAACTATGTACATACATGTGTATATGCGTACGTGTGTACATCATTAACTAAGCAACACACGGTGGTTGTTTATCTTTTGCTTTTCGTTTGAATTGGCATGTATGTATGTGTACAAATATGTGAATCTTCTTAATAAGCAGACGCTTTTTTTGTTGTTGTTGCTTTTGCTTGTTTAATCAAGCTAGGCATGCTTATTTAGTTGTTGGCTACTTTCTAGACTATTCTTTGTTTTGACCCTGTAGGAATATTTTCGCGTAGCATTTACATTAACCCTGTTGGAATATTTTTGTGTACTGCTGCTTAACATTGTGGACGGCTATTTTCGTAACAATATTTTGAATACTTTTAGGCAATCAGTAATCTATTAACTTTTGGATATTTGTAGGCAAAAAGTATACGGTACCGCATACTTTTTGAACTTCTCATACAAAAATAATGGCTTATTCAGTCAAATTGTTAGTACTCACGACTGGAGAGTACATACACTTTTTTGCATTCTAGTATGCAAGCTTTTTTGCTGGGATGTATGTTCAGTTTGACTACAATTTATTATAAAAACTGTATAATTTTATTTAAATTTTTGGATAGTTTTCATAAACTTTAATGCAAGGCGAATTCACATATCAATTCGCCTTGCTTTAATGTACGCGGACAGCATAGGCGGACAGAATTGTGAAGTTCTTTTCCATACACATTTTTTTAATTTAATTTTGCAGAATGAAACAGACCTCCAATTAAATGTCCATAAATTTCACATACAATAGATATTCGTATTCGCGGATATCGTTTTAAAAATTCGAATTCAAATTCTGGAATATCAAAAGTTGACATTCGGCAGATGTATGTAGTATACATACTCACTCGTACATAATATATGTAGGCAACACATATGATCAATTAGAAGAAAGAAATGAGAAAAACCTACGTATTTTTGTAAAAAATGAGTAATTTTTTCTGTTAAGCGGCCCATACACTACAACAGCATGCACGCACAATCAAGCGATTGAGCATTCATGCTCGAACCACACAACATACCAGCAAGCTGGTATTTACAATATTCATTTCTTACAAAATTTCGGGAAGGGTGGTTATGAATAGTGACACATATTTTGTTGCAATTATTATTGGTATGTTGTTAAAATTAGCAGCTATGTATAACTAAAGTTCTAAACATCTGTTTACCATTGAAACAAATTATATTTCAACAAATTATATTACTTAAATGCATGTTTGCTACATGACAACTTTGCTCAACTGAGCTAATTTCACCATATACCACACCAGCGAGCTGGTACCATCAGCAAAATATCAAACTCTACTTGACATCGCTACAGCAAACCGTACAATCACACAAAACACCCATACACGACCAAACCGCTGGCACAAACACTTGATTGCGCATGCATGCTGTTGTAGTGTATGGGCCGCTTTACGTAACATTTTCAAAGACCCCCTCCCCCACCCCCCATAACAAATCGTAACAAAACTCGAACCCCCCACCCCATTCTAGAGCGTTACGTAATATATGGACTGCCCCTAAGTAAAATAAAAATTTTGGAGTATTAGTGCGCTAACAAATGTTAAACTTAAACTGTAACAATTGCATTAAAAAAACACGAAAACCAATTTGGTTGTTGTGGGCAGTTGGGTGGATTCAGACAACTAAATTGAATTGGGCAATAAGGGCACAAGTCTTAAAAACTATTTCTGTCTGATACTTATTTTCTAACAACCTAAATTATAAACTACGTACGGCCCTATGATCCTTGTTGGAGTTAAAATAAATCATCCTCCTTGCACAAACAGTATGGCCGTAGGTAAACTTTATCCGCCGGTCGGCAAGCAGCAATTCGTGAACAGTTTCCCCTTTGTAGGGGAACATTTGCTTATCTTTCATTAATAGTCTTTCCCATTACATTACTTTTGCACCACCTTGTACTAGTTTGAAAAACATGCATTCATTAATACATATGCACTAGTGATGCACGAGTATTCGTATGCGAATTGCCGAATATTCGGCCATTTTTAATTCGAATACGAAGCATTCGTATTCGTCAAATTCAGCGAATACGTATACGAATATTTTTCCAAAAAAATTAAAGAAATAAATGCATAAATCCTAAACTAAATTTAAATAAATGGGTAAAAATATTACTTTGTACGAATCCATTAAATTTTTTATAGAAATTTGTGCTTTGTATCATTTTCAAATATTATTTACTGACGATCATTAAAATTTTGTGTAGTTTTTATTAACTTCAAAGTACGCCAACAGGAGTATGAAGTTCTTTTTCATAACAATTTTTTAATATTTCATATTGCAGGCGTAAATAGAGCCCTAATTTAATGTCTATAAATTTCAAATGATATATTCGTATTCGTATTCCCGAATATCGTTTCAAATATTCGTATTTGCGAATATCAAAAATTGACATTCGTTACATCACTAATATGTACATATCGATACCTTAATATAGAAAGACCCTAACTCATTATTTTTTTTTTTGAAATCGAGAATTTTGCATTTTCCAATACGTTAAATGTTCTCCTATCGAAATATTCAAAATAGGTCGATATAAAAAAAAATAAAGAGTTAGGGATTTTCTATATTCAGGTAACGATATGTATGTACAAGCACAAGCAGTGTTGGTATCTCTACGAAGAGCAAAAGGACATTAAGCTGTTGCAAAATGGGTAAAGAGCGCAATAAAATACGAAAAAGAGGGTAAAAAAGCACGAAAATATTTTTTTTTTAAATTTTAATACATTAAGGGCCATTTTTACAAGTTGCCTTTAGTTAAAAGTAGGATTTTGTCTGTCCGATAAATATCTTTGCATTGTTACTAATTAAATTTTTTATTGTTATTATTATCAATAACAATAATATTTAATGGATTCAAAAATAATAAATGAAGGTTTTATAATGCAAGAACATTTATCGGGCAGACAAAATCCTGCCTTTAGCTAAAGTCAAGTTGTGAAAATGGCCTTAAGCCTTTTAAAAAGAAAAGTTTAAAAGGTCAAAATATAACTTCGAATTTTTGCTTCAAAATAAACAAAGTATTTGAGATGTAATAACAGAATTTATTAACATATTAATTAAAACAAAATCTTGATTAATTTAATAAAAATACATAAGTATGTAAAAACAAATAATAAAAAAAACCAGGAAAAAAACCATACATACAATAGTAGGTGAAGCTTAAGCTTAGATTAAAATATGTATGTTACTGAAAAATCATTTACACATAAAGAATGCATTAAAAGTGTCACTCTTTTCTTAAGTACTCTTAACTTAAAAGTTTTTGTTTTTGCGATATTCATCTTTATTCCAGTTGTCAAATTTGACAGCACGTCAGTACGATATGAAAAAATTGGGGGTCGGCTACTCGTTGTCTAAGGCTGATTACAGAGTGGCCGCTAGAAGCGAAGCGATGATAGAAGCCATAATATTTTGTGCTATACCATGCTATAAGATGTCAGAGGGAACGCTATATTGAACAAAGCGATTTTTCTTATATTTTGTTTAATTTAATTTTTATTTGATTTTAATACACAAAAGTTTATTAAATAATCAAAATTTCACAAAGAAAAGAAAACAAGAAAATACCAAGACAGTAAAACAAAAGGGAAGAAGCTACAGCGTGCTAGAAACCATTACACAACCTGCTTTGTAGCACACACTCGCATCTCGCTTCGCTCGCACTCTGACATCATTTGAGCGATCACATAAGAAACAACAGGCGGTGGTTTGTAGCACATTGTAGCGCCATCTTATAGTATAGCTTCTAGCGGCCACTCTGTCATCAGCCTAAAACAACTGACTGCTATTGATAACCTTACGCTTTCAATCGAAATCAGCCCTTAAAATTTAACCACTCTTGTTCGCTGAATACAACTTTACTTAAATTTTGTTGTAGACGTGAAAATTTTGATTTACTTTGCACTTACATATTAACAGCCTTATGAAAATTCCGAAATCGAGCCTTAAAATTTAAGCAGCCTAAGGTATTATTAAATATTTGTGTAAGCTTTAACAAATGCTTATTGCATACTACTTTCAATCAATTGTTACGTAGAGAATTATGTTATACTTTCCAGTTACTTCCGTTTTTTATTTTGCAAAAAAAATTTTATTTCTTAATCCCAATTATGAATTTCTACATTGTTTTTAACATAGTTTCCGCTATTGAAATTGAGGTAGTTTAGACGAGAACAATTTTTAAGCCGCACAATTTTTGTTCTTTTCCAAATTACACGAGACTAATTCATCTGGCACAAAATGTATTCGTATACACAGCTGTGTGTGTGTGTTAGTGTTTTTAGGATTCATTTAACATTTGCTATTTTTTAAGTTGTGTGTGTATGGGTTTTATGTTGCTAATGCGGGGTTGAAGCTGGTTGAAAAGTTATGCCAATCTCAAAACCACTCTCTTTGCCTCTCTCACCTACAAACTGGCATGTTATGCCAGCACAATTATACCCGTGTAAATCAGCGCATTAGAAACAATTTAAGAAGCCTCAGTTAAAAGATGGTACTATTAGCGCTTAAAAGTATTTTAGTTTTGTAAATTAAAAATATTTGTATATAACAAAAACGCACCAAAGGCACTGTAAGAAATTGTTAAAAGCACTGTAAATACCCGCTTTTTAAAAAAGGGTATTATCCAAAATTTCGCGTTTATGAAGAGGAAAAAGCTCCAAAAAATACCCGAAACGCACCAATATACCATCACTGAACACAAGGTGTAAAAAATGGTTGAGCAATGCAGTTTCATTTTGCGCTTTTTTTTGCATTCAATCAATTGGCAGCACTGCCATCGATATTAATAATCACAGTGTTAATAATATTGGAAATGGAAATAAATATGTAAGTTGTGTTTGTGCTGCATATCTTTCGCTCAAAAAACTTCGATAAGATAAATAAATTGGAAAATGCTAGCATTGTAAATAGTACATATTTTGTTCTTCGTTATTTTGGAATCAATAAATAAGTTGTGTATATTAATATTGAAGACAGACATACATACATAAGTAAATACCCACGGTAAAAGAAAACAAACTTTAAGTGAAAAAATGGACCAGGAATATCACCTACACATAAGTATAACAAAAGCTTTAAGCCCCTCGGAAGCTCCACTGAAAGTGAAACATGCCCGATCAGTTATCATAGCAACCCATCGTTCGAAGAGTGCCAAACCTTTTTGGACTGTAATCACACGCCAGCCGATAATGGAGCATAGATTTACGGCTTGGAAATTTTGTCATTTACTGCACAAAGTTCTACGTGAAGGCCACGAAAGTGCTGTCAAACAATCGCAGACCCATAAGAGCCTTATTTTAGAAGTGGGAAAGTTGTGGGGTCATTTACAGGATGGTGTGGGTAAATGTATTGAAGCATACACGATACTTTTGGTCAATAAATTAGAATTCCATCAAAAAAACGGAAACATTTCCGGCTCACTTTCAATCGACTTTAACGATTTTGTGCGAAAAGTTGGCGAAGATTTGAATTTATATTTCCAGTTGTGTGTAGAAGTTTTTGATTATATTGAGCATATTATACAAGTACAAGCTCAAATTTTCTTGACTATCAACACTTATCGCCTGTCATCAATGACACCTCAGGGGCAGTGTCGTCTAGCTCCTCTCATAACACTAATACAAGATTCAAATCCCTTGTACGATTTATGTGTTCGTATAATGTTTCGTCTTCATGATGGCTTGCCACATGATGTCCTTGTGGGTCATCGTAATCGGTTTAATGAAATATTCAAGAAATTGAAAACTTTTTATGAAAACGTACGTCCTCTTCAATATTTTTCGGATGTCATCCAACTGCCACATTTGCCAGAGACAGCGCCAAATTTTTCTTCCGAACTTGATTTGGGAAATTACAGAGCCCCAGTAATGGTTTTGCCGCAGGAGCCCGAACCTGAGCCAGAACCCACTATTGATAAGTTGGTTGATTTAGCAAATGCTGTGGACATCAATGGTCGAGTTGAAAATGCTTTAGGAGAAAAAGATGCTATTATCAGACAGTTGACAGATGCTTTGACCGAAAAACAAATGGCCCTGGAACACTATACCAATTTGGCTCATCAAATTGACAATTATCAATTGAAAAATGAATCTCTCGAAAGAGAGTTGACAAAGGCAAAAGAGTTGCTGCAGAGTGCTTTGGTCGACAAGGCGAATTTGGCTAAAAAATTTGGCGAAATATGTGAAGTAATGGAACAAAGGGGATGCAGAATGTCCACACTTGAAGATGAAGCAAAGCAGGGCGATGAAAAAGTAAAACAAGTTGAAGAAAAATTTGATAAAATCAAAACTATGTACACAAAGTTGCGCGAAGAACATATTGGCCTTTTGCGAATGCGCAATGAAGATACAAAACACTTAGCAACAGAGAAAAAAGAAGTTCAGCAGCTTAAAGAGGAAATAGAAAATTTAAATGAAAAACTAGCAAAATCAGAAAAGACAGAAGAGCTAAATTCCAGCCTAAAATCTAAATCATTAGAATATGAAGAAATTCTAGCCAATAAAGAGAATTATATTGAAAATCTGAACTCCGAAATAACTAATCTAAAAGAAGAACTTCAAAAGAGGCAGGTGGAACATTTGACTTTGCTACAACAGTTAGAAGAACAAAATAAAAAAATAGAAGCCAACAATGAGGTGATGTTTAATACAAAACAGGATAAGCAGCATCTAGAAATTGAGGTAAGGTGTCTCAAGGAGAAACTTCAACATCAAGTTTCTAAAACGGATGAAATTGATAATTCGCTCAAATCAAAAAGTCAAGAATATGAAAAAGTGATAGCAAACAAAGACCTTAACATAAAACAATTAAATTCTGAACTATCTCATCAAAAAGAAGCTTTTTTTCAGAATAATTTAAAGCATACAACATTAATAGAACAGTATGAAGATCAAATAAAAACTCAACTCGCAGATAGAGATCTCTTTAAGGAAAATACCAAAAAAGAATTGGAGGCAAAACAGCTGCGGATTGATGAACTTCTTCATATTCAAGTCGATAATAAAACTTCTCTACAAGAGTATGAAAGAAAATTAAATAGTATTAACAATGAAAACCAAAATATGGCACTGGAATTAAAAACAGTCCTAAAACAAGTTGAATATTTAAAAAATTCACAAACTGAAGCTCATGCAACTATGGATAATATTATAAGTTCCATAATTGAAGCAGTGAAGAATTCCTTAAACAAAGACTTTAGTTACAAAGTGTTTAATGCCAATTTGCTGCTGCAACAGGCAAAAACAAATACTAACACAATAAGAGTACATTTGAATAGCATACTGGATGCTTACAAACTGCATGTTGGCAGTAATACAGGGTTAACAGGGGACTTTGCTAAATCTTGTATAAATTTGTATTCTTCTTTAAGAACTCTTCACGAGTACATTTCACTTGTAGCCGAAAACACGACCGATATGGAAAATGTTCAAGTCTTGGGCTCTCTATATGATAGCTTACGCGATTCCTTTGTCGCCATCTATGAACTGATGCTGGGAAATAGCAAAGATATTGGTGTATTAGAAAATCGGTGTGCGAATACTAAAGGAAAATTGGCTGAATTAATTGATTTATTATTACTTATGAGTGATTCCTTCGCTGAAAATCTGAATATTGCTGATTTGTTACAGAAAGAGCTAAAGGATATGGACAAGATGATAGACGAAGCCGCACAAAAAATGCTGGAAATACAAAAGAACTCCAAATCCAAGGATGAGGGCATCAAACTGGAAGTAAATGAAAAAATTTTGGACTCTTGTACCAATTTAATGCAGTGTATTATTCATCTTATAAAAAAATCACGCGATTTGCAAAGCGAAATAGTTGCACGCGGTAAAGGTACCTTTACTGAAAAAGAATTCTACAAACGCAATAGCCAATGGACTGAAGGTCTGATTTCAGCCTCTAAGAGTGTGGCTAAAGGTGCTAATTACCTCGTGGATGCTGCTAACAAGGCGATTGTCTTAGAATCAAATGAGTGTTTTGAAATAATTGTAGCTGCCCAGGAAATCGCCGCTAGCACTGCCCAACTAGTAATAGCCAGCAAGGTCAAAGCAAGTAAAGATAGTCAAAAACTTATGGATCTGACAAAGGCTTCACGCGATGTCTCGATGGCCACTGGTTCCGTTGTGGCCACTGTAAAAGACGGTTGTAATAAATTGGAATATAAAAACGAAATCGATATGACAAAACTGACAACTTCCCAAAAGAAAGCCATGGAAATGGAAATGCATATTAAAGTTCTACAATTGGAACAAGCTCTCGATAATGAAAGACAAAATCTTATGTCATTCCGCAAGAAATTTTACCAAAGCGAAGATGATTGAAATAATTATTAATGTTTTTTTATTGTATTAATAGAAATCGTATTCTATTATTTAGCCAAATAGTCTGTACATATAAAAAGATAGTAAATAGTATTTTTTAAACTAAGCATTATATTTTTTTTCAAGATTACAATGAAAAGCAAATAATTGATATTTATGTTGCCAATGTATGTTATTTGTAATATTCGTTAAAAATTATATACAGTTAATGTTATTCCAATTAAAAAAAAATATATATATATATATATATACACATGTATATTCTATTTGGTATACATACATCCATTTTTATACTTATATTTATGCATAATTTTTCATGTTTTATAAAAACAAATACAAGCTATTATTTTTGCTATACAATTTTGATTTTATTAATAAATTATTTGTTGATTAATATAATATTCTCATGGTTATGATTGTAAATAGTACACCCCAAAAAGTTTTAAAATCAAGAAGATACAATTTCATTTAAAAACGGAATACGTATGAAAGAGTTACTAAGTTCGTTTTGTGTTATAAAAACGAAAATTTTTGTTTTAAAACTGCTTCGTTATAAAAATAACAAATTATAAAAAGCATTCCTATTTTAAAATTGATTTTTAAAGATGCAGCATTTCTAAACCGAAATCCCATAATTTTTGTTTTAACAATGGAATGAATAATAATTTTTGTAAAAACCAACTAAAAAATTGGACTGGTTGTTGCTTCGCAAGACCAAAATCAGTTATTAATGCAGTATGTATATGAAAATTATGACAGCTATTTTAGATAATTTTTAATAGGTAAAAACATAATAGAGACTGAACAACTGCATGTACAACTAACCCTTTTCCGTTTGTAATTCAGAAAGCGTCAATTGTAATTTAGAATTATCAATTTAAATTCAGAAAGCGTCACTTGTAATTTAGAGTTATCAATTTAAATTCAGAAAGCGTCATTTGTAATTTAGATTTATCAATTTAAATTTAGAAAATAGAAAATATATAGAAAAATTACTACATAAAAATTTTATGTCCAAAAGTTGTATGCAAACTTACACCACTGTTGAAGATACTTCCGGTGACCATTCGTCCTTTTTTAAGAGGACAGTCCTTTTTTTAACACGATTTCCTTTTTAATTTTTTTCAAAAAAGTGTCCTTTTTTAATTAATTGTTCTTTATTGTCCTTTTATTTTGATTACTAATTTTTTTTCTTTAAACTTAAATATTATAAGTTTTATTTTAATAAAACCTGAAAATGTCAACATCAATACAATAGAAATTATAATCATTCAAAATTGGAATTACCTGGCACAAGTCACAATTCAAAAGATCCTAGATGTTGAGAAGTGGAAAAAAATCGTTTATACTGAACAATTGACGCAAGTATGTAAAATAAAAACAGGCATAACGTAGCTACATACATAAAGTTGCAGTCATTAAAAAAAGTATTTTCAAACAGTTTTATCTGGAGTATTGAGTATTAGAGCCCCTTTATCCTTCTTTTTTAAGCGGATGTATTCTAAACTTCGAAATATTACGAGCAAGCGGATTAGAATGTGAATTCGCCTTGTTGGCGATCAACCGATTTCTGGTGACATCGTGGGACAGGCGGTTAATTTAAGAAAATATATTAAAAACTAATGCAATTATAAAAGAAAACATAAATTTAGTGAAGCGCTTATTTGACATATTTCTATGGGAAATTTGTCAAATAAACCTGAAATAAACCTAAAATATTTTTTATGAATCAGACCGTATGTATGTAAAATATATAGTTTTGACATTTTTTTCGTTTATGGGAATTTTTTCGAGTTTGAGCGTTTTTTAATTTTGGCGATTTTTTTAAGATTTCGCACTTTTTTCTCGTTTTGGCAATTTTTTCGGTTTTTAGCGTTTTTTTAATTCGACGATTTTTTTCGTTTCGGCGATTTTTTTTGTTTTTGGCAATATTTTTTGGTTTGGCGATTTTATAATTTTGGGTTTTTTTTAGTTTTGCCGTTGAAAATTTCAAGAGTTTGCCTTTTACGGGTTCTAGGACACAGTAAGTTGTCAATATTACATTAACTGATAGAACATCCTTTAATTTAAATTTTAGTGTTAATTGTTGTAGTCTGTATAAAAATACTCTAAATTTACGAATTTCAAGTGTCTATATACGTACATACAATTGTTTGTATGTATATTGCATGGGATTTTAACATTAAAAAATAATAAAAAATAAAATGACAACACAAAAAATGCCAGATGTGTACTAAGCATAACATATCTAGCGTTGGTCACAAGTTGAAAGGCCCCAACTCAAATAACTGTAACTTTACAGGAGAAGGTAAAAACATAAAAATAAATAGTAAAACTGCTTGCAAAAGCGTTATTTTTTACACTATTGCAATAAATTTTTGTGACGAGGTGTATCTGTGTGAAATGTATTAGAATCACTGAAAAAAACTAAATTTCCTGAAAATACGAGTTAGGCCCTTTCTACTTGTGACTATCGATATGTATTTTGCAAGTCATACGTTCCTACTGAAGTTATGTTTGTTAGGCCCAATAATTGAATTCTCAATTATGTGTCATTTATCTTTAAGTACCAAATTCATTTTTTCAGTATAAAGTTGAGAGCCATGTAAATGCCCAACCAAGGTGCATTTATTAGGTGGCAGCACTACACCAGGTGACTAATGTCATTATACTAATCTAAATGTCAAATTTGAATTGTGTAGGTATAAGCCTAAAAGCATGCTTTTATTTGAATATCCATAAACACCTATCGAATATTCAATTTTGTATGGTGTTTGACATTTCCTATAAGAAACACGCAATCTGACGATGCTACCCTGTTTTGAAGAGTAAGAAGGTAATTTGTACCAACAAAGTACATGTGGTTATTGCTGTTGTAATATTTGTTGTAGAAATGCGGGTACCTGATTGATGTGCCTTGTGCCCAACCTTGTCTATTTAAATCACACTTAAGTCTTACGAGCATACCATATGTTATTGTGCTTGTGTGCGTTTATTGAAAACATGTACATAAACATCATGTGGTCGTATTAAAAAGAATTTCGTTTAATTTTCATAAATATATAACATATACAATGCATAGTACCATATCATGGAATAAATAAATGGAAAAATGCGTTCTGATGCTCTTTTGGTTTCATAAAATGTGTTTTTATGCAATTTTAATTTTCTACATGTTGATAACCTAACTTTCTTATTTACATTAAACATCTGTTTTCTTTTAGAACTATCAACATTTCACATTGATACCATACTTTCATAGTATTTAAGTGATCATTTATTTTTACGACTGAAAAAATGAAACTGCAATTAAGTGCAACTTAAAATTAAGTGGCTATTAGTTAAATGACACTTAATTGAGAAGTAGATTATTGGGCCTTAGTCAGATTTAATTGGAAACAAATATAATAATGATACTTTTAAATTTTAATTGTATTCTATTAACTGGCAGTTACGTCCTTTTTCACAGTGTTTGATCAAGAGTTAACGTGAACTTTAACTGACAGTTCTTCATACAAAACTTGTCGTTAAAGTCCCTTTAAATTTTACATTGTGAAAAGGGCCGTTAATGTATTGTTATGTCAGCGATATTTGGGCTTATTTGGCGATATTTGACGTCATTTTTCGAGACTAAAAATAAGTCTGGCAGCACTGATTTTGTAATGAAATCCCTTGGTTGCAGTGCTGCCAGAAAATGATGATGAGAGAATGCTAAATCGGTCAAAAGATTCTGCTAAAATGTTCTACAGAAGAAAAGTATAATGCCAGATTTAAATGTAGAAAAAAATATTGAAATAGCTTTGAATTTCATGTTTATACAAACTTATTAGTATTTAGAGGTATTTTTATTATTATTTTTTTGCTTATTCAATAAAATATTTTTTATTAAAAATACATTGAAATTAATCATTGAGGGGTTAGCTGGATCCTATCATCATTTCACTGTTGCTACTGCAGACCATTAGGGATACTTTACCCTGCAATGCATGTACATACATTTATAAGAAAAATCCTATATAGAGAAGAATTTGTGTAAAAAATTAAAATTTTTTATTTTCAACAAATTCTGCCAGAAAGCATTTAGCAGAATTTTTTGAAAGTTGAATGCTTTTTAACTAATGAAAATGCCAGATCTAGCAGTGAAAATGCTAAACTGGCAACAATGCTTGGTTGGCATCACCGGTTTTGTTAGAAGCTAGAAAAATAGTTTTTCATGTGCCATCGACGAGAGTGATTTTTTACGTTGGAATCAATAAATTTAATAAATAAAAATGAATAACGAAAAAGATTATACCTCCGATACCGATGAAAGTGATGATGATTTCCGACCGGAAGACTTGGCAGACGATTCACCAGCTAGCGAAGATGACGCAGAGGATAGTGAAGCTAATGGAGAATTGGATGGCGATGACAATGAAAAATTAAATACAAAGTCAGTGAAACGAAAAGGATTTGAGAAAAAAGCAGTCAGTCAGGAAACAAAATCCAAGTATGAAGACGAATTAGATGATGAAAGCACAAAAACTTCAAGGAGATCCACAAGGCAGAAAGGTGTTCAAAAAAATGGGAAAGGCCAAAATTTAGAAAAAACTGAATTATCGGATGATGAAGATAAATCACGTACTAATGCGCTGTGGGCTGAATTCCTTAAGGATGTTAATCCTACAGAAACTTCGTTTAGGGTAAATCCATCCAAAGTTGAAAATAAACCAAGTTCCTCCGGTCTTAAGGGCAAAGAAGTTAATGGAAAAATAAAGGATGAAGTTAAATCCAAAATAAATTTGTCTCCAAGAGTTGAAAGCAAAATAGTAGTTGCCGAAGTTTTAGATTTTGCTGGCGAGGAAGTCAGCATTCAACGTGAAATAGATTCTTCTTCCATTAAAGAAAATAAAGCTGCAACTGTAGTGGCTGTTAAAAAGCAACCATTTAGCCGAATAATGCCAGGTGCGGGTATGAAAAGAGTAGCACATATGGCTGCTGGAGGCTCTGCGCCTGGACTGGGGTCAATATTAAATCAGCTGGGAAAAAAGAAAAAATTGTCCGTTTTAGAAAAATCGCAAATGGATTGGACCAGTTTCAAACAATCTGAAGGCATAGATGAACAATTACAGACATTCAACAAAGGAAAAGATGGGTAAGCTCTTAGAAATGGAAATTAAAACATTTTATAATTACATAATATACATATATATTCTGCAGGTATTTAGAAAGGCAAGACTTCCTACAGCGCACTGACTTACGGCAGTTTGAAATTGAAAAGAATTTACGCCAAACTTCTAGGCGTCCTTATTAATTTAAATTACTTACTCACGAACTTATTCATATTTATACCATTAGACTTACTAGCAACTACAATTATACTTTTTTTATTACGTATGTATTACTTTTGTTGCTATTTCATTTGATATATTCCATATTATTTTTAAGTGTAATAGTTTCCTAGTATGTAATATATGATTCTGCAGCAATCCTTTTTATAAAACTGTCCGAATTATTGATCATTAATACAAAATTATTGCCAATAAAATAAATTACATTATTATTTTAATAATGCAAACTTATATATGTTATGTATGTTTCAAAAGCATTCGTCGCCCAATAAAATTAAAGAATTTTTAATTGGGCTTTATTTCATTTATTTTAAGCTTTGTTTCATATTGATTTTGGTTGGCAGTGTTTCCATAAGATGTAAGAGGAAATGTGCTAGATTGCAAAAAATAAAAGTTCTAATATTTTCAACAGCACACAAAATGCTAAAATCAGTTAACATTGTTATGGCTCGATTATTGATGGCAACCGAACTCCTGTGGTTGCGTTGCTAGTTGCCGGAATGGTATTACGGATGGCAACTAACAGCTGGTAATTTCAGTTGCCATATTGGCAATCACAAATTTGTAGTTGCTGAATTGGAAAAATTAAAAAGTAATTGCAATATTATTTTTATTTTTTACTTTCTAATATGTATGCATATTTAGAGAAAATATGCCTTATAGCCAGTGACAGGAGTTTCATGCAAAATGCATGTTTTTTCCCCTTAATACTGATAATGGCAAGAACGAAATATCTTTACGAAACAATAAATTTGCGTAATAATGAAATCGATTTGTTATTTTGCTGAAAATGTGTATTTTTGCATAATTTGGTCGAAAATGCATATTTTTGTCTCATATTTTGGTATAATACATCGTGTCACATTTTGTTTAAAAATCAAATTTCAAAACATATAATTTGTCAACATTATTAATACAAGACTGTTTTTTTTGACAAATTTATTCGTTTGCATTGTTGTAGAATTGAGGAGCTGGCGAACAAAACCAGACTAGGTCCCATTAACTGTGTTTTACAGGAGACGCAAATAACTGAATTACATAGATTTAGTCTACCAAGGAAAAGTCAGTTTTCGTTATTTTTTTAAGTTAACTTAATTAGGATGGAACTGGTTTTGAATGGAAAAATTTCGTGTCTTTATAGATATGTATGTTCTTGGAGAGTCCGAAAAAATATAAAAAACAATCATTTACTGAGGAAATGTCTAGTTTTGTTCGCCAGCTCCTCAATTGTAAAACGATTGTACAAGCACACACATAGCAATTTTAATGGAAATTGTCATTTTGATGATTTCAAGCTATTGCTACAATTCTACAGAAACTTGATGTTGTTTTTAAAAATGATAACTGATTAAAAAAATGTAATAGCTAGTATTCAATTCATTGTAATGGTTGAGTTAAATAAATATATAAGATTATATAAAAAGAGTTATATAAATTTGAGCCGATTACATCCACATTCGTGTTTTGATTTAATAATGCAGAAAAAATCGTTATATCATATTTAATATTGTGTAAAGATTTAATTTAAAAGGCACCTCTTAAGAAAAGAAAATATTTTTATATCTCTATTTAGTTGAATGTAAATTAAAAACTTTTCTTTTGAATAAATATTTTTAAAATATGCGCATATCTTATTGTTTTTAATGCATATTTTGAGTTTTTGATGTCATATTTTAGGAGCCTAAAATACCTATTTTAAATGCATGAAGTCCTTGGCCCTGCTTATAGATAAAAAAGAGATTGTTAAAACTTATTTTAGGCAATAACATATACTCACAGTAGAGGCGGTAATTCTAAAGAGCCGTCTAATACATTCAACATTTTGTACTTTCTTTTCTTTATCAAAAATTAATTCCACTTAAGTAGGGTTGTTATCCATCCTCTTTTTCCCGGACACTCTCCTCTTTTTGGGATCTCTGTCCTCGAAAAAAATTAGCGTCCGGGAAAATCCAACTTTTTAATAAATTTTATCACTTCCATTGCTTAACAAAAGGGAATTAATTTTTATTGGATGTCCAGATTATCTAAAAAATAACACTGTAGATGAGTGTTGAGATATGTTATTTTAGTACGTAGAATTATTGAGATGTATTTAAAATATCGATGGAGTTGCGTAAAAAGGGTTAGTTATATTTCATGTGTAAACAGTTGAATTTGAAATAATTTTGGGTTCTCAGTTTGCGTTTTAAACATATATCCAACATTTTAAATGATATTTGAAGTGATATTTCTGTGCATTTATGTTTGCAAATACTTTCAAATGTGCACATACTAATGAAGGTACAATTTAATGTCAACATGTCGATGACGTTTGGTAAAAGATTCAATATTATATGTAAAATGTTGGGAGGTTGATATGTATTTAATATTTTATTGGAAAAAATTAATGGCCTATTTCCAAACTGCGAAAGAAAACTTTCGACTTACAATTTATATTGAAAACAAAAACCAAATTTTCATATTTTATTGTTGTTTTCAATATAAATTGTAAGTCGAAGGTTTTCTTTCGCAGTTGGAAAATAGGCCATAATTTCATTTTATTATTAAGTCCTACTTTTTTAACCAAATGTCCGGGGTTTTTCCCTCTGCTGTCCTCTTTTTATAACTATACTTAACTAATCATTTTTATGATCAGTAATGTTTTAAATACTTTTACTTAATAATTTTCTTTCTAGCACTTGTATTTCTTATATTTATTTAAAATTTTTGTTACATTATTTTCAGTTGCCAATCTGTAATAATCATATTTTCGATAACTTTTTGGCAACTGGAGGAAGTTGCTATACATAATACCAATTTTAATTTCAGTTGCGTTGCTAGTTAACTAGACAACTGAAATTCGGTTGCCATCCATAATCGAGCCGTTAGTTTCTCTTATTTCTTAAGTGGCTCATACACTTGCCATAAAATTGAGAATTTTTTGTATTCTATATCATGGCTAGTGATGCACGAATATTCGTATTTGTATTCGAACTGCCGAATATTCGGTCATTCTTAAATATTCGTATTCGCATTAGTATTCGTCAAATTCAGGCGAACACGAATACGAATATTTTTCCCACAAAATTAAATAAATAAATGCATAAATCCTAAACGAAATTTAAATGAATGGATGAAAATATTAGTTTGTACGAATTCATTGAATTTTTTATAGAAATTTGTGCTTTGTATTATTTTCAAATATTATTTAACGATTAACATTAAATTGTTGGGTAGTTCTTATTAACTTTAAGGTGCGCCAACATCAGTATGAAGTTCTTTTTCATAACAATTCTTTAAAAATTCATATTACAGGCTTAAATAGCACCCTAACTTAATGATTAAATACTGAGTAATTTAAATAAATTACTCTCAATAAAAAAGTTTGCAGCTAAAAGTACGCGAACGGAAAAATTGTAAAATCCAGTAAAACATACACAACAGCTGATAGACAATTTGGCGCTAAAAAAATTATACATAAGTATGTACATATGTATATGCAAAAAAACCTGAATATAATATTTTACTACGTGGTCCAATCGAGATGAAACAGACTAGTTACATTATGGTCCATGTAATGCAGTCATGGATCATGTCGTTTTCACACAAGCATTCAATGCAATATGGAGTAGTTTTGGGGTTAGGCCGATGTAATGCAAATTTGGACCATTTAGTCCAACCCTAGGACATAAACCTCCTTTTTTCACATATTTGGGGTTTTGGCGTATTCCTACTCCTCTTTGGAGTATTTACATACATGTATGGAATAGTCGCATTATCTGCAAACAATATACAAAACTATACATACATATATATTATTGCTTCTGTGAAGCACTTTGGTAAGGCAAAAAATTATGGCTTTTTGGAAGCTGAATAAATTGCTTCTAGCTGGCTCATCTCGCACAAAAAAAATCTCCTTATTCATGCGCAACACCAAGTGATTCTCTAACATTATCTCCCTTACTCGCGGTCTCCAACTGACATAAAATAGCTAACTTTAACATTAACTTCTAAGAATTGTTAAGTGGTGAGTATCAATATACTATACAATCTTGTGCAAGACCATTTGCACAAGATTGTGAATTGGGCTATAGTTTTTATGTACTCAGATGCAAAAGTTACTAGCTTGCAAATGTTTTTTTTTTACTTTTTCCTCTATTTTGTTAGCCTGCCTTATGTTAGTGCTTTTCAGAAGCAGTTTTCGAAGCTTTTGTGATCAAATAAACAGTACATTGCTTCCCTCAGTTGTTAGTGCTTCCAAATCAGATTTTTTTTTTGCTGGATAGTTACTGGCTAGCCGCATGGAAAAATTATATGGTTTTGAGAAAATCGATGAAGAATGTTTTTTTTTCATTTGTTTTATAAAAATACACCATAGTATATTTTCTTTAATAATAAAAGTAATAGATACATACGTTTTTATTTGAACTTACGGGCCTGGCCCACGATGTCGACAAGAAACTTTCTATAGCTTACTTGCCGACATCGCGCGTCAGGCCGTTAAAGTTTCTAAACTTTTTACCCTCGACGTGAATAATTAGGATGTACAGAAAAAGACAAAAATGTTTGTTGCCGCTTATACCAATCATCACAACAATATTGTTCACTTCCTTTCAAGTAGTTCCAATGAGTGCATTTATTAAGAGAAATATACAATGGGAAAAGAACTTTATATATCCTAATATATTCAAGATATCGAAAAACTGAAAACATATTTAATCGATCAATAACTAAATTTTTTGAATGTTCCATGCGGGGAACCAGTAACCGTCCGACTATATGTATAAACAAAAATTTAACTATACAAAAAAAATTCCACACGTTTCAAAATCCCGTGGAATACATAAAACATACCCTTATATTTTTCTGGCATCAAACTTAAATAACTTAAAGTATTGAGGACTGGGACAATCATAAGGTATTGTATAATAAGTACAAGGGTGAGCTCAAAAGGGCGAAAAGAGCCTCATGGAGGAAATACTGTGAGGAGATTGATTCCGTTAATGAGTTATCGAGGTTTCGGCGAGTATTGTCAAAAGACCCTAGGGCTCCTGGGAATATTTAAAGATTGGATGGCACATGGACGGAATCCAGCTCTGAGACACTTTCTGTTCTGATGGACACTCACTTTCCTGGTTGTAGGGAAGTAGGGCACGAGGCAACGACGGAGGTTAATTTTAACTACTTGTCGGAACCGAGATTAGAAGGAGCAGTGGACGACATAGTGACGTTGGAAAAAGCAACATGGGCAATAAATACATTTGAAACATATAAATTTCCGGGTCCAGACGGTATTTTTCCGACCATGTTGAAGAATGTCACAGAGCGCGTACTACTGCCTCTGGTGTATGTGCTTAAGCAGGAGGTTTATACCGAAAGGCTGGAGAGAGGTTAGGGTCATTTTCATACCCAAAGTGGGTAAGCTAAGCCTCTCAAAGCTGAAGGATTTCAGGCCAATCAGTCTTTCGTTGTTTCTGTTGAAAACATTAGAACGACTAATTGATCTGCATCTAAGGAACACAATTGATACCCGCGTCATAAGTGGCGCTCAGCATGCCTATCTTAAAGTCAGATCTGTTGAGAGTGCGCTTCATGACGTGGTTGGTGTTATAGAGAGAGAGGACTGCAGCACAAGGATTACACACTGGCTGCATTCTTAGACATTGAGCGAGCCTTTAACAACATAAGTATAGAGGCTATTAGGGAGTCTCTGGAGACTCTTAGGGTTCACAACTTTCTAGTGGAGTGGATAATTATCATGCGTAAGAGTAGAATCATCAACTCCAGTATGGGAAGAGAAAGCCTGAGGAGATTAGTGACAAGAGGTACACCACAGGGAGGAGTTTTGTCACCTCTATTGTGGTTGTTGGCAATGAACGCAATTCTTAAGCGTTTTGACAGAAGCGGACGGAATATAGTTGCATATGCGGATGACGTGGTTTTACTGGTAACGGTAAAGTTTCTTCCCACTATCAGTGAAATTATGCAGTCGGCGTTGGGTGATCTATCCTCCTGGGCCAGCAGTAAAGGACTAGAAGTCAACCCAGGGAAAACCGCGCTAGTCCTCTTTACCAGGAGATACAAAGTAGAAAGCTTTGTACTACCTAGGATGCGAA
This sequence comes from Tachina grossa, assembly GCA_949987645.1. NCBI lineage: Eukaryota > Metazoa > Arthropoda > Insecta > Diptera > Tachinidae > Tachina > Tachina grossa. Next base: position 60,442,813 of record OX465278.1, on the reverse strand, counting down.
GGGTGGAGCTGAGACTAGCAGATGGGGCTAAATACCTGTGTGTTTTCCTAGATAGCAAGATTTCTTGGTAAATGAACACGCAGGAAAGGTTAAAGAAAGCGCTCAATGCTAAAGTTCAGAGATGTGCCTCAATGGGCATCACAGGTGCTCATAGGAGCACACCTCAGGCTGCCTTGGACTTTATTCTTCATCTACTTCCTATAGAGGACTTTGTGATGGGAACGGCAACTAGAAGTCTCCTTAGACTCGTAGAAACAGGTTTGATGAGGACAGGAATATCAGGTCAAACATCAATATTAAATAAGATCGGTTTTGGTGACCAGGAATTCGTAACCCCTGGTTTTATGGACTATAAAGACGCTGATATCGATTTTAGTAGAACACCCTTAATGGTAATTCCGGATAGGGAATATTGGGTCAAATCCGATAGGCTGTATGAGGATAGTGCAGTCTTTACAGACGGATCAAAAATGGGGAAAGGCACAGGGGATGGTGTCTATATCTTGGGAACGAACATTCGTAGTTCTTTCAGGCTGCCGAATGAATGTAGTGTTTTCCAGGCTGAGATCTCGGCGATCCTTAGAGCCACGGAGCTGGTGGCCAGGAATGTAGCTGAAGGTGAGAATGTAACCTTCTACGTCGAAAGCCAGCTAAAAGCTTTGAAGGGACACAATGTCAAATCGAAACTTGTTAGTGACTGTAGGAAGGCCCTCAACTTGTTTATGGAAAAGTATAGTGTCAGACTATGTTGGGTTCCTGGCCAGAGCAGTGTTGAGGGAAATGAAATTGCCGATGAGCTGGCAAGAATAGGGTCGGCGTTGGATGAGGGAATGTCGGACAGATCGGTGAAATTACCTATAGGTCATTACTATAAAGAACTCAGTGATTGGGTAGAAAGCAGGACCATCAGTTCATGGCGAAGTAGGGAGCATTGTAGAGTCTCGAGGGGTTTTTTTTGGCCAAAACTAGACTCAGGAAGATCTAAACTACTACTGGACATGAATAGGAAGGCGATGCGAATCATGATAGGCGTGTTGACAGGTCACTGCTCGGTCAGGGCAAGAACCAGCATTTGGGAGACTGGCACTCCAGATTTTTGTAGGATGTGCGGGGATGAAGAAGAACCAGTAACCATTTTTTCTTTAATACATGTATTTATTTATTGTATCTTCCTCTGTGAACTAACAATAAGTATTCAAATCTTAAATCTATAAAAAAAAATTATTAGGCCCGACCAGAGTCGGACATAAACTTAGTGATAGTTATAAATAATACATAAGTAGTGATAATCAAAAAGGAAAAATAAATATATTTTCAAGCAGTCCCATCTGGAGTGTTAAGTATAAGAGCCTTTGTGTCCCTATTTTTAAGGCGGATGTGTACAGTAAAGTTCAAAATATTACGAGCCAGCGGATTAGGATGTGACTCGAGTTTTGTTAAATATTTGCCTGCATATTTTGCAATTTCTTCAATCACGATATACATATATTTGAGCCGATGTTATTAACCGTAAAATTATTTTTTGCTTTCGTTGGATTTTCTCGATATTGGAAGCTGAAGCAGTGCCCCATGGTTGAATTCCGTAACACCATATTGGTTTCAAAATCGACTTGCATATTAAAAGTTTACAATCTAGACTGAGTGTTGAATTTCTACCAATCAGCTAATGTATCTGAGTTATTTTAAGTTTCATTTGTGTTAGCTTTGAGTCAATATGGTGTTTCTATGTAAGCCTACGATCAAGGTGTATACCAAGGTATTTCACATGTGAATGTTGAGGAACAACTTGACTGTTGATTCTAATGGGGGGACAAGTATCTTTTCGTAGGGTAAAGGTTATATGTACGCACTTCTATTCGTTTACTTTTATTCTCCATAAGTTTAACCATAGCTCAAGCTGTGTTATATGTTCCTGAAGATATCGGGATGCCTCATGAGGGTTTTCGTGCAGCCTGTATCATCGGCAAATGTAGAAGTATGGATATAACTGTTCACAGGCATATCACAAGTATAAATCAAATACAAAACTGACCCCAATATACTCCCTTGAGGTACACCGGATGAGATAATTTTGGGCGCACTCATAAATTCTCCTTCCATAACAGAGAACTTCCGGCCTAAAATATAACTTTCCAAAAGTTTTAGAATGTTATTTGGTAGATATGTCTTCAATTTTAAAATTAAGCCACCATGCCAAACTTTATCAAATGCCTGAGAAACATCAATAAATATGGCAGAACAATACTTCTTTTCTTCGAATGTTTTCCTTATAAATTGAACCAATATATGCGTTTGTTCAGTTGTGCTATGCTGACTTCTAAAATCAAATTGATGGTCCGGTATGCACATATTATCTGTTAGACAAGGGGACAATTTTGTCATGAGCAGCTTTTCGAAGAGTTTTGACATAGTTGACAGCAAACTTATTGGCCTATATGACTCTGCTTTTGTAAGATCTTTGCCCGGCTTTGGAATCATTTTGACCTTGGCATGCTTCCAGTGTTGTGGAAAATACTCCAGTCATAATATAGCATTAAAAATAAACAGCAGGATTCTTATTGCAATATGCGGCAAGTTCATCAGCATCTTGTTACTAATTCCATCAATACCTGGAGCTTTCTTTGGTTTGAGTTCAGCAATTACTTTTTGTACATTGTAGAGCAACTACACTTGGCAAATCAGAAACACCAGTACATGTGTTTGGCGTAAATACGGATTTTAAGTGCTCAGCAAATATTTTACATTTTTCCGTATCGCTTCTTGCCCAATTTCCGATAGATGTGCGCAGAGGTGGCTTAAGCTCAACGGGTGTTTTAAGCTTTCTAGCAGCGCGCCACAAAGAGTAATTTGATGCGTGTGTGACATCAAGACCTTCCAGATAATTTTTAAGAGATGCAGTTTTTTCAGATGCAAGCAACTCTTGTAGTCGTTTAGTACACTCTTTAAATCTGATTTTATTTTGGGGTGATCTGTGCTGTTGCCATTCCCTTCTAGCTCTTCTTTTTTCATACACGAGAGGTTCAATATCCCTAGAATAAATTTTATTAAACCCAGTTTGCGGATGGGAGGTAGTGGCATGCTCAGTAGCCTGTTTAATATTTTCATTAATATAGGCAATGCTAGATTCAATATCATTGGGTGTTCTTAGCGTAATATTTTCCGTGCAATGACTACTAAGATATTTTTTGAATCCCAGCCAATTAACACGATTGATCATCTTCATATATTGAGGTTGAGGTAAGTCACTTCTTAGTGGGTTACAGATTGAAACGATAGTCGGAGAGTGATCGGAGGAGGGATCTAGAGAAGCTTCAACATGAATTAAATCCCTAGAAATGTTTTTCATGACGCCAAAATCAGCAGGCCAGTAAGTGGGCTCCCCACTCGAAATAACATCCAATCCCATTTTTGAAATTGTATTAAACAAAGCTCGACCTCTAGGTGTTACAAGGCGCGAACCCCACTACGTATGTTTTGCATTGTAGTCTCCAGCTGCCACGAAACAAGATCCAAGCGATTTGTAGAACTTTTCATACTGATCTTCTGTAACTGAAAATCTGGGAGGTGAATAAATTGATGATATCACGAAATTCGAACAAAAATTTTCTACAAAAATATTCGTAGCTTGCATATATTCTTCATTAACGTTGTCAAGGACATAGTGCTTGAGTCTTGACTTAATTAGAATTGCAGATCCACCGCATGCTCTCCCTCTAGGGTCCTTTGTGTCATATGTAGTGTAGCCATTAATTTTGAAAAAGCTGCTCGAAGTCAAATGAGTCTCAGAGACCAACATTATATCAATATTTTTTTCCGTAAGGAAGTGCTCAAGTTCATTTTTATGTTGGTGAATGCCGTTTGCGTTCCAGAAACATATTGTTAAAGTGTTCATGGCTTATTAATTAATGCTTGAAGCAGAGTATTCTGCATTCGCAGCATTTCTTGCATCATGCTAGTCATATTTGTTGTAAAATTGTTGATAGTTTGCACACGATTTTCAATAGTGGCTTCAAGGCGATTAAAATTAAAGTTTGAGTTTGTATTTGTTGCATTATTTAGCGGTGAAACATTTTGTGTCGGAATAGAACTAGCCTTAGCAGCATCGGCATACGATACACGTGAAGTAACTGGTTGGCTCATTTGACCAATATTGGCGGAGTAAGCGTTTACTGATTGGACTGGAGCTAATTTTGGTTTTTGTCCCATAGTTTGTTTAACGAAAGAATATACAGGACATCCTCTGTAGTTAGCGGTGTGATTATCTCCACAGTTACTACATTTTTTATCACTTTGATTTTTTGGCTTATTGCAACTAACAGTGCCGTGTAATTCGCCACACACAACACAAACAGAGGGTAAATTTCAGTATGTTTTTGTATGGCCATATTCTTGGCAATTATGGCACTGTACAGGACCTGAACGCTTATGTGGCTGTTCAACTGTGATTTTTCGGTACAAGAGGTATTTTAAATTATAAATTGGATGCGTCTCATTTTTTTTCAATTTTATATCATTAGGCTCAAGTTCAACACAAAATAGGGGTTGGGGAATCTTCTCTCTATTTATTATATTGGACACATTTTTTACCTTAAACCCCTGGAGGACGAGTGCATCTTTTATTTCTTCGGGAACAACATAAGAATCTATGCCCTTCAATACGATCTGCATGCCTTTAGCGCTCTTAAGCTGGTATGTGTAGAAGCTTGTTTTTTTCGTCATAAATTTGGATTTTAGTTTCATCGATGTTGCCACGTTTTATTGGAACAATGTGAAATTTATTCTCACCAATGACCGAAATTAATTTTTTAATAAGGGCATTTGTTTTTTTTTGTCTCAAATAGATTGGTGGCGGCTTGGATGTTTTATTGGAGGATACCTCGGGTTTGTCGTTGTCATCTTGCAAAATTTTAAAGCGGTTTTGGCGATTAGTTGAGGCTGCGCTCTTATCCCTAGACATTTTTGGAGCAGATGAAATTTTTGAAGAATTCGGGCTTCGCCCACGCTTTACCACGGTTATATATCTGTCCATTCCGACTTGTACCTTGAGTTTAGAGCCGCTGTTATCTGTAGTGATAACTTTGTTAAGTGATGAACACGATCCTGAAGGGGATGATATTACTGGCTATATGAAGAAGTACTAGGCAACTGTATTGTTAATGAATCACTACTATTTGACATTGGACAGAGTGAAATTGATCGCTGACGAAAAATTGGCTCTGCCGTTAAAAAAAGACTTTCATCACGTTTATTATTTATATTTTTTTCATTAAGAGTTTCAGAACTCACAGTAAAATAAGCATTTCTGCCGTTTGAACTCACTTCAAATTTTTTTGTATTTGAGGCACTCATACAAAGAATTCCTCAAGGGTTATTCGTTTGTGTTTTTTTTGTTTGCGGTCTTTTTTTGTTTTTGTTATTTATGATAGTTAGTTTGTTTTGAGGTACTCATACGAGTATTCCTCACTTTGTCACTTTGTTTATGTTTTTTTTTTTGTTTGCGGTTTGTTTTTGTTTCTGTTATTTCTACTATGTAAAAAATATTAACAAAGCATAAAGCTTATTTATTAAAGACAGTATGTTCCTATTACGAATAATATGTACTACGAATATTTTTTTTGTATACTTTTTTTGTTTGTTTTTTAAGTATGTAAGCAAAATTCCGCTAATCGACTGTTTGCTATGAAGGTACCACGAGAAGTCCCCAGTAACCATTTAACATATTATCTGTCATTGCCCGAAGCTGCAATGTCATAGGCTTAGATGGCTGAGCAGACGTTTCCATGAAAGCATTACTGATATTGGGAAGTGTAAACTAGAGGACATCAGGGGCTTTATTATGGAAAATCGGTGGCTTAGTGATGGATAATAGGGTCACTTCTGGCTGCAAAGGGGGGGGGGTGACTATTATTTTTTATAGGAACAGAAGGGAATCACAATGGACCCAATTGGGTCTCCTAGTGGAGGTGCGGTAAAGCACCACCCTTCCTAATCTAACCTAACCTACATCACTAATATGTACCTAAGTATATCATCGTTTCGTGCAAGGTGGCACCAAACATATTTTTATAACTAAAAAATAGAATTATATTGTGTAATGTGTTGGCAAAATTTTATAGTATTATGTTAAGTTTTTTACTTAGAGAAAAATTTCGCCATATTTTTTTAAATATTTGTGTCATAATTCGATGAATTAAATTGTACGAGACTTGACCTTTTTACGTAACCCTAACGATATGAACAATAACATATGTATTTAATAATATTGTTACGGAAATGGCCGTCGACAAGGTTAATGCATCGTTACACAAAAATATTCCAACGGTTAATGTAAGTGTTACGCGAAAATATTCCTACAGGGTCAATGCAAAGAAACATCTCACGTATTCACGTACAAGCACAATGCTGAAAATGTACTGAATCGCTTTTGACTTTGTCACCAGTACTACTCTACCATTATTCCCCATACATACAATACTTTATGCTATAGACATTTATCATGTGCTTGACATTGAAAATCTAATAGTAACACTAAAAAAATTTACTAGGTACTGACTATGTAGTTTCTATGGTAACATGGAGACATACACACAAGGAATTTACTGATACATTTCTATACCTTACGTACATACAAATTGATTTATATTGACAAGTTGTTGCAAAATCCACCAGAAATACACCACATCTGTTTTCTCTCTTTCTTTTATACTGATGAATAGAAGAAAAATTGTAGACAATGTAACTACTACATTGACATAAACACATTTGACCTAAGTCTGACGGCATGGAAAGAAGAACTATATCAACAACAATTGTATAGCTACACACCTCTACGCACATTCACATAAAAGTGCAAACACATATGGTAACAAGCCTGTATTACCAGTAACACACGGTATTACCAACATAAAAGTCGTTACAAAATTACTCCGATATTCAAAATAACGGCCAATCTAATAACCTACAAACACCTAGAAACAGTAAAATGAATTTTCCAGGTTGTGTTAGAAGACTGTTGGATCACCTGGCTACCAATAGTAAACGACAACACAGATGGTAACGTGTATAGCAGCAAAATAGTTATGCCATTTGGAATTTACTATGTGCACACGTTTCATTACGCCATCTATGAGAACATAGCGAACATTCTAAAACCAGTTCCTGTAGTATAAAAAAGCAATGTGAGTCCGATCACAGGGGAGAAGTGTAAACATTTAATAATGAAAATTTTTGATGTGTAAACATCTATACGCTAGGGGGTAAAAATCTTTTGACTTTGATTTCTTTGCTGAGATTTCTTTGCTGAGATTTCTTTGCATTGTCAAATCGGTGTGAGCTATGTATGAGTGTATTAGTGTTTGAAAGAAGCAATACTAAGCAGAGAAACAAGTCGACCGGCTCGAAGCCGACGATGCGCCGCCGCCGGTTATTTTTCTGTATATTTCCGTACACCAAAGGTGAAAATGAACCGTAAGAGCTACGGACTTGAAATTTGGACACAATGTGTAGACATTTGGCCACTACAACAACAAATACATGAGAGTTAAAAATTAAAGGGTGTTCCCATGTAATATACATACAATTGTATGAACATATGTACACTTGAAATTTTAAAAGTTAGTGTATTTTTATACAGACTACAACAATTAACAATAAATTTAAAAAATTTAAATAAAAGGGTGTTCCATCAGTTAATGCAATTTTGACTTTGTAATTTTGACAACTTGCTGTATCTTGGAAACCGTAAGAGAAAAACTCTTTAAATTTTCAAAAACGGTAAAACTAAAAAATCAAAAAAATATAAAATCGCCAAATATAAAAAAATCGTCAAAAACACTAAAAAAAATCGCCAAAACGAAAAAAGCACCAAATTAAAAAAAAATCATTAATAGATATCTAGCACAAAAGTATATGTGTTAATTTAAAATAATTTAAGAATCATAATGTATTATTACAGATTTAAACTTACTATTTATATCACTGTCAATTATTGACATAAATAAAATGAATAATTGACAGTGATATAAATAGTAAGTTTAAATCAGTAATAATACATTATGATCCTTAAATTATTTTAAATTAATATATATACTTTTGTGCTAGATATCTATTAATAAAATTCCACCCCTGAAGAAATTTGCAAAAAGATGACGAAACGTTGGGAGAAACAAAAATAATGTAATTTTTATTTCCTATACGGAGAAAAATAGATGACCACAAATAGCCCGAAAAAATTAAAACTTAATTAAAAAAAATCTCTAGGACTAAAATAAATCGCGAAAAACTGGAAAAATCGCCAAAATGAAAAAAATCCTTAAACAAAAAAATCGCGAATATGAAAAAATCGCCAAAATGAAAAAATCGCCTAAATAAAAAAACTCCAAAAACAGAAAAAAATCGCCAAAATAAAAAAACCCCAAAAAAACATAAAAAAATCGCCAAAATGAAGAAAATTGCGAAAATTAAAAAAAAACCCAAAAAGAGAAAAAACGCCAAAATGAGAAAAAAGCGATAAAACTGAAAAAAAATCGTTTAAACTGAAAAAACTTAAAAAAGGAAGAAAGCTAAATCACAAAAATTATCAAAACCGAATGTGCGTGAGTCAAAGTCGCACTTTACTGAATTTATTTTAATTGCAATGCGTACGCAACAACAAGAACAGCAACAACTAAACGATGAACAACAGGAATTAAAAATTAAAAAGTAAAAGTAAAGGCATTTACCATAGATGAGCACTGCAGTACCACTAAAGTTTCAGTAAAACAATAAAAAATGTTTAACAAGTAAATTTTTACTGATTACTAAAATTTGTTTCTACAATTTTTATAAATTGCCTAAATGATTTGTTATATGATGAGGTGCATTGAATTTTCAGTAATCAGTAATGCCCGTATTCATAATGAAATTCTACCAAGTAGCTAAATGTTTTTCATACAAAAGTTTAAAAATTTGAATGAAAAAACTTTGCCACTTGCTACAATTTTATTATGTTTACGGCCCTACGATTTTACTGGTAATGCAAATTAAATTTCATTAGCAGTAAAAATTTACTGAATTTTTTTAGTAATCAGTAAATTTACTGCTTACTGCAATTTTGAATGCAGTACATATACATATACTGCAGTGTGCCCATTTACTAACCAAATAAGTTTAATAAAACAAACAAAAACCAACAAATTCATATGTATTTACAATATTGAAAGTTTTGATACTTTTAATTAATTAATTAAAAAAAAGATACTAAAACCATAAGTACTTCCAAATTAAAAAAAAAATTTCATTACTAGATGTTTACACATCTAATCTGTGATCAGACTCACATTGCTTTTTTTTTTTAATGTAAGATCGAACTGGTTATGAATGAAAATATTTCTCGACTTCATAGATTTGAACTTGGAGAGCCCGAAAAAAATGTAAAAATAATTATTTACTGAGGACGTGTCTGGTCTTGTTCGTCAGCTTATCATTTTTATTTCAAATCATAAAAAAAATTGTTGGTGCATGTATATATTTAACGTTATATTAGCAATAAAAAATATTGCAAAGTGAAAGAAGTTGAAAAAAGTTTAACTTTATTTTTTGGCTTAAAATTTAACTTTCTCTTTTTCAAACGTATTTAGCTTAATATTATTTTAAAATCTGGTCACATTGATAGAGGTAGATATCCACCTAGTCCATACATTCATATTTATACTATACATGTGTGTATACAGGTTAATTTTTATGTTTTACCTTTAATTTTTGTATTGTTTTATCGTATTTACATGAATTGTTAACTCGTTTTTCTAATAAAGCAATTTAAAATCAAAGCTTTTGTAAAATAATTGTCTTACTTAAAAAACCGGTTGACCGGTTTTTCCTGAATCGTAAATACCGAAACCGAGTTTTTCATAATTTCAAATACTCGAACTATTCGAAAACCGGTTTTTGGAAAAAGTCGAATAATCGATCACCCTAACTACGACGTAAGCAGGGATTCATTTAATGATTAAAAAAAACACTTTGTTATAAAACAAAATTAAAATGCTGGTCTACTTTTAGGCTAAATTTATTGTCATGCTCCCCTGCAACTCCGCCATCGATGTAAGTGCAATCTTGGCTTACTTTGTAAGTGAGAGCGCACCACTTACGCGTCCTATGACACTTTTATGTTAAATCTAAATAGCAAATTAAGCGAGCGAATCACCACTGACTGCTACTAAGTATTAATGATATCATCAATTAAGTAATGTATATTTTTACCACTGGGTTTTGATAGGTGTAGACTCTATGTTATAAGGACTGCTATATATCTTTTAAACAAATATTTTATTTAAAAGTTTATATATATTTTATTTATTTTATATTTTTCAACTTTTTAACAAAATTATCCCCACTGGCAACACTATTACACTTCACAAGCAACTTCTATTAAAGTTAACTCCTGAAGGTATGCTTTAAAATTCGGATGACTGTATTTCTATGCAGCTGTTAAGTTTCTTTGTACTTCTTGTTCGTATGATTACACTAATACACTCATACATAGCTCACACCGATTTCATAACGCGGTGTGCATCTTACTCAAAATTTGTGATTGTATTGTGAAAAAGATTTTTACTCCCTAGCATATAGATGCTTACACATCAAAAAGAGCTACATATGTAAGTCTTGTGTGTGAAAAATAGCCGAGAGGAAGTTTTGCTACAAAACCAGTGCAGTCAGTGGTGTGAGACCTGTGTTTACAACAGCGAAGTAATATATATGTGTATATTAAGCTGTTGATTTGATTATTAGAAGTGTATTTAACGGTAAATAAAAGTATAAGTAGTGTATTTAACGGAAAAGCTTTTTTAAAGAGTAAAAATTTAACAAAATTGTATAGGGCACTTTAAATATTTAACCTCACAAAAACGTATATGTAAAAAAAGGCCAAGTTGCTTTCCAAAATTTCGGCCATCAAAAGTACTGAGATAAAAATTTTGACCAAGTTATTGGTTGGCACAATACCTATCACTGAAATATTCTATGCATTATATAAATTTATAATCGTAAGGGTGTCATATAATTTCTAGATAATCTGCTTACTTTACGGGACGTTAAAACACATGTTTTCTTCTAAATTCGGATGGTAGGACACATGCTATTAGTTTTTTTTTATAAATCTATAGTCTTTGGTTTAAGTATCTCTTATTTTTTATACAATTCCATTCATCCATAATTAGAGAAAATTTGCATTTGTTTTTTAACTGGTACTCGATATTTTGTTTGACTTCATTTTTGACATTATACAAGTTTTCTAAAATAAGTTTTTGCACATCGCGCTCAGTTTTTGGTAGATGAAAATCTTTGAGTAAAAGAGATTCTCTTATAAATAAACTTTTGGTTATAGATCTGATGGAATAGTCATCATTAATTGTTTGTTTAAAAACAACAAATTTCATTTATATCTTCTTTTTTGTTTTTAGAGTATTGTAAAATTGTCCTTCAAGGTTTCCGTATTTTTTTCGGGAAATATTTTATTAGGTTCAACAGCTTTCAATTGCTTATTATGTTTTTTCTTTAAATGTCGAATTATACCACTTATGTTCCTTCCTTTCCAAGTAATTGTTTTGGAACACAACGAGCAAATTGCAGGATATGATGTTTTCTTTTTAAAATAGTCCAACAAATAAGAATTGGTAAAAAAGGTATCCGGTGTACTTATTCGAAGAGCGTTTAACTTGCTACGGAATTTTCTAAAAACAAATAAACACTCAACACAGCTTAATAAGAATTTCGAGACAGTAGACTTTTTTTGCATCCAAAAATTCCCGGGAACCCCCGCGATATAGTCCCGGGATGATGGGATAGGAAATTTTGCGGAATATCCGGGATTTCCCGCCCTGTGGAAAAACTGGTTTAGGCCGATTGCAAGTTATTGTCTCAAAAAGCAGCGGTTCAAAGTTCAAAATATAAAATTTATATACATATCTTGAAATTAAAGGTCTGAGTTCGAAAACTATATTCCAGCAAAAATAAAATTAGTAGTTATTTAGAAACCACTTCTTAATTACTTCCAAAGTAGGTTATGTATTTTTTCTGGTTTAAGAAAGTTATTCTTAATCACTTATCTAAAGTAATATTAATATTATTATTATCTAAAATAAGAACATAGTAAAAGAGTAATGAAAAAGAAGAAGAAAAAACACCAAAACAACTGAGACGAACCATTTCAAATTCCGAACAATAAGTAGTGAATTTTACGTTTGCATGTTATTTATTGGGCAAATAAAATTTACTGATGGAATTATATAAATTTGTAATCATAAGGGTGTCATATAATTTCTAGATAATCTGCTAACAAACATACATTATTCTCTCCTTTTTTAGAAAGATAAAAATATTGCTTAGTTGGCAGATTATCTAGAAATTATATGACATCCTTATGATTACAAATTTATATAAAACATAACATATTACTCTGTTAGGTATTGAGCCAAACAAGAACTTGGTCAAAGTTTATATATCACTACTTTTAATGACAGAAATTTTGGATAGGAACTTGGCCTTTTTTCACATTTGTGTTTTTGTGAGGATCTGATTGCTTTTTGAAACTTTTTTATAATAAAACTTTTTAAACTTAAAATTTCTAGTGTGTTTTATTTCTTAGTGTTTTATTTCTATTCATGATCACTGTGTCAGCTGAAAATCGCATAGTTACATAAAATAATGGGTTAGAGCGTGATGGGTGTTCGACTGTAAACCTTAAAAATGCACTATTGTGTCATTACAACGGATCGCCAGTGTGTTTGCAATTTGGTAAGAATCGTCTACTTTTCTAAATATATTTACATATTAAATTCTGCTTAGCCGTAGTACATAAATCAAAAGGATATGCTCAATGTGAATGCAAAGTTTCAGTAGGGAAGCTGGTGCTTTAATATCTGGATTTTCCGATTGAGTAAATCAAAATGTCAGTTTTCTACAGTATAATATTACGTAAAGTTTTTTTGTGCTTATGGTTCATGTAAAGTTTCGTAGGAAAAAACTATTGAGAAATAATTACATGAGTAATAAACTAAAAACTGCTGAGCCGAAATACATGAAAAAAACTAAGATTTATGGGTGTAGTCACGGCCACTTTTCAAAACAGGAAATTTTTTACTTTGGATAAGTGCAATGTGTACGAAAAGTTTCAATAAAATTTATCTTAAGTTTGAGTTTAAAGTGCTTGTTCCCGCCCCTTGATTGCAACTACTGGTTTTTTTTAGAGTTTTCGTAGTGATCTCTGATCTAGATTTATTTGTGTATCAAATTTCAGCTCTCTTGTGCGATTAACAGTTTCAATGGCGTGTCCCCGCATATCGGTTAAAACCTCTTGGTTTTAAGATTTTCCTATTGGCTTACTCATCTACACTTACTTGTATATAAAATTTCAGCTCTATAGCGCGAATTATACTTTTAAATTTTATGATCATTACCCATCCCACTATTTTAAACTCACATTTTTGTTATGAGCAGCGCTTATAATTCATGCTTATTTTCTGCAAAAGTATGTTAGACACAAGGCTAACATTTTATGGGATTGATCACGCCCACATTTTAAGGTGATAGTTTAAAGTCTTGCATACGTGCAACGTGTAGGCAAGGTTTCTCTAAAATGGCTTGAGTTAAAAGGTTTTAGTTCCAAATAATATTAGCGTGGCCCCAGCCATTCGGGTAAACATTTTTGGGTTTTCAAATTTTTCTAGTTGGTTTCTCACCTAGACCTACTTGTATATCAAATTTCAGCTCCTTAGCGCAACTTTTAATTTTTAATTTTTATGGGTGTAACTCTGCCCACTTTTCCAACCTCAAATTTTTTTCTTCCAGTGCTTATTATTCGTGTCAAGTTTCGTTGAAAACGGATAATAATACCAATGTACATAACTAGCATCTAAATATGCTGAGCCGTAGTCACGGATGGAAATCATGGTACAATTGTACTTTTTATGGTACATTTTTGACCTTGTTGGTACCGTGGTACAATTTAAAAATGTGAATGTTTCACTATATAGTAACATTTATTTTGCCGAGGTTCTCTTTAATTTTTTTGTGTGTGTTTTATTTCAATCTCTAATATAATAGTCGAATCTACGAATGTACCTTTATGAATGTAATATTTAATGTTTTTTTGTATTAAGTTTCTGTTTTTTATTGTAAACTTCTGTATTTTTATACTAATTTTTTTTACGTTTCTGTTTTGTTAATTAATATTAAAAATTGGTACCATCATGGTCTAAAAAGTACATTTTATTTTCATAGTTGGTACAAAATCCAAGAAATCATATTCCTTCCCTGGCCGCAGTACATGAAAATGACGTTTCAATTGTATGGGCGTGCTAACGCTCTCTAAAATAGCTTTCATTAAGCGTCTTAGATTTGCTTTTTAAATTCCGACTTTTAAAAATTTTCTGGTTTTCACATATTTTTAGTTTATTCTTTCACCTAGACCTAGCTCTGTATCGAATTTCAGCTCACTAGCACAAATTTAAAATTTTATGGGCGTAGCCCCGCCCCGCCTTAGTTAAAATTTTCATGTTTTCAGGTTTTTTGAGTTAATTGCTCACCTAGATCTACTTAGGTACAAAATTTCAGATCTCTATCTATAGCCGAAGTGCTTTATAATATTGATGAGTGAGTCAGTGAGTATGTCTTAAAATATGCACTTTTTGCAACTCCATATTTCAAACTTCGCATATGAGGTAACATAAATTAATTCTAATTATGAAAAAAATAATAATTTTATAATTTTAAAATTGCGGGGAGCAAAGTTATGAGGGGGTAAAAACAGCTCGAATGGCTTCGTGTAAATATACACACTGCGTGCATTGGCCGTAACTTAGCCTGGCACACTGCCGTGCGCCTAGACAGTGTTGTTAGATAATGTGTTTCTAAAAATCGTCAAATTTTAAAAATAAAATCGTCAAAATCGTCACAATTTTCAAAAAAATTCGTCAAAAAATCGTCATACAAGAATAATCCGTTTTATTAAACAACTAATATATCAAATTAGAAATAAAAGACTATTTTATGTAACAAACAACAATTAATCGACTTTATAGTCAAAAATAAAAATTATAAGGTGAAATTAAACCAAAAATTCAGAATAACAGTGACAGTTTCTAAACAAAACTAGTTTCAAAGTAAATCTATACATACATTTTGGAATTTTGTTTTTTTATAAAATTTTTTTTAATATCAATACTATAACACTCCGAAGAGTTACACTTTAATTAATCTTTTGAAAACATAATGATTTAAAGAGTTTCTGTTTCCAGTAAATTTCAGATCTTAATATTCTTTCAAAACTAGCCGATGGCAAAGTAAAAACAAGTAAACAGCAAACCCACTTAAGTTATGAAAGAATAGTTTATTGTTTGGTTAGCTTTTTAATAAAGGAAAAATTTCAGAGTCCATATTTAAACTAACTGATGCTGAAAATAAATTAAATTTTTGATATATGTGTTATCGAAATCAAATCTAGTTTCTGCAAGGCTTTGTTGGCATATTTATGTTACTTGGGAGCCACACGTTCAATTTTTGACTTTCAATTCCATTCAATTTTCAATACACTCACACTTTTTTCACTAACACAATCAAACTTTTTGAATTGAAAACTAGATTGATATCAAATTCACCTATCCATTTATATGGCAATTTAGTTTTCAATTTGAACGGCTGGTCACAGCACACATTGATTGAAGCTACAAATTTGAGTTGTTTCTTCGTCGGTGGTATTTAAAAAATGAAATTGATTAGCAATTTGTTTCACAGCTATCAATTTCAAAGAATTTTGACACACAATATGTGTGATGGAATTGAAAATGATTTATTGAACGTGTGGCTGCAGTGTTAATAAATACTTATTTCAAGAAATCGTCAAAATCAGAGGAATATTTGAAACAAAATCGTCAAACGTCATTTTGGGAAATTTGTTATAAAAAATCGTCAAAATGACGTAAAATCGTCATATCTAAAAACACTGCGCCTAGATAACTTCGTGCTAACCTAAATAGAATAATGAAAAATTGGAAGAAAGGGAATGAATAGTGACACTTACAAATGTATTTACCAAAAGTAAGTCAATAATTGTACACTGAAAGAATTTTCAGCAGAAATTCTATGAATTTCAACATTAATCTAATGAAAAATTCATTAAAATTCAACCAACGTCACACTTCGTGGGATTAATGAAACCAGTTTCGTTAAAATTATTTTATTGAAAACTTCATCAAATTTATTTAACAGTGTAATTAATGCAGTGCTATAACTTCATCGGAACAATAAAATAATTTCATTAAAAGAATGAAATAACTTAATTATAAAGGGGTTTCTTAGTAATTAGAAAATATTGTTGTCATAAATCCAATAAAATATTCTTACGAAACCAGAATACCAGGGAAGCAATTCCAATGAAATTCTTTCACAATATTCATAAAATTTTCATTGGATTTGTGAAATTATCATTAGATTTGTGAAAAATTTTAATGAAATTGTTTCATTGGACTTATGAAGCAAATTTCTTTCGGTGTATACACAACAATCATTTCTCATATTTCGTTTCATTAAAATTTACGTTAAATAGCTGATGTTAATAATAATCTCTACCCAAGTAGATAGACTAGGGTGCTTATGAAGGGAGTGGGTGCACAGAAAAATATCGGTATTTCCCCCAGCTAATAAAAATTCTAGTTTAATTTTTCTTCTCTTTAGAAACTCACATTAATTAATAAAAATATTTCATTCAATAAGAATTGAAATTACTGAACTTAAGCCCGAATAATAAATTATTTCTGATTACAGTACACTACAGTTCAATTAAATCTAAAAATGTCTCAAGGTATTATGGCTGTATATTCCATAATATAACAAAATTTGAATTTGAAAAATTTTAAATATTAATTTTTGTTATGAGGAATAATAGGTTCATTTACTAAAAATTGTTACGAATTTGTAAGAATTGTTACTGGAAAGTGTTCATAAACCTTGCGGCTACACGTTCAATAAATTGCTTTCAATTTTTTCACACGTGTGGTTTGTCAAAATTTGCTAAAATTGAAGTTGTGACGTAGGCTGCAAGCAATTTGATTACCAATTTTATGTTCAAAATGCCGTCGTCGAGCAAACAATTAAAAATTTTCGTTTACATATTTTATTTCAGCAAAGAAAATTACTTCTGTCTTAAATTTTTTACAAACACAAAAATTATTTTAAAACAGTTGTTAAATTGAAAGAAAAATTTAATGAAACGTTGAAAGAAAAATTGAAGTCCACCTGGTATTCAATTCCCAAATGTATGAGTGTGGTAGTAAAAAAGTGTGAATGTATTGAACTTTGAAACAAAAATTGAAGAAAAAATTGAACGTGTAGCCTCCAAGTAACTAAAAAAGTTTGCAGGGAGAGAGCGTCAAAACAGAGAAAAAAATTGAGAGACAAAAAAATTCCTACAAATTATTACTACATAGTAAAATTTTTACTTGCAAGAATTATCCAACCACCTGTTGTGTATTTTGTTGTCAAATTAATTATTTCAAAAATATATTGAAAAGAAAAACTGAAAAATTTGCATTTCTTTGTTAAAAAAATGTATACGTATGAAAAAAGAAAACATGTTTTCTTCATTTATCGTCTTTCTTTCATTAAGCCACATAATTTTGTTCAATTCAATTCAATTCAGTTTATTGTGTCTAATGATATTTACAAAATTTACTTACAATAGTATGTACATACATATACATTTACAAAGAGTTTAAGGATTTTTCCTTTTTCTACTTAATAATACAATTTTGTTCATGTTGTCCTTAATTTTAATATATTATTTAAGTTAAGGTGAAACTTTTCAAAAACCTTGTGAACATTTTTCTTTTTTATGATAAAACTTAAAAATTACTTAACTGACCAATCTAAAGCGGGGGATAACTCAATTATATGATTATGTTCAGAATGAAAACATCTAGTATTGAAATTTTCATACAATTTGTATATCTCAACAGCGACCAAATCGACGTTTGCGATTTGGTATAGTCTTGCTGTAGAATAATGTGTGGGAAGCTTATCGATTAACTTTAGTAGTTTATTTTGAAGGATTTGTAGCCTTTTTATGTGGCATTTAGCACTTTTTGCCCAAACTGGGGCTGCATAGCATATAATTGCTTCAAATATAAGTTTGAAAATTAACATTTTATTGTCAATACTTAATGATGAGTTTCTATTTATTAAATGGTAAAGAGTTCTAATAAGTATGTTACATTTATTAACGATATATGATGCGTGATCTCTATAAGTTAATTTTGGGTCTAGAATTACACCTAGATACTTTACGTTGTTTCCTCATTCGATTTCGGTATTGCTTAAGCGTATACCATTTTGGGGAATAAAACACGATTTCCTTTTTCTGGTAAAATAAATTGCTTGACTTTTGTTATAATTTATTGCTATTTTCCATTTTGTAAAATATTTAAATAATATTACAATGGCCGATTGCATGTTTGCTAATATTTCTGAAGAGTAAATACCTGAGCATAAGACTGCGGTGTCGTCTGCAAACATTGATATAACACAGTGGTTTATAGTAGGTATATCAGCTGTGTATATATTATATAAAATTGGAGATAAACAGGACCCCTGAGGACATCCTGCATTTATTTGAAAAACGTTTGAGCATTTAGAGCCTATGAACACTCTAAATGACCTTGAAGATAAATAACTTTATTTTTTTATTAATTTAAATATCAAGCCATCGTGCCATACGTCGTCGAATGCTGCGTTTATATGCAACAATATCATACCAGTCGAATTTTGTTGGTTAAAGTTAGACTTAACGATTTTCCTTATGCGAATTAACGGGTGTAAAGTACAGGGTGGGCCAAAAGAAACCAAGGGGTGTAAAAGTTTAATAACTTTTTTGTTTATTAACTTTTTTTTTATTTTTTCTTTCAGATTATATAATATATAAAATGGAAATTTTTTTACACTAAGTATGAAAAATGATGTCTCTTAAATGACCACCGTTTTCAGCTTCGCACTGATGGGCTCTTTTTAGAGCATTTTCCATAACATCTTTCAAAACTTGTGGCTGTAGCGTTCGAATTTCTGCAACAATGTTTGCCTTGAGTTCAAGGATTGTCTCTGGCTTGTTCACATACACTCGCTCCTTCAAAAAACCCCAAAGAAAATAGTCGGGTGCTGTCAAATCTGGCGATCGCGCTGGCCAAATAATTTCCTAATTTCGAGAAATTATTCGCTCTCCAAAAATTTGACTTAAAAGTGCCATTGTGTCTCGGGCAGTATGGGCAGTGGCTCCGTCCTGCTGAAAGCACATACCAGGTCTGTTTTCAAGAGCAGGACGTAAAAAATTTTCTATCATAAACCGATACCGCTCTCCATTTACGGTTACAGCACTTCCATCTTCATTCTCGAAGAAGTAGGGCCCAATGGCATTTTCAGATGTGATCCCACACCATACTGTACACCTGATGGGGTGCGTTGATGAATGGCTCTTGGATTTTGAGAACCCCAGAACCTACAGTTCTGCTTTTTAACAAAGCCATTCAAATGAAAATGAGCTTCATCACTCATAATCAAATTTTCAATAAAGTTGATTTCATTTCTGGCCAACTCTTGAAATTTAACTGCAAAAACTGCGGGTTTTAATTCTTGGACCAATTGCACCTTATATGGGTATAACTGTAAATCTTTTTTTAAAATGCGCCGTAGTGACGTACGAGACATTTCTAGCTGAGCAGAACGCCTTCTGCCAGATGTTTCTGGTGCTTCGTTAACACTTTGCTGTACTCGTTCAATATTTTCCGCAGTGCGACTTAAACGTGGTCTACCGGTTCGAGGCAAATCTCTTACGCTGCCATGTTGGTGATGATGATTAACTAAGCAACGAATCATCGCTTCAGAGGGCGAAATTCTGACGTTAAAATGTCGACGATATGCTCTTTGCGTTAAAATAATTAATCACACCGATTTCATAACGCGGTGTGCATCTTACTCAAAATTTGTGATTGTATTGTGAAAAAGATTTTTACTCCCTAGCATATAGATGCTTACACATCAAAAAGAGCTACATATGTAAGTCTTGTGTGTGAAAAATAGCCGAGAGGAAGTTTTGCTACAAAACCAGTGCAGTCAGTGGTGTGAGACCTGTGTTTACAACAGCGAAGTAATATATATGTGTATATTAAGCTGTTGATTTGATTATTAGAAGTGTATTTAACGGTAAATAAAAGTATAAGTAGTGTATTTAACGGAAAAGCTTTTTTAAAGAGTAAAAATTTAACAAAATTGTATAGGGCACTTTAAATATTTAACCTCACAAAAACGTATATGTAAAAAAAGGCCAAGTTGCTTTCCAAAATTTCGGCCATCAAAAGTACTGAGATAAAAATTTTGACCAAGTTATTGGTTGGCACAATACCTATCACTGAAATATTCTATGCATTATATAAATTTATAATCGTAAGGGTGTCATATAATTTCTAGATAATCTGCTTACTTTACGGGACGTTAAAACACATGTTTTCTTCTAAATTCGGATGGTAGGACACATGCTATTAGTTTTTTTTTATAAATCTATAGTCTTTGGTTTAAGTATCTCTTATTTTTTATACAATTCCATTCATCCATAATTAGAGAAAATTTGCATTTGTTTTTTAACTGGTACTCGATATTTTGTTTGACTTCATTTTTGACATTATACAAGTTTTCTAAAATAAGTTTTTGCACATCGCGCTCAGTTTTTGGTAGATGAAAATCTTTGAGTAAAAGAGATTCTCTTATAAATAAACTTTTGGTTATAGATCTGATGGAATAGTCATCATTAATTGTTTGTTTAAAAACAACAAATTTCATTTATATCTTCTTTTTTGTTTTTAGAGTATTGTAAAATTGTCCTTCAAGGTTTCCGTATTTTTTTCGGGAAATATTTTATTAGGTTCAACAGCTTTCAATTGCTTATTATGTTTTTTCTTTAAATGTCGAATTATACCACTTATGTTCCTTCCTTTCCAAGTAATTGTTTTGGAACACAACGAGCAAATTGCAGGATATGATGTTTTCTTTTTAAAATAGTCCAACAAATAAGAATTGGTAAAAAAGGTATCCGGTGTACTTATTCGAAGAGCGTTTAACTTGCTACGGAATTTTCTAAAAACAAATAAACACTCAACACAGCTTAATAAGAATTTCGAGACAGTAGACTTTTTTTGCATCCAAAAATTCCCGGGAACCCCCGCGATATAGTCCCGGGATGATGGGATAGGAAATTTTGCGGAATATCCGGGATTTCCCGCCCTGTGGAAAAACTGGTTTAGGCCGATTGCAAGTTATTGTCTCAAAAAGCAGCGGTTCAAAGTTCAAAATATAAAATTTATATACATATCTTGAAATTAAAGGTCTGAGTTCGAAAACTATATTCCAGCAAAAATAAAATTAGTAGTTATTTAGAAACCACTTCTTAATTACTTCCAAAGTAGGTTATGTATTTTTTCTGGTTTAAGAAAGTTATTCTTAATCACTTATCTAAAGTAATATTAATATTATTATTATCTAAAATAAGAACATAGTAAAAGAGTAATGAAAAAGAAGAAGAAAAAACACCAAAACAACTGAGACGAACCATTTCAAATTCCGAACAATAAGTAGTGAATTTTACGTTTGCATGTTATTTATTGGGCAAATAAAATTTACTGATGGAATTATATAAATTTGTAATCATAAGGGTGTCATATAATTTCTAGATAATCTGCTAACAAACATACATTATTCTCTCCTTTTTTAGAAAGATAAAAATATTGCTTAGTTGGCAGATTATCTAGAAATTATATGACATCCTTATGATTACAAATTTATATAAAACATAACATATTACTCTGTTAGGTATTGAGCCAAACAAGAACTTGGTCAAAGTTTATATATCACTACTTTTAATGACAGAAATTTTGGATAGGAACTTGGCCTTTTTTCACATTTGTGTTTTTGTGAGGATCTGATTGCTTTTTGAAACTTTTTTATAATAAAACTTTTTAAACTTAAAATTTCTAGTGTGTTTTATTTCTTAGTGTTTTATTTCTATTCATGATCACTGTGTCAGCTGAAAATCGCATAGTTACATAAAATAATGGGTTAGAGCGTGATGGGTGTTCGACTGTAAACCTTAAAAATGCACTATTGTGTCATTACAACGGATCGCCAGTGTGTTTGCAATTTGGTAAGAATCGTCTACTTTTCTAAATATATTTACATATTAAATTCTGCTTAGCCGTAGTACATAAATCAAAAGGATATGCTCAATGTGAATGCAAAGTTTCAGTAGGGAAGCTGGTGCTTTAATATCTGGATTTTCCGATTGAGTAAATCAAAATGTCAGTTTTCTACAGTATAATATTACGTAAAGTTTTTTTGTGCTTATGGTTCATGTAAAGTTTCGTAGGAAAAAACTATTGAGAAATAATTACATGAGTAATAAACTAAAAACTGCTGAGCCGAAATACATGAAAAAAACTAAGATTTATGGGTGTAGTCACGGCCACTTTTCAAAACAGGAAATTTTTTACTTTGGATAAGTGCAATGTGTACGAAAAGTTTCAATAAAATTTATCTTAAGTTTGAGTTTAAAGTGCTTGTTCCCGCCCCTTGATTGCAACTACTGGTTTTTTTTAGAGTTTTCGTAGTGATCTCTGATCTAGATTTATTTGTGTATCAAATTTCAGCTCTCTTGTGCGATTAACAGTTTCAATGGCGTGTCCCCGCATATCGGTTAAAACCTCTTGGTTTTAAGATTTTCCTATTGGCTTACTCATCTACACTTACTTGTATATAAAATTTCAGCTCTATAGCGCGAATTATACTTTTAAATTTTATGATCATTACCCATCCCACTATTTTAAACTCACATTTTTGTTATGAGCAGCGCTTATAATTCATGCTTATTTTCTGCAAAAGTATGTTAGACACAAGGCTAACATTTTATGGGATTGATCACGCCCACATTTTAAGGTGATAGTTTAAAGTCTTGCATACGTGCAACGTGTAGGCAAGGTTTCTCTAAAATGGCTTGAGTTAAAAGGTTTTAGTTCCAAATAATATTAGCGTGGCCCCAGCCATTCGGGTAAACATTTTTGGGTTTTCAAATTTTTCTAGTTGGTTTCTCACCTAGACCTACTTGTATATCAAATTTCAGCTCCTTAGCGCAACTTTTAATTTTTAATTTTTATGGGTGTAACTCTGCCCACTTTTCCAACCTCAAATTTTTTTCTTCCAGTGCTTATTATTCGTGTCAAGTTTCGTTGAAAACGGATAATAATACCAATGTACATAACTAGCATCTAAATATGCTGAGCCGTAGTCACGGATGGAAATCATGGTACAATTGTACTTTTTATGGTACATTTTTGACCTTGTTGGTACCGTGGTACAATTTAAAAATGTGAATGTTTCACTATATAGTAACATTTATTTTGCCGAGGTTCTCTTTAATTTTTTTGTGTGTGTTTTATTTCAATCTCTAATATAATAGTCGAATCTACGAATGTACCTTTATGAATGTAATATTTAATGTTTTTTTGTATTAAGTTTCTGTTTTTTATTGTAAACTTCTGTATTTTTATACTAATTTTTTTTACGTTTCTGTTTTGTTAATTAATATTAAAAATTGGTACCATCATGGTCTAAAAAGTACATTTTATTTTCATAGTTGGTACAAAATCCAAGAAATCATATTCCTTCCCTGGCCGCAGTACATGAAAATGACGTTTCAATTGTATGGGCGTGCTAACGCTCTCTAAAATAGCTTTCATTAAGCGTCTTAGATTTGCTTTTTAAATTCCGACTTTTAAAAATTTTCTGGTTTTCACATATTTTTAGTTTATTCTTTCACCTAGACCTAGCTCTGTATCGAATTTCAGCTCACTAGCACAAATTTAAAATTTTATGGGCGTAGCCCCGCCCCGCCTTAGTTAAAATTTTCATGTTTTCAGGTTTTTTGAGTTAATTGCTCACCTAGATCTACTTAGGTACAAAATTTCAGATCTCTATCTATAGCCGAAGTGCTTTATAATATTGATGAGTGAGTCAGTGAGTATGTCTTAAAATATGCACTTTTTGCAACTCCATATTTCAAACTTCGCATATGAGGTAACATAAATTAATTCTAATTATGAAAAAAATAATAATTTTATAATTTTAAAATTGCGGGGAGCAAAGTTATGAGGGGGTAAAAACAGCTCGAATGGCTTCGTGTAAATATACACACTGCGTGCATTGGCCGTAATTTAGCTTGACACACTGCCGTGCGCCTAGACAGTGTTGTTAGATAATGTGTTTCTAAAAATCATCAAATTTTAAAAATAAAATCGTCAAAATCGGCACAATTTTCAAAAAAATTCGTCAAAAAATCGTCATACAAGAATAATCCGTTTTATTAAACAACTAATATATCAAATTAGAAATAAAAGACTATTTTATGTAACAAACAACAATTAATCGACTTTATAGTCAAAAATAAAAATTATAAGGTGAAATTAAACCAAAAATTCAGAATAACAGTGACAGTTTCTAAATAAAACTAGTTTCAAAGTAAATCTATACATACATTTTGGAATTTTGTTTTTTTATAAAATTTTTTTTTAATATCAATACTATAACACTCCGAAGAGTTACACTTTAATTAATCTTTTGAAAACATAATGATTTAAAGAGTTTCTGTTTCCAGTAAATTTCAGATCTTAATATTCTTTCAAGACTAGCCGATGGCAAAGTCAAAAACAAGTAAACAGCAAACCCACTTAAGTTATGAAAGAATAGTTTATTGTTTGGTTAGCTTTTTAATAAAGGAAAAATTTCAGAGTCCATATTTAAACTAACTGATGCTGAAAATAAATTAAATTTTTGATATATGTGTTATCGAAATCAAATCTAGTTTCTGCAAGGCTTTGTTGGCATATTTATGTTACTTGGGAGCCACACGTTCAATTTTTGACTTTCAATTCCATTCAATTTTCAATACACTCACACTTTTTTCACTAACACAATCAAACTTTTTGAATTGAAAACTAGATTGATATCAAATTCACCTATCCATTTATATGGCAATTTAGTTTTCAATTTGAACGGCTGGTCACAGCACACATTGATTGAAGCTACAAATTTGAGTTGTTTCTTCGTCGGTGGTATTTAAAAAATGAAATTGATTAGCAATTTGTTTCACAGCTATCAATTTCAAAGAATTTTGACACACAATATGTGTGATGGAATTGAAAATGATTTATTGAACGTGTGGCTGCAGTGTTAATAAATACTTATTTCAAGAAATCGTCAAAATCAGAGGAATATTTGAAACAAAATCGTCAAACGTCATTTTGGGAAATTTGTTATAAAAAATCGTCAAAATGACATAAAATCGTCATATCTAAAAACACTGCGCCTAGATAACTTCGTGCTAACCTAAATAGAATAATGAAAAATTGGAAAAAAAGGGAATGAATAGTGACACTTACAAATGTATTTACCAAAAGTAAGTCAATAATTGTACACTGAAAGAATTTTCAGCAGAAATTCTATGAATTTCAACATTAATCTAATGAAAAATTCATTAAAATTCAACCAACGTCACGCTTCGTGGGATTAATGAAACCAGTTTCGTTAAAATTATTTTATTGAAAACTTCATCAAATTTATTTAACAGTGTAATTAATGCAGTGCTATAACTTCATCGGAACAATAAAATAATTTCATTAAAAGAATGAAATAACTTAATTATAAAGGGGTTTCTTAGTAATTAGAAAATATTGTTGTCATTAATCCAATAAAATATTCTTACGAAACCAGAATACCAAGGAAGCAATTCCAATGAAATTCATTCACAATATTCATAAAATTTTCATTGGATTTGTGAAATTATCATTAGATTTGTGAAAAATTTTAATGAAATTGTTTCATTGGACTTATGAAGCAAATTTCTTTCGGTGTATACACAACAATCATTTCTCATATTTCGTTTCATTAAAATTTACGTTAAATAGCTGATGTTAATAATAATCTCTACCCAAGTAGATAGACTAGGGTGCTTATGAAGGGAGTGGCTGCACAGAAAAATATCGGTATTTCCCCCAGCTAATAAAAATTCTAGTTTAATGTTTCTTCTCTTCTTTAGAAACTCACATTAATTAATAAAAATATTTCATTCAATAAGAATTGAAATTACTGAACTTAAGCCCGAATAATAAATTATTTCTGATTAAAGTTCACTACAGTTCAATTAAATCTAAAAATGTCTCAAGGTATTATGGCTGTATATTCCATAATATATATAACAAAATTTGAATTTGAAAAATTTTTGTATTAATTTTTGTTATGAGGAATAATAGGTTCATTTACTAAAAATTATTACGAATTTGTAACAATTGTTACTGGAAAGTGTTCATAATCCTTGCGGCTACACGTTCAATAAATTGCTTTCAATTTTTTCACACGTGTGGTTTGTCAAAATTTGCTAAAATTGAAGTTGTGACGTAGGCTGCAAGCAATTTGATTACCAATTTTATGTTCAAAATGCCGTCGTCGAGCAAACAATTAAAAATTTGCGTCTACATATTTTATTTCAGCAAAGAAAATTACTTCTGTCTTAAATTTTTTATAAACACAAAAATTATTTTAAAACAGTTGTTAAATTGAAACAAAAATTTAATGAAACGTTGAAAGAAAAATTGAAGTCCACCTGGTATTCAATTCCCAAATGTATGAGTGTGGTAGTAAAAAAGTGTGAATGTATTGAACTTTGAAACAAAAATTGAAGAAAAAATTGAACGTGTAGCCTCCAAGTAACTAAAAAAGTTTGCAAGGAGAGAGCGTCAAAACAGAAAAAAAAATTGAGAGACAAAAAAATTCCTACAAATTATTACTACATAGTAAAATTTTTACTTGCAAGAATTATCCAACCACCTGTTGTGTATTTTGTTGTCAAATTAATTATTTCAAAAATATATTGAAAAGAAAAACTGAAAAATTTGCATTTCTTTGTTAAAAAAATGTATACGTATGAAAAAAGAAAACATGTTTTCTTCATTTATCGTCTTTCTTTCATTAAGCCACATAATTTTGTTCAATTCAATTCAATTCAGTTTATTGTGTCTAATGATATTTACAAAATTTACTTACAATAGTATGTACATACATATACATTTACAAAGAGTTTAAGGATTTTTCCTTTTTCTACTTAATAATACAATTTTGTTCATGTTGTCCTTAATTTTAATATATTATTTAAGTTAAGGTGAAACTTTTCAAAAACCTTGTGAACATTTTTCTTTTTTATGATAAAACTTAAAAATTACTTAACTGACCAATCTAAAGCGGGGGATAACTCAATTATATGATTATGTTCAGAATGAAAACATCTAGTATTGAAATTTTCATACAATTTGTATATCTCAACAGCGACCAAATCGACGTTTGCGATTTGGTATAGTCTTGCTGTAGAATAATGTGTGGGAAGATTATCGATTAACTTTAGGAGTTTATTTTGAAGGATTTGTAGCCTTTTTATGTGGCATTTAGCACTTTTTGCCCAAACTGGGGCTGCATAGCATATAATTGCTTCAAATATAAGTTTGAAAATTAACATTTTATTGTCAATACTTAATGATGAGTTTCTATTTATTAAATGGTAAAGAGTTCTAATAAGTATGTTACATTTATTAACGATATATGATGCGTGATCTCTATAAGTTAATTTTGGGTCTAGAATTACACCTAGATACTTTACGTTGTTTCCTCATTCGATTTCGGTATTGCTTAAGCGTATACCATTTTGGGGAATAAAACACGATTTCCTTTTTCTGGTAAAATAAATTGCTTGACTTTTGTTATAATTTATTGCTATTTTCCATTTTGTAAAATATTTAAATAATATTACAATGGCCGATTGCATGTTTGCTAATATTTCTGAAGAGTAAATACCTGAGCATAAGACTGCGGTGTCGTCTGCAAACATTGATATAACACAGTGGTTTATAGTAGGTATATCAGCTGTGTATATATTATATAAAATTGGAGATAAACAGGACCCCTGAGGACATCCTGCATTTATTTGAAAAACGTTTGAGCATTTAGAGCCTATGAACACTCTAAATGACCTTGAAGATAAATAACTTTATTTTTTTTATTAATTTAAATATCAAGCCATCGTGCCATACGTCGTCGAATGCTGCGTTTATATGCAACAATATCATACCAGTCGAATTTTGTTGGTTAAAGTTAGACTTAACGAATTTCCTTATGCGAATTAACGGGTGTAAAGTACAGGGTGGGCCAAAAGAAACCAAGGGGTGTAAAAGTTTAATAACTTTTTTGTTTATTAACTTTTTTTTTATTTTTTCTTTCAGATTATATAATATATAAAATGGAAATTTTTTTACACTAAGTATGAAAAATGATGTCTCTTAAATGACCACCGTTTTCAGCTTCGCACTGATGGGCTCTTTTTAGAGCATTTTCCATAACATCTTTCAAAACTTGTGGCTGTAGCGTTCGAATTTCTGCAACAATGTTTGCCTTGAGTTCAAGGATTGTCTCTGGCTTGTTCACATACACTCGCTCCTTCCAAAAACTCCAAAGAAAATAGTCGGGTGCTGTCAAATCTGGCGATCGGGCTGGCCAAATAATTTCCGAATTTCGAGAAATTATTCGCTCTCCAAAAATTTGACTTAAAAGTGCCATTGTGTCTCGGGCAGTATGGGCAGTGGCTCCGTCCTGCTGAAACCACATACCAGGTCTGTTTTCAAGAGCAGGACGTAAAAAATTTTCTATCATAAACCGATACCGCTCTCCATTTACGGTTACAGCACTTCCATCTTTATTCTCGAAGAAGTAGGGCCCAATAACATTTTCAGATGTGATCCCATACCATACTGTACACCTGATGGGGTGCAATTGGCTTTGATGAATGGCTCTTGGATTTTGAGAACCCCAGAACCTACAGTTCTGCTTTTTAACAAAGCCATTCAAATGAAAATGAGCTTCATCACTCATAATCAAATTTTCAATAAAGTTGATTTCATTTCTGGCCAACTCTTGAAATTTAACTGCAAAAACTGCGGGTTTTAATTCTTGGACCAATTGCACCTTATATGGGTATAACTGTAAATCTTTTTTTAAAATGCGCCGTAGTGAAGTACGAGACAT
The DNA here is from genome assembly GCA_949987645.1 of Tachina grossa. Classification (NCBI taxonomy): domain Eukaryota; kingdom Metazoa; phylum Arthropoda; class Insecta; order Diptera; family Tachinidae; genus Tachina; species Tachina grossa. Next base: position 60,413,629 of record OX465278.1, on the reverse strand, counting down.
TTCTAGCTGAGCAGAACGCCTTCTGCCAGATGTTTCTGGTGCTTCGTTAACACTTTGCTGTACTCGTTCAATATTTTCCGCAGTGCGACTTAAACGTGGTCTACCGGTTCGAGGCAAATCTCTTACGCTGCCATGTTGGTGATGATGATTAACTAAGCAACGAATCATCGCTTCAGAGGGCGAAATTCTGACGTTAAAATGTCGACGATATGCTCTTTGCGTTAAAATAATTGATCTCTGGTTTAAATAATAAAATTCTATTGGTCTGGCTCTCTGTTCAGTTGTGAACTTCTCCATTATAAATTCTCCAAGTGTTGTCTATATAATCTGAAAGAAAAAATAAAAAAAAAATTAATAAACAAAAAAGTTATTAAACTTTTACACCCCTTGGTTTCTTTTGGCCCACCCTGTATTATGTGCTTTACGAAACCCAAATTGTTGAGGAGGTAAAATATCTTTACAGTCTAAGAAGTTAATAATTATATCTTTTATGACTCTTTCTAAAATTTTACTTATAGAAGATAATAGGCTGATTGGACGATAAGAGGTTGGGGAATCAGCAGGCTTGTTAGGTTTTTTGATTGCAATAACCTTTGCTTCTTTGAATTCATCTGGGAAATAAATAAAAATAAAAATAAAAATAGTAAAGATACATGAAACTGTGTAAAGAATTTCATATTAAATGTCAATTTCTAAAAAAATGCAATTTAATATGTTATCAATTAATATATTATATATTAAAAATTTCTTACAAATTTTTAAAGTCCATTTACTTTTTCATATTTATGAGAGTAATTTTGTAAATTTCTGTTTTACTCTCTCGTTGCTAGTTTCTGCTGGGAAAGTAATTCAACAGACCTAATATATTTTTCAATTATGATATTGTGACATGAAACTAATACAACGTAGCGTTTTATAAAATTTAAAATATTTTTTTCGTATACGCTGCAACCAGAAACGAAAACGAAAATTCGTTTTATTTTGCAAAATCAGGTCATTAATTAAATTCGTAAAACTGCGAAATCAGATTTCCCGCATAAGCTACAAATATTTTCGTAAAATGTAAAAAATTTTCGTTCATTGCACAAAATTTATGTTAAGAATTTTTTTTTGTATATTTAAGGTATGTAATTAGTAGGAACTCAAATTTATTGTATTCTTTTAACTTCTTTAATGGGTTAATAAATACAATATTTAACTTAAGACTGGAACGAAAACAACGGCACGTGTATAAACCTGCAAGACACAAAAACGTTAAGTAAATTTTGCTCATTTATGTACATGGTATGTACTATTTTTTGGTTTTTCTGGTACAAATATACTCATAAAATTGGTATGTACTTACTCTCTCGTTGAATAAAAGTTGCAGCATAATTTTGAGATTATCAGCTAAGCTTAAAAATATGAGCAGGAGTTAGCTGTCGACAAAAGAGAGGATCAGATAGATATGTATATAGACTCTATATTATAGAGGGAGAGATAAAGCAGACTTAAACAATTTGCAGTATAATTTGAAACTTACAACTAAACGTTTCCACGCGCACTAGTGGTAGCGACAACAAGGAAACGGTGTTAAAATTTAAACGAAACACAAATTCAACTGCGGCCAAAAAAAGTAAATGAGTTTAAAAAAAACTTTAGTTGGTAGTAACGTAGTAACGGTAGAAAACATCAAAGTCAGTTGTAAAACGTCTTGGTTTAGAGAAACTACCAAAAAGCGGCAAAACGATATTTAAATTTCAATAAAATTTTCGAACCTACATAATTGAGTGATTAAAACTTTATTATTGAGCAGGTTGTTTAAAATAAAGTGCAAATTTAAATACCTAATATACATACACATATAAATAAATATTTTCAAAAGTGGTTGAATTATCTAAGAAAAAAGGTTTCGTTTATTTTAATTTTTAAAAGTTATAAAACTAGTGATTGTCTTATGTTGTTGGTGCTGTTGTTGCACGGAATTTTATTTTTCATTGGTGAAAGTTTGATAACTTGGTTTAAAAGAGGGTTTTGAACGTATTTTGTACTACAAAAAAAAAAAAAAAAAAAAAACATAATCAAAAAAATCAACGAAACTATGTATGCACTCCGTTTAAGTTAGTCTGCAGTCTGCAGTCTGTTAATTTGAGCATCGACTCGTTGTCTTTGTGCATTCGAACTTCTACAATAAATATTTATTTTAATTATTATTTTTTCTTTCATTTAAACTAAAATTAATATGAATTTAAATACATATGTACATAAGTATGTATGTATGTACAAATAATAAAATGTTTAAATTAGTGTAAAAGCCGTTATTTTTGTGTTGTTATCAACGAGCGTCGTGCAAGTGTGTGCATGCGTTAAAATTGTGACGAAGTGTGTGCATTTGTTTTAAGATGGTGTTTGATGCAATAGCAACAACAGCGCGATAATTACAAAAAAAAAAGAAATAAAAAATTAGGATTTCGTAGCAGTCGTTGCGCTCATGGCTTTTTATGTCGTTATTAATGTTATTTTAGTCATAAAAAATAAAAACAAAAATATAATAAAAAAACATACCTACATGCATACAACTCGCACTTAAATCAACAAGAGGGTATTAAATCAAAATTTTAAAATTTTCAGTAGAAATGAAAAACTGTTTGTGGTTAGATTAACAATTTGATTATTTTTAACGTGAATAAAAATTCAAATCAAAATAATATTTTTTTTTATAAAAACATACCATACATTTCTATTTCCATTGTTGTAAAGTACAATATACAGTGGAATCTCCTTTCACGAACACTTCCTATAGGCGGACACGCCCTTTGGACGGACACTTTTGACAGGTCCCGACAGCTCCATACGCAAAGAAATTGCTTTCTCTTGAGCGGACAGTCCCCTTGTGCGGACACATTTCAATGGTCCGCTCAAAAGAGATTCCACTGTAATACCTTTTTGGTGTTGATATAAACGTAGTCACTACACTATCACAAAAATGGTCTCAAATGTGGCTTTAGAGATGAAAGAGTAATCGGAATGCGTTGAAACTTTTGCAGTAGATAGATATTGATGTTGTTAGTTGATTTCTTGCAAAGAGTGAAAAATTTTGAGCTAACACCCTCTTGTTGATCAAGTGCGATATGTATGTAGTATATAAAAACAACGAAAAATCCCAATAAAAGCCTATTTTATTAGCATTATTGCATTATTCGTGTATGTATGTATGTATCTACTATTTAACTAAATCACAGTGGGACTGGCTTATCATTTTGAATCATCAAATCTGCCTGATAATTATTTTAAATTTAGATTTTTTTAAAATAGTACCGCAATACATATGCATATACAAAAGCTTAGAAGTCGTTATTTGTATGTACATATCGCACTTGTTCTCCCTACAGTGACCATATCTACCCACTGTAAAAATCTTACATCATTTGCTCTACTCTTTCGCCAAAAATACACAGATGTATCCCTATTTGTAATAAGGATAAGCATTTCTAAATTTTGAGTTGCTCCCTTTAGAGGAACAAGTGCGATATGTTTTTTTCTCACATTGCTTTCTCTGAGTTTTCGCCAGACTTCGTTTTTTGATGACAATTGATTATTTACGATAGCAAATAATCATTTTTCGTAAAAAAACCGAAGTTCGAAAATTATGTCTTTTAAGATTTTTTGGCGATTACGGCGCACAAAGAAAGCGAGGTTTTGAAGCAGTTGCTAAGTAGGTTATCCAAATACGCAATACAAAATTCCTTAAGAACATTTCAAAATACAAAATTTATTAGATATACATATGTATGTATGTCGACTTTTGCTTCATTACGTTCATACTAGAGACCTGCGTAAACAGTCTTTAAATGTAAATACGGCATGATTTTTAAATGTATTCACGTCGCATGTATCATACTAAACCGATAATAAATGCTGTCGTACTATAAGCGAAGCACGATGGATATATTGGTGTACATGTATATCAGTGTTAACAAGCGATGTCGCCAAGACAGCTTGTTTGTAACAAACACTCAAAAGAAGTACTGTTGATTAGTGTATGCTTGTTATTTTTCATATTGTACGTTTGAGTGTGTGCGGAATATGTAGATGGTAAGCTATTATGTGATTAACCGCATACAACTAATGTTAATGCATGTGTGTGCCTTTGCATGTGCGCAGAAAAATAAAAAATCATACACACATACATGCATGACGTTTGTACACGCGCTCATGCGTATACCTACAATACTCAAACAAATTTCTTGTAAACAGTGTTGTTAACGTTTGTTTTATAAGATTTCGCTGTGGTAAAGCATTTGAAAAATCCCTCATGTCTTGAAAGTTCTTATAAGATATCTTGTGCAGGGCACTAGTTCATACAAAATCACGATAGTTTTGTTTTTAGCACATAGTAATGTGACAGACTCGAATCAGTTGAGCAGGGTCATGCAGGGTCATCTGATGGAAATAAACCATAAACTGAATTACTAAAACCTTTTTCTTATTATTTATTTGACAATATGATTTCCGAATGTTAGCTACCAATACAATTAGTTATATTCGATTTTTACATATGGTGTAATTACGATTGGCATCCATCCCTATTATTGTGTGATAAAACTGATGGCAAAACTGATGGCCGTGCGCACAGACATTACTGTATGAACTACTTGGATGAAAATGAGGACGAAATGGTGCTGCATTTGCAACGCAGCTATTTAGCACTTCAAGATTATCGACTATGTGGACTTTTCAGATCTACATATTAAATGCCGCTATAAGTAAAGCAGATAACGGTAAAGGTACCACAATGAGTCGAAAAGTCTTCGTGCGGAAAGCCATTCGACAACTTTCCTAATTAGTGCTTAAGTTCGTTAGTTGTTGTTTATTTCTTTGCTTCTTCTTCTGACAACATCGGCCGATAACATTCTGTCTCGCTACGAACTTTATCAGCGTTCAAGCACTTTAACTTAAATGTGTGTGAACATTAACAAAAGTTTTAATACATTTCAATAAAATTTGAAGAAACAATTCGATCACTCGCATAAACTTATTAAAAACAAATGAGCTTATAATAAAAACGAGCCTGCTAAATTTCATTACGCTGTTTGAAAGAAAAGTGTAGATCTTCCACTATGAATAGCATTTATTTTTTCTTTATTTTATTTTTGAAAATCAGCTGAATACCTTATAGTTTACATATTCACTCCACTTTGAAACCTGTTATTTTACATATTAAACATTTATATTTAAATACGTACCACTTTACTGTACATACATGCATACTTGTTTCTGCGAGTGCAAGTATGGTTGTCATTTATAGCTGTTGTGGTTTTCTTTTCGAAAAAGTGTCTATAATCAATATGTGCATTCCAGTTACATGAATTTTGGCTTATGTTGTTACTGCTGCAATTATCGTAATTAAAAACTCTAAATTTTATTAAAAATTCAGCAAATCGGGTTTCATTTATTTACAAAATATAAACGCTGAGAAGCAAATAAATAAAGCTTTACATACTACAGTATATAAAACATACATACAAATAGCACATCGCAAGAGCTCCAGAGGCCTTCTTTATCATTTCATCAGGTGAGTAAAAATAATTGTATTATTGTATTTATAGTAGCTATAATTTAATTCATTTAAAATGTGTCTGGTCTGGTAATATACAAATGTATCTGTATCTACGTTTTGAAATAAGTTCGAATAGGAGTAATACATTTAAATTGCTAGTGCTTATACTTAACATCAAAATAGATACACTTTTCAATTCAATTGAATACAATATTTAAAATGTATTGAAATCAGCCTTACATTTTTCTTTTAAATTGTTTCCTCAAAAGGGAAGAAAATCGCGGTTATGGTTACAGTTATGAAGAAAACACAAAAAAACGGGCGGCAAGCTCGAGTTTTAGCAAAAATTCGACTAGTGCGACCTCTAAACCTCTTCAGAAAAATCTGAAAAAATCACAAAAATATTGGGAACTATAAGCTTTTTTAAACTCTGTTTGAGCACCCATGAAAATACAAAATTTTTTTTTTGGGACACACTAATGTATATGTACATACATATAGTATATGGTATGCATGTATATTAGAGCGGGACGATTTGTACGGACACAAATTAATCGATTTTGTTCCATCGATTTTTCGATAGCTTTTGGCATGAGAAAAAAAAGTTCCACTACGACATATCAAAAAAAAAAAAAAAAAAACATTTTCAAGGCGCCAGAATTTAAATCTTTTTACTTTTTTGTTTGTTTTTGAGGACTATTTTAGTAGAGTTTTTTATACTCGGCTGATTAATTTTTTTTTAAATAATCATATATATAAATAAATATTTTTGATGTGGTTATGAGTTAAATATTGATACGCAATAAATTTATATCATGCAAAATAATTATTTTAAATTTATTTGCATTATGGAAGAAATCTGCACGTTATTTGAGAGCCCGACAAAACTTCTGCCGAGAAGGTTCCTATCTTAAGTCTTTTGTTTTATACTGTTAAAAAAGTAAAATATTCGAATATTGTGCTTAAAAAAATTTAAATTCTGGCGCCTCGAAAATGATTTTTTTATATGTCGTAGTGGAACTTTTTTCCTCATTTCAAAAGATATCGAAAAATCGATGGCAAAATATAAATTGCAAAATAGATCCACCCTAATTTATGTACTTTTATAAACAGCTGTGTATATTTTCTCTGGCGATGACACTAAAATAATCGAAACATGTCGAATGGAACAAACTGAGATAGAAACACATTTTAAGAATGTTGAAAAGTTTTGAACATCCAGGCAAATTGATAAAAGGTGTGAGCAAGTATGATAAGGATATAAGAATGTCGTAAGATAGTGAATCGATTGATATATTTTTGTTTTAAACGACTTTTGAACTACTAAGGCGATCAAATTCAAAATCTAGTTAGCTCTTAACCTCAAAAAGAAACGTCTGTTGCTGCCAATTTGACTCGAATCAGCTTGATTCACTCAAGAGATATCTTTAATGAAATATTTCAAAAAATTCGGGTTTTTAATAAATTGAAAAGTCCTCGTGAAATCGATTTTAGATATTTACTGATTTTTATATATTTAACAAGCCAGAAATTTCACCAAAATCTATAAAATAGTTCGATAGATATCGCTGTTAAAAATTTGCGAAAAAAGTGTTTGTATTTTATTGGTACTCTATTTCTTGTCAACTCTATTTTCGATACATTTTAATTTTTCTGAACTTAAAAAATAATTGGGAAATTTCAAGGACTGGCTGCAAGGACAACCCATTACTATATTTTTTTTAATAAAGAAATTTTTTTGATTGTTCTAATTAACTGAGAGTATCGAAATAGCTGTCAAGCGGTAAATTTTAATAATTTTAATTTATCTAAATATGTAGTCTAAACTAAATTGGTTGCTGTTATATATTTATGAATTTTTATGATTAGGGGAATATGTATTGACATAAATATTTATTTCAAATTTAAAATAACATTTAATTCGATTTTAATAGGTTTAAATTTTAATTGCTACAATAAACGTTTATAATTATTTTTGTCCAAATACTAAAAAAAATTTATTTTATCTTGTCATCGATCCACCAAATTGGTAATTAAGTCCATTTTTTTTTGGTAATTTTAAAGTTATTATTTTATGATGAATTTCTGTGAAATACTAATGTAGTTCAATAATTGCATTCGTATCAGTGATCTTTAAAATTGCTTACACACATGACTAAGCCTATGAAAATGTGCTTCGCAATCGTAAAGAGCGTATCGCAACAATAACAATAATAATGTTTGTATGAATTATGTATTTATTATTATTTTATATTTATAATAGCTATTCAATAGAAATTTACATATGTGTATGTCTGTATGTATGAATGTACAGAAATAAGTATACGTGTATTTAAACAAAAGACTTAAGAAGGAAACTTGCGTTAAGGCCACAATGTTTTTAGATTAACTGCCTTATTTGAAAAAAAAATATGAAACAAGTTTTGTATGGAAATTTCTTTTCTAAAACTTTTATAATTCAAAAATATTTATTATAAATTTAACTTCAATTAAATAAACAAATTAAAGTTCAAACTGTTAGGAACTCTCTTTTTTTTAGCTACGCATCCATTTATGACATTATAATATCAAACATTTTGATTAAATATTTAAGTTAAGTTCTTTAGAAACTCACATTAATTAATAAAAATATTTCATTCAATAAGAATTGAAATTACTGAACTTAAGCCCGAATAAGAAATTATTTCTGATTAAAATTCACTATAGTTAGACTTTAAGTTAAATATATTTTTTTTTTTAACATGCAAAGAAATCGATTGTTGAAGTGTGTTGCTAGTTTCCATTCACAGCTTGAATGATTTAACCAAAAGCTTCTTAAAACAACTATTAAGCTTTCGTTTGAACAAATAAGAAGTCTAACTAATATTATAGCCGAAATAAGAATTCAAAAATCAACGATGTGTGTTTTGATTAATTTTATTTTACTTTATTTGATTTTCTTTTATTTTACTTTATTTTATTTTGTCTTATTTTATTTTATTTTATTAGCTTTATTTTATTTTATTTTAATTAGTTTACTTAATTTAATTTTATGTATTTGATTTTATTTTAATTCATTTTATTTCATATTATTTTATTTCATTTCATTTTATTTTATTTTATTTTATTTTATTTTATTTTATTTTATTTTGTTTTATTTTATGTTATTTTATTTTATTTTATTTTATTTTATTTTATTTTATTTTATTTTATTTTATTTTGTTTTATTTTATTTTATTTTATTTTATTTCATTTTATTTTATTTAATTTTATTTTATTTTATTTTATTTTATTTTATTTTATTTAATTTTATTTTATTTTATTTTATTTTATTTTATTTTATTTTATTTTATTTTATTTTATTTTATTTTATTTTATTTTATTTTATTTTATTTTATCTTATTTTATTTTATTTTATTTTATTTTATTTTATTTTATTTTATTGTATTTTATTTTATTTTATTTTATATTATTTTATTTTATTTTATTTTATTTTATTTTATTTTATTTTATTTTATTTTATTTTATTTTATTTTATTTTATTTTATTTTATTTTATTTTATTTTATTTTATTTTATTTTATTTTATTTTATTTTATTTTATTTTATTTTATTTTATCTTATTTTATTTTATTTTATTTTATTTTATTTTATTTTATTTTATTTTATTTTATTGTAATTTATTTTATTTTATTTTATTTTATTTTATTTTATTTTATTTTATTTTATTTTATGTTATATTATTTTATTTTATTTTATTTTATTTTATTTTATTTTATTTTATTTTATTTTATTTTATTTTATTTTATTTTATTTTATTTTATTTTATTTTATTTTATTTTATTTTATTATATTTTATTTTATTATATTGTATTATATTTTATTTTATTTTATTTTATTTAATATTATTTTATTCCACTTTATTTAATCTTACTTTATTCTACTTTATTTACTTTATTTTATAAATTTCCTTTCTTTAACTTTTATTTTCTGTAAAAAAATTATTGAATTCGATTAAAAAAAATTTATTTATCTATCAAAATTAGATTTTTGACTTAAAAAGCACGTGCACACCGTGTGATCTTTAATCATTTAGAAATAGAAATAAAATGAATATGCAAAGTAGTTTTCGTCAAAAATTTTTTTAAATTATTTATTTAGCATTTAACATAGGCTTGTCATTGTAAGATGTTTTTTTTTTGGAATACCCATTCATTAGATAAACATAGACTGAGCAACAAAGAGTTGAACTTTTTCCAAAAAGAAAAGAAATATATTATTTAACTTAGTTCTACACTAATTTTCACATTTCTAATTTAAGATTAGTTTGAAAGCACTTGTAATAACCGTATCTAATAAAAAATTTGCGAAAGTGCTTTTGAAATCCATTGTTTCTGGACACAAGCTTAAATTTAAATACAGTAACTAAAATGAAAAAGCGTACAAGCATTTATTTATTATGTATTGAATAAAACTTGCATTTCACTTTTTATTTAGGATATTAGAGATGATATACATACATATTTGGTATAATTTTGAATAAATCAATTCTTTTCTGAAAGAAACTGCGCAACTAGCAAAACTACTTAAATTAAATATGGTAAAACGGAAAATCGAAAAAAATAAAAGTTTTTAAAGAAGTATTACCATGTTACTTAAAAAATAGAAAATGTAGCAATTTATCCAGTAGCAGTCTATGAATTCTTCGAATTCTATAATCGGGGTATTATATTTCTCAACAATAAATTGTAGAGTTCCTAATCTGAGATCTAAAGAAAAATTATTAATAACACTGTATGACATAATAAAAAACTATGACGTGTTACTATTTTTACCCGACTGCGCAACGCAAAGAAGGGTATTGTGTTTGTCAGTCTATGTATGTATGTATGAATGAATGTATGTATGTATATATGTGTGTATGTTTGTTCCTTTGCGGTATTATATAAACCGAACGCGTCGATCGATTTTAATGATTCTTACGTCAATAGATTTGTCTTAATCCCGGCAGTGTCACTAAAGATATGTCAGTATGTATGTATAATGCCTGGTGCTATATTGGGCAGCTTTGGTATAAATAATGGAAGTATATACCCGACTTCGCTACGCTAAGTAGGGTATTGTGTTTATCAGTCTATGTATGTATGTATGTATATGTGTTCCTTTGTGGGAGTGTCATTAAAGATTTGTCAGTTGTCAAAATTAAATATGGCGGCCAACAAACATCATTTTGTTAATACTAAAAAATAAAAAGTCAGCGAACTATATTAAAATGGGTGTCATTCGACAGGTATTTTAAAATCATCTTAAGGTTTCTATTATGATTTTTCATTTTGAATGACCATTTAGGATATTTAACGGTCCAAAGTTGGTCGCAGTCGGGGTTTTTATTTTTTTTTGTACAAATACTACTTGCTCTGGTAGATATTGTCGAGTCAAACAATAATATATATGTATGACTTATTCCATATAAAACCAACCAAAAAATTTAGATTTTGGGACCGACCCCTTCTGAATCGAACGAAACTCGATATGGTAGTTAATTTTTGTACAAAATTTTTTTAGTAATATTACCAGTGGTTCCCAAATTATGATGCATACAATGTACGAAAAAATACAAAATTTTCTTAAAACTGCCTTCATATAAATTGTTATAACTTTTTTAATATCTAGGGTAGCCGAATGATTTATACTTCCTTTCAAAGGTGATATAATAGTGCTTCAACGAACATAAAAATAAAAAAGGTTATCACAATTATAGATGTTGTTTTTTTGCAATCCACGATTCATGATGCTGTAACTAAAAAAATGGTACTTTTAAAATTTAAAAAAAAATATATATTATTGTTTACCCCCTTCGCTATGTCATCACCAAATCTCTATTTTGTACTCTGACAGGTTTCTGAGATATAAATAAAACTTTCAGCAAAAAAAGAAAAATAAATAAATTTTATATATATTGAAAAAAAAAGTAAATGGTTTAATATACATATATTATATTTTTTTTTCTTGAACAAAATTTAATAAAAAAACAAATTTTTTTTGACATGTATTTATTTATTGTATCTTCATATATGAACTAACAATAAGTATTTAAATCTTAAATCTATAAAAAATATTATTAGGCCCGACCAGTGTCGGACATAAACTTAGTGATAGTTATAAATAATACATTAGTAGTGATAATAAAAAAAGGGGGGAAAACACACAAATTAACATGCAAATTAAAAAACAAATTATAAAACACAATATTGTAAATTCTTTGTGTCCAAATTGTCATAAGTATGTACTTCTTCAGATTTTTTAAGTTTCGATAGGTGAATCCTGAAGGAAGTACAAATTCGATAATAAGTCGAAATAATTTTATCATCTATTAGCTCCAACATACAGAGCAGGGGGTCGATTCTGGTTCTGTGATAATGTGAAATGAAAAAAAAAATTTTCATTTTCATTTACACAAGCATTTTTCATAATACTTTTCACAATTACATAAAATGCGATTCTCGTTGCTATTATGAAAACATTGTTTTATTCCGTTGTGTCTATGAAACTTTTGTTTTTATGCTATTGAAATATGTCATGTAAATAAATAATATTAATTATTATTTATGTACATATTGCAAGGAACTCGGTATGAGCATAGGTAAAAGTGTTTAAAAGCTTATCACTACATAATTAAACTTAATATTTGTCTCTTCTTTATTATAGATTGGGTGAAATTGACGCTTCCAATTGCAAGGTCCGTTGTTTGTTCTGAATCATCGTCACAAGCAGAATTTAGGACAAACTACTTCAAACCATAGGAGTTATTATTCGTTTCTTCTGTAGGAATAGGGAAATGTGTTATGCCGTGCACGTCTCCTGTCGAGCTTAAATGTCAAACGGTGGCTGTGGTGCATAAAGGTTTTCTTTTTATCTTGCCTGTAGCCTTTAATGAAGAAAACCTTTGTCAGCCATTAAGGCTGGGTACGCAAAAATATTTACTTTATTATTATACTTAGGAGAGAAACCCCTTTAGTCCGGCCGACAGCTTTGAAGGCTAAAAACTTATGAAGCTACTGTTTGATATGCTCGTAAAATGTTATGTTTTTGCAAAAGGCAAATGATGCCCATCGTGACATCATGGACGTTATTATTTCCTTTTTTAAATGCTACCGCGCACATCTTAAACCATCGCAATTAATTTTCCACATCTTAAATTTTAGCATGACCCAAAGGCATGACCTATATGTACCTCTCTGCACTTTTCTTCTCTGATCTTGGTACTCACTGTCTGCAGAGGCATCTGTTATTGTATTTTTTTTTTTTATTAACTGAATTTCGGAATTGTCGCTAGCAATTTCAACATCTACCCCTAAATAATTCACAAGGTATTGTTTTTGATTATGTGCTTAAATTTCGTTCTTGTTGTTAACAATTTCGACATCCTCTAAATAATTTAAAATCAAAAAAATTTGATTTTCGCCGTTGCGCGAGTTTTTTCTAGCTTCTTTACTGTTTTTCACGTAAATATTTTTTGTGTAAAATAATTTATCATATGAAAAGTTTTTTAAGTTTTTTTTTCACAGTTACACTAAACGAGAATCGCCAGAGTTGTGTAACCGTGAAAAGTTTTGTTCCATTCCCCATTTTTTTTTTCATAATGAAAATGTATTTAAATTCTTTTCATTTTTCACTGAACGGGAATCAGAAATGCTATGAAATCGTGAAAAAACTTTTCATTTCATAGTTTCATAGAACGAGAATCGACCCCCAGTAGTCTTCTAAGATTTTTATTGAAATTCGATTGCAGCAGTTAACAATTGATGACATTTTTTCAACGTATTTTATCTTAAAACGTTAGCCAATGCCGAAATTTGTTTACACTAATAAAGCCAAATGAATTACAACATCAGCCTGCTAAATCAGTTTTTTTTTAATAAAAATATATTTTCAATATAAGCAAAATTTATTTATTTTTCTTTCTTTGCTGAAACTTTTATTTATATCTCAGAAACCTGCAAGAGTACCATATACAGATTTGGTGATGACATAGTGAAGGGAGTAAACAATAATATATATTTTTTTTTAAATTTTAAAAGTACCATTTTTTTAGTTACAGCATCATGAATCGTGGATTGCAAAAAAAACATCTATAATTGTGATAAACTTTTTTATTTTTATGGTCGGTGAAGCACTATTATATCATCTTTAAAACAAAGCATAAATCATTCGGCTAGCCTATATATTAAAAAAGTTATAACAATATATATGAAGGCAGTTTTAATAAAATTTTGTATTTTTTCGTACATTGTATGCATAATAATTTGGGAACCACTGGCAATATTATTAAATTTTTTTTTGGTGAAATGTTAGTTGTACAAAACTTAACTACCATATCTAGTTTGGTTCGATTCAGAAGGGGTCGGGTGCAATCACTCGTTGGTTTTATATGGAATAAGTCGTATTTGAAATTTTCCAAACATCCCAATAATCTTGAGTTACGAGTAAAAAAATAGTTTTTCGCACATGTACGCCCTTATCAACCTCTGACTAACTTGAATATCAACCGATTTAAAATTTATAAACGGATTGAATAAGAACAGATTAAGACCTCTCAAACCATATATACTTTGATTTAGTAAATTTTAGATAAGGGTATGTAAAAAGAAAATAAATGTAAAAACAACAACAGCTATTTAAGGATAGATTTTTTTTTTTGGAAATCGAGGTTTTTGCATTTTTCGATACATTAGATGTTCTTCTATCGAAATATATAAAAAACTCGATTTCAAAAGATAATGAGTTAGGGCCTTTCTATATTAAGGTAACGATATGTATGTGTGTATTTTTTCACCAAATATAGTTTTTGCTGTCTTTTCATCACTTTTCTTATGTTTTTCGCATTCTATTTATGAGCTTTCTGTATACTCAAACTTCCAGGATGAGATCCTAATCATCAAAGTAGTTTTTAAATAAAAACAAAAAAGCAATTTTGAAAATTTTATTTTTGTTTATCATAAAAATTCTAAAAATTATGGGAGGCCATGCGAAGCGTAAATTTATTTGTTTTTCTTCAGTGATGAATTTGTATAATAATGAAAAACAAAACTTTTGTGACGTGATTTACACAATTAATGCCTTAATTCAAATTAAAAATACATATGTGACGCACAAAATGGAAAGGGACCTAAGGGTAAAAACCGATTTTGTTCAGGAAAGCCATTTTAAAGATTTAAATACGTGTATCTTTGGTGTACTTCAATTTCATAAAACGTGCATATCTCTTGAAGGGAACACTTTTGGGGCATGGGATCGGTCTCATTCGATGCTCAGATGTTGTCCACATCAAAAAAAAAAAAAAAAAAGGAAAATTGATTTTTTTACCCTTAGGTCCCTTTCTCTATGCGCTGTCACATATAGTACATAAAATTTAAATGATTAGTTTTGATTTATTTATGTACATATTTTTGAGTTTTTGGAATGTAGAAAAATAACTTTTAGCTAATTTCAGTAAATTTTTTGAATTTATCAAATTTTGCAATTAAAATTATAATTAGTTTCGCCTTAAATGCTGGTATTCTTTTTTTTTCTTGCATACTAGTAATGACAGTTTTATTTATTTATTTAAATACAATTTACATATTCATTCAACTGAACCAAAATCAAAAGTAAGCAGCTTTTTAAAAATTCAATTTCTTGGAAGTAGTCAAAGTACGTAATTTACACTATGAATTTTTTCATGAAATTTCTTTAAATAATTTGCAAGAAATTTTTTCTGTTTGCTAAGATGAAAGTGATATACATATTTATGTATGTAATGACGTAGCATTTTTGGCAGCTTTTTTGGTCTGATTTTTCTTCTCCAAGCCTTCTATTAACAAATAAAAAAATTTTCATGCAACTAATTTCATGAAAGAGTGAAAAAAATAAGGTAAAACTTTTAAAATGAAATGGCACCCTGACGATGACAAAATGAAATCTATAGCAGATTGTAGTGATAAGCATTCTACAAAACAAGGATTTGGTAGACATTTTTGGTCGCAGCATTATTGACGGTCTAAATTTTGGATAGAAACTTGTTTTTTTTTTATATTTATTTCTTTTTTTATGAGTATTACTCCCATCGATGGACTTTCAATTGCCGAAAATTCTATTTGCTAATGGAGGTCATAAGTAAATTATTACAGGACTTTGTCTTAAAAAGTTGTAGAGTTTGGTATTTATTTAAATCTTGTCATTATGCCATAATTTATGTAAAAACTATATAAGTTTATTGCTAAGTTCTTATAAATGTATGCTAAATAAATTTCTAATTTACATTTCTTATTATCGTACATCGTTAATTTTTCGTTTTATAATCTGCTGAGGAGTTTTATTTTCATATTATAACCAGTGTGACCAGATTTTAAAATAACATTAAGCTAAATCACGTTTGAAAAAGAGCTAAAATAAGCTAAAAATTTAAATTTTAAGCCAGAAAATAAAGCTAAACTTTTTTCGACTTCTTTGATCAATTTGCAGTAGTTTCTTATTGCTAATATAATGTTAAATATATTCATACACAAATATATTTTTCTATTATTTGAAAAAAAAAATACTGAATAATTTTTAATTATTATTTATTCATTATTATATTTGAGTTAAAGGAAAAACAAAAGAAAAACCTCACAAAATAAGCTTAACCAGTCTTCAAAAATGTAAAAGCATTTACACTAAAATACGAAACCTTTTTTAAATCTATTTCTAATTTTTGTTTTAAGTAAATTCATGCCGCTGAATGCACGTTCAACTCAAGTCAAAGGAACTCTTTGAAAGTCTTATGGGTAATATTAATTATTTTACTTTTGCCATTTTAACTCCAAAATTGCAATCAATGTCCTCTATATTTAAATTTGCAATTTCTCTTATAAATAAGCAATTTACATTTTGTATTTTTTAAATCATTTTCCAATGAAAAAATTTTGTATATTTAAATGTTAACAAATTATCATTTTTAACATCCGCCAAAAAAGGGGTGTTGCAATTTTGTAGTGTGTGTGTGTATGTCTGTACGAGTCCACGTACATACCAAATGGCTGGATCGATTTTGATTTAGTTTGAAAGCTGAAGAAAATCGGTCCAGCCGTTTAGAAAATATCACTTCTTTTCTAGATATATTCAGCTGAATCTGTACGCCGTAGCTCCCAAAACGGCTAGACCTATTTTAATTTTGTTTTTGTTGTTTGAAAAGTGACTTGATCTTGCCTGTACTTGAAGAAAATCCGGTACAGCCGTTTGGTCAGTACGTTGGGGTTTTTAAAATTTTTAATTTTTAAAGAAAATTTATTATTTGACATATTGTCAGAAGTGTACATAAAATAATTGAAATTTATTTGCTGGCAGTTTAGCATGTCTATATACGTATTTCATTGGCGCTTGAACCAAATCATCAGTAGACTTTAACCACAAATTTTAAACAGTCACAAACCTCTTACTTTATGCATAGACTTTCAAAAAACTATATGAGAATTCATAAAATAATAATACTTTTGAAAATCACAAAAAAAAAAATAAGCTTAGTAGGCTTTAAAACTGATACAAACAAAAATGAGTTCACCTGGATATAAATTATTTGCTGGGTTTTTGTATCAGTTTCAAAGCTTACTAAGCTTATTTTTATACCCTTTACCAAAAAATGGTAAAAGGGTATATATAGGTTTGTCATTCCGTTTGTAATTTCTAGAATATTAATAAGCGAGCCATAAAGTATATATATTCTGGATCCTTATGCATACGGAAGACGAATAAGCGATGTCCGTCTGTCCGTCTGTCTGTACGTGAAATCGATTTTCCGAAGCTACCAGAAAAGCTAGAGACTTCGTTCTTGAACTGGTGGGTCAGAAACGGTCGAAATAAGATTGGTATTGAAATTCAGCAAATTCGAGCATACGGTTTCAGAGCTGGGAGACTTAAACTTCATTTTGCCATACAAAATAACAAATGAAAACTAGTTTTTAATAATTTTTTATTAAATAAACTTATTTTATACTTTAGTATGAATAAAATTAATATTTCTAACTAAAAAAAAAATAAAAAAAAATTAAAAACACGTTTCCAGGGTTGGAAAACCGAAATTTTGTTTGTTATGCAAAAGTAACTTACTAAAACAAAATTTTCCCTTTTTTTTATAAACTAAACATATCTAATGTTCTTAAAAGAAAGAAATTGACATTAGAAATCAGAAAAACAAAAAGGATGATTCCAGGGTTGGAAAACCTACGATTTTTGTGATATATAAAATTAACTACCGTAAACTAATTTTTTAATTATTTTTATTAAATAAACTTATTTTATACTTCACCACGAATAAAATTGGTATTTCAAATAAAAAATTAAACTTCAAAAAATTAATAAGACGTTTCCAGGGTTGGAAAACTTTAACTTTTTTTCTTATACAAAAGTAACTTTAAAGTAAAGAAATTTTTCATTTTCTTTATAAATTAAACATGTCTTATATTCTTAAAAGAAAAAGATTGATGTAAGAAATCAGAAAAATCAAAAAGGATGATTCCAGGGTTGGGAAACTGAAACTTTTTGTGATTTAAAAAATTAACTACCGAAAATTATTATTTTTTTTTATTAAATGAACTTATTTTATACTTTAGTACAAATAAAATTGGTATTTCAAATTAAAAATTAACCTTCTAATATTAAAAAGATTTTTCCAGGGTTGGAATACTTTAACTTTTTTATACAGAAGTAACTTACTAAAGCAAATTTTTCATTTTTCTCTATAAATTAAAGGTATCTTATATTCTTAAAAGAAATAGATTGGTGTAAGAAATCAGAAAAATTAAAAAGAATGATTCGAGGGTTGGGAAACTTAAGGCCCAACTATAATATGAAAAAGCTGGCTTAAGCTAATGTCAGAATTGAACGATAAGTCTGTCAAATGCTTAAACAATTCAAATGTGACTTTTAGGTGGCCACAATGAACTTACATGCACTTAAGTATTCTTTAGCCACAGCTGCACATCTAGGTATTGTCAATAATTTTGTAGTAATTTTGTTTCTTCTCATAACTCATAAATCAATGCAATTCAATCAAACTAACTTGAAAGAATGTCCTAATCTATTAAAAATTCACATATAAATATATCCATCATCTTATTACTTGTTTTATTTGTTTTGCCTACTAAAAAGTACAACAGCGAATATAGATAAGCAAATACATGTGTATGTGTGTATATGTGTATTGTAAAACAAACAATGAAAATAAAAGTTTTGCTTTATTTTCCGAGTTTAAAATAAGAAACAATAAAAAAATATTTAAAATCAATGAATATTTTCTGCTGCTGATTGTTTGAGTTTAAAAAATGCACAAACAGTTGTTTCCTTACGGAATGTGCGTTCAGTTTGGCACTTTACTTAAGCAAATGACATTTGACGAAACTTGACGAAAAGTTTGTTAAGTACATTATAGTTTGCCACATACGTTTTATATGTAACCGCACAGTTGCCTAAGCTAGCTTATTCATATTATAGTTGGGCCTTTACTCTTTTTGTGATATAAAAAATTAACTACCGAAAACTAATTTTAATTTTTTTTAAATAAATAAAATTATTTTATACTTCAGTACGAATAAAATTGGTATTTCAATTTAAGAGAGTTTAAAACACGTTTCCAGGGTTGGAAAACCTTACTTTTTTTATAGAAAAGTAACTTACTAAAGCAAATTTTACCTTTTTCTCTATAAATTAAAGATATCTTATATTCTTAAAAGAAAGAGGTTAGTATAAGAAATCAGAAAAATCAAAAAGTTTGATTTCAGGGTTGGAAGACCCACACTTTTTGTGATATAAAAAATTTGCTACCGAAAACTAATTTTTATTTTTTTTTATGAAATAAACTTATTTTATACTTCAGTAGGAACGAATTTGGCATTTCAAAATAAAAAAAATTTAAAAAAATTAAAACGAAGTTTCTAGGGTTGGAAACCTTATTTTTTATATAAAAGTAACTTACTAAAACAAATTTTTTCTTTTTTACTATAAATTAAACATATCTTATATTCTTAAAAAAAGATGGTGTAAGAAATCATAAAATATCAAAAAGGAGGATTCCAGTGTTGGGAAACTTACACTCTTTGTGATATAAAAAATGAACTACCGAAAACTAGTTTTTTCTATTTTTATTAAATAAACTTATTTTATGCTTGATATCGAATAAAATTGGTATTTCCAATAAAAGAACAATTAAAAAAATTAAAAAGACGATTCCAGGGTTAGAAAACTTTAACTTTTTTTGTACAAAAGTAAGTTACTAAAACAAATTTTTCCTTTTTTTATAAATTAAAAATTTCTTAAATTCTTAAAAAAAAGAGATTGGTGTAAGAAATCAGAAAATCAAAAAGGATGAGTTAACGGTTGGGACACTTACACTTTTTTGATATATAAAAGTAACTAAGTCTAAGTAATTTTTATCTTTTCCTTTATAAATTATATATATTTTACGTTTTGGAAAGAAAAGTTTGGTTTAGAAAATTATAAAAATAAAAACCACAGCTCCAGAGCTGGAAATTATGATTTTTTCTGGACATTAAAGTAACTAAATAAAACATTTTTTTTTTTTGAATTTCCTTTTTTTTTACTTAACACACTTTCTATATTTTTTTAAGACCTACTAGATTGGTATAAGTAATCAGAAAAATCTAAAATTATGATTCTAGGCCTTGAAAATTATTATTTTTTTCTTTGTACATAAAAGTAACTATGTGCTTATGTATGTATCTCTATACTACATAAACGCACTTTGGTAAATGGTATATAAGATTCGGCACAGCCGAATATAGCACTCTTACTTGTTTCTTTTGTGATTTTCAAAAGTATTATTGTTTTATGAATTCTCATATAGTTTTTGAAAGTCTATGCATAAAGTAAGGGGTTTGTGACTGTTTAAAATTTGTGGTTAAAGTCTACTGATGATTTGGTGCAAGCGCCAATGAAATACGTATATAGACATGCTAAATTACCAGCAAATAAATTTCAATTATTTTTAATTTTTGTTATTATAACTTTTTTTTGTGTTTAACATATTTTTTGAGAACATGCAATTTAGATAAAAAAACGGCTAAAAAAGCTAAATGAGTTTTTGAAAAAAGCTAAAAAATAAGCTAAGAGCTAAATAGAAATTTCGCAGCTAATCCTAAAAAAATAAGCTAAATTTAGCCTTAAATAAGCTAATATGGTCACGCTGATTATAAATGTTGGTTATTTTATTGTAATTATTATTCTAAATGAGGGATGAAAAAAAAATTTTTTTGAAGCTTAAAGAAATTCTCCACATGTAAAGAAATATAATAAAAAATAAACAATTCAGATCTTTTACATAAATACATAAAAAGAGATATAACTACCAAATCAATTATGTATAACAAAAACCATAATTAAAAACTGCTTTGTTAATATTTATGTGAAATTAACATTATTACTTATATAGTATATTTAAATATTTTTAATAGTTTAATGGTTTTCAACGCAGCTTAAAACTTTTATTTTGAAAATATTTCCATAACTCGTGAGAGATGTTTTATGGCTTACGAGTACTTTGTAGTGGGCGAGGTGAGTGGTACTTGTCTATCTAACTATTGTATACATATGTATTTATGTACATATAATAATGACATACCGGTAAAGAAAACAAAAACTACTTATTTATATCATAATTCAAAAGTACTCATATACTTTTATTAATGAAACATGTTTTTGAAAAAAAAGGAAGAATTGAAGCTTATCAATTTGTATGAAAATGTATCAGGGAAAGCCAAAAGGTTACTTTTTGAATGCTCAATACATATCGATAGACTTGGGTCGAACTCGTTCACTAGTTCATTTTTGCCACAAACCACTGATCAAACCCATTTAAATTACATGGGTTTGATCATTGGTTTGTGGCAAAAATGAACTAGTGAACGAGTTCGACCCAAGTCTACATATCGATTAGACTTGGGTCGAACTCGTTCACTAGTTCATTTTTGCCACAAACCAATGATCAAACCCATGTAATTTAAATGGGTTTGATCAGTGGTTTGTGGCAAAAATGAACTAGTGAACGAGTTCGACCCAAGTCTAAACACAAATAAGTGCGAATATCGATAGGTGCCGGTTCGATCAAACAAATGTGCTATAGATATTCGTATCAATACATGTGCGCACGAGCATGTAATGACGAGCATGATACAATTATAACAGGTACATGCACAAGCCCAGCCTGTTAATGTATACAATGCAAATAGTTGCCAAACTTTGTTTACAAGCTGCGAAAATGTTAGTGGATGTGTGTGAATAAAATGATTACAGTGTTGCCAATGAATTTACACATCGCTGTGTCTCCAATTACACATCGAAGAAAATTACAATACACATCTTTTGTGTAGGTTAAAATTAAAACAAAAATAAATAAAAATAGAGCCCAAAGTAGAATTACACACAGATTATACAATAATTTAATTACATGGCCTACACATGTGAGTAGAAATTACACACTGTCTAACTACACAAAGATTGGCAACACTGATTAACTATAATCATGCAGGAATGCCGCGTCTGCAATTGTACTTTAGTTACCCTGTAATTGTTATTTTTAAAAACAAAAGGCATCTGTTTCCGACAATTATTCATTTGTTTATACCAACAAAATGAATGTGTTTTTTGGTGTTGTAATTTTGTTGTAGTCGTGCTACTACCTAGTATAATTGTACCATGATGACAAGTATGACTATAGACTTGGGTCGAACTCGTTCACTAGTTCATTTTTGCCACAAACCAATGATCAAACCCATTTAAATTACATGGGTTTGATCACTGGTTTGTGGCAAAAATGAACTAGTGAACGAGTTCGACCCAAGTCTATATGACTATATGAAAAATGTTACCAAATATGTAAGTAAATAAAAAAATCATTGTGTACAGTGCCACCAGGTTAGGGGATTTGTCCCCGAAATGGGGATTTCGCCTCTAATTTTGGGACAGAATTTCGTGGGGAGGGATTTGGGGACTTTATATATACATATATATATATATATATATATATATATATATATATATATACATACATAGGCAAAACCGTACTCGCAGCTGCAGAACTAGCTCTTTGTCAATTAAATTTGTTTTCTTTTGAAAAAGATAAATGACTGTTGAAAGTTTTGATTTTGCAATTGTTCTACGCACGGTTCTAACTTAAGGTGGAAGTACATACCACGCGGCAACGCTTTTCTGGCTTGTTAAACGTTTAACGCTATACAAATGGAAAGTTACATAACACGCTTTTATGGTTTTTTTAGTTGTAAAATTTAAAGCCTTTATTGGTTATTTTTTTGTCTTGCACTTACGTTTCATATTTCTTTAAATCTTTAATGCATTTTTTTTATCTATTGTTTAATGAAAAATTAATTTCTAATCATTTTTGTGTATGTTAGCTTATGAATCTGGCAACACTAGCTTTCATTTTGTATAAAACGCGTGAAAGTTGAAGAATGTTCAACTTTTTGCGAGGTACGCGCGTCGCGAACTTCTCTATGTAACTTGCCTTATGAAAACACACTATTTCAACTTTTTTGACAGCCGTGTGTATCGCATTAGCGCATTGAACGCGTGTTATGTGCTTCCACCTTTAGTTATTGTGTCACGCATAAAAAAACTATGAAAATATGAAAACCTTTGAACTTTTTAAAAATTTGCAATTTAAGCACATTACAAAACATAGATTTGATTCGGTGTATGGAATTTTTGAAAAATGTTATAGATCCAAAAGTGGCATTGAGCGTATATGAAAACCAATGGAATAAAATTGCTTATATCGACTGGCGGAAAATAAAACAAAATAAAGTTTTCCTAAAGACATATTTGGCTTTTGTGCAATAGTATATCAGTACGAAGATAATGCCGGAAATTACTTCTTTCGTGAAATTGCAGCTGCTGTGTTCAACCTGTCGCTAGTGCCAATAAGTAATGCGTTTGTGGAGAGAATTTTTTCATGCATGAAGACTACCAAACCAAAACCAAATTAAGGAATAATCTGCAATATGAAATGTTAGAATCTTTAATAAGAATAAAATCACATTTAAATATTAATAAGATCTAAGTTTAAAATTTTTAAACGCACTAATAATCCCAAATTAATATTTTACTTATAAGTAAAATATTTTTTTTTATTAAAAATACATTGAAATTGATTATTGAGGGGTTTAGCTGGATCCTATGCGCATTTCACTGTTGCTAATGCAGATCATCAGGGAACCTTTACCCAAAGCTTCTTAGAACAACTAGAGTTATTATATTATAAACTTTCATTTTAACAAATAACAAAGTTGAAACAAGAACTCAATAATCAACATGTTTTTTTATTTTCTTACTTTACCATTGCTACATTGGCTGACTTTTTTTCAGCTTCAAATTGTAGTCATAAGAGTATGTAAAAGAAAATAAATGTAAATAACAACAACAGCTATTTATGAATAGAGTGTTGCCACACAAGTATTTTTTTGACCGGGTGCAGTCAAGTTAATTTGGGATTATTAGTGCGTTTAAAAATTTTAAACTTAAATTGTAACAATTCCCATAAAAAAACACTAATTAATAAGATCTGCTGCCACAAATTTGAGCTTCCTGAAGAAAAAAAAAGTTCAAATCGGAAAATATGTACAAGCGAGTTGTAGAGGACAAGACGAACTTGATGTCTATGAAGTTTTGCATTGGGAAATTATTTAGAATATTTCGATTGCAAAAATGTATGTATGTATGTATGTATGTATGTAATATCTTCTTAAATTCGTATTCACCCCTATCGTGAATAAAATGTGAAATTTTTTTCCCATGAAATTTTCATTCCCCATGAAGGGAAATTTGCAATCGTGAATTTCATGGGAACGTTTGTTCCCGCTATCAATGCGTAGTGAATGTAAAAAAACGGGAAGAAGACTTCTAAAGCTTCAAAATTAATTGAAAATCAAACAAATTAAGTTTAATAATAAGAAATACACATATTTCGGGTTTCAAATGAAATGTTATAGAGAGTAAAGTTGTATTTTTAATAGTTTTAGGTGCCGTGCAAAATTTTTTTAGCATATCACAGCCATAAAATTTACTGCATGTCAACCTAAGAGATTCATGTTCAATGAAAAAAGGTGTTCCAAGGAATTACTGTTATTAATCGTAGACACTATTTATTGATCTTGCCCTAAAAATAATTATTTATAAGTTTTAATATATAAGTAATTGCAAGTATAGTATTGAAATTACGCAGTATATTAATTCAATTCGCCTGCAAAAATCAAGTGAACAAAACGAAGGGAGAAGTGAAAAAATCCATGTGAAATATATTATTCACGAGAAGAGGAATCAAGAAAGGGAACACATTTCAGGGGTAAAATTATTCACGATTGCAGTTTGGGGAAAAGGGAAAATATTTTGAGGAAAAAACTGTTCACGATAGGTTATTTTTTTGCTGTTATCTTCTTCAGATTGTTTACTTCGACTGAATAAAAATAAACTTCAAAAATCCTTATTTTTCAAAAGGAAGAGAAGAGAAGTAACTTGTATATTTATATCATGCTTGAAAGTGCATTTTTGTTAATTGTTAAGTTTTTACAGACATACATATGTAAATATATGCATGTACAATTGAATTTTATTTACGTTTTAAGTTAATAAAAACATAAAAAAAAATAAAAATAAAGAATTTGGTCAATCGTACTGAAAAAATTACAATTTATCTTGTAACTTTGTGAAAATCTTATTTCGCATCCCTGCGCATAGGACTTAGTAATCGTTTTTTATGAATGATATATTTTTGGGGACAAAAGTTAGGATTTTTCTGTTGAAATGGGGATTTTTTGGGGACATGGTGTTTAAATTGGGCACAAGAGTCAACATTTTTCTGGCAGCACTGGTTGTGTATGAATTTAACAAATGCTTAATTTATGTTATGATTTTTTTCCATGAAATCTATTTCACGAAACTTTTTCTATTTGCTAATAGAGAAGACACGTAACATGAATTTCTGAAGCATTTTTGGCAACTTTTTTAATATAATTTGGTTCTCCAGGAGCCTGTTTACAAATGAAAAAGTTTTCATACAACCAATTTTATGAAAAAATGCGTAAATACGAGGCGGGGTTTTTTTTTAGCAAATTTCTATTAAAAAAGTTATATATAGGATTAAAACAATAAAAAAATCCCTTAAAGCTGATTATATAAACCTCAAAAAAGCAATAAGTCGAAAATTTGTTCCGCATATTAATTGCGAAAACTTGCAAAAATGCGAATATTGTTTGAAAAAATTTCCAAAACCTAAAAAATGTGAACATGTGTGTGTTAATGTAATGTGTTACATTACATTACAGTCGGCTAACTGAGCCTTTAGCCGACTGTAATGTAAAGTAACTGCAACGTGAGAAACAGCTGATCGAGATTTTTATATGAAAAGTAGGTTACGTTACATTACATCTCTATAACCATTTTCATTACTTTTCACATAACAATATCGATCAGCTGTTTCATACTGTTGCAGTTACTTTACATTACAGTCGGCTAACTGAGCCTTTACATATACAAAATATTTACATATGTACATACAAATAGTTACATACATACATACATAACAACAACCTGTTGTATGTTAAGAGAGTTAAGGCTCAATCAGACGTGACATAACCATAGCTATAGAGAGCAGCCGTTCGAACCAAACTAATGGGCAACACTGTATTCGATTATACGTGACTCGCCATAACGCCATAACTCTCACCATAGAAACCAATTGAATTTTGGTTTGGTTATGGCTATGGCGTTATGGCTATGTCACGTCTAATTTAAGATTTATTTCCCAGTAAACACAGAAATGTACGTGTCGAACGTATTGACTGGATGATAAGTATTATTGCAGCAACAATCGATTTGGTATTTCGAAAGATACTTCCTATGGGAAAAGCATGTTTTGATGGTCGGCGTTTAGACACGAAAACATTTGGTAGCAATTTACGGGTGGGAAAGAGAGAACTGGTTTTGTGTTCGGTATTCGGCGACACGTTTATACTATATTCTTTGCTACAAATATATACATATCCATATATGGTTGGTATTATCCAATAATATTAGAATGTCTCCGGCAACATTTTCGTCTCTATGAACGCGAAGGAAACAACAAAAGAGAATTCCAAATGTTTTCCTTCCAAATGTTTGCCCGTCTAAACTCAGACATGGCAATACTTCTAAAGCCCCGTTCAGACTATTATACAAGTATTAATACTTTCATCACACTTTACGATACAGAAATCTAAATACATTCGTTGCGACTGTCAAAAAATCTAACATTTTACGTTAGAGTTTTTGACAGACATATTGTGTTCAGACCATCACACTTCAAATAAGATGTGTAATACAAGCAGAAGGCAAAGCGGTTTCATGTAAGCGGGGACGTGCCGGCACTTGAAAAAATTCAGCAGTGAAAAATATTCTATGCAAATAACAGAGAAAATTTAAGAAAATGTATTACAAAAACGTTAAAAAATTACGTCAACGAAATATACTTCCATACGATTCACTTATTCAAATTTTTGATCTGATATACATATGACAAAACATAACATCAATGACGACACGCTATCGGCGGCGAAACAGCCGACTTGGAAGCTTGGTTTGTATGAATATGCAACCCTGATCTAATGAAAAGTATTATCGTTTAGAAAATTTTCTAAAAACCAAAAAGTCTTATGGGATGTCAAAATTTTTATCGTATTATTTGCCACTTTGATGACATTTTGCGTTCAGAATATCAAACTTGAACGTACTATTTGAATTTTTGACAAT
Source organism: Tachina grossa (assembly GCA_949987645.1). Taxonomy (NCBI): domain Eukaryota; kingdom Metazoa; phylum Arthropoda; class Insecta; order Diptera; family Tachinidae; genus Tachina; species Tachina grossa. The sequence continues at coordinate 60,386,287 of OX465278.1, read as the reverse complement.
TATATATACAAAGTATAATAGTCTGAACGCGGCTTAAGCAATACGAAAGTCAAATGATACGAAAGTTAGATGATGATAACAATATTGCCAGATAACCACAATTAACACAATAGGAAGATATCGCCCAAAAATCATTAGGGAATAAAAAGAATATTTTGAATTTTGAAAAATATTTACTTACATCTAAGCACAGATTTTTATTTTAAATTAATAAACTTAGCTTATTTCAAAATTTTCCAAAGATACTTTTCAGTTACTATATCCGCCCACTTTTCTGAATATATTAAGATATTAAAGTCTGCTAAGCTGAAGTACATAAAAAAGAAAGTTAGAATTTTTGTATTCCGATTTTTCTGGTTAGTAACTTAATTAGGCCTATTTTTCTACAAAATGTCAGCTCTCTACCGTATAATTTTTATTTAACTTTTTATTGGCGCGGCCCCGCCCACTTCTCTAACTCAAGATTTTGGGTAGTGCTTAAGTTTCCTTTAAAGTTTCGTAGGAAAAGTCTTATGAGAAATACATAACTAATATACTGTCAAGCCGAAATATATGAAAGGAAAGGCTTAGATATTTCAAAACAGGAAATTATTACTTTGGATAAGTACTTGGTGCCTGAACCCCCCTTTTTGAAACTTCAGGTTTTTCGATCTAGATTTATTTGCGTATCCAATTTCAGCCCCATGTGCGAATTTAAATTTTAAGGGCGTAGCCCCTCCCACCGGATAAACTTTTAGGTTTTAAGAATTTCAGATCTCTAGCGGCAATTTTAGCTTTCAGTTTTATGGGCGCTACTCCAAAAAAACGTAAATAATAGATTTAAATCTCTTAAGCTAATGCTAGGAACACAATTGGGACGAACGACGAATTTCGTCCAAATCGACGAATTCGTCGATAAGAATTCGCTGCGTAAATTCGTCGTGTGAAGCACAATAACGACGAATTTACTCAGCGAACTCAGCTCTTATAATTGATAAAGTTGGTTATTTTCAGTGTGACCATATTAGCTAATTTTGGGCTAAATTTAGCTCATTTCTTCTGGATTTAGCTTTAAAATTTTTATTTAGATCTTAGCTTATTTTTTAGCTTTTTTTTAAACTTATTTAGATTTTTTAGCCTTTTTTAACCCTAATTGCGTATTCTCTAACAATATTATTAAGACATACGTGATTTAGCTTAATTTTATTTTAAAATCTGGTCACACTGTTTATTGTGTATGTAAAGAGAGTGAGAGAAAATTGGTTTTTTCGTCGTTCGTTGGCGTACAAAATAGAAATAAATCTATCTCAGAGTTCGTCACGCACGACGAATTTCGTTCTACGGCGGTGTTGTGTTCATTTTCATATAAACAAATGTGTTTTATTTTTTATGACGAAAGTTCGCACCGAAAAATTCGTCGTTCGTCCCAATTGTGTTCCTAGCATTACTTTCTAGTTCAGAGCTTTGTGGGCATGTCACCATTTAAACACCATTTATATGTTACCAACCAAAACAATTTTTAACAAAAATTTTTGATAAATTTTTATTGTTAATTTGCTTGTTTAATGCGAATAATTTTTTATTACAAAAGTAGCTTAAAACTTATTCGCTTAAAAATTTAGTTTTAATATTGCCTTTAAATAGCAGCACATTCATGTCATTCTTTATAACATAATGGAAAGGTCTATCTACAATGAATGTCTTGGGTTCCTCGGTATAGACCACTGCTGATAAAAATACAGCTGTTACACCTGAAAATATAAAAATATAACAGATAAAAGAAATTTTTATTTTCGAAAGAAGATATAATAAGCAATTAAAATTTAAACTATTTTTTTTAAAATTCTCACTGTAAAGACTTATAAACTGCGATGAGTTATAAGAGAAAAATAAATAAGAAAAAGCATTGAAGAATACATTTATAAACTAGAGAATTTTTAAAGTGAGTTAAATAGCTAATAAACATATAAATAAAATAATTTACACTACTTATACTTTGGCATTTTAACTCATTATTTTAACATGGTGATGTCAATAGCTTCGATATGTCAATACTTATGCAAAACGCAATAAAAATCAGACACCAGCTGACAGTATTCAACTCGTGTTGTTCTGGTCGAATTCAAGCGTTTTATAGTATGTTTCCAGTGACATGATTTAGGCAAATCATGGTGATTTGAGCAAATCATGTTAATTTATACATGATTTACCTAAATTTCGCGTACGGATATGTGACCAAAGCAGTCGATTTATTTTAAGTCATTTCGAAAATACTATTTCTCGGACTGGATTTATCTATGCAACCCTGCGTTGCTTATAAAATTACAAGCTCCACCCGTGGGTCATTTATCAATAGTGATTGAAAATTTTGAAAAAATGACATTAAGTAATATTTAATCAATTTTAAATGTCAACTTCATGTGGATAAAAATCACATTACAACTGCTGCGCTCACCTTATAAAGTACGTGCATAAATTCAATACGACAATTCGAACAACAAATCACTCACAAGATCGGAGGAAACATAATATTATTCACTAGTCTATCGTGAACTTACTTTACTATGGGGTAAAAACTTATTTTTATAAACACATACAAACAAAAAACAAATATTTATGTATTCTACAAAAAAAATGTTTTTCCAATCAAACTTATGATCAAACCCATGTAATTTAAATAGGTTTGGTCATCGGTTTGTGGCAAAAATGAACTAGTAAGCGAGTTCGACCCAAGTAGAGTCGTATTGTTTCAATCTGGATATTAGTTAGTAAAAACTTGAGGCTGCCATCGAACGTGTCAGCTGTTGTTATATATTGCTTTGCTCAATACGTGTGTGCATGTTTATACATATGTATGTAAGGTAGAAGTAGACGTTTGCCACGTAAAAAATCTATTTTCTGTAGATTTCTACCTGACGTACATTATGATACATATTAAATAAACAGCAAAATGTTTTATTTATGTTATGGTAGAATAGTAGATTCGTATCGTGAGTTGACGGATCAGCTGACAAAATCTGTAACATAAATAAAACATGTTGCTGTTTATTTAATAGGTGTGTTCCACAAAATTTCGTACAAGTTCGGACTAATGAGAGAAAAAAGAAAATTACTCTCTGAATATGCAAAACTTATCCAAAATTGCTGGAACGCAAAAAACCATAATTGCACATCTTGAAATATTAATGTTGCTTACTTTTTACATTAAATTTAATTTAAGTGATTTTAGTCGCTTAGAACGCATAACATTATAAAAACAAAAAATTTGCATCATTGGCAACAGCTGTAAAAAGTAAATGAAAATAAGTTCAAAAAGTGAATTATTTAAAAAGAGCATTTTTATATATTAAAGTAATGGAGAAATATGCACAAATGTACTAACAACTTCAGCTTTGTTCAAAAAACCTTCCATTTTGCTTTTTAATAAATTTTTTTCCTATATTTGCAAATTTTCTGATTAATTTTTCAGTTTCATATGTAAACAAAAAATAGCTGATTATTTAATTCTTATCCGAACTTACCGAGAAGAAAAAGTTCGTAGTAGTTTGTACAGGATATGAAAAAAATTACTCTCTCATTCGCTCTCAAAATTGCACAAAAATTACTATCTGGAAAGCTGTCGATCGGATAACTTTGGACAAGTTCGGACTATTTTGTTATGCATCTGGAACAGACCTAATATGTATCGTAACGTCTCTTACATACATACATACACATGTATAAAGCAAAGAGAGATACAATAACAGCTGACACGTTCGCTGGCGCCCTCACTTTTTTACTAACTAACATCCAGAATTAAACCATACGACCACTTCCAAAGTAATACTATACGAATCGACTGATTCTACTATTGCAGATTCTGTCAGCTAAATCGTAAAGTCACGATACGAATCGACTAACTCTATCATAATTTACATTGACGTCTTTGACGGGACTTGTAGCGAACAGCTCACTTTAGTTCAAAAGAGCTGTTGGACACATTTGCTATACGATGACTTGGAGTAATTGACAGGCTTAAAGGTTGTTTGAGATAAATGTGGAAGAGCATATATTTTTAGGTTAGACAAGTTTTATAACATTTGAATACATAAAATCGATTCATATTCTATGTAAAACAATTTCAAGTACTGCAAAATGATTGAGCAAGTTTTCAAGTACTCTCAAATACTTAATGAAAAAACTTTAGCCTTGCCAGCAGGCTTAAGAGTATAATGCAAAAATCGTACTAAATGAATATACAAAAATATGATTCAAGTACTTTTATATGAATATATTGCTTACCGGTAGCAGCTGCAGCTTCAGTACCCTCTTCGTCGACCTTAATAACAGCCTTGTGCACAACCGAAGACACACTCAAAGATTGACTGGGACTGCCCTTCAACATTTGACCAAATTCAGCATTGCCTTCAAACATGCGTTTCATACCCATCTTTGAATGAATAAAGACATTTAATTTAAAAATAATAAAAATATGTATATTATTCAATTCTCTCTCTTACATTCCTTAAAGGTTCCACTAATTCGGCCTCAAATTCAACTTTGAATTTTGGTAAGTGCAACTCAACGCGATGATGATTCATATTTTTGGTTAGTTCGGATAATAAAGTTCCTTGCAATTTCTTCTCTACATTAGCTAAATTGGTCTCGGGATTGGGTAATATAATCAACATTGAAAGATCTGAATCTTTATAGCGCATTTCCACAGCAGTGGCACCCAATTCAGGAATTTCACCATAATTGAAGGAATCCGTTGTACGCATCATGTTCACTTTAAACTTATTTTTCTCGTTCAAATGAAAGTCTGTTTCATATGTTGCGTATTTGGAGAAGTCATTAACCCAGTTGGCTTTTAAGTGCAAGGCATTTACTAGCACCAAAGAGGTGGTCTCATCCAAACTATCTGATTTTATTAAATCCTTAATTAAATGGTAAGTTTTATTTTCCACCCAAGAGTTTATAGTCTCAGCAGCTTTTTCACTGTTGGCGAAGTTAATAGAATCGACTGATGAGTAGAATTGTTTGGTTACCAAATTATTGAATTCATCCTGAACTTCATAACCTTGTTTGACATAAATTTTATTGGCAATGCTAAGAACTGGACTATTCTGGTATTGTTCCAATACAGAGTGAAAAGTGTTGGCCAACTGTTTACGATCTGGGGTAGTTATAACCAGTCCTTGGTCCATTTCATCCGCAGTTGTTCCCTCGGCTCCCAAACGTGTCATTGCCAGACATGTTCGTATGGAGAAGGGAGAAAAAACAATATTCCTTTCGGAATTGATTTCAGTCAAGTTGGAGTAAAGACGAGCGCCAAAAGTTTCTAGGCCGTTCTGTAGTTTTTCGACATCAGAGTCTTTGTATAATGGTGAGCAGAGCGTTGGAGAGATAAAAATGGAGATGGCAAATACATAAAGCATTTGCAAAGTCTTGGCTGTAAAAAAATCAATATAAATTGAGTAATTCATTTTAAAAACTATTACATTCCAATAGAATATCATGGAAAAATATTATAGTCGTTGGGAAAATTTTTGGAGATATTATACTGAAACTACAAAGAGATTTCCCCACAGGTTTGCTATTTTCAGTCAGATACTACGATATCTTGATTGTGCATAGAAAAAATTTTTCACTAGGTAATTGATTTAATTAAATTTTAAATTGCTTCAATTAATTCGAGTGGAGAAACAGAATTGATATTATTAAATTGTTAGCTGGCGCAAATTAATTTTTTTTTATTGATATTACAAAATTTTAATTAATATTGCAAAATTTTTCATATTAATTTTTTCCGTTGTAGTAATGTGGTAGTTTAACTCCATCCCGTTCATATTATTGCTAATGTTTTATCTTATAAAAGCAACTGATACAATAATAGTGAGACAATTTTTTACCATTTCTATAATTTTAAGGTCCAACTATAATATGAATAAGCTAGCTTAAGTAACTGTTCGGTTACATATAAAACGTTTGTGGCAAACTATAATGTACTTAACAAACTTTTCGTCAAGTTTCGTCAAATGTCATTTGCTTAAGTAAAGTGCCAAACTGAACGAACGCACATTCCGTAAGGAAACAAATGTTTGTGCATTTTTTAAACTCAAACAAGCAGCAGCAGAAAATATTCATTGATTTTAAATATTTTTTTATTGTTTCTTATTTTAAACTCGGAAAATAAAGCAAAACTTTTATTTTCATTGTTTGTTTTACAATACACATATACACACATACACATGTATTTACTTATGTATATTCACTGTTGTACTTTTTAGTAGGCAAAACAAATAAAACAAGTAATAAGGTGACGGATATATTTATATGTGAACTTTTAATAGATTAGGACATTCTTTCAAGTTAGTTTGATTGAATTGCATTCATTTATGAGTTATGAGAAGAAACAAAATTAATACAAAATTATTGACAATACCTAGATGTGCACCTGTGGCTAAAGAATACTTAAGTGCATGTAAGTACATTATGGCCACCTAAAAGACACATCTGAATTGTTTAAGCATTTGACAGACTTATCGTTCAATTCTGACATTAGCTTAAGCCAGCTTATTCATATTATAGTTGGGCCTTTATTAGGAAATAGACGGTTACTTTAACGTGTCAATGGCCTAGGAGAAATTAAATTTACTCAAGTCGTACACGCTCAGGCTTAAAATTTTAATATGCCAGCAAAAATTGCTGCTTCCCAGAAGCATTTTTCTAAGGATGATAATGTTAGAGAATCACTTGCTGTTGAGCAGGAATAAAACATTTATTTTGTTCGAGATAAGACAGGTAGAAGCAATACATTCAGCTTCCAAGATGCCATGAATTTTTTGCTGTCATATTTTACGGTTTTGCAGGAGAGAACTTTTAAGCGTTTAAGTCGATTTTTAGAAATTCATTTCTTTTTCAGTTAAATTGGGAATTTCTCTGTCAACCTTTATTTTTTAGCAAACATCGTTCTACACACTATAATTAATACATTTAAGTTGAAATACATATACCAAAGTATAACATAACGCTGCAACCCAACGTTCAATAAATCGCTTTCGAATTTAATTTTTGACCAAAATTGAATATTAATCCGATCATAAATAATAGATTTTCGTGAAAAAACGAGGTTCGGTTGAGCCATGGTACAATTATACTAGGTACATGCACGACTACAACAAAATTACAACACCAAAAAACACATTCATTTTGTTGGTATAAACAAACGAATAATTGTCAGAAACAGATGCCTTTTGTTTTTAAAAATAACAATTACAGGGTAACTAAAGTACAATTGCAGACGCGGCATTCCTGCATGATTATAGTTATTCAGTGTTGCCAATCTTTGTGTAGTTAGACAGTGTGTAATTTCTACTCACATGTGTAGGCCATGTAATTAAATTCTTGTATAATATGTGTGTAATTCTACTTTGGGTTCTATTTTTATTTATTTTTGTTTTAATTTTAACCTACACAAAAGATGTGTAGTGTAATTTTCTTCGATGTGTAATTGGAGACACAGCAATGTGTAAATTCATTGGCAACACTGTAATCATTTTATTCACACACATACACTAACATTTTCGCAGCTTGTAAACAAAGTTTGACAACTATTTGCATTGTATACATTAACAGGCTGGGCTTGTGCATGTACCTGTTATAATTGTATCATGGGTTGAGCTTTTTTTTTTGCGGTTATGGAACGATATTTCGCATAGTTAATGGTGATCGATTGATCAAAAAATCAGCTGCTACGCAGTCAGGTCATTGTGGACTTGAAAGAGTGACACTTGAAACACCATGTGCCTTAATTTTAGTTAATTTGCTTTTCTTGTAAAATTAAAATATTATACATACAGTGGTAACCCGGTTGGACGAACGATATAATGTCAGGTCAAATCGTTAAATGCAATATAATATTTTGATATAAAGCTAAATATATCATTATCTTCAATCGTGAAGAAGATCGTATTTTTTGAAACTTCAGTTTTGATGCATAGTAATAGAATAAAAAAATATGAAATATGAAAAATTAAAATTGGCTTGAAGGCCAACTTTGAGGGGCGGACTCACACCTAAAACACAACTTATCGCTATGAATTTTTTTTTTGTATTTTTTTTTTTACATAAAACTGAAAGGATTTAGGGGGAGAGAATATAAGAAAAAAAAAACAAAATAACGGCCACTGTAATGTACATATGTATGCACACTGAAAAAAATATATAAGATTTATGTTCAACAAAACCATGTTGTTGAATAAAATTTTTAATTTCAATAATATTTGGCATTAACTTAAATATTGTATTTATCAATACCGCGTATTTTAAAATATCATTTAAATTACTTTGTTTGTGTTGTTGTTTATCTTACTTGTTGATTGACTCAACGTGGTCATGTGCTGATGTTGTTGTTTTTTTTTTGATTGTTGGTGTTGTATACGTGTAAATTCCGAAAAGAAGCCGAAAAACGTCGTGGCTTATTTTTTTTTAATCAACAAAGTTATTTTTAGACTGTATCCACGAAATGCGCCATGCAGAAGAAACATAAGAAATCATGTTTTGCGTGTATTCATTATTTGCGTACACAATAACGATTTGCTCTTTAGCTGAGTTTGTTACAAATGTGTGTTTTTAGGTGCCTTTTTAAATAATAATTTATTTGTATTCACAAATAAATTAGTTGTATTTACAATTCTTTTTTTTCTGTGTATATACAAAAATGCCACAGCAAAACAGAAAATAAAAATTTTTGTAACAGAAATAAAAAACTGTCTATGAATTCAATGAAAGTAAGTTAAAAGAAAATCTTAAAAATATTTTCAATTAAATATATTATATATCATATATATACATATATATATTTGTTAAAATTTATTTATTTTTTCAACATTTATTTTTGTTAGATTTCAAAGTTATTTTAATTAAAGTTATTGTTATATTAACAATGTAAATTATTGAATTTCCGTATCATAATTTTTATATTAACGATTTTTGCTTGTCCGCGAAAAACACTAAATGTCTTTGGACGGAGTTGAACCGGCAACCTCAGGATTAATAAACTAACTCACTTACCTCTCAGCTACAGAGCAGCACTTTATTAAATACGCAAATGATAAATACGCACAAAACATGATTTCTCGTTTCTTTCTACATCGGCGCATTCCGATGTTTTGTTGAGTAATTTAATTGACTAAAAGAAATTTAAATTTGTTATATCAACTATGATGATTGTTAATTTTTAAATTAAATATTAAGAATTGGTTTTGTTGGGTTGCATTTCGATGATATTTTAGTACATTTTGAGTCTCTTTTTATTCAAATGGTAAAAAAATTTATATAAATACATATCGTTACCTTAATACAGAAAGGCCCGAACTCATTATTTTTTTGAAATCGAAATTTTTGCATTTTCCAATACATTAGATATTCTTCTATGGAAATATACAAAAACTCGATTTCAGAAAAATAATGATAACGATATATAATTCAATTTATTACATTTTTATTTCTTCTGGATAATTTATTGGGAAATTCGTTATATATGGTTTGTTCGTTATATAACGTACTCAATGAGAAACAAATTTGAGTACGAATTCGTTAAACTGACTATTCGTTAAACTGAGGTACTACTGTGTATACAATGTGTTTATGCGTATGTATGTATATATAGTCTTACCTAAAATTTAAATTCAGTTCTTAAAAATTTAAAACAAATGGGAGATTAGAATGAGCTATCTATGTATGTTATAAACAAATATATATATACATATGTACTTATATACTAGTATATACTAATACCTTTAAAAACCATTTTAATTTATACAAATGTATTCAATTTAAGTCACTTGTTCGATGTTAACACAACTATTGTTTTTTTGAAACTGATTTTTTGTTTGAGATGATGCGGCCTAATATACATATGCAGTAAGTATCAAGCAAGATCACAAAAGAGATAACCAAAGATTATTTAATAATTATGGTTTCATGTGAACTGTTTATGTTTACGTTACTAGTCTCCTGCATAATAGTCTCCTGCATAAGACTTATTATAAGAACTTTCAAGACATAAGGGATTTTTCAAATGCTTTACTACAGCGAAATCTTAAGGTAGAATTAGTAAAATTGTATCGTGATGTTGTGTGTCAGCTGACAAAAACCGTACCATATACAATGCATGTTACTAGTTATAAAATATGTGGTTGTAGCACTGCTAACGTAGGAATCTGCAGAAAACAGATTTTTCTGTAGCGAATGTCAAAAACGCCGCATTTAATGCCAGACAAAAAAAAAATGTGCTGTGCAAACTGTTACATTTTCTATAACTTGTGCACAAAGTTGAACGATACGGCAAGCTGTAAAGTAGAATGATACGATTTTACTAATTCTACCTTTATAAAACAAACGTTAACAACACTGTTTGCAAGAAATTTATTTGAGTATTGCAGGTATAAGAGTAAAGAAGAAAACACTTCGTGACGGATGAATTTGTGATACTAGCTTCCATGATACAATTATACAGGTAACCGCGAAGCGCCAGCTGTTTTGCTTGTTTTGTGATTTGATCTGCCAAATTGTGCTTATGTTTTACCAACACACGCGCACAGTGCCTATTAAAACTGTACTAATACAAACATGCTTTGCAAAGCCAAGAGAAAACGCAAGTACATGTATATTGTTTTCCTCTCTTGTCAATCACAAAACAGCAATAAAAATCACTGTTGTTTTATTTGTTGTACATTTGTTGTAGATTCGCGGCTACCTGTATTATTGTATCATGCTAGCTTCTTTCTACGCTTAAGAGCGTGTACGAACGTCATGCATGTATAGGGTTGCCAGATACCAAAAGTCAAATACCTGGACAATGGAAAAAATTCAACTGGATTTTGAAAAAAATAACTGGACAATTTAAAAATAAGCTTAAAAAGCCGTGTTGATGCTTTTTGAAAATATTGTTTTGGTTGTAAATTTCCAGTGATGTACAAAATAGAGGAACTAATCAGTGTTAGGGAAAATTACAACTGGTTGTACATTTGCAAGCACTATTGTTTCTTTTTATTTAGTATTAAAAATTTTTCCTTAGAAGATATAAAACCACAACCAGAAAACAGAAATTTTTGCCTTGTTTTAATAAGAAAAGCTGATCCTTATGTATTTTTATCTCCTGATTACGATTCCGTCATTAGTTTTAATCTGTAAAACAATTTCATTTATTTCGATAGCTTTATATTGAGGAGCATAGTTTAGTCCATAAAACTTTTTTATTATATTTTTTACTTAAATAGCTAGTCGTTATGAATTTTTGTCCGCTAGTTACGAAAAAAGATTTCTTATATTCTTATGACCTCTAGTTTCAGAGATTTGTGCATTATATTTAAAAAATAGTATCTCGAATTTTTCTTTTCTAACGCCATCAAAAAATATTATTTCTAATAATATGACGTCGCTGATTTTGAATGTAGCCTTTATTTTTTGATAAGTTCTGATTATTTTAGTGAGCCTAATTACGAGTGTCGTATTTCGAATACGAAGAGTTTGTAAAGCAATATTCTTTAGTCTTGTACAAAATAGTCGTAGTAGAAGTCGAAATACCACACTCATGATTAGGCCCAATAATTTTGCATTAAAAATTAAAATTTTTCTTTAAAACTGTTTTTTTTCTGGTAAAAGCTGCAAATTTCGATATAATAACTACAAATAAAACAAAAATTTTCTGGACTGGTCAATACAACATTTATTACACGTAATAATTGCATTGATCAGATATGTGATACAAAAAACAAATTTTCTTAGAAGGCATGAGAGACCAAAAATTTTAGTCTTTTTTTGTGAGACTAGAGGTGATAGATAAATAATAAAACTATATTCGTAATCAGCGGACAAAACTACATAAGAACCAGTTAATTTAATTTAAAAAATTTAAATAAAAAAAATTTAAGAACTAAACCAAAAAGACGTGATTTTTAACATCCATGTAATAAGAGTACGATATCATGATATACTCAATGTTCATCTACTCAAATAGAATTTAATGAAATTTAATAATCCAGAAAGTATTTTTAAGTTGGGGGGACCATTCGTCACAGAATACACAGAAGTGAAGAAAGTGACAGGTAAAAAAAGCTCCAATCAGGTTTTTGTTAAAATTCGTGGAAAAAAGAGAAAAGCATATTGTATTTGATACTGTAGTGTATTACTACTTACCAATTAACACAGCTAATAAAAATTTATTGCACTTGAAAGACGTAGCAAAACAAAAACGACGACAAAATTTGAGGGAAAACGAGACAAACAGAAAAATACCCGTATCTTCCGTCTCGTGACACTTCTGTATGTTTTGTGCATTTGTGATATACTAAGTGAATTATAAAAAAGTGGCATAAATTAAGCATATGCTAATTGTCACTATATCTTTAAAACTAGAGCTGCTGGGGAAAAACTAATGATGCCATCGTAATCAGCAGATAAAAATACATAAGGATCGGCTATTTTAAATGAAGCAATAAAACCACTGTTCTGCTGTGTCATTAATTAAAAAATATAATTGATAAAGAAATTATTTTTCAAAATTTAAGAAATAATTTTTAACTGGATAAATTCTATGTTAGCTGGTAACTGGATGAGGCTCTAAAAAACTGGAAAATCCAGGCCATTCCAGGCCTTCTGGCAATCCTATGCATGTATGTGTGTATGATCTTTTATTTTCCTGCGCACATGCAAAGGCACACACATGCATTAACATTAGTTGTATGCGGTTAATCACATAATAGCCCTGAAGGAAATGCCGATGGTGAAAATGTACTGATTCGCTTTTGACTTTGTCACCAGTACTACTCTACAATTATTCCCCATACAATACTTTGTACTATAGACATTTAGCATGTGCTTGTCATTGAAAATCTACTAGTAACACTAAAACAATTGACTAGGTAGTGAATTCATAGTTCTTATGGGAACATGGTGACATACCAACAGGACATTTACTGGTACATTTCTATACCTTACGTACATACAAATTTATGTATATTGACAAGTTGTTGCAAAATCCACCAGAAATACACCACATTTGTTTTCTCTCTCTCTCTTTTATACTGACGAATAGAAGAGAAATTGTAGACAATGTAACTACTACTATAATTTTAGTGTTGACATAGAGACACTTGGCCCCAGCCTGACTGCAGGGAGCTTACCATCTACATATTACACACACACTCAAACGTACAATATGAAAAATAACAAGCATACACTAATCAACAGTACTTCTTTTGAGTGTTTATTTTGTTTTGCTGTCTTGGCGACATCGCTTGTTAACACTGATATACACGTACACCAATACATCCATCGTGCTTCGCTTACAGTACGACACCATTTATTATTGGGTTAGTACAATACATGCCAAGGCAAATTCATGACAGGTAAAGTTAATACTACAACAAAATACAAACAATAAAAACAATATGGTATTTTGTTGTTGTCTTGGAGGCTCGTATGTCAAAAGCAGCTGATTGAAGTTACTCAAGCAGAGATCTAGGCCATGATGGCTCACAACCGGCTGAGCCGAGCCGTCGATAATTGTAGTCAGCTACGCCGCCGCTGGAAAAAGTTTGGTTTATGTTGCCCGAAAAACAGCCGCCGATTCTTCCTGTACGATATAATCTAATAATTATTTTATTGATTTAAAAACATTAACTATTTCACATATTTTCATACGTTTATTTTAATTGATATGTATTTGATAGTGGCTAAGCATTGTATATATATTTCATGGTGCTTTGCCAAATCATCAGTAGACTTCAACCATATATTTTGAACAGTTACAAACCTTTTATCTTATGGACAGACTTTCAAAAACTATTTGAGAAATCACAAATAATAATATATTTGAAAATCACAAAAGAAAAATAAGCGTAGTAGGCTTAGAAACTTTAACAAAATATATGGTTGAAGTCTACCAGCAAATAAATTTCAATGAAAATAAACTTATAATGACAATGTCAAATAATAAATTTCTTAAATGTTAAATTTATACTTTATTTTTCATTTTGCCTTATAAATACTTTTATTGCTATCCCATGGATTTTTAATTGTATAAAGGTGTAGAAAAATAAAATATAATCATATCGAATATAAATTATATGCTGGGTTTTGTTAAAGTTCTAAGCCTACTACGCTTGTTTTTCTTTTGTAATTTTCAAAAATATTATTATTTGTGAATTCTCAAATAGTTTTTGACACAGGAATTTTTGAAAGCCTGTGCATAAGATAAGAGGTTTGTGACTGTTCAAAATATGTGGTTGAAGTATACTGATGATTTGGCAAAGCACCAATGAAATATATAGATAATGCTTAACCACCAGCACGTAAATATATGCTTTATTTATTTTTTAATTCTTTTTTATCTTAAATTTTGTATTTCATGTTATTTGATTATCAGCTTCCGCCGAAAATTTTATCAAAAGGTGGCGCCGCCGAAAAAAATTGTCCGGCGCAGGTCTGTATATATAAAGAACTTTTGACATACGAGCCAACAGTTATATGAATTCGCCTTGAATTAGGCAAAAAAAATAGATCAGCTGTGTTTTCAACTTTACCTGTTATGGATTTGCCTTGATACATGCGACGTGAATACATTTAAAAATCATGACGTTTTTACATTTCAAGACTGTTTACGCATCTCTCTAATACATATGTACCTAGTTCCCTCATAATAAAAAACACTCATAAACATTCATATCATTTAAATCAAATGTCTACATTAAAGAATGAAAATGATTAAAGTTAAATAGTTGTGCACAGAAGAAAATTCAAACATAGTTTTAATCACAAAATTGCTTTAATCAGTAAATTTTTTTTTTAAATTTTTCGCCCATTAGCAATTAGTTATTTTTTCCATTCAGTGTAATTTTTATTTTAAAAACAAAACATTTGAAATATATATGATTTCAATAGAAGTCTTTAATTGAATGAATCAAAAATTAATTTAAAATCAAGCAACTCAATAATTTAAGTGCTTATATATATATATATATAAGTTCATTTAACTCACATTGGAGCACAGGGCGCCAAAAATTATAGCGATTCGTTAGAAAATTTGGGGTTTCGGGAGAAGTGGGTTGCTAGCCCTCTTCCCCTCGATTTGTGATAGCGCTGCTATCTTCGCGTCCAATCACAGGATGCAACCATGTTTCAGTGGTTTATCGCCTACTTTCCTGAGACATCTCAGACACTCAGGATACATGGTTGTTGCGCCTTCTAGCTTTAGCTAGCTTTATATCGGTTGCCTTAAAGCCATTGCCCGGGGGATACTTGGTAGAAGACCGGAAGTAGTTAGCTGCTTGGACAATTCAGCAAAGGAATCGTTCTGGCCACTCCCAAGTGAGTGGCAATCAGTAACTTTCCACCTCTGAGAAGAGTCCCATCCCCTTTGACTCGCGAACGAAGGTTTTGAGCATTTTTTTGATGTGGCTTTTTTCCTTTTTTTTAAGTTTTTTCAGTTTAAAAAATTTTTTCAGTTTTGTCGCTTTTTTTTCGTTTTGGCGTTTTTTTCTCTTTTTCGGGTTTTTTTATTATCGCAATTTTTTTTAATTTTGGCGATTTTTTTTAAATTTTGGCGACTTATTTCTATTTTCGGAGTTTTTTTACTATGGCGATTTTTCGCGATTTATTTTAGTCCTAGAATTTTTTTTAATTTGGTCCTTTTTTCGTTTTGACGATTTTTTTTTAATTTTTGGGGATTTTTTTTTTGGTTTTGCGATTTTATAATTTTCTGTTTTTTTAGTTTTACCGTTTTTGAAAATTTAAAGTTTTTAAGATATAGCAAGTTGTCAAAATTACAAAGTCAAAATTGCATTAACACTAAATTAAAATTTTTTAAATTTAGTGTTAATTGTTGTAGTCTGTATAAAAATACATTAACTTTACAAATTTCAGGTGTATATATGTATATACAATTGTATGTATATTACATGGGATTTTAACATTTTTCGTTGCTCTTTTTGCAACACCCTTTAATTTTTAACTCTCACGTATTTGTTGTTGTAGCGGCCAAATGTCTACACACTGCGTCCAAATTTCAGGTCCGTAGCTCTTACGGTTCATTTCCACCTTTGGTGTACGGAACCCTAAAGGTACCAACAGACGACATGTTTTTTACATGTGTTTTTTAAGTTTTTGACTCGTATGTTTTTCTTTATGCTTGTCAATATTAGTTAATTTACATAAGGTTTATAATTTTTGGTCACAAACGTACATGTAGTATCACTTCTTCTCTTTGAGGTAGTTTAGACGAGAACAATTTTTAAGCCGCACAATTTTTGTTCTTTTCCAAATTACACGAGACTAATTCATCTGGCACAAAATGTATTCGTATACACAGCTGTGTGTGTGTTAGTGTTTTTAGTATTCATTTAACATTTGCTGTTTTTTAAGTTGTATGTGTATTGGTTTTATGCTGCTAATGCGGGGTTGAAGCTGGTTGAAAAGTTATGCCAACCGCAAAACCACTCTCTTTGCCTCTCTCACCTACAAACTGGCATGTTATGCCAGCACAATTATGCCCGTGTAAATCAGCGCTTTCAGTACATAAATATCCACGTTGTTTTTGTTTGTTTTATAAATGGCTTGCAGCCGTCGAAATATTTTTGGTTCCGTCGCTGTAGTACTGGCGACGTAAATGTGCTTTTTTAATTTTTTCTTTTTTAAACAAGACGTTGAGGTTGTATCTAAAAATCTATAAATTTTTGGACTTATTTTAATAATAATAATATTATTATTTTAATAATAATATTATTAATAATATTATTATTTTAATAATAAATATATAATTAATTTGTCTTGCAAAATACTTAATTCAGACGGCTAATGATAGTGCACATAATCAACCGCCGACGAATTTGTTCGCATGACATAGACATTTGGAGCTGTATGTTTAGCATAAGAAAATAGAGCACGCTCTATTTCAAATAATGTCTTATGTTTTTTGTCATGTTTTTTACACAAGCAATGTTTTAAAGCAGTGGTGTCAAAAATAAAACTATAGTTGTATGTGAGAGAAAAGCTGTCTCATTCGTCTCTGAAGTACATCGAAAAAAATAAATATTTGCAACAAATGCAGTTTAGTGAAGCGGTTCAAAATATATAAAAAGGAGTCTATATGGTAGAAAATTAAAAAATAAGGAATAAAAGTTAAATAAAAAAGTTGCTTGCGACCCATATTTTCCGAGTTACGGCGCTGGAAACTTTTCATAGGAAACTGTGAAGAAATTCCAAAAATAAATTTTTAAATAGCTTATGTGATAGAAACGTGAAAAATAAGAAGAAAAAATTAAGCAAAAAAAAAATTGGCTGCGACCAATATTTTCCGAGTTATTGGTCTTTTAAGTTTTGATATTAAATGCAATTTAGTGAAGCTGCTCCAAAAAAACCAAAATGTCTTTTTAATATACATATATTCATTTCTTTCCTTAAAAGTTTTGTAACATAAAATACATTGAATGTCGCAAAAAGCATTACTGATCATAGAATATTTTTCGCATACCACTTTTTTTCTTTGACTGTATCTATAAAGAATTTAATACACCCGCTGCGCATGTGTTATCGTCGCTGTTTCATTGACGACTAAATGGAAGAGAATAAGAATGTGTGTGATTTTAGTTTGCACAATTGTGCCATGAAACTGACATCATTGTTTTAAAGGTAACACACGACATGTTTTCGTTTACATATGTAAATTTTGGCACATACAATGTGAAAAACATGTCGTCTGTTGGTACCTTAATAAAGCAATTATCAGCAAATTCCTATGTATTTACAATATTTTAAATAAGTTTGTATTGTTTCTTTCAAACACTAATACACTCATACATATGTAGCTCACACCGATTTGACATCTCCCAGTCAGCATTTTATGAAATTAATGATCATATTCGAATCTTTTTCGACTCCTCCGCACGATTAAAATAAGCATTTGTGCGCTCGTTTTCGAGTCGAAAATGACTGTTCATTCGGGAGAAAATGGTACCCTAGCCGCGAGTCTTCTAAAAGAGTCTTTTATGGCTCACATTTCTGATCAATTTCGATTCACTTTCGAGACAGTTTGTGAGTATTTACATGCAGTTTTTTTTTGTTTTAAATTTTTATATTTTCTTGATTTTATTGCAGGAGCTTGCTGTTTGTTTTTGTTTTTTAAACAAATCACTTTCTAAGTGTTTCTGGGATTCATTTTCGAATCATATTTTAAGCGCAGAACTGATTAATCAGTTTTTGATCATTTAAGGCAGTTGAAAGAGACTCAGTTTGGTGAAACAATCTTCCACATGCTGACTGGGCTTACTCAAAATTTGTGATTGTATTGTGGAAAAGATTTTTACCCCCTAGCGTATAGATGTTTACACATCAATAATAAAATTTCTTAAATGTTGTATGTTTTTTTCCCATAAAATTATATATTTTATTGAGGCGATTTAATAAATTCATATGTTTTCAAAATTCCTGGGAATTACCGGGAATAGAATACTTTTTTTCGATCCCCGGGAATTGGAAATTTCCGGGAAGTTAGAAACCCTATGTATTAGGGAGTAACATTGCATAGATTACAATTGTTTTTTGTTGCTGCAATCAATCGCTTACTTTTTCTATGTCCATTCGCCAAAATGTATTCGATGAACACAAAATAGTTTATACGATTAACAAACGTCACAAGCATGAAAATAACAAATTCGTAATATATAATTCAATTAAGAAAATGATCAAATCAATCTACTTAACTAAATTAAGATACTAACCATCAGTTATTGATTTGGTAATTAAATGTTATATATCTTTAAGTTCTATTTAACCTTTAGCCACCTAATGTATTTTTTAGTCACTCTTCCACCTAACGTCGTTCATAGTGACCTCTTACATAATTTTAGTTCTTTGAGTATTAAATAATAATGAAAAACACAAAAACACCTCATCACATAACTATTTAATAGCTTTTATTTAACTAATGGTAAGAGAAAGAGAGCTTAACACAAGTTTAATATTCTCACAACTTTTTTATTTCTTAATATCCAAATTTTGTAAGAAAATCTAGATACTTTTATAAGATGAGATCTAAACAAATATATGTACATAAATATTTTAACTTAAAACGTTTTTATATTTTTTTTTTTTATAACTTAACATCACGAACTTCAACGTTAAATTGTTTTTGGTACGATTGGCAATAATCACAATTTTTTGTTATTGGTTCTTGAGTAAGAGCTTCTTATATCTTACCTGTGGTAAATGGTCGTCAGAAGACGAACAATCGAACTGCTTCGTACCGCCTTTTTATACCACACACTGATGCCCGGATTCATATTCTTCTATTTCAGATTTGGATTGAAATTCGCTTTAAAATACTTGGTCTACGTGAACGCCTCTGTGTCGCTGTACTTTTCATTTGGTAATTCTAACCATGCTTTGACCATGCGAAGACATTATAAAATCAGAAAACTACAAAAACTACTTATATCGTCACTAAAATCCCTTCATCACCTAACGTCGTACAGTGCACAGTGGGGGATTTTGAAAAAAAAAAATGGAAATAATTCTGCAGTTTCTAAACCAGCCGTCCGCTTGTTATAAAATTTTATGCAGCGTTTAAAGAGGTGTCACTATATATCTTTAAAGGGGCGGAGTAGAGATGGGCGCGTGTCGCGTGTTTTTCGTAACACGAACACGCACGACTCAACACAAAGTGTTCGTGACAAAAAAATTTGATTTCGCGCGTGTTCGTGTCGTTTCGTGTTGAGTTAAATTGATACGAAAAACACGAAACGATTTTAGATGTAAAATATGTATGAATAAATTTCCAGTAGAGAAAAAAAATTTAATATTCTGTATCGTCAAACACAAAACACCAGCATATCTGTTGATGTTGTATGGGATTCTGAAGCTTAAAAAGTTCTGTGCGTAAACCGGTAGTACGAGTATCAGCTAAGGTGGCAGATAGTATTACCTGGCTGTGACTCTTGAAAAAAATCAATTAAATTTTCTAATATTCAATACCATACCAATAATATTTCGTGCGTGTTGTGCAGTATCGTGTTGACGAAATTTTTCGCGTGCGTATTTCGTACGTGTTGAGCGTCTTGGTATTCGTGTTCGTGTCGTGTTGGAAAAACTCGACATGCACCCATCTCTTGGGCGGAGTCACAAAGACCCAAAATGGGCAACATCGGGTTAATGAAAAATTCAAACCGATGCCAAGCCGATGCTTTTGATCTGATAAAAAAATTTTTGCAAGTGGGATTTCTCTAGCCAAGAGCTAAAAAAAAATTCTGCTGCATTCATGCAGTTTCTTTCGCTTACATTTTAGGAAATATTAGAGAAAAAATTTAAATTTTGGCTTTTTTTTACCAACCTAGGTCCTCTGTTCTGCTAATGGACAAGTAAAATCTTGTTCGATTTTAAAAAATAAAATTTTTGTGAACTAAGAACAAAATGTTTAACATTTCACATTTATCAAAAGCACAATTAAGTCAAAAGTTATACGAAATTAAAAAAAATCGATTTTTTGCCGTTTTTGCAGAAAAAGGTGGGTTAATTATTTCACTATTACATATAAAAATTTTTTTGTAAAAATAACAACCCCATATTTTTAACTATTCCCAAGGTAATACTATAAGAAATATTACAAAGAAATTTTTTGTTAGAAATTTTTGATATTGTAGGAATCACATCGTTTCAAAATAGACCAATTTTTGTTATAAATATCAAATTTAAGGCTTTTTCCTCAAGTTTCAAAGCTGGAACAAAAAAATTTATTATGCTACCTTAAGACAAGATATGTTTTTAAACATTTTCAAAAATATTATCTGCGCGCGGCGAAAGATAAGAAAAATACAGCAAAAGTACTGAAAAAATTCTATTTTTGGAATTTTACGAAATTTTCTTGGGAGTCGTCTTTTTACTTTTTGTGTATTAATCGTTTTAAATCTAAGAAATAATTTTCAGCCAAAAATATTGATAAATGCAAATTTTATAGCTTTCCTATATGTAAGGCCTCTCTCTGTCTTCTCTGAAAACTCTTTTTTATGTTTGAAGCAGATGCAGGTAATTATAAAATTTTTTTTACAAAAGTTATTTTTATAAGAAAATTAATACTTATTTATTTTTTTATTATTGCAGGTACTAGTAACTGTATTAAGTGATATTGATCTAAGTAATTATACAATTACGGCTATTTTTGAAAAATGCCTAAGAAAATACTCGTAATAATTACTTGTACACTAGACCATCCATATTGCCGAAAGTATTTATGTTGTTGACTTCATCGGCAGTTTCCTAAAGACAGTCCATAAAAATTCACTTTTGCGTAAAAATTGCACTGGTAAGGAGTAAACAGGCCCTTGTTGCAGTTTTCATTCAAAAAATATCCATCTTCACTATAAACTGTCTTGGCACCATAACTTTCAAATGCGGCGTTGTTAGGAAAAAATTCTTATAACTATTATTATTTAGAATAAGTAGCACAACATAGTTTTGTTCTATGTCTAGGGTTTGGGAAACGGGAATTCCCGGGTGGGAAATCCCCGGAAATGTCTACCTAATATTCCCGGGAAATTTTTGAGATTTCCCCGGGAAAACGGGAAATTAAAAGTACACGTTATTTTACAAATGTATAGACTTTTGTGGCACACAAATGGCGTAAGTAATAGTGAAATTTATTTTCATTCGTATAAGAAGTTTCTATTATAATTCTGTTTTACTTTAATATCAAAACTTTCTGTGTTTTTTTTTATATATTACAAAAGTTCGTTTGAATGATTGAACGATTTGAATGATGGTTTGAATAAATGTATGAAATTGTTTGAAATTTTTTTGATGAAATTTTTCATTTTAACAATTTTATTTAAAACAAAAACAAATTCTAAAATTTTGTTATTGTTTCAAATGTAACTGTAAGAAAGAATTCATTCGGCACCGATAACCAAGCAGTAAAATGTCCATAATTTTTTTAATAAAAATTTGATGGGTTCAAACTTATACGGAAATTTCATAACTTCAACTTTAGTCATACAATTTCTCATAATTCGTCTACCAGAAAAATTATTGCTTGACAAGTATTATTGCTTTTGTGAAAAATTAAATCTTGAGATGCTGAGTTGCTATTGGATTTTGAAATTATCGAATCTGAAATTAGATCAACTAGGCATTTTAGTCAAAATTATTAATATTTGTATTACAGTCTGAAACAGTATTAATGATTATCTTTTAATCACTATAACATAAGAAAGTGGAATACTTTGTATAAGTATTAATGATTACAATAATCAAATCGTTTCCTAAAGTAAATAATTCGATGTTAAACAAACTTGAAGTGATTTTTCGTCGAACTAGTGAAAAAATTTTGAAAATTGTAGTGAAAATTTTAAGCTCATAGAAGCTGTAAAAATTCCGAGTTGACAATACTTAAATTTATTATAAGTCGACGCTATAATTGAAACCCTGCAGGAAATATTTTCGGTGAAGTAAAGTGAAAAATGTAAGACATTTAGACAGACTTTGGCTTAGCCTATGTAATATCACTTGCTTGTACTTAACAATAAGAATCCTCCGGGAAAATTTTCAAGAAGAATGAGAAACAAGCAAGGCAAATTCTTAATAAAATCATTTGGAAGCCTTATTATGTGAAGATTTATCTTATTTTTGAGGTTTTTAGACATGTTAAAACGCCAAAAAAACATTTCTTATCTAAAAATAAGATTTTTAAAAATTTTACTTTTGTTACTTTTAATAATAATACTTTTAATTTTTTGACTAGACTACTTAAAAACTTTCTGATTTGCTTCATAATGATCTAACACATACTCTATACATTAAATATTTTGTGTTATTTGGCTTTACTTTTAATAGTTCACAAGAAACAAAATAAATTTTAACGCATTTTCATTCAATAAAATAAAAAAAAAGATTGAAGATTTTTGAAAAATAAATATGGCAGCACTGAATTGCAGTAACAGTCGTCAATTAGTCTTTATATGATCTCTTACTGTGTATCAGCTATATTCTCTTGGCTTGAATTCACTTAAAAATTTGTCTTATAACTGCTTCTGAATTAACTTTTAATTAAAAAGAATGCTTACATTAATAAAACAATCCGAATTTAGAAAATCAGTACATTAGAAATTATTAGAAAGCGATTTTTTCATTCCCGTTTCCCGGGAAGTGCAAAAGTCCGCGAAATCCCAAACCCTATCTATGTCCTATAATGGTAACTTAATAGGATGAAACTGAGTTTTTGGGAAAGGTTTTTTTAATGGCTCTCGTTAAAATTGTACAGTGATAATCATAATCCGTTTCCACTAATTTATAAGGTAAATTCTTTGGACATATTCCAAATGTACTGGGGCTAACATTTGGACCAAATATGTATCATTTAATTATATCATTTATTACCAGGATCAAAACATTATATATATATATACATATATATATATATATATATATATATATATATAGTCCGAATTCCAGACTTAAGGCTTATGACACTTCCTTATATGTTGTATGAAATTTCATA
The DNA here is from genome assembly GCA_949987645.1 of Tachina grossa. Classification (NCBI taxonomy): domain Eukaryota; kingdom Metazoa; phylum Arthropoda; class Insecta; order Diptera; family Tachinidae; genus Tachina; species Tachina grossa. Next base: position 60,362,781 of record OX465278.1, on the reverse strand, counting down.
ATAATTGGCATGTTTAGTAACTGCAGAATTGTTTCCATTTTCTTTAACGATTTTTTTTTAATTTAACGCTTTACTGAAAAAAGAAAATAAAAGAAACAAAAAATAAGTTTTGAAATAAAATGTGTAAGGAAAATAATTTTTTTCTTAATATCTTGAATTCTACCAATAATTTTTTTTGTTGTTCTCAAACGCATGTTTATTTTATGAATTTTTATTTTAAATGATGATTGATAAGTTTGTGGTAAAATATACCCAGGGTTCATCGGCACTAGCTGCAAGCAGTGTGTCTATAGTCCCCTTTATGCTTTATGTTTCATAATATTAAGATAAACTCTACTTGTCAGCTAATTAAAATTTAAACTTAAAGTGCTGTTTTTCAAATAAAGATTATCTAGTTAATATTCTAGATTTAACCGAGCAACATTGCTTAGTTAAACTCGAGTTAGAACTGTCAAATGAAAAATATATGAAATAAATATTACGCAATTGAAAAAAAACAGTTTTACTAAAAAGTGTAATATATGTATGTATAAAAACATACGTACATATCATACATAAATAAAATGGATGTTTGTTATGAGTACGAAGATTTTAGTGATTATGAAACCAGACAGAAAAATTGTGAGAAAAATAAGAGAGATAAAAACACGTCCAAACCATTTTTATGTATATAATAAGAATGAATAATAAGAATGAAGAAAATCTATTTCGTTGGATTTCAAATTTGATGGTGCTTTTTGGTTTTACTTTCAGAGCACAACTATTTCCTAAGCTCATATTATTTATTTTTTAATTTTCCTAAACTTCAGAAAACAGTATGAATTGAAGGTTTTTTAAAACAAATTTAAAGAACTGTCACATCACTTTTTAGTGTTGCTCTATTTACATAAACTATTTTCAAGAATCCCACATCTAGATTGAAAACAAAGTATGGCATTTCTAACTAAATTGATAACTGTTAATACATCACTGAAAAACATCATACGCGGTTAAGTCCCGTTTAAGTTTGTTTCTTGGTTAACTCAAACGTATGTTAAACTAAGTTTAACTAATTAGTAAGAAACTATCCCAAAATGTGCTATTTTGCTATTTAATTTTCTACACTTTGATAAATCAACTTTCTTATTATAAATAAAAAAAAAATTAAAAAAATTAAATGGACGTTTCCAGGGTTGGAAAACTTTAACTTTTTTATACAAAATTATACAAAATTAATTTGCTAAAAGAAATTTTTCCTTTTTTCTATAAATTAAACATATCTTCTATTCTAAGAAGAAAGAGATTGGGTTAAAAAATCAGAAAAATCAAAAAGGATAATTTTAGGGTTGGGAAACTTAAAATTTTTGTGATATAAAAAATTAACTACCGTAAACTAATTTTTATATTTTTTTTAAATTAAATTAACTTATTTTATACTTCAGTGCAAATAAAATTGGTATTTAAAATTAAAAAAGAAAATTAAAAAAATTAAAAAGACGTTTCCAGGGTTGGAAAACTTTAATTTTTTTCATATACAAAAGTAACTTACTAAAACAAATTTTTTTCTTTTTCTCTATAAATTAAACATATCTTAGACTCTTAAAAGAAAGAAATTGGTGTAACAAATCAGAAAAATCAAAAAAGGATGACTCCAGGGTTGGGAAACTTACACTTTTTGTAATATATAAAAGTAACTAGGTCTTACTATTTTTTTTATTTTTTTATTTATTAAATTGACTTATTTTATACTGCAGTACACATTATATTGATATTAAAAATAAAAAAAGTTTAATACACGAAAAAGACATTTCCAGGGTTGGAAAACTTTAACTTTTTTCTTATACAAAAGTAACTTACTAAAACAAATTTTTTTCTTTTTCGCTATATATTAAACATAGCTTATATTCTTAAAAGGAACATATTGGTGTACGAAATCTGAAAAATCAAAAAGAAAACGTACACTTTTTGTGATATATGTATAAAATTAACTACCGAAAACTAATTTTTATTTATAAAATAAACTTATTTTATACTTCAGTATGAATGAATTTGGTATTTCAAATTAAAAAAAAAATAAAACGAATTTTGCAGGATTAGAAAACCCTATTTTTTATACAAAAGTAACTTAGTAAAACAAATTTGTCCATTCTTTAATATAAATTAAACATATCTTACATTCTTAAAAAAAAGATTGTTTTTAAGAATACAGAAAAATCAAAAAGGGGGATTCCAGGGTTGGGAAACTTACACTCTTTGTGATTTAAAAATTAACTACAAAAAAATTAATTTTTTTTTTATTAAATAAACTTATTTTATGCTTGAGTACGAAAAAATTGGTATTTAAAATAAAAAAAAAACAATTAAAAAAATTAAAAAGACGATTCCAGTGTTGGAAAACCTTAACTTTTTTTGTACAAAGTAACTTACTAAAACAAATTTTTCCTTTTTTCTATAAATTAAACATATCTTAAATTTTTAAAAGAAAGAGGTTGGTGTAAGAAATCAGTAAAATCAAAAAGAATGATCTCAGGGTTGGGAAACTTACACTTTGTGTGATATATAAAAGTAACTAAGTCTAATTAATTTTTATCTTTTCCTTTATAGATTATACATATTTTACGTTTTGGAAAGAAAAGTTTGGTGTAAAAAATTATAAAAATAAAAACCTGGAAACTTTGACCTTTTTTCTGGATATTATAGTAACTAAAAAAAAATATTTTTTTTAATTTCCTTTTTTTATTTTTTTACTTAACACACTTTCTATATTTTTTTAAGAACTACTAGATTGATATAAAGAATCAGAAAAATCTAATATAATGATTCTAGGGTTTGTAAATTTATTTTTTTGTACATAAAAGTAACTAGGTCAAATTATTTTTTTCTTTTTGTTTATACTTTATGTATGTGCTTATGTATGTATGTATCTCTATACTACATAAAAACACTTTGGCAAGGGGTATACAACATTCGGCACAGCCGAATATAGCACTCTTACTTGTTTTGAATTATGACGTTTTTCAAGCCAAAGAGTGTAGTTTCTATTTTTTTATTACAAAATTAGCTTAAAACTTATTCACTTGAAAATTTAGTTTTAATATTGCCTTTAAACAGCATCACATTCATGTCATTCTTTATAACATAATGGAAAGGCCTATCTACAATAAATTTCTTGGGTTCCTCGGCAGAGACCACTCTGCCTGAAGTTGCAGTTAGTGCACCTGAAAATATAAAAATATAACAGATAAAAGAAATTTTTATATTCGATAGAAGATATAATTTATTATAATATATAATAACATTAGGTATGTTCATTTAAATTTCTCACTGTAAGGCCGGGTTTCCATCTGTGTGCCGTGTGCCACACAAGCGTGAAAAAAGCGTAACCACTAATTACTAATGAAAAACTTTTATATTCAGACACGTATTTATTAAGTTAAATAGTTTCATACATAACTAATAGATATTTTTATAGAATACAGCATGATTGCAAACTGTTTAAATCAATAAATACATGTCTGAATCAAACACTTTTTCATTAGTAATTAGTTGGTTACGCTTTTTTGTGCAAATGACACACAAGAAATGCCAGATGTAAACTCAGCCTAAGGGATTAAAATTTGCGATGAGTTATAAGAGAAATAAATAAGAAAAAGCATTGGAGAGCGCATTTATCAACTAGACAATTTTTTCAATGAGTTAAATTGCTAATAAACATATAAAAAACATACTTTACAGTAGTCATACCTTAGTGTTTTAACTCATTATTTTAACATGGAGATGTCAATAACTTCGATGTGTCAATACTTACGCAAAACGCAATAAACATCAGACAGCAGTACCTGGATTCACTAACTTTTATTACGATAATCGTATCGCTATAATAAATATAACGAAAATTTATCGACTTTGCTATTCACTAATATATTTTAACGATATTCGCTGTCGGTTGAAGGAAAATAAAATAAAGTCACAAATTCAAATACATTGAGTTTTTCTTTATCATTCTTTATGCTTTTCGCTTATTTTTGCATTTTCTATACAGAGATACCACATAATATTGAATTAAATGGCGATTAAGATAATGTTGGAGACTATCGCAAACAGTGTTGTCAGATAATTTTTTCTAAAAATCGTCAAATTTTAAAAATAAAATTGTCGTAGTTTTCAAAAAAATTCGTCAAAAAATCGTCATAGAAGAATTATCCATTTTGTTAAACAACTAATATATCATATTAGAAATAAAAGTCTATTTTATATAACCAAAAACAATTCATCGATTTTATAGTCAAAGATAAAAACTATAAGGTGAAATTAAAGCAAAAAATTCAGAGTATATAATAGCGTACAACAATTTCTAAATAAAACTAGTTTCAAAGTAAAAAAGAGTATGTATAATACATTTTAGAATTGCATTTTTAATAATTTTAATGTCAATATTGTAACATTCCGAAGATTTACACTTCAAATAATCTTTTGAAAACATAATGATTTCAAGTGTTTCTATTTCCATTAAATTTCAGATCTTGGTTTTAGTACAATTAATATTACTAAATATTCTTTCAACACCTGATTTACATTAAGCATTTTTTTCACGAAATTAGTTGCATGAAAATTTTTTATTTGCCAATAGGAGGCCTGGAGAAACAACTTATATCAAAAAAGTTGCCAAGAATGCATCACAGATTCATTCTACGTCCTTTTTTTACATAACATTCTCTTTTATAGCGCTGCAATTAACAAATCGAAAAAGTTTCGTGCAACAAAATTCATGAAATTTCATGAAAAAATTATTAATATAAATCAGGTAAAACTCACATAAATAAGTTATGAAAAAGAAGTTTATTGGTTGGTAAATCTTAAATTTTTTTCCAAAATATACTCAGATATAAGTCATTACCTTGAAAGCTAAAAAATCTAAGAGTTCTGTTATTTAATTTTCAATGTCTTAATATTTTCCTTTATATAAAAGATTTGGAAAACTGTTTGGTAAAGGAATAATGTTTTCTGCAAGGCCTTGTTGGCATATTTATGTTACTAAATACTTATTTCAATAAATCGTCAAAATATGAGGAATATTTGAAACAAAATCGTCAATCGTCACTTTGGGAAATTCATTATAAAAAATCGTCAAAATGACGTAAAATCGTCACATCTAACAACACTGATCGCAAAAAAGAATTTACGAAATCACATTATCGTTACCACAAACGAATAAATATGTTGATAAATATTACGATTTTCGGTTTGCAAAAAGTTACAGAATCCAGGTACAGCTGACTGTATTCAACTCGTGTTTTTCTGATCAATCATTCAAGCGTTTTATAGTATGTTTCCAGCGACATGATTTAGACAAATCATGGTGATTTGAGCAAATCATGTTAATTTATACATGATTTACCTAAATTTCGCGTACGGATAAATGATCAAAGCAGTTGATTTATTTTAAGTCATTTCGAAAATACTATTTTTCGGACTGGATTTATCTATACAACCTTGCGTTGCTTATAAAATTACAAGCTCCATCCAGGTTTCACTTCATTTAGGTTAGCACGGAGTCCGGTATAGTAAATACCTAAGTATGTTTAACTATTCTTGCTTATCTTTTGCGATCATCACATTAATTATTTTTACTTATTCGATGTACCGTCGGTACATAGTACGTTTAAGTATTATAGTAGTCAGCGTTGTCAACTCGGTGCTTTTCGCACCATTGTTAGTGCTTTTTGAAATGTTCGACGCGACAAATTTTGAAGTTAAGTTAGAATTAGTAAAATCGTATCATTCTACTTTACAGCTTGCCGTATCGTTCAACTTTGTGCACAAGTTAGAGAAAATGTAACAGTTTGCATAGCACATTTTTTTTTTGACTGGCATTAAATACGGCGTTTTTGACATTCGCTACAGAAAAATCTGTTTTCTGCAGATTCCTACGTCAGCAGTGCTACCACCACATATTTGATAACTAGTAACATGCATTGTATATCGTACGGTTTTTGTCAGCTGACACGCAACATCACGATACGATTTTAATAATTCTACCTTTTTATGCTCAGTGCTTTTTTAAATTAATTTTCAGTGCTTTTTGTTTCGAGGCGGTGGCACTAAGCCAAAAACTCAAAGGAAAATTTCCTTACCTATTTTTTTTCGAGGAAAAAACATAAGCTCTGAAGTTAAGTGGAGCATCTCATGAAACCTTAACATTTTAAGCATAATTAATGTAAACAGTGTTTTGCCATACAACAAAGAAGACATAATTCAAGTATTTACTCAAACATAGTCTAATAGCGAAATTTTGTCTAGTATAGACAATGGGCGGAGAAAGATTGATTCACTTAATGCAATGAGAAAAATATTGAGTCCACTATTGAGAGATTCAGTTGATATGAACTCATTTGAGTCATTATCAAAACTTGCATTCCCATCAAACTTCTGTTACTTCCATATTGAAACGCAGAAGTCACCATTTTTATTTCGATAAAAATTTATTATCTTTGTCACATATCAGCCGAGAAAATACTTCCACATAACTTAATAAACACCAAATTTTGTAAGCCTTGATTTTAAAATATTTTCAACTGCCAAGCCCATCGAGCTCAAAATGTACGAGTAATCGGCTCTTAACCTCAGAAAGACTTGTAGATTACTGCCAATTTGACTAAACTCGAGAGATTCGTTTGTTCATTGACGGAAAAAATTAAAAAATGTTTATAATAATTTGAAAATGCTTCGTCTTATAAAAATAAAATGTTTTTCGGATGCTTCAAATTTGTACAATTTATGTACATGTTATCGGTTGGTTATTGGTTTGCGGCACAGTATATTCAAAATACATCATGTCTGCAGCAAATCAATAACCAAACGATGTGTAAAATTTTTTTAAATAATATAATAAAATTTTAAATTTAGTGCTTTTTTACTTAAATTACGCGCTTTTTTCTTGGTTTCGGTGCTTTTTGAAATTTAAAAGTTGACAACGCTGATAGTAGTGTCTATTATGTTACATTGTTTTTGCTTTCAACAAAAAAATTGAAAAACAGAAAATGAATAGTGATACTTACAAATGTATTTACGAAAGGTAAATCAATAATTGTATACACAACAATCATTTCTCATATTTCGTTTTATTAAAATTTACGTTAAATTGCTGATGTTAATAATAATCTCTACCCAAGTGGATAGACTAGGATGCTGATGAAGTACGTGTAGAAAAAATTTTTAGTAATCAGTAAAAACTTACTGGTTAAAATTTTTTTTATTATTTTTACTGAAATTTTAGTACCACTGCTGCTCATCTATGGTAAATGCCTTTACTTTTACTTTTTAGTTCCTGTTGTTCAGTGTTTAGTTGTTGCTGTTCTTGTGTTGTTGTTGTGTACGCATTGCAATTAAAATAAATTCAGTAAAGTGCGACTTTGATTCGCGCACGAAGGATTCCGTACATTCGGTTTTGAGCATTTTTTTGATGTGGCTTTTTTCCTTTTTTTAAGTTTTTTCAGTTTAAACGATTTTTTCCGTTTTGTCGCTTTTTTTCTCGTTATTGCGTTTTTTTCTCTTTTTGGGTTTTTTTTGTTCATTTTCGCAAACTTTTTTCATTTTGGCAATTTTTTTCATTTTGGCGATTTTTTTTTCTGTTTTTGGGTTTTTTTCATTTCGGCGAATTTTTTCAGTTTGGCAATTTTTTTCTGTTTTTTGGGTCTTTTTTTATTGTGGCGATTTTTTCATTTGGCGATTTTTTTGTTAAGGGTTTTTTTCATTTTTGTGATTTTTCCAGTTTTTTCGCGATTTATTTTAGTCTTAAAAATTTCTTTTTAATTTGGTGCTTTTTTCGTTTTGGCGATTTTTTTTTTGTTTTTGGTGATTTTTTAGATTTGGCGATTTTATAAAATAAATAAATAATAAATTATCTTTGCTTAATAATAAATTAACTAATAAATTAAAAGTAAAAACATGAAATTCAATGCTGTTAGCCTTAAATTTAATAGACAAAGATATAGAAGACTGGATTTCTTTTGATGAACTTATTTTTAAATAAATACAATTAAAGTAACAAGTACACGGGGCATTATTTGAAAATGTTTGTCAAAACTATCTTAAGTTTAACTTTTTTAGCTTGTTTTTTTTTAATGAATCCTACTCCTCTGACCTCGGCAGCATACGACAGCCAAATGTATTAAACTTAAGTAAATTTGTTCAGTACACATGCATGAAAACATTTATAGAAGCACATATAATGGAACTGTATATGTTATAAAATATGCATTGTTTCAACTTACCTTTTTGTTGTGTTAAGCTTTTTCTTAACAAAAACGTTAAAAAAGATGTGCAACTTTTATTTTCTCAAGCGACTTTTTTGTGCGACTTTATTTTTATAAAACGACCTTTTGTGCGACTTTTCAAAAATTCCTAACGGTAACCCTGACGTAAGGTATAGAAATGTACCAGTAAATGTCTGGTTGGTATGTCACAATGTTCCCATAAGAACTATGAATTCACTACCTAGTCAATTGCTTTAGTGTTACTCAAGGTGTATCTAACTAGTAGGCAGCGCTACTTCAGCTGATAATTTTTTGCTCTGTGTTCTTTGTAGCTGTAGAATGTCAAAAACTTCGTTTTGTTTTGGTTTTAGTACAAATATTTTTGCGTTTTGACATTCTTCGGTTCTTTACACAGCTATGGTTGCCATATTTTTGTATAACAAATCCTTACGCAGTCACCTGTATAATTACACCATGGTGTTACCGGTAGATTTTCAATGACAAGCACGTGCTAAATGTCTATAGCACAAAGTATTGTATGAGGAATAATTGTAGAGTAGTACTGGTGACAAAGTCAAAGGCGACTCAGTACATTTTCACCATCGACATTTCCTTCAGGGTGGTAAGCTATTATGTGATTAACCGCATGCAACTAATGTTAATGCATGTGTGTGCGTTTCCATGTGCGCAGAAAAACAAAAGATCATACATACATACATACATACATGACGTTTGTACACGCGCTCATGCGTAGAAAGAAGCAAGCTTCACAAATTCTTCCGTCACGAAGTGTTTTGTTCATTACTCCTATACCTACATACAATACTGAAACAAATTTCTTGCAAACAGTGTTGTTAACGTTCGTTTTATAAGATTTCGCTGTAGTAAAGCATTTGAAAAATACCTGATGTCTTAAAAGTTCTTATAAGATGTCTTGTTCAGGACATGGGATTTTCACATTTTTCGTTGCTCGTTTTACAACACCCTTTAATTTTTAACTCTCATGTATTTGTTGTTGTAGCGGCAAATTGTCTACACACTGTGTCCAAATTTCAGCTCCGTAGCTCTTACAGTTCTCGAGAAAATACCCTGTGACAGACGGACGGACAGCGTAGCGAAAACAATAAGGTTCATTTTCACTTTTGGTGTACGGCACCCTACTAAAGCAATTATCAAGTTAAACAAAACAAACAAAAACCAGCAAATTCCAATATTTAAAATAAGTTCCCTTTAGCCAGCCTAGAACCATAGGTCTCTATGTCAATACTATATCTCCAGCGACAATTGCACTAGTTAAAATGTCGACAACTTTCCTTTTATGTGCAGTTCTAGTGTATTTCTGGTGATATTGTCAATGAACGCGTCAATAGATTGTTTTTCTTTTTAATTATGCTGTGCAATAATATTAAAAAAAATGTATGTAGACGAGGGTTGCTAAAATCTACTAGTAAATCTTTGGTTCAAATATCTCCATATGGTCGTAAAAGAACTACCTTCTCAATAGTGCTAAAGTCTACTGGTATATTTTCAATGACAACCATATGTTATATGTCAATGGGCGATTACATTGGCTGGGGTGCACCTAGTCAGTAGCACTATTGACAATGTCATTAGAAAATTACTATAATTTTACTATTGACAACGAAGGAGGAAATATCGATATTGTGGACTAGAGCATCTAAAATTTACTACTGAATCTTTGGTGTCAATGTCTCCATGTTTAGTCAACTATTTAGTCAGTAGTGATACAGTCTAGTGGTGGACTTTCAATGACAAGCTATTGTTAAATGTCAATAGATGATTACATTGGCTGGGGTACACCTGGTCAGTAGTAAATTATTACAATTTCACTATTCGCACTTTCTGCAAGGTTTGTATTGCTTCTTTCAAACACTAATACACTCATATATAGCTCACACCGATTTGACAACGCGGTGTGTATCTTACTCAAAATTTGTGATTGTATTGTGAAAAAGATTTTTACCCCCTAGCGTATAGATGTTTACACATTAAAAAAAAAACACGACCACTGTAATGTACATATGTATGTATGTATCAGTGTTACCAATAGATTTCTCGACAAAATACCTACACACGCTAAAAAACACGATTTTTCCCTATACGTTGAAACAATTTCTCCTACAAAAATCCCTGCGCATTTTTGTCATTAAAATAGAAGAAAACCATTATGTAGTAATAAAATATATACATATATATTTTTCTATATTTATAATTTGAACAGGCTAAAGTTCGTATCGCTTTTTAAGCCAAATTGCATGTGATAATTATTAATGAACAAATAACACCACACACAGTGGACCAAACACAAAAAGAACGCTGATGATGACGGTTTAGTGGCCTTCGAAAATGGCTGGCTGTTCCGTTCAACTATGTATGTGTTGTCAGAATATTTACAACAAGCTTTGGCTTAAAAAGCGATACGAACTATAGCATTGCACAGATACATCTGTTAGCACTAGTTTTGCCTGTTTTTTGGCATGAACAAATATGTTATTTATCGTTTTCTGTTAATAGTTGTAAATGTTGATTTTTTAAGCAATTATTGTATGGTTGGGCAATGAGCAAATGAAAACAACACATTTATTTTTTTTGTTTTTCTAAGGCAAATAAGATACATAAAACTTGGCTGATAAATGAATGAATGAAAGCAAAATTGCATATACATATGTAAGTAAATGATACATGTACATGAAACACATGCATTTGTAATTACTCTCAGAGCAAAATTGTCTCTTTCTCTCTCTATACTTTGGCTGCGCCACAAAATAACATAACGAACGTCCGCACATACATCTGCACATCATGTATTTGTTTCAATAGTGGTTTTTTCATATATTTGTATTACAATATGTATTTTTTGAGCAAAAACAGATCAAACAGTTGCTCAGCAGCAATACAATAAGCAATTGTTATTTGTTCTCAATTGTATTTTAATTTGGAAAAGCACGCACACACAATAACTCTTATACTAGTTCTGTCGCTCACACTACAATTATATGGTACATACGATGGTATATTTGTTTTGGCTATATAAACGAGTATACAAATGCAACCCTTTAATACGAACTTTAGCCTGTTCAAATTATAAATATAGAAACAAATGAAGTTCGAAAAATAATAATTAAATTTTATATATTTTTGTTTTTGTTGATATATTTGGCCCATTAAAATCTTCTGTTAGTTATAGTTTTCTTTAAGCTATCAGGCCTACCATGTTTAATGTCAATAAAAATCCAATTTATTACATGTTGTCCCGACGTTTCGTGAATTTTTTGTTCACTTTTTCAAGGGATGTCGTCTATTTAATAAAAATAAGAAAAACAACAACAATATTGTGGACATTTTCATATATAAAAATATTTCTTATATGTGTAAAACTTACTGTATTTTTTAAAATTACATGAATACTATAGCAATTAAACTTTGTTGAAAACAAGTGTATTGTGAAAAAATAAAAATAAAAATAAAAATTATAAAATGTTTTTCCCCTTTTGGTGTATCACAGGTTTTTAACAATTGCTAATTTGTAGTTTGCGCTCAAATTGTCCGTGTCTTCTTTGATGTTCATCGTTTTGTTTATTTTCTGTTGAATTCTTAGACTTTCTGTTATTTATCTCTTTCTGTCGTTGTTTACTTTGTCTAGTATTTTTATACCGTAAAAATCTGGTTTGTGTTTAGTATTTGTTATATGTTGTGACAAAGCAGTATTCTCTTTGTTTTTACTGATGTCTGCTTTATGTTCGTTCACTCTTGTTTCTAAGCTCCTCTTTGTAGTTCCTATATACACAAGATCACAGCTGACGTTATCATTACCTTTACAAGGAATTTTATATACAACGTTGTTTTGTTGCAATTTTTCTACAGGTGTTTTTGTTTTTGTAAAAATTGTATTTAATGTTTTATTTGGTTTATATGCCAAACATTTGTTATTGTTATCTATTGTTGTTTTTATGTTTTTATTGTCGGTAAGGCCGGGTATATATTTTATACTGCAATACCTTTGGTGTTCTGTGCTAGGGTTGCTATTTTCGCGGTTTTGTGTAGGTGTGTAGGATGAGATGAGTGATTGTATTAATTTTGTGGGAAAACTGTTGTTTTTTAAAATGTTAAAAATTTTTTCTATGTTGTGCGTGTGAAATTGACTGTCACTGATGTCTAGTACTCTACGAACAAAATTTTTGGCGGTGTTAATTATCTGCGTTTTTGGCTGTGTTGCGTTGAAATTTATTATTCTGCCCGATGATATATCCTTTGCCTACCAATCAAACGTTATTTTCTCTATATTCCTGTAATTTAGTATCGAGATATACAATTTCTTTGTTTTTTTCCACTTCGATGGTAAATTTTAATTTTGGATGATATCCATTAAACGTTTTTAGAATGTCGTCCTTGTCATCGATTTTTATGATAGCTAAAAAATTATCAACATATTTTGCTATGTATTTTATGTGAATATTTTTGTTTTTAAGTTCAGCTATTGCTACGTCCAGTAAGCTATCTAGCACAATGTCCGCGATTGTTGGAGAGAGAGGGTTACCCATGGGCATACCGAAGATTTGATTATATATTATGTCTTTGTACATAAAATAGTTGTTGTCATACAAACAAAATTTTAAAATATCCAGAAATTTGGAACGCGGAATCGTGGTGTTTGTTTTTATTTGGTCCCATTTGCTCATTATATTATTTATAGCAGTGTTTATTGGTATATTAGTGAAGAGGGAAACTACGTCCAGGGATATTAAAATATCTTTTTCATCTAACCTTATACTTTGTAGCTGATTTTTCAGTTCGAAAGAGTTTTTGATGTTGTATTTGTCTGATATTATGTTTTTCAGAATTCTTCCTATATATTTACTAAGTTGGTAACATGGGACTTGTACTGATGACACTATAGGTCTCAATGGCATTTGAGCTTTATGAATTTTCGGGAGTCCATAAATTTTCGGCGCAGTGCCGCCAGAACACATGAGTATTCGTTTTCTATAATCATCTATATATTGTCGTTTTTGTAGATCTGCAATTATTTTGTTATTTGTTTTAATTAGTTTTTGTGTGGGGTCTGTCCTCATGACTCTGTAAATGTTTTTGTCTCGTAAAAGTTCATCCATTTTGGAACTATATTCTTCTTTGTATATTGCAACTGTTTTGTTTCCCTTATCAGCTTGTGTAATAATTATATTGTTATGCCTTTTTAAGAACTTTTTAGTTTTTTCAAAAATTGCCAAAATGAATTTTTCCCTAGGGCTGTTTTTAACTTCTCTTTTGAAACATGTTACCATATTTGCCAAACGGGCCCTTTTTACTTCCTTTTCGCCGTTATTATTAATTTCAAGTTTCTGTATGCACTCCTCAATATCAGCTATAATTTCAAGTGGTGAAAAACTCTGTCGATTAATTGGGAGAGCAAACTTTTTCCCCAAAGATAATAACCACCTACTTTCCCAAGGTATTTCTATTTCGGTTTTATTTTCAAACCAGTGATCATTAAATTTGAATCCTTGTTCATTGAACAGTTTTACTTTAAGTGCATTTAATTTATTTACGTGTTTGCTCTTGATATTATCCGTTAGATGTTTTGCTCTTTGCGTTTGATTTTTCATAAAATTTTCAAAGTCGTCTATTGTAACTAAATTTTGTACACATTGTTTGAGATGAAAAAACTTTTTTCTGATAAATTTTAAATCAGCATTGACTGGAGATATTTCTAGATTAAGAATTTTTTTATGGAAATTGTATTCTATTTTTTCCAACTGTTTCTTTATAGACCGGCACTCGAATAATTGAACTACCCTCGTAGTTGCATATTTTGTGTGGTTAGGTACTAAACAATAATTTATATATTTTTATTAAAGCTTTGGTAAAAAATAAGTAAAAAACTAAAACAATAATACAAACATATGTACTTTTAATTAAATTCAATTAAAACAAAATAAAGTTTTTTTTTAAATTAATATGCAGCGTTCTTTTCAAATACAGTTTTAAAGGATAAATTCAAGTCATCTTTCAACATTCATAAGATATATTGTATTTAATGTTTTATTTGGTTTATCAAATTAAATAAAACATTAAATACAATATTAACAAAAACAAAAAAAGAAACTTAGAAAAATTGCAACAAAGCAACGTTGTATATGAAATTCCTTTTAAAGGTAATGATAATGTCAGCTGTGATCTTGTGTATATAGGAAGTACAAAGAGGAGCTTAGAAACAAGAGTGAACGAACATAAAGCAGACATTAGCAAAAACAAAGAATGTACTGCGTTGTCACAACATACACAGAAAAAAATATACAAGATTTATGTTAAACAAAATCATGTTGTTGAATAAAATTGAACCGAAACCCACATCCGGCAAGCTAATGCCTCACCTAACACCCGCGTGCCATTTTTAACAGCCAAGGCGAAGAGAAAAGTCTTTACATGTATCCGACAGCCTTCTGCTACGTTCCCAATCTAGTTACCATAAGATGTATCATATCATTTGATATTTTTCATTTAAGGCTGAAACACACAAAGGTTCTTTCAAAAGCACTTTATATCCACATGAAATTAATGCGCAACCAGTAGTAGAGAGCGCTGAAAAAAATTACACAAACATTTTTGGGTTTAAAAGGGATATTATCCCCTGCTATTTTTTTTTAATTTTCAATGGTATTGGTATTCTTGACTTAACCCAAGGTATATGGAATAATATCACAAAAAATATGATTGTAAATTTTTTTCGTTTTCCTCTTTTTTTGTTTTTACACAGTTGTAAAAACAGCAGCAAAATTAGATTTATAACATGAAAAACTAAAATATTTATTAAATATATATATATATATATATATATATAATGAAATATGCAAAAATATGCATTTATTATCAAATATGCAAAAATATACACTAACAAATCGATGCCATTTTGCCACAAATTTGTTGATTCGCAAAGATATTTTATTTACATTGATCTAAGACAACCGACAGAAAACATGCATTTACATGATAATCCTTTCCCTATTCATAACATAGAAAAAATAACTATTAAACCTTTAACCCCTACTGAAGAATATTTCTGACCAATATAGAGGAAAGTTAGAGGTTTAACATACTTCTTTTTCCTATTGTTTTACATAAAATACTCGAATACATCATATACCAAATATGTATGAGTTCGTATGGAATTTTCAAGTTAGTCATGCAGAATCAATCCTCATTTCGTTCTTCATTTTTTATAAACATTTTATACAAATATATTACTACTCAAATCTTGAGATACATACATGACGTTGTTTAAGTCAAAAAGTGTACTTTCTGGACATGTATTTTTTGGTTTCCTCAACTGTAATCAGTCCTTATAATCTTGTTTTATTCTTTCTCTAAATAATTGCCTTATGTAGAGACAGTTGAGAAAACACCGATATAAGTACATACATATGTAGATTATATTTTTATGTCACCAACTAAAACATTTTTTATAAAAATTTTTTGATAAATCTTTATTGTTAATTTGCTTTTTTTTAATCGAATATATTTTTATTACAAAATTAGCTTAAAACTTATTCACTTGAAAATTTAGTTTTAATATTGCCCTTAAACAGCACCACATTCATGTCATTCTTTATAACATAATGGAAAGGTCTATCTACAATAAATTTCTTGGGTTCCTCGGCAGAGACCACTCTGGCTGAAAATGTAACTAGTGCAGCTGAAAATATAAAAATATAACAGATAAAAGAAATTTTTATTTTCTATAGAAGATATAATTTATTATTAAAAATTAAAATAATCTTATAATAACATTCTGTAAGTTCATTTAAACTTCTCACTGAAAGGGGTTAAAAACTGCGATGAGTTATAAGTAGGGAAAGGATTTTCATGCAAATACATATTTTCTGTCGTTGGTCTTAGATCAACGTAAATATAATATCTTTGCGAATCAACAAATTTGTGACAAAATGGCATCGATTTCTTAGTGCATATTTTTGCATATTTTATAATAAATACATATTATTGCATATTTTAATATAAATGTATATTTTTAATACATTTTTTAGGTTTTTACTATTATAAATCTACTTTTGGCTTTTTTTTTATTACACTGAAAGAATTTTTTGAATAAAGCAATGAAATAATTTCATTAAAACTTCGAAATAGTTTCATTAAAACAACGAAATAATTTCAATATCAATTTCAATTTCAATTTATTTATTTCATTGTGATACAAAATACCCATACGGCCAATAAATATATATTACAGGTAAAATAACGAAATAATTTCATTAAACTATGAAATAACTTCATTAAAACAATGTAATAACTTAATTGAAACAATAAAATAATTTCAGTTAAGCAATGAAATTATTTCATTAAAACAAAGAAATTATTTAATGTATCAATGATATAAGGATAACTTTTCATTAGTTTAACGAAAAGGTTTCATAAGATGAATGAAACTTTTTAAAATTCAAGTCAAACGATTTCATTTATTTAATGATCTAAAAAGATTTTATTAGTTTAATGATTTAAAAACTAAATACATTTTTTATATTTTTAATTAAGGTATCAGACTTTCATGAATAGAATGAAATTTTCATTGGGACAACGAATACATTTCATAGCTATAATGAAATTTTAAATTGCTGTATATTTTATTAATTTTTTAGTTTTAAAGACTTTGATCTATAACTTAATTGCTTTAAGGTATGTGCTTATACATATATGTTAATTTCAAGCACCAACTGTAAATGTTTCTTAAATGTAAAGGGTTTCTTAATAATTAGGAAATATTTTTGTCATAAATCCAATGAAATATTGTTACGAAACTAGAATACCAACGAAGCAATTCCAATGAAATTCTCTCACAATATTCGTGAAATTTTCATTAGATTTGTGAAATCATCATTAGATTTGTGAAAAAAATCTAATGAAATTATTTCATTGGACTTATGAAGCTAAATTCTTTGGGTGTAGTTGTAAAGTACTTAAAAGCTGCAGTTTTTACGACTGTGTAAGAACAAAAAAAAGAGGAAAACGAGAAAAATTTACGTTCGAATTTTTTGTGATTTTATTCGATATACCTTGGGTTAAATCAAGAATACCAATACCATTGAAAATTAAAAAAAAAAATAGCATGGGATAATAGCCCTTTTAAACCCAAAAATGTTTGTGTAATTTTTTTCAGCTTTCTCTACTGGTTCCGCATTAATTTCATGTGGATATAAAGTGCTTTTGAAAGCACCTTTGCGTGTTTCAGCCTTTAACGAAAAATATGAAATGATATGATACGGATACATCCTATAGTAACTAGATGGGGAACGTGGCAGAAGGCTGTCGGATACTAAATTTCTATTAATAGAATTAAAGAAATTTTAAAGTCAAAACAATTCCCCCATATGCAAAAAATAACGTATGCTTGAAGTGTACGTTAAATTAAAATTTCCATACAAAAACTGGTTTTAACGTACACTTGAAGCACACGTTATTTTTTGCATATGGGCGCAAGTTTCTTAACTTTAAATTTTCTTTAATTTTATTAATAGAAATATAGTATCCGACAGCCTTCTGCTTAATTGATATTTGGGTACACAAAGTTTTGCTTTTTTGTCCACACTATAGGCCAATTAGAGGCTTTCGTTACTTTAACACATCAATTAGAAATAGTTATACAAAAAAATTATAAACTTAAAATATATGCAACAAATTGGATCAATAGTTTATAGTTCTAAGAACAAAAATTTAGAAACTGAATATTCCACAAACGAAAAAGTAGCATTTAAGTACGCACCAATAAATTCTCTGACGTGGAACATTAATTTTTATTACATAAAATTGTTTCAGAAATAATCTTCAAAGATTTATCTTTGACAATTAAAAAACCATTTATTCATTCATTGTACGTAAATAAAAGTTCGACTGAACTTTATTTTGTAGTCCATATGATTTGAGCTTTTTATGTTTTTTTTAAGTTTTTAATGACAAAATGTTTGTTAAGAAAGCAATGAAGGTAATTTTTGTAAGTTTTTAATATTATTAAATGTTGAAAAAAAAGTTAAAAAAATCATATTTTATTAGTTTTAAGTACATATTTTTATATTTTTACTGCATATTTTATGTACATAAAAACTGATTTTAAATGCATAAAAATCCTATCAACTAGAGAATTTTTTCAATGAGTTAAATTGCTAATAAACATATAAATAACATACTTTACAGTAGTCATACTTTGGCATTTTAACTCATTATTTTAACATGGCGATGTCAATAACTTCGATGTGTCAATACTTACGCATAACGCAATAAAAATCAGACACCAGTATTCAACTCGTGTTGTTCTGGTTGAATTTAAGCGTTTTATAGTGACATGATTTAGGCAAATCATAGTGATTTGAGCAAATCATGTTAATTTATACATGATTTACCATAAATTTTGCATATGAATAAATCACCTCAAAGTAGTTGATTTATTTTAAATCATTTCAAAAATACTATTTTTAGGACTGGATTTATCTATACAACCCTGCGTTGCTTATAAAATTACAAGTTCCATTCAAGTTTCATTCTATTTAGGTTAGCACGAAGTCATCTTACTATACCTAAGTATGTTTAACTATTCTTGCTTATCTTTTGCGATCATCACATTAATTATTTTTACTTATTCGATGTACCGTCGGTACATAAGTACATCCCAGCAAAAAATTACACATTACCATCAGAAATATTTGAATATAATGACTTACTTTTCTGATTGCCAAATTTCATTACTCGCTTACAAATCTCATTACCTAAAATTATGTACAAGTTGCTAAATGAAGAGAATGATTTTTTTAGATTAAATAGTTTACGTGAGCAAGTTTCGAAATAAAAAAGGTAACTACTTCTCAAGAATCGATTATTTTAGTCTCACGCCATGTTAAAATCATTAAGCTGGTAATCCAGTAAGGAACAGCTTCCACCAAAAAAGCTTAATTCCAAACTCGATTATCTTTTCTGAAATTTTTTGCTGGGACGTAAGTATTATAGTAGTGGCTATTATGTTACATTAATTTTGCTTTCAACAAAAAAAAAAAAAATGGAAAAACAGAAAATGAATAGTGATGCTTACAAATGTATTTACCAAAGGTAAATCAATAATTGTATACACAACAATCATTTCTCATATTTCGTTTCATTAAAATTTACGTAAAATTGCTGATGTTAATAATAATCTCTACCCAAGTAGATAGACTAGGGTGCTGATGAAGTGCGTGGCTGCACAGAAAAAGTCTACTTTAATTTTCCTTCTCTTGTATAAAAATATTTCATTCAACAAGAATCAAAATTACTGAACTTAAGCCCGAATAAGAAATTATTTCTGATTAAAACTCACTACAGTTCAACTAAATCTAAAAATGTCTAATATTAGATTTGTGTCTAACAAAAGATGTTTCCAACCCATTTACAATGAATGTATTGGTAGAATTAGTCAATTCGTGTTGTGTTACTTTTGAAGTTATCGTATCATTTCAATATGAATATTAGTTAGTAAAAACTTGGAACAGCACAAATTTTTACGTTAGAAAAGTTTTATCTAATTTGAATACATAAAATCGATTCATATTATATGTGCAACAATTTCAAGTACTGCAAAATGAATGAGCGCGTTTTTAGGTACTCCCAAATACTTAATGAAAAAACTTTAGCCTTGCCAGCAGGCTTAAGAGTATAATGCAAAAATTATACTAAATGAATATATAGCTTACCGGTAGCAGCTGCAGCTTCAGTACCCTCTTCGTCGACCTTAATAACAGCCTTATGCACAACCGAAGACACACTCAAAGATTGACTGGGACTGCACTTCACCATTTTACAAAATTCAGCATTGTATTCAAACATGCGTTTTATACCCATCTTTGAATGAATAAAGACAATTAATTTAAAAATAATAAAAATATGTATATTATTCAATTCTCTCTCTTACATTCCTTAAAGGTTCCACTAATTCGGCCGCAAATTCAACTTTGAATTTTGGTAAGTGCAGCTCGACGTTATGATGATTCATATATTTGGTTAGTTCGGATAATGAAGTTCCTTGCAATTTCTTCTCTACATTAGCTAAATTGGTGTCGGAATTGGGTAATATAATCAACATTGAAAGATCTGAAGCTTTATAGCGCATTTCCACAGCAGTGGCACCCAATTCAGGAATTTCACCATAATTGAAGGAATCCGTTGTACGCATCATGTTCACTTTAAACTTAGTTTTCTCGTTCACATGAAAGTCTGTTGCATATGTTGCGTATTTGGAGAACTCATTAACCCAATAGGCTTTTAAGTGCAAGGCATTTACTAGCAGCAAAGAGGTGGTCTCGTCCAAACTACCTGAATTTATTAAATCTTTAATTAAATGGTTGGTTTTATTTTCCACCCAAGAGTTTATAGTCTCAGCAGCTTTTTCACTGTTGGCAAAGTTAATAGAATCGACTGATGAGTAGAATTGTTTCGTTACCAAATTATTGAATTCATCCTGAACTTCATAACCTTGTTTGATATAAATTTTATTTGCAATGCTAAGAACTGGACTATTCTGGTATTGTTCCAATACAGAGTGAAAAGTGTTGGCCAACTGTATACGATCTGGGGTAGTTATAACCAGTCCTTGGTCCATTTCATCCGCAGTCATTCCCTGGGCTCCCAAACGTGTCATTGCCAGACATGTTTGTATAGAGAAGGGAGAAAAAAGAATATTCTTTTCAGAATTTATTTCAGTCAAGTTGGAGTAAAGACGAGCGCCAAAAGTTTCTAGGCCATTCTGTAATTTTTCGACATCAGAGTGTTTGGAAAATGGTGAGCAGAGCGTTGGAGAGATAAAAATGGAGATGGCAAATATATAAAGCATATGCGAAGTCTTGGCTGTAAAAAAATCAATATAAATTGAATAATTCATTTTAAAAGTTATTACATTCAAATAGAATATCGTAGAAAAAGATTATAGCTGTTAGAAAAATTTTTGGAGATGTTTTACTGAAACTACAAAGAGATTTCCCCACAGGTTTGTTATTTTCAGACTACGATATTTGGATTGTGCACAGAAAATTTTTTTCACTAGTTAATTGATTTAATTAAATTTTAAATTGCTTCAATTAATTCGAGTGGAGAAACATAATTGATGTTATTAAATTGTTAGCTGGCGCAAATATTTTTTTTATTGATATTAAAAATTTTTAATCGATATTGCAAAATTTTTCATATTAATTTTTCCGTTGTTGTAATGTGATACTTTAACTCCATTTACAATACTAGTCGGACGATTTTTTTGCCATTTCAATCATTTTATCAGAAAGGAGACGGGTACTTTTACTTGTCAATGGCCTAGGAGAAATTAAATTTACTCTACTCGGACACCCTCAGGCTTAAAATTTTAATATTCCAGCAAAAATTAATGCTTCTCAGAAACATTTATGTAAGGATGATAATGTTAAAGAATTACTTGCTGTTGTGCATGAATAAGGAATTTTTTTGTTCGATATGAGCCAGCTAGAAACAATACATTCAGCTTTCAAGAAGCCATGCATTTTTTGCCTTGCCGAAGTGCTTGAGTCATAGTTTACTGTTTTGCAGGAGAGAACTTTTAGGCGATCAAGTCGATTTTCAGAAATTTATTTCTTTTGCAGTTAAATTGGAAAATTCTCTATTAACATTTATTTTTTAAGAAAACATCGTTTTACACACTATAAGTAATACATTTAAGTTGAAATATACCAAAGTATAACCTAACGCTGCAGCCAAACGTTCAATAAATTGCTTTCAATTTCATCACCCACACTGCATGTCAAAAGTCCTTGAAATTGATAGCTGTGACACAAATTGATAATCAATTTCATTTTTTAAATGCCACCGACAAAGAAACAACTCAAATTTGTAGCTTCAATCGATGTGTGCGTGCTGTGACCAGCTGCTCAATTTGAAAATTAAATTGCCAAATAAATGGATAGTTGAATTTGAAAGCAATTTAGTTTTCAATTTAAAATGTATGATTGTGTTAGTAAAAAAAGTGGTAGTGTGTTGCAAAGTGAATGGAATTGAAAAACAAAAATTGAACGTGTGGCCCCAAATAAATTAAGCTATTACTCTAAATAATATTAGAAGTCTAAAAAAGATGAGTAGCAAGCCATAGTGGTGTAACTTCCTGAAAAATCACACATATAAGCTAAGATTTTGACCAGGGGTACTTTCTAATATGCAGATGAACTTTTTTCCTTTTTGCCACAGATAGATATATAGTTTTTGTGTACTCAGATGCAAAGTCACTGACTGGGAAATTTGTTGTTACTTTTTTAGATTTTGCTAGAGAGTCCGCCTTACGTTGGTGCTTTTCAGAAGCATTTTTCGAAGATTTTGTTGTCAAGTATGCAATACATTGCTTTCCTCAGTTGTTTTTTTTCGCTGAGGTGTGCCAGCACCGAACCAGCTAACTTGTACAAAAGTGATCTAGCCCATATGTCTACTTTCTATGGATCATAATTCGTAACTTCACTGTACCACTTCACTTTTAGCATGTTACAGAGCGAATATGTTTCGAACAAAGTTTCACGCAATGACGCTACTCAGTGTACTTAAAATTTTGTACTCGGCTGGATGTGGTCTTGGAAGCAAATTTTTTTCGACACAACGTGCCATAACCGCGAAAAAAGCTTAAGCGACATAATTTTCCGACTTAATTCTTTGACGAAAATCGAATATAAATTTGATCGTAAATAATCGATTTTCGTAAAAGAAAATGAGGTTAAAAAAATGTATCGGTTAAGCTTTTTTTTTGGCGGTTATGGAACGATATTTCGACATAGTTAACAGTGATCGAAAGAGTGACACTTGATGCACCATGTGCCTTAATTTTAGTTAATTTGCTCTTCTTGTCAATTAAAATAATATACATACAGTGGTAACTCGGTTTGACGAATGATATAATGTCAGGCGAAATCGTTATATGCAAAATAATTTTTGATATAAAGCTAAATATATCATTATCTTCAATCGTCCACATTTCTTTAAAGTTCAGTTTTTGATGCAGATAAAAATGAGCTTTCATTACCAAAATGCATATTGTAATACGATGAGTGAAAATGCACTGAAAATGAGTATATAAAGCTGAAATTTGTATCTACTAACACCTCACACAGCCCTGTCGGAAACTAAGTTAACTTTATTTATACTAACTTGAAGCTAACTATTTCGCAACTAGTGCTGACTAAAACTTGCATTACTTTCCAATGGAAACAACTAACTATTTTAACATTGTGATGTTCTAAGCGATAGTCAATTGTCTCACTTTGCACTACTTTTAAACTACCTTAAAGTTGATTTTATTTAAGTCACCTGGAAGTGAGTAAATTTATACAAAATGTTGCTGGGTTTCGAATTATGTATCATCATCCGTTGTATAGTCAACGCGCTTCTACCCAGCTAAGCAGTGATGGCAACTTTTTTGGCTCTAAAGGCACATCAACATTTAAAAAAAGCACTTAAAAGCGTAATTTTGATATCTAAATAGCGTAAAAAGCACTTTCGTGAAAAACGACTGAAAATCCATAACGTGAATTAATGTGAAGTTTAATAATGTTTAAAATTTTCTTAGCTATTCTCCATTTAATGAAATATATCAGACGAAAAATGTATGCTTTACACTGAAAAAATAAATACGCCGAGTAATTATTAAAATAATTTTAAGAAATACACAAATTTCTTAAAAGCACTAATTAGTGCTTTTTCTTATTATGGCACTAACGCTCAAAATTTGGCGTTTTGAGTCTTCAAAAAGCACTAAAAATAGTGCCAAAAGCACCAAGTTGGCATCGCTGCAGCTAAGGTACCATCTAAAATAACAACAGCAAAATGTTAATAAACAATTGATATGTGTTTCAAAGGAGCTGTTGACTCTCACCAAATCCGATTACTTACTCAACTTAAGAATTTATTTTGAGTCAGTTCTGGATGACATTGTAGTTAGCTTTTAAATTAGTCTAAGAAAAGTTAACTTAACTTAAAAAAAGTTAACTTAAAAGTTGTTTTATGCTATTATGCCTTATTGCTATAAACTATAACAAATTACGAAGTTTACTATACATTCAAAGTTTACCGAGTGATCCGCGATGAGGATTTTAAGTTTCATAATTATAAGTTACTCTGCGGTATGGATCGCGATCCATCAATACTGCATGCTACACGTTCAATAAATATCACGATACTGGATCACCTTCAATTTATGTATTTTGAAAAAAAAAATACATATGTACTAGTGTCCTGCACAAGACCATTTATAAGACCTTTCAAGACACAAGAGATTTTTCAAATTCTTCACTACAGCAAAATATTTTAAAACAACCGCTAAACAACACTGTTGGCAAGACAATCAACCGAAACAACTGTCTTGCCAACAGTGTTGTTTAGCGTTTGTTTTAGAATATATCGCTGTAGTAAAGCATTTGAAAAATCTCTCATGTCTTCAAAGGTCTTGTAAATGGTCTTGCGCAGGACACTAATTTATACATTAGAGTGGCCGTTAGTTGTATGGAGAATTTTTTTTTTGTTTAATTTCTTATATTCTCTCCCCCAAATCGGTTTAGTTTTATGTAAAAGAAACCGAAAAATTTCATAGCGATAAGTTGTGTTTTAGGGGGCGCGTCCGCCCTCAAAGTTGGCCCTCAAGCCCATATATTCAATGTAATTTTTATTTTATTTTTTTTTGTTTAGTTTTCTTTTGACTATATGTATATAAATGTATGAAATAATTTAATAGATATAAGGTCTTATTGTACATGCTTGATATAAATAATTTCCATATAAATATAATTTTGGTATATAAAATTTTTGGTATTTTGATGGCTATTTTCTTCATTATTTTCAAAAATATTAATTATAGCAAAAAACTAATTTTGCTGACTAGAACAGCTAAGATATTGCCATATATCATATTCTTGTAAAATATTTTTTTAAATAGATAGTTTTATATGCAAACAAATTACATTGAATGAATGGGCTGGAGGGCCAACTTTGAGGGGCAGACTCACATCTAAGATACAACTTATCGCTATTAATTTTTTTACGTAAAACAGAAACGATTTGGGGCGGGGGGGGGGGGGGAGATAATATTATAAACAAAAAAAAAACAAGAAAACACGGCCACTTTAATGTACATATGTATCAGTGTTGCCAATAGATTTCTCGAAAAAATACCTACACACGCTAAAAAACATGATTTTCCCTACACGTTGAAACATTTACCCCTACAAAAAAAAATCCCTACGCCTTTTTGTCATTAAAATGGAAGAAAACCATTAGTAATAAAAAGATATATTTTTATTAAAGCTTTGGTAAAAAATAAGTAAAAAACTAAAAAAATAATACAAACATACA
This sequence comes from Tachina grossa, assembly GCA_949987645.1. Lineage (NCBI taxonomy): Eukaryota > Metazoa > Arthropoda > Insecta > Diptera > Tachinidae > Tachina > Tachina grossa. The sequence continues at coordinate 60,337,153 of OX465278.1, read as the reverse complement.
AATGTACTTTTAATTAAATTCAATTAAAACAAAATAATTTTTTTTTTAAATTAATATGAATAGTAAGTATGATATCTTAGAAAACCCATATACCAAGGCGAATTAATGTACCAGGTGGTGCCAGGTTAACAGCTGCTTTTCTTACGAAGTTTGGCTTGTCAAATTTCATTGAAATGAAATTTATTGGAAGTTTGATTTGTCAATTTTTATTGTAATAAAGTCTTAGGCATATCTTATGGTACATGAATTTGCCTTGGCATACGCATATATACATACATATTAGTGTCGCCAACCTTTCAAACCACAAACAACTCTGGAAATATATTTTCAGCTATTTTAATGAAAAGAACATTTTAGAACCGTTTTGAAAAAGAAAATATTTCTAAAAAACGTTATGCTTGCATTTGTTTCATAAATAATCCGACATGACGAAAAAATCCCTATGTTTTGGAGAATATAAAATATCTGTCCGATTTTCCCTATGCTTCTATTTTAGTATCAAAAATACCTACATATAAGGACTTTCCCCTACTTCTAAAAACACTGAAACAATTGTTTGTAACAGAAATAGAAAAGCTGTATATGAAGTACATTTTGAGTTTCTTCTTATTCAAAATACTGATATGATAAAAAAATTTATATACATACAAATTTTTACCTTAATATAGAAAGGCCTTAACTCATTATATTTTTGAAATCAAGATTTTTGCACTTTTCGTTACATTAGATGTTCTTCTATGGAAATATACAAAACACTCGATTTCAGAAAAATAATGAGCTAGGTCCTTTCTATACTAAGGTAACAATATGTAGTTTATTTTATCACATTTTTATTTCTTCTGGATAATTTATTGGGAAATTCGTTATATCAATATTAAAATTTTTTGGTTTGTTCGTTATATAACGTACTCAAAGAGAAAAAATTTTGCGTACGTTAAATTGCGAATTCGTTAAACTGATTATTCGTTAAACCGAGGTACCACTGTGTATACAATGGGCGTATTCATAAGACGTAGCTGTTGAGCTCAATAGTTGTGAAACTGTTGGCAACCGTTGGCCCTAGAGCTGCAAAACTATCGATAGTCGCTCCACTCGATAGTTTCCATAGTTTTATGTAAAACTATCGAAAAAAAAAATCCAAAGTCCTCAACATTTTCATTAGTATATGAAAATATATCAAGCTTTTTTTTAAATTTTATCGTAAGCGAAATATTATCGAAAATATTGTTTTTTATTGAACTTAAATTTTTATGGGCCTACCCATAGCTTAGAATTATCAAAATGCGAAAATTGTTGATAACTTTTAAGACACTGGTTGTAAAGTTTTATCGTAAGCGACAATTTAAACCTTCTTCTGAAAAATTTAATTTTTGTCGCATACGATTACAACGAAGATAAGGCTTGATAGGTATGTAAGTACAATTAAAAAAAATTTTTGTAGCTCGGGTATGTTAACCGGAGATTTGTCAAAATAAATCCGAGACGATTGGCGGCCGTCGCGATATTAGTACCACCAAAATTTAACTTTGTGTCGAAGATGTCGAATTTATTAAGATACTTGTGACTACTATTTGTCGAATAACACTTGGACTTATAAATAAATTCATATACATACATATGTATTTAAGTACATACCCTGCAGGAAATCGAACTGACACAATACTAGTTACGCGACCGGTCGCCAAGCGATAGGTACTAGTGGGAATGGCCTAGGATGGGGTTAATTGATACTTTTTATGTACCTTGTGACTAAACTATCCTATAGGGACCTATTCGGTGTAGAATAATATAAATTATATATAAATGTCATTCCGACATTTAACTGTAACAATGAAAACTTATTTTTTTTATTGTTACAAATGAAATTATAATGTATTTTTAAGCAGAAAATTTTTTGAGATTCGAACCGACAACCTCGCGCATGACAGGCTTGCACACTATCCACTCAACTACGGGGCCACTCAGGTTTCAAAAGTATAAATACCAGATAAACTTATTTTAATATCTCAGTATAGTTACGGGACTGATTCCAGAGTCACATCGAAGGGAGCAATTAACATTATATTTATACTATTTGATAGGTCCATGTATTCAACCACATCGAACATGTTCAGTGCCGTTTACTACAATATTCCTCCGAGTCCAAATTAAATTGGCTCAAGGTCAAGACGATACATAAGGAAAATTGCGAATATATAACCATTTACACGATATGTCTTTTTTCACCATACACTTCTCCGTACTTTTGATAACACTCGCATTTTCTCAAGTCATAGCACGAGTACGTTTGGATCAATTGTCACCTAATTTTCTGCAGGGTAGGCGCACGGTAGTGCGCCAGGCCAGGTTCCGGCCAATGCAATGGTTGGCCGTGACTACACCCATAAATCTAATGGCCTATTTCCCACCTGCGAAAGAAAACTTTCGAATTACAATTTATATTGAAAGCAACATTAACAGCCTCCCCCACGACGTCGAAGTAAAACTTAAGAGAACGAAAGTAAGTCACTCATTTTCTTCTATAAAAGTGTTCCACTATCTTTCGACTTATCGTTCGATTGGCTTTACGTTTCTAACGTAAGCCGTGTACCCGTTGTCAAATATCTATATTGCCACATCCACAATTTCACACATTCATCGACAACTGGGAATAAAAAATCGTTCAAATGTGTAAATTGTGCTTTAAAAAATGAAACTCTGTTCTAATTTAACCTGCAACAAGTGGCACCCAAAAATAAATTAAAATAAACTTGACAAAACAATTTTTGTAAATGATAAAAAGTGTACATACATAATTACTCAAGGGTTTTTATTTATGATAAATAAAGACATAAAAAACCACAAGCTATGCAAAATTTTGTGAAAAATTACCCAAAAGGAAAAATGACCAATAGCCCATTTATTTAGGTCATTATTCATTGTCATTTGGGTGATTGTCATTATCTTTAAAATACCAACAGACCCAGAAAAAGTGTTCTACCTTGTCGGCCTTTGTACGGGTGCAACAATTTTCTCGCTCTCCTCTGTGTATGTAGAACAACTGCTTATATGAATAAATACATCCTTATGTACAAGAAAAAACTGGCATAAAGTAAGTGACGACATTGAAATAGGTGCTAAGGAGTTCCCTTCACACATTTTGACAATAAAAATCGGCGCATAATGTAGTTTTAGCCCACTATTAAGTCCCAGCGTGATTTATCTAACTTCTTAACCGTTTTTTCTTACACATAAGACCGATAGTTTCTAACCAACCTTCACTATAACTAGCGGAAGTGGTGGTAGGCAGAAAATATCTACTCATTGAAGGCTGTTGTCGAGCACACATACATACATACCGATAGAAGAGCATCACCAGCCAAGGACGCAAAACCACTTACATACTTACAAGCTCAGACTAGAGGAGATTGCCAACGACGGGTTAAGCAATGAACCCATTGCCAGCGAAGCCGGTATTATATTTGCTCATTGGAAAAGCAAAATATTTTATTCATGTAAATATAAATAATTTTGTTGTATTTTGTCTCAGTCGACAATAAAAGTACAAGTGCCTTCTTTTGGCATTTGAGTTCGTACAAATGACTGAAAAAATTTTATTGGGGCTCATATTTGTATTGAAATGCTTACGTTATCGTTCGCTTTGATTTTCTTTCGACTTGTCGTGCTAAAGGCTTTTAGTGGAACGCAAAACAGCTGTTTGTCGTTTAAAAGGCTTGCGAACGAAAATTAGTGACATCCTGGAACAGGCAGTAAAATACGAAAATTTGTTTTTGTTTTCAATATAAATTGTAAGTCGAACTTTTTTTTTTCGCAGGTGGGAAATAGGCCATAAGCTCTTTCTTTCATTTACTTCGGCTTAGCAGTTTTAAGTTTATTGCTCATGTATTTCTCAATAGCAACTTTACATGAACCATAAGCACTAGCAGATATAAAAGTCGGCGGGGCAAGGCCCACAAAAACTTTTCGTAATATTATACTGTAGAGAACTGACATTTTAAAGACAAATAGTCCTAATTGATTTACTCAATCGGAAAATCCAAAAATTAAAGCACCAGCTACCTTATTGACACTTTGCATACACATTGGGCATATCCTTTTGATTTATGTACTTCGGCTAAGCAGACTTTAATATGTAAATATATTGAGCAAATAGGCGGGGTCATGCCCACTAAAACCTACGCTGCATTTGACATGTTTTTTTTCCAGACGACTTTTACACACTGGCGACCCGTTGTAATGACACAATAGTGCATTTTTAAGGTCTACAATCCAACACCCATTACGCTCTAACCGATTATTTTATGTAACTATTCCATTTTTAACTGGCACAGTGATCATGACTAGAAATAAAACACACTCGAAATTTTAAGTTTAAAAAGTGTTATCATATACATTTTTTCAAAAAGTAGTCAGATCCTCACAAAAACATCAATGTGAAAAAAAGCCAAGTTCCTATCAAAAATTTCGGCCATCAAAAGCATTGAGATAGAAATTTGACCAAGTTCTTGTTTGGTACAACACCTGACACTGAAATATGCTTTGCATTATATAAATTTGTAATCGTAAGGGTGTCATATAATTTCTAGATAATCTGCTAACTTGGCAGGAGAAGTTAAAAACATAACTAGAGTTAATTTATAAAAAGAGCACAGCAGAGGGAAAAAACCCGGAAATTTGTTCAAAAAAGTAGGACTTAATAATAAAATGAAATTGATTTTTTCAAATAAAATATTAAATACATATCATTATCGTAACATTTTACATAGAATATTGAATCTTTTATCCAACACCATCGATATGTTTACATTAAATTGTAACTTCATAAGTATGTGCACATTTGAGAGTATTTGCATACATAAAGGCACAGAAATATAACTTCAAATATCATTTCAAATGTTGGAAATGGAATGTTTATAACACAAACTGAGAACCCAAAATTATTTAAAATTCAACCGATTACACATGAAATATAACTAAACCCTTTTTACGCAACTCCATCGATATTTTAAATACATTTCGATAATTCTACGTCTTAAAATAACATCATCAACAGTTTTATTTATTGGATAATCTGTATATCCAATAAAAATTAATTCCCTTTTGTTAATCAATGGAAAAGTGAAAAATTGTCTTAAAAAGTACGATTTTTCCGGATGCTAATTTTTTTCGAGGACAGAGATCTCAACAAGAGAAAGTGTAATATGCAAAATGTATTTTTTTTGTACAACTGCTTGTAAAAGCGTTTTGTTTACAATATTGCAATAAATTTTTGTGACGTAGCAAATTTGTATGAAATATATTGGAATCACTGAAAAACTCAATTTCGTAAAAAGTGCGAGAAAGTCTTATACATTTCTACTTGAAACCATCGTTATGTATGAATGTAAATATACATACATAAAATTTCTTTTAATTGTATGTTCATAAACAAATATATTTTTATAAAACATTTAAAATAAAAAATGATGATATTTTCTAAAAAGCGGGATATTTTTAAAAATCGGCGGGACAGTCCTGCGTCTCGCCGGGACGTGTGGTCACTTTAACTTATATACTAGCATATACTAATACCTTTAAAAATCATTTTAATTTATATAAATGTATTTAATTTAAATCACTTGTTTGATGTCAACACCACTATTGTTTTTTTGAAACTGATTTTTTGTTTGAGATGATTTGGCCTAATATATGTACATATGCAGTAAGTATCAAGCAAGATCACAAAAGAGATATGCAAGGAACACAACTGGGACAAACATCGAATTTTTCGGTGCGAACTTTCGTCATAAAAAATAAAACAAATTTGTTCATATGAAAATGAACACAACACCGGCGTGTTTCGACGACGAAATTTGTCGTGCGTGACGAACTCTGAATTAGATTTATGCTAGGAGTACAACTGGAACGAACGACGAATTTCGTTCACGTCGTTCGTCGTTCGTCCCAATTGTGTTCCTAGCAATAACCAAATTATAATAATAATAATTATGATTTCATGTGAAATGTTTATGTTTACGATTAAGAATTATTAATATTTTTTATTTTTAGATTTTTAATAGAACTATAGTGAATTTTTAATCAGAAATAATTTTTAGTCAGGCTTAAGTTCAGTGATTTCAATTCTTTTATTGAATGAAATATTTTTATTAATTAATGTGAGTTTCTAAAGAAGAGAAGAAAAATTACATTAGACTTTTAAGCTGGGGGAAATACCGATATTTTTCTGTGTATCAACGGACTTCATCAGCACCCTAGTCTATCTACTTGGGTAGAGATTGTTATTAACATCAGCTATTTAACAAAAATTCTAATGAAACGGAATGTGAGAAATGATTGTTGTATACAATTATTGATTTACCTTTGGTAAATACATATGTAAGTATCACTATTTATTTCCCCTGTTTTTTCATCTTTCTATTTAGGTTAGCACGAAGTTATATTACTCTACCTACGTATGTCTAACTATTCTTGCTTATCTTTTACGATCATCACATTAATTATTTTTACTTATTCGATGTACCGTCGGTACATACATATAAGTATTATAGTAGTGGATATTATAATTTATAATTTATTTATAATTTATAATTTATTTATTTATTTATTGAATCCCTTACATAACAAGACATAGTCTTATAATTATAATGCAGGGTTGCATTGTGTACAATAAATTCGCCAATAAAGATTAATATTTAATAAATTAAAAACAAAATAATTAAAAAAATAATAATAAAAACCGAATAAATAAAACGATTCATAAAAATAATTTTTAAATTTACATATAAAATTGACCAAAATGACATTTGTATATAAGTACATATCTATAAAACCTTTAGTGATCTACTCAAAGTAATTAAAAAGAAAGTTTTTAAAATTTGTTGCATTGCTGTTAATTTAAAAGTTTAATTTAATTTTTCTTCTCTTCTTTAGAAACTCACATTAATTAATAAAAATATTTCATTCAATAAAAGAATTGAAATCACTGAACTTAAGCCTGACTAAAAAATATTATTTTTTATGTTATATACAGGCTAGTGATGCACGAATATTCGTATTCGAATTGCCGAATATTCGGCCATTTTTAATGCGAATACGAAGCATTCGTACGAATATTTTTCGAAAAAAAAAAATTTAATAAATAAATGCATGAATCCTAAACTAAATTTAAATAAATGGATACAAATATTAGTTTGTACAAATCCATTAAATTTTTATAGAAATTTGTGCTTTGTATTATTTTCAAATATTATTTACTGACGATCATTAAAATTTTTGGGTAGTTTTTATTAACTTTAAAGTAAGCCAACAGGAGTATGACGTTATTTTTCATAACAATTATTTAAAAAAATAAATATAAAAATAAAATATATTGCTGGCGTAAATGGAGCCCTAATTTAATGTCTATAAATTTCACATGAAATATTCGTATTCGTATTCGCGAATATCGTTTCAAATATTGGTATTCGCATTCGTATTTGCGTGTATCAAAAATTGACATTCGTTACATCACTAACTAATACAGACCAAGTTCATAATAAACACTCATAAACATTCAGATCATTTAGATCAAAGGTCTACACTAAGGAATGAAAATGATTAAAGTTAGTTGTACAGAGAAGAAAATTAAAAAATAGTTTTAAGCACAAAATTGCTTTAATCAGCAAAATTTCTTTTAAATTTTTTGCCCATTACCAAACTATCAATTATAAAAATTGTATAAATTTAAATAAGGTAGTTTTTTTCCATTCAGTGTAATTTTTTTTTTAATAACAAAAATTAAAAATGTAAAAAACCCCCGAATATATCTTGAGAAGATGCGATATCTTCTAAACGGCTGAACCGATTTTCTTAAAACATGGCTCAGAACCCTCTCGATCAAGTCACCTTTCAAACAGAAAAACTAAATCAAAATCGGTTCAGCCGTTTGGCCTGTACGTGGACACGGACAGACACACAGATACACACTACAAACTTATAACACCCCTTTTTTTAGTCGGTGGTTAAAAAGAAAAAATTTAAAAAATATATGATTTCATTTGAAGTCTTTATTTGAATGAATCAAAAATTTAATTAAAAATTAAGCAACTCATTAATTTAAGTGTTTAATAGAATAATATAAAAATTGTATTGAATGAATGAAGCAGGTTGATTGGTTTAGAAATCTAATTTCTTAATATGTGTTTGGGAAGTAACATTGGCCAGCAAAAAATTACACATTACCATCAGAACTACTTGCCATATAATGATTTATTTTTCTGATTGCCAAATTTCATTACTCGCTTACAAATCTCATTACCTAAAATGTAAAAAAATTATGTTCAAGTTGCTAAATGAAGAGAATGATTTTTTTAGATTTCATAGATTACGTGAGGAAGTTTCGAAATAAAAAGGGTAAGTACTTCTCAAGAATCGATTGTTTTAGTATCACGCCTTGTTAAAATCATTAAATTGGTAATCCAGTAAGGAACAGCTTTCACCAAAAATGTTTAATTCCAAACTCGATTACCTTTTTTGCAATTATTTGCTTATTTTTTCTATTTGCATTCGCAAAATGTATTCGATAAACACAAAACAATTTATATGATTAACAAACATCACATACACGAAAATAACAAATTCGTAATACTTAATTCAATTAAAAAAATGATTGCATCAATCTACATAATCGGATTCGGATTGATATTCGCTTTAAAATACTTGGTGTGCATGAACGCCTCTTCGCTGCACTTTAAATTTCGTAATTCATTACCAGGGAAACCAGAAATATGCTTCAAAAAAAGTGTTTTATGCGCATTCAATATGCACTAAAAAGTATAAAATATGCACTAAAAACTCGAAAGTATGCTCTTTTTAATTAAAAAATTCAACAAAATTTGGATATACTTAAATAATAAATTACAAACTATAATAAAAAATAATAGAGAAATACTGCCATATTACTCGTAATATGCAAATATACAAATTCAATTTTTTTATACTCTCGTAAAAATTTAACTTGTATTTCAAAAGAGATCACGATATTAGAATTAAAACTTTGGCACTGTATTTTGGATAAATGAGACAAGATTTTTATTTATAATTTTTACTGAAACAAACAAAAAAATATTAAACTAGATTTTCATATAAAAATCGTTGCTGTCACATCTAAACAAAATTTTATGCATTGACAATGTTCCTTCAACGTCTACTCGAGGCAGAGTCCGTCACAAATAGCAAAACCCAGTTTATTTGAAACTAACGTTCGTATAACTACCTAATATATAAGAAAATTGTATACACAATATGGAACATTGGAGATGAGATTTAGATGTCGAAATTTAAAAATTTAAAAATAAGCTTGTAAGGCATAAATTATGCTCTAAAACTTCGAAAGTATGCTAAAAATATGCATGTAAGATTTATATATACAAAAACATGCTTTAAAGGGTAAAATATGCAAAAATATGTACTAACAAATCAATGTCAAAATTCATAAAGAGTTTTGAAACGGATAAATATCTTATCTGCGCATTAATATGTTACACAAGAAAAAACATGCAATTGAATACTCGCGGTTTCCCTGTTCATTACTCTCTGACTCGTAGTTGTATCGTTTTATCGTCAATAAAATCCCTTCATAACCTAACGTCGCACAGTGGAGGATTTCGTTAAGAAAATGGGAATAATTCTGCAGTTTCTAAGCGAGCCGACTGATTCTAATGAAATTTCATACAGCATTTAAAAAGGTAATATTTGGACTATATATATATATTTTGATCTGATAAAAACGATTTCTTGTAAGGGGATTTTTCAATCAAAGGTTTAAAAAAATTATGAATATGGGGTATGGGTTTTCGCTTACAGTTTAGGGAATATTAGGGAAAAAATTTAAATTGAAATTTTGGGTTATTTTTACCAACCTAGGTCTACTGTTCTGCTAATGGACAAGTCAAATCTTGTTCGTTTTAAGAAAACAACCTTTTTATGAACAAAAAACAAAATGTTTAACATTTAAAAAAATTTTTGGTATCAAAAGCACAATGACACAGAAAAAAATTATTGCAGGAAATAAACAACTTTATTTAAAAATAAAACCAAAAATCAATTAATAATGTGTTTGAGCCAATTAAACTTTTGTTTCAAAATAAAATATAAACAATAACCAACTTTAATTGAAAATATAACCAAAACTCAATTAAAAATGTTTTTAGATCTATTAAACTTTTGTTTAAAAATTTAATTAATTACAAAGTTTATTAATTGACTCACTTACATATTTAATTGATTTTTGGTTTTACCTTCAACTAAAGTTGTTTATTGCAGGAATATTTTGTTTTAAAAAAAAGATTAAATACATTAAATAATTAAAGTTGTTTATTGCAGGAATATTTTTTCTATATAATTCAAAAGTTATACGCAATTTAAATTAAAATTTTTAACAAACTCCGATTTATAGTAAGTTTTTGCAGAAAAGGTGGATTAATGATTTTGCTATTACATATAAAAAAATTTTGCAAAATAACCAACACCATATTTTTAACTATTCTAAGGGTACGCGTAATATTATAAGAAATATTACAAATAAATTGTTTGTTAAAAATTTTTGATATTGAATGAACCAACTCGTTTCAAATAGACCAATTTTTGTTATAAATATCAAATTTAAGGGTTTTTTTCCTCAAACTTCGAAGCTCGAACAAAAAAAAAATTGATTATGCCACCTTAAGCCAAGATATGTTTTTAAATATTCCCAAAAATATTATCTGCGCCCGGCGAAAGGTAAGAAAATTACAAAAAAAAACTACTGAAAAATCCAATTTTTGAGATTTTACGAAATTTTTTTGGGAGTCGCCAAGAACTCAAAAGCAAATTTCATTTGTTTTTAGTTTTTGTGTTTTATTCGTTTTGCACCTAAGAGATCATTTTCAGCCGAAAATATTGATAAATGCAAATTTTATAGCAATCCTATATGTAGGCCTCTGTCTTCTCGGAAAACTCTTTTTTATGTTGTAAGCAGATGCAGGTAATTATAAATAAATTAATACAAATTAATTTTTATAAGAAAAAGAATAGTTATTTTTAGGGTTCCGTACGCCAAAGGTGAAAAGGAACCCTATTGTTTTCGCTACGCTGTCCGTCTGTCCGTGTGTCCGTCACACGGTATTTTCTCAGGAACCGTAAGAGCTACGGACCGGAAATTTGGACAGAATATGTAGAACCTTGGCCGCTACAACAACAACAACAACAACATGAGAATTAAAAATTAAAGGGTGTTCCAAAACGAGCAACGAAAAATATAAGAATCCCATGTAATATACATACAACAATTAACACTAAAATTAAAAAAAAAATTAAATTAAAGGGTGGTCCATCAGTTAATGCAATTTTGACTATGTAATTTTGACAATTTGCTATATCTTGGAAACCGTAAGAGGCAAAAACTTGAAATTTTCAAAAACGGTAAAACTAAAAAAACCGAAAATTATAAAATAGCCAAACCAAAAAAAAAAAAATCGGCAAAAATCAAAAAAAAAACTCCCAAAACGAAAAAATCGCCAAAATAAAAAAAATATCTAACACTAAAATTGATCTCATGGATTCATGTACAAATTGCACTATAGACATGTTTTGAAAATCACATTTTTCGGATTGCGTGTGACTTCTTGTAATCTTTTTAAATTTTTCTATAATATAGATCATCAAATATAAATATAATTTCTGAAAGAAATGTGTCGTATATGATAAAAAAAAAGAGGAAAAGAAGAACATCTGCAGGAGCATCATTAGTTTTTGTTTATGGTTTGGGAGATGTGATTTCCAAAACATACCTGATTATTATATTTGTTAATCTTATATATTTATGAATATATTTTCTGTATTAGTTACACACATACCGTATTATTTTTTGGGACAGCTCTGTTGTTTTCATGATTATCTTTCACACGTTAACAAACATTTAATTTTCTCAATTTTCTTTTGTTACAATGCATTGAATGATATGTATAAAATTATACACCTCTTTCTGGATGTGGACTAAATTTTTCAATTTCAATTATGACGTCCCGTAATGGTAATTTGGGTCCGGTTATCAGCGATAACAGTTTTTTTTTGTAATGAGTTCTCAGTTGTTCGTTATAATGTTAATGTAGCTCATATAAATTGCCAAAGTCTAAATCCGCTTAGTCAATTCTCTAAAGTTGATGAATTAAGAAATATTGTACTTGGCTGTGGTATACATATTTTAGGGCTATCCGAAACGTGGCTAAAGCCTGAGGTAACTAATCAATCTATTCGAATCCCTGGATACTCGCTTTGTAGAAGTGATAGGCTTTCTTCAGCAAGAGGTGGAGGTGTGGGGCTTTTCATATCCAACAAAATTAAATATAGAAAAATATTTTTTTCTTAAGATTATAATATTTGTGCATCTGTTTTCATTGAAGTTCTTTTTAATGACTCTATCATATTAATAGGTGTTGTTTATCCTCCTTACGGGGATTTAAATGCCTTTGAGGATAATTTAGGCGAGGTGGTCACACAGTATAGTAATATAATTATAATGGGAGATTTTAATTGTAATTTGTTTGACGCTACCAAAGCCTCTAGGTTTAGGTCTCTATGTAGTAGGTTGGGTCTTTTTTATGTTCACAATTCCCTACCTACACATTGGGATGTATCTCACAATACCACAACACTAATTGACTTTTTGCTTGTAAGTGACTATACCAGAGTTAGTAGATCGGGACAAGGACAAGTACCTTTTCTTCAGTCATATCATGCACTAATTTACATATCTTTTTCATATAGAAGTACATATAATGATGAGTATGTTGAGTACCGAGATTATGATCATTTTGATGTCAACATATTTCAAAATTTTGTTAACAACTTTGACTTTTCTCCCTTCTATTTCAACCACGACGTAAACGTTAAGTTGTCCATTCTGAACTCTTTACTTCAAGAACTTTTTGATTTAGTTCCTCTAATTAGATTTAAACCGAGGAAAAAAAGGGATCCTTGGATGCTTAGAAGTGAATTAACTGATATCAAGAATCAAAGGGACAGTGCTTATGAAGCTTTTAGATCAAATAGGACTAATACAAACTGGCAAATCTATTGCAAACTTAGAAATAAAGTCAAGTCTCTGATTCGAAAATTTAGGAGGCAGTATTATATAGGATTATTTGATGGTGCCGGAAGTCGGAAAATTTGGGGATTACTTCGTAAGAATAGCTATACTGGATGTCCTGAAGCTCGAACATCCAATGTTGATGTAAATAGTCTTAATCAATCTTTTGTCTTCAATGATTTAAATATTATTTCTAGTGCTTTTGATTTTGAGCAATTCAACGGTTCACTTGAAGGATTTTCCTTTAGAACTATATATGCTAATGAGTTGCTAGAGGCTTTTTTGAGAGTAAGATCCAACTCTATTGGAACTGATGGATTTCCCATAAAATTTGTAAAACTTGCTTTTCCATACGTTTCTGAGACAATTTTACATTTGTGTAATACAATTATTACGACTTCTACTTATCCTGAAGCATGGAAAGTAGCTCGTGTTGTACCAATACCAAAAAAGGACTCAGATTCTAGTTACAGACCCATTAGTATTTTACCATCCATCTCTAAGGTTGTGGAACATATTCTTAAAATGCAAATCCTTGATTATATTGCAACACATAATTTAGTTAGTGATGCACAATATGCATATAGGGAAGGGTACAGCACTGCTGGTATGCTCTTGGGCTTAACTGAGACTGCTAGGGAGCACTTAAATAATGGACGGGATTGTTTTATGCTATCCCTGGATCTTTCCAAAGCTTTTGACCGTATTAATCACAAAATACTTATTTCTAAATTAAGGAAAAGTTTGGATTTTCAATTATGGCTTGTAAACTTATTTACTCTTATTTGCAAGGAAGGTCTCAATACGTAAGCCTTAATGGTAATGAATCTAATGTTATTTCCGTTTTTTCTGGTGTACCACAAGGATCTATAATTGGTCCGGTATTGTTCCTAATGTATTTGAATGATTGTGTCGATTGTCTAGATTTTGACTTAGTTAAACCCTTTATTTTTGCAGATGATATTCAGCTAATTTTTGGTAACTCTAGGTATTTCACTGATGTTCTAGAAGCCACCATTAATTTTACTGTTCAGAGATTATGTGATTGGATGGTAGAAAATAAACTATGTATCAATGCTAGTAAAACTAAAGCCATTATGTTTCGTACTGGTTGTCGTAGGGTGCAATATCCCGAAATAAAAATTCATGGAACTGGTGTGCAATTTGTTGAATCCCTCAAATGTTTAGGTATAGTAATTGATAACCAACTTAATTTTGGAGAACAAATTGATTTAGTAAGTTCTAGGGTTACGTCAGGTCTAAGATATCTCTATCATTGCGGATTACATTTACGCATAAGAATAAAATATATACTTGCACATACTTTATTAATGTCTCATGTAAATTACTGTCTTGAAATAACCTCTGGTACTTTAGTATACAACATTAACAAATTAAGCAATATTATAAAGAGGATTGTAAGATTTGTGTACGGCATTAAGTATCGTGATCATGTATCGCGCTCTGTTATAAGCTTTCTGGATTGTTCTATACCACAATATTTCAATATTGGTATTTTAATTTTCTTCTACAAGATTATTGTTACTGGCATACCTAATTACTTGAGATCTAAATTTCAGTTTTCAAGGTCTGATAGAAATCCTCAGATCGTCGTGCCTCTTATAACCTGTTCTATGTATCAAAAATCTTTTCTTATAAGAACTGCCAGATTGTGGAACTACCTGCCTATTGAGCTACGTTCTTTCATGTTTTCTTGTAATGTATTCAAGAAAAAACTCTCCTCATATCTAATTAATACTAATAGTATATAGTTATATAATCATAAAACGTTTTGTTTTTTCGCTGCGGACTCACACCAAACCTAATATTCCGCATTCAGATTGTGTATAATTTTATTCAATTTCATTTAATGCAAAAAAAAAGAGAAAAAAAAAACTTTTCACTTTAAATACATATAGCAATGCGCTATTGGCCTCTAAGGCTTCTTTGTATTGCCGATAAATAAATAAATAAAATAAAAAATAAAAATAAATAAAAAATAAGGATGAAGATAAGAAACTTTGCCGAAGGAACGATACCTCTAAAATGTATTTTGATGTCCCGACTTTTGATCTGAATTGTAAATTTTTTTTATTTTCTTTTCTATTACCAAGTAAAATTCATTTTTTCATTTCATTCTGACTAAATAAATTTCTAAAGAGAAAAATAAACTCCAAAAATAAAAAAAAACATAGCCATGATGTCGATGATTTTTTTTGTAAAGTGCCCAAAATAGTGATTTTTGAAATGTTTGTATAGGGAACTCCCCAGGGGGTGTGCCATTTGTAATTTGAGCGATTTTTAAATCGACCCGCCCTAATATATTTATTATATATACAGTATTTATCGGATATAAGAAACTTAAAAAATCCACGAAAAAAGTTTCTTATAAGCGTTTCTTTCTTATATACAATTATTTTATTTAAGAAACTTATTTCTTATATAAGTAGCTATGGGCATAAGACATTTGTTTCTTACATAAATATACGAGCTTTTTTATCTTTTTATGTATACAGATACGTAGATGTACATATGTTTGTAAATAGAAAAATAAAACAAAGCATGGTTGGTAGTTAATTTTTATTTTATTAACCCTTTTACTAAATAAATATTAAAATATATACAACTTCTAAAAAAAAACAGAGTTGCCCATGCAAACTACATAAATTTTGTGTTGCCGTTGGAGGTTTCTTATATAAATTTTTTTTCTTCATATTTTGTGGCTTTGGTGTTTAAGAAAAATGTTTTTTTATCAGTTTTTTTTCTTATAAGCTTTTTCTTATACATATGAAACCTTTTTTTGTTAGAAAAATCACTAAAAAGACATGGTGTTTTGGAAAATGTTTCTTATAAGCGTTTTGTTCTTATATGAGATGTTCTTATATCCAATAAATACTGTATATGTGACTTTCAAAATAGCAAGGGACCTAAGGGCAAAAACCGGTCTCATTCGATGCTCAGATGTTGTCCACATCAAAAAAAAAAAGTGAAAATTGATTTTTTTTACCCTTAGGTCCCTTTCTCTCTGCGCTGTCACATATATAGTCCGAATTTCAGACTTAAGGCTTATGACACTTGCTTATATGTTGTATAAAATTTCATAATCACCCTTATTCTATTTGGCGTCGGCAACATCGTCGTCAATTTTGAAACAACATCAATACAACACAACATCAATGCTAACTTTGTATTCCCTAACAGTGTTATGACGACGTTGCCTGTTTATCGGTAAATACAATACACATATCCAATGTTTGAGTCAGCTGATTCATTTTGTTTACTATTTTTGGTAAAAGTGTTTTTGAATAAGCAAAAGTTTTGTAAGTAAATGAAAATAAAATGTTTTTTTTCCTATTGGAACGATGAAAATAAAAAAATTTTAAAAGTGAAAATAAGATTTCTCAGGCAAAAGTCATGCATTTGTCAGTTACCCAAGGAGAAGTAAGTGATAAATTCTGTCATGTTTTGGGAAAATAATGAGTAATGCTCATCCTTTTAATATTTTTAAGTTATTTTCGGCTGAACAAAACATGGATACAAAAGAGCCTAATTTTTGAAACAAAAGGGATCAGACCATCGTTTATTCGAGATTGGAGCTTCCTCCCAAGTATACTTTCCCAACACGCTATTTACCTTACATTTTGCCATCCACTACTAGTTCTAAGTGGTGGACTGAGGGAATTTAGTGCAATCGCAACAATTTCCCACTGTATGTTGCCGACGCCAAATGGAATAAGGGTGAATAATCGGTTGGCATGCTTAGTAACTGCAGAGTTATTTCCATTTTTTTTACGAAATTCATAACATAAAGATAAACTCTACTTGTTAGCTAATTAAAGTTTAAACTTAAATTGCTGTTTTTCAAATAAAGATTATCTAGTAATAATCTAGATTTAACCGAGCAACATTTCTCAATTAAACTCAAGTTAAGGTAGAATTATTAAAATCGTATCATTCTACTTTACAGCTTGCCGTATCGTTCAAATTTGGGCACAAGTTATAGAAAATGTAACAGTTTGCGCAGCACATTTTTTTTGTCTGACATTAAATGCGGCGTTTTTGACATTCGCTACAGAAAAATCTGTTTTCTGCAGATTCCTACGTCAGCAGTGCTACCACCACATATTTTATAACTAGTAACATGCATTGTATATGGTACGGTTTTTGTCAGCTGACACGCAACATCACGATCCGATTTTACTAATTCTACCTTTAGAACTGTCAAATGATATATATATGAAATAAATATTACGTAATTGAAAAAAAAACAATAGTTAACCCCCTGTTTGTCCAAGACGTTTGAGTTAGAAATCCTGGCGTTTCTGTAATAGATTAAAGAAAAGTTATACAAGTTTCCTTTAATCTATTACAAAAACGACATGATTTCTAACTCAAACGTCTTACAAAAACAGGGGGTTAATAAATAAATACATAATATATGTATACATAAATAAAATGGATGTTTGTTATGAGGACGAAGATTTTAGTTAGGAAAATTGTGAGAAAAATAAGAGAGATAAAAACACGTGTAAACCATTTTTATGTGTATAATGAATTAGAATTCTTGAAAAGATGATGACTTTCGAATTAATTGGAAAGAAAATCTATTTCGTTGGATTTAAAATTTGATGATCCCTTTTGGTTTTATTTTCGTAGCGTAAAAAAAGTTGTTATTGAAGTTTATTTAAAAAATTTAAAGAATTGGGTATGTTCGTAAAGGCATTTATAGTGCACGTCTGCAGCATCACGGGCATCTAACGTTCAAAAATGCATTAGTTGGCTGCACTGTCAAGCGTTTTTAATGCATGTAAACGGCATACTTGCCGCAAATATCTGCAAATGGGGCAGTAAATTATTTTAAAATGCAATAAGTTGCAGTGGAACAATAAGTTGAATTTATGCATGTATTTTGATATTTAAATTACATTTTTCGTCTTTTAACAAAAAAATAAGATTGATATATTCGAAAACGACTTTTAAACAGAGAATCTTGGTATTTTTTCATTTTAGTAGACTTCCTTTTACGGTCAATTGTCTTTTTACAAGAAATAACCGCTTTGATTTTCTTTCCAAGTTTTTTCTTCCAATAATTTAAAAGAAAATTGTTATTTTTGTTATCAAAATTTTCTTAAATAAAATTACTTGCAAACTTAAAATTGTTTGCAGTTCGTTCAAAAATGTCAAGCATGCATAGATGTTGAGCAGTTGCAAAGCATGTGCAACAGTTAATCACGCATACGCAGTAAAACTTGGCAGAGCTGATGAATAGATGCATAAATTTGCGGAATTTGCGAACGTACCCATTGTCACATCGTGTTGCTCTATTTACATAAAATATTTTCAAGACTGCCACATCTAGATTGAAAACAAAGTATGGTATTTCTAGCTAAATCGATAACTGTTAATACATCACTGAAAAATAGAAAGGGCGTTTAAACCCCGTTTAGGTTTGATTCTTGGTTAACTCAAACGTATGTTAAACTAAGTTTAACTAATTAGTAAGAAACTATCCCAAAATGTGCTATTTTGTTATTTATTTTCTACACTTTGATAAATCAACTTTCTTATTTATACTAAACAGCTATTGTTTGAAAAATTTTCCACAATATTTGGAAATTTTGTAGTGCTGCCATACTTTTAAAGTAAATTAGTAAGGCCTTTAATTAACCACTGAACAAATTAAACCGCATTTAAAAACAACTTAAATTTTAATAAAAGTGAACTAAATACGTATTTCAATATTAAGTTAGAAACTTGGGGCAGGTAATTAAAAAAGTGATGAAATTTTTTTAGTGTGTGTACAATACGAGTACCATTAGTTTTACGACTGCTTCTAATTCGTACAGTAATATATGGTGTGCACTGGAAAAAACATCCGCGCATGTTATCAATTAAAAGAAATAGGATTAGAAAGCAATATAGATAATACATAACATAGAAAAAATAACAATTAACCTTTTAATCCCTACTTAAGAATATTTCTGACTAATATAGAGGAAAGTTAGAGGTTTAATATAATTGTTTTTCCTACTGTTTTACATAAATTTCTTAAATACATCATATACCAAACATGTTTGAATTCGTATGGCTTCGAATATCAATTCACCAAACAATGTACGTATCGCTTATTTACTCAAACAACGTCATAAATCAAAGAATAAAATTTTTTGAATTGGTCATGCATAATTAATACTCATTTCGTTCTTTATTTTTTGTAAAAATTTTATACAAATATCTTGCTTACTCAAATCTTTAGATACAAATAAAATTATCCTTTTCCATTAAGGTGTGTGTAAATTGAAAACTTCCAACTAGAGTTTGTACGCGGGAAAAAATCCCGGGAATTCCCGGGAATTATTTTTTTACAAATCCCGGGAAATTTTCAACGGGAATTTAATAATTACGATTTTGGAATTTTATTTTTTTTCATTGCTGTTCGTCGTTTTATTACTTCAAAATAAAATTTTAATAGAAGTTTCCGAGGTGACTCCAACAAATTGAAGAGTTACGAAATATTTTCAGCCTAAAATCTCTTTATAGGAAACAGTATCTAGATTGGCAGATGTAGATGGAATTTCCATTCATGCTATAACTCACAGCATGATACAATAATACAGGTAGCCACGAATCTACAACAAATGTACAACAAATAAAACAACAGTGATTTTTATTGCTGTTTTGTGATTGACAAGAGAGACAACCAAGAGAAAACAATATAGATGTACTTGCGTTTTCTCTTGGCTTTGCAAAGCATGTTTGTATTAGTACAGTTTTAATAGGCACTGTGCGCGTGTGTTGGTAAAACATAAACACCATTTGGCAGATCACATCACGAAACAAGCAAAACAGCTGGCGCTTCGCGGTTACCTGTATTATTGTATCATGACTCACAGCATATGAATTTAATTATTTTTGTTTTTGAAATATTGTTGTTCTTGAAATGAACGAATGAAGTTGTTTTGTTTTTAATTTCAATGTTATATTTTAATTAAAATTTATTTGCTGGTTGTTAAGCATTGTATATGTATTTCATTGGTGCTTAGCCAAATCATCAGTAGACTTCAACGACATATTTTGAACAGTCACAAACCTCTTATGTTATGGAGAGACTTTCAAGAACTGTTTGAGAATTCACAAACAATAATAGTTTTGAAAATCAAAGACAATGCTTAACCACCAGCAAATAAATTTCAATTAAAATAAACTTATGCCAATATGTCAAATAATAAATTAAATATTAAAATATAGAACTATATTTTTTATTGAGGCCATTTAATTAAAGTCATATGTGTTTAAAATTCCCGGGAATTCAAGGTAATAGAACATTTTTTTTTCTCGATTCCCGGGAATTGCAAAAGTCCGGGAAATTAGAAACCCTACTTCCAACTCATTTCCTGTGAAATTGGTTTTTTTGAATTATGACGTTTTTTATGTCAAAGAGTGAACTTTCTGCACATGTATTTTTTGGTTTCCTCAACTGTAATCAGTCCTTATAATCTTGTTTTATTCTTTCTCTACATAATTGCCTTATGTAGAGACAGTTGAGAAAACGCCGATATAAGTACATACATATGTAGATTATATTTTTATGTCACCAACTAAAACATTTTTTATAAAAATTTTTTGATAAATCTTTATTGTTAATTTGCTTTTTTTTAATCGAATATATTTTTATTACAAAATTAGCTTAAAACTTATTCACTTGAAAATTTAGTTTTAATATTGCCCTTAAACAGCACCACATTCATGTCATTCTTTATAACATAATGGAAAGGTCTATCTACAATAAATTTCTTGGGTTCCTCGGCAGAGACCACTCTGGCTGAAAATGTAACTAGTGCAGCTGAAAATATAAAAATATAACAGATAAAAGAAATTTTTATTTTCTATAGAAGATATAATTTATTATTAAAAATTAAAATAATCTTATAATAACATTCTGTAAGTTCATTTAAACTTCTCACTGAAAGGGGTTAAAAACTGCGATGAGTTATAAGTAGGGAAAGGATTTTCATGCAAATACATATTTTCTGTCGTTGGTCTTAGATCAACGTAAATATAATATCTTTGCGAATCAACAAATTTGTGACAAAATGGCATCGATTTCTTAGTGCATATTTTTGCATATTTTATAATAAATACATATTATTGCATATTTTATTATAAATGTATATTTTTAATACATTTTTTAGGTTTTTACTATTATAAATCTACTTTTGGCTTTTTTTTTATTACACTGAAAGAATTTTTTGAATAAAGCAATGAAATAATTTCATTAAAACTTCGAAATAGTTTCATTAAAACAACGAAATAATTTCAATATCAATTTCAATTTCAATTTATTTATTTCATTGTGATACAAAATACCCATACGGCCAATAAATATATATTACAGGTAAAATAACGAAATAATTTCATTAAACTATGAAATAACTTCATTAAAACAATGTAATAACTTAATTGAAACAATAAAATAATTTCAGTTAAGCAATGAAATTATTTCATTAAAACAAAGAAATTATTTAATGTATCAATGATATAAGGATAACTTTTCATTAGTTTAACGAAAAGGTTTCATAAGATGAATGAAACTTTTTAAAATTCAAGTCAAACGATTTCATTTATTTAATGATCTAAAAAGATTTTATTAGTTTAATGATTTAAAAACTAAATACATTTTTTATATTTTTAATTAAGGTATCAGACTTTCATGAATAGAATGAAATTTTCATTGGGACAACGAATACATTTCATAGCTATAATGAAATTTTAAATTGCTGTATATTTTATTAATTTTTTAGTTTTAAAGACTTTGATCTATAACTTAATTGCTTTAAGGTATGTGCTTATACATATATGTTAATTTCAAGCACCAACTGTAAATGTTTCTTAAATGTAAAGGGTTTCTTAATAATTAGGAAATATTTTTGTCATAAATCCAATGAAATATTGTTACGAAACTAGAATACCAACGAAGCAATTCCAATGAAATTCTCTCACAATATTCGTGAAATTTTCATTAGATTTGTGAAATCATCATTAGATTTGTGAAAAAAATCTAATGAAATTATTTCATTGGACTTATGAAGCTAAATTCTTTGGGTGTAGTTGTAAAGTACTTAAAAGCTGCAGTTTTTACGACTGTGTAAGAACAAAAAAAAAGAGGAAAACGAGAAAAATTTACGTTCGAATTTTTTGTGATTTTATTCGATATACCTTGGGTTAAATCAAGAATACCAATACCATTGAAAATTAAAAAAAAAAAATAGCATGGGATAATAGCCCTTTTAAACCCAAAAATGTTTGTGTAATTTTTTTCAGCTTTCTCTACTGGTTCCGCATTAATTTCATGTGGATATAAAGTGCTTTTGAAAGCACCTTTGCGTGTTTCAGCCTTTAACGAAAAATATGAAATGATATGATACGGATACATCCTATAGTAACTAGATGGGGAACGTGGCAGAAGGCTGTCGGATACTAAATTTCTATTAATAGAATTAAAGAAATTTTAAAGTCAAAACAATTCCCCCATATGCAAAAAATAACGTATGCTTGAAGTGTACGTTAAATTAAAATTTCCATACAAAAACTGGTTTTAACGTACACTTGAAGCACACGTTATTTTTTGCATATGGGCGCAAGTTTCTTAACTTTAAATTTTCTTTAATTTTATTAATAGAAATATAGTATCCGACAGCCTTCTGCTTAATTGATATTTGGGTACACAAAGTTTTGCTTTTTTGTCCACACTATAGGCCAATTAGAGGCTTTCGTTACTTTAACACATCAATTAGAAATAGTTATACAAAAAAATTATAAACTTAAAATATATGCAACAAATTGGATCAATAGTTTATAGTTCTAAGAACAAAAATTTAGAAACTGAATATTCCACAAACGAAAAAGTAGCATTTAAGTACGCACCAATAAATTCTCTGACGTGGAACATTAATTTTTATTACATAAAATTGTTTCAGAAAAAATCTTCAAAGATTTATCTTTGACAATTAAAAAACCATTTATTCATTCATTGTACGTAAATAAAAGTTCGACTGAACTTTATTTTGTAGTCCATATGATTTGAGCTTTTTATGTTTTTTTTAAGTTTTTAATGACAAAATGTTTGTTAAGAAAGCAATGAAGGTAATTTTTTTAAGTTTTTAATATTATTAAATGTTGAAAAAAAAGTTAAAAAAATCATATTTTATTAGTTTTAAGTACATATTTTTATATTTTTACTGCATATTTTATGTACATAAAAACTGATTTTAAATGCATAAAAATCCTATCAACTAGAGAATTTTTTCAATGAGTTAAATTGCTAATAAACATATAAATAACATACTTTACAGTAGTCATACTTTGGCATTTTAACTCATTATTTTAACATGGCGATGTCAATAACTTCGATGTGTCAATACTTACGCATAACGCAATAAAAATCAGACACCAGTATTCAACTCGTGTTGTTCTGGTTGAATTTAAGCGTTTTATAGTGACATGATTTAGGCAAATCATAGTGATTTGAGCAAATAATGTTAATTTATACATGATTTACCATAAATTTTGCATATGAATAAATCACCTCAAAGTATTTGATTTATTTTAAATCATTTCAAAAATACTATTTTTAGGACTGGATTTATCTATACAACCCTGCGTTGCTTATAAAATTACAAGTTCCATTCAAGTTTCATTCTATTTAGGTTAGCACGAAGTCATCTTACTATACCTAAGTATGTTTAACTATTCTTGCTTATCTTTTGCGATCATCACATTAATTATTTTTACTTATTCGATGTACCGTCGGTACATAAGTACATCCCAGCAAAAAATTACACATTACCATCAGAAATATTTGAATATAATGACTTACTTTTCTGATTGCCAAATTTCATTACTCGCTTACAAATCTCATTACCTAAAATTATGTACAAGTTGCTAAATGAAGAGAATGATATTTTTAGATTAAATAGTTTACGTGAACAGGTTTCCAAATAAAAAAGGTAAGTACTTCTCAAGAATTGATTATTTTAGTCTCACGCCATGTTAAAATCATTAAGCTGGTAATCCAGTAAGGAACAGCTTCCACCAAAAAAGCTTAATTCCAAACTCGATTATCTTTTCTGAAATTTTTTGCTGGGATGTAAGTATTATAGTAGTGGCTATTATATTACATTGATTTTGCTTTCAACAAAAAAAAAAAAAATGGAAAAACAGAAAATGAATAGTGATACGTACAAATGTATTTACCAAAGGTAAATCAATAATTGTATACACAGCAATAATTTCTCATATTTCGTTTCATTAAAATTTACGTAAAATTGCTGATGTTAATAATAATCTCTACCCAAGTAGATAGACTAGGATGCTGATGAAGTGCGTGGCTGCACAGAAAAAGTCTACTTTAATTTTCCTTCTCTTCTATAAAAATATTTCATTCAACAAGAATCAAAATTACTGAACTTAAGCCCGAATAAGAAATTATTTCTGATTAAAACTCACTACAGTTCAACTAAATCTAAAAATGTCTAATATTAGATTTGTGTCTAACAAAAGATGTTTCCAACCCATTTACAATGAATGTATTGGTAGAATTAGAAATCGCTTCATATTCTATGTGCAACAATTTCAAGTACTGCAAAATGATTGAGCGCGTTTTTAGGTACTCCCAAATACTTAATGAAAAAACTTTAGCCTTGCCAGCAGGCTTAAGAGTATAATGCAAAAATTATACTAAATGAATATATAGCTTACCGGTAGCAGCTGCAGCTTCAGTACCCTCTTCGTCGACCTTAATAACAGCCTTGTGCACAACCGAAGACACACTAAAAGATTGACTGTGACTGCCCTTCAACATTTTACCAAATTCAGCATTGTCTTCAAACATGCGTTTCATACCCATCTTTGAATGAATAAAGACATTTAATTTAAAAATAACAAGAATATATTATTCAATTCTCTCTCTTACATTTCTCAAAGGTTCCACTAATTCGGCCGCAAATTCAACTTTGAATTTTGGTAAGTGCAGCTCGACGTTATGATGATTCATATATTTGGTTAGTTCGGATAATGAAGTTCCTTGCAATTTCTTCTCTACATTAGCTAAATTGGTGTCGGAATTGGGTAATATAATCAACATTGAAAGATCTGAAGCTTTATAGCGCATTTCCACAGCAGTGGCACCCAATTCAGGAATTTCACCATAATTGAAGGAATCCGTTGTACGCATCATGTTCACTTTAAACTTAGTTTTCTCGTTCACATGAAAGTCTGTTGCATATGTTGCGTATTTGGAGAACTCATTAACCCAATAGGCTTTTAAGTGCAAGGCATTTACTAGCAGCAAAGAGGTGGTCTCGTCCAAACTACCTGAATTTATTAAATCTTTAATTAAATGGTTGGTTTTATTTTCCACCCAAGAGTTTATAGTCTCAGCAGCTTTTTCACTGTTGGCAAAGTTAATAGAATCGACTGATGAGTAGAATTGTTTGGTTACCAAATTATTGAATTCATCCTGAACTTCATAACCTTGTTTGATATAAATTTTATTTGCAATGCTAAGAACTGGACTATTCTGGTATTGTTCCAATACAGAGTGAAAAGTGTTGGCCAACTGTATACGATCTGGGGTAGTTATAACCAGTCCTTGGTCCATTTCATCCGCAGTCATTCCCTGGGCTCCCAAACGTGTCATTGCGAGACATGTTTGTATAGAGAAGGGAGAAAAAACAATATTCTTTTCAGAATTTATTTCAGTCAAGTTGGAGTAAAGACGAGCGCCAAAAGTTTCTAGGCCATTCTGTAATTTTTCGACATCAGAATGTTTGGAAAATGGTGAGCAGAGCGTTGGAGAGATAAAAATGGAGATGGCAAATATATAAAGCATATGCGAAGTCTTGGCTGTAAAAAAATCAATATAAATTGAATAATTCATTTTAAAAGTTATTACATGCAAATAGAATATCGTAGAAAAAGATTATAGCTGTTAGAAAAATTTTTGGAGATGTTTTACTGAAACTACAAAGAGATTTCCCCACAGGTTTGTTATTTTCAGAGAGATACTACGATATTTGGATTGTGCACAGAAAAATTTTTTCACTAGTTAATTGATTTAATTAAATTTTAAATTGCTTCAATTAATTCGAGTGGAGAAACATAATTGATGTTATTAAATTGTTAGCTGGCGCAAATATTTTTTTTTATTGATATTAAAAATTTTTAATCCATATTGCAAAATTTTTCATATTAATTTTTCCGTTGTTGTAATGTGATACTTTAACTCCATTTACAATACTAGTCGGACGATTTTTTTGCCATTTCAATCATTTTATCAGAAAGGAGACGGGTACTTTTACTTGTCAATGGCCTAGGAGAAATTAAATTTACTCTACTCGGACACCCTCAGGCTTAAAATTTTAATATTCCAGCAAAAATTAATGCTTCTCAGAAACATTTATGTAAGGATGATAATGTTAAAGAATTACTTGCTGTTGGGCATGAATAAGGAATTTTTTTGTTCGATATGAGCCAGCTAGAAACAATACATTCAGCTTTCAAGAAGCCATGCATTTTTTGCCTTACCGAAGTGCTTGAGTCATAGTTTACTGTTTTGCAGGAGAGAACTTTTAGGCGATCAAGTCGATTTTCAGAAATTTATTTCTTTTGCAGTTAAATTGGAAAATTCTCTATTAACATTTATTTTTTAAGAAAACATCGTTTTACACACTATAAGTAATACATTTAAGTTGAAATATACCAAAGTATAACCTAACGCTGCAGCCAAACGTTCAATAAATCGCTTTCAATTTCATCACCCACACTGCATGTCAAAAGTCCTTGAAATTGATAGCTGTGACACAAATTGATAATCAATTTCATTTTTTAAATGCCACCGACAAAGAAACAACTCAAATTTGTAGCTTCAATCGATGTGTGCGTGCTGTGACCAGCTGCTCAATTTGAAAATTAAATTGCCAAATAAATGGATAGTTGAATTTGAAAGCAATTTAGTTTTCAATTTAAAATGTATGATTGTGTTAGTAAAAAAAGTGGTAGTGTGTTGCAAAGTGAATGGAATTGAAAAACAAAAATTGAACGTGTGGCCCCAAATAAATTAAGCTATTACTCTAAATAATATTAGAAGTCTAAAAAAGATGAGTAGCAATCCATAGTGGTGTAACTTCCTGAAAATCACACATATAAGCTAAGATTTTGACCAGGGGTACTTTCTAATATGCAGATGAACTTTTTTCCTTTTTGCCACAGATAGATATATAGTTTTTGTGTACTCAGATGCAAAGTCACTGACTGGGAAATTTGTTGTTACTTTTTTAGATTTTGCTAGAGAGTCCGCCTTACGTTGGTGCTTTTCAGAAGCATTTTTCGAAGATTTTGTTGTTCCCTCAGTTGTTTTTTTGCTGAGATGTGCCAGCACCGAACCAGCTAACTTGTACAAAAGTGATCTAGCCCATATGTCTACTTTCTATGGATCATAATTCGTAACTTCACTGTACCACTTCACTTTTAGCATGTTAAAGAGCGAATATGTTTCGAACAAAGTTTCACGCAATGACGCTACTCAGTGTACTTAAAATTTTGTACTCGGCTGGATGTGGTCTTGAAAGCAAATTTTTTTCGACACAACGTGCCATAACCGCGAAAAAAGCTTAAGCGACATAATTTTCCGACTTAATTCTTTGACGAAAATCGAATATAAATTTGATCGTAAATAATCGATTTTCGTAAAAGAAAATGAGTTAAAAAAATGTATCGGTTAAGCTTTTTTTTGGCGGTTATGGAACGATATTTCGACATAGTTAACAGTGATCGAAAGAGTGACACTTGATGCACCATGTGCCTTAATTTTAATTAATTTGCTCTTCTTGTCAATTAAAATAATATACATACAGTGGTAACTCGGTTTGACGAATGATATAATGTTAGGCGAAATCGTTATATGCAATATAATTTTTGATATAAAGCTAAATATTTATATCATTATCTTCAATCGTCCACATTTCTTTAAAATTCAGTTTTTGATGCAGATAAAAATGAGCTTTCATTACCAAAATGCATATTGTAATACGATGAGTGAAAACAATTCACATATTCCATTGGCACTGAAAATGAGTATATAAAGCTGAAATTTGTATCTACTAACACCTCACATAGCCCTGTCGGAAACTAAGTTAAGTTTATTTATACTAACTTGAAGCTAACTATTTCGCAACTAGTGCTGACTAAAACTTGCATTACTTTCCAATGGAAACAACTATCTATTTTAACATTGTGATGTTCTAAGCGATAGTCAATTGTCTCACTTTGCACTACTTTTAAACTACCTTAAAGTTGATTTTATTTAAGTCACCTGGAAGTGAGTAAATTTATACAAAATGTTGCTGGGTTTCGAATTATGTATCATCATCCGTTGTATAGTCAACGCGCTTCTACCCAGCTAAGCAGTGATGGCAACTTTTTTGGCTCTAAAGGCACATCAACATTTAAAAAAAGCACTTAAAAGCGTAATTTTGATATCTAAATAGCGTAAAAAGCACTTTCGTGAAAAACCACTGAAAATCCATAACGTGAATTAATGTGAAGTTTAATAATGTTTAAAATTTTCTTAGCTATTCTCCATTTAATGAAATATATCAGACGAAAAATGTATGCTTTACACTGAAAAAATAAATACGCCGAGTAATTATTAAAATAATTTTAAGAAATACACAAATTTCTTAAAAGCACTAATTAGCGTTTGAGTCTTCAAAAAGCACTAAAAATAGTGCCAAAAGCACCAAGTTGGCATCACTGCAGCTAAGGTACCATCTAAAATAACAACAGCAAAATGTTAATAAACAATTGATATGTGTTTCAAAGGAGCTGTTGACTCTCACCAAATCCGATTACTTACTCAACTTAAGAATTTATTTTGAGTCAGTTCTGGATGACATTGTAGTTAGCTTTTAAATTAGTCTAAGAAAAGTTAACTTAACTTAAAAAAGTTAACTTAAAAGTTGTTTTATGCTATTATGCCTTATTGCTATAAACTATAACAAATTACGAAGTTTACTATACATTCAAAGTTTACCGAGTGATCCGCGATGAGGATTTTAAGTTTCATAATTATAAGTTACTCTGCGGTATGGATCGCGATCCATCAATACTGCATGCTACACGTTCAATAAATATCACGATACTGGATCACCTTCAATTTATGTATTTTGAAAAAAATATACATATGTACTAGTGTCCTGCACAAGACCATTTATAAGACCTTTCAAGACATAAGAGATTTTTCAAATTCTTCACTACAGCAAAATATTTTAAAACAACCGCTAAACAACACTGTTGGCAAGACAATCAACCGAAACAACTGTCTTGCCAACAGTGTTGTTTAGCGTTTGTTTTAGAATATATCGCTGTAGTAAAGCATTTGAAAAATCTCACATGTCTTCAAAGGTCTTGTAAATGGTCTTGCGCAGGACACTAATTTATACATTAGAGTGGCCATTAGTTGTATGGAGAATTTTTTTTTTGTTTAACTTCTTATATTCTCTCCCCCAAATCGGTTTAGTTTTATGTAAAAGAAACCGAAAAATTTCATAGCGATAAGTTGTGTTTTAGGGGGCGTGTCCGCCCCTCAAAGTTGGCCCTCAAGCCCATATATTCAATGTAATTTTTATTTTATTTTTTTTTGTTTAGTTTTCTTTTGACTATATGTATATAAATGTATTAAATAATTTAATAGATATAAGGTCTTATTGTACATGCTTGATATAAATAATTTCCATATAAATATAATTTTGGTATATAAAATTTTTGGTATTTTGATGGCTATTTTCTTCATTATTTTCAAAAATATTAATTATAGCAAAAAACTAATTTTGCTGACTAGAACAGCTAAAATATTGCCATATATCATATTCTTGTAAAATGTTTTTTTAAAAAGATACATAGTTATATGCAAACAAATTACATTGAATGAATGGGCTGGAGGGCCAACTTTGAGGGGCAGACTCACATCTAAGATACAACTTATCGCTATTAATTTTTTTACGTAAAACAGAAAAGATTTGGGGCGGGGGGGGGGGGGGGGGAGATAATATTATAAACAAAAAAAAAAAAAAACAAGAAAACACGGCCACTTTAATGTACATATGTATCAGTGTTGCCAATAGATTTCTCGAAAAAATACCTACACACGCTAAAAAATATGATTTTCCCTACACGTTGAAACATTTTCCCCTACAAAAAAAAAAATCCCTACGCCTTTTTGTCATTAAAATGGAAGAAAACCATTAGTAATAAAAAGATATATTTTTATTAAAGCTTTGGTAAAAAATAAGTAAAAAACTAAAAAAATAATACAAACATACAAATGTACTTTTAATTAAATTCAATTAAAACAAAATAATTTTTTTTTAAATTAATATGAATAGTAAGTATGATATCTTAGAAAACCCATATACCAAGGCGAATTAATGTACCAGGTGGTGCCAGGTTAACAGCTGCTTTTCTTACGAAGTTTGGCTTGTCAAATTTCATTGAAATGAAATTTATTGGAAGTTTGATTTGTCAATTTTTATTGTAATAAAGTCTTAGGCATATCTTATGGTACATGAATTTGCCTTGGCATACGCATATATACATACATATTAGTGTCGCCAACCTTTCAAACCACAAACAACTCTGGAAATATATTTTCAGATATTTTAATGAAAAGAACATTTTAGAACCGTTTTGAAAAAGAAAATATTTCTAAAAAACGTTATGTTTGCATTTATTTCATAAATAATCCGACATGACGAAAAAATCCCTATGTTTTGGAGAATATAAAATATCTGTCCGATTTTCCCTATGCTTTTATTTTAGTATCAAAAATACCTACATATAAGGACTTTCCCCTACTTCTAAAAACACTGAAACAATTGTTTGTAACAGAAATAGAAAAGCTGTATATGAAGTACATTTTGAGTTTCTTCTTATTCAAAATACTGATATGATAAAAAAATTTATATACATACAAATTTTTACCTTAATATAGAAAGGCCTTAACTCATTATATTTTTGAAATCAAGATTTTTGCACTTTTCGTTACATTAGATGTTCTTCTATGGAAATATACAAAACACTCGATTTCAGAAAAATAATGAGCTAGGTCCTTTCTATACTAAGGTAACAATATGTAGTTTATTTTATCACATTTTTATTTCTTCTGGATAATTTATTGGGAAATTCGTTATATCAATATTAAAATTTTTTGGTTTGTTCGTTATATAACGTACTCAAAGAGAAAAAATTTTGCGTACGTTAAATTGCGAATTCGTTAAACTGATTATTCGTTAAACCGAGGTACCACTGTGTATACAATGGGCGTATTCATAAGACGTAGCTGTTGAGCTCAATAGTTGTGAAACTGTTGGCAACCGTTGGCCCTAGAGCTGCAAAACTATCGATAGTCGCTCCACTCGATAGTTTCCATAGTTTTATGTAAAACTATCGAAAAAAAATCCAAAGTCCTCAACATTTTCATTAGTATATGAAAATATATCAAGCTTTTTTTTAAATTTTATCGTAAGCGAAATATTATCGAAAATATTGTTTTTTATTGAACTTAAATTTTTATGGGCCTACCCATAGCTTAGAATTATCAAAATGCGAAAATTGTTGATAACTTTTAAGACACTGGTTGTAAAGTTTTATCGTAAGCGACAATTTAAACCTTCTTCTGAAAAATTTAATTTTTGTCGCATACGATTACAACGAAGATAAGGCTTGATAGGTATGTAAGTACAATTAAAAAAAAATTTTGTAGCTCGGGTATGTTAACCGGAGATTTGTCAAAATAAATCCGAGACGATTGGCGGCCGTCGCGATATCAGTACCACCAAAATTTAACTTTGTGTCGAAGATGTCGAATTTATTAAGATACTTGTGACTACTATTTGTCGAATAACACTTGGACTTATAAATAAATTCATATACATACATATGTATTTAAGTACATACCCTGCAGGAAATCGAACTGACACAATACTAGTTACGCGACCGGTCGCCAAGCGATAGGTACTAGTGAGAATGGCCTAGGATGGGGTTAATTGATACTTTTTATGTACCTTGTGACTGAACTATCCTATAGGGACCTATTCGGTGTAGAATAACATCAAATATACATAAATGTCATTCCGACATTTAACTGTAATAATGAAAACTTATTTTTTTTTATTGTTACAAATGAAATTATAATGTATTTTTAAGCAGAACATTTTTTGAGATTCGAACCGACAACCTCGCGCATGACAGGCTTGCACACTATCCACTCAACCACGGGGCCACTCAGGTTTCAAAAGTATAAATACCAGATAAACTTAGGTTAATATCTCAGTATAGTTACGGTACTGATTCCAGAGTCACATTGAAGGG
Organism: Tachina grossa; assembly: GCA_949987645.1. Taxonomy (NCBI): domain Eukaryota; kingdom Metazoa; phylum Arthropoda; class Insecta; order Diptera; family Tachinidae; genus Tachina; species Tachina grossa. Next base: position 60,304,623 of record OX465278.1, on the reverse strand, counting down.
AGCAATTAACATTATATTTATACTATTTGATATGTCCATGTATTCAACCACATCGAACATGTTCAGTGCCGTTTACTACAATATTCCTCCGAGTCCAAATTAAATTGGCTCAAGGTCAAGACGATACATAAGGAAAATTGCGAATATATAACCATTTACACGATATGTCTTTTTTCACCATACACTTCTCCGTACTTTTGATAACACTCGCATTTTCTCAAGTCATAGCACGAGTACGTTTGGATCAATTGTCACCTAATTTTCTGCAGGGTAGGCGCACGGTAGTGCGCCAGGCCAGGTTCCGGCCAATGCAATGGTTGGCCGTGACTACACCCATAAATCTAATGGCCTATTTCCCACCTGCGAAAGAAAACTTTCGAATTACAATTTATATTGAAAGCAACATTAACTGCCTCCACCACGATGTCGAAATAAAACTTAAGAGAACGAAAGTAAGTCACTCATTTTCTTCTATAAAAGTGTTCCACTATCTTTCGACTTATCGTTCGATTGGCTTTACGTTTCTAACCTAACCCGTGTACCCGTTGTCAAATATCTATATTGCCACATCCACAATTTCACACATTCATCGACAACTGGGAATAAAAAATCGTTCAAATGTGTAAATTGTGCTTTAAAAAATGAAACTCTGTTCTAATTTAACCTGCAACAAGTGGCACCCAAAAATAAATTAAAATAAACTTGACAAAACAATTTTTGTAAATGATAAAAAGTGTACATACATAATTACTCAAGGGTTTTTATTTATGATAAATAAAGACATAGAAAACCACAAGCTATGCAAAATTTTGTGAAAAATTACCCAAAAGGAAAAATGACCAATAGCCCATTTATTTAGGTCATTATTCATTGTCATTTGGGTGATTGTCATTATCTTTAAAATACCAACAGACCCAGAAAAAGTGTTCTACCTTGTCGGCCTTTGTACGGGTGCAACAATTTTTTCTCTCTCCTCTGTGTATGTAGAACAACTGCTTATATGAATAAATACATCCTTATGTACAAGAAAAAACTGGCATAAAGTAAGTGACGACATTGAAATAGGTGCTAAGGAGTTCCTTCACACATTTTGACAATAAAAATCGGCGCATAATGTAGTTTTAGCCCACTATTAAGTCCCAGCGTGATTTATCTAACTTCTTAACCGTTTTTTCTTACACATAAGACCGATAGTTTCTAACCAACCTTCACTATAACTAGCGGAAGTGGTGGTAGGCAGAAAATATCTACTCATTGAAGGCTGTTGTCGAGCACACATACATACATACCGATAGAAGAGCATCACCAGCCAAGGACGCAAAACCGCTTACATACTTACAAGCTCAGACGTGAGGAGATTGCCAACGACGGGTTAAGCAATGAACCCATTGCCAGCGAAGCCGGTATTATATTTGCTCATTGGCAAAGCAAAATATTTTATTCATATAAATATAAATAATTTTGTTGTATTTTGTCTCAGTCGACAATAAAAGTACAAGTGCCTTCTTTTGGCATTTGAGTTCGTACAAATGACTGAAAAAATTTTATTGGGGCTCATATTTGTATTGAAATGCTTACGTTATCGTTCGCTTTGATTTTCTTTCGACTTGTCGTGCTAAAGGCTTTTAGTGGAACGCAAAACAGCTGTTTGTCGTTTAAAAGGCTTGCGAACGAAAATTAGTGACATCCTGGAACAGGCAGTAAAATACGAAAATTTGTTTTTGTTTTCAATATAAATTGTAAGTCGAACTTTTTTTTCGCAGGTGGGAAATAGGCCATAAGCTCTTTCTTTCATTTACTTCGGCTTAGCAGTTTTAAGTTTATTGCTCATGTATTTCTCAATAGCAACTTTACATGAACCATAAGCACTAGCAGATATAAAAGTCGGCGGGGCAAGGCCCACAAAAACTTTTCGTAATATTATACTGTAGAGAACTGACATTTTAAAGACAAATAGTCCTAATTGATTTATTCAATCGGAAAATCCAAAAATTAAAGCACCAGCTACCTTATTGACACTTTGCATACACATTGGGCATATCCTTTTGATTTATGTACTTCGGCTAAGCAGACTTTAATATGTAAATATATTGAGCAAATAGGCGTGGTCGTGCCCACTAAAACCTACGCTGCATTTGACATGTTTTTTTTCCAGACGACTTTTACACACTGGCGACCCGTTGTAATGACACAATAGTGCATTTTTAAGGTCTACAATCCAACACCCATTACGCTCTAACCGATTATTTTATGTAACTATTCCATTTTTAACTGGCACAGTGATCATGACTAGAAATAAAACACACTCGAAATTTTAAGTTTAAAAAGTGTTATCATATAAAATTTTTCAAAAAGTAGTCAGATCCTCACAAAAACATCAATGTGAAAAAAAGCCAAGTTCCTATCAAAAATTTCGGCCATCAAAAGCATTGAGATAGAAATTTTGACCAAGTTCTTGTTTGGTACAACACCTGACACTGAAATATGCTTTGCATTATATAAATTTGTAATCGTAAGGGTGTCATATAATTTCTAGATAATCTGCTAACTTGGCAGGAGAAGTTAAAAACATAACTAGAGTTAATTTATAAAAAGAGCACAGCAGAGGGAAAAAACCCGGAAATTTGTTCAAAAAAGTAGGACTTAATAATAAAATGAAATTGATTTTTTCAAATAAAATATTAAATACATATCATTATCGTAACATTTTACATAGAATATTGAATCTTTTATCCAACACCATCGATATGTTTACATTAAACTGTAACTTCATAAGTATGTGCACATTTGAGAGTATTTGCATACAGAAAGGCACAGAAATATAACTTCAAATATCATTTCAAATGTTGGAAATGGAATGTTTATAACACAAACTGAGAACCCAAAATTATTTAAAATTCAACCGATTACACATGAAATATAACTAAACCCTTTTTACGCAACTCCATCGATATTTTAAATACATTTCGATAATTCTACGTCTTAAAATAACATCATCAACAGTTTTATTTATTGGATAATCTGTATATCCAATAAAAATTAATTCCCTTTTGTTAATCAATGGAAAAGTGAAAAATTGTCTTAAAAAGTACGATTTTTCCGGATGCTAATTTTTTTCGAGGACAGAGATCTCAACAAGAGAAAGTGTAATATGCAAAATGTATTTTTTTTTGTACAACTGCTTGTAAAAGCGTTTTGTTTACAATATTGCAATAAATTTTTGTGACGTAGCAAATTTGTATGAAATATATTGGAATCACTGAAAAACTCAATTTCGTAAAAAGTACGAGAAAGTCTTATACATTTCTACTTGAAACCATCGTTATGTATGAATGTAAATATACATACATAAAATTTCTTTTAATTGTATGTTCATAAACAAATATATTTTTATAAAACATTTAAAATAAAAAAATGATGATATTTTCTAAAAAGCGGGATATTTTTAAAAATCGGCGGGACAGTCCTGCGTCTCGCCGGGACGTGTGGTCACTTTAACTTATATACTAGCATATACTAATACCTTTAAAAATCATTTTAATTTATATAAATGTATTTAATTTAAATCACTTGTTTGATGTCAACACCACTATTGTTTTTTTGAAACTGATTTTTTGTTTGAGATGATTTGGCCTAATATATGTACATATGCAGTAAGTCTCAAGCAAGATCACAAAAGAGATATGCAAGGAACACAACTGGGACAAACATCGAATTTTTCGGTGCGAACTTTCGTCATAAAAAATAAAACAAATTTGTTCATATGAAAATGAACACAACACCGGCGTAGAACGAAATTTGTCGTGCGTGACGAACTCTGAATTAGATTTATGCTAGGAATACAACTGGAACGAACGACGAATTTCGTTCACGTCGTTCGTCCCAATTGTGTTCCTAGCAATAACCAAATTATAATAATAATAATTATGATTTCATGTGAAATGTTTATGTTTACGATTAAGAATTATTAATATTTTTTATTTTTAGATTTTTAATAGAACTATAGTGAATTTTTAATCAGAAATAATTTTTAGTCAGGCTTAAGTTCAGTGATTTCAATTCTTTTATTGAATGAAATATTTTTATTAATTAATGTGAGTTTCTAAAGAAGAGAAGAAAAATGAAATTAGACTTTTAAGCTGGGGGAAAAACCGATATTTTTCTGTGCAGCAACGCACTTCATCAGCACCCTAGTCTATCTACTTGGGTAGAGATTGTTATTAACATCAGCTATTTAACAAAAATTCTAATGAAACGGAATGTGAGAAATGATTGTTGTATACAATTATTGATTTATTATTGTTTTTCCATATTTTCATTTTTCTATTTAGGTTAGCACGAAGTTATATTACCCTACCTACGTATGTCTAACTATTCTTGCTTATCTTTTACGATCATCACATTAATTATTTTTACTTATTCGATGTACCGTCGGTACATACATATAAGTATTATAGTAGTGGATATTATGTCACTTTGTTTTTGCTTTTTGTACCGTTTATTTGGTATTCCAACATTTGTGATTGCCAAGGGAATAGTGAGTGCCAAGTGGACATATTTTTGTCACGTGCCCTTGATGAATTGAGACATTTATAGATTTTTAATTAAACTATAGTGAATTTTTAATCAGAAATAATTTTTAGTCAGGCTAGACTGGGGTGCTGATGAAGTGCGTTGCTGCACAGAAAAATATCGGTATTTCCCCCAGCTTAAAAGTCTAATTTAATTTTTCTTCTCTTCTTTAGAAACTCACATTAATTAATAAAAATATTTCATTCAATAAAAGAATTGAAATCACTGAACTTAAGCCTGACTAAAAAATATTATTTTTTATGTTATATACAGGCTAGTGATGCACGAATATTCGTATTCGAATTGCCGAATATTCGGCCATTTTTAATGCGAATACGAAGCATTCGTACGAATATTTTTCGAAAAAAAAAAATTTAATAAATAAATGCATGAATCCTAAACTAAATTTAAATAAATGGATACAAATATTAGTTTGTACAAATCCATTAAATTTTTATAGAAATTTGTGCTTTGTATTATTTTCAAATATTATTTACTGACGATCATTAAAATTTTTGGGTAGTTTTTATTAACTTTAAAGTAAGCCAACAGGAGTATGACGTTATTTTTCATAACAATTATTTTAAAAAATAAATATAAAAATAAAATATATTGCTGGCGTAAATGGAGCCCTAATTTAATGTCTATAAATTTCACATGAAATATTCGTATTCGTATTCGCGAATATCGTTTCAAATATTGGTATTCGCATTCGTATTTGCGTGTATCAAAAATTGACATTCGTTACATCACTAACTAATACAGACCAAGTTCATAATAAACACTCATAAACATTCAGATCATTTAGATCAAAGGTCTACACTAAGGAATGAAAATGATTAAAGTTAGTTGTACAGAGAAGAAAATTCAAAAATAGTTTTAAGCACAAAATTGCTTTAATCAGCAAAATTTCTTTTAAATTTTTTGCCCATTACCAAACTATCAATTATAAAAATTGTATAAATTTAAATAAGGTAGTTTTTTTCCATTCAGTGTAATTTTTTTTTTAATAACAAAAATTAAAAATGTAAAAAACCCCCGAATATATCTTGAGAAGATGCGATATCTTCTAAACGGCTGAACCGATTTTCTTAAAACATGGCTAAGAACCCTCTCGATCAAGTCACCTTTCAAACAGAAAAACTATATCAAAATCGGTTCAGCCGTTTGGCCTGTACGTGGACACGGACAGACACACAGATACACTGATACACAGATACACAGACTTACAGATACACACTACAAACTTATAACACCCCTTTTTTAGTCGGTGGTTAAAAAGAAAAAATTTAAAACATATATGATTTCATTTGAAGTCTTTATTTGAATGAATCAAAAATTTAATTAAAAATTAAGCAACTCATTAATTTAAATATTTAATAGAATAAAATAAAAATTGTATTGAATGAATGAAGCAGGTTGATTGGTTTAGAAATCTAATTTCTTAATATGTGTTTGGGAAGTAACATTGGCCAGCAAAAAATTACACATTACCATCAGAACTACTTGCCATATAATGACTTATTTTTCTGATTGCCAAATTTCATTACTCGCTTACAAATCTCATTACCTAAAATGTAAAAAAATTATGTTCAAGTTGCTAAATGAAGAGAATGATTTTTTTAGATTTCATAGATTACGTGAGGAAGTTTCGAAATAAAAAGGGTAAGTACTTCTCAAGAATCGATTGTTTTAGTATCACGCCTTGTTAAAATCATTAAGTTGGTAATCCAGTAAGGAACAGCTTTCACCAAAAATGTTTAATTCCAAACTCGATTACCTTTTTTGCAATTATTTGCTTATTTTTTCTATTTGCATTCGCCAAAATGTATTCGATAAACACAAAACAATTTATATGATTAACAAACATCACATACACGAAAATAACAAATTCGTAATACTTAATTCAATTAAAAAAATGATTGCATCAATCTACTTAATCGGATTCGGATTGATATTCGCTTTAAAATACTTGGTGTGCATGAACGCCTCTTCGCTGCACTTTAAATTTCGTAATTCATTACCAGGGAAACCAGAAATATGCTTCAAAAAAAGTGTTTTATGCGCATTCAATATGCACTAAAAAGTATAAAATATGCACTAAAAACTCGAAAGTATGCTCTTTTTAATTAAAAAATTCAACAAAATTTGGATATACTTAAATAATAAATTACAAACTATAATAAAAAATAATAGAGAAATACTGCCATATTACTCGTAATATGCAAATATACAAATTCAATTTTTTTATACTCTCGTAAAAATTTAACTTGTATTTCAAAAGAGATCACGATATTAGAATTAAAACTTTGGCACTGTATTTTGGATAAATGAGACAAGATTTTTATTTATAATTTTTACTGAAACAAACAAAAAAATATTAAACTAGATTTTCATATAAAAATCGTTGCTGTCACATCTAAACAAAATTTTATGCATTGACAATGTTCCTTCAACGTCTACTCGAGGCAGAGTCCGTCACAAATAGCAAAGCCCAGTTTATTTGAAACTAACGTTCGTATAACTACCTAATATATAAGAAAATTGTATACACAATATGGAACATTGGAGATGAGATTTAAATGTCGAAATTTAAAAATTTAAAAATAAGCTTGTAAGGCATAAATTATGCTCTAAAAATTCGAAAGTATGCTAAAAATATACATGTAAGACTTATATAGTTATATGCAAAAACATGCTTTAAAGGGTAAAATATGCAAAAATATGTACTAACAAATCAATGTCAAAATTCATAAAGAGTTTTGAAACGGATAAATATATATCTGCGCATTAATATGTTACACAAGAAAAAACATGAAATTGCATAATCGCGGTTTCCCTGTTCATTACTCTCTGACTCGTAGTTGTATCGTTTTATCGTCAATAAAATCCCTTCATCACCTAACGTCGCACAGTGGAGGATTTCGTTAAGAAAATGGGAATAATTCTGCAGTTTCTAAGCGAGCCGACCGATTCTAATGAAATTTCATACAGCATTTAAAAAGGTAATATTTGGACTATATATCTTTAAAGGGAACAGAGCCACAAAACCACAAAGCCCAAAGTGGGCAACCTCGGGTTAGTGAAAAATTTACCCCGTTGCCAAGCTGGGGCTTTTGATCTGATAAAAACGATTTTTTGTAAGGGGATTTTTCAATCAAAGGTTTAAAAAAATTATGAATATGGGGTATGGGTTTTCGCTTACAGTTTAGGGAATATTAGGGAAAAAATTTAAATTGAAATTTTGGGTTATTTTTACCAACCTAGGTCTACTGTTCTGCTAATGGACAAGTCAAATCTTGTTCGTTTTAAGAAAACAACCTTTTTATGAACAAAAAACAAAATGTTTAACATTTAAAAAAATTTTTGGTATCAAAAGCACAATGACACAGAAAAAAATTATTGCAGGAAATAAACAACTTTATTTAAAAATAAAACCAAAAATCAATTAATAATGTGTTTGAGCCAATTAAACTTTTGTTTCAAAATAAAATATAAACAATAACCAACTTTAATTGAAAATATAACCAAAACTCAATTAAAAATGTTTTTACATCTATTAAACTTTTGTTTAAAAATTTAATTAATTACAAAGTTTATTAATTGACTCACTTACATATTTAATTGATTTTTGGTTTTACCTTCAACTAAAGTTGTTTATTGCAGGAATATTTTGTTTTAAAAAAAAGATTAAATACATTAAATAATTAAAGTTGCTTATTGCAGGAATATTTTTTCTATATAATTCAAAAGTTATACGCAATTTAAATTAAAATTTTTAACAAACTCCGATTTATAGTAATTTTTTGCAGAAAAGGTGGATTAATGATTTTGCTATTACATATAAAAAAATTTTGCAAAATAACCAACACCATATTTTTAACTATTCTAAGGGTACGCGTAATATTATAAGAAATGTTACAAATAAATTGTTTGTTAAAAATTTTTGAGATTGAAGGAACCAACTCGTTTCAAATAGACCAATTTTTGTTATAAATATCAAATTTAAGGGTTTTTTTTTCCTCAAACTTCGAAGCTCGAACAAAAAAAAAATTGATTATGCCACCTTAAGCCAAGATATGTTTTTAAATATTCCCAAAAATATTATCTGCGCCCGGCGAAAGGTAAGAAAATTACAAAAAAAAACTACTGAAAAATCCAATTTTTGAGATTTTACGAAATTTTTTTGGGAGTCGCCAAGAACTCAAAAGCAAATTTCATTTGTTTTTAGTTTTTGTGTTTTATTCGTTTTGCACCTAAGAGATCATTTTCAGCCGAAAATATTGATAAATGCAAATTTTATAGCAATCCTATATGTAGGCCTCTGTCTTCTCGGAAAACTCTTTTTTATGTTGTAAGCAGATGCAGGTAATTATAAATAAATTAATACAAATTAATTTTTATAAGAAAAAGAATAGTTATTTTTAGGGTTCCGTACGCCAAAGGTGAAAAGGAACCCTATTGTTTTCGCTACGCTGTCCGTCTGTCCGTGTGTCCGTCACACGGTATTTTCTCAGGAACCGTAAGAGCTACGGACCGGAAATTTGGACAGAATATGTAGAACCTTGGCCGCTACAACAACAACAACAACAACATGAGAATTAAAAATTAAAGGGTGTTCCAAAACGAGCAACGAAAAATATAAGAATCCCATGTAATATACATACAACAATTAACACTAAAATTTAAAAAAAAATTAAATTAAAGGGTGGTCCATCAGTTAATGCAATTTTGACTATGTAATTTTGACAATTTGCTATATCTTGGAAACCGTAAGAGGCAAACACTTGAAATTTTCAAAAACGGTAAAACTAAAAAAACCGAAAATTATAAAATAGCCAAACCAAAAAAAAAAAAAAAATCGGCAAAAATCAAAAAAAAAACTCCCAAAACGAAAAAATCGCCAAAATAAAAAAAATATCTAACACTAAAATTGATCTCATGGATTCATGTACAAATTGCACTATAGACATGTTTTGAAAATCACATTTTTCGGATTGCGTGTGACTTCTTGTAATCTTTTTAAATTTTTCTATAATATAGATCATCAAATATAAATATAATTTCTGAAAGAAATGTGTCGTATATGATAAAAAAAAAGAGGAAAAGAAGAACATCTGCAGGAGCATCATTAGTTTTTGTTTATGGTTTGGGAGATGTGATTTCCAAAACATACCTGATTATTATATTTGTTAATCTTATATATTTATGAATATATTTTCTGTATTAGTTACACACATACCGTATTATTTTTTGGGACAGCTCTGTTGTTTTCATGATTATCTTTCACACGTTAACAAACATTTAATTTTCTCAATTTTCTTTTGTTACAATGCATTTAATGATATGTATAAAATTATACACCTCTTTCTGGATGTGGACTAAATTTTTCAATTTCAATTATGACGTCCCGTAATGGTAATTTGGGTCCGGTTATCAGCGATAACAGTTTTTTTTTGTAATGAGTTCTCAGGTGTTCGTTATAATGTTAATGTAGCTCATATAAATTGCCAAAGTCTAAATCCGCTTAGTCAATTCTCTAAAGTTGATGAATTAAGAAATATTGTACTTGGCTGTGGTATACATATTTTAGGGCTATCCGAAACGTGGCTAAAGCCTGAGGTAACTAATCAATCTATTCGAATCCCTGGATACTCGCTTTGTAGAAGTGATAGGCTTTCTTCAGCAAGAGGTGGAGGTGTGGGGCTTTTCATATCCAACAAAATTAAATATAGAAAAATATTTTTTTCTCAAGATTATAATATTTGTGAATCTGTTTTCATTGAAGTTCTTTTTAATGGCTCTATCATATTAATAGGTGTTGTTTATCCTCCTTACGGGGATTTAAATGCCTTTGAGGATAATTTAGGTGAGGTGGTCACACAGTATAGTAATATAATTATAATGGGAGATTTTAATTGTAATTTGTTTGACGCTACCAAAGCCTCTAGGTTTAGGTCTCTATGTAGTAGGTTGGGTCTTTTTTATGTTCACAATTCCCTACCTACACATTGGGATGTATCTCACAATACCACAACACTAATTGACTTTTTGCTTGTAAGTGACTATACCAGAGTTAGTAGATCGGGACAAGGACAAGTACCTTTTCTTCAGTCATATCATGCACTAATTTACATATCTTTTTCATATAGAAGTACATATAATGATGAGTATGTTGAGTACCGAGATTATGATCATTTTGATGTCAACATATTTCAAAATTTTGTTAACAACTTTGACTTTTCTCCCTTCTATTTCAACCACGACGTAAACGTTAAGTTGTCCATTCTGAACTCTTTACTTCAAGAACTTTTTGATTTAGTTCCTCTAATTAGATTTAAACCGAGGAAAAAAAGGGATCCTTGGATGCTTAGAAGTGAATTAACTGATATCAAGAATCAAAGGGACAGTGCTTATGAAGCTTTTAGATCAAATAGGACTAATACAAACTGGCAAATCTATTGCAAACTTAGAAATAAAGTCAAGTCTCTGATTCGAAAATTTAGGAGGCAGTATTATATAGGATTATTTGATGGTGCCGGAAGTCGGAAAATTTGGGGATTACTTCGTAAGAATAGCTATACTGGATGTCCTGAAGCTCGAACATCCAATGTTGATGTAAATAGTCTTAATCAATCTTTTGTCTTCAATGATTTAAATATTATTTCTAGTGCTTTTGATTTTGAGCAATTCAACGGTTCACTTGAAGGATTTTCCTTTAGAACTATATATGCTAATGAGTTGCTAGAGGCTTTTTTGAGAGTAAGATCCAACTCTATTGGAACTGATGGATTTCCCATAAAATTTGTAAAACTTGCTTTTCCATACGTTTCTGAGACAATTTTACATTTGTGTAATACAATTATTACGACTTCTACTTATCCTGAAGCATGGAAAGTAGCTCGTGTTGTACCAATACCAAAAAAGGACTCAGATTCTAGTTACAGACCCATTAGTATTTTACCATCCATCTCTAAGGTTGTGGAACATATTCTTAAAATGCAAATCCTTGATTATATTGCAACACATAATTTAGTTAGTGATGCACAATATGCATATAGGGAAGGGTACAGCACTGCTGGTATGCTCTTGGGCTTAACTGAGACTGCTAGGGAGCACTTAAATAATGGACGGGATTGTTTTATGCTATCCCTGGATCTTTCCAAAGCTTTTGACCGTATTAATCACAAAATACTTATTTCTAAATTAAGGGAAAAGTTTGGATTTTCAATTATGGCTTGTAAACTTATTTACTCTTATTTGCAAGGAAGGTCTCAATACGTAAGTCTTAATGGTAATGAATCTAATGTTATTTCCGTTTTTTCTGGTGTACCACAAGGATCTATAATTGGTCCGGTATTGTTCCTAATGTATTTGAATGATTGTGTCGATTGTCTAGATTTTGACTTAGTTAAACCCTTTATTTTTGCAGATGATATTCAGCTAATTTTTGGTAACTCTAGGTATTTCACTGATGTTCTAGAAGCCACCATTAATTTTACTGTTCAGAGATTATGTGATTGGATGGTAGAAAATAAACTATGCATCAATGCTAGTAAAACTAAAGCCATTATGTTTCGTACTGGTTGTCGTAGGGTGCAATATCCCGAAATAAAAATTCATGGAACTGGTGTGCAATTTGTTGAATCCCTCAAATGCTTAGGTATAGTAATTGATAACCAACTTAATTTTGGAGAACAAATTGATTTAGTAAGTTCTAGGGTTACGTCAGGTCTAAGATATCTCTATCATTGCGGATTACATTTACCCATAAGAATAAAATATATACTTGCACATACTTTATTAATGTCTCATGTAAATTACTGTCTTGAAATAACCTCTGGTACTTTAGTATACAACATTAACAAATTAAGCAATATTATAAAGAGGATTGTAAGATTTGTGTACGGCATTAAGTATCGTGATCATGTATCGCGCTCTGTTATAAGCTTTCTGGATTGTTCTATACCACAATATTTCAATATTGGTATTTTAATTTTCTTCTACAAGATTATTGTTACTGGCATACCTAATTACTTGAGATCTAAATTTCAGTTTTCAAGGTCTGATAGAAATCCTCAGATCGTCGTGCCTCTTATAACCTGTTCTATGTATCAAAAATCTTTTCTTATAAGAATTGCCAGATTGTGGAACTACCTGCCTATTGAGCTACGTTCTTTCATGTTTTCTTGTAATGTATTCAAGAAAAAACTCTCCTCATATCTAATTAATACTAATAGTATATAGTTATATAATTATAAAACGTTTTGTTTTTTCGCTGCGGACTCACACCAAACCTAATATTCCGCATTCAGATTGTGTATAATTTTATTCAATTTCATTTAATGCAAAAAAAAAGAGAAAAAAAAAAACTTTTCACTTTAAATACATATAGCAATGCGCTATTGGCCTCTAAGGCTTCTTTGTATTGCCGATAAATAAATAAATAAAATAAAAAATAAAAATAAATAAAAAATAAGGATGAAGATAAGAAACTTTGCCGAAGGAACGATACATCTAAAATGTATTTTGATGTCCCGACTTTTGATCTGAATTGTAAATTTTTTTTATTTTCTTTTCTATTACTAAGTAAAATTAATTTTTTCATTTCATTCTGACTAAATAAATTTCTAAAGAGAAAAATAAACTCCAAAAATAAAAAAAAACATAGCCATGATGTCGATGATTTTTTTTGTAAAGTGCCCAAAATAGTGATTTTTGAAATGTTTGTATAGGGAACTCCCCAGGGGGTGTGCCATTTGTAATTTGAGCGATTTTTAAATCGACCCGCCCTAATATATTTATTATATATACAGTATTTATCGGATATAAGAAACTTAAAAAATCCACGAAAAAAGTTTCTTATAAGCGTTTCTTTCTTATATACAATTATTTTATTTAAGAAACTTATTTCTTATATAAGTAGCTATGGGCATAAGACATTTGTTTCTTACATAAATATACGAGCTTTTTTATCTTTTTATGTATACAGATACGTAGATGTACATATGTTTGTAAATAGAAAAATAAAACAAAGCATGGTTGGTAGTTAATTTTTATTTTATTAACCCTTTTATTAAATAAATATTAAAATATATACAACTTCTAAAAAAAAAACAGAGTTGCCCATGCAAACTACATAAATTTTGTGTTGCCGTTGGAGGTTTCTTATATAAATTTTTTTTCTTCATATTTTGTGGCTTTGGTGTTTAAGAAAAATGTTTTTTTATCAGTTTTTTTTCTTATAAGCTTTTTCTTATACATATGAAACCTTTTTTTGTTAGAAAAATCACTAAAAAGACATGGTGTTTTGGAAAATGTTTCTTATAAGCGTTTTGTTCTCATATGAGATGTTCTTATATCCAATAAATACTGTATATGTGACTTTCAAAATAGCAAGGGACCTAAGGGCAAAAACCGGTCTCATTCGATGCTCAGATGTTGTCTACATCAAAAAAAAAAAAGTGAAAATTGATTTTTTTTACCCTTAGGTCCCTTTCTCTCTGCGCTGTCACATATATAGTCCGAATTTCAGACTTAAGGCTTATGACACTTGCTTATATGTTGTATAAAATTTCATAATCACCCTTATTCTATTTGGCGTCGGCAACATCGTCGTCAATTTTGAAACAACATCAATACAACACAACATCAATGCTAACTTTGTATTCCCTAACAGTGTTATGACGACGTTGCCTGTTTATCGGTAAATACAATACACATATCCAATGTTTGAGTCAGCTGATTCATTTTGTTTACTATTTTTGGTAAAAGTGTTTTTGAATAAGCAAAAGTTTTGTAAGTAAATGAAAATAAAATGTTTTTTTTCCTATTGGAACGATGAAAATAAAAAAATTTTTAAAGTGAAAATAAGATTTCTCAGGCAAAAGTCATGCATTTGTCAGTTATCCAAGGAGAAGTAAGTGATAAATTCTGTCATGTTTTGGGAAAATAATGAGTAATGCTCATCCTTTTAATATTTTTAAGTTATTTTCGGCTGAACAAAACATAGATACAAAAGAGCCTAATTTTTGAAACAAAAGGGATCAGACCATCGTTTATTCGAGATTGGAGCTTCCTCCCAAGTATACTTTCCCAACACGCTATTTACCTTACATTTTGCCATCCACTACTAGTTCTAAGTGGTGGACTGAGGGAATTTAGTGCAATCGCAACAATTTCCCACTGTATGTTGCCGACGCCAAATGGAATAAGGGTGAATAATCGGTTGGCATGCTTAGTAACTGCAGAGTTATTTCCATTTTTTTTACGAAATTCATAACATAAAGATAAACTCTACTTGTTAGCTAATTAAAGTTTAAACTTAAATTGCTGTTTTTCAAATAAAGATTATCTAGTAATAATCTAGATTTAACCGAGCAACATTTCTCAATTAAACTCAAGTTAAGGTAGAATTAGTAAAATCGTATCATTCTACTTTACAGCTTGCCGTATCGTTCAAATTTGTGCACAAGTTATAGAAAATGTAACAGTTTGCGCAGCACATTTTTTTTGTCTGACATTAAATGCGGCGTTTTTGACATTCGCTACAGAAAAATCTGTTTTCTGCAGATTCCTACGTCAGCAGTGCTACCACCACATATTTTATAACTAGTAACATGCATTGTATATGGTACGGTTTTTGTCAGCTGACACGCAACATCACGATCCGATTTTACTAATTCTACCTTTAGAACTGTCAAATGATATATATATGAAATAAATATTACGTAATTGAAAAAAAAAAAACAATAGTTAACCCCCTGTTTGTCCAAGACGTTTGAGTTAGAAATCCTGGCGTTTCTGTAATAGATTAAAGAAAAGTTATACAAGTTTCCTTTAATCTATTACAAAAACGACATGATTTCTAACTCAAACGTCTTACAAAAACAGGGGGTTAATAAATAAATACATAATATATGTATACATAAATAAAATGGATGTTTGTTATGAGGACGAAGATTTTAGTTAGGAAAATTGTGAGAAAAATAAGAGAGATAAAAACACGTGTAAACCATTTTTATGTGTATAATGAATTAGAATTCTTGAAAAGATGATGACTTTCGAATTAATTGGAAAGAAAATCTATTTCGTTGGATTTAAAATTTGATGATCCCTTTTGGTTTTATTTTCGTAGCGTAAAAAAAGTTGTTATTGAAGTTTATTTAAAAAATTTAAAGAATTGGGTATGTTCGTAAAGGCATTTATAGTGCACGTCTGCAGCATCACGGGCATCTAACGTCCAAAAATGCATAAGTTGGCAGCACTGTCAAGCGTTTTTAATGCATGTAAACGGCATACTTGCCGCAAATATCTGCAAATGGGGCAGTAAATTATTTTAAAATGCAATAAGTTGCAGTGGAACAATAAGTTGAATTTATGCATGTATTTTGATATTTAAATTACATTTTTCGTCTTTTAACAAAAAAATAAGATTGATATATTCGAAAACGACTTTTAAACAGAGAATCTTGGTATTTTTTCATTTTAGTAGACTTCCTTTTACGGTCAATTGTCTTTTTACAAGAAATAACCGCTTTGATTTTCTTTCCAAGTATTTTCTTCCAATAATTTAAAAGAAAATTGTTATTTTTGTTATCAAAATTTTCTTAAATAAAATTACTTGCAAACTTAAAATTGTTTGCAGTTCGTTCAAAAATGTCAACCATGCATAGATGTTGAGCAGTTGCAAAGCATGTGCAACAGTTAATCACGCATACGCAGTAAAACTTGGCAGAGCTGATGAATAGATGCATAAATTTGCGGAATTTACGAACGTACCCATTGTCACATCGTGTTGCTCTATTTACATAAAATATTTTCAAGACTGCCACATCTAGATTGAAAACAAAGTATGGCATTTCTAGCTAAAATAACTGTTAATACATCACTGAAAAATAGAAAGGGCGTTTAAACCCCGTTTAGGTTTGTTTATTGGTTAACTCAAACGTATGTTAAACTAAGTTTAACTAATTAGTAAGAAACTATCCCAAAATGTGCTATTTTGTTATTTAATTTATTTATTTTCTACACTTTGATAAATCAACTTTCTTATTTATACTAAACAGCTATTGTTTGAAAAATTTTCCATAATATTTGGAAATTTTGTAGTGCTGCCATACTTTTAAAGTAAATTAGTAAGGCCTTTAATTAACCACTGAACAAATTAAACCGCATTTAAAAACAACTTAAATTTTAATAAAAGTGAACTAAATACGTATTTCAATATTAAGTTAGAAACTTGGGGCAGGTAATTAAAAAAGTGATGAAATTTGTTTAGTGTGTGTACAATACGAGTACCATTAGTTTTACGACTGCTTCTAATTCGTACAGTAATATATGGTGTGCACTGGAAAAAACATCCGCGCATGTTATCAATTAAAAGAAATAGGATTAGAAAGCAATATAGATAATACATAACATAGAAAAAATAACAATTAACCTTTTAATCCCTACTTAAGAATATTTCTGACTAATATAGAGGAAAGTTAGAGGTTTAATATAATTGTTTTTCCTACTGTTTTACATAAATTTCTTAAATACATCATATACCAAATATGTTTGAATTCGTATGGCTTCGAATATCAATTCACCAAACAATGTACGTATCGCTTATTTACTCAAACAACGTCATAAATCAAAGAATAAAATTTTTTGAATTGGTCATGCATAATTAATACTCATTTCGTTCTTTATTTTTTGTAAAAATTTTATACAAATATCTTGCTTACTCAAATCTTTAGATACAAATAAAATTATCCTTTTCCATTAAGTTGTGTGTAAATTGAAAACTTCCAACTAGAGTTTGTACGCGGGAAAAAATCCCGGGAATTCCCGGGAATTATTTTTTTACAAATCCCGGGAAATTTTCAACGGGAATTTAATAATTACGATTTTGGAATTTTATTTTTTTTCATTGCTGTTCGTCGTTTTATTACTTCAAAATAAAATTTTAATAGAAGTTTCCGAGGTGACTCCAACAAATTGAAGAGTTACGAAATATTTTCAGCCTAAAATCTCTTTATAGGAAACAGTATCTAGATTGGCAGATGTAGATGGAATTTCCATTCATGCTATAACTCACAGCATGATACAATAATACAGGTAGCCACGAATCTACAACAAATGTACAACAAATAAAACAACAGTGATTTTTATTGCTGTTTTGTGATTGACAAGAGAGACAACCAAGAGAAAACAATATAGATGTACTTGCGTTTTCTCTTGGCTTTGCAAAGCATGTTTGTATTAGTACAGTTTTAATAGGCACTGTGCGCGTGTGTTGGTAAAACATAAACACCATTTGGCAGATCACATCACGAAACAAGCAAAACAGCTGGCGCTTCGCGGTTACCTGTATTATTGTATCATGACTCACAGCATATGAATTTAATTATTTTTGTTTTTGAAATATTGTTGTTCTTGAAATGAACGAATGAAGTTGTTTTGTTTTTAATTTCAATGTTGTATTTTAATTAAAATTTATTTGCTGGTTGTTAAGCATTGTATATGTATTTCATTGGTGCTTAGCCAAATCATCAGTAGACTTCAACGACATATTTTGAACAGTCACAAACCTCTTATGTTATGGAGAGACTTTCAAGAACTGTTTGAGAATTCACAAACAATAATAGTTTTGAAAATCAAAGACAATGCTTAACCACCAGCAAATAAATTTCAATTAAAATAAACTTATGCCAATATGTCAAATAATAAATTAAATATTAAAATATAGAACTATATTTTTTATTGACGCCATTTAATTAAAGTCATATGTGTTTAAAATTCCCGGGAATTCAAGGTAATAGAACATTTTTTTTTCTCGATTCCCGGGAATTGCAAAAGTCCGGGAAATTAGAAACCCTACTTCCAACTCATTTCCTGTGAAATTGGTTTTTTTGAATTATGACGTTTTTTATGTCAAAGAGTGAACTTTCTGCACATGTATTTTTTGGTTTCCTCAACTGTAATCAGTCCTTATAATCTTGTTTTATTCTTTCTCTACATAATTGCCTTATGTAGAGACAGTTGAGAAAACGCCGATATAAGTACATACATATGTAGATTATATTTTTATGTCACCAACTAAAACATTTTTTATAAAATTTTTTGATAAATCTTTATTGTTAATTTGCTTTTTTTTAATCGAATATTTTTTTATTACAAAATTAGCTTAAAACTTATTCACTTGAAAATTTAGTTTTAATATTGCCCTTAAACAACACCACATTCATGTCATTCTTTATAACATAATGGAAAGGTCTATCTACAATAAATTTCTTGGGTTCCTCGGCAGAGAGCACTCTGGCTGAAGTTGCAGTTAGTGCAGCTGAAAATATAAAAATATAACAGATAAAAGACATTTTTATTTTCTATAGAAGATATAATTTATTATTAAAAATTAAAATAATCTTATAATAACATTAGGTAAGTTCATTTAAACTTCTCACTGAAAGGGGTTAAAAACTGCGATGAGTTATAAGTAGGGAAAGGATTTTCATGCAAATACATATTTTCTGTCGTTGGTCTTAGATCAACGTAAATATAATATCTTTGCGAATCAACAAATTTGTGACAAAATGGCATCGACTTGTTAGTGCATATTTTTGCATATTTTATAATAAATACATATTATTGCATATTTTATTACTAATGTATATTTTTAATACATTTTTTAGATTTTTACTATTATAAATCTACTTTTGGTTTTTTTTTATTACACTGAAAGAATTTTTTGATTAAAGCAACGAAAAAATTTCATTAAAACTTCGAAATAGTTTCATTAAAACAACGAAATAATTTCAATTTCAATTTCAATTTCAATTTATTTATTTCATTGTAATACAAAATAGCTATACGGCCAATAAATATATATTACAAGTAAGATAACGAAATAATTTCATTAAACAATAAAATAACTTCATTAAAACAATGTAATTATTTCATTAAAACAAAGAAATTATATAATGTATCAATGATATAAGGATAACTTTTCATTAGTTTAACGAAAAGGTTTCATAAGATGAATGAAACTTTTTAAAATTCAAGTCAAACGATTTCATTTATTTAATGATCTAAAAAGATTTTATTAGTTTAATGATTTAAAAACTAAATACATTTTTTATATTTTTAATTAAGGTATCAGACTTTCATGAATAGAATGAAATTTTCATTGGGACAACGAATACATTTCATAGCTATAATGAAATTTTAAATTGCTGTATATTTTATTAATTTTTTAGTTTTAAAGAATTTGATCTATAACTTAATTGCTTTAAGGTATGTGCTTATACATATATGTTAATTTCAAGCACCAACTGTAAATGTTTCTTAAATGTAAAGGGTTTCTTAATAATTAGAAAATATTTTTGTCATAAATCCAATGAAATATTGTTACGAAACTAGAATACCAACGAAGCAATTCCAATGAAATTCTTTCACAATATTCGTGAAATTTTCATTAGATTTGTGAAATCATCATTAGATTTGTGAAAAAAAAATTCTAATGAAATTGTTTCGTTGGATTTATGAAGCTAAATACTTTGAGTGTAGTTGTAAAGTACTTAAAAGCTGCAGTTTTTACGACTGTGTAAGAACAAAAAAAGAGGAAATCATGTTATGCATGACTTACCATAAATTTTGCATATGAATAAATCACCTCAAAGTAGTTGATTTATTTTAAATCATTTCAAAAATACTATTTTTAGGACTGGATTTATCTATAAAACCCTGCGTTGCTTATAAAATTACAAGTTCCATCCAAGTTTTATTCCATTTAGGTTAGCACGAAGTCATCTTACTATACCTAAGTATGTTTAACTATTCTTGCTTATCTTTTGCGATCATCACATTAATTATTTTTACTTATTCGATGTACCGTCGGTACATAAGTACATCCCAGCAAAAAATTACACATTACCATCAGAAATATTTGAATATAATGACTTACTTTTCTGATTGCCAAACTTCATTACTCGCTTACAAATCTCATTACCTAAAATTATGTACAAGTTGCTAAATGAAGAGAATGATTTTTTTAGATTAAATAGTTTACGTGAACAGGTTTCCAAATAAAAAAGGTAAGTACTTCTCAAGAATCGATTATTTTAGTCTCACGCCATGTTAAAATCATTAAGCTGGCAATCCAGTAAGGAACAGCTTCCACCAAAAAAGCTTAATTCCAAACTCGATTATCTTTTCTGAAATTTTTTGCTGGGATGTAAGTATTATAGTAGTGGCTATTATGTTACATTGATTTTGCTTTCAACAAAAAAAAAATGGAAAAACAGAAAATGAATAGTGATACGTACAAATGTATTTACCAAAGGTAAATCAATAATTGTATACACAGCAATAATTTCTCATATTTCGTTTCATTAAAATTTACGTTAAATTGCTGATGTTATTAATAATCTCTACCCAAGTAGATAGACTAGGGTGCTGATGAAGTGCGTGGCTGCACAGAAAAATATCGGTATTTCCCCCATCTATAAAGTCTACTTTAATTTTCCTTCTCTTCTATAAAAATATTTCATTCAACAAGAATCAAAATTACTGAACTTAAGCCCGAATAAGAAATTATTTCTGATTAAAACTCACTACAGTTCAACTAAATCTAAAAATGTCTAATATTAGATTTGTGTCTAACAAAAGATGTTTCCAACCCATTTACAATGAATGTATTGGTAGAATTAGTCAATTCGTGTTGTGTTACTTTTGAAGTTATCGTATCATTTCAATATGAATATTAGTTAGTAAAAACTTGGAACAGCACAAATTTTTACGTTAGAAAAGTTTTATCTAATTTGAATACATAAAATCGATTCATATTCTATGTGCAACAATTTCAAGTACTGCAAAATGATTGAGCGCGTTTTTAGGTACTCTCAAATACTTAATGAAAAAACTTTAGCCTTGCCAGCATGCTTAAGAGTATAATGCAAAAATTATACTAAATGAATATATAGCTTACCGGTAGCAGCTGCAGCTTCAGTACCCTCTTCGTCGACCTTAATAACAGCCTTGTGCACAACCGAAGACACACTAAAAGATTGACTGTGACTGCCCTTCAACATTTTACCAAATTCAGCATTGTCTTCAAACATGCGTTTCATACCCATCTTTGAATGAATAAAGACATTTAATTTAAAAATAACAAGAATATATTATTCAATTCTCTCTCTTACATTTCTCAAAGGTTCCACTAATTCGGCCGCAAATTCAACTTTGAATTTTGGTAAGTGCAGCTCGACGTTATGATGATTCATATATTTGGTTAGTTCGGATAATGAAGTTCCTTGCAATTTCTTCTCTACATTAGCTAAATTGGTGTCGGAATTGGGTAATATAATCAACATTGAAAGATCTGAATGTTTATAGCGCATTTCGACAGCAGTGGCACCCAATTCAGGAATTTCACCATAATTGAAGGAATCCGTTGTACGCATCATGTTCACTTTAAACTTAGTTTTCTCGTTCACATGAAAGTCTGTTTCATATGTTGCGTATTTGGAGAACTCATTAACCCAATAGGCTTTTAAGTGCAAGGCATTTACTAGCAGCAAAGAGGTGGTCTCGTCCAAACTACCTGAATTTATTAAATCTTTAATTAAATGGTTGGTTTTATTTTCCACCCAAGAGTTTATAGTCTCAGCAGCTTTTTCACTGTTGGCAAAGTTAATAGAATCGACTGATGAGTAGAATTGTTTGGTTACCAAATTATTGAATTCATCCTGAACTTCATAACCTTGTTTGATATAAATTTTATTTGCAATGCTAAGAAATGGACTATTCTGGTATTGTTCCAATACAGAGTGAAAAGTGTTGGCCAACTGTATACGATCTGGGGTAGTTATAACCAGTCCTTGGTCCATTTCATCCGCAGTCATTCCCTGGGCTCCCAAACGTGTCATTGCCAGACATGTTTGTATAGAGAAGGGAGAAAAAACAATATTCTTTTCAGAATTTATTTCAGTCAAGTTGGAGTAAAGACGAGCGCCAAAAGTTTCTAGGCCATTCTGTAATTTTTCGACATCAGAGTGTTTGGAAAATGGTGAGCAAAGCGTTGGAGAGATAAAAATGGAGATGGCAAATATATAAAGCATGTGCGAAGTCTTGGCTGTAAAAAAAATCAATATAAATTGAACAATTCATTTTAAAAATTATTACATTCTAATAGAATATCCTAGAAAAAGATTATAGCCGTTGGGAAAATTTTTGGAGATGTTTTACCGAAACTACAAAGAGATTTCCCCACAGGTTTGTTATTTTCAGACTACGATATTTGGATTGGGCACAGAAAAAATTTTTCACTAGTTAATTGATTTAATTAAATTTTAAATTGTTTCAGTTAATGCGAGTGGAGAAACATAATTGATGTTATTAAATTGTTTGTTGGCGCAAATTAATTAATTTTTTATTGATATTAAAAACTTTTAATTAATATTGCAAAATTTTTCATATTAATTTTTTCCGTTGTAGTAATGTGATACTTTAACTCCATCCCGTTCATATTATTGGTAATGTTTTATCTTATAAAAGCAACTGATACAATACTAGTCGGACGATTTTTTACCATTTCTGTTATTTTATCAGAAAGGAGACGGTTTCTTTAACTTGTCAATGGCCTAGGAGAAATTAAATTTACTCTACTTGGATGATAATGTAAGGATGATAATGTGAGAGAATCACTTGCTGTTGGGCATGAATAAGTCATTTTTTTTGTTCGAGATGAGCCAGCTAGAAACAATACATTCAGTTTTCAAGAAGCCATGAATTGTTTGCCTTACCAAAGTGCTTGAGTCGTAGTTTACTGTTTTGCAGGAGAGAACTTTTAGGCGCTCAAGTCGTTTTTCCGAAATTTATTTCTTTTCTAGTTTTATTTCAATCTAGTTTTCAACTTAAAATGTATGATTGTGTTAGTAAAAACGTGTGAGTGTGTTGCAAAGTGAATGGAATTGAAACACAAAAATTTAACGTGTGGCCCCAAGTAAATTAAGCTATTATTCTAAATGATGTTAGAAGTCTAAAAAAGATGAGTAGCAAGCCATAGTGGTATAACTTCCTGAAAAATCACACATATAAACTAAGATTTTGGCCAGTGGTACTTTCTAATATGTGACGCGCAAAATAGAAAGGGACCTAAGGGTAAAAACCGGATTTGTTCAGGAGAGCCATTTTAAAGATTTAAATACGTGTATCTTTGGTGTACCATCACATCATAAAATGCGCATATCTCTAGGAGGTAACACTTTTGGGGCATGGGATCGGTCTCATTCGATGCTCAGATGTTGTCCACATCAAAAAAAAAAAAAAAAGTGAAAATTGATTTTTTTTACCCTTAGGTCCCTTTCTCTATGCGCTGTCACATATGCAAATTAACTCAAAATCGGCTTATATCGACTTAAGCACTTTTTCCTTTTTGCCACAGATAGATATATAGTTTTTGTGTACTCAGATGCAAAGTCACTGACTGGGAAATTTGTTGTTACTTTTTTAGATTTTGCTAGAGAGTCCGTCTTACGTTGGTGCTTTTCAGAAGCATTTTTCGAAGATTTTGTTGTCAAGTAAGCAATACATTGGTTCCCTCAGTTGTTTTTTTGTTGAGATGTGCCAGCACCGAACCAGCTAACTTGTACAAAAGTGATCTAGCCCATATGTCTACTTTCTATGGATCATAATTCGTAACTTCACTGTACCACTTCACTTTTAGCATGTTACAGAGCGAATATGTTTCGAACAAAGTTTCACGCAATGACGCTACTCAGTGTACTTAAAATTTTGTACTCGGCTGGATGTGGTGGCAGGCATTTGTGGTCTTGGAAGCAAATTTTTTTCGACACAACGTGCCATAACCGCGAAAAAAGCCTAAGCGACATAATTTTCCGACTTAATTCTTTGACGAAAATCGAATATAAATTTGATCGTAAATAATCGATTTTCGTAAAAGAAAATGAGGTTAAAAAAATGTATCGGTTAAGCTTTTTTTTTGGCGGTTATGGAACGATATTTCGACATAGTTAACAGTGATCGAAAGAGTGACACTTGATGCACCATGTGCCTTAATTTTAATTAATTTGCTTTTCTTGTCAATTAAAATATATACAGTGGTAACCCGGTTTGACGAATGATATAATGTCAGGCTAAATCGTTGTATGCAATATAATTTTTTGATATAGAGCTAAATATATCATTATCTTCAATCGTCCACATTTCTTTAAAATTCAGTTTTTGATGCTGATAAAAATGAGCTTTCATTACCAAAATGCATATTGTAATACGATGAATGAAAGCAATTCTCATATTCCATTTGCACTGAAAATGAGTATATAAAGCTGAAATTTGTATCTATATACTAACACCTCACACATTCCTGTCGGAAACTAAGTTAACTTTATTTATACTAACTTGAAGCTAACTATTTCGCAACTAGTGCTGACTGAATTTTGCATTACTTTCCAATGGAAACAACTAACTATTTTAACATTGTGATGTTCTAAGCGATAGTCAATTGTCTCACTTTGCACTACTTTTAAACTACCTTAAAGTTGATTTTATTTAAGTCACCTGGAAGTGAGTAAATTTATACAAAATGTTGCTGCGTTTCGAATTATGTATCATCATCCGTTGTATAGTCAACGCGCTTCTACCCAGCTAAGCAGTGATGGCAACTTTTTTGGCTCTAAAGGCACATCAACATTTAAAAAAAGCACTTAAAAGCGTAATTTTGATATCTAAATAGCGTAAAAAGCACTTTCGTGAAAAACGACTGAAAATCCATAACGTGAATTAATGTGAAGTTTAATAATGTTTAAAATTTTCTTAGCTATTCTCCATTTAATGAAATATATCAGACGAAAAATGTATGCTTTACACTGAAAAAATAAATACGCCGAGTAATTATTAAAATAATTTTAAGAAATACACAAATTTCTTAAAAGCACTAATTAGCGTTTGAGTCTTCAAAAAGCACTAAAAATAGTGCCAAAAGCACCAAGTTGGCATCACTGCAGCTAAGGTACCATCTAAAATAACAACAGCAAAATGTTAATAAACAATTGATATGTGTTTCAAAGGAGCTGTTGACTCTCACCAAATCCGATTACTTACTCAACTTAAGAATTTATTTTGGGTCAGTTCTGGATGACATTGTAGTTAGCTTTTAAATTAGTCTAAGAAAAGTTAACTTAACTTAAAAAAGTTAACTTAAAAGTTGTTTTATGCTATTATGCCTTATTGCTATAAACTATAACAAATTACGAAGTTTACTATACATTCAAAGTTTACCGAGTGATCCGCGATGAGGATTTTAAGTTTCATAATTATAAGTTACTCTGCGGTATGGATCGCGATCCATCAATACTGCATGCTACACGTTCAATAAATATCACGATACTGGATCACCTTCAATTTATGTATTTTGAAAAAAATATACATATGTACTAGTGTCCTGCACAAGACCATTTATAAGACCTTTCAAGACATAAGAGATTTTTCAAATTCTTCACTACAGCAAAATATTTTAAAACAACCGCTAAACAACACTGTTGGCAAGACAATCAACCGAAACAACTGTCTTGCCAACAGTGTTGTTTAGCGTTTGTTTTAGAATATATCGCTGTAGTAAAGCATTTGAAAAATCTCACATGTCTTCAAAGGTCTTGTAAATGGTCTTGCGCAGGACACTAATTTATACATTAGAGTGGCCATTAGTTGTATGGAGAATTTTTTTTTTGTTTAATTTCTTATATTCTCTCCCCCAAATCGGTTTAGTTTTATGTAAAAGAAACCGAAAAATTTCATAGCGATAAGTTGTGTTTTAGGGGGCGTGTCCGCCCCTCAAAGTTGGCCCTCAAGCCCATATATTCAATGTAATTTTTATTTTATTTTTTTTTGTTTAGTTTTCTTTTGACTATATGTATATAAATGTATGAAATAATTTAATAGATATAAGGTCTTATTGTACATGCTTGATATAAATAATTTCCATATAAATATAATTTTGGTATATAAAATTTTTGGTATTTTGATGGCTATTTTCTTCATTATTTTCAAAAATATTAATTATAGCAAAAAACTAATTTTGCTGACTAGAACAGCTAAAATATTGCCATATATCATATTCTTGTAAAATATTTTTTTAAATAGATAGTTTTATATGCAAACAAATTACATTGAATAAATGGGCTGGAGGGCCAACTTTGAGGGGCAGACTCACATCTAAGATACAACTTATCGCTATTAATTTTTTTACGTAAAACAGAAACGATTTGTGGGGGGGGGGGGAGATAATATTATAAACAAAAAAAAAAACAAGAAAACACGGCCACTTTAATGTACATATGTATCAGTGTTGCCAATAGATTTCTAGAAAAAATACCTACACACGTTAAAAAACATGATTTTCCCTACACGTTGAAACATTTTCCCCTACAAAAAAAAAAATCCCTACGCCTTTTTGTCATTAAAATGGAAGAAAACCATTAGTAATAAAAAGATATATTTTTATTAAAGCTTTGGTAAAAAATAAGTAAAAAACTAAAAAAATAATACAAACATACAAATGTACTTTTAATTAAATTCAATTAAAACAAAATAATTTTTTTTTTAAATTAATATGAATAGTAAGTATGATATCTTAGAAAACCCATATACCAAGGCGAATTAATGTACCAGGTGGTGCCAGGTTAACAGCTGCTTTTCTTACGAAGTTTGGCTTGTCAAATTTCATTGAAATGAAATTTATTGGAAGTTTGATTTGTCAATTTTTATTGTAATAAAGTCTTAGGCATATCTTATGGTACATGAATTTGCCTTGGCATACGCATATATACATACATATTAGTGTCGCCAACCTTTCAAACCACAAACAACTCTGGAAATATATTTTCAGCTATTTTAATGAAAAGAACATTTTAGAACCGTTTTGAAAAAGAAAATATTTCTAAAAAACGTTATGTTTGCATTTATTTCATAAATAATCCGACATGACGAAAAAATCCCTATGTTTTGGAGAATATAAAATATCTGTCCGATTTTCCCTATGCTTTTATTTTAGTATCAAAAATACCTACAAAAAGGACTTTCCCCTACTTCTAAAAACACTGAAACAATTGTTTGTAACAGAAATAGAAAAGCTGTATATGAAGTACATTTTGAGTTTCTTCTTATTCAAAATACTGATATGATAAAAAAATTTATATACATACAAATTTTTACCTTAATATAGAAAGGCCTTAACTCATTATATTTTTGAAATCAAGATTTTTGCACTTTTCGTTACATTAGATGTTCTTCTATGGAAATATACAAAACACTCGATTTCAGAAAAATAATGAGCTAGGTCCTTTCTATACTAAGGTAACAATATGTAGTTTATTTTATCACATTTTTATTTCTTCTGGATAATTTATTGGGAAATTCGTTATATCAATATTAAAATTTTTTGGTTTGTTCGTTATATAACGTACTCAAAGAGAAAAAATTTTGCGTACGTTAAATTGCGAATTCGTTAAACTGATTATTCGTTAAACCGAGGTACCACTGTGTATACAATGGGCGTATTCATAAGACGTAGCTGTTGAGCTCAATAGTTGTGAAACTGTTGGCAACCGTTGGCCCTAGAGCTGCAAAACTATCGATAGTCGCTCCACTCGATAGTTTCCATAGTTTTATGTAAAACTATCGAAAAAAAAAATCCAAAGTCCTCAACATTTTCATTAGTATATGAAAATATATCAAGCTTTTTTTTAAATTTTATCGTAAGCGAAATATTATCGAAAATATTGTTTTTTATTGAACTTAAATTTTTATGGGCCTACCCATAGCTTAGAATTATCAAAATGCGAAAATTGTTGATAACTTTTAAGACACTGGTTGTAAAGTTTTATCGTAAGCGACAATTTAAACCTTCTTCTGAAAAATTTAATTTTTGTCGCATACGATTACAACGAAGATAAGGCTTGATAGGTATGTAAGTACAATTAAAAAAAATTTTTGTAGCTCGGGTATGTTAACCGGAGATTTGTCAAAATAAATCCGAGACGATTGGCGGCCGTCGCGATATTAGTACCACCAAAATTTAACTTTGTGTCGAAGATGTCGAATTTATTAAGATACTTGTGACTACTATTTGTCGAATAACACTTGGACTTATAAATAAATTCATATACATACATATGTATTTAAGTACATACCCTGCAGGAAATCGAACTGACACAATACTAGTTACGCGACCGGTCGCCAAGCGATAGGTACTAGTGAGAATGGCCTAGGATGGGGTTAATTGATACTTTTTATGTACCTTGTGACTGAACTATCCTATAGGGACCTATTCGGTGTAGAATAACATCAAATATACATAAATGTCATTCCGACATTTAACTGTAACAATGAAAACTTATTTTTTTTTATTGTTACAAATGAAATTATAATGTATTTTTAAGCAGAACATTTTTTGAGATTCGAACTGACAACCTCGCGCATGACAGGCTTGCACACTATCCACTCAACCACGGGGCCACTCAGGTTTCAAAAGTATAAATACCAGATAAACTTAGGTTAATATCTCAGTATAGTTACGGTACTGATTCCAGAGTCACATTGAAGGGAGCAATTAACATTATATTTATACTATTTGATATGTCCATGTATTCAACCACATCGAACATGTTCAGTGCCGTTTACTACAATATTCCTCCGAGTCCAAATTAAATTGGCTTAAGGTCAAGACGATACATAAGGAAAATTGGGAATATATAACCATTTACACGATATGTCTTTTTTCACCATACACTTCTCCGTACTTTTGATAACACTCGCATTTTCTCAAGTCATAGCACGAGTACGTTTGGATCAATTGTCACCTAATTTTCTGCAGGGTAGGCGCACGGTAGTGCGCCAGGCCAGGTTCCGGCCAATGCAATGGTTGGCCGTGACTACACCCATAAATCTAATGGCCTATTTCCCACCTGCGAAAGAAAACTTTCGAATTACAATTTATATTGAAAGCAACATTAACTGCCTCCCCCACGATGTCGAAATAAAACTTAAGAGAACGAAAGTAAGTCACTCATTTTCTTCTATAAAAGTGTTCCACTATCTTTCGACTTATCGTTCGATTGGCTTTACGTTTCTAACCTAACCCGTGTACCCGTTGTCAAATATCTATATTGCCACATCCACAATTTCACACATTCATCGACAACTGGGAATAAAAAATCGTTCAAATGTGTAAATTGTGCTTTAAAAAATGAAACTCTGTTCTAATTTAACCTGCAACAAGTGGCACCCAAAAATAAATTAAAATAAACTTGACAAAACAATTTTTGTAAATGATAAAAAGTGTACATACATAATTACTCAAGGGTTTTTATTTATGATAAATAAAGACATAAAAAACCACAAGCTATGCAAAATTTTGTGAAAAATTACCCAAAAGGAAAAATGACCAATAGCCCATTTATTTAGGTCATTATTCATTGTCATTTGGGTGATTGTCATTATCTTTAAAATACCAACAGACCCAGAAAAAGTGTTCTACCTTGTCGGCCTTTGTACGGGTGCAACAATTTTTTCTCTCTCCTCTGTGTATGTAGAACAACTGCTTATATGAATAAATACATCCTTATGTACAAGAAAAAACTGGCATAAAGTAAGTGACGACATTGAAATAGGTGCTAAGGAGTTCCTTCACACATTTTGACAATAAAAATCGGCGCATAATGTAGTTTTAGCCCACTATTAAGTCCCAGCGTGATTTATCTAACTTCTTAACCGTTTTTTCTTACACATAAGACCGATAGTTTCTAACCAACCTTCACTATAACTAGCGGAAGTGGTGGTAGGCAGAAAATATCTACTCATTGAAGGCTGTTGTCGAGCACACATACATACATACCGATAGAAGAGCATCACCAGCCAAGGACGCAAAACCGCTTACATACTTACAAGCTCAGACATGAGGAGATTGCCAACGACGGGTTAAGCAATGAACCCATTGCCAGCGAAGCCGGTATTATATTTGCTCATTGGCAAAGCAAAATATTTTATTCATGTAAATATAAATAATTTTGTTGTATTTTGTCTCAGTCGACAATAAAAGTACAAGTGCCTTCTTTTGGCATTTGAGTTCGTACAAATGACTGAAAAAATTTTATTGGGGCTCATATTTGTATTGAAATGCTTAAGTTATCGTTCGCTTTAATTTTCTTTCGACTTGTCGTGCTAAAGGCTTTTAGTGGAACGCAAAACAGCTGTTTGTCGTTTAAAAGGCTTGCGAACGAAAATTAGTGACATCCTGGAACAGGCAGTAAAATACGAAAATTTGTTTTTGTTTTCAATATAAATTGTAAGTCGAACTTTTTTTTTTCGCAGGTGGGAAATAGGCCATAAGCTCTTTCTTTCATTTACTTCGGCTTAGCAGTTTTAAGTTTATTGCTCATGTATTTCTCAATAGCAACTTTACATGAACCATAAGCACTAGCAGATATAAAAGTCGGCGGGGCAAGGCCCACAAAAACTTTTCGTAATATTATACTGTAGAGAACTGACATTTTAAAGACAAATAGTCCTAATTGATTTATTCAATCGGAAAATCCAAAAATTAAAGCACCAGCTACCTTATTGACACTTTGCATACACATTGGGCATATCCTTTTGATTTATGTACTTCGGCTAAGCAGACTTTAATATGTAAATATATTGAGCAAATAGGCGTGGTCGTGCCCACTAAAACCTACGCTGCATTTGACATGTTTTTTTTCCAGACGACTTTTACACACTGGCGACCCGTTGTAATGACACAATAGTGCATTTTTAAGGTCTACAATCCAACACCCATTACGCTCTAACCGATTATTTTATGTAACTATTCCATTTTTAACTGGCACAGTGATCATGACTAGAAATAAAACACACTCGAAATTTTAAGTTTAAAAAGTGTTATCATATAAATTTTTTCAAAAAGTAGTCAGATCCTCACAAAAACATCAATGTGAAAAAAGCCAAGTTCCTATCAAAAATTTCGGCCATCAAAAGCATTGAGATAGAAATTTTGACCAAGTTCTTGTTTGGTACAACACCTGACACTGAAATATGCTTTGCATTATATAAATTTGTAATCGTAAGGGTGTCATATAATTTCTAGATAATCTGCTAACTTGGCAGGAGAAGTTAAAAACATAACTAGAGTTAATTTATAAAAAGAGCACAGCAGAGGGAAAAAACCCGGAAATTTGTTCAAAAAAGTAGGACTTAATAATAAAATGAAATTGATTTTTTCAAATAAAATATTAAATACATATCATTATCGTAACATTTTACATAGAATATTGAATCTTTTATCCAACACCATCGATATGTTTACATTAAATTGTAACTTCATAAGTATGTGCACATTTGAGAGTATTTGCATACATAAAGGCACAGAAATATAACTTCAAATATCATTTCAAATGTTGGAAATGGAATGTTTATAACACAAACTGAGAACCCAAAATTATTTAAAATTCAACCGATTACACATGAAATATAACTAAACCCTTTTTACGCAACTCCATCGATATTTTAAATACATTTCGATAATTCTACGTCTTAAAATAACATCATCAACAGTTTTATTTATTGGATAATCTGTATATCCAATAAAAATTAATTCCCTTTTGTTAATCAATGGAAAAGTAAAAAATTGTCTTAAAAAGTACGATTTTTCCGGATGCTAATTTTTTTCGAGGACAGAGATCTCAACAAGAGAAAGTGTAATATGCAAAATGTATTTTTTTTTGTACAACTGCTTGTAAAAGCGTTTTGTTTACAATATTGCAATAAATTTTTGTGACGTAGCAAATTTGTATGAAATATATTGGAATCACTGAAAAACTCAATTTCGTAAAAAGTACGAGAAAGTCTTATACATTTCTACTTGAAACCATCGTTATGTATGAATGTAAATATACATACATAAAATTTCTTTTAATTGTATGTTCATAAACAAATATATTTTTATAAAACATTTAAAATAAAAAATGATGATATTTTCTAAAAAGCGGGATATTTTTAAAAATCGGCGGGACAGTCCTGCGTCTCGCCGGGACGTGTGGTCTTTAACTTATATACTAGCATATACTAATACCTTTAAAAATCATTTTAATTTATA
The DNA here is from genome assembly GCA_949987645.1 of Tachina grossa. NCBI lineage: Eukaryota > Metazoa > Arthropoda > Insecta > Diptera > Tachinidae > Tachina > Tachina grossa. Next base: position 60,271,898 of record OX465278.1, on the reverse strand, counting down.
TAAATGTATTTAATTTAAATCACTTGTTTGATGTCAACACCACTATTGTTTTTTTGAAACTGATTTTTTGTTTGAGATGATTTGGCCTAATATATGTACATATGCAGTAAATATCAAGCAAGATCACAAAAGAGATATGCAAGGAACACAACTGGGACAAACATCGAATTTTTCGGTGCGAACTTTCGTCATAAAAAATAAAACAAATTTGTTCATATGAAAATGAACACAACACCGGCGTAGAACGAAATTTGTCGTGCGTGACGAACTCTGAATTAGATTTATGCTAGGAATACAACTGGAACGAACGACGAATTTCGTTCACGTCGTTCGTCGTTCGTCCCAATTGTGTTCCTAGCAATAACCAAATTATAATAATAATAATTATGATTTCATGTGAAATGTTTATGTTTACGATTAAGAATTATTAATATTTTTTATTTTTAGATTTTTAATAGAACTATAGTGAATTTTTAATCAGAAATAATTTTTAGTCAGGCTTAAGTTCAGTGATTTCAATTCTTTTATTGAATGAAATATTTTTATTAATTAATGTGAGTTTCTAAAGAAGAGAAGAAAAATTACATTAGACTTTTAAGCTGGGGGAAATACCGATATTTTTCTGTGTATCAACGGACTTCATCAGCACCCTAGTCTATCTACTTGGGTAGAGATTGTTATTAACATCAGCTATTTAACAAAAATTCTAATGAAACGGAATGTGAGAAATGATTGTTGTATACAATTATTGATTTACCTTTGGTAAATACATATGTAAGTATCACTATTTATTTCCCCTGTTTTTTCATCTTTCTATTTAGGTTAGCACGAAGTTATAACTATTACTCTACCTACGTATGTTTAACTATTCTTGCTTATCTTTTACGATCATCACATTAATTATTTTTACTTATTCGATGTACCGTCGGTACATACATATAAGTATTATAGTAGTGGATATTATAATTTATAATTTATTTATAATTTATAATTTATTTATTTATTTATTGAATCCCTTACATAACAAGACATAGTCTTATAATTATAATGCAGGGTTGCATTGTGTACAATAAATTCGCCAATAAAGATTAATATTTAATAAATTAAAAACAAAATAATTAAAAAAATAATAATAAAAACCGAATAAATAAAACGATTCATAAAAATAATTTTTAAATTTACATATAAAATTGACCAAAATGACATTTGTATATAAGTACATATCTATAAAACCTTTAGTGATCTACTCAAAGTAATTAAAAAGAAAGTTTTTAAAATTTGTTGCATTGCTGTTAATTTAAAAGTTTAATTTAATTTTTCTTCTCTTCTTTAGAAACTCACATTAATTAATAAAAATATTTCATTCAATAAAAGAATTGAAATCACTGAACTTAAGCCTGACTAAAAAATATTATTTTTTATGTTATATACAGGCTAGTGATGCACGAATATTCGTATTCGAATTGCCGAATATTCGGCCATTTTTAATGCGAATACGAAGCATTCGTACGAATATTTTTCGAAAAAAAAAAATTTAATAAATAAATGCATGAATCCTAAACTAAATTTAAATAAATGGATACAAATATTAGTTTGTACAAATCCATTAAATTTTTATAGAAATTTGTGCTTTGTATTATTTTCAAATATTATTTACTGACGATCATTAAAATTTTTGGGTAGTTTTTATTAACTTTAAAGTAAGCCAACAGGAGTATGACGTTATTTTTCATAACAATTATTTTAAAAAATAAATATAAAAATAAAATATATTGCTGGCGTAAATGGAGCCCTAATTTAATGTCTATAAATTTCACATGAAATATTCGTATTCGTATTCGCGAATATCGTTTCAAATATTGGTATTCGCATTCGTATTTGCGTGTATCAAAAATTGACATTCGTTACATCACTAACTAATACAGACCAAGTTCATAATAAACACTCATAAACATTCAGATCATTTAGATCAAAGGTCTACACTAAGGAATGAAAATGATTAAAGTTAGTTGTACAGAGAAGAAAATTAAAAAATAGTTTTAAGCACAAAATTGCTTTAATCAGCAAAATTTCTTTTAAATTTTTTGCCCATTACCAAACTATCAATTATAAAAATTGTATAAATTTAAATAAGGTAGTTTTTTTCCATTCAGTGTAATTTTTTTTTTAATAACAAAAATTAAAAATGTAAAAAACCCCCGAATATATCTTGAGAAGATGCGATATCTTCTAAACGGCTGAACCGATTTTCTTAAAACATGGCTAAGAACCCTCTCGATCAAGTCACCTTTCAAACAGAAAAACTATATCAAAATCGGTTCAGCCGTTTGGCCTGTACGTGGACACGGACAGACACACAGATACACTGATACACAGATACACAGACTTACAGATACACACTACAAACTTATAACACCCCTTTTTTAGTCGGTGGTTAAAAAGAAAAAATTTAAAACATATATGATTTCATTTGAAGTCTTTATTTGAATGAATCAAAAATTTAATTAAAAATTAAGCAACTCATTAATTTAAATATTTAATAGAATAAAATAAAAATTGTATTGAATGAATGAAGCAGGTTGATTGGTTTAGAAATCTAATTTCTTAATATGTGTTTGGGAAGTAACATTGGCCAGCAAAAAATTACACATTACCATCAGAACTACTTGCCATATAATGACTTATTTTTCTGATTGCCAAATTTCATTACTCGCTTACAAATCTCATTACCTAAAATGTAAAAAAATTATGTTCAAGTTGCTAAATGAAGAGAATGATTTTTTTAGATTTCATAGATTACGTGAGGAAGTTTCGAAATAAAAAGGGTAAGTACTTCTCAAGAATCGATTGTTTTAGTATCACGCCTTGTTAAAATCATTAAGTTGGTAATCCAGTAAGGAACAGCTTTCACCAAAAATGTTTAATTCCAAACTCGATTACCTTTTTTGCAATTATTTGCTTATTTTTTCTATTTGCATTCGCCAAAATGTATTCGATAAACACAAAACAATTTATATGATTAACAAACATCACATACACGAAAATAACAAATTCGTAATACTTAATTCAATTAAAAAAATGATTGCATCAATCTACTTAATCGGATTCGGATTGATATTCGCTTTAAAATACTTGGTGTGCATGAACGCCTCTTCGCTGCACTTTAAATTTCGTAATTCATTACCAGGGAAACCAGAAATATGCTTCAAAAAAAGTGTTTTATGCGCATTCAATATGCACTAAAAAGTATAAAATATGCACTAAAAACTCGAAAGTATGCTCTTTTTAATTAAAAAATTCAACAAAATTTGGATATACTTAAATAATAAATTACAAACTATAATAAAAAATAATAGAGAAATACTGCCATATTACTCGTAATATGCAAATATACAAATTCAATTTTTTTATACTCTCGTAAAAATTTAACTTGTATTTCAAAAGAGATCACGATATTAGAATTAAAACTTTGGCACTGTATTTTGGATAAATAAGACAAGATTTTTATTTATAATTTTTACTGAAACAAACAAAAAAATATTAAACTAGATTTTCATATAAAAATCGTTGCTGTCACATCTAAACAAAATTTTATGCATTGACAATGTTCCTTCAACGTCTACTCGAGGCAGAGCAAAACCCAGTTTTTCTGAAACTAACGTTCGTATAACTACCTAATATATAAGAAAATTGTATACACAATATGGAACATTGGAGATGAGATTTAAATGTCGAAATTTAAAAATTTAAAAATAAGCTTGTAAGGCATAAATTATGCTCTAAAAATTCGAAAGTATGCTAAAAATATACATGTAAGACTTATATAGTTATATGCAAAAACATGCTTTAAAGGGTAAAATATGCAAAAATATGTACTAACAAATCAATGTCAAAATTCATAAAGAGTTTTGAAACGGATAAATATCTTATCTGCGCATTAATATGTTACACAAGAAAAAACATGAAATTGCATAATCGCGGTTTCCCTGTTCATTACTCTCTGACTCGTAGTTGTATCGTTTTATCGTCAATAAAATCCCTTCATAACCTAACGTCGCACAGTGGAGGATTTCGTTAAGAAAATGGGAATAATTCTGCAGTTTCTAAGCGAGCCGACTGATTCTAATGAAATTTCATACAGCATTTAAAAAGGTAATATTTGGACTATATATATATATTTTGATCTGATAAAAACGATTTCTTGTAAGGGGATTTTTCAATCAAAGGTTTAAAAAAATTATGAATATGGGGTATGGGTTTTCGCTTACAGTTTAGGGAATATTAGGGAAAAAATTTAAATTGAAATTTTGGGTTATTTTTACCAACCTAGGTCTACTGTTCTGCTAATGGACAAGTCAAATCTTGTTCGTTTTAAGAAAACAACCTTTTTATGAACAAAAAACAAAATGTTTAACATTTAAAAAAATTTTTGGTATCAAAAGCACAATGACACAGAAAAAAATTATTGCAGGAAATAAACAACTTTATTTAAAAATAAAACCAAAAATCAATTAATAATGTGTTTGAGCCAATTAAACTTTTGTTTCAAAATAAAATATAAACAATAACCAACTTTAATTGAAAATATAACCAAAACTCAATTAAAAATGTTTTTAGATCTATTAAACTTTTGTTTAAAAATTTAATTAATTACAAAGTTTATTAATTGACTCACTTACATATTTAATTGATTTTTGGTTTTACCTTCAACTAAAGTTGTTTATTGCAGGAATATTTTGTTTTAAAAAAAAGATTAAATACATTAAATAATTAAAGTTGTTTATTGCAGGAATATTTTTTCTATATAATTCAAAAGTTATACGCAATTTAAATTAAAATTTTTAACAAAATCCGATTTATAGTAATTTTTTGCAGAAAAGGTGGATTAATGATTTTGCTATTACATATAAAAAAATTTTGCAAAATAACCAACACCATATTTTTAACTATTCTAAGGGTACGCGTAATATTATAAGAAATATTACAAATAAATTGTTTGTTAAAAATTTTTGATATTGAATGAACCAACTCGTTTCAAATAGACCAATTTTTGTTATAAATATCAAATTTAAGGGTTTTTTTCCTCAAACTTCGAAGCTCGAACAAAAAAAAAATTGATTATGCCACCTTAAGCCAAGATATGTTTTTAAATATTCCCAAAAATATTATCTGCGCCCGGCGAAAGGTAAGAAAATTACAAAAAAAAACTACTGAAAAATCCAATTTTTGAGATTTTACGAAATTTTTTTGGGAGTCGCCAAGAACTCAAAAGCAAATTTCATTTGTTTTTAGTTTTTGTGTTTTATTCGTTTTGCACCTAAGAGATCATTTTCAGCCGAAAATATTGATAAATGCAAATTTTATAGCAATCCTATATGTAGGCCTCTGTCTTTTCGGAAAACTCTTTTTTATGTTGTAAGCAGATGCAGGTAATTATAAATAAATTAATACAAATTAATTTTTATAAGAAAAAGAATAGTTATTTTTAGGGTTCCGTACGCCAAAGGTGAAAAGGAACCCTATTGTTTTCGCTACGCTGTCCGTCTGTCCGTGTGTCCGTCACACGGTATTTTCTCAGGAACCGTAAGAGCTACGGACCGGAAATTTGGACAGAATATGTAGAACCTTGGCCGCTACAACAACAACAACAACAACATGAGAATTAAAAATTAAAGGGTGTTCCAAAACGAGCAACGAAAAATATAAGAATCCCATGTAATATACATACAACAATTAACACTAAAATTAAAAAAAAATTAAATTAAAGGGTGGTCCATCAGTTAATGCAATTTTGACTATGTAATTTTGACAATTTGCTATATCTTGGAAACCGTAAGAGGCAAACACTTGAAATTTTCAAAAACGGTAAAACTAAAAAAACCGAAAATTATAAAATAGCCAAACCAAAAAAAAAAAAATCGGCAAAAATCAAAAAAAAAACTCCCAAAACGAAAAAATCGCCAAAATAAAAAAAATATCTAACACTAAAATTGATCTCATGGATTCATGTACAAATTGCACTATAGACATGTTTTGAAAATCACATTTTTCGGATTGCGTGTGACTTCTTGTAATCTTTTTAAATTTTTCTATAATATAGATCATCAAATATAAATATAATTTCTGAAAGAAATGTGTCGTATATGATAAAAAAAAAGAGGAAAAGAAGAACATCTGCAGGAGCATCATTAGTTTTTGTTTATGGTTTGGGAGATGTGATTTCCAAAACATACCTGATTATTATATTTGTTAATCTTATATATTTATGAATATATTTTCTGTATTAGTTACACACATACCGTATTATTTTTTGGGACAGCTCTGTTGTTTTCATGATTATCTTTCACACGTTAACAAACATTTAATTTTCTCAATTTTCTTTTGTTACAATGCATTGAATGATATGTATAAAATTATACACCTCTTTCTGGATGTGGACTAAATTTTTCAATTTCAATTATGACGTCCCGTAATGGTAATTTGGGTCCGGTTATCAGCGATAACAGTTTTTTTTTGTAATGAGTTCTCAGTTGTTCGTTATAATGTTAATGTAGCTCATATAAATTGCCAAAGTCTAAATCCGCTTAGTCAATTCTCTAAAGTTGATGAATTAAGAAATATTGTACTTGGCTGTGGTATACATATTTTAGGGCTATCCGAAACGTGGCTAAAGCCTGAGGTAACTAATCAATCTATTCGAATCCCTGGATACTCGCTTTGTAGAAGTGATAGGCTTTCTTCAGCAAGAGGTGGAGGTGTGGGGCTTTTCATATCCAACAAAATTAAATATAGAAAAATATTTTTTTCTTAAGATTATAATATTTGTGCATCTGTTTTCATTGAAGTTCTTTTTAATGACTCTATCATATTAATAGGTGTTGTTTATCCTCCTTACGGGGATTTAAATGCCTTTGAGGATAATTTAGGCGAGGTGGTCACACAGTATAGTAATATAATTATAATGGGAGATTTTAATTGTAATTTGTTTGACGCTACCAAAGCCTCTAGGTTTAGGTCTCTATGTAGTAGGTTGGGTCTTTTTTATGTTCACAATTCCCTACCTACACATTGGGATGTATCTCACAATACCACAACACTAATTGACTTTTTGCTTGTAAGTGACTATACCAGAGTTAGTAGATCGGGACAAGGACAAGTACCTTTTCTTCAGTCATATCATGCACTAATTTACATATCTTTTTCATATAGAAGTACATATAATGATGAGTATGTTGAGTACCGAGATTATGATCATTTTGATGTCAACATATTTCAAAATTTTGTTAACAACTTTGACTTTTCTCCCTTCTATTTCAACCACGACGTAAACGTTAAGTTGTCCATTCTGAACTCTTTACTTCAAGAACTTTTTGATTTAGTTCCTCTAATTAGATTTAAACCGAGGAAAAAAAGGGATCCTTGGATGCTTAGAAGTGAATTAACTGATATCAAGAATCAAAGGGACAGTGCTTATGAAGCTTTTAGATCAAATAGGACTAATACAAACTGGCAAATCTATTGCAAACTTAGAAATAAAGTCAAGTCTCTGATTCGAAAATTTAGGAGGCAGTATTATATAGGATTATTTGATGGTGCCGGAAGTCGGAAAATTTGGGGATTACTTCGTAAGAATAGCTATACTGGATGTCCTGAAGCTCGAACATCCAATGTTGATGTAAATAGTCTTAATCAATCTTTTGTCTTCAATGATTTAAATATTATTTCTAGTGCTTTTGATTTTGAGCAATTCAACGGTTCACTTGAAGGATTTTCCTTTAGAACTATATATGCTAATGAGTTGCTAGAGGCTTTTTTGAGAGTAAGATCCAACTCTATTGGAACTGATGGATTTCCCATAAAATTTGTAAAACTTGCTTTTCCATACGTTTCTGAGACAATTTTACATTTGTGTAATACAATTATTACGACTTCTACTTATCCTGAAGCATGGAAAGTAGCTCGTGTTGTACCAATACCAAAAAAGGACTCAGATTCTAGTTACAGACCCATTAGTATTTTACCATCCATCTCTAAGGTTGTGGAACATATTCTTAAAATGCAAATCCTTGATTATATTGCAACACATAATTTAGTTAGTGATGCACAATATGCATATAGGGAAGGGTACAGCACTGCTGGTATGCTCTTGGGCTTAACTGAGACTGCTAGGGAGCACTTAAATAATGGACGGGATTGTTTTATGCTATCCCTGGATCTTTCCAAAGCTTTTGACCGTATTAATCACAAAATACTTATTTCTAAATTAAGGAAAAGTTTGGATTTTCAATTATGGCTTGTAAACTTATTTACTCTTATTTGCAAGGAAGGTCTCAATACGTAAGCCTTAATGGTAATGAATCTAATGTTATTTCCGTTTTTTCTGGTGTACCACAAGGATCTATAATTGGTCCGGTATTGTTCCTAATGTATTTGAATGATTGTGTCGATTGTCTAGATTTTGACTTAGTTAAACCCTTTATTTTTGCAGATGATATTCAGCTAATTTTTGGTAACTCTAGGTATTTCACTGATGTTCTAGAAGCCACCATTAATTTTACTGTTCAGAGATTATGTGATTGGATGGTAGAAAATAAACTATGTATCAATGCTAGTAAAACTAAAGCCATTATGTTTCGTACTGGTTGTCGTAGGGTGCAATATCCCGAAATAAAAATTCATGGAACTGGTGTGCAATTTGTTGAATCCCTCAAATGTTTAGGTATAGTAATTGATAACCAACTTAATTTTGGAGAACAAATTGATTTAGTAAGTTCTAGGGTTACGTCAGGTCTAAGATATCTCTATCATTGCGGATTACATTTACGCATAAGAATAAAATATATACTTGCACATACTTTATTAATGTCTCATGTAAATTACTGTCTTGAAATAACCTCTGGTACTTTAGTATACAACATTAACAAATTAAGCAATATTATAAAGAGGATTGTAAGATTTGTGTACGGCATTAAGTATCGTGATCATGTATCGCGCTCTGTTATAAGCTTTCTGGATTGTTCTATACCACAATATTTCAATATTGGTATTTTAATTTTCTTCTACAAGATTATTGTTACTGGCATACCTAATTACTTGAGATCTAAATTTCAGTTTTCAAGGTCTGATAGAAATCCTCAGATCGTCGTGCCTCTTATAACCTGTTCTATGTATCAAAAATCTTTTCTTATAAGAACTGCCAGATTGTGGAACTACCTGCCTATTGAGCTACGTTCTTTCATGTTTTCTTGTAATGTATTCAAGAAAAAACTCTCCTCATATCTAATTAATACTAATAGTATATAGTTATATAATCATAAAACGTTTTGTTTTTTCGCTGCGGACTCACACCAAACCTAATATTCCGCATTCAGATTGTGTATAATTTTATTCAATTTCATTTAATGCAAAAAAAAAGAGAAAAAAAAAACTTTTCACTTTAAATACATATAGCAATGCGCTATTGGCCTCTAAGGCTTCTTTGTATTGCCGATAAATAAATAAATAAAATAAAAAATAAAAATAAATAAAAAATAAGGATGAAGATAAGAAACTTTGCCGAAGGAACGATACCTCTAAAATGTATTTTGATGTCCCGACTTTTGATCTGAATTGTAAATTTTTTTTATTTTCTTTTCTATTACCAAGTAAAATTCATTTTTTCATTTCATTCTGACTAAATAAATTTCTAAAGAGAAAAATAAACTCCAAAAATAAAAAAAAACATAGCCATGATGTCGATGATTTTTTTTGTAAAGTGCCCAAAATAGTGATTTTTGAAATGTTTGTATAGGGAACTCCCCAGGGGGTGTGCCATTTGTAATTTGAGCGATTTTTAAATCGACCCGCCCTAATATATTTATTATATATACAGTATTTATCGGATATAAGAAACTTAAAAAATCCACGAAAAAAGTTTCTTATAAGCGTTTCTTTCTTATATACAATTATTTTATTTAAGAAACTTATTTCTTATATAAGTAGCTATGGGCATAAGACATTTGTTTCTTACATAAATATACGAGCTTTTTTATCTTTTTATGTATACAGATACGTAGATGTACATATGTTTGTAAATAGAAAAATAAAACAAAGCATGGTTGGTAGTTAATTTTTATTTTATTAACCCTTTTACTAAATAAATATTAAAATATATACAACTTCTAAAAAAAAACAGAGTTGCCCATGCAAACTACATAAATTTTGTGTTGCCGTTGGAGGTTTCTTATATAAATTTTTTTTCTTCATATTTTGTGGCTTTGGTGTTTAAGAAAAATGTTTTTTTATCAGTTTTTTTTCTTATAAGCTTTTTCTTATACATATGAAACCTTTTTTTGTTAGAAAAATCACTAAAAAGACATGGTGTTTTGGAAAATGTTTCTTATAAGCGTTTTGTTCTTATATGAGATGTTCTTATATCCAATAAATACTGTATATGTGACTTTCAAAATAGCAAGGGACCTAAGGGCAAAAACCGGTCTCATTCGATGCTCAGATGTTGTCCACATCAAAAAAAAAAAGTGAAAATTGATTTTTTTTACCCTTAGGTCCCTTTCTCTCTGCGCTGTCACATATATAGTCCGAATTTCAGACTTAAGGCTTATGACACTTGCTTATATGTTGTATAAAATTTCATAATCACCCTTATTCTATTTGGCGTCGGCAACATCGTCGTCAATTTTGAAACAACATCAATACAACACAACATCAATGCTAACTTTGTATTCCCTAACAGTGTTATGACGACGTTGCCTGTTTATCGGTAAATACAATACACATATCCAATGTTTGAGTCAGCTGATTCATTTTGTTTACTATTTTTGGTAAAAGTGTTTTTGAATAAGCAAAAGTTTTGTAAGTAAATGAAAATAAAATGTTTTTTTTTCCTATTGGAACGATGAAAATAAAAAAATTTTAAAAGTGAAAATAAGATTTCTCAGGCAAAAGTCATGCATTTGTCAGTTACCCAAGGAGAAGTAAGTGATAAATTCTGTCATGTTTTGGGAAAATAATGAGTAATGCTCATCCTTTTAATATTTTTAAGTTATTTTCGGCTGAACAAAACATGGATACAAAAGAGCCTAATTTTTGAAACAAAAGGGATCAGACCATCGTTTATTCGAGATTGGAGCTTCCTCCCAAGTATACTTTCCCAACACGCTATTTACCTTACATTTTGCCATCCACTACTAGTTCTAAGTGGTGGACTGAGGGAATTTAGTGCAATCGCAACAATTTCCCACTGTATGTTGCCGACGCCAAATGGAATAAGGGTGAATAATCGGTTGGCATGCTTAGTAACTGCAGAGTTATTTCCATTTTTTTTACGAAATTCATAACATAAAGATAAACTCTACTTGTTAGCTAATTAAAGTTTAAACTTAAATTGCTGTTTTTCAAATAAAGATTATCTAGTAATAATCTAGATTTAACCGAGCAACATTTCTCAATTAAACTCAAGTTAAGGTAGAATTATTAAAATCGTATCATTCTACTTTACAGCTTGCCGTATCGTTCAAATTTGGGCACAAGTTATAGAAAATGTAACAGTTTGCGCAGCACATTTTTTTTGTCTGACATTAAATGCGGCGTTTTTGACATTCGCTACAGAAAAATCTGTTTTCTGCAGATTCCTACGTCAGCAGTGCTACCACCACATATTTTATAACTAGTAACATGCATTGTATATGGTACGGTTTTTGTCAGCTGACACGCAACATCACGATCCGATTTTACTAATTCTACCTTTAGAACTGTCAAATGATATATATATGAAATAAATATTACGTAATTGAAAAAAAAAACAATAGTTAACCCCCTGTTTGTCCAAGACGTTTGAGTTAGAAATCCTGGCGTTTCTGTAATAGATTAAAGAAAAGTTATACAAGTTTCCTTTAATCTATTACAAAAACGACATGATTTCTAACTCAAACGTCTTACAAAAACAGGGGGTTAATAAATAAATACATAATATATGTATACATAAATAAAATGGATGTTTGTTATGAGGACGAAGATTTTAGTTAGGAAAATTGTGAGAAAAATAAGAGAGATAAAAACACGTGTAAACCATTTTTATGTGTATAATGAATTAGAATTCTTGAAAAGATGATGACTTTCGAATTAATTGGAAAGAAAATCTATTTCGTTGGATTTAAAATTTGATGATCCCTTTTGGTTTTATTTTCGTAGCGTAAAAAAAGTTGTTATTGAAGTTTATTTAAAAAATTTAAAGAATTGGGTATGTTCGTAAAGGCATTTATAGTGCACGTCTGCAGCATCACGGGCATCTAACGTCCAAAAATGCATAAGTTGGCAGCACTGTCAAGCGTTTTTAATGCATGTAAACGGCATACTTGCCGCAAATATCTGCAAATGGGGCAGTAAATTATTTTAAAATGCAATAAGTTGCAGTGGAACAATAAGTTGAATTTATGCATGTATTTTGATATTTAAATTACATTTTTCGTCTTTTAACAAAAAAATAAGATTGATATATTCGAAAACGACTTTTAAACAGAGAATCTTGGTATTTTTTCATTTTAGTAGACTTCCTTTTACGGTCAATTGTCTTTTTACAAGAAATAACCGCTTTGATTTTCTTTCCAAGTATTTTCTTCCAATAATTTAAAAGAAAATTGTTATTTTTGTTATCAAAATTTTCTTAAATAAAATTACTTGCAAACTTAAAATTGTTTGCAGTTCGTTCAAAAATGTCAACCATGCATAGATGTTGAGCAGTTGCAAAGCATGTGCAACAGTTAATCACGCATACGCAGTAAAACTTGGCAGAGCTGCTGAATAGATGCATAAATTTGCGGAATTTACGAACGTACCCATTGTCACATCGTGTTGCTCTATTTACATAAAATATTTTCAAGACTGCCACATCTAGATTGAAAACAAAGTATGGCATTTCTAGCTAAAATAACTGTTAATACATCACTGAAAAATAGAAAGGGCGTTTAAGCCCCGTTTAGGTTTGTTTATTGGTTAACTCAAACGTATGTTAAACTAAGTTTAACTAATTAGTAAGAAACTATCCCAAAATGTGCTATTTTGTTATTTAATTTATTTATTTTCTACACTTTGATAAATCAACTTTCTTATTTATACTAAACAGCTATTGTTTGAAAAATTTTCCATAATATTTGGAAATTTTGTAGTGCTGCCATACTTTTAAAGTAAATTAGTAAGGCCTTTAATTAACCACTGAACAAATTAAACCGCATTTAAAAACAACTTAAATTTTAATAAATGTGAACTAAATACGTATTTCAATATTAAGTTAGAAACTTGGGGCAGGTAATTAAAAAAGTGATGAAATTTGTTTAGTGTGTGTACAATACGAGTACCATTAGTTTTACGACTGCTTCTAATTCGTACAGTAATATATGGTGTGCACTGGAAAAAACATCCGCGCATGTTATCAATTAAAAGAAATAGGATTAGAAAGCAATATAGATAATACATAACATAGAAAAAATAACAATTAACCTTTTAATCCCTACTTAAGAATATTTCTGACTAATATAGAGGAAAGTTAGAGGTTTAATATAATTGTTTTTCCTACTGTTTTACATAAATTTCTTAAATACATCATATACCAAACATGTTTGAATTCGTATGGCTTCGAATATCAATTCACCAAACAATGTACGTATCGCTTATTTACTCAAACAACGTCATAAATCAAAGAATAAAATTTTTTGAATTGGTCATGCATAATTAATACTCATTTCGTTCTTTATTTTTTGTAAAAATTTTATACAAATATCTTGCTTACTCAAATCTTGAGATTCAAATAAAATTATCCTTTTCCATTAAGGTGTGTGTAAATTGAAAACTTCCAACTAGAGTTTGTACGCGGGAAAAAATCCCGGGAATTCCCGGGAATTATTTTTTTACAAATCCCGGGAAATTTTCAACGGGAATTTAATAATTACGATTTTGGAATTTTATTTTTTTTTTCATTGCTGTTCGTCGTTTTATTACTTCAAAATAAAATTTTAATAGAAGTTTCCGAGGTGACTCCAACAAATTGAAGAGTTACGAAATATTTTCAGCCTAAAATCTCTTTATAGGAAACAGTATCTAGATTGGCAGATGTAGATGGAATTTCCATTCATGCTATAACTCACAGCATGATACAATAATACAGGTAGCCACGAATCTACAACAAATGTACAACAAATAAAACAACAGTGATTTTTATTGCTGTTTTGTGATTGACAAGAGAGACAACCAAGAGAAAACAATATAGATGTACTTGCGTTTTCTCTTGGCTTTGCAAAGCATGTTTGTATTAGTACAGTTTTAATAGGCACTGTGCGCGTGTGTTGGTAAAACATAAACACCATTTGGCAGATCACATCACGAAACAAGCAAAACAGCTGGCGCTTCGCGGTTACCTGTATTATTGTATCATGACTCACAGCATATGAATTTAATTATTTTTGTTTTTGAAATATTGTTGTTCTTGAAATGAACGAATGAAGTTGTTTTGTTTTTAATTTCAATGTTGTATTTTAATTAAAATTTATTTGCTGGTTGTTAAGCATTGTATATGTATTTCATTGGTGCTTAGCCAAATCATCAGTAGACTTCAACGACATATTTTGAACAGTCACAAACCTCTTATGTTATGGAGAGACTTTCAAGAACTGTTTGAGAATTCACAAACAATAATAGTTTTGAAAATCAAAGACAATGCTTAACCACCAGCAAATAAATTTCAATTAAAATAAACTTATGCCAATATGTCAAATAATAAATTAAATATTAAAATATAGAACTATATTTTTTATTGAGGCCATTTAATTAAAGTCATATGTGTTTAAAATTCCCGGGAATTCAAGGTAATAGAACATTTTTTTTTCTCGATTCCCGGGAATTGCAAAAGTCCGGGAAATTAGAAACCCTACTTCCAACTCATTTCCTGTGAAATTGGTTTTTTTGAATTATGACGTTTTTTATGTCAAAGAGTGAACTTTCTGCACATGTATTTTTTGGTTTCCTCAACTGTAATCAGTCCTTATAATCTTGTTTTATTCTTTCTCTACATAATTGCCTTATGTAGAGACAGTTGAGAAAACACCGATATAAGTACATACATATGTAGATTATATTTTTATGTCACCAACTAAAACATTTTTTAAAAAATTTTTTGATAAATCTTTATTGTTAATTTGCTTTTTTTAATCGAATATTTTTTTATTACAAAATTAGCTTAAAACTTATTCACTTAAAAATTTAGTTTTAATATTGCCCTTAAACAGCACCACATTCATGTCATTCTTTATAACATAATGGAAAGGTCTATCTACAATAAATTCCTTGACATAGACCGCTATGCGTGAATGTGAAACTAGTGCAGCTGAAAATATAAAAATATAACAGATAAAGAAATTTTTATTTTTGATAGAAGATATAATTTATTATTAAAAATTAAAATAATCTTATAATAACATTAGGTATGTTCATTTAAATTTCTCACTGTAAGGGATTATATAATTAACATACTTTACAGTACTCATACTTTGGCATTTTAACTCATTATTTTAACATGGCGATGTCAATAACTTCGATGTGTCAATACTTACGCAAAACGCAATAAAAATCAGACACCAGCTGACAGTATTCAACTCGTGTTGTTCTGGTTGAATTCAAGCGTTTTATAGTGACATGATTTAGGCAAATCATAGTGATTTGAGTAAATCATGTAAATTTATACATGATTTACCATAAATTTTGCATATGAATAAATCACCTCAAAGTAGTTGATTTATTTTAAATCATTTTGAAAATATAATTTTTCGAACTGAATTTATCTATACAACCCTTCGTTGCTTATAAAATTACAAGTTCCATCCAAATTTCATTCTATTTAGGTTAGCACGAAGTCATATTACTCTACTTAAGTATGTTTAGCTATTTTTGCTTATTTTTTGCGATCATCAAATTAATTATTTTTACTTATTTGATGTACCGTCGTTACATAAGTACATTTAAGTATTATAGTATTGGTTATTATGTTTCATTGTTTTTGCTTTCAACAAAAAAATGGAAAAACAGAAAATGAATAGTGATGCTTACAAATGTATTTACCAAAGGTAAATCAATAATTGTATACACAACAATCATTTCTCATATTTCGTTTCATTAAAATTTACGTCAAATTGCTGATGTTAATAATAATCTCTACCCAAGTAGATAGACTAGGGTGCTGATGAAGTGCGTGGCTGCACAGAAAAATATCGGTATTTCCCCCAGCTAAAAAGTCTAGTTTAATTTTTCTTCTCTTCTTTAGAAACTCATATTAATTAATAAAAATATTTCATTCAATAAGAGTCGAAATTACTGAACTTAAGCCCGAATAAGAAATTATTTCTGATTAAAATTCATTACAGTTCAACTAAATCTAAAAATGTCTCATATTAGAGTTGTGTCTAACAAAAGTTGTTTCAAACCCATTTACCATGTATGGTTTAAATCTGGATATTAGTTAGAAAAACTTGGAAGAGCACATATTTTGAGGTTAGAAAAGTTTTATAAAATTTGAATATATAAAATCGATTCATATTAAGAGCATAATACAAAAATCGTACTAAATCAATATACAAAAACATGATTCAAGCAATTAAATATGAATATATAGCTTACCGGTAGCTGAAGCTTCAGTACTATATTCGTCGACCTTAATAACAGCCTTATGCACAACCGAAGACACACTCAAAGATTGACTGGGACTGCACTTCACCATTTTACAAAATTCAGCATTGTATTCAAACATGCGTTTTATACCCATCTTTGAATGAATAAAGACAATTAATTTAAAAATAATAAAAATATGTATATTATTCAATTCTCTCTCTTACATTCCTTAAAGGTTCCACTAATTCGGCCTCAAATTCAACTTTGAATTTTGGTAAGTGCAGCTCAACGCGATGATGATTCATATATTTGGTTAGTTCGGATAATGAAGTTCCTTGCAATTTCTTCTCTACATTAGCTAAATTGGTCTCGCGATTGGGTAATATAATCAACATTGAAAGATCTGAATCTTTATAGCGCATTTCCACAGCAGTGGCACCCAATTCAGGAATTGCACCATAATTGAAGGAATCCGTTGTACGCATCATGTTCACTTTAAACTTAGTTTTCTCGTTCACATGAAAGTCTGTTTCATATGTTGCGTATTTGGGGAAGTGATTAACCCAATTGGCTTTTAAGTGCAACGCATTTACTAGCAGCAAAGCGGTATTATTATCCAAACTATATGATTTTATTAAATCCTTAATTAAATGGTTAGTTTTATTTTCCACCCAAGAGTTTATAGTCTGAGCAGCTTTTTTACTGTTGTCAAAGTTAATAGAATCGACTGATGAGTAGAATTGTTTGGTTAACAAATTATTGAATTCATCCTGAACTTCATAACCTTGATTGACATAAATTTTATTGGCAATGCTAAGAACTGGACTATTCTGGTATTTTTCCAATACAGAGTGAAAAGTGTTGGCCAACTGTTTACGATCTAGAGTAGTTATAACCAGTCCTTGGTCCATTTCGTCAGCAGTGGTTCCTTCGGCTCCCAAACGTGTCATTGCCAGACATGTTTGTATAGAGAAGGGAGAAAAAACAATATTCTTTTCGGAATTGATTTCAGTCAAGTTGGAGTAAAGACGAGCGCCAAAAGTTTCTAGGCCGTTCTGTAGTTTTTCGACATCAGAGTGTTTGGAGAATGGGGAGCACAGCGTTGGAGAGATAAAAATGGAGATGGCAAATATATAAAGCATATGCGAAGTCTTGGCTGTAAAAAAATCAATAGAAATTGAACAATTCATTTTAAAAGTTATTACATTCAAATAGAATATCGTAGAAAAAGATTATAGCCGTTAGAAAAATTTTTGGAGATGTTTTACTGAAACTACAAAGAGATTTCCCCACAGGTTTGTTATTTTCAGAGAGATACTACGATATTTGGATTGTGCACAGAAAAATTTTTTCACTAGTTAATTGATTTAATTAAATTTTAAATTGCTTCAATTAATTCGAGTGGAGAAACATAATTGATGTTATTAAATTGTTAGCTGGGGCAAATATTTTTTTATTGATACTAAAAATTTTTAATCGATATTGCGAAATTTTTCATATTAATTTTTCCGTTGTAGTAATGTGATACTTTAACTCCATCCCGTTCATATTATTGCTAATGTTTTATCTTATAAAAGCAACTGATACAATACTATTCGGACGATCTTTTACCATTTCAATCATTTTATCAGAAAGGAGACGGGTACTTTTACTTGTCAATGGCCTAGGAGAAATTAAATTTACTCTACTCGGACACCCTCAGGCTTAAAATTTTAATATTCCAGCAAAAATTAATGCTTCTCAGAAACATTTATGTAAGGATGATAATGTTAAAGAATTACTTGCTGTTGGGCATGAATAAGGAATTTTTTTGTTCGATATGAGCCAGCTAGAAACAATACATTCAGCTTTCAAGAAGCCATGCATTTTTTGCCTTACCAAAGTGCTTGAGTCATAGTTTACTGTTTTGCAGGAGAGAACTTTTAGGCGATCAAGTCGATTTTCAGAAATTTATTTCTCTTGCAGTTAAATTGGAAAATTCTCTATTAACATTTATTTTTTAAGAAAACATCGTTTTACACACTATAAGTAATACATTTAAGTTGAAATATACCAAAGTATAACCTAACGCTGCAGCCAAACGTTCAATAAATCGCTTTCAATTTCATCACCCACACTGCATGTCAAAAGTCCTTGAAATTGATAGCTGTGACACAAATTGATAATCAATTTCATTTTTTAAATGTCACCGACAAAGAAACAACTCAAATTTGTAGCTTCAATCGATGTGTGCGTGCTGTGACCAGCTGCTCAATTTGAAAATTAAATTGCCAAATAAATGGATAGTTGAATTTGAAAGCAATTTAGTTTTCAATTTAAAATGTATGATTGTGTTAGTAAAAAAAGTGTGTTGCAAAGTGAATGGAATTGAAAAACAAAAATTGAACGTGTGGCCCCAAGTAAATTAAGCTATTACTCTAAATAATATTAGAAGTCTAAAAAAGATGAGTAGCAAGCCATAGCGGTGTAACTTCCTGAAAAATCACACATATAAGCTAAGATTTTGACCAGTGGTACTTTCTAATTTGCAGATGAACTTTTTTCCTTTTTGCCACAGATAGATATATAGTTTTTGTGTACTCAGATGCAAAGTCACTGACTGGGAAATTTGTTGTTACTTTTTTAGATTTTGCTAGAGAGTCCGCCTTACGTTGGTGCTTTTCAGAAGCATTTTTCGAAGATTTTGTTGTCAAGTATGCAATACATTGCTTTCCTCAGTTGTTTTTTCTCGCTGAGGTGTGCCAGCACCGAACCAGCTAACTGGTACAAAAGTGATCTAGCCCATATGTCTACTTTCTATGGATCATAATTCGTAACTTCATTGTGACGAATACCGAATATTAATTTGATCGTAAATAATCGATTTTCGGGAAAAAAATGAAGTTCAAAAAATGGTTCGGTTAAGCTTTTTTTTGGCGGTTATGGAACGATATTTCGGTATAGTTAACGGTGATCGATTGATCAAAAAATTAGCTGCTACTCAGTCAGGTCATTGTGGAATTGAAAGAGTGGCACTTGAAACACCATGTGCCTTAATTTTAGTTAATTTGCTTTTCTTGTCAATTAAAATATATACAGTGGTAACCCGGTTTGACGAATGATATAATGTCAGGCTAAATCGTTGTATGCAATATAATTTTTTGATATAGAGCTAAATATATCATTATCTTCAATCGTCCACATTTCTTTAAAATTCAGTTTTTGATGCTGATAAAAATGAGCTTTCATTACCAAAATGCATATTGTAATACGATGAATGAAAACAATTCTCATATTCCATTTGCACTGAAAATGAGTATATAAAGCTGAAATTTGTATCTATATACTAACACCTCACACATTCCTGTCGGAAACTAAGTTAACTTTATTTATACTAACTTGAAGCTAACTATTTCGCAACTAGTGCTGACTGAATTTTGCATTACTTTCCAATGGAAACAACTAACTATTTTAACATTGTGATGTTCTAAGCGATAGTCAATTGTCTCACTTTGCACTACTTTTAAACTACCTTAAAGTTGATTGTATTTAGTAAGTAAATTTATAAAAAATTTTGCTGGGTTTCGAATTATGTATCATCACCCGTTGTATAGTCAACGCGCTACTACGCAGCTAAGGTACCATGTAAAATAATAACAGCAAAATGTTAATAAACAATTGATATGTGTTTCAAAGGAGCTGAGAGTAGACATGTTGACTCTCACCAAATCCGATTACTAACTCAACTTAAGAATTTATTTTGGGTCAGTTCTGGATGACATTGTAGTTAGCTTTTAAATTAGTCTAAGAAAAGTTAACTTAACTTAAAAAAAGTTAACTTAAAAGTTGTTTTATGCTATTATGCCTTATTGCTATAAACTATAACAAATTACGAAGTTTACTATACATTCAAAGTTTACCGAGTGATCCGCGATGAGGATTTTAAGTTTCATTATTATAAGTTACTCTGTGGTATGGATCCCGATCCATCAATACTACACGTTCAATAAATATCACGATACTGGATCACCTTCAATATATGTATATTTTAGCCTAAAATCCAAAAGGCCGTAAGTACATTTTTTACTTTTTTTTACAGGAGAAACAAAAAACTTCATAAATTTAATACTATTTATATGTAAGGTGCCAAATTGAAAAATTAATAAAATCGGTGTTTTTGAACAAATGTGAGTAAAATTTTAGGAAAATATGTATTTTGGTTAATCACATCATAATGAATCAAAAAGTCTATTTTGAATTTTTTGGTTGTTACGGCCTTTTGGACTTTAGATGACGATATGTACATTCGAGTAGCCGTTAGTTGTATGAAGAATTTTTTTGTTTGACTTCTTATATTCTTTCCTCGCAATCGGTTCAGTTGGCCCTCAAGTCTATATGGGCTTTAATTCAATTTAATTCAATGTAATTTTTAATTTATTTTTTTTCGTTTAGTTTTCTTTTGACTATATGTATATATGTAAATGTATGAAATAATTTAATAAATATAATAAGGGTTTTAATGAGAACTCTTAAAATTCCCATTTGTGCAATTGGGCAAATTTGCGAGATTTGTTTCATGAAGCCCCTTTTCAACTTTTGCGCAAACAGTTAAGTAAATTTGAATGAAATGTCAAAAAAACTAATATAATAAAAACCAAAAATTAAATTTCAAGCAGTTTTTAAATATATGTATTTAACATATTTATATGTTTCTAGAAAAATAAAAAGTGTGTGTGTTTATCTAAAATGCCTCAAAGAAGCAATAAAACCAAAAAGTTGTAGTTTAATAAATGCACAATTGCACAGCTTAAGTTTACGAGTGAAAATTGTTGGGCAAAGTAAGCAGGTTTGTATAAATAAATTTCCATACAATTTTTTACATTTTATTTACTAGAGTGTAAAAATGCACAATTGCACAGTTTGCGAGACTTTTGAACATTCTCATGAAAACCCTTAATGTCTTATTGTACATGCTTAATATAAATAATTTCCATATAAATATAATTTTGGTATATAAAATTTTTGGTATTTTGATGGCTATTTTCTTCATTATTTTCAAAAATATTAATTATACCAAAAAAACTAATTTTGCTGACTAGAACAGCTAAAATATTGCCATATATCATATTCTTGTAAAATGTTTTTTTAAATAGATAGTTTTATATGCAAACAAATTACATTGAATAAATGGGCTTGAGGGCCAACTTTGAGGGGCAGACTCACAACTAAAACACAACTTATCGCTGTGAATTTTTTTTTACATAAAACAGAAACTATTTGGGGGAGATAATATAAAAAAATCAAAAAAAAAAAAAAAAAAAAACACGGCCACTGTAATGTACATATCAGTGTTACCAATAGATTTTTCGAAAAAATACCTACACACGCTAAAAAATGCGATTTTTCTCTACACGTTGAAACAATTTCTCCTACAAAAATCCCTACGCATTTTTGTCATTAAAATAGAAGAAAACCATTAGTAATAAAAAATATATATATTTTTCTATATTTATAATTTGAACAGGCTAAAGTTCATATCGCTTTTTAAGCCAAATTACATGTGATAATTATTAATGAACAAATAACACCACAAACAGTGGACCAAACACAAAAAGAACGCTGATGATGACGGTTTAGTGGCCTTCGAAAATGGCTGGCTGTTCCGTTCAACTATGTATGTATGTGTTGTCAGAATATTTACAACCAGCTTTGGTGTTATTTGTTCATTAATAATTATTACATGTAATTTGGCTTAAAAAGAGATACGAACTTTAGCCTGTTCAAGTCATAAATATAAATTATATACATATATTTTTATTAAAGCTTTGGTAAAAAAATAAGTAAAAAACTAAAACAATAATACAAACATATGTATGTACTTTTAATTAAATTCAATTAAAACAAAATAAAGATTTTTTTTTAAATTAATATGAAGCGTTTCTTTCAAATACAATTTTAAAGGATAAATTCAAGTCATCTTTCAACATTGGGCGCATTCATAAGATATATTGGCGCATAGTCAGAGTCAAAATAAAGTATATGTATATGAGTTTAAAACCAGGGGCCTAATTCCCGAATTCGATTGCGAGCGAGTTATTACTCGAATGTGCGAGTTTTTTAACTTTTGGGATTTTCGCTTTCGGTTTCCAATAACACATATCGAAATTTCTAATGACAGCATTCGATAACGTGCATACATTCGAATGCAACCGTTCGTGTTTTTACTCGCAAGCAAAAAGGCATTCGAAATCATATTTAACATAGAAAAAGCGAAGAAAAAGAAAATGTATGTTCAATATTTGACTTATTTTTTTATAAATGAATGAATGCACACATGTACGTATAAAAAATACAAATTAAAGAATTTCTAGTTGACTTTAAATATAACAAAACACACTGAGTTGGCAAATAATATTTTGCCTAAGAGTTGTAGGGGAAAAAAAAATCAACCAACTCTGGGAGCATCTAAATAACAAATTAACTACTTCTGGTCAACCAATAAAAGAATCGAAAATGTGGCTAGTGGTCAGTGTGCACACTTCTACCGATATTCAGTAGATTCTACCGAATATGTTTGCGATTCTAACAATCTACCAATTCTACGGAACAAGACCTGAAATCTACCGAATATTGTTATTTAGTAATTTAAGTCCATATATGTGTAAATTGCCTATTTTGCCACATAGCAGTGCGGCCGCAGAGCGGTCATTTCCTGTCATGAAAATCATTAAAACAGAACAAAGAAATCGGTTAAAAACTGAAACTATAAGTAACCTAATATTTGTCAAAGAATTGTGCCTTGGGGATGAAATATTTATGCCTACCAATGATTTAATAATTTTTGCACAAAAGTTTAAATTCATAAATGGATCTTATATATAATCTTTATAGTTACAAATGTTTGTCAAATAAAAGTTATTTTAGTAGCTTTATAAAACCTATATACAAAAACTAAATTCCTGTTATTTATGAATATTATTTTCTATATGCATATCATATCTATAGGGTAAAGGCAAATAACTGGGGATGACACTTTTATTTTTATTCCAATCACATGTGAAGTTTTAAATGCGCTTTTGGAACCTGTTTAGTTTGGTACTCCTTGCACATACCCTTTATATATAAGTAAATACATATATATTGTTATTTTTTATTTTTCTTTGAATTGCTATTTTTTATGTTTCTCTGAATAAAAAAAAATTCTACCGAATTTCATTCAAATGTACCGATTTTTTTGTCGATTCTACCGAATTTAAAAAACATTAAGTGTGCACACTGCTAGAGGTCTATTCTCTAATCTTACACTAATTTATTATTATTAAGTAATTAATTAAATTAAAATGAAAATAACATTTATGTATTTCAGAGGTATAGAACTTCGAATTGAAATAAAACACAAGAAAATCGTTTTAATGTCCATCAATTTGGCTTTATTGGAAGGATAATTTTATGCCATTAATGTTTAAATATGACTTCGGGCATGTGGCCGGCGCGGCTGGCTCGAATAAAGCCAATTCTACAGGTCCAATTTTCAACCACTTTTTCGAGCATATGGGGCCGTATGTTGGCAATAACGCCACGAATGTTGGCTTCCAAGTCCCCTAACGTTTCTGGTTTGTTGGCGTAGACGAGCGATTTCACATATCCCCAAAGAAAATAACCTAATGGTGTCAAATCACACGATCTTGGTGGCCAATTGACAGGTCCATTCCGCGAAATTATGCGCTCATCGAATGTTACCTTCAATAAATCGATTGTGACGTGCGCTGTGTGGCATGTAGCGCCGTCTTGTTGAAACCACAACTCATCCACATTCATGCCATCCAATTCGGGAACAAAATAGTCGGTTAGTCGGCTCCAATTGCTGTGCACGGTGGCGAATCGATTCATTCGGGTCCTCTTCAACACTTTGCTCTACAGCGGCAATTGTTTCTTCGGTGCGCACTGTTCGACGTCTCTGCGGATGCGTATTATCACATAGAGTAAACGTAGTGCGAAAACGATCCATGGTTAACCGAATTAATTGCTCTGATGGACGATTATGTCGACCATAAAATGGACGGAGCTTGCGGTAAACTTCGCGAACTGAACCATTATTTTCGAAATAAATTTACACGATTTGCAAGCGTTGTTCTTTTGTCAACCTGTTCATGATAAAATGGCAAACCAAACTAAATATTAATCACTTGACAGCTGACAAAATGGCCGCCAGTTAAAAAGTGATGCCAACTTAAAGTTCTATACCTCAATAAAAAACACCCTTTATATTCGTTTCGCTTTTCTGCATATACGTGTGTATGCACGTAGATACATATATTTTTGCACACATACATATATACAAACATATGCTTTTGCTTACAATTTCTTCAGTGTTGTGAAATAAATTTATATATAAATATATTTGCCTTTTTCCAACACTGAAACAAAAACTCGATTCGCTTGGTAACGAGTGACATCATCAGAAAATTTCTTGCCATCGAAATTAATTTCTATTCGAATGCAATTCCGATCACGAGTGCAGGAATTAGGCCCCATTATTTTGTATTGCAATACTGGTTTTAAACTCTTAAAGTGTACTTTGTTTATTACTATAACTATGCGCCATTGTATTTAGTGTTTTATTTTATTTGGTAAACCAAATCACAGCTGCCATTATCATGACCTTTACAAGGAATTTCATATACGTTGTTTTGTTGCAATTTTTCTACATGTGTTTTTGTTTTTCTTAATATTGTATTTAATGTTTTGGTAAACCAAATGTTTTGTTGCAATTTTTCTACAGGTGTTTTTGTTTTTCTTAATATTGTATTTAATGTTTTGGTAAACCAAATAAAATCACAGCTGACATTATCATGACCTTTACAAGGAATTTCATATACGTTGTTTTGTTGCAAAACAAAAACACCTGTAGAAAAATTGCAACAAAATAACGTATATGAAATTCCTTGTAAAGGTCATGATAATGTCAGCTGTGATCTTGTGTATATAGGAACTACAAAGAGGAGCTTAGAAACAAGAGTGAACGAACATAAAGCAGACATCAGCAAAAACAAAGAAAGTACTGCGTTGTCACAACATACATATAACAAATACTAAACACAAATCAGATTTTAACGGTATTAAAATTGCAGACAAATTAAAAAACGATAGAATGAGTTACATAACATAAAGTCTAACTGTCTAATTCATAAAAAATATTTTAGGTTTATTACAGGTTTATTTGACAAATTTCCCATAGAAATATGTCAAATAAGCGCTTAATAAACCTGAAATATTTTTTTATGAATAAGGCAGTAAGAAGTCAACAGAAAATAAGCAAAACCATAAATATTAAAGAAGACACGGACAATTTTGGCGCGTACTACAAATTAGCAATTGTCAAAGACTTGTGATGCACCAAATAGGGAAAAACATTTTATAATTTTATTTTTTTCACAATACACTTGTTTTCAACAAAAGTTTAATATAACAATATTATTCATGTAATTAAAAAAAAAACTACAGTAAGTTTTATACAGCTTTTATATAAAAAATATTTTTATATATGTAAAATGTTCCACAATATTGTTGTTGTTTTCCACAATATTGTTGTTGTTAAATAGACGACATCCCTTGAAAAAGTGAAAAAAAAATTCACGAAACCTCGGGACAACAAGTAATAAAATTGCATTTTTATTGACATTAAATACGGTAGGCCTGATAGCTTAAAGGAAAAATATAACTAACAAAAGATAGATTTTTAATGTGCCAAATATAGCAACAATAAAATAAAAATTTTAAATTTTTTTCTCTTACAAGCTCATAAAAATTCAAAACTGCAAAATATCAACATGAATACATAAGTTTTATTTTATAAATATTTATACGTATGTACATACATACTAGTAAACAAAAACATAACAATTCGTGTTCAGACATGAATTTTACACGAAGCCTTCGCATTGTTTTTACTTTGTTCCCCTCAGCGGTAAAATTATGAAAAATATTCCCAAGTTAGCAGATCCAACTTTTGGTCTCAGTAGTTTTGATTGCCGACATTTTTTGATGGGAACTTGGCCTTTTTTCACATTTATGTTTTTGTATGGATACCGATTTACACAGAGATCAATATATCGGTTGTCTAAAGTAGAAAGGCCCTAACTCAAATAATTGCAACTTTAGAGTAGAAGTTAAAACATAACTAGGATTGTTATCGCTTAATTTATAAAAAGAGCACAGCAGAGGGAAAAAACCCGGACATTTGCTTAAAAAAGTAGGACTTAATAATAAAATGAAATGAATTTTTCCCAATAAAATATTAAATGCGTATCAACCTCGCAACATTTTACATAGAATATTGAATCTTTTACCCAATACCATCGATATGTTAACATTAAATTGTAACTTCATAAGTATGTGCACATTTGAATATATTTGCTTACATAAATGCACAGAAATATCACTTCAAATATCATTTAAAATGTTGGAAATGGAATGTTTATAACACAAACTGAGAACCCAAAATTATTTAATATTCAACCGATTTTATATGAAATATAACTAACCATTTTTACGCAAGTCCATCGATATTTTAAATACTTTTCGATAATTCTACGTCTTAAAATAACATATCTCAACACTCATCAACAGTTTTATTCATTAGATAATCTGGACATCCAATAAAAATTAATTCCCTTTTGTTAAGCAATGGAAAAGTGAAAAAGTCTTAAAAAGTACGATTTTTCCGGATGCTAATTTTTTTTTCGAGGACAGAGATCTCAACAAGAGAAAGTGTAATATGCAAAATGTAACTTTTTTTGTACAACTGCTTGTAAAAGCGTTTTTTACACTATTGAAATAAATTTTTGTGACGTAGCAAATTTGTATGAAATATATTGGAATCACTGAAAAACTCAATTTCGTAAAAAGTACGAGAAAGTCTTATACATTTCTACTTGAAACCATCGTTATGTATGAATGTAAATATACATACATAAAATTTCTTTTAATTGTATGTTCATAAACAAATATATTTTTACAATACATTTAAAATAAAAAATGATGATATTTTCTAAAAAGCGGGATATTTTTAAAAATCGGCGGGACAGTCCTGCGTCTCGCCAGGACGTGTGGTCACTTTAACTTATATACTAGCATATACTAATACCTTTAAAAATCATTTTAATTTATATAAATGTATTTAATTTAAATCACTTGTTTGATGTCAACACCACTATTGTTTTTTTGAAACTGATTTTTTGTTTGAGATGATTTGGCCTAATATATGTACATATGCAGTAAATATCAAGCAAGATCACAAAAGAGATATGCAAGGAACACAACTGGGACAAACAACGAATTTTTTGGTGCCAACTTGCGTCATAAAAAATGAAACAAATTTGTTCATATGAAACTGAGCACAACACCGGCGTAGAACGAAATTTGTCGTGCGTGACGAACTCTGAGATAGATTTATGCTAGGTACACAACTTGTGTTCCTAGCAATAACCAAATTATAATAATAATAATTATGATTTCATGTGAAATGTTTATGTTTACGATTAATAATTATTATTTCTTATGTTATATACATACCAAGTTCATATTAAACACTCATAAACATTCAGATCATTTAGATCAAAGGTCTACACTAAAGAATGAAAATGATTAAAGTTAGTTGTATAGAGAAGAAAATTCAAAAATAGTTTTAAGCATAAAATTGCTTTAATCAGCAAAATTTCTTTTAAATTTTTCGCCCATTACCAAACTGATGATAGCAATTATCAAAATTGTATAAATTTAAATAAGGTAGTTTTTTTTTATACCATAGAATTTTTACTTTTAAACACAAAAATTATTGAAAATATATATGAATATGTTTTCAATTGAAGTCTTTAATTGAATGAATCAAAAAATTTATTAAAAATTAAGCATGAGCATAATTTAAGTGTTTAATAGAATAAAACAAAAATTGTATTGTATGAATGAAACAGGTTGATTGGTTTAGAAATCTAATTTCTTAATATGTATTTGGGAACTAACATTGCACAGATGATGCATTACGATTCGTTTTTTCGCAATTATTCGCTTACTTTTGCTATTTGCATTCGCC
Source organism: Tachina grossa (assembly GCA_949987645.1). Classification (NCBI taxonomy): domain Eukaryota; kingdom Metazoa; phylum Arthropoda; class Insecta; order Diptera; family Tachinidae; genus Tachina; species Tachina grossa. Next base: position 60,243,178 of record OX465278.1, on the reverse strand, counting down.
AAAATGCCTTCGATGAACACAAAACAGTTTACACGATTAACAAACGTCAAAAGCACGAAACTAACAAATTCGTAATATTTAATCCAATTGAGAAAATGATCGAATCAATCTACTTAACTGAATTAAGATACTAACCATCAGTTATTGATTTGGTAATCAAATGTTATTTATCCTTAAGTTCTATGTAACCTTTTGCCACCTAATGCATTTTTTAGTCACTGTACCACCTAACGTCGGCCATAGTGACCTCTTACATGGTTTTAGTTCTTTGAGTATTAAATAATAATGAAAAACACAAAAACACCTCATCCCATCAATGTTGCCAGAATTGACGATTTCTCGGCATTTAGACGATTTTCACCTCTCAAAATACACTAGTGACGATTTTAGGTCCAGAATTGACGATTTTTATAAATTTAACATATATGGCAACTTTTTTTAGTATTGCATTTTTAGAGTTGGTTTTTTGTTATGTTAGATTTTTGTGTGTTCAAAATTGTTAAATTCTGATATTTATACATAAAATGTTTCTATAACAAAAATGCTAATTATTGTTTTATTAATTATCTGTTTTAAAAATAAATATACATATATGTACGTATGTGAATTCTGATTTCATTTTAAGTTTTTTTAACTTTTATTTTCAATTTTAATGGTTTTCATATTTAGGTTATATACATATATTAAATGTATATGTGTATATTTGTTTAAAGCATAGTTAATAAGTTTGAACCATTGTAATAGATTTTGTAATAAAACAATTAAAATACAAAAAAATTTAATATTTTTGATTTGACGTTTTTTTTTGACGATTTTCTAAAATGACTTGACGATTTTGACGATTTTTCACACAGAAATATGTAGTTTTTGACGACTTCACCCCTAGAAGTTCTGGCAACAGTGCATCCCATAACTATTTAATAGCTTTTATTTAAATGATGATAACAGAAAGAGAGCTTAACACAAGTTTAATATTCTCAGAACTTTTTTTTACTTCTTAATATCCAAATTTTGTAAGAAAATCTAGATACTTTTATAAAGTGAGATCAAAAAAATATACATACGTACATATAAATAAACAAGAAAATTCGACAGTGGCTGGGAGTATACGAATAATTGGGGTACCCCACATATATGGTGAAAATTTATATGAAATTTTCAGTATTATCTGCAACTGTCTTAATATTGCAACACCGCAAGTTGATAATATATATAGACATAACAAAATATAAAAAATAATACAACTTATGCACCAAAAGATGAGGTAATTGTTGTTAAAATGCACCTGCCGTACGAAAGAAATTTTTTACTGAAAACAATTGCAAAGTACAGACGTGAGAATAAATCTAACTTATGTCTTCAACATGCTGGTTTTGATAGTGTAGCACCCATTTTTGTGAATGAAAATTTAACTCCACACAACTATAAAATTTTCCAACAAGCTTTAGGAATGAAAAAAGACAGTTATCTAAATATGCTAGTGTACATCAAAAAACATGCATCTGATGACCCAATACATATAGAATTTCCAGATGAGCTGCAACGGTTTTTTCGAGATCAATAACTGCATTTGTTTAATTTCAATAATTTGTAATTATAAGTTTTATTTGAATGTGATAGATAGAATTAGCAAACAAATTGTTAAATTTAAATATATCGTAATTTTTTTATGTGTTTGTATCTTTTCAACTTTTTCAACTTAGTTAACTTTAAAATGCGTTGTGTTGCGTTTAGTTTTGAATACTTTTTCATTAATCATTTGATATCATATCACAATGATTGGTCATTTGTCTAAGGCAGGTTCCGGTGGTGGAGCGGATATCATGGTAAGAATACTGTCGAAACAGGAAAAAGGTCTTCATATATTCCATCTAAGCGCGCAAAGTTTAAGGCCAAAAATCGATGAATTTATATGGATCTTTGAAAACTCTAATGTTGATATTGTATGTGTGTCCGAAACATGGCTAGATGAGGGATTCGCTAATGGGATTGTGTCATTGTCGGGCTATAAGATGTTTAGATCTGATAGTCAAGTTGGAAGAGGTGGGGGTGTTGCCATATATGTTAAAAATTATATAAACTGTAAGCTCTGTAACAAACATAGCGCATATGATAGAATTGAGTATATTTTTATTGAAATTTCGCATTCTGGTAGGAAAATGTTAGTGGGTTGTGCGTATAGACCAAATAACTCAGTTGACTATCGCAACTTTATATTTGATGCTGAAACATATGGCATGCGATACAGTGATGTGCTAATTGCTGGAGATTTTAACTCAAATATACTGAGAGACTCTGCATTTAAAGAAGAAATGTGTTCAATAGGTCTCATACCGATAAATATAACTTTCCCTACACACTTTACGGATAATAATAGCACTCTTCTAGATCTTATTTTAGTTGGTGACACTGCGAAAATATTAGTTTATGACCAAATTACTGCTCCATGTTTTTCCAAACATGATATGGTTTTTACAACATATGACTTTCAGCTTGGACACAAGAATCAATCCTATACCTATCGTGACTTCAATAATTTGAACTATGACATCCTAAATAGAGGTTTTCTACAAGTAAATTGGGATAGTATCTACAGTATAATACATGTAGATGATCAGCTCGCATTTCTAGAACACAATTTATTAAATCTCTATGATGCTTCAGTACCTATTAAAACAAACACATTTACGGCAACACGGAAACCATGGTTTAACTCTGATATACAAGAGTCCATTAAACGTAGAGGCGTAGCGTACTTGCGGTGGAAGCGTTTTCGAATACCAGAGATGTTGAACTTATATCGATCCGCCAGAAAATGTACAAATAGAATGATAAAATTGGCTAAATCTAACTATTATTCTAGTAGATTTGGTTCTGCACTTGAATCAAAGCGCAACTGGTAAACTATTAGGGAAATTGGAATTGGTAATACTTATACTGGTGTAGACTGCTCTATTGATGTTGACAAACTTAATAATATATTTGCTAATAACACCACCGCAACGGATGTTACAGTAGAACGTGATAGAGTTTCAGCTATGTGCGATGTTCGTATCTCTGGGCGAGAAATTTTCAATTTTTCATGCGTTAGTCAGCTAGATATCCTTTTAAGTTTTTCACAAATAAAGTCCAATGCAATAGGTTTTGACAATATGCAACCTAAATTTATAAAACTTATGCTGCCCTCTCTTTTGCCATATATTACTCACTTTTTTAACACTATTATTACTAAAAGTTGTTTTCCTATGAAATGGAAGCACGCAAAAATAATTCCAGTTCCTCAATCCAGCGATGAATATCGTCCCATAGCCATATTAAGTTTCCTTTCAAAAGCCTTTGAAAAAATATTGCATTGCCAAATAAGCGATTACCTTAAGGTTAAAAACTTGTTGTCTGATAAACAATCAGGTTTTCGACCAAATCACAGTTGTGTGACTGCTTTGGCTAATGTTGCAGAGAATATTAGGTGTAGCTTGGATGATGGGAAAATAAATTTTCTGGTCCTTCTCGATCATTCAAAAGCATTTGATACCGTTAATCACGAAATACTTTACAACAAGCTTAAAAGTTACTTTAGATTCTCTTCGACTGCAGCGAAACTTATTTTCTCGTACCTTACTGACCGTAAGCAATCGGTATATGCTAATGATGTAGTATCCAGGCCTATAGATCTTACAAGGGGTGTGCCTCAAGGATCGATTTTAGGACCACTACTCTTCTCGATTTATGCTAATGATTTTCCTGACAATGTATCCCATTGCAATATACACATGTATGCCGATGATGTGCAACAGCGGCTCAGTAGTCCAACTCAATCCATTGCGGAAAATATTAGTAAACTTAATTATGATTTAAATAATATCTTCATGTGGGCATCTGCAAATCGCTTATGCTTAAATCCTAAAAAAGCAAAATGTCTGGTGATCCACAAGAAATCGGTGCATCCATCTATATGTGGTGATATCGTTATTAACCAGGAGAAAATTGAAATAGTTAGTACTGCAAGGAATCTTGGAATTGTATTTAATAGTAATCTAACATGATCAAGTCACGTCAACACACTGGTTTCCAAAATATACATTAAGTTAAGAACCTTATGGTCTGTTCAACATATCACACCATTGAGGATAAGAACATTACTAGCAAAAGCTTACTTGGTTCCAAGCCTTACTTATGGTTGTGAACTGTTTTCGAGTTGTGATAGCATTAGTAAGAGGAAACTTGAAGTCCTGTACAATAACATAACAAGATATGTATATAATCTTGGGACAAGAGATCATGTCTCATTGTATGCTAAAACGTTGTATGGTGTATCATTTGAAAATTTATTAAAAATTAGAACATTAATTTTCCTTCATAAAATTATATACACAATATCTATTTCGGAAGATTAGATTCGCTAGATCGTTAAGGGGTAAAATAATTATAGTTCCGAAATACAAATGCCTTGTTTCTGAATGGCAGTTCTTTGGAATGCTGTTCCACATGATCAACAATTAAACTGCAACGCAACGAATTTTAAAAGGTTCCTTTTTACTTATTTTGGTTAAATGATTTATAACACTGCTAAATAAGTATATTCCAATTTAATTTCAAACTTTCAAACAAATAAATATACCGTGTATCAATTATAATTTGTCAATAATCACTCTGTTAGTTTCGAGAATCGTCTAAATACATATAAATTCATAAACTGATATTTATATTGTAATTTAATGTAATCGTAAACATGTAAAAGTAATTGTCACTTTTATTTTTATTTTAATTTTATTATTTTTGTTTTTATTTTGATTATTTTAACACACATCTTATAACTTAATTAAACCTTGCACTTTAATTTTAAGACTTTTGTCTTGTTGTGCAGGGATGCAATAAATAAATAAATAAATAAATAAATAAATAAATAAAAAAAATATGTATATAATTTTAAAATATTTAAAAACTTTTTTACATTTTTGTTATAACTTAACATCATTAACTTCAACGTTACACTGTTTTTGGCACGATTAAATCTCGATAAAAAAAAGCAATGTGAGTCCGATCACAGAGGAGATGTGTAAACATCCAGTAATGACAAATTTTTTTTTTTAAGTTAGAAGTACTTATGCTTTTAGTATATTTTTTTAAATGAATTAATTAAAAGTATCAAAACTTTCAATAATGTAAATACATAGGAATTTGCTGGTTTTTGTTTGTTTTATTTAACTTATTTAGTTAGTAAATGGGCACACTGCTGTATATGTATATGTACTGCATTAAAAATTGCAGTAAGCAGTAAATTTACTGATTACTGAAAAAATTCAGTAAATTTTTGCTGATAATGAAATTTAATTTGCATTACCAGTAAAATCGTAGGGCCGTATTCATAATAAAATTGTAGCAAGCGGCAAAGTTTTTTTCATTCAAATTTTGAAATTTTTGTAAGAAAAAAAATTTATCCACTTGGTAGAATTTCATTACGAATACAAACAAACATTACTGATTACTGAAAATTCAATGCACCTCATCATTTAACAATTCATTTAGGCACTTTATAGAAATTGTACAAAAAAATTTTGGTAATCAGTAAAAATTTACTGGTTAAAATTTTTTTATTATTTTTACTGAAATTTTAGTACCACTCACTGCTCATCTATGGTAAATGCCTTTACTTTTACTCTTTAATTTTTAATTCCTGTTGTTCATCGTTTAGTTGTTGCTGTTCTTGTTGTTGTGTACGCATTTCAATTAAAATAAATTCAATAAAGTGCGACTTTGACTCGCGCACGAAGGGTTCCGTACATTCGGTTTTGAGCATTTTTTTGATGTGGCTTTTTTCCGTTTTTAAGTTTTTCCAGTTAAAACGATTTTTTCAGTTTTGTCGCTTTTTTCTCTTTTTGGATTTTTTTTCTCTGTTTGGGGTTTTTTTTTTAATTTTCGCAATTTTTTCCATTTTGGCGACTTTTGTCTGTTTTTGGGTTTTTTTTTCATTTTGGCGATTTTTTTTCTGTTTTTGGGGTTTTTTATTTAGGATATTTTTTTATTTTGGCGATTTTTTTGTTTAAGGGTTTTTTTTTAATTTTGGCGATTTTTTTATTTTGGCGATTTTTTTTTCATTTTGGCGATTATTTGTCTGTTTTTGGCTTTTTTTTTCACTTTGGCGATTTTTTTTTTGTTTTTTTTGGCGATTTTTTATATATGGCGATTTTATAATTTTTTGGTTTTGTAGTTTTACCGTTGTTGAAAATTTCAAGAGTTTTGCTCTTACGGTTTCCAAGATACAGCAAGTTGTCAAAATTACAAAGTCAAAATTGTATATATATAGTCCGAATTCCAGACTTAAGGCTTATGACACTTCCTTATATGTTGGCATGTTTAGTAACTGCAGAATTATTTAATTTTTTTTTCGAAACTACCCACTGTGCGGCGCGTGAGTTCTTATGCTTTATGTTTCATTACATAAAGATAAACTCTACTTGTCAGCTAATTAAAGTTTAAACTTTGAGGGCGACTTTTTGGGTACGAGATTAAGATTAGTTTATTTCTATAATTAGCTAATCCGAAAATTAACTTAATCTCAAATTAATTAGTTTGATATTTTTGAGTGGTAGTTTAAACTTCTTATTATTTGTAGTACAGGGTGGGCCAAAAGAAACCCAGGGGTGTAAAAGTTTAATAACTTTTTTGTTTATTAACTTTTTTTTATTTTTTCTTTCAGATTATATAATATACAAAATGGAAATTTTTTTACACTAAGTATGAAAAATGATGTCTCTTAAATGACCACCGTTTTCAGCTTCGCACTGATGGGCTCTTTTTAGAGCATTTTCCATAACATCTTTCAAAACTTGTGGTTGTAGCGTTCGAATTTCTGCAACAATGTTTGCCTTGAGTTCAAGGATTGTCTCTGGCTTGTTCACATACACTCGCTCCTTCAAAAAACCCCAAAGAAAATAGTCGGGTGCTGTCAAATCTGGCGATCGCGCTGGCCAAATAATTTCCGAATTTCGAGAAATTATTCGCTCTCCAAAAATTTGACTTAAAAGTGCCATTGTGTCTCAGGCAGTGGCTCCGTCCTGCTGAAACCACATACCAGGTTTGTTTTCAAGAGCAGGACGTAAAAAATTGTCTATCATAAACCGATACCGCTCTCCATTTACGGTTACAGCACTTCCATCTTCATTCTCGAAGAAGTAGGGCCCAATGACATTTTCAGATGTGATCCCACACCATACTGTACACCTGATGGGGTGCAATTGGCGTTGATGAACGGCTCTTGGATTTTTAAAACCCCAGAACCTACAGTTCTGCTTATTAACAAAGCCATTCAAATGAAAATGAGCTTCATCACTTTTCATCATACTTTAAATAATAAAATTTCTATTGTTCTGGTTCTCTGTTCAGTTGTGAACCTCTCCATTATAAATTCTCCAAGTGTTGTCTATATAATCTGAAAGAAAAAATAAAAAAAAAATAATAAACAAAAAAGTTATTAAACTTTTACACCCCTTGGTTTCTTTTGGCCCACCCTGTATTACCATACTGAGGAACAAAATAGTGGCAACATTTTCTGTGTAAAAGTCATACATGTTATCAACACACTTTGATTTTTTGTGGAAAGAAGAAGAAATTGCCATGTTTTATTATTTACAAGTAAAATATTGCGCGTGTTAAAGGAAATAGATAAATAATATAAAATATATATATTTATTTATGTGTTTTTAAATTATTTTATAATATAATTTTTACAGAAAGTTATAAGTTTCACAAGTGTATGCTGTCAATGTTAATGTATGATTAAACCACCACGATTGCCCGCTTAAACTAGCAAGTAAACCATATAATCGACTACCCAAAAATCACAAATGAAGATTAAGGTTAATTTAATCTCTAATCTTGAACTCAAAAAGCCGCCCTAAATGCTGTTTTTCAAATAAAGATTATCTAGTTAATTATCTAGATTTAACCGAACTAAATTACTTAGTTAAACTCAAGTTAGAACTCTCAAATGGAAGATATATGAAATAATTCCCAGCGAAAAATGTTTGAAATTTTGTCTTTTAATGGCTTACAATATAATAAGTAATACTTATTTATCTAATTATTTTATGTACATAATAATGACTGTCCTGTAATGAATAAAATAACAACCTATTTATATAATTACGTGAAAGTACTTATTGTAGTACTTTTCTGTTAATAATGAAATACATATACATATCTACAGAAAAATTTATTGATCGTGAAAATGAACATCGAAAACAATAAAATATAACTTTGGTTTCCTACAGTTTTTGATATAATATATAAATATTTTCCCATTTTCTCAAATATACATATTTACATATTTTCTTTGTAAAATTATCATTTTAAACAATCCCAAAAAAGGTACAAGTTTCATAATTTTGTTACAAAATTTTACTTATTTTAATTATAAAAAATTACCAATTAATTTTGAATAATGCTAGGAAAAAATTAATCTACAAAATTGTGCATATTTGTAAGGAAAAAATAACCAAAGAAATTTTGAATACTTTTAGGCAATCAGTAATCTATTAACTTTTCAATATTTGTAATTTTTCAAACAAAAATAATGGGTTATTCAGTCAACTTGTAAGTACTTACGACTGGGGAGTACACACACTTTTTTGCATTCTACTAGGTAAAGTTTTTTGCTGGGAATATTACGCAATTGAAAAAAAAAGTTTTACTAAAAGATGTAATATATAAAAACATACGTACATATGTACATTTGTACATAAATAAAATGAATGTTTGTTATGAGAACGAAGATTTTAGTGATTATGAAACCAGACAGGAAAATTGTGAGGAAAAAAGAGAGATAAAAACACGTACAAACCATTTTTATGTGTACAATGAATTGGAATTCTTGCAAAGATGATGATTTTAGAATTAATTGGAAAGAAAATCTATTTCGTTGGACTTAAAATTTGATGAGGAGCGTAACTATTTTTTAAGCTCACATTATTTATTTTATAAATTTCCAAAACTTCACAAAACAGTTATGGAAGTTTTCTTTTAAACAAGTTTGCTCTATTTACATAAAATATTTTCAGAATGCCACATCTAGATTGAAAACAAAGTATGGTTTTTCTAGCTAAATTGATAACTGTTAATACATCACTGAAAAACAGCAAGGGTGGTTAAACCCCGATTAAGTTTGATTCTTGCTTAACTCAAACTTATTGTAAACTAAGTTTAACTAATTAGTAAGAAACTAGCCAAAAATGTGCTATTGTGCTATTTTAATTCTCTACACGTTGATAAATCAACTTTCTTATTTATACTAAACAGCTATTGTTTGAAAAACTTTCTATAATATTTGGAAATTTTGTTTGTAGTGCTGCCATACTTTTAAAGTAAATTAGTAAGGCCTTTAACTAACCACTGAACAACTTAAAGCGCATTTAAAAACAACTTAAATGTAACTAAAAGTGAACTAAATACGTATTTCAATATTAAGTTAGAAGCTTTGGACAGGTAACTAAACAAGTGATGAAATTTTTTCAATGTGTGTGTACAATACAAGTACCATTAGTTTTACGACCGCTTCTAATTCGTAAAGTTATTTATGGTGTGTACTGGAAAAACGTCCGCACTTGTTATCAATTAAAAGAAATAGGATTAATAAGCAATATAGATAATACATAACATAGAACACAAAAAAAACTATTAACGCTTTAACCCCTACTTAAGAATATTTCTGGCCAATATAGGGGGAAGTTAGAGGTTTAACATATTTGCTATTCCTACTGTTTTACATAAATTACTTGAATACATGATATACCGAACATGTATAAATTCATATGGCTTCGTATATAAATTCTCCAAACAATGTTCGTATCGCTCATTTACTCAAACAACGTCATAACTCAAAGAATGGAATTTTTGAGTTAGTCATGCAAAATTATTCCTCATTTTGTTCTTTAGTTTTTGTAAAAATTTTATACAAATATCTTGCTTACTCATATCTTCAGATACAAATAAAATTATCCTTTTCCATTAAGTTGTGTGTTAATTGAAAACTTCCAACTCATTTCCTGTGAAATTGTTTTTTTTTTGAGTTATGACGTTTTTTTTTAGTTAAAAAGTGATATGTACGTATTAGAAACAGCTGTGAACTTTCTGGAAATATGTTTTTTTTGGTTGCCTCAATAATCAGTCGTTATAATATTGTTTTATTCTTTCGTGCTAAACGGTGTTAGAAGAAAATGTAATAATATATTGATGACAGATTGTTACATTTCGTACTTTATTTATATGACTTCATTTAGTTTGTTCCTTTTCGTTTTCTGGTACATAAAAGGTATTCACGTCAACTCTTGTAACTGTGCAAAAATACATAATTGCACTTTCTGACGTGAGCAACCAATTTTGTTTAATATGTGCATAGACATATTGTACTCGTATGTTTGTTTAAACGCTGAAACGAAGTGTTGGAACTTCTCTGATTAATTTTGTAATCAATTCACTTCTATTAATTCACATTCTAATAACTATTTTGAGTCATAGGTCTTTTGAAAATAGCAAATTTATGTATGTATGTATTTGTTATCTGAAAATCGAATTTGAAGATTTCTTTATAATTTCTAGTTAAGAATTTTCAAATATTTTTTAATTTTATAATTTTTAAATTAATTTGTTTGTATCGAAAATATCTTCAACGATTTTTTTTTCATTTAAAAGAAAAACATTTAGGTATTTCTGCATTGTAATTTGGTGTATGGTTGATTTTAAAAGTACTTTTTGTCCATTTTTTTGGATTGGCAATGCCATAAAAAGTTGCACAACTTTGCAGAATTTACCCTGATAATCTTTCACTTGCTCAGACCCTAACAATTTGGCATCATTTGTGCAAAAAATCTAACGATTTGAAGCCTGGGTTCAAATCGTTACATACGTGATCGTATCGGCAATCGTACGAAAACAAATTAAGTAATACGTCATTCGTATAAACTGAATGGGATTTCAATACGTTCACGTATGTCATAATCCGAAAATGGTGTTTTTACGTGACGAGTTGTACGTTCACGGATGTGACGACTTACACTTTTTGTGATATATAAAATTAACTACCGAAAACTTATTTTTATTTTTTTTTATAAAATAAACTTATTTTATACTTCAGTACGAATGAATTTGGTATTTCAAATTAAAAAAAATTAAAACGAAATTTCTAGGCTTGGAAAACCTTATTTTTTATACAAAAGTAACTTAGTAAAACAAATTTTTCCATTTTTTCATATAAATTAAACTTATCTTACATTCTTTAAAAAAAGATTATTTTTAAGAATACAGAAAAATCAAAAAGGGGGATTCCAGGGTTGGGAAACTTACACTTTTTGTGATATAAAAAATTAACTACCGAAAATTAATTTTTATTTTTTTATTAAATAAACTTATTTTATGCTTGAGTACGAGAAAAACTGGTATTTAAAATAAAAAAAAACAATTAAAAAAATTAAAAAGATGATTCCAGGGTTGGAAAACTTTAACTTTTTTTGTACAAAAGTAACTTACTAAAACAAATTTTTCCTTTTTTCTATAAATTTAACATATCTTAAATTCTTAAAAGAAAGAGATTGGTGTAAGAAATCAGAAAAATCAAAAAGAATGATCTCAGGGTTGGGAAACTTACACTTTTTGTGATATATAAAAGTAACCAAGTCTAATTAATTTTTATCTTTTCCTTTATAGATTATACATATTTTACGTTTTGGAAAGAAAAGTTTGGTGTAGAAAATTATAAAGATAAAAACCACAGCTCCAGAGCTGTAAACTTTGACCTTTTTTCTGGATATTAAAGTAACTAAATAAAACATTTTTTTTAATTTCCTTTTTTCTTTTTTTACTTAACACACTTTCTATATTTTTTTAAGAACTTTTAGATTGATATAAGGAATCAGAAAAATCTAATATAATGATTCTACGGTTTGTAAATTTATTTTTTTGTACATAAAAGTAACTAGGTCAAATTATTTTTTTCTTTTTGTTTATACTTAATGTATGTGCTTATGTATGTATCTCTGTACTACATAAAAACACTTTGGTAAAGGGTATATAAGATTCGGCACAGCCGAATATAGCACTCTTACTTGTTAATTATTAACTTTGTTATTTATATTGTGTTTGCTGCACAACACTTTTGACACCATTTTTATTTCGATCAAAATTTATTATCTTTGTCACATAGTTCATCTGATTCGAGAGATTCGTTTGTTCATTGGCGAAAAAAAATGACATTTTTTTTTATAATTACTTAAAATGCTTCGTCAAATTGATTTAAGAATTCACTTATTCTCATAAAAACAAAATGTGTATCGGATACCTCAAATTCGAAATTTTAGGAATAGAATGCAAGGTCAACCGATTCCTATATTTTGTATGTATAGGGTGTTTTTTATTGAGGTATAGAACTTTAAGTTGGCATCACTTTTTTAACTGGCGGCCATTTTTTCAGCTGTCAAGTGACTAATATTTAGTTTGGTTTGCCATTTCATCATAAACAAGTTGACAAAAGAACAACGCTTGCAAATCGTGCAAATTTATTTCGAAAATAATGGTTCAGTTCGCGAAGTTTACCGCAAGCTCCGTCCATTTTATGGTTGACATAATCGTCCATCAGAGCAATTAATTCGGTTAACCATGGATCGTTTTCGCACTACGTTTACTCTATGTGATAATACGCATCCGCAGAGACGTCGAACAGTGCGCACCGAAGAAACAATTGCCGCTGTAGAGTAAAGTGTTGAAGAGGACCCGAATGAATCGATTCGCCACCGTGCACAGCAATTGGAGCCGACTAACCGACTATTTTGTTCCCGAATTGGATGGCATGAATGTGGATGAGTTGTGGTTCCAACAAGACGGCGCTACATGCCACACAGCGCACGTCACAATCGATTTATTGAAGGAAACATTCGATGAGCGCATAATTCCGCGGAATGGACCTGTCAATTGGCCACCAAGATCGTGTGATTTGACACCATTGGATTATTTTCTTTGGGGATATGTGAAGTCGCTCGTCTACGCCAACAAACCAGAAACGTTAGGGGACTTGGAAGCCAACATTCGTGGCGTTATTGCCAACATACGGCCCCATATGCTCGAAAAAGTGGTTGAAAATTGGACCTGTAGAATTGGCTTTATTCGAGCCAGCCGCGGCGGCCACATGCCCGAAATCATATTTAAACATTAATGGCATAAAATTATCCTTCCAATAAAGCTAAATTGATGGACATTAAAACGATTCTCTTGTGTTTTATTTCAATTCGAAGTTCTATACCTCTGAAAAAAACACCCTTTACATGCCGTCGTTTGCGGCACAGTATATTCAAAATACATTATACATGTTTGCAGCAAACCAATAACCAATCGACGATGTGTAAAATTTTTTTAATAAAACAATAAAATTTTAAATTTAGTGCTCTTTTACTTAAATTACGCGCTTTTTTCCTGGTTTCGGTGCTTTTTGAAATTTAAAAGTTGACAACGCTGCTGGTCTCTATGTAGACAATGAATAAAAAAAAATCGTATCAAAGACCTTTAAAGTTGTATTCATCATTTTAATCAATAGAAACATTTGTTTTTATTCCATCAAAGCAGTTAATTGTATCATTGCTTTTGAGAAATAAAAATAAAACTAAATTGCTAATATGTAAAAAATAAAAAAAAATTTAATAAGTAAGTTTTTGTGGAATGTATGTAAACTCCTACATATTTGCTTTCGACACTATTTCTTCTTCTCAAAATTGCTTGAACTTTTTTTTATCGCATAATTAGCTGATTTCACTTTATCATTCATTGTCTTTGAAGTTGTAATTGAAAGTTCGGCTTGAAATTGTTTTATAAGCTAAGGCTTGAAAGCGCTTAAAGATGTCATCTTATTTTTATAAATTTGTTTTTAAATTTAACCTTGTCCTTTTATTCGTTCGTGCTCATTACTACAAAAAAAAAAAAAACAATAAAACATACAAATATTAACATAATGTTTCTTTTTTATCGACTAAATATACATACCTAAAACTATTATGATCAATTTGTCTGTTTTCTATATTTAGACTTACAAACTTATAAATGTATGAATATAATTACATACATATGTATTTATGTATATTATACTGAAGCTTTAAAGAAATTTTTATGTTAAAAAAATGCTAATTGGCAGAATATTACAATGCTACAAAGATAAACATTAACATACTGCTTATGTTGATCTGCCTTAAACGCTTGCGGCTCTATATGTTAAGAGCAGACTTATCTGCAAGTCAAAGTTTTTCGATGTTCGTTCTTGAAAATTAGCAAAATCATTCCACAAATGTTTGAAATATGACCTTGAAATGGCAACAGCCTCTAATTTTTTTTTTAATCTTGAAAAAGACAATTTTGTGAACAACATGAGTTTCATTGATATTTTTTTTTTAATTTGAATTTTAATTCAATGCATAACTTTTAGTCAATTCTTTGAAGAAATGTTGTTTTTAATTAGTGCTGGAAATTAATTAAATCTTTATCAAAGTCTTGAAGAAGGAAATGGTTAAATCTCAAGACATCTTGTTATATAAAAATGAGTAAAAAGGTTAGACAGGTCACGGCAATCTCGAGGCGACATGAACTCCACACTAATATAGATAGCATCATTTGAAGCCAAAATCAAATACAGTGAAACCTCTCCTAACGTACACCTCCCATAACCGGACACCTCTAATAACCGGACAAGTTTTGTAGAACCAAAATTAAAATAAAAGAATATGTACCACTCTCATAAGCGGACACCTCGAATAACCGGACACCTCGAATAACCGGACAAAAACACTGGTACGCTGAGTGTCCGGTTATGAGAGGTTTTAATGTAAAGTGCTGTAAAATTTATATAGTGTAAGAATAGTAAGCCAAATCCTGTAGGATATTCTAAATATAAAAAAAAACAAATTCCCTAATGCCAATCTTGCAGATTTTGCTACATTTTGCCGATTTCTTAATGTACAAATGGCAAAGTGAGATTTTTATATTTTCGTTTTCAAATTGTAGTATAGAGTTTATACACATACATTAAATGCAAATACGTCATAAATGATGTCAGTTAATAAGCGAAGCACGATGGATTTATGGATTGATGTACGTGTATATGACTGTTTATAAGCGATGTAGCGAAAACTTCTGGTTCGTAACAAACACACAAAATAAGTAGTGTTGATGCGTGTATGCTTATTGTTTTGCATATTGTACGTTTGAGTGTGTGCGTAAGATGTAGATGATAAGCTATTATGTGTTTAAGGGTGTTTTTTTTTAAAGCAAGCGCAAACAACTAATGTCAATGCATGTGTGCGTTTGTATGTGCGCAGAGAAATATAAGATCATACACACAACTGTGTGCGGTCAATGGTCAACAAAAAGAGAAAATGCTTAAAAGCAGAACAGCTTTAATACATGCTTAGTGCTGTTCCACTGAAAAAAATCGCTCTTGTAAATGTTTAATTGGGTATATGAAAAATATTTTTATGGGTTATACGTTTGTATTTAGTGGTGCCTAAGACTATATGTACCAGTTTTTTTTCAATTTCTGTATACATACGAGTACTAGACACACAGCATCTAGAAAAGTATTTAAGCCAAATAAAAATTTAGTTTTCAATTCTATATTTCACACTTTTTTTCTCTTTTTTTATAGCAACAAAACGAGCTGTTATAAAAAGATTTAAATTAGATAATTTATACATAGAATAATTGAACTTTATTTGCTGGTAGTTTAGCATGTCTATATACGTATTTCATTGGCGCTTGAACCAAATCATCAGTAGACTTTAACCACAAATTTTAAACAGTCACAAACCTCTTACATTATGCATAGACTTTCAAAAACTATATGAGAATCCATAAAATAATAATACTTTTGAAAATCACAAAAGAAAAAATAAGCTTAGTAGGCTTTGATTTGGTTCAAGCGCCAATGAAATACGTATATAGACATGCTAAACTACCGGCAAATAAATTTCAATTATTTTATGTACACTTCTGACAATATGTCAAATAATAAATTTTCTTTAAAGTTCAATTAATGTTTTATTTTTCATTTAACCTTGTAAATACTTTTATTGCTATCCAATGGATTTCTAATTGTATAAGAAATTGTATGTAGAAAAATAAAATGGGTTCACCTTAGATAATTTATTTATATAAATAATATTAAAAAAAAAATAAATCATTTTGTCATTAAATCATGTTTGAATACTCTCGGTGTATTTTTTTCATAAAAAATGTGACAGAAATGTGTTCTTTTTATGTGTTTTATGTTCTTGCTTTAGATTTTTGTTAGTAGTTGTGCTGTGTACGTATTAGAGATGGGCGCGTGTCGATTTTTTCCAACACGACACGCACGAACACGAATACCATGATATTTAACACGTACGAAACACGCACGCCAAAAATTTTCCCAACACGAAACTGCAGAACACGCACAAAATCAAATACAATAACAAAAAATCGTTTTTAATCAGTGGTTTTTATGGGAATTGTTACAATTTAAGTTTAAAATTTTTTTTAAACGCACTAATAATCCCAAATTCATATTTTACTTATTAAGTAAAATATTTTTTTATTTTTTAATAAAAATACATTGAAATTGATTATTGAGGGGCTTAGCTGGGTCCTATGCTCATCCCATTGTTGCTAATTATTATTATTTTAATTCTTGAATTTTATTTTTCATTTTGCTTGCAAAAATTAATTACTTTTTTCAAGCGTAAATTTTCAAACAGTGGTGCCAAGTTGGCATTGTCAACAGCTGATACTATATACGAAACTTTAACCTTAAAAGTGCCATACCATGGCTGGTGCTAAAATTTGCTTACATTTTTTTTCCTGGAAAATCATGCATACATATTTTGCACGCAAAATCGTTTCGTGTTTTTCGTGTCAATGTTGCTGAGCACGATACAAACGAACACGCATGAAATCAGATTTTCTGACACGATTTTTTGGCCCTAAAAGCACCTCAAAGTTTTAAAAAGCACTAAAAAGCTTAGTTATGAGATCTAAAATGTAAAGAATTTTAATAATGTTCAATATTTTCTAAGTTATTCTCTATTTCGGCAAGAGTATCAACATCTTTAATGATATATATTAGACGAAAAAGGTATGCTTTACACTGAAAAAATTAAAACACCAAAATTTTATAAATAAATTTTAAAAAATACAAAAATTTCTTTTTTGCTAGGTGTTACCTCTTTTAGGAAAGGAATACTGATAGAGAAAAGATAGAGGAAGGCTTCATTATTTTACAACTACGCTTTTTGCTCGTACACCAAAGGTGAAAGGGAACCCTATTGTTTTCGCTACGCTGTCCGTCTGTCTGTCTGTCTGTCTGTCCGTCGCAGGTAATTTTCTCGAGAATCGAGACATTACATACATAGTAAAATAACTTTCCTGCTACAACAAAAAAACATGAGAGTTAAAAATTAAAGGGTGTTCCAAAACGAGCAACGAATATACATACATACAATTGTATGTACGAGTATATAGACACTTGAAATTTGTAAAGTTACTGTATTTTTATACAGACTACAACAATTGAAAAAATTATAAAAAAATTAAATTAGTGGGTCTTCTATCAATTAATGTAATTTTGGCTTTGTAATTTTGGCAACTTGCTGTATCTTGCAAACCGTAAGAGGCAAGCTCTTGAAATTTTCAAAAACGGTAAAACTAAAAAATTAAAAAATTGCCAAACAAACCAAAAAGAAAAATCGCAAAAAAAAAACGCCAAAAAATGCCAAAACGCGAAAAAGCGCCAAAAATCGGCAAATTTATATATTATATAGGCTAAAGTTCGTATTGTATTACATATCTAGTGTCCGTACGGAATCCTTCGTGCGCAAGTCAAAATCGCACTTCACTCAATTTATTTAATAGTGCAATGCTGCGCCTCTGGTGTTAAATGAGGCGTATTAAATTTTTTTAAGCTGTGTTTAGTAGCCAGTTTACTTCGCTCTGTAGTTACATTAGGATTAGTATCTGCTCAAGTCAGTATAGTTCAGTGACCAGTGAGTATGCCTTCATCACTTGAACTTTCACAAAACAACTGACACAAAGGGACACTAATGCACATCAGAAAAATACGTGCTGTTGTTATTTAATGACTGTTGGATACCGAACTCGAGACCTTCGGTTTGGTAGTCAATGTGCTATCTATTTCAGCCAACGCCAACCTCAAAATTTGGCGTTTTCAGTCTTCAAAAAGCACTAAAAATAGTGCCAAAGTACCAAGTTGGCATCGCTGGACGCTGGCAGAGCAACTGGGCAAAATTCATCAAGTTTTTTCTTGTGGTGAATACGTGCGATATCCATGTTTAGGTATATCAAAGTATTCTGCGATAGTGCAATGGAATATTTACCAATTTTGTACTGTCTCTTTTCTTTCCATTGCAAATGGGTGCGAACGCCAGTGCACGGACGTAACATGGCCATGAGCGGTCTCCATTAGCCATTTGCCATGTCCAACATGCACAGAAAAAAAAAGAATTCTGTTCAACAAAATCATGTTATTGAAAAATATTTAAATTTCAATAATATTTGTCATTAACTTAATACAATATTTATCAAAACAGCGCATTTTAAAATTTAAAAAATTTATTCTTAGATTGTTCGTGTTAAAAAAAAATATTGTAATGGGTACCAATAAGAACAATTTGAATAGTTAAAAGTTTATATACGAGTCAGCTTGTATTGGAGTCAGCTGTTTCTTTAATCTTACACATTTTCACCAATTTTCGGCTCGAGTATATTTTATTTTAACAGCTGTTTTGTTTTGCAAAAGTAAACAAACGTACCTATTTGTTTTTTTTTAAGATGTTGCTTATAACTTGTTTATATTTTCTATAATATCTATAAAAGCAATGAACAAAATGTGAATGACTTGAGTTTTATATGTTTTTAAGAGCTTTATTTTTTTTTCTTTCTATTTTTTTTTTTGTTAACCATGAATAAATAAATGGTTCGTTCGTTCGTTGGTTGGTTGTTTTGTTTTTGCTGGACATTTTTATTTGTTATTATCATTTTGCTAAGTCAGCTCAAAAGCTGTTACTAAATACTATTTATTTTTGTAATTTATTTTCCTTTGGATTTATATATCTTAAATAGTTTGATTTCTTTCTTGTTTTTATAAAATCACGACTAAAATTATAAATATGCATATCATTTATCAATTCTTTTAATTCCATATTTACGCACGTGCAAAAATACAAATTGAAAAGTATATATATATATATATATTTTGTGAAGTTATGCTAATACCAAAATTGTGCTTAAAAATATCAATAAAAGTTAAGACGCGTGTAGATATTGCACAATGGGTTCGGGGCAAAAAATTCAAAGAAACTTCGCCGTAGTATAATCATGTTAAAATTAAAATGCGTTAAATAAAAAATGAAAAAACTAGTTAATTAATATTATGGTCTTTTAATGGGATAAATCTAAATTTTGGACAGTGTTTGTTTCAACAGCTAAAAATTGTATAACGATAATTATAATCCGTTTTCATATAGACCCATTGCACTCGGACCAAATATGTATCGTTTAATAATAAAAGGATCATAACATCATTGTTATCTATTTGTAAAATATCCTACAGCTCGTGATTCACTGAATATATGTATCTCAAAAAAACTATATACAAATATAGCTGATAGAGAAGAATATATTTTTGTTTAAACAAACCGGCGTACGTACTTGCATATATTATGCAAATTTACGAACAAATCATTTTGAAGAGAAATAGAAAAATCTTAGAGAATGATTCCAGGGTTGGAAGGTTAAAACTTTTTGTTATTTAAAATTAACTAGGTCAAATTTTTATTTGTAACTGCACTATTTATTGCGCGATACAGGAGTTAGAACGTGATTTTATTAACAAAAATAATCGACACTATTACAGTTATAAATATATTTTTGTTTTGATTTCTTTGTACTTAAAAGAGAAAGAAGTACAAAAATAAAGGAAAGAAAGTGTTTGATTTGGTTTTGTTTAGTTCTTTGAAGTGATAGGAACAAAAAC
This sequence comes from Tachina grossa, assembly GCA_949987645.1. Taxonomy (NCBI): domain Eukaryota; kingdom Metazoa; phylum Arthropoda; class Insecta; order Diptera; family Tachinidae; genus Tachina; species Tachina grossa. The sequence goes on along the minus strand of OX465278.1, from coordinate 60,223,128 downwards.
AATGAAAACGATTTTAGTTAATTATTATTGTTCGAACTTCATTTGTTTCTATATTTAGGATTTAAATAGGCTAAAGTTAGTATCGCTTTGTAAGCCAAATTGCATGTGATAATTATTAATGAACAAATAACATCAAAGTTAGTTGTAAATATTCTGAGCCCTTTTCGAAGGCCATTGAATCTTCATCATCAGCGTTCTTTTGTGTTTGGTCCACTGTGCGCGGTGTCAGTTGATGTAGATTTCTGCTTTATGTACTCAGCCGTTATTGCAAATGGAATATGTGAATTGTTTTGATTCATCTTATTTCAATTTGATGAAAGCTGTTTTGTAATGAAGCTCAATTTTACCATCTCTAAATTTACAACAGTCACATGTTAGTTAATTTGCTTATTTTTTGTTCTAATAATTAAGACTAACTTTTTTGGTTTGTTGCTATAAAATATTTTTATTTAAATAAATGGAAACGTTTTGAAATATCTGCGGAGAATTTGATATCATCATATGATATAATTTTATTGCATTGTTATTTAACAACATTAAGGGCCATTATTACAACTTAAGGGCCCTTACACCTCTCTTCTTTTTTTTCAAAGCTGAAAAATTTTAACTTATTGTTAAACAATTTGTTTCGTGCTAGCCTGAATAGAAAGTGAAAAAAAAACAGAAAATGAATGGTGATACATACAAATATATCTAGGAAAGATAAGTCAATAATTGTATACAAAATATAATCATTTCTCATATTCCGTTTTATTGAAAATTTACGTTAAATAGCTGATGTTAATAATAATGTGCTGATGAAGTGCGTGGCTGCACAGAAAAATATCAGTATTGCCCCCAGCTAATAAAGTTTAGTTTAATTTTTCTTCTATTTTTAGAAACTCTTATAAATTAATAAAAATATTTCATTCCATAAGAATTGATATTACTGATCTTAAGCCCGATTAAGAAATTATTCCTGATTAAAAAGTCATTCTAGTTCAATTAAATTTAAAACGTATACTTGTTTTGGTGTGTAACACCTAATTCACACGTTGATTTTTCAATGATTTTTTGAAACACGATTTTTAGAGTTTATAGGCGAACGGCATAGAAAAGCAAAAGGAGTAGAAAAAAAATCACATTTTCCATTCTACGAGTTTTTTTCATTTTCTTTACACATATTTTAATTTTTTTTTATGTTTCTTTATTTTATTGATGTGTAAACATCTATACGCTAGGGGATAAAAATCTTTTGACTTTGATTTCTTTGCTGAGATTTCTATGCTGAGATTTCTTTGCTTTTTGCTTTGCATTGTCAAATCGGTGTAAGCTATGTATGAGTGTATTAGTGTTTGAAAGCAGCAATACCAAGCAGAGAAACAAGTCGACCGGCTCGAAGCCGACGGTGCGCCGCCGCCGGTTATTTTTCTGTATATTTCCGTACACCAAAGGTGAAAATGAACCGCAAGAGGTACGCACTTGAAATTCGGACACAATATGTAGACATTTGGACACTACAACAACAAATACATGAGAGTTAAAAACTAAAGGGTGTTCCAAAACGAGCAACGAAAAATTTTAAAATCCCATGTAATATACATACAATTGTATGTACATATTATATACACTTGAAATTTTAAAAGTTAGTGTATTTTTATACAGACTACAACAATTAACACTAAATTTAAAAAATTTAAATCAATGGGTGTTCCATCAGTTAATGCAATTTTGACTTTGTAATTGTGACAACTTGCTGTATCTTGGAAACCGTAAGAGTAAAACTCTTGAAATTTTCAAAAACGGTAAAACTAAAAAAAAATATAAAATCGCCAAAGATAAAAAAGCGCCAAAACGAAAAAAGCACTAAATTAAAAAAAATCTCTAGGACTAAAATAAATCGCGAAAAAGCGCAAAAATCGCCAAAATTAAAAAAATCCTTAAACAAAAAAGTCGCCAATATGAAAAAATCGCCTAAATAAAAAAACCCCAAAAACAGAAAAAAATCGCCAAAATGAAAAAAACCCCCAAAAAACAGAAAATAATCGCCAAAATGAAAAAATCGCCAAAATTAAAAAAAAATTGCGAAAATTAAAAAAACCCAAAAAGAGAAAAAACGCCAAAACGAGAAAAAAGCGATAAAACTAAAAAAAAAATCGTTTAAACTGAAAAAACTTAAAAAATTAAGAAAGCTAAATCAAAAAAAAAAAAAAAAAATTATCAAAACCGAATGTGCGCGAGTCAAAGTCGCACTTTACTGAATTTATTTTAATTGCAATGCGTACACAACAACAAGAACAGCAACAACTAAACGATGAACAACAGGAATTAAAAATTAAAAAGTAAAAGTAAAGGCATTTACTATAGGTGAGCACTGCAGTACCACTAAAGTTTCAGTAAAACAATAAAAAATGTTTAACAAGTAAATTTTTACTGATTACTAAAATTTTTTTCTACAATTTTTATAAATTGCCTAAATGATTTGTTATATGATGAGGTGCATTGAATTTTCAGTAATCAATAATGCCCGTATTCATAATGAAATTCTACCAAGTAGCTAAATGTTTTTCATACAAAAGTTTCAAAATTTGAATGAAAAAACTTTGCCACTTGCTACGGCCCCTACGATTTTACTAGTAATGCAAATTAAATTTCATTAGCAGTAAAAATTTACTGAATTTTTTTTAGTAATCAGTAAATTTACTGCTTACTGCAATTTTGAATGCAGTACATATACATATACTGCAGTGTGCCCATTTACTAACCAAATAAGTTTAATAAAACAAACAAAAACCAACAAATTCATATGTATTTACAATATTGAAAGTTTTGATACTTTTAATTAATTAATTTAAAAAAAGATACTAAAAGCATAAGTACTTCCAAATAAAAAAAAAATTTTCATTACTAGATGTTTACACATCTAATCTGTGATCGGACTCACATTGCTTTTTTGTTTTTCATTGAATGCGACAACAGCTTTTTTTTAATACAAAATAGTGTTACCTGTATATATTTTTGTCACTAATATATGAGCATACGGAATATCGGAAAAATATTTTATTTTGGACAAAATGTAGGTATTTTTTATTCTTATATTGCATTTTTTGTGCATAAATGTAAAAATAACTATATTAAAAATACATTTTTGTTCATAAACCGTTTCAAAATCATCTTTTGCTCGAAATTACATGGACTTTTATCTTATTATTTTGTTGTCGCAGTGCTTGTCTTTGGTAGCATTGCTGAGAGAATATTTATTCATATGTGAGAGGATAAGAAAAACGCTGTTAAAATAAAATAGATTTTATCTCTCGACTGCTTTCTGGCGCTAATTGTTTGTGTCAATTTCTATGGAAAATATATTTATGTCGCAATTCTGTTTGATTATTAAGGCCTTAAATGTTTTTAATTTATACTTTTTTAAAATTAAATTACTAAAATTTGTAGATTTTGGTATGGGTAAATTTTTTAACATGTAGGCAACACTGATACAATTTTCGGAAAAAATAAAAACTAGTAACATGGAAAAAATGCAATCAAAAATGAATGCAAAATGTTTTTGGAAGCAACTTTTAAAGAGAATCAAAAATAAAACAAGATTTTTAAATCATCGTATGAATTGGGCCCAAAACTAACTAAATAAAACTATTTGCTTTTTTTTCTTAACTAAACATATTTTTACTTAATAAAGAAAAAAAGTAACATTAAAGACAAGAAAAATCACAAATATGGTTCCAAGGTTAGGAAATAAATAAAAATTATTTTTTAAATTCAGTAAAGTGCGACTTTGACTCGTGCACGAAGGGTTTTGTACGGACACTAGATATGTAAATCAATACGAATTACGCTTATATAAAATAGAGTTTAGGCAATTTTTTTCGATTTTGGGATATTTTCGGTTTTGAGGGTTTTTTAATAAAGCGTTTTTTGCGTTTTTAAAAAATTTTTTTGTTTTAGTGCTTTTTTTACTTTTTGGCGATTTTTTTCGATTTCTGGCGTCTTTTTTAATTTTGGCAATTTTTTTCCTTTTGGCGATTTTTTTATTTTTGTGATATTTACCGTTTTTGGTAATTAATTTTAGTTTTAGATTTTTTTTAATATGACGCTTTTTTCGTTGGCGATTTTTTTAAGGATTTTTGGATTCTTTTTTCATTTTGGCGATTTTTTTTATTTTTGGCGATTTTTTTCATTTTGGTGATTTTTACGGTTTTTGGTAATTTATTTTAGTTTCAGAATTTTTTTTATGGCGCTTTTTTCGTTGGCGATTTTTTTTCGGTTTTTGTCTGTCGTTTTTTTTTTTGGTTTGGCGAATTTATAATTTTTGGATTTTTTAGTTTAACCGTTTTTGAAAATCCAAGAGTTTGCCTCTTACGGGTTTTAAAATGCACAGATTGTCAAAATTACATTAACTGATAGAACTCCCTTTAACTTAGATTTTTTTTTTATTTTGGTGTTAATTATTTTAATCTACAAAAAAAAATACTCTAACTTTACAAATTTATACGATTATTACGCATATTACATGGGATTATAAAATTTTTGTTGCTCGTTTTGGAACACCCTTTCAGTTTTAACTCTCATGTATATGTTGTTGTAGCGGCCAAAATTCTAAATACTCTGTCCCAGCTTTACGGTTCTTGAGAAAATAGCATGTGACGGAGAGACGGACAGCGTAGCGAAAACCATAGGGATGCTTTTCACCTTCGGTGTACAGAACCCTAAAAAGGAATTTTTGATATAGCATAAATAATAAATAATAAACAAATAAAATAAAACAATTTTTGTTTTTTTTTTTCAAATAAACAAATTTGTGAAGTCATAAACATAAAAATAGACAACCTGTCAATTCAAAATGTGACAGTTTGCAAGAAAGTCCCATGGAAGTGATATTAATTTTTACTACTTCGGAATGGTGATGATATTTTGGTCCTTTGGACTTTTTTGGAAACTCTTTTCTTTTTTTTACTAAGTAACTCGGCATTTATTTAGAAATTCAACACCAATAAAGTATCTGCATTACCATTTTTTAATAAAAAAAATTCGAAACTGGTAAACAATATTTCAAAAAACACTTACACCTAACAAAGCATTTAAAGTGGATAAGATTAGAATCAATAACATAAATTAATTAACAATAGCTTCATGCATAACTTAAAACAAAGCTTTTATAACAATTGAAAAATGTTGACATGAAACTAAAAAAAAGTAGCCCCTCAAGCCATGAAAATGACAAAAGTCAGACATGCATAACTATTCGAATTAAACCAATTAAATAAATATTAAACTTTTTTTTTTGCACATACATATATTTGAATAAACAAATTTAAAATTATTTAAAATTTTGCGGTGCGTACTGAGCGAGTGGATAGTTGACTTGACAGCAATATTACTTTCACTATCACATTATTAATAGTGACAGTAAGCAAATAGGTAAATGCTTTTTTTAAACGCTTTGAATATTAAGTTTTTTTGTTGTCAAGCAAGGGAATTTATTGGTAAAAAATTAATAAGTAAGTAAATAATAAAATTGAACAAAACACTGAGACATTTTACAGTAGACTTAATTTTCTTGTTCATTCGCATAATTCTCCGCAAAAATTTTATTTGAGCAATAAAATGAGAAAAAGTTCTTGTCTTAAGTCTTTTGTTTTATTATATTAAATTGTTTTTTTTGAATCTTTGATAGTTATGCGGTTTATAAATACAACAAGCATAGTTTATATACTTTGTTATTGTAAAGAAATTTTGTTTTCCTTGTTTTTTTTAGTTAGTAATTAATCGCTTCCGATTTTGTTTTAAACATTTTTGGCTTAAAAAGTGCATCCGATTCAACACATGCAATAATGTTTTTTTATTTGCTGGAAACTCACATAAAGTAGAGAGAAAATAATATATTAAAATTTAGTAGCTAAATAATGGTAATGGAATAATTAAGAAGAATTATGCATTGCACTTTCAAAATAAATAAAAAATCAGCTCAAATATTAAAGTCATTTGTAATGAGAATAATGAGAGGTAATAATATAAAAATAAACTTTTATTATGCTGACATAATAATAAATTAAAAAAAAGTACTCGAAAAAATATACGCTACGAATGCATATTATTATTGTATTTTTTAAAATATATTTATTTTTGAAATACTACTCCCAAGTTTATTTAATTTTTTTATAATTTTAAAATTAATAAATGTTGGCCATTTTTTGTCTTTACCTTTTTGTGATGCACCTAAACATTATGTTTCACCTGGGGATTTTGGTATTTTATTTTGTGGTTACTTAGTATATAATACTTTAACAAGTTTTGTGTGAAGAGGGTCGTCTCAAGAGTACCTGCAAGCATGTGCTTATCACTAAAATTACAACATATTGAAATGAGTTCGGCTCAAGACAATGATCATAAGTACATAATTTCATTTAACATATTTTTGCAAAAACTTAGCCGAATATTTTCTATAACATTTGGCAAACAAGATGAATAAACTAGAAAATATTCGCTAAAGAACAAATTATACAAGCACGCAACCAAAAAAGACAACAAAATAATAATTATAATTTTACATCTTCTGCTCATTAAGATATCGAGCCTTATTTTCGATTTTATCGTAAGCTACAAAAACTAAATTTCTTAGGAGAAGTTTTTTTATTATAAGACTCAAATTTGTTTTACATACGTAAATTGTTGCTTACGACAAAATTCTATCTTAAAAGTTATCAACAATTTTGGCATTTTGATAATTCTAAACTACGAGTATGTTCATAAAATTTTAATTTCAATAAAAAAGTCTATTTTCGATTACGATAAAAACAAAAATGAGACTCGATATGTATATACAACCTCACAAACACATAAGCCAATGCAGATAAAAGACAAAAAAAAAAAAAGAAAAACAAAAACTATAATGTTATACATTCTAAGGGGTGTTTTTTTAGAGGTATAGAACTTTGAATTGAAATAAAATACAAGAAAGTCGTTTTAATGTCCATTAATTTGGCTTTATTGGAAGGATACTTTTATGCCATTAATGTTTAAATATGATTTCGGGCATGTGGCCGCCGCGGCTGGCTCGAATAAAGCCAATTCTACAGGTCCAATTTTCAACCACTTTTTCGAGCATATGGGGCCGTATGTTGGCAATAACGCCACGAATGTTGGCTTCCAAGTCCCCTAACGTTTCTGGTTTGTTGGCGTAGACGAGCGACTTCACATATCCCCAAAGAAAATAATCCAATGGTGTCAAATCACACGATCTTGGTGGCCAATTGACAGGTCCATTCCGTGAAATTATGCGCTCATCGAATGTTTCCTTCAATAAATCGATTGTGACGTGCGCTGTGTGGCATGTAGCGCCGTCTTGTTGAAACCACAACTCATCCACATTCATGCCATCCAATTCGGGAACAAAATAGTCGGTTATCATGGCTCTATACCGGTCTCCATTAACGGTAACTGACTCTCCAGCATTATTTCGGAAGAAGTATGGCCCAATGACTCCACCAGCCCATAGAGCACACCAAACAGTCAGTTTTTGTGGATGTAATGGCGTCTCAAGGGTCTCATGTGGATTCTCTTCTCTCCAAATGCGGAAATTTTGCTTGTTGACGTAGCCATTCAACCAAAAATGAGCCTCATCACTGAACAAAATTTTGCGATGAATTTCGCGAACTGAACCATTATTTTCGAAATAAATTTGCACGATTTGCAAGCGTTGTTCTTTTGTCAACCTGTTCATGATGAAATGGCAAACCAAACTAAATATTAATCACTTGACAGCTGACAAAATGGCCGCCAGTTAAAAAAGTGATGCCAACTTAAAGTTCTATACCTCAATAAAAAACACCCTTTAGTTATTAAGAAATATACAAGCACACAATCAAATAAGCTAATAAAGACACTAGACACAAACAACAACAACAACAAAAACTATGATGTTTTACCATCAACGTACATACTCACAAACCAACAGAATTAATTATAAAATGAACTAATGATGTGTTCGAAATCTAGTATTTGAGAAACTGTTGGATATGCTGTAAATTTCTGGATGTTGCTACATTATTCTTTAAGCTTTATATTCAGTATAGAATAGGAAATTCAGTCTCTAAGTAGCGCACCCAGTTAAAGATTCAGTATCGCGGATAGAACAGCGGAGTGAAGGATCAGTTAGCCGACTGTAATGGAATGTAACAGCAATGGTGGGAAACAGCTGATCGATCGGCTGTGTAAATGCTGTTTATAAAAAAAATCACATCTTTTTTTACATTATTTCGAATTTCTTTTACTACCCTCGTTCATTTTTTTCATATTTTTGCAAACGTTGGCTTTAATTTTGGCTTAAGACTGGTCTTTAAGCAAACAAGTAGTTTTGTGTGGTGTGGTTTGTTGCTAAAATTTATTTGCAGCAGCTGTTGCTACTGCTGCTGGTATTTCATTTTAATTGGTGTCGTCCCTCACTCTTATATTTTCCTCACTTTTTTCAAAAAACACTCATGTGTATGTGAATCAGAGCTGCCCACAGAGAGCAAACCAAGAGAAATGTATAAGCGTATGTGTATTCATTTGTATAAAAAGCCGATTGATGTTCGGCACTCTGGTGCTAGTTTGAACAGCCTGGATGTAAATGCAAAAATTGCAAAAAAAATTATTTTTGCCTTGCATTGCACAATTTTTGGATTTTCTCTGCAACATATTCGTGCATATTGTTTTTAGGTAACATTTCAAATTTTTTTCTTTGTAATAGAAAATAGATATTTAATTTTACAAGTGAACTTGCTTAAATTAGTACAAAAATTTAATAGGACATTTACATTATCTCAAAGTCTAGTACATAAGAGATTTCAAGTTAAATCTAGCTGGTTTTTATAAAATTTCTCATACAAAACGAAATCTAATTTAACAGCAGATTTGTTTCCTACGCAAAAAGTAATATTTTTGTTTTATTTTTACTATCCTGTACAACATATTTATACATAAGATGATTGAATTAGCTACGGTCTACTTAAAAAGGGTGTGTGAATCGGCTACATTGCAGTTGTTTGGCTATAGTTTTGAAAATTTTGCAGTTAATGGGCCTTATTTTGAACAAAAAAGTCGTGATAAATGTAAAAAAAACTTGATGTAAAACGGTATAGATTTTTATAAAAAAAAAATAAAATGCAGGAGTAAATGCCTTATAAAATTAATTATGCCCTAATTCTGTTCGATTATATTGTATTGTCTATGGACGGAAAAAGTAGCAGTTATGATTCTTTATAAGGCGTTTATATTTTAAATAATAATACATATTTTTATTATTTTTTACTACCTTGTACAACAAATTTATATAAAAGGTGAGCGAATTAGCTATGTACGTTCTACAAAATTTTCTATTGAAGGTGTATGAATGAGGTAAGTTGGCAATTTCCCGATTTCCCGGGATTTTTTATGCGGGGTCTCGGGATACTGACAACTTTACATTTAGAAACTAGCTGCTTTCACTTCGACATTTGTGAAAATTTATTGATGTTTTAAGGTAATTTATTGGAATCATTATTTTCTTTTTTTTATTTTAAATAAAAACAAATGAAATTGTTTTGGATATAAAACTCAATTGCTTGGACGTTTCTTAAGAAAAAATCTACTGATCTATTTTCGATCTCAAACCTCGTCTACCGTTGTCTTCTTTATTTTATGTTTGTTTTTATTGACTGTAATGTGATATTTATGTTCATTTATATTCTTAAGTTTTTTTTTGATCTCATATGACAACGTTTTCTGTTTTGGAAAAAAACCTTTAAGGAATTTAAAAACTTAAATTTAAAGTAATACAATTTGTATATTATTAAAACATAAGATATGTTTAAGTTAGTGTTTTAAGCTTTCTAAACAAATTTGTGTTAATACCTAGCAAATTATATTTTTATTGTTTCTATAAGGCGAGATCTCGGGATCCCGGCATTTTTAAAAAAGTTCCACGCTTTCCCGGGATATGAAAAAATGCAGGAGAAAACACTCTAGTTTCAAGGGACTATTGAAAAAATTCAAATTATCAATAGTCGACTGTATAAGAATTTGGCTCTCTTGTATGCTATAGAAAAAGTCTACTCTTACGTCACAAAACTACTAAATGCTATGCTAGTAGTTGTATTGTTATTTTTACTTGAATTTAATTCTAAGATTAACTGCCGTATTCAGAAAAAATACAAAATTTGTTTTGTAAACCTTTTGTAAATCAAAATTATTTTTTTCTTAATAAGGCCTTAGATATATGTATGTATGTATGTATGCATCAGTGTTATCAGAAAATGATGATGGTAGAATCCTAGAAGAGTTTAAAATTTCTACTACTACACAGTGTGATAATAAGGAACGGCTAAAGCCATCTTTCTTAATATTGTAATTTTTAGTTCAAGTAAAATTGTATATTTTTTATTTTTGATGTTTTAATAACAACACAACTCAATTGTTAACAAATCCCCTGAAGAAGTGAACATAAAATTCACGAAACGTCGGGAAAAATATGTAATAAAAATTTAGTTTTTATTGACATAAGACAAGATAGGCCTCACCAGCTAAATAATAAAAACAATTCAATTCACAATAATTTTTATTATTATTTTTTATTAAATAAACTTGTTTTATACTTTGGTTTGAATAAAATTGGTATTTCTAATAAAAAAAAAATTAAAAAGACGTTTCCAGGGTTGGAAAACTTTAAAGTTTTTATAAAAAATTATACAAAATTAACTTACTAAAACAAATGTTTCCTTTTTCTATAAATTAAATATATCTTGTATTCTTAAAAGAAGGAGATTGGTGTAAGAAATCAAAAAAATCAAAAAGAATGATTCCAGCGTTGGGACACTTAAAATTTTTGTGATATAAAAATTAACTACCGTAAACTAATTTAATTTTTTTTAATTAAATTAACTTATTTTATACTTCAGTACAAATTTAATTGATATTTAAAATTAAAAAAAAAAAAAACAGCTAAAAATATTGAAAAGACGTTTCCAAGGTTGGAAAACTTTAACTTTTTGTATACAAATTTAACTTACTTAAACAAATTTTTCCTTTTTTTCTATAAATTAAACATAGCTGATATTCTTAAAAGAAATAGGGTGGTGTAAGAAATCAGAAAAATCAAAAAGGATGATTCCAGGGTTGGGAAATTTACACTTTTTGTGGTATTTTATGTACGATATAACTAGGTCCAATTAATTTTTTTCTTTTTCTTTATCTTTATAAATTAAATATATTTTTCGTTTTGGAAAGAAAAGTTTGGTGTAGAAAATTATAAAAATGAAATTTTACGTTTTGGAAATAAAAGCTTGGCGTAGAAAATTATAAAAATTAGCACCACAGCTCCAGAGCTGGAAACTTTGAACTTTTTTATGGATATTAAAGTTACTAAATAAAACTATTTTTTGATTTGATTTTTTGATATTGTGTGACGTGACGTCGTTTTTGACAACTGGAATAAGGGTGAATGTGTAATATTTCTTAAATAAAGAGTGTAGAATAAAATATTCAACTTATTGTATGGATGTGCTTATGAATGTATCTCTATACTTTATATACGCACTTTGGTGAAGGGTATATAAGATTCGGCACAGCTGAATATAGCACTCTTATCTGTTTTTTTAAGTTTAAAATTTTTAAACGCAATAATAATCCCAAATTAATATTTTACTTATTAAGTAAAATATTTTTTTTTATTAAAAATACATTGAAATTGACTACTGAGGGGTTTATCTGGATCCTATGCGCATTTCACTGTTGCTAGTGCAGATCATCAGGGAACCTTCACCCAAAGTTTCTTAGAACAACTAGAGTTATTATGTTATAAGCTTTCATTTAAATGAATGAGAAGCTCAACAAAAAAATAACAAAGTTGAAACAAGAACTCAATAATCAACATGTTTTTTTATTTTCTTACTTTACCATTACTACATTGGCTGACTTTTTTTTCAGCTTCAAATTTTAGCTGTAAGAGTATGTAAAAAGAAAATAAATGTAAATAATAGCAGCAGCTATTCAAGAATAAAATGTTGCCACATAAGTATTTTTTTTGACGGTGTGCAGTCAATTTAATAATTATTGTTTTTATGGGAATTGTTAATATATAAATTAAAATTTTTTTTAATGCACTAATAATCCCAAATTAATATTTAACTTATTAAGTTTTTTTTTATTAAAATTAATTTTTTTCCTTACATTGATTTAACAAGGTCATTAATTTTTTTCTCTCATAAATATGTTCGTATCGCTCATTCAAAAAAACTTTACAATTTACACACAACTTAATGCAAAAAGAAAAGTAAATATAGTAAATTTTTGTATGTATGTCCGACCACAAACTTCTTCATAACTCGGTACATTTTTGTCTGAGAGTGTATAGCTGCCCATTGTTTTCATTGTAAAAATGTTGGCGGGAACCCACCCACAATTCTTCAAATTAAATTTTATGATATTCTACTTATTTGATTGCTGCGAAACCTATAAAACACCTTTCGTTCTTGTAATTACACAATTTGAAAGTTGATGAAATGGGCGGGGCTACGCCCATTACAATTTATTGTAATATTTTATGAGGTTCTACTTAAACGATTTTTATGAAACTTACCACACACCTTGAGCTCTAAAATAGCCACAATCTTTCATTTAAAAAAATGCGAGGAGTCTCGCCCATTAAAATTAAATGTTTTATTTTAAGTGGTTCTATTTTACCGATTTTTACAAGACTTAATACGCACCCTGAGCTCTGAAAAACATACAATCTTGCATTTAAAAAATGGGCTCAGTCACGCCCATTAAAATATAACTTTATATATCACGTACTTCTTCTTATCTTATTCTATCAGATATTTGCATTGAAGTCGGTTTTCTTTTGGCGGAAAGAATTATTCTTTTACTTTTTAACAATATTGTATGTTGCACTTGTTTAGCTTAATAACATATATAAACAAGAAGGTATATGTTTTCTAGTAAATTGCATTAAGTTTTGAACAAACGAAAATAGTATTTGTAAATTCGTTTCATTCATTTATTAAAAATTCACATCAAGAGAGAAAATGCGACATATTTTTGATAAATGAGTTAATTTCGAATTTTAATAAATATACACACTTTTATACCTTTAAATGGGGCCAACTAAAAATTTTGCAATTTTGATATTTTGAAAGAAAACAATATATTTTCAGTGATCACATCTGTCCACTGTAGAAATCTAATATGGTTTTCTTTTACAAAAAACAAAAATACAGATTTATCTATTTTTTTAAACACGAGTATACGCAAACAAAAGCAGTTGTTTGCCTGTACTGAAAATTCGTAAAATTTGAGTTGACCTCATTTAAGACTAACAAGTGCGATATTTATTTTAAATATTGCTTACCCTATTCCAAAACGAAGCAGACATAATCTCGTTCATTTTATTGGATTATATAACTTTGAAATGCAAATTATAGCATTTCAACAAATAATCATTTACTTTAAAATGTGAACGTATTTTGTACAGTTGCTTTATTAAGAAAATATTTTGTAAACCAAATTTCAATTCATTTTAATTTATAATTTTTACATCAATAAAATTTTTAAATTTTATTTTAACTTATTTAACATTGAGCTGGAGTAACACAATCATTTTGCTCGTTACGCAAAAATCCCGCTTTGCACTGGCAGCCACGAATGCACTGCAAGGTACAGGGTTTGATGGAACCATTATCGTTGCATTGGGGTGGACAAACACTACCACAGCTGGTAAATTCTTGATTTTCAGGACACGATTCTGTTTATGTGTATGCACATACATACGTATAAAAAAAACGCAATTGAATATTTTTAGTTTTCTAATTAAAGAATGTGAAAAATTAAATCTGTTTTACCTTGAGCCTTTATATTAATTGTGAAAATTAATAGAGAAAAAATTATAAAACTTAGCTGGAGTTTTTCCATTTTTCGAATGCTTTTGATTTTCTAAGCTACTTAATGGAAACTATTTTAGTGCAAAAAAATCCAAGTATTTTATACTAATTCAAATTGTTTAATAACATTAGGTTTTCTTTTTTTTAGCTCTAGAAATTAGCTTGTAGCTATTGTGTTAAATAATTAACTTTAGTTAATTGCCTTAACTTTTTTATGGAAATTTTGGTAATTTTACAGTGCATTGTTTCATTAATTTATTTAAAATGAAATTTCTCTCTCCACTAATTGTATTCCTTTATAGCAAAATAGTCATATCTCAAAAAATGTGTTTTTGAGTTAATACAGTATTTATCGTTTATATGCATTCAAAGTTTTTCATGACTGTTTATGCTTATAAGCATGAAAGCTTATAAAAAAACTCTCTTATATGCTTCAGTGGTGCATATGCATATGAAAACAACTGTTGTATATTAGACCGAAAAAAGTTTTTATTACTCCTCTCAAATCAAAGAACGGTCTTTTTAACAGGACTCCAAAAACATCTGAGGAATCTAACGATCACCGTTCATGAGCTGGACAGAGTCTAAAAAAAGTCTGTATTTTAAGTTTTTTTTTCCATATTTTCGTATTTTGTTTCAAGACAGCATATTAAAAAAGTACATCATCTGAAAGATTTTTCAAGCTGCTTCCAATGGAGTATTAAGCTTTACTATTCGTACCATCAATAATGAATTATTCCATAAATACTAAAATTTTTTAAGCATTTTCATAGCAGGTGCTACTTGTAACAATATAAATTCTATTATTTTTCAAGGATTATCAGATTTGAATCTTTCACATGATGTACTTTTTTGGGTTCCGTACACCAAAGGTAAAAAGCAACCCTATTGTTTTCGCTACGCTGTCCGTTTGTCCGTCTGTCCGTCACACGGCATTTTCTCAGAACCGTAAGAGCTACGGACCTGAATTTTGGACAGAGTATGTAGAACCTTGGCCGCTACAACAACATAAGCATAACAGTTTAAAATCAAAGGGTGTTCTAAAACGAGCAACGAAATATGTTAATATCCAATGTAATATACATACAATTGGATGTACATTAGAGTGGCCGTTAATTGTATGGAGACGTTTTTCTTTGATTTCTTCTACTGTCACCCCCCAAATCGATTCAGTTTTGTGTAAAAAAAATACAAAATGCAGTTAATGCAATTTTGACTATGTAATTTTGACAACTTGCTATATCTTGGAAACCGTAAGAGGCAAACTCTTGAAATTTTCAAAAACTGTAAAACTAAAAAATCCTAAAATTATAAGATCGCTAAACCAAAAACAAACAAAAAATCGCCGAAAACCAAAAAAGTCGTTAAAACGAAAAAAAGCACCAAATTAAAAAAGTTTCTAACACTAAAATAAATCGGCAAATCGAAAAAATCCCAAAATGAAAAGAATCGTCAAATAAAAAAAAATCGGCAAATTGAAAAGGCGCCAAAGGCCGAAAAAATCGCCAAAACGCGGAAAAGACGCCAAAACTAAAAAATTACATAGATGAAAAAAAAATCGCCAGAATAAAAAAAATCGCCAAAATGAAAAAAAATCGCCAAAATTAAAAAAAACCCAAATTGAAAAAACGCCAAAAACCGAGAAAAAAATCGCCAAAACGCAAAAAAGCGCTAAAATGAAAAAAAATCGTCAAAATGAAAAAAAGCCAAAAACCGAAAAAAGTGACATAACGGGGGAAAAAAGTGCCAAAACTAAAAACGCTCAAAACCGAACAAACCCAAAAACGAAAAAAGCCAAAACTATTTATTATATAGGCTAAAGTTCGTATTGAATTACATATCTAGTGTCTGTACGGGCCAAAGTCGCACTTCACTGAATTTATTTAATAAACCCTCAAATATTTTGGGAACCTTCATTATAAAGACCGAACTTTAATTTGACAGGGGTAAAATTTTTTTTCAGTCAGTAGCTCTAATGCACATATCGAGCCCTAACCGCCAAAAAAAGCTTAACCGACATATTTTTTTGGACCTCGTTTTTTTTTAATGAAAATCGATTATTTACTATCGCAAATGATTTTTTAAACAAATTAAGTTCGAAAATTATGTCGCTTAAGCTTTTTTTTTAAAAATACCTGTAACTACTAATAAGTTGGTATAAACATAAAATTCAAATCTATTTCAATAAATTTTTTAAATTTAAATTTAACATTCTACTTTTCCACTGTAGAACATTTTAGCAAATTTTTTTCCGATTTAGCATTCTCTCATCATCATTTTCTGGCAACAGTGTCCTAGAATATCTTTATTTAGCATAATTTTCCAGGCCTCGAAACATGTGTTTAATTTTTATGATTTTTAATACACATTTATTTCTTTAAAATATAAAAAGTGTTTAATTAATAAATAAGAAAAATATAACAGTTTTATTTATAAAAACTATCAAGGCTTTATAAAGGTTTAATAAGAAAAATTTTGTATGAAGAATTTGTTTTAAAACCCCTTTATTAAGCTACTTTTACAAACAAAAAATTTAGTTTTCCAGCTCTGGAGGGGTGTTTTTAATTTTTCTAATGTCTTATACAAAACTACTTCTCTCTAAAACATAAAATATATTTAATATATAAATAAAAAGAAAAAGTTTAATAGACTTTTATCTACCCAAAAAAATGTAAATTTTCCAATCCTGAAATCGTTACTTCAGACTTTCTAATTTCGTATACCAGTCTAATTCTTTAAAAAATATAAAATATATGTTTAATTTATAGAGAAAAGGAAAACATTAAAATTAAAATTTTCCAACCCTGGAATCATCTCTTTGATTTTTTTGGATTTTTAATACTAGTTGTATTCTTATTGAATGAAATAAATAATAATTAATAATAAAATTAATTTATTTAACAAAAAAAAAAAAAAAAAAACAAAACAAAATATAATAATTTTAAATAGTTACTTTTATATAGCAAAAAAGCTTAAATTTTCCAGCTCTTGTTGATTATGCTGATTTTCAATACCCATCTATTTGGACCATTTCTGACACAAGTTGAAGACCGAAGTCTCTAGCTTTACTGGGAGCTTCAGAAAACCGATTTCACGTACAGACAGACAGACTGAAAGACGCACGGGCAGACGGACATCGCTTATTTGTCTTCCCTATTCATAATTACCCAGGATATATACAGGTTATGATTAGCATATTAATATTGTGGAAATTGCACACGGAATGATTAACCTATAAACATATGTGCCCTTAATTATGAAAGTGGTCTAAGTCATATATTTCTTTGGTCGAGATATTTCTGTGGCAATAAGGAAAGAGTGCTTAAGTCATATTTTACTGTTTTGCAGCAGAGCACTTTTCAAGTCGATTTTCAGAAATTTGTTTCTTTTATAGTTAAATTGGGGAATTTTCTGTTAACCTTTATTTTTTTAAGCAAACATCGTTCTACAAACTATAAGTAATACATCTAAATTGAAATATACCAAAGTATAACCTGAATTAAGCTATTATTCCAAATGAGATTAGAAGTCTAGAAAATATAAGTTACAATTCATAGTGCTATAACTTCCTGACAAATCAAAAAAAAAATAAATAAATGAACATTTTGACCAGTGGTACTTTCAAACATGCAGATTATGGAGGATACATTAACTTAAAATCAGCTTATCTCGACTTAAGCAATTTTTTCTTTTTGCCACAGATTTAGTAGATTACATATGGACAATTAAAAAAATATTTTATATTATGCAACATTTTAATATATAATTGTACTAGTATTATATGCCCTTAATTATGAAATTGGTCTAAGTCATAAGCAGTTTTGATTCGAAATATCAAATAAGTATTAAAAACCTTCAATAAATATTTAATAAATATTAAATAAATGTACATTAATTGGGATTAGTACAACTTTAAATTAAAATGTTGCATAATATAAAAATATTTTTCTGGTTTGTTCAAATGTAATCTACTAAATATTTTGACTAAAGAAATATATGACTTAGACCACTTTCATAATTAAAGGCACATATATTGTCTTTTCTTACGAATAGGGAAGACGAATAAGCTATTCACAGTGGGGGATTTTGGAAAAAAATTGGAAATAATTCTGCAGTTTGAAATTTGAAATTTTATACAGAAAGTAAAAAGTTGTTATCAAACTTAAGTCTGGAATTTGAATTATATATATTTAAAGGAAGCGGAGCCACAAAGCCACATATTATGTATTCCCTTTGTCATTTTTGATGAAGGGTATAACTAGTTAAATTCAAAAATTCGCTTAATCTAAAGCTATTGGACAAATTTTTTTAAATTTGTAACATAGAAAAAAGAACTGTTATAAGAGGGTACTTTTTGAAAAAGACTATTTTTTGAAATAAAACAGCTGTTGTAAAGTTAGTAAAAAAAACTGGACTTCTGTGTCTAATCAAATAATTATAGCTTTCCAACAACCTTTTAAAAAATCTGACGCATAGACTTTTTACTTTTAAATGGTTTTGTGCCACACAAATTTTTCATACTTTAATTAAAAATTCTCAATTTGAAGTAAGTTATGTATGAAACTCATTATTTTTTTAATCACGCAGGAATGTTTGGGTGTATAAGATTTTTGCGAAGAAACGTTCAATAAATCTGAAAAATCCCCAAGGCATGATTATTTTTCTTTAGTTTTTTCGGCTTATGATGGTATTGCACAAAAAATTTTGTAATTTAATTCGTATGGCTTATGATGTTTTTGCTGTAGACAATATACTTGTATTAAATTTATTTGAACAGCCATAATGATGCAGAAATTGCAGAAATTATTCAATAAGTTATTGCATTTGACTGATACTAACTGCTTCGATTTTGCTAAAAAGGCAACTTGTGTAACAATTTATTTAAAAGCTAGTATATTATTTTTTTTTAGATTGGAAACAAATTTATTAGCAAGTTTTGTAAGAAATTTTGTTTCTAAACCTTTCAAATTTGTATGAAAAGCAACAAAAATTCGTTGCCAAAAAATTTTTTTATACAAATTTCAAAACGAAAAAATCGTTTGCATATACAAAATCTACCCTTTAAATATTGTTCTGCAGTAACATCATAATACACATTGGGTGCATTCATAAGACGTAGCTGTTGCGCAACCGTTGAGTATTTGTCTTAGAAACGCACAGTTGAGTAATTCCGCTCCACTCAACAGTTGAGTAGTTTTCCATCACAAAATTTTTTCGCTACCTGTAGTCAACATGTTTTGCTCAGCATAAACAGCTGATCGAATAGAGCTTTGCCATTTATATGCTTTGTTAGGTGGCAGTAGCAAATATTTGTTAAATTTTATATTACAAATGCGTTGAAGTAGCGAAATAAAGATATAAAATTAAATTATATCCATCAAGCCGTTTCTAAGATGTAGCTGTTGGGGCCAACAGTTGCTAGCATTTGCACAACTGTTGAGCTCAACAGCTACGTCTTATGAATGCGCCCATTAATTTTTGAAAAGAGAGATTTCCGCTATTTTTTTTTGCAGTATATGATGTTATTACAATAAGCCCTTTAAATATATAACGAAACTAGTTTTTACAAGTATAGTCATTACAACTACACATTTTGCTTAATGTGTTCATGCCAATATGTTTTAGATGACAAAAATGATAAAAATTGTAAAGCATTAAACACATTGACCACAGCAGGCTACATGACAACACGACTGGCTACAAATATTGCCTAGTAGCCTCAATTCTTAATTATTTTGAAAACGACTGTCAGATATGGCGATTTCTTACCAAACGTGGCGATTTTTTAACTTGTTTGGCGACCAAAATTTTGGTTTGGCGACATGGCCATTTATAAATTTGCTGGCGATTTTTATGGCTATTTTTCTTTTAAACAAAATTGAACTTCAAAATATTTCTTATTCAGGAATAGTTTAAAAAAATAAATCCCTCCAAAGCTCATCTGCAAGAAATTAAAACAACTTAATTTTGATGATTTTTCCTAAAAAAAGGGATTACAAAATACCTGTTTGCCTATTAATTATATAAAATAAATTAATGAAATGTAAATTTAACCAATAAAAAAATAATTTGTTTTGACGAAAATAATTATACGTTATATTGTTTTAAGATTTTTATTATATTTTAATCAGTCTTTAGTTGGTGCTGGTTGCAGAAGAGTAAGGGTCTCGTTAGCCAAACGTTGATGTTAGCGTCCGACAATGTACTGTAACGTTAGAACTTTTACATACTTATAACATATTTCAAGACATGCTTTACATCAAGCAAGCAAACACATAGTACAAGTATTTTTGTTCGGTTATTATAGTTAAGTAATAATTCTTAATGAACAGCAAAGTTAAACATAAATAGAGATACGCATTATCACTAAGAAGACAAGGACTATGCAGTTTAATGATCGTACTTTTTAGAGGCAAAGAATTATATACTTAGGAGCGATTATGGAGAGATTATGGAGGAAGAAAATAGACAAAAAAGCTAACTCATGTTGGTATCTCTGCAGAAGGGCTATTGGTTCAAAATGGAGGATCAGCCCCAATTCTAACATACGCATCGGTGATATGGTGGATGTCAATAGAGAGGAAGTTCAATACAAAAACTTTGGGGATTATTCAATGCATAGTCTTCCTTGGTATAACTAGCGCTACGACACGAAACTTGCGAAAGCCTGCAATTAACCCAGTAATAAATCCAACAAGTGCTAAACGATTTTTTGAGCAAGGATTATGTCAACTAAGAGTTAATTTGTCATTGGCTCAACTAACAGTTAATTAGTTGTTATTTAGTTTTGTTGTTCGTTAGGTTATTGTTTTCCTTGAATTGCATCGTCATTTACTCAAAGAACGTCATAACTCAAAATGTGGAATTTTTGAATTAATGATGCAGAATTAATACTCATATCGTTCTTCATATTGTGTTAAAATTTCATATAAATATCTTGCTAACTCAACTCTTGAAAGCCAAATAATAATATATACGAGCAGCGGAATCTTGCAAAATTAAGGTATTTATATCATAATTGGAGACTTTTTTAGGGAAATGGGAAAGAAAAAAAAGTTTGATGATTGGGGAATGTGCTAAGGATTTTTGTCGTTTTTTGAGATTTAAATTTTATGTGCTTTTTAGTAATCGTCTACACTAGTCGGTATATATTTTTTGATATATCAGCCAATTTTCTCCTTTTTTTATTTCCAATCCAATGCAATGAGAAAAAGATACTAAAGCTGCTCGTTTTGGCGATTTTGTTTCGGTTTTTCATTTTTGCGATTTTTTTAATATTGGCTATTTTTTTCATATAAACAATTTTTTTAGTTTCGGTGCTTTTTTCGCCTTTGGGTGATTTTTTCGGCTTTTGGCGTTTTTTTTTCAATTTGGCTATATTTTTTCTTTTGGGCGATTTTTTCGAATTTGGCGATTTATTTCAGTGGTAGATTTTTTTATTAATTTTGGCGATTTTTTTCGTTTTGGCGATTTTTTTTAAATTTTTGGCGATTTTTGTCGGTTTTTCTATTTTATAATTTTGGGATTTTTTAGTTTTACCGTTTTTGAAATATATATGAAAATAGGAGATCGTAATTTTTTGCTAAGGGCTGGTACACTGTTCAAAGTTGTGAAAAATTTTCAGCACCATTGATTATTTCGCGTGAAAAATTTGACATGTACTAAATGTAGCCCAACTCGCGCTTGTTTTATAAATTTCTCGCTTTTATTGCTTGAAAGTATGCAACATTGTCAAAATTCCGTGCGAAAAAAGCACTGCTCATGTTGTTTCGCAGCTAAACTAAAATGATGCCAGACTAATTTTGCATGGAAAGACATGATTTTTCGTGTTTTTCACAACAAGAATAGAGTACTACTTTTGCGAATTTATTTCGTAAATATTTTATAGCAAATACTTTTATATGTAGTTTGACAGCATTTCGCACGAAATTATGAACAGAGTACCAGGCTTAACTCTATAAGAGTAATGAAATAAAAATCAGGAGCAAAATTATGGCATTCGAAATCGATTGCAATTTTTTAATATTTCCATACAAACTAGAGACCTGCGTAAGCAGTCTTGAAATGCAAATACGTCTTGTTTTTTAAATGTATTCTCGTGGCATGTATTATACTAAACCAATAATAATCGCTGTCGTTTATTAAGCGAAGCTGGGTGCATGCATTGGTGTGCGCGTATATGAGTGTTAACAAGCGATGTCGGGAAGACTTTTTGTTCGTAACAAATAATCAAAAGAAGTATTATTGATGCGTGTATAATTGTTATTTTGCGTGTTGCACATTTGTGTGTAATATGTAAATGGTAAGATAATAGTGTTTTAGGCTTTTTTTTTAAGCAAGCGCATGCAACGAACGTAAATGCGTGTGTGTGCGTATGTACATGCATGACGTTTGTATACGCGTCCATGCGCAGGCATCACAAATTCTTCCGTCAAGAAGTATTTTCTTCTCTACTCCTGTACCTGTAATAACTGAAACAAATTTCTTGCCAACAGTGTTGTTTAGCGTTTGTTTCAGAATATTTCGCTGTATTAAAGCATTTGAAAAAATTTTCATGTCTTAGAAGTTCTTGTAAGTGGTCTTGTGCAGGGGTCTAATATGAACTCTATTGAAATCTTTTGAAATTTATTTCCATGGCGAGTGCGGTATTTAAAAGACAACTTTTAGAATTGCACCACTAGCAAGTCACAGATACGGTATCGTCCTAACTTCTTTGGTTTTTTTATTATTAGATAATTGCAATCAAAATGAGAGCCTTCTCCTTTTTCACAAAGTTTGCTTTACGTTGTGAAAAAATTTTAATTTTTAAATTACTGAGAGTGAGGTTAGCTAATATTTTTTACTACCAGTTGACTGTCAATTGGCAGGATGGAGGCCGACTTTATATATATCTCAAAACCTTTCTTTCATAGAAATGTGATAATTATAACTATCATCAAAATAGAAAGCATTTTGCAGCTGCAGTTTCTTAAGCTCTTTTTGTAAATGAATATTTTATTTTATTTTTTTCAATTTTAAATAATTGAATTTGACCTTGACGTAAACTACGTTACACTTAATACTAGTTTTAAAATATTTTTTATTATTTAACTATTTAAATTCACTTGTTTAAGTTTTATTTATTTTTTGCTGTTATTTCTTTAGTTATTAACGTTGTGCTTAACACGTTTTATTACAAAAGAAATGTTTTTACAGTTTTTTTATGTTTTATATTACAATTTTTTTTTTGCACATTTGAGTAAATACTTGTAAATACTTACACACACGCAAAACAATTGAAAATTTTATTTGAATGTTGAAGAAATATTACCACATACTTGGCCAATTAAAATTGCCGATAAATATACAAGTGAGTGCCAACATAAGCGAATGTTTTTGGCGAATTATTTGTTAGTACTCGTATAGTTAGCTTATAAAATTTAAAAAGTCATGGCAAAATGGTTTTATAAAATATGTTTGTTAGTATGTGTATACATAGTACATATATTTAAAGTTATTAAGTAGGAATAATTTCCTTATAGGCTTTGGAATTATAGACATGAAAAATTCGTGGGTCTTGTACCTTGCATTTTTGTTTGAAATTATTAATAATATTTTTTTGGTGATGTATGTATGTATTTATATTACTGATAATCATAGCGTTTTTGGTTGGCTATGAGCTTCAGTGTTGCCTTGAGTATCTGAAGTAGAGATGGACGCGTGTCGAAATTTTCGAACACGATGCGAACACGAATATCAAGGTGATGTACGAAACACGCACGCGAAAAATTTCGTCAACACGATACTGCACAGCAGGCACGAATTATTATTGGTATTGAAGATCAGAAAATTTAATTGATTTTATTCAAGAATCGCTTTTCAAAATATGGCACCGAGTTAAGCTTCAGAGACTCATAAAATATCAATAAATATGCTGGTGTTGTGTGTTTGACGATACAAAATATTAAATTTTTTTCTCTACTCGAAATTCATTTATGTATGATACATCTAAAATCGCTTCGTGTTTTTCGTGTAAATTTTGCTCAACACGAAACGACCCGAACACGCACGAAATCAGATTTTTTTTGTCACAACACTTAGTGTTGAGTCGTGCGTGTTCGTGTCGCGAAAG
Source organism: Tachina grossa (assembly GCA_949987645.1). Taxonomy (NCBI): domain Eukaryota; kingdom Metazoa; phylum Arthropoda; class Insecta; order Diptera; family Tachinidae; genus Tachina; species Tachina grossa. The sequence continues at coordinate 60,199,131 of OX465278.1, read as the reverse complement.
CAAAAAAAAAACACGACGCGCGCCCATCTCTACTCTGAAGATTACTTTCTTTGTTAATCTTTAATGAGAATTTTAATATTTTTTGATTGCTGATTAACTTCGGATTAAAAATTCAGATTCTTCAAAAAATTACCACTTGCCGACAACCTTTTGCTTATATATATATAAAAGTTTGTTTCTTAAGTCTTTTAGTTATATATATTTAGAGGAGTAGACATTTTGTAATTTCTACTTGTTTTATTTTTCATTGGAATACAAATGCTTATTAGGTTAGAAAGTTGAAAATTAAAGATAAGAAAATTAATAAAGTGTAGCATTTTTATTTAATTTTTCATATAAATTTTATAGAGATTTGTTTATTATATTTTTTTAAATAAAAATAAAATCTTACTTGCTAGTCAATTCTTTTTACTTCCACTTGTTTTGCTTTCTTTGTAAAATTTTATTTAATATAAAATGTAGTTACGAGATCAGAAATTTAATAGCGCCAAATGAAAAATTATATAAGTTGAAATGAAATTTAATCAAATAAGTCCCAATTTTGGAGACTAATTTCATAACAAAATAATTTTCATTTGTAAAGATGAAATAAGCTCCAATGCAGCAATACCCCAAGAATTGGAAATATTTTATTGACTTGCTGCCGTATTATGCAAAAACTTATTTGAATTTCAAGTGTTCTTATGAGAAAATTTTGTATCAAAATATTGTTTCAACACACACTTCAAACAATGGTATAAAAGTATAAGGTACTGCCATTCTCTCATTAATTTTTTGATAATCACCATCTGACAGTTTCGGTCAATTCGAACTATTGCACAGTGGTTCCAAATAGAAAAAAGGTAATAAATCTGTATCTGTGAAATAGAAAGTGTTGTGTATAGAAATTATAGAGGAAGACCTAAGCTTTAGGAATATTGAAATTTGAACTGTCCTGTGGAGACACAAGGTCATTTACAGGGTGTCAAAGTTGACTACCTTAGAAATGAAAAAAATTGTTGCACTCATAACTTTTTTAAATACCATCTGATTTCAATGGCTTTCAGTTTGCTGCAAAACTTTTAAATAGGCGAAGAAAGTGGAGGTTATTTTATAGACATATCTTTAATTGCTTCAAAGACATTTGGCTTTGAGTTTTAAAATTTTGCTTATTGGCCTCGACTTGGTTCCTGATTTCGTAAATATATCTGGTAGTAGCATAGCCAAAAGTTTCCAAAAAAATATATTAATTTTTTTTAATAAAACCCTTGATAATATGTTGAATTGTTACTATTATGTTACTATTTAGTAGAATAGCGGTACCCAAATGGCGGTCCACGGAGCCTTGGAGGTTCGTATCAACCATCCAAAGGGTCCGTGCTTTTAAATATAATATCAGTTTTTATTTTCATTCTGTATACTTTTTAATCCCCGGCCAATAAAAACGGTGTTATAAGTTTGTAGTGTATGTCTGTGTATCTGTTAGTATGTACGAGTCGACGTACAGACCAAACTACTCGAGAGTGTCTTGAGCTATGTTTGAAGAAACTCGCCCGCTTAGAAGATATCATATATTTTCTAGATATATCAGGGGTTTTTTAAATGTTATTTATGTTTTATTTTACTTTTTTAAATTATAAACACATCTACATGTGTGTTGTGAAATCTTCAAACGCAAAAATCTAAATATTAGTAGCAATTTTTACTTCCCACTGTCACCTCATACTATGTACTGACTGCTATTATCATCACTACACAGAAAAAAATGACTTTGATATTTGAGTAATAAAATCGTTGATTCAATAAAAAACTCTTTTGAATTTTCTATGATGACGATTTTTGCATTATTGATAAATAAAATTGTATGCACGTTTGTTGAAAATAAATTTAATAAAGAAATTTAATGAATCAAAGAAAAATGTTGTTGACTGAAATTTTATTTTCAGTGATAATTGTTATTGTATGTGTGTGTGGATGGAATGTCACATTTTTCAACCACTTTTTGTTTGCTTTTTCTTGGCTGGTAGTAAAACTAAATGTGTTTGGGATGAGTGGAACCGGCAATTTATTGACTAATAAACTAACGTGCTTACCACTCAGCTAAAGAGAAAATCGTTGTTGGATACGCAAATAATGAATACACATAAAACATAATTTTTTATGTGCGAATTGGGTTGATATAATTTAAAAATAACTTTGTTGAGTAAAAAAAAATAAGCCACGATGTTTTCCGGACACAAACAAATGAAATTAAATGATATTGCAAAATGCGCGGAATTGATAAATACAATATTCAAGTTAATGACAAATATTATTGAAATTAAAAATTTTATTCAATAAAATGGTTTTACTGAAAATAATTTTTGTCTATTTTTTCTGTGTATCAAAAACAGTTGATATTGTCTTTATTGCCATTTCATTAGTTTGCTAGAACATGAAGTTCTCGCATCGAGAAAAATTTAATAATTATATTGGTTGGCTGCAATTAAACCCAAGATAATCTATATCATAAAAAATATAGCTAAATTATAAATGAAAAATAACAGTATTCAACTACTAGCTTTTTAACGCTTTTATAAACTTTTCCCTTTTTCTTGAAAATTAAAAGAAATTAAATGAAGTGCCATCGTTTTTCTGTTAAGGTGACGATATCTAATATCTGTAGTTTTCATTAATAACAAGGTATGTTATGTTTTTCTCATTTCGAGTTTATGATATCAAATTGTTACAGCCTTATTTATCAAAATTATTAACTGCCTGTTTATAGAAGACAAGTAAAAATTCTCGCCTGCCTATTTATATTGAAAACAAAAACAAGGCACTCAAATTTTGTTTTTGTTTTCAATATAAACAGACAGACTAGAACTTTTACTTATCTTCTATAAACTGGCAGTAAGGCTTACCCTCTGTTTCGACAACACGAACGGTCGACTTGAGTAGAAAGTTTATATGAAACGCATTCACTTTTTTTTTAGAGATTTTCAAAAATTTTCTAGACGAATTGCCTGCTTTACTTGTGGAAATAGGGTGTCAATAAGAAAAATTTTTTGTGAAAATTTGCTTTAAAAACCCCTTAATAAAGCCTTAATAATTTTTATAAATAAGGCTGCATAGTTTAAATGCTTTTTAAAAAAGTCCAAGAAATTTTAATTTGAAATTTATTTGCTGGTGGTTCAGCGTTGTCTATATATTTCATTGTTGCTGTAACAAATCATCAGTAGACTTTAACCACACATTTTGAATAGTCAAAATGAAATATATAGACAACGCTGAAACACCAGCAAATAAATTTCAAATTAAAATAGACTACTGACAATATGTCGAATGATAAATTTTTTAAATGTCCAAAAAATTTTTGAAAAATATGGACAACTAAAATAACAACACAACTTCTTACTATCTTTTATTAAATAAGTTTGGAAAAAAATTTTACTTCTTTTTTACTTTTTTCACTCAAGAAATTTTAATTTTTGGACATATGCTGTTATTAATCAAAATCACAGATATATTTCTTTATTTAAAACATTTTTGTCAGCATTAGAGTTTGATGCATGTTTTTTTTTTTCTTTCTTATATGCAGCTTTTCTTGTTTGGCAATTATTATACTCTTGCTGTTATCATGCTTGCGTCTTAAGTCTTTTGTTTTGGCCTTCAAGTAAATGACCTTCGATTGGGATTTGAACAAATAAGTTCCGATTTTCCAACTACAATTACAAACAACTTTCAATTGATTGTTATATTGAAATTAATAAACAGCAATTCATTTCAATGTTTATTTATTTGATTTCAATAACGTCCATGAATAAACATCCCTAACGACAAACATTTTCGCAGACAAAATTAATTATTAATGCATTAATTTCTTAATTTTATTTACATACAAGTCTAAATGAATATGAATTCAAAAAAAAAATAATAATATATTTGTTGTGGTTAAAGCACGTTGAATATAAAAATAATAAATAAAGTAGTAATATTTGCTCTGCTGGTTTGTACAATTTTCTTAGATTAATCTAACTCTATTTTTTTTCGAAATCGTTTTTTAATGTTTTGTGGGAGACAACGTATAATTGCATCCTCCTTGAAGATCTTAGTACGTTACAGTTCAAAATCAAGGACATATGGCAACTTTAAAAACTATTTCTGCATGTAAATGCTTTATTTTTTCTTCAGTTTTTTGCTTCTCCTGTAAAATATCGAAAATTCGAGTTAGGTCTTTTTTATATTAAGCCATCGCTAATAAAATCTAACTATATATATAAAATCGTAGTGTGTGTTTGTTCCTAACGCATGATCTCTAGAACTGCAAGAGCTGTGGAGCTGAAATTTTGAACACAGGTTCAGGTCAACAGCCGGTAGATTTTCGTTTTGCTGTTGACTGAGCAACTGACCAATGTGTGAAGTAATTTGTAGTTTAAAAAAAAATTAATTTAGAGTAAGACTACGTTTGCCCGGCTCAGCTAGTATCCTTATATTTTTATTATTCTCAATTTATATGTATTGTGAAACATTATAGTTTGTGTACATTTTTTGAATTGAGATTGAAGTCTATTGACAAGGTCTATTAAATTATTGAGTTGCACCTGTGGCTGAGTGGTAGCGATGCTATCCTCTCAGTCAAGAGGTCGTGGCTTCGATTCCAGCCATAGACCCGGGGTGTTCTATGCAGCCAAGCTAATATCGTTTTGCGGGTTGTGTTTGTCAAAAAAAAAAGATAAGTACATATTTTTTGTCTAGTTTTTAAACCCTTCACCAAAAATGGTAAAAGTTATATACAGGTTTGTCATTCCGTTTGTAATTTCCATAATATTAATAAACGAACCATAAAGTACATATATTCTGGTTCCTTATGCATAGAGAAGACGAATAAGCGATGTCCGTCTGTCTGTACGTGAAATCGGTTTTCCGAAGCTCCCAGCAAAGCTATAGACTTCGGTCTTAAACTGGTGTATCAGACATAGTCTGAAAAAGATTGGTATTGAAAATCACCAAAATCGAGCAGATGATTTCAGAGCTGGAAGACTCAAACTTTATTTTGTCATACTAAAGTAACTACCGAAAACTACTTTTTATTATTTTTTTTTATTAAATAAACTTATTTTATACTTCAGTATGAATAAAATTGGTATTTCTAATAAAAAAATTTTAAAAATTAAAAAAACGTTTCCAGGGTTGAAAAACTTTAAATTTGTTTACACAAAATTATACAAAATTAACTTACTAAAACAAAATTTTCCTTTTGCTCTATAAATTAAACATATCTTATATTCTTAAAAGAAAGTTATTGATGTAAGAACTCAGAAAAATCAAAAAGGATGATTTCAGGGTTAGGAAACTTGAAATTTTTGTGATATAAAAAATTAACTACCTTAAACTAATTTTTATTTTTTTTTTATGAAATTAATTTATTTTATACTTCAGTACAAATTAAATTGATACTTTAAATTAAAAAAAAAAAATATTAAAAAGACGTTTCCGGGGTTGGAAAACTTCAACTTTTTCATACAAAAGAAACTTACTAAACCAAATTTTTAATTTTTTTCATTTTTTTATATTCTTTAAAGAAAGAGATTGCTGTAAGAAATCAGAAAAATCAAAAAGGATTATTCCAGGGTTGGGAAACTTACACTTTTTGTGGTATTTTATATACCATATAACTAGACCTAATTAATTTTTTTCTTTTTCTTTATATTTATAAATTATAATAATATAATTATATATATTTTACGTTTTCGAAAGAAAACTTTGGTGTTGAAAATTATAAAAATTAACACCACAGCTCCAGAGCTGGAAACTTTGAACTTTTTTTTCTGAATATTAAAGTTACTAAATAAAACAATAAACAAACAAATGTCGTTTTTGACAACTGGAGTAAGGGTGAATGTAAAATATTTCTTAAATACATAGTGTAGAATAAAATATTCAACTTATTGCTAATATCGAAAAAAAAAATATTTAGTCGAAAAATACCGAGAAAAATAGCACCAGATCAAAATATGATAAATTTTTTCACAAAACATATGCATATGTATGGATGTGCTTATGAATGTATCTCTATACTACATATACGTACTTTGGTAAAGGGTATATAAGATTCGGCTCATCCAAATATAGCACTCTTACTTGTCTATTTTAACATATTTTATATTTTAGATAGAAATAAATTAATATCAAAGATCAGAAAAATACAAAAAATTAGATCCTGATCGTGTATGTGATTTTATTTGGAATAGCATTTATATGCATATTTTTTTTTTGCTCTTACAAAAAACTTTGCAAGAACTTATAATTATTTTCTCAAAAGAGTGAAAAATATTTACCACTGAGTGGTTTCGCACAAAAAAGTAACATAAATAATTTTGTAACATCAATTAAAAAATAAACATTACAAACAATTTGATAATATGAATTAAGTTTTTTTCACTCAAATTAATTAATGCCATTAAAAATTTAATTGAATCAATTAAATTCTTAATTTAAAACATTAGTTATTGAATACTTTTTTCTGTGATCACTTTCTTCGCATTAAGCACGATTGTAAAGGTAATTAGTTTTGCTATTCAATAATCAGCTGTTTTGTTGTTTGCCTTAAATAAATATTTTATGGTCAGACTACAACAAGGAGATATTTGCTGTTTTTGTCAAGAACTAAGTGTTCTGTGAAGAAAACGGTCCACTGTAGTTTTTATAGAATGCCCTGACATATTGTTTTCACTAATACAAGAGACAATATTTCCTCATTGAATTTTCATTGTAATTTTTTAAATATTTCGCCTGCAGTTTTTAAGGATTTTGATGAATGTGATAAATGAGGGAAGAAGTCGATGTTCCTGTTTTCTTCTTCAATGAAATGTTATCAAACAAAATTTACAAAAAAATTTATTCACGCGGCTTCATCCTCTGCAAAAAAAACTTTACGTTAAACTAAATTATATTATAAAAAACTTTCCAGTTGACAAAACAGGATCAAAGCTACATTCGAAAACAAGTTAAATGTAATATATTCAGGGACTTTCACCTCCACACTTTTGTTTTTGGTATTAATATAACATTAAGCAGTCAAAAAAAACCATTATATTCACATGTTAATGTTGTTGTTTTTAACAATGTTGGGTTGCGATTTTTTTACAGCCAAATGCAAAGCAACAACAATTTTACGTTTAAAGTCTATTTCGCTAAATATTTTTTTAGCTGCGAAATAAAACGATATGAAATTTTCGCTGCAATAGAGTCATGGCACACAAAACTTGTTTTATAGAAAAAAAAATTTAAATTTTTAATTTACCAACAACTTAATGGTCAAGTAAACTGAAATTTTCCTCTCCAGAGTTGAGTGTATCAAATGTTCACAAAATACAAAGAACTTTATGACGATTAGAAGTAGAGTAAAGGTGAATACTTAAACAAAAAATGTCAAATACTATTTTTAAGAACACTTCAGCTAAAACTCAGAAAGAATTTTTAAAAACGAGAAATTCATATCAATTCGAGCGCTGACGCCTGATAATTTTCTTATGAAAATCCCCAACTGAAACTTGGTTTGCTTATTAAACATTTGTAAATCATGACTGCCTCTCAGCATTTTACTAAACAAATTATCTGATACTTATTGAATGCGTCTAAATGCGTAACCATAACGATTACAAAATTCTCACATCAATAAAAATCTCTAACATATTGCATGTTTGAATTGTTAATATAGATTTAAAATATTATTACACAATTAATAAAAAATTTGTTAAGCAAAAACTAAATAAAAATTAGTAATAATATTTAACACATTTCATTAACAAAAAAAAAAAAAATCAGTAAATAAAACTAAATTGTTTTCTATACATAAAAAATAACTAATAAGGTCTAACATTTGAATATACTCGCACTCGTACATCAGTGCAAACAAAGAGACTCAGCTAAAAAAGTTTACTTTTTTCTTGTTAAATAATTTAATGATTATTAAATTTCTTTTTAAACGAAGTATATCTAGCTTAAAGATATGAGTAGACAGATACCTTTACAATTTTTTTCCTTTCATTTATCGTTGAAATGAAAAGACTTTGTTTCTTGCCTCTGTAAAGGCGTATGTACTTTTCTTTTAATCAATATAAAAAATTCATTGCCAAGTTCAAGGTAAAATTAAACTTCATTGTCTATTGATTTTGTTTCTTCTTTTTTTTTTTGAGACTTTCAAAATTTGTAAAATGGAATGTTTAAAATAAACACAATAAGATATTACATTCGTATTTAGCTTCTTTCACTTTAAAGAGAAAAACTTGATGGTCGTGTGCTAAGAGTTGAATAGTCTGCTTACATATCCTTGTATATAAAAATAACGACATAATAACAATTACTATCCATTCTCAGTAACTTGGTTTACATCAGTTTTAAAAATTAATCTTAATGTCACGTTATGTAATTTGGTGCCCTTCATAATTATAAGTTATTTTATAATTTTGTAATTTATAATTTGAGGTTTGTACTTATATTCGAGATCTATGCAGCAGCCCAGCTGACAGGGAAACTACTGTCAAATTATTTGTGTATGTGTGTCTATTGCTATACCCACTTGACCTGAGATTCGATAAAAATGAATGCTCCCCTGCACGAAATCGAACTGACACAAGACTGACACAAGAGAAAGGGACCAGTCCGAGTTCTAACACTTCCTATAAAGGGGACCTGTCAGTTTTACATGGGGTTGGCCTAGGATAGGATTAATTGATACTCTTTATATAACTTGTGCTCCATAGCGACCTATTCGGGGACGAATAATACAACATTTAACTATAACAATAAACATTTTTAAACTGTGTATTGCTGTAAATGCAATTACATTTTATTTCTAATCTGAAATTTTTTTGAGATTCGAACCGACAACCTCGAGCATGGCCGGCTTGCACAGTACCCACTCAACCACAGGGCTACTAATATTTCAAAAATATAAATACCAGTTAAGGTTAGATCAATATCTAAGTATAGTTACGGGACTGGTTCCAGAGCCGTAACATTGGAGGGAGCAATTAACATTACATTTACACTATTTGATAAGTCCACATGGAACATGTTCAGTGCCAATTACTACAATACTAGACCGAGTACTAATTAAATTGGCTCAAGATGCAGATGATACATCACGAAATTGATGAATATGTAACCATTTACAAGGTATGTTTTTTTCTTCATACACTACTCCGTACTTTTGCTAACACTCGCGTTTTCTCAAATCACAGTACGTTTGGATCAATTGTAACCAAATTTTCTGCAGGGTCACTAAAGCTAAATATGAAGCAAAACTATTCGCTGTTTGATTGCAAATCTAAAAAAACTCGAATGTTCGCTAAAGCGAACTTTTCTCGATAGTTTCTTGAATGCGTGCCGATTTCCGAGTGGATGTGTGCTAGTCTGTTAGTCTAGAAGTACCAAGTTCGAGGCATGATAGCAATGTAATTTAAAAAATTAATAAAAAACACATACTTATATATATATATATGTGCAATAATTTAACAGAAAAAAATTTCCCACAATAGCCTAGTGTATGTGTGCTAGTCTGTTAGAATGAAGGTACCATACCGTGTTCAAAACATGTATTGCAAATTAAAAAGATAAAAAAATAAATAAAATAAGTTGTTGTTGTTATTGTTTTACTTTTTCTGCCGCCTTTTTGCGATATCGAAATTAGTTTGATATTCTCTCAGTTTTGATATTTATTACAAACAAACACAACCCGCAAAACCATTAGCTTGTCTGCGAATAACACCCAGTGTCTATGGTGGGAATCGATCCCACGACCTCTGGACTGAAAGGCTAGCATCGCTACCACACAGCCACAGCCGAACATACGAAATGGAATGTTTTTGGAACAAAACTGAGCGTCAGGTAGACTATTTTCGAGTTATTTTTGAGTGTCATTCTCGAAAGTTTTGCAGTGTGTATATTTACAGAAAGCCATTCGAGCTGTTTTTACCCCCCGCATAACTTTGTTCCCCGCGACCGTAAAATTATGAAATTATGAAACCATAATTAGAATAAATTCATATAATCTCATATGCGAAGTTTGAAAGTTTTACAATGAAAGCTTCCGGAGATATAGAGGTGCAAAAAGTGCAAATTTTAAGACATACTCACTGACCACTGACCACTGACCATTGACCACTGACCACTGACCACTGACCACTGACCACTGACCACTGACCACTGACACACTCATCAAATTGATGAAGCATTTCCGCTATAGCTAGAGAGCTAAAATTTGGTACACGAGAAGATATAGGTGAGCCATGAACCAGAAAAATCTGAAAACCCGAACATTTTAGCCAGGAGGGCGGGGCTACGCCCATAAAAATTAAAATTTGTGCTATTGAGCTGAAATTATATACAGCGCTAGGTCTAGTTGAGAAATAAAATAAAAAATTCTGAAAACCCATAAATTTTAGCCAGGAGGGCGGGGCTACGCCCATAAAGGTCAGAATTAAAAATGCTAATCTAAGGCGCTTCATGGAAGCTATTTTATTGAAATTCAGCATGTATACTGCGGTAATGCAAGGCTATAAATTTTATATTAAAAAAGTGGGCGCTGACACGCCCATACAATTTAAACCTTATTTTAATGTCCTGCGGCTCAGCATATTTAGATATACTATTTATCTAGCTATTATTATCCGTTTGTGACGAAACTAGACACAAATAATAAGCACTGACCCAAAAAATTTTGACTTTGGAAAAGTGGGCGGCGTTACGCCCATAAAAATTTAAAGTTAAAGGCTGCGCTAAAGAGCTGAAATTTTATATACAAGTAGGTCTAGATGAGAAACCAACTAGAAAAATCTAAAAACCCGAAAATTTTAGTTAGAGGGGCGGGGCTGCGCCCATAAAACTTAAAAATTAAAAGTTGCGCTAAGGAGCTGAAATTTGATATACAAGTAGGTCTAAGTGAGAAACAAACTAGAAAAATTTTAAAACCCGAAAATTTTAGTTAGAGGGGCGGGGCTGCGCCCATAAAACTTAAAAATTAAAAGTTGCGCTAAGGAGCTGAAATTTGATATACAAGTAGGTCTAAGTGAGAAAAAAACTAGAAAAATTTTAAAACCCAAAAACTTTTACCAGAATGGGCGTTGCCACGCTAATATTGTTTTGAACTAAATACTTAATATACAGCTTTTAATTCAAGCCAATTTAGTGAAATCTTGCATCACCTTAAAAATTGGGCTTGATCACTCCCATAAAGTGTTAGCCTTGTGTTTAATCTACATCGGTCTAGCGTATTTTAGAAGAAAATTAGCATGAATTATAAGCGCTGCTCACAACAAAATTTTGAGTTAGGAATAGTGAGGAGAGGTAATGCTGATAAAATCTAAAGATATAATTCGCGCTAGAGAGCTGATATTTTAAGCCAATGGGAAAATCTTAAAACCAAAAAGTTTTACCCGGTATGCGGGGCCACGACGGTAAAACTCCAATTCGCACTAGCGATCTTAAATTTGATACACAAATAAATCTAAATAAGAGATCACTAAGAAAAATCTGAAAACCCAGAAGTTGCTATCAGAGGGCGGAAACAAGCACTTCAAATTCAAAATTAACATACATTTTATTAAAACTTTTCAAACACATTGCACTTATCCAAAAAAATTCCCTATTTTGAAAAGTAGCCGTGACTTCACCCATAAATCTTAACTTTTTCGTTCAGGTACTTCGGCTTAGCAGTTTTTAATTTAATACTCAGGTATTTGTTATTAACTTTTTAATACCAAACTTTGCATGAACCATAAGCACTAGCAGATATAAAAGTCAACGAGGCCAGGCTCATGAAAATTTTACGTAATATTATACTATAAAGAGCTGACATTTTGTACACAAATAGTAATTGATTTACTCAATCGGAAAATCCAAAAATTAAAAGCACCAGCTACCCTATTGAAACTTTGCATACACATTGGACATATCCTTGTGATTTATGTACTTCGGCTAAGCAGACTTTATTTAACACGTAAATATATTGAGAAAATAGGCGGGGTCATGCCCAGTAAAATTTACGCTGTATTTTACATGTTTCTTCCAGTCGCCTCTTACCAAATTGCATACACACTGGCGACCCGTTGTAATGACACAATGGTGCATTTTTAAAGTCAACAATTCAACACCCATCACACTCTTTCCAATTATTTTATGTAACTCTGCCATTTTCAACTGGCACAGTGATCATAAATAGAAATAAAATACATTAGAAAATTTAAGTTTATAAACTATTATTATAGAAATCTTTTCAAAAAGTAATCAGATCCTCACAAAAACATAAATGTGAAAAACGGCCAAGTTCCTATCAAAAATTTCGGCCATTAAAAGTTGTGAGATATAAATTTTGACCAGGTTCTTCTTTGCCATAATATCTAACACTGAAATATATTATGTATGATATAAATTTGTAATCGCAAAGGTGTCATATAATTTCTAGATAATCTGATAACTTGGCAATATGTTTACCTTTCCAAAAAAGGAGAAAATAATGTATAAATGTTCATTTATTTATATTGATAAAAATGTTGTCAAGTTGGCAGATTATCTAGAAATAATATGACACCCTTACGATTACAAATTTATATCATACATAATATATTTCTGTTTTAGATATTGTGGCAAAGAAGAACTTGGTCAAAATTTATATCTGACAACTTTTAATGGCCGAAATTTTTGATAGGAACTTGGCCGTTTTTCACATTTATGTTTTTGTAAGGATTTTTTATTTCAGCATCAGTTAGCGGCAATAACAATCTGTTTTAAGTCGGTCAAAAGTAATGCTGCTGAAACCAAGACTAATATTATAAGTAAAATTTATTTGCTGGTGGATAAGTTTTGCATTGTTGCTTTAACGAATCATCAATAGGCTTCAACCACACATTTCGAACAATCACTAACTTTCCATCTAATAATAATATATTCCCAAATAATAATATTTTTGAAAAACACAAAAGAAAAATAAACCTAGTAGGCTTAGAAACCTTAACAAAATCCAGCAAATAATTTTTATTCGTCGGTAGGCTATTTTGAATATTGTATATTCGATTCCCACCATTGACTCTGTCTGTTTCAGTAAAACGAGTGAAGGTCTTTGTTACTATTCTCGTTTAAATTAAGTTATGATATAATTTGTAATTGTACTTGTAAGATTTAATAAAAATGAAATTTTTATTGGATATGTATCTATTTTATTTTTCTACCTCTTCATACAATTAGAAATACATCAAAATAAAAATGCTTAACCATCAGCAAATAAATTTCACTTATAATTGAATTATTGCAATACATCGAATAATGAATTTATTAAGACTAACATGGTTTTTTATGTTTTTAATGTCTTAATTAAAAAAAATATATACATACACACAAAAACGTAATATGAATAATTTTGTAAAATTAATTAAAATTTCATTTATACACAATTGTTAATATCAATTAAGTTCTTCCATTCAAATTAATTAATACAATTAAAAATTTAATTGCATCAATTAAATTCTTGATTGAAAGATTTAATTGGTGAATACTTTTTTCTGTGTATGTATCAAATATCTATAAATTTGGTTTTAACTGAATATGTGAATTTCAAACTATTGAGAGCACACTGTATTTTTTTGTTATGAATTAATATTTTCCATTTTATGTGTGTGTCTTAGACCACTTACATATGTACGTGCAACTTTGTTATTGAATATATTTATAATCATGGCTAAACTTATTGATTATCTTTGCTCTATTCCTTTAATTTTCTAAATCATGCTTGGAAAAATATAGAAATAATTATAGGTCCATGGATGAAGGCTCAGCTATGTATGTATGTTTATTTCTGAAAACTGAAAATAATCAACACTACATTATTTTAAAAGGAGTAGGAAAATTTTAACGATACAGCAATACTTAAACAAGCAAAATAAACGTGTGTGATTAAGCTTCGTTCGCAATATAACAGACATCAGGACAGCTGCTGCTGTGACAACAATAGTTGATATTGCAACAGTATCAATAACAGTCACAATTTATACTAGAATTCCTAAAATTAAACTGTCATATAAGTACTATTCGTATCATGAAATTTATTGTCAAATGACAATTTAAGCTAGCGAATCGCTCTTAAAAACTAAGTGCCTGCATTAATATTATAATGTGCCTCGATAACTACTAGAGTTCTGCTTATCAGCTCTTTTGAGTGACCGCTCTTTTCAGCTCAGCTCACTTAGCTGAAGGATTTCATTCAGATAGCTCAGTAGATCGGTTCATTTGTAATACCCCTTTTAGATACCGAAAGTTTACTTTGCAAAGTCTTAATTCAGCTGTGTGAAAGACAGAGGAAGGAATATTATCTCTTTCTGTTTTTCTCTCAGCTGAATTAAGACCTTACAGAGTAAACTTTTCGTGTGTAAAAGGGGTATAACGAAACATTTTTTAAGAGTAAGTAAAGAAAGACCACAAGGCACATCCAACCAGTGTTAAAAAAAACTCCAGTCGAAATAGCCAAAGTCGTAAAATTGTGCTATTACCCTTTTCCACACGCAAGGTTTACCTTGCAAGGTCTTAATTCAGCTGTGTGAAAGACAGAAGGAGGAGTACTATCTCTTAGTGTCTTTCTCCCAGCTGAATGAAGATTTTGCAAAGCAAACTTTCCGTGTCTAAAACGGGTAAACGTTTACACTGCAAAGTCTTAATTCAGCTAGAAGAAAGACAGAAAAAGACTGTACTACTACCTCTGTCTTTCACACAGCTGAATTAAGTCTTTGCGAAGTAAAGTTTCCATGTGGAAAAGTCGTAAAAGCAGCAGTCAGAGTAACAGAAAACTTTTCGAACATGTCGGCAGCTGAAGCTCTTTGTTTTGTATAGCTATTTGTTTATTGTTTTTTTATTGTTTTATTTTCAGTAGCAGGAGTATGAGCAGAAAGAAGCAAATGAAAATACCCAAACAAGAAGTTTTTAAATGCTGCATTCAACTATGATAATTTTTTATTCTATTTGCTTTCTATCTGACGAATATGAAAAACTTCGTTTTATTTTGGTTATGGTACAATTATTAACGTTCTTTAGTATTTGTTTGGTTTTATTCTTGTACAACATTTCTTCATGCATTAGAATAATTGCACCATGACATAATTACACTATGAAAGAGCTCACACATAAGTTTCTTTGCCTACTATGATTGTAGTTTTGTAATTATCAATAATCTATTGAGATTTTTTTTTATAAGCCTTGTGATTTTGTAAGCTTTTTTGTGGTTGAAGTCTGCATCTAGACGTGCTAAGCCAATAACAAATAAATATTTTTTAAGTTCGTATTCTGAATCAAACAGTTTTTCATTAGTAATTAGTGGTTACGCTTTTTTGGGCAGATGTGTGCCAGACGTGTACTCGGCATTACTCTAATGAAATGATCAAAAATTACTTTTCATTAAATTTTTTATTCATAAAAAATATTTTTGGTATTTAAAAGGTTTGTAAAGTAGATTTCCATACACAATTGTTCAATTCACAACCTCCTGTAAGAGTCGTAGTTCGTACAAACGTTGTTGGTAATTTCTATGTAAACATTTGTTTATAAATAATTGCTCAATTCACAACCTATTGTAGGACTCATAGTTGGTTCGTACATGATTTTTTGGCAATTTCAATAAAAACATTGTTTATAAACAAATTTTTACATAGAAATTACCAAATACGTTTGTACGAACTACGACTCCTACAATAGGTTGTGAGTTGAACAAATTTGTTTTTTAAAGCTCTTTATAAAACAAAATCATTTTTTTTATGAATAAGGCAGCAAAGATCATAAAAAATTTTATTCTTTGTTTCTCATATAAACTTTTCACCCAAGACAACAAATAAATTTTGGCTTTCTTGGTTTGAAAAAAAAATTATGAAAGTTTGTATGAGAAACAAAAACAAATTTTCGAAATATTGTTTTTGTTTTTATGTAAATATCGCTTTGATGACGTGATTTAGACAATTAGGCACTAAATAAAGTAATATTGTCTCAATGGTTGGTAGTATTTCATTTGTTGGAGCCTGATATTAGTCCAAGATATAATAATGATGTGATATGATAATTTACAAGTTAAAATTTCGTTAGATACATATCTAATAAAATAGTATCACTAGAAACTCTCAAATATTTTATGGCAATTAATCATGTAAGATAATTTTTCCTCTAACCTTGATCAGTCGAAAATTCCTTAATAAAACACAAACATATATCTTATTTTCATAAGATGACAATTAGGGAGATCGATTATTCGACTTTTTCCAGAAACCGGTTTTCAAATAGCTCGAATATTTGAAATTATGAAAAACCCGGTTTCGGTTCTTACAATTCAGAAAAAACCGGTCAACCGCTTTTTTAAGTAAGAAAATTATTATACAAAAGTTTTGATTTTAAATTACTTTATTAAAAAAAAGAGTTCACAGTTCATGTAAATACTATAAAACAATACAAAAATTAAAGGTAAAACATAAAAATTAACTTAATATACTTATGTACAGTACATAAATATTTATATATAATATACAGTTGAGGAATAAACTTTACATACAACCATCATTTTTAGGGTTTGTGGAAACTTGGGAAGAAATTCAAAAATTAAATTTGCCAATATTTAGGGTGTTAATAAATATGTTTATACAAAAAATAAAAAAAATAATAATTATAATAACACCTACAGTAGCAAAAATATTCAAAATACATATGAAAAAAGCCTACATAAAAAAATTCGTGCAAAATGTTTGATGTCGTCAACTGTGATTTCCGGTACCAATGGCATACAAATATGGTATATTATGTTGTTGTTCTTATAATTATTTTTAGTTTTTTATTTTTTGTATAAACATATTTATTATCACCCTAATTATGGGCATAATTAATTTTTGGAATTTCTTCCCAAGTTTCCTCAAACCCCAAAAATGATGGGTGTATGTAGAGTTTATTCCTTAATGGTATATACATATGAATGTATGGACAAGGTGGATATCTATCTACCTCTATATTAAATATGAAGCAAAATGTCAACAAAACTAAAAAAACACTTTTTGCAACTATATTTTGACATCCATTGTACACCATAAGCCTTATGGTGTGCAATGGCAAAAGGCCAATTAAATTCGCCTCTGCTATTACCTGATAAAATAATTTCTCTTAAATTTCATGTTGCAGTAAATGTTGCCATGATCAGAAAAAGGTTAGAGCTTTTAAACTAAAGAAAAAATACTTACGAAAATCACTAAAACACGCAAAATGTACAAATCGAAAAGTATTCGACTCAGCCAGGTGGTTAAATTGTAAAAAAAAAACCCGGACTATTCGACATTCGAAAAATCAACATTTTGAAAGAACCGACAACCGACAATCATCGATCACCCTAGTGACAATTAGAGAAAAACAACAACAACAACAAAAATTAGTTCTTAGCTACAAAATCTATAAACCGGATTCTATATAAGATTTTCTTAAAAAATCGAATTTTATAAAACACAATGTTTATTCAAAGTATGATAGAATTATACGTTTTTGCAACAACTTTTGAATAATATAAATATACATATAATATATTAATAATTATTTTCATTTTTTAGTCCGAAGTAAGCCATAAATTATATCTTTAAAAGAAAATCAAGAACTACTAAATAAATGTGTGTGTAATTATACTAGAACAACATATACAAAATGTTGTGGTTTCTTGTGGAAGGGAGGTTCGAAAATTGTTCAAACTATTACGTAAATTTTTGTGGCAATAAGCAAAAAGTGCTTAAGTCATATTTAACTATTTTGCAGTAGAGCACTTTTGAAGTAGATTTTCAGAAATCTATTTCTTTTACAGTTAAATTAGGAGATTAACCCTGCACTATCATACTTCGTCGAAATGACGACGCGCGATTTTATTTTCGATTTAAAACATATTTTTTGTGATTGTTTTTGTTTCGTTTTTCGTATAGCGTTAGCCGCTAATATCAGTTACTCGAAACTAATGTTGCTTTTTTAGTTTAATAAATTTATTATAAGAAACTACAAGACTTAATGGAAAAAAATGTGTAATATTTCATACAATTGATGCTATAAATGCTATGTTTTAAGAAAAAATGCCAATTGATAGAAGTCTGTGAAATGTTAATTTTACGTTAAACGATTAAAAGAAATTTATGAATTTCGTTATATGATAATTAAAAACTAGCTAAATATCAACAATAAATCTATTTTCGTACTTATTTTTGCTCAAGACGTTTTTTATTGGCTCTTGAAATAGGTCGTAGTCGATTCGACGAAGTATGACGTTTGCGATATAAAAATAAGTATGATATTCTAGGGATAAGAGCCTGTCCCACGATGTCAACAGCTTTCAACTTGTCGCGTACTTACATTCAAAATAAAAACAAATTTAAAAATTTTGTTACTATTTCCGACAAGTCGAACGTTGTCGACACCGCGGGACAGGCCCTAAATTAAATTTCCTTTAAAAAATTTCGTTCTACACACTATAAATAATACTTTTGATTTAAAATATACCAAAGCATAAGCCAAAATAAGCTTGTATTCCATATGAGATTGTAAAACGTAAAAATGATAAGAAGCAAGTCATTGCGTTATAACTTCCTGAAGAAGCGCACAAAATACTCGTAAATGAAATTTTTCCCAGGAGTACTTTCAAGTAAGGAAATTACAGGACTGCCGTTTTATCAAAAACAGCTTATCTGGACTTAAACACTTTTTCTTTTTTGCAACAGATATAATTGAGAGCTTCATTTAGCTTCGTAGGTCCCAATTGGGCAATATCGTAGTTTATAAATTCGATGGTCGTGAGTTGGATTCTGACTAAATTCTCTGGCCTAACTTAAATACAAGCCCTTGTTGTGATTGTTACCCGAGTTGGCCATGAGGCGTCACGTGAGCCGCATATGGCTCTTGAAGTCGATTGAAAAGGTTCTTATGCACAATATTTAATAATCTCAACAAAAAGGAGAAATTATTTACAAATTGAGAAAATCATATTTTCTCACCTTACTTTCAAACTTTAATCTTAAAAGGTTTCCATTTTAATTCAAAGTCTGATTTCATATATGCTGGGTTGTTGTCGCCCAGATCTGATTGTCTATTGTGCTCTCATCGAATTGAAAGCACAAAGCTCTTTTGTAAAAGATCGCACAATAAACTGATTTTCAAAATTAGATTAACCGTACGCGTACTAATTTATGAACAAAAAATTTAAACTTTAATCCACATACTCATAAAATTGATCTAATAAATTTCTTGATATCACGGTGCTTGACACGCCGAGACCCCGGACAAATGGCTCTTTAAAATATTAATTCGTAAATTTGGCCCCCGAAGTTAATATATCTGTCCACCCCTGCTATATAATTTGCATTCTCTAATAAATTAATTAATTTAGCTTTAATGTAATCTTAACAAGTGGAGTTACAATGCCTTCATTACCATAAATCACTCATGGTTGCATCATAATCGCAGTAGAGACCAATACGTCTCTTAAATGCGCACAATATATTAAAAGAGCATAAGTGTAATCCGCACTGGATTCGGCCAACATTGATAGTCTTCTTTTCAACCTAACCTTACCTAAATAAAGATGAACTTAAGGGCCACTCAGACTATTGTACATGTATAAAGACTTTCGTCACACTTTACGAAAAAGACATCTAAAGACATTTTTTTCGACTATCAAAAAATCTAACTTAAATTTACTTTGTTATGTTCACATCAACACATCTCATATTACATTAAAAATACAAATATAAAGAAAACAGCTATTGAGGATTAACATGCTGACATTATTCGTTGACTTCCGGTGGCAGAGCAGTTGTATGTCGCGCCGGCCTTTGCAAATAGACGGCTGTTAAATTAGTTGATTTAAATAAGATAAAGAAAAAGAAAATACGATAACTTCGTTAATTTTGAGACATACCTTACACGAAAAATTAGTCAATACGATAAGCATATTCAATATTTATATCTGGTTTAAGAGGAAGACATATACCATAAACGACGGCACGGCATCGGCGTCGAAACAGATGACTTGTTTAGTTTGGATTTTGTAATAATGCAACTCTGATTAAATGAAAAGTATTGGGTGCATTCATAAGACGTAGCTGTTGTCCAACCGTTAAGTGTTTGTCTTAGAAAGGCATAGTTGAGTAGTTCTGCTCCACTCAACAGTTGAGTAATTTTCCATCATAAAATTTTTTAGCTACCTACAGTCAACATGTTGTGCTCAGCCTAAACAGCTGGCCGAATAGAGCTTTATCTTTTATTTGATTTGTTAGGTGGCAGGAGCATATAGTTGTTAAATTTTACATTACAAATGCAATGAAGTAACAAAATAAATATATAAGATTAAATTATACCCAGCAAGCCGTTTCTAAGACGTAACTGTTGGGTCCAACAGTTGCCAACAGTTTCACAACTGTTGAGCTCAACAGCTACGTCTTATGAATGCGCACAATAGTGATTTTGATGTTTAAATAAAAATAGCCGAACCTGCTGTATTTTTGTCGCCTGATTACGATGGTGTCATTAGTTTTTCTCTATCAGCTATATTTTTGAATATATAGTGTCATTTAGGATTTGCATAATTTGCATCTCTTTTTGTATTATACCGTTAATATATTACGAATGGTACTCCAAACTTAAAAATACTTTCTGGATTATTTATCTACACAAAAATTCCTTTCATATAAATTGATTCACATTGATGAGTATATCAGCGTGTCTGACTATTATTGCAAGGATATTAAAAATCGTGTGTTTTTAGTTTAGTCCTTTTAAAATTTTTTGATTATAATTTTTTTGACCAAATATAACTAATTCTTATGTATTTTTGTTCGCTGATTACAAAAATAGGTTTATTTATTTTCTAGCACCTCTAGCTTAAGAGATATTTTGTGTTACATAAAAAAAATTCTTGAAACATTGTTTTTTTTGCGTAATAATTGCACTAATAACTTGTAAATGGACAAATGTAATATAAAGAACAAAAATTTAAAATTTTAAAAACCCCGACCTTTTTCAGAAAAGATGTTATATCTTCTAAACGGCTGGGTCGATTTTCTTCAAACATAGCTAAGAACCCTTTCGATCAAGTCATCTTTCAAACAGAATGAAAATCGGTCCAGCCGTTTGGCCTGTACGTGGACACGGACAGACAGACAGATACACACACGCAAAGAAAAAATATGGTTGAGGTAACCATAATCAAACAGCAACATACTATGATTGAATTATATGGTTGCAGTCAATTCATATTATTGTTAACAGAAAAAAACTTTAACAATATTATTATCTGAGTTAATTATAATATTATCTGAGTTAATTATATTATAAACTTAGTATTGTAAATATGACAACACTATTGTTAGATGTGACTAAAATATAATTGAGACTCACCATACCATGTTCTAATATTATATTAATATTGTTAAATACGACCACAGTATTATTTAATATAATAATACTATTTTATTTTTTAATCATATATTTGTTGTAGAAACAGCTGTGCGTTAAATTCGAAATAAAAATAAATTAATATTGTTGAAAGAAATTGTATATATAGAAATTTATACTTACACGACATACAGCCATGTCTGTATAAAAAGATACACAATTTTTTTATATATTTATTGATCTATCCTTTTGCTTATACTTTATTTATTTATTCATTTATTTAACACTACCAATAGCTTACAAACGAAATACTGAACTGACAGATGTTTCTGAAAAAGATTTTTTTTGAAACTTAGCATAGTATGGTTTTGGAAAACATTATATCGTTATTTACATCATATTATTTTCAAATAATAATACAAATTATGTTGTAGTCATAAATTTTTAACAAAACTATATTGTTAAACTCTAACCATATCACACTTTTATATGGATGTGATAATGTAATTATTAAATTCAAACATTACTCTGTTTATCGTAACGAAATAAATGTTTAAAATAACAATAACTAGTTTTTGAAGACCACACATTTATTTCAGATAGCATAATATAGTTTTCTCAACCATTCTACAACCATATCTTTTCTTTGAGTGCATATACACAGATACACAGACACACAGACACACACTACAGACTTATAACATCCCTTTTTTTAGTCGGGGGTTAAAAAGAATTTTTTTGGATGGCTTTCGAAAAGAAAAATTTCAAGTATTTTTTTTATGTAACACAAAATATCTCTAAATCAGGAGACAAAAATACATAAGGATCAGTCATTTTTATTTAAACATCATAAAAAAACCTCTATTTTGTTGTGCAGTGTTATCGTTTAGAAAATTAAAAAAAAATGGTCAAGTATTATGGAATGTTAAATTTTTATCGTATTATTTAACATTCGTTTTGACATTTTGCATTCATAGTATCACACTTGCACGTATGATTTGAATTTTTGACATGTATTAATACAAAGTATAATAGTTTGAGTGGCACTTTACATTAATACACTTATATATGTCTAAAATTACACTTGATTCCTTAATAATTAAATTTCTTGAACAATACCAGAATTGTGATAAAAATGTTTGCTTCTGCTTTTCTTGTTATTTCAAGTACTTGTGCGACAGTCCTCGTACATATGTACAAGTGTATGAAAATAGCCATGGTCATCAAAAAAAAAAAAAAAAAAAATTCTATGGTAAGTTTCCATACATGTTGCAAATACATAAATAAGCCTGCTGTTTTAAAAATTGAAAGCTAAGAAAATAAAAAAAAAATGATATTTGCCCTCCCTTGAACTGAAACATGTTGCACAATTACATAAATGCTGTATAAAGGCTGTTATTTTTCTTTTTTTCGTTTTTTTTTTGCTTTATTTAGTAAATACTAAAATAATTTTGCTTTTTTTTTGTATTGAAAAAAAAACTGAAATACTAAAACGTATATGCCACAAATTTTTTGTATATTTTCATGATCGTCAGCGAGGCGTCAATATTTTTCGTTAGTTTTACTCCGCGGTGGTCATGGTCAATTAAACTCATTTTAAAATTCGTTGATTTGTTTTCTAAAGTAAAATGAAAATTACAAATTTTGCCAAAAATATAATGTGGCATAGCATACAGTTTAAGGTCTTGTATTTTAGGTTTGGTAGCAAATATTTTAAAGATTTTCATAATACAAAATTAGTATTAAGTGTTAAAGCTGTGCATGATACCAGGGCGTATATTAACTGAAAGAGCATTGCTGCTTTTGTCAGCAGGCTGCTGTCCATTAACTCCAGTCAAAATTCGAACAAGCTGAGTCATTGAGTTTGTGTTTTAGATGAAAATGGAAAAAAGTGAACTTCAATGATAAAAAAGTCGTTTACTGATTTTCATTGTGGCCGTAGAAGCACGGAAGATGCTAAACGTTCTGGACGCTCCACACTGTGACTTTCTTCACTTATAGGTGGCCAAAATTCGAAAAAGTTAAGTTCTCTGATCTTGATGATTTTTTGGTATGTGATAGGCAAGAGTATGTCTGATTTAAAAATGTGTTGATAAAAACAACAAAAACAGTAATAATGAGTATAACGGTTCTCAAAAGTTCAGTATAAGAAAATATTAAATAATATGTTTTGTAGATTTGCAATTTTAGTGAAATTGTTGCGGTTGTAAAAGTTTTTGTGTGGAAATCATATATAATATAATTATAAATTCTCGATACTAGATGTGTTTTAAATAATATTGGTTAGTTTTAATGCAATATATTATATAATTGATAAAGAAATAAGTTAAAGAAAAAATCTCTAAAAAGTGAAGAGTGAAAATAATAAGCAAACAATTTAAAAGAGTGCATAAAAATTGTCCGGCAAGGTGAAGCTGAGTTACTTTCTGGGAATAACAATTTAAGTACTTAGTTTCAAAATAAAAAAAAAATTAGCTGCTACAACCTGCTGCATTCGGCTTTTTAGACAGATAATAATGGCGATTCCACGAAGTGCACTTTTTGAGGTTTTGCTAGAAAATAAAAATAACCTCGGAAAATGTGCACTTCTAAATTGTATAACAAACCTGATTGGAAAGGACGTTGACTACCCAAAACTAAACAGTTCTGTAAAGACCTTGTGTTCCCGCTTTAATGAAAAATGGGCTTCATCCTGCCGAATAAAAACTCTCTTTTTAAAGAAGGAAGCTACTTGGTTATCAAAAAGTCAGGATTTTACATTTTGCCTTCTTGATGTTGAACCTAGTACTACCCAAGACAGTAACAGAGCTGCAGGAAGACCTGCAAAAGATTTTAACGAATTGTCTCATCGCACAAAAAGGCGAAGAGCTAAAGAGCTTTTGAGTGTTACTGATTCTGACCATTTGCTAATGGCTGCCGAAATGAAATTAAGATCATCGGTGAAAAGAAACTCAGCAAACATTGTTCATCAATTGTCTACGGCCTCCCCCTCAAGAGGTACAGCTCTTAAAAAAACAGAAATTTCCCCAAAAATTTCAAAAAGTTTGTCTTCAGACCAAGCGCTTGCACTTATTATAGATACTGGCTTATCGACTAATCAATATAACTTACTTCAGTCAAGATTCAGAAAAGAAGTTGGTCTGTTAATTGATATGCCTAAGCAAAATAAAGGTAACACTAACGACGGAAATACCTCGAGACGATTCTTCGAGAATTCTGAAAAAACATCTGACATTACAGGAATAGATATAAACTTGTTAAAAAGATTTCATGTAATTCTGTCTTGCATAGGATCCGGGAACCAAATAAATCCTATTGCCTTTGAAAATAGAATAGACACGAATACGGATCTTTTACACAGACTGCTAATTTCATCAGACCCCTATATATGTAGTTTACGAAAACTTCCGACAATAAGAAGAAAAACATTAAATCCAGAGATGCAATCCTTGCTGTTAGAGCCATCAACGGCAGAAGGCCTTGACCCGAATATAATGGATTAATTTTATTTATTTTCTTTTTAAATTTATTTTAATGTGTTATAAATAATATTTGAAATTATTTAAACAAATGAATTAACTTATTTTTTCAGTTAGTTTTTTTGCTTAATTTTTTACGTATTTTATTGTGCAAAAATAATTTAAAATACTACATAAATATTAAATAATAAAAACAATAAAAAATTTTAAATTAAAAATCTTTGCTAGTTTTACAATTCTGTTTCACAAATATTTGATATTTTATTTCTCCTGGAAGAAAAAGTGGGCGAATCCCGCCCATTTTTTTCATACATCACCTCTTATGTGTCGGCACTACATGTACCAAATTTTAATCCGATATCTCTTTTAAAACCAGAGTTATTAATTTTGGCCAGCTAAAACTGGAAAAAGTCACACTGTGCGCTCAGTCGAGGTCTACACACCAGAAAATAAATTTTTAAAAATTGATGAAATGTTGCTGACCGATCGGAAATTGGAAGTTAGAGAGATCGTGGCAGCAATGGCAATCACTTGAATATGAGAAAACAATCGACCACAAAAGCAATTGTGTGACAACTTCGCAAGAGAGTGTTTGGCGCTGTTCAACCGTAATATGGATAAGTTTCTCGATGTGAATTGTTGCCAAAAAAGGACAAGATGGGCTTGTTACCCAATAAAGTGATGACCTTATACTTCACATTTACTATGTTTAAAAGGATAAGACCACAAATTTCGAATATTTTGCCAATTTATTGAGTCAATTCAATGAGGATTTGAAAAAAACCGACATCATTTAGCTAAGTAATAAGTTATTTTTCACCAGGATAATGCAATGGTGCACGCATATTCTACTTCCATGGAAAACATCCATGATTTGGAGTGCGGAAAGGGAATTGACTCCATCCCACAAAAAAATTAAAATAATAATTTTTTTTGGTTTTTTATTTTTTGCTCAAAAATGTTTGTTTTGTGTTAATAATGAAGCTCAAAAAATGTCTATCTATACCTCATATATTATTATTCGATTTAGGGCCATTATTACAACTTAAGGATAGTTAAAAGTAGGATTTTATCAGACGTATAAAAACTTTATCATTTGCAAAATTTTACTTTAACCTAAATAGAGCGATAAACTACAGGCAAGTTTATCCTACCTGGCAAGTTAAATCCAATTTGCAATAATGGAAAGCTTTTTATACGTCCGACAAAATCCTACTTTTAACTATCTTTAAGTTGTAATAATGGCCCTTATTGTCATAAGTATATTCCAATCTGAAATTTATTTGCCGGTGGTTCAGCTTTACCCATATGCATTTCATTGTTGCTGTAACAAATCGTCAATAGACTTCGACCACACATTTTGAATTGTCTTATCTTATGCACAGACTTTCAAGAACCATTTGAGAATTCACAAATAATAATATTTTTGAAAATCACAATAAAAAAATAAGCGCAGGTTTAGAAACTCATACAAAATCCAGCAAATAATTTATGTTCGATATATTTGCACCTTTATACAATTAGAAATCCATTGAATAACAATAAAGGTAATTTCAAGCCAAAATGAAAAATAAAATCTAAATTAAATATTTAAGTAATTAATCATTTGACTTATTGTCAAATAAATTTCAGATTGGAATATCGTATTACAATTTGCTGAAAGCTTTTTTTTGAAAGCTCTATTTTACAATCTCTAAATTTACAAAAGTCTCTTGCCATTGTCGTTTGTTCTTTTACTAATTAGTTAATTTGCTTATTTTTTGTTCTACAAACTTTTTTGGATTGTTACTATTCGAAAACATCTAGTTGTTCGGTTCTATCCGTTCCGTTTCCGTTTCCGTTACATAAAAATACGCGTTTTCATTAAGATATGCGAAAATATTCACCAGCAAATCGATGAAATTTTTATTCTAATTTATTGCTTCGTAAAAATATGATCATTAATTACGATATCTGTAAACGTTAAGGATTTATTTAAAGGTTTTGTTTATTATTTTAATTTAAATTAAAAATAAATTTAAAACTAAGTAATTAATTTTTTTTTTACTTTTAGCATGAAATATTTTATATATGGCACAGTGCTGCTGGTATGTCTGGGAAGCTGTTTAACGGCAGATATACTGATGGTAACGATGGGTGGCACAAAATCTCATAAAATTCCGTTTTGGGAATTGGCAAAAGGCCTTATTCACAGGTATATTAAATATTTAATATTTAGATTTAGATGATTTTACATAGTAGTATGTGATCCTGAATGTTTTTTCTTGGATTACAAACAGGCAGGCTCTTAAGCAAAACAATTTCAAGAAAACGCTCGCTAGTGGCGCATATAAAATTTTTCACGTTCAGGCAAGCTCACAACGGAATGTACACAAACTTATATAAAACGACTTTGCCGATAACACGCGCTTTTATTTTTAGCGTTTTTTTTTAAATTAGGATGGTGGACTTTTTTTTTAAAATAACGTAAAAATATTTTGATTTTTATATAGCGGCTTGTCTCGTTATAAATTTCAAGAATTACGATCAAAAATTCTAGTCGTGCTCAAAAAAGTGCACCAAACTAAATAAAATACTAAGAATTAAAACATATTTTTTTAAACAAAATCAACAATTGGGCAGGAGCTTTCTAACATTAATCTTATTTTTTGAACTTATTAAATGCAAGCAAGTTGCAATACTAAATAAATATGACCGAACTTTTATTTGCAAATAAGTCGTGTAAATAAACGGGTTCCGCAACGATTAATAGCGCACTCTTTCCAGTGAAAAAAAAATGTTGATGTATTCATTCTCACCCTCAGGGACGCACAAAAAAGTTAACACTGAAGTTGGTGAAAACTTCAAAGTTCACCATTGCAGAATCCGGCCCCGGGTCATATTTCAGTTTTGTCTTCTTCTACAAATTGGCTGTAAGTATGTAGATAAGTGCGGCTCAAATTTGTTTGGTCGAAAATGTATAGGAAAAGTTAAATCGAGAAAATTTTTCCAGGAAGCCATGAGTTATAAATCACATACTCTTCCACGCGTAAATTCACATAAAACTTTTCTACTTATAATCGGCATGAGTGTTTACACAGCGATAGGCAACTTTTATTACTACATTTTACGATTATATGAGTTATACCTGATTTACATTAAGCATTTTTTTCATGAAATTAGTTGCATGAAAATTTTTTATTTGTCAATAGGAGGCCTGGAGGAGCAACTTATATCAAAAAAGTTGTCAAAAATACATCAGAGATTCATTCTACGCTATTTTTTATATAATATTCTCTTTTATAGCGCTGCAATAAGCAAATAGAAAAAGTTGCGTGCAACAAAATTCATGAAATTTCATGAAAAAATGCTTAATGTAAATCAGGTATTATACTCTCACCACGAACCGTGTTGCCAGTAAAAATTCGTCTCATTTCCCTTATTTAAAATCTTAACTTCCGTATTCATAAAAACTATTTTAGGTTTACTACAGGTTTATTTGACAAATTTCCTATAGGATTATGTCAAATAAGCCCTTAAAGCAGCCCATACACAATTCAATTCAATTTTCAATTGAGTCGGTTGTTGTCCAAATCAAAGCGTGTGTGGCCTTGTCAATTGATTAGTTTGGCAGTTGTCGAGTTGGTTGAACAAAAATCAAAAGATTTTGATTTTTCATGTTGACTAGTAAATCTTTCAATTCGATTGTCCTTTGTGTGTTCGAGTCTCTTGAGTAGCTGTCAAAATTTATGTTTGTAGCTTTAATTTGAATAGAAAAAGTTATGTTTATTTAAAATTGTATTTAATTTGATTGAATTCTAAATATAAAATATAAAACTTAATGAATGAATGCAATAGAAGTATTAAATCTTTAAATTTGTAATTGTGAAAAATATATCAATTTGACGGTTGAATGAAAATCTTTCAATTCAGCTTATGAAGTGTGTGGCCAAGAATCAATTCAATTGAAAGACTCAATTCACAATTGAATTTAAACGTGTATGGGGTGCTTAATAAAGCTTAAATATTTTTTAAGAATACGGCAGTGAATCTACAAATGCAAAATTAATTTTAACATAGTCAGAAGAAACACTCGAACTTTGTTTAAAAACAAAAGCATCTTTTGTTGTCGCTAGTTCAAGGTAATTTTGGGTAAAAAGGTGGTTTTTGTGGGACATTTGCTTAAAATAACTTAAATATATAAGTTTTTCGTTAAGTTTGAATGTAATGAATTCAATTAAAATAATGGTTAAAATATTTAGCAAAATACAAGATTGCATAATATCAAAGAATTTTAAGATTCCAAGAAAAAATATGTAATTTTTTCTCTGGCAACGCTGACTAAACGCGATGCACAAAACTCATCTGTTTGAATTTTTAAGCTAGACTGATTTAACTATCCCGTTTATACGCACTTCTTATTTGCATTTAAAACTGGAAAGCGTTGCCGTATAACTTTTTTATTGTAAGTTAATAACTCACGAAAACTATTTGCAAATAGCGCACTATTTGCAAATAAAGTGTAAAATGCTGCCAATTTTTGTTTTTTAAGAAATTTAATACAAATTTTACAATGTGTGGCAATATCATTCACAGATAGTAATGTATTCTATCTACGTATAAACGGTGAGTTCAGTATTTGCAAATAGTTTTATTTACAAATAAGATTTGCGTATAAACGAGGTAAATGTTTCTTATTTCTCTACAATGCGTGTGTAAATGAAAAGGCGCCACGCCCGGAATTCGCAGGTCACTGGTTTATTAACATGCTTGTACAAAATTTCGCACTGGAGATGTGGAATGTTTTTTTTTTTCAAATTTCTTCTCCGTTCAGTTTCGAGCTAAGGTACAAAAAATATTATGTAGAATATTGTATTACCGATTTAGGGTACTTATTTGATGACTTCTCTTCAAGAAGGATATAAGAAAACACATTCATATAAATGATACATATATGACATATATATGTATGCATACGTAATTCCGACAACGATCACTTAATCTGCTTTCATAACTCATTACATCTGGCATAACCTCATTCTTTATATTTTTTTCTACTACTGGGATGTCAAAATTTTTATCGTATTATTTGTCACTTTGATGACATTTTGCATTCAGACTATCACACTTGCACGTATTATTTGAATTTTTGACAAGTATAAACACAAAGTATAATAAATAGTCTGAACGTGGCTTGAATAGAACTTTTGTCATCCTACATGGCCGCCTGTCTTGTACGGATGTAAAGATGTAATTTGATCACACTACATGTATGTATTTTGCAGTGTAAAGTTTGTAGAAAGATATAAAAACATGTCGTGTAAAACCACTTCAAGTTGGCTGTTAAAAGCATTTAAAGTTTTGACTAATTAGTGACAAGAGCAACAACTTTGCCTCGCAGAGTAAATAAAAATTCCGAACAGTTTGCAAGATATGAGAAAATGCAAAAATGACACCAAGGCTCCAAATATTTGGGGGCATATAAAAAAAGTTTATGACTAGGGGCAAAAATGGGAGACACGGGACTTTTATTTTGGTCTTTTATCACGTAGTTGTATCCGTACATGGTTATACTTTTTTGTGTTGCATTGTGTAATTTATTTAGGGGGTTCACAGTATTTATGGGCTTATGGTACAGTTTCAAGGTTGATATTTTTGTAAAATATTATAATCTGTGATATCTTTATTTGAGTGCCCTTGTTCGAGGGCTTATCCGACACTTAAAATACATACCGTTTCAATATAACTGCTCCAAAAGGAAGGGAGGCAAACTTTAACCATCTTTGATAATGGGTTCATGCATATTTTCGTTAAGATCTTCTTAATATTTTTTTTTTGTATTGTATAATGAATAATTATAATGGCATAACTTGACAGCTTGTTGGTGAGGGAGGTGAAGCAAATGGTTTTTTGATTGGCATAAAGTTTCTACCGGCTACAATCGGCATAAAACTAATACATGCACAACTTTAAAAAAAGGCAAACTTCAAATTCATGTGGAGAGGCGCGGTATGGGGATTGATTTTAGCCAAATGGTTCTTAGGAGAATTTTCTCAGAATTTCGTGTAGATTACGTTTGTGCTATACGATTTTTTCAAAAATAATTTTTTCGGCAAAAAAAAACACACTTCAATGCAAAGATCTGATAGAAGAAGTACGAGATATATAAAATTAAATTAAGATGGGCATGCCTCCGCCAATTTTTTTAACGCAAGATTGTGTGTTTTTTAGAACAGTAAAGTAGAACAGTTAGGTAGAACTACGTGAAATATTATAATAAATTTTAATGAGCGTAACCCCGCCCATTTTTTCAACATTAAAATTGTGTAATTGCAAGAACCAAAGGTGTTTGCTAGGTTTCGCAGTAATCAAATAAGCAGAATATCATGAAATCAAATACAAAAAATTGTGGGTGTTTGTCCCGCCCACTTTTATTACCATGGGACCAATGGGAAGCTATACCCTATAAGACAAAAAAGAATTTTTACAATCGGTTTAAAATGTACCAAGATATGATGTAACACCAAAAAAAATAGAGACGATTTGTTAACCTACTCCTTTTTAGAAGTCGGTTAGAAAGAAAAAAATTATGTAAATATATACTATATATGTATGTACATATCGCCCATTTACTGGAAGAACGTCATAGCTCAAAATAATGATTTCTTGAGTTAATGATGCAGAATTAATCCTCATATCGTTTGTCATATTGTGTAGAAATTTCATACAAATATCTTGTTAACTCAACTCTTGGGAGAAAAATGGAATTTTCTTTTTGCATTAAGCTGTGTGTTTTCTAGCAAACTGGGCAATATGTAGTATGTAACTAAACTTTATTGATTCTATATTTACTGCAATAGAAAAATTAATAAATTTCCTAATATTAAAATGCATAATTAAATAAGTGAGTCACTTAGAAACGTTTTTAATTTCCGCTAGAATTTGAGAGACAACAATGAATTTTTTTAATAACTATATATGTATTTTCGCTAAGTTTTTCCACAAAACAAATCGAAAACAAAAGCAAATAAACTTGATCATAAACAATTAACAAAAACATATTGTATATAAAATAGAGATGAAATGCCTGCAGGTATCTGAACAAAAGACCAGCATAATTATTATAAATTGTCGAACTGTCAATATCAACTATTCAAAAATGCATTCAAGTATTTAAAAAAATTAATTAAATATGTGTGTAGAAAATTGCGGAAACACCTTCCATCTTTCTCCATGTAAAAATTAAATAAGGGTCAACAAAAATTTAAATTTTTTTAAATATATTAACAGACTTTTCTTGTTTTGTACTAATGAACGTTTAATGACTACAGTTAAAAGTTTAATTACAATTTAAACAAAAAAATTTATAATTAGCACACTCACTATAACATTTTTTTATTATTGTTTTCCAGAGGTCATAATATAACATTTTTAAATGGCTTTCCCTCCGATTTCCACATTAATGGCTTACATGAGGTTACTCCAGCCGGTCTAGTGGAATATATACAAAATTACACGAATTGGGATCTGCTGGGGGCACGTATGTCAGGAGAAATGCCTATTTCTATATGGGATGGTGTTCGTTATGCATTCGAGGTGAGTTCATAAAAAAAAGAAATAAATGCTCAAACGTGGTTGCAGTGTTCAACAACATTTAAATACATTTGTATGTATGTCGTTATTACATCTTAATTGCTTTGTCATCATTCGCTGCCATGGCCATTTGATAAATAGCCATTAATTACCTTAAATGCATTTTTTACATCCAGGTACTAAAATTGATTAATTATTGTTGTTATTATTATAGTTTTTGTCAAGCAAAAGTCTAAACATTTCAACTTAATTATTTAAAGTGATTTTTTGTTTGTTTGTGATTAGCTTCATATTGTAGAATGTAACATCTTCCAAAAAACAAAAAAAAAAAAAATATATTAAAGAATACAACAAAACTCAATGACTTGTTACACATTTATTGCTCACTAGGATTGATTAAAGTGGGTAACAAGATCAAATAACATTTTCCCTGAAAGGTAAAATGTTTCGTTTGAAATCTTGTATACTTTTTATATGTGAGAAACAGGACATGGCGACTTTAAAGCTAGTTTGGCGTCCTAATTTTCGATTTGGCGACATGGCGATATTTTGGCGTTTTATAAAAAAGTTGGCGGTTTTTTTTTGCCATTTTTGATGAGCCATGAATTGGCTTGAAAAATTTTTATTATGGTCTTTGTCTCGTGTAGATGGTGTTCTAAGAACATCATTTAATACTGGTATTGACAGCAATCGTTTTATACAACTTGTGCAAATTTCTGCAACTCGTTGGTTGTCTTATGTAGTGGCTATAAGACGAATTTTGGAGCAATGGGTGGAGCTTAATCATCATTTTTTACTTATTTCAACAGCTGAAAATGATAAGACTGCCCAAAATATATATGTACAAAGAATTATAAGACGAAAAGACAAGACTTTTTAAAATATTTACAAATCCAATAGTAAATGAAATGAACCATTTAAATCTTGACTTTCAGTCAGATAACATGCACGCAGGCAGAATGCATCAGAGGCTATATTCTACTCTTCTTTTATTTTTGCTCAAAAATTTTCAAGCCAACAACTTTGAATGAAACTCATAATAGCCGAAAATTGATATCCAATGTTATTATAGCTATTGATATACCAAACACTTTTCTTCCACTAAAAGCTGGGTTAGTCGAACGTTGCTGTTGCTGTTGCTGTACCATACCGTACCGTACTGTTAGCACGTTGGTGCACTTATAAAAGATTTAAAAACGTGCGTATGTCTTACTTCGTTTCGTTGTTTTAATATGAAAAAGGAACAGAGCTGTGCAATAGCTTTCCGTGAGCACATGCCATTACGGCCTTATCTCACGGGTGCCAAAGTACCGGGTGCAGTAAGGCGCCAGACCATCGCCCCCATGCACTCTTTTAGATTGAACCCAAGGGCCAATCCTCAAGGCACATACACTCAAAAAAAAAAGACATATACTATTATTAAGGAAAAAAACTTTCTAAATTTAAATAAAAAAAATTTCCAAATTTAAGTAATTTTTTCTAAGTTTAAATTAATTTTTACAAAAATCTAGTAAAAATTACTTAATATGAGTAAAAAATTAAAAGTTCATATCCTTAAAAATAGTTCACAAAAATACACACAAAAAATCTCACATTCAAGAACAAGTTTACTTGCTTAGAGGAAATATGTACCAAAAATTAGAAAATGGTTTAAAAGTTTTGGGAAAATGCATCCTAAGAACTAGTCAATCTCGTCTTAAATTTAAAAATAAATTTCAGGAAGTGACTTACTCCTGAGTAGTTCATCAAATTTGACTTACTCAAAAGATATAAAAAGGTATTCTAAATTTTAGAAAAATATTTACCAGTTTTAAATATTTTTTCTTTAAATTATAGAATATATTTTTTATTTGCATTAAGCAAAAAATTTAAGTAAATTTTCATTCTTCCGAGGAATATTTGAACTTGAAATATATTTTTTTGAAAATAAAATAAAATTTTAAAACTCAAAAAATTCAATGCTTATTCAGACTGCCCTGTTAGGCAATTGGTTAGAGTGCTTGCCTATCATTCAGAAGGTTGTTGGTTCAATACTTGTCTCTTCTCAAGGAATTAATATGTATGTATGGTGAATTAATTAAGAATATAATATGAATATGAAGGTATAATAAAAAAACATACCATGTGGTATAGAATTTAATAAAAAATAAATAAACTACTAGAATTAATAAAGATATAAAAAAACTTTGAAAAATTTACTAAATTTGAGATCAAAGATGAAAAATTTTTTTGCAAAGCTCCGAATTTTATGGGAAAATTTTACTTAATTTTAGAAAAATTTTACTCAAATATAAAAATATAATTACTATTAACTAGTTCATTCATGAAGTAGAAATTTAGTAAATATTTACTGGTTTCAAGTAAAAAACAGCTTTGGCGCCATACGACAACTTTTTTTATTCAAATTTAGAAAATTTTCCAAAGTTTTAGTTAGTTTTTTTTTTTAGTGTAGGTTGCAATCTTTGATATAGTTATCCCTGTACTATATTGGATTACCTTGCTGAGGTAATTTGAGCTATCTAAATTCTGCTGCTATGTCCGTGCCCATAGCAGCTTCTGTTGAATGGCAACAGCACCTAGAATAGTGTCTGGCTGACGGCATCAGACCAACCAATAGCATTGATTTCACACTCGGAAGCCAAGACTATTCTCCCAGCGATTTTGGTAGCAACCACAGCCACCACGATAATTCTCCGGCCTCCACGCTAAGGTGTTGTGTATACACCCATAGCGAGGTCCCCAAGAGAATTCCTCAAACATTGCCGGCACAGCTCAACCACTCATCCGAGATGAACCCATGCCTGTGTCGCCAAAAATCCAGTGCCTACTCCACACATACCAAAATCATCCCTTAAACCCAGTGCGCTACATGCACTCAAAACTTCAGAGCAGCGAGAACCACTCACGCGAGAAGAACGCAAGCTTGCCGCCAAAAGCCTGTGCCTACTACGATCTGACACATATGTGTACCGCCCTAAAGTAGGACGACAAACCTTTTCAGCACAGGATCCTGACAACCGCAATGCATTTATCTCTAAGCAGCTCAGCTGTCGGGAAACCGGCAGCCGTGGCACCAGAAGTAGCCTCTGTTGAGACCTCAAAATTCCACCACAAGGGCTTTACATATACCGTCAGGGGCAGTTTTAGGTGACACTGCATCTAATTGACAACAACGGGCGTACAATATTTGTCTTCCTTTTATAAATACGTGAACATCCTTTGCTCCGGTTACCAGAGATCGGGTAGTAACACATAAGTTTTATGGGTAATGTACCAAAGGTACGTCAATGGAAAAAGCCACATCACCCCCAGCTGGGGCCCCGGGTTTGCCACACTCATAGTCAAAAATAGACTACCCTGGGGGGATGAAAAAGGAACAGCTGTTCCTACATACATATCGATGGAAACAAGTACACCTCGTCACAAAAATTTATTGCAATAGCGTAAAAATAACACTTTTAAAAGCAGTTTAACAAAGCAGTTGTACTGTTTATTATTATGTTTTTATCTTCCCCTGTAAAATTACAATTATTTGAGTTAGGGCATTTCTACTTGTGACCAACGATATGTATGCAACATGAAATAATTTTAACATGTGTTGTGTATGCATGTAGTTTTGATACCATTTAAATTTTTTAATACATATGTATGTATACATACCCAAATATTTATGTATTATTTTAAGTTGTTTTTTAACAAAAGTACCAAAAAAAAGCAGAGCCAAACTACCCCTATTCCATTTAACTTACAATGGTACCATCACTGGCTTACAAACGTCACTTAACAACGTTACCCTACGTCTATACCTGATATATTTTTATCATGACAAATGTCAATTCAATGAAGAAAAAAGAGCTAACATAAAAAAATTTAAGTCTAAAATTTTTAAACGCACTAATAATCCCAAATTAATATTTTACTTATTCCCATAAAAAACGCTAATTATTAACTTGACTGCACCTGGTCAAAAAAAAAAAACACTTGTGTGGCAACACTCTATACTTAAATAGCTATTGTTGTTATTTACATTTATTTTCTTTTTACATACTCTTACAAATACAATTTGAAGCTGAAAAAAAGCCAGCCAATGTATTACTGGTAAAGTAAGAAAATAGAAAAAAACATGTTGATTATTGCGTTCTTGTTTCAACTTTGTTATTTGTTGTTGAGCTTTTTCTCATTGGTTTAAATGAAAGTTTATAATATAATAACTCTAGTTGTTCTAAGAAGCTTTGGGTAAAGGTTTCCTGAGGATCTGCACTAGCAACAGTGAAATGCGCATAGGATCCAGCTAAACCCCTCAATAATCATTTTCAATGTATTTTTAATAAAAAAATATTTTACTTAATAAGTAAAATATTAATTTGGGATTATTAGTGCGTTTAAAAATTTTTAACTTAAATTGTAACAATTCCCATAAAAAACACTAAT
This sequence comes from Tachina grossa, assembly GCA_949987645.1. NCBI lineage: Eukaryota > Metazoa > Arthropoda > Insecta > Diptera > Tachinidae > Tachina > Tachina grossa. Next base: position 60,162,256 of record OX465278.1, on the reverse strand, counting down.
AAAAAAAATTATTTTTCAATATAAAGATTGACTTTTGTTATAATAAAAATATATCAGGTGTAGACGTAGGGTTAGGAAATTCTATTTTATACAGGTTGAGACGTGCCGTCAACGTTGCAGCGAATTTCGGTAATCAACAAAAACGATCAGCTGTTTCACTAGCTTATGGACGTTCGGCTAATTCTACCTTAAATGCAATCGATTTTGGGTCAGCATTTGAAACCGAATGAAGCAATGTTGAAATGGCTGATGAGATATTGAAATACGTCGAGAAAATCGTTTTTCATATTTAAAGATGCTTTATATCTTCGCAAGATATGTTGAAAAAGTTCAATTTCCATACGATGTATTCAAAAGAAGGAAACAATGTGGAATGTCTTGACGATAAAGTATATAGCGTTTTAGAAATGTAATAGAACTGCAACTACATACAAATGTACATACATATATCCAATATTGGATTAATACCAACCGCAAAATCTTCTTTATATCAAACAGTGTACCTTTTTATGTTCATAATCATTTTTGCATTGTTCTAAATAAAAATAAACAAAATATATATGATGGTGATTTTTTCCCCATTTTTTTTTTTGGCGAATTTTAGCTATTCGGAACAAATTATTTTTTTATATGATACAACAACAATAATAATAAAATAATAAATGTTTTGCTTTAACTTTCATATATTATCTTTTAAAAAAATTTGCATTTAAGCTTTAATAATGTTATTTTACGCGACATGACAACATAAAACGCATAATTTAAAAATAATTGCAAAAATAATCAAAATTGTAAATATCATAGTATAAAGCTTTTCTTAACATTCTAATATCACAGCTGGAGTTACACTATAACTTAAATTAATACAATGCTATAAGTAGCATTAGTTTTGTCTTTGTCAGTTTTGTTGTTCATTGCTATGTCCATTTTTTGTTGAATACTTGTGCTTTTGTTGTATTTTCTCTCTTTGTGTAGTATTTTCACATTTTCCTAAAATAAAATTGAGCTTTCATTGCAAAAACAAAAGCTTTCAGTAAATTGTAATACGATGAATCAAAACAATTTACATATTCCATTTTTAATAATGGGTGAGTATATAAAGCACAAAACTACATCAACTGACACCACACACAGTGGACCGAACACAAAGAACGCCGATGATGAAGGTTTACCCCCAGTTTTTAACTTAAAAATTAAGTACGTAATTAGCTAATTTTTATTTAAAATTAAGTTGTAATTAAATACGATTTCATTTTTTCAGTGGTTATTTAAAGTTCTTATTAAATTACGTTGAAAGTACGGTAGCACTGCAAAATTTCCCAGTATTATTGAAGGCTTTTCAAACAGCAGCTGTTTAATGTAAACAAAAAAGTTAGGTTATCAACATGTAGAAAATTAAATTGCATAGAAACTCATTTTATGAGACCAAAAGAACATCATAATGACTTTTTATATTACTTTATTCCATGATATGAAACTTTGTACTGTATATGTTATATATTTATGAAATTTAAACGAAATTCTTTTTAATACGACCGCATGATGCTCATGTGAATGTTTTCAGTAAACACACACACGCATAAAAACATATGGTACAATCATAAAACTTAAGTAGTGTTTAATTTCACAAGGTTGGGCATATAATTATTATTTAAATAAGCACTCAAAAACACAATTTCGTATTTAATTAGAACTTAAAAATAATTACGGTTTGATTACCAACTGAAAAAATGGGCATTAAACGAAATTCTTTTTAATACGACCGCATGATGCTCATGTGAATGTTTTCAGTAAACACACACACGCATAAAAACATATGGTACAATCATAAAACTTAAGTAGTGTTTAATTTCGCAAGGTTGGGCATTTAATTATTATTTAAATAAGCACTCAAAAACACAATTTCGTATTTAATTAGAACTTAAAAATAATTACGGTTTGATTACCAACTGAAAAAATGGGCATTAGTGTTCATCGAAAACAATTAGTTGTTCCGTTGAACTACGCGTTTGTCAGAATAATTACATTAACTTTGGTGTTATTTTTTCATTAATAATTCTGTGGCAATAAGGAAAAAGTGCTTAAGTCATATAGTACTGTTTTGCAGGAGAGAACTTTTTAGCGATCAAGTCGGTTTTCAGAATTTTTTTTCTTTTACATTTGTGAATTTCTTTAGTTAATTTTATTTTTTAAGCAAATATAGTTCTTTACACTATAAATAATACATTTATAGTGAAATATACCAAAGTATGACCTCAATTAAGCTATTATTCCAAATGAGATTAGAAGTCTAAAAAAGATAAGCCGCAAGTCATAGTGCTATAACTTCCTGAAAGATCACATTAATTAGTTGAGATTTTGACCAGGGGTATTTTCAAATATGCAGATAAAGAAGGTACCATTAACTCCAAATCAGCTTATCTCGACTTAAGCAGTTTTTCCTTTTCGCCACAGAATTATCATATGTAATTTGGCTTGCAAAGCGACACGAAATTAAGCCTAATCAAATATTAAATATAGAAACAAATAAAATTTCGAACAATGATAATTAAAACTAATGAACTAAATATAAATGGTTGCATTTTATCTGAAATTCCTAATCGTACTTTACCATTTTTATTTGATTCTTTTTTATTTATCACTATCCATTTGATGAAAATAATGCAAAATGTTGTATAAATGCATCATTAATATATTAAATTTCCTACAAGACACTTAATGTAGACAAGCCAGCAAATCTGAAAGAGTATAATAAAAAAATAAAAAGTTGATACAACAAGTTGCACGTAACATGTTTTGCTTAAAAAAAATGCATTTCAACTCAAAAGCACTTGTTTGATTCAAGGTTGTTAAATAATTGTTTTTTTGTTTAACATTTATTTCTTTTTCAGTCATGCGATGCCATGCTGGACGATGCTGAAACACAGGCATTGTTAAATCGCAATTTTGCCTTGGCCATATTGGATGGTGCATTTCCGGAATGTGCACTGGGAATGGTGTACCAATACAAAATACCCTTCATGTATATGAACACGGTGGGATTCTACACCGGCAGCTTGTCGAGATCAGGCAATCCCGGTTCTTATGCGGTAACACCAAATTTTTATACAGGCTTTACGGACAACATGAGTCTACTGGGTAGAGCCATGAATACGGGTGTTCAAGTATTCTCGGATTTAGTGCACAAGGTTGGTTTAAAAAAAAAGTATTTTATTACACAATATTAAAAAAAAAATTATGTCTTACACAATATTAAAAAAAATAATGTCCTATTACAGCTTGTAATGGCTTTCGTGCATCGTGTTGTGAAGCAGCGTTTTGGCTCGCATGTACCTCATCCTTATGAAATTTCCAAAAATGTTAGCTTTATTTTACAAAATGGTCACACGGTGGTCTCTTATCCTCGTGCCTTGAATCCCAATGTGGCCGAGATAGCTTGCATACATTGTAAGCCAGCAAAACCTTTACCAAAAGACTTGGAAGATTTTGTAGCCTCTTCCGGCGAATCGGGCTTTATTTATGTATCGATGGGTTCCTCGGTGAAAGCTGCCAATATGCCTCCTACTTTAAGACGCTTACTAGTGCAAACCTTTGCTCGCTTGCCGTATCATGTTTTGTGGAAATATGAAGGAAATTCTGCTGACATTGAAGGACTGACTGGGAATGTAAAATTGAGTCGTTGGTTACCGCAACAAGATATTTTGGGTCATCCCAAATTGAGAGCGTTTGTTACTCATGGCGGTTTGTTGAGCATGTATGAAACCGTATTTCATGGAGTTCCGGTGGTAACAATGCCAGTGTTTTGTGATCATGATGTTAATTCAGCAAAGGCTGAGGTTGATGGCTATGCCATAAAGCTAGACTTGGCAACTTTGTCAGCGGCCCAGTTATACAAGTCAATAATGAAAGTGATACATGATCCGCAATATAGAAATGCGGCGAGGTAAGTAGATAGTCAGTTTGATAAGGAACGTTGTTATAGAAAATGCTTGAAATGAGGAAATGATTAAATAATAATACTTTGCGAATTCTTATGCGAAGTCGAACATATAATATTATTCTATTAAATCATTAATTTAGAACTTGGTTTCTTTCATTTCCTATGAGGAATGAATCAAAAACATAAAGTTCAAATTGTTTAAAATGGTAAACCATCCAAACAATTCGTTTAAACAGAATTTAGTTGAACAATTCGATCGGTATCTATTGTGATAACTTAGATAATTTGATTTTGTCTTTCCTTTCAAATTGTAAAAATTTATCTCACTTTCCTTGGAAGTTAGTCAAAGTGCTCAATTCACATATTCAATGACTTAATTTGATATTTATAGTGGCATTATTTAATTTTTTTAAGTGAAAAGCTTTCACAATATCAATGACGTATTTAATATGAAACTTTATGAAACATTTTTCATCAATACAGTGAAATTTTCGTTAACTCGTTCTTAATGACAGAGTTCATTGGCAGAGTTAAATGGTAAAATTCACAGCTGGCACAAAGATCATCTTTTCAGTATAGACTTATTTAATTCCTTATCCTTTAATTTTGTCGACAATTTAAATTTTGTATAAACAATTTTTATCAACCAGTAAGTTTATCGATAACATAAATTTGTATCCTGGTGCGACAATCTATTACTTCTGTAACAAAAATTAAATTTCTTACAAGAAGCATTAAAAAATTTTCAATTTCTCTGCAAATACTTGAGCACTAGTTAAACTAAATTTAACGCTTATGCACTCCGTACACGTTTCAATCCAATTGGCAATTGAGTCAGTTGTTGTACAAAGAAGAAACTGACTTATGAAAAATGCTAAAATCAGCTGATTTGATCACTGTTAAAAAGGGACAACCATACTGTGTTTGTTATTTATTTTTTTTAGAACAGTAATCAAAACAAACAGCAGAAGATACATACTTAGTGAAATGAATAAGTGAACATATTTACAAAATTAAATAAAAGATTTTGTATTGTTGAACTAAAAAAACGCAATGTATATAGTATTATAAAAGTGATTAAAACTAGATTCCATATAACTACAAACTCAATTTTAAACATTTTCCTACAAAAATATTAATTTTAAACTTTTTTTTTTTTTTTTTTTTTAATGCATGTATTTATTTATTGTATCTTCATATATGAACTAACAATAAGTATTCAAATCTTAAATCTATAAAAAAAAATTATTAGGCCCGACCAGTGTCGGACATAAACTTAGTGATAGTTATAAATAATACATTAGTAGTGATAATCAAAAAAAAAAAAAGGGGGGAAAGTATTTTCAAGTAGTCCCATCTGGAGTGTTAGGTATAAGAGCCCGTGTGTCCCTCTTTTTTAAGCGGACGTGTCCAGTAAAGTTCAAAATATTACGAGCAAGCGGATTAGGATGTGATTCGAGTTTTGTTAAATATTTGCCTGCGTATTTTTCAATTTCTTCAGTCACTAGTGGCATATTTAAATCTCGATGTATAATAGAATTTTGGATGTACCATGGAGCCGATGTTATTAACCGTAAAATTTTGTTTTGCCTTCGTTGGATTCTCTCGACATTGGAAGCTGAAGCAGTGCCCCATAACTGAATTCCGTAGCGCCATATTGGCTTCAAAAGCGACTTGTATAATAAAAGTTTGCAGTCTAGGCTGAGTGTTGAGTTTCTGCCAATCAACCAATATATTTGAGTTAACTTAAGTTTCATCTGAGTTAACTTAGAGTCAATATGATATTTCCATGTAAGTCTTCGATCGAGGTGTATACCAAGGTATTTCACTTGGGAATGTTGAGGAATATTTTGATTGTTGATTCGAATGGGGGAGCAAGTATCTCTTCTTAGGGTGAACGTTATATGGACACACTTTTGTTCATTGACTTTAATTCTCCATAAGTTCAACCATATTTCCAGCTGAGTGATATGTTCCTGGAGATTGCGGGATGCCTCATAAGGGTTTTCGTGCACACTCATACAGGCTGTATCATCGGCAAAAGTAGAAATATGGATATTATTGCTCACAGGCATATCACAAGTATATATTAAATACAAGACAGGACCCAGAATACTACCTTGGGGCACACCAGAAGATATAGTTTCGGGCACACTCGTGAACTCTCCTTCCACAACAGTGAACTTCCTACCAATAATATAACTTTCCAAAAGCTTTTGAATGTTTGTTGGCAGATATGTCTTCAATTTTAAAACTAGGCCTTCGTGCCATACTTTATCAAACGCCTGAGAAACATCAATAAAGAGAGCAGAACAATACTTCTTTTCTTCAAATGTTCTTCTTACAACTTGGACCAATCTATGCGTTTGTTCAATCGTGCTGTGCTGACTTCTAAAGCCAAATTGATGGTCTGGAATGCACCCATTATCAGTTAAAATTTTGGACAATTTAGTCATGAGCAGCTTTTCGAAAAGCTTTGAGATTGTAGATAGTAAGCTTATAGGCCTATATGACTCAGTCTTGGTAAGATCTTTGCCCGCCTTTGGAATCATTTTGATCTTGGCCAGTTTCCAGTTATGTGGAAAATACTGCATTCTTAAAATAGCATTAAAAGTAAATAGCAGGATTCTTATTGCAATATGAGGCAAGTTCATGAGCATTTTGTTACTAATGCCATCAATACCTGGAGCTTTCTTCGGGTTGAGTTCAGCAATTACTTTTTGTACTTCACGCATCTTAAACCTTAAGGGACGAGGGGGTAGAGAAACTACACACGGTAAATCAGCAGCACCCGTACATGAATTGGGAGTGAATACAGATTTTAAATGCTCAGAAAATAAGTTGCCTTTCTCACTATCACTTCTTGCCCAGCCTCCGGTCGCAGTACGCAATGGTGATTTAATATCAACGGGTCGTTTAAGATTTCTAGTAGCGCGCCATAAAGAGTAATTAGATGCGGACGTTACATCAAGACCTTCTAAATACTTTTCCAGTAGTGCAGTTTTTTCCGACGATAGCAGCTCTTTGAGTCGTTTAGTACATTCTTTAAGTCTGATTTTATTTAGGGGTGATCTGTGTTGTTGCCATTCTCTTCTAGCTCTCCTTTTTTCACATACAAGACGTTCAATTTCCGTAGAATAAATTCTGTTAAAGCCGGTCTGCGGATAGGAGGTAGTGGCGTGTTCAGCAGCCTGTTTAATATTTTCGTTAAGATTGGCAATGTTAAATTCAATATCATCGCATGATCTAAGCTGAATGTTTTCTACGCAGTGACTACTAAGATATTTTTTGAATGCCAGCCAGTTGATTCCATTAATCATCTTCACATATGAGTTAGTTAAATCACTCCTTAGTGGGTTGAAAATTGTAACTATTGTTGGAGAGTGATCGGAGGACAGATCTAGAGAGGCCTCTACATGAATTAAGTCCCTATGAATATTTTTAGTGACGGCAAAATCTATAACATCTGGAATTTTTCTTACATCAGTAGGCCAGTAAGTAGGCTCCCCACTCGAAATGACATCTAAGCCCATTTTTGAAATTGTATTGAACAAGGCTCGACCTCTAGGTGTAACAAGACGCGATCCCCAGTACGTATGTTTTGCATTGTAGTCACCAGCTGCCACGAAACAAGATCCAAGCGATTTGTAGAACTTCTCGTACTGATCTTCGGTAACTGAAAATCTGGGAGGTGAGTAAATTGACGATATCACGAAATTCGCACAAAAATTTTCTACGAAAATATTCGTTGCTTGCAAATATTCTTCACTAACGTTGTCAAGGACATAATGCTTGAGTCTTGACTTAATCAGAATTGCTGATCCACCACATGCTCTCTCTCTCGGGTCCTTTGTATCATATAAAGTGTAACCATTTATTTTAAATAAGCTTCTTGAGGTCAAATGAGTCTCAGAAACCAACATTATATCAATATTTTTTTCCATGAGGAAGTGCTCAAGTTCATTTTTATGTTGGCGAATGCCGTTTGCGTTCCAGAAACATATTTTTAACGTGTTCATGGTTTATTAACTAATGCTTGAAGCAGTGTATTCTGCATTCGCAGCATTTCTTGCATCATACTTGTCATATTTGTAGTAAAGTTGTTTATAGTTAGCACCAGATTCTCAATAGTAGCTTCAAGGCGACTAAAGTTAAAGCTTGAGTTTGAATTCGTTGAATTATTTGGCGGTGGAACATTTTGCGTGGGAATTGAACTAGTCTTAGCAGCATCAGCATACGATACACGTGAAGTAACTGGTTGGCTGATTTGAGCAAAAGTGTCGGAGTTCGCGTTTACTTGTAGAGCTGGAGTTAGCTTGGGTTTTTGACCCATAGCCTGTTTAACGAAAGAAAATACAGGGCACCCTCTATAGTTAGCTGTGTGATTACCTCCACAATTACTACATTTTTTTTCTGCTTGATCTTTTGGCTTAGTGCAGCTAGCAGTACCATGCAATTCACCGCAGATAACACACACTGTAGGTAACTTGCAGTAAGTTTTCGTATGGCCATATTCTTGGCAATTATGGCACTGTACGGGACCTGAACGCTTACGTGGCTCTTCAACTGTGATTTTTCGATGTAAGAGATACTTTACGTTATAAACTGGATGGGCTTCATTTTTTTCAATTGTATGTCGTTCGGCTGCAGTTCAACCCGAAATAGGGGTTGGGGGACCTTTTCTCTATTAAATATGTTGGTAACATTTTTTACCTTGAATCCCTGGTCGACAAGTGCACATTTTACTTCTTCGGGTTCAACATATGAATCTATGCCCTTTAATACTATCTGTAGGCCTTTAGCACTCTTAAGTTGGTATGTGTAAAAATTTGTTTTATTTTTTTCGAATTCAGTAACAATTTTTCGGAAATCTTTTTCATTATATATTTGGATTTTAGTTTCATCAATATTACCTCGTTTAATTGGAATGATGTGAAAAGTATTTTCACCAATGGTCGACAGTAGTTTTTTTATAAGTGCGTTAGAATTTTTTTCTCTCAGATAAATAGGTGGTGGCTTAAAAGACTTTTGCGATGATGTAGAGGGCTTGTCGTCGGTGTCTTGCAATAATGAAAAACGATTTTGACGATTGGTAGATGATGCGCTGTTATCCCTAGACATCTTTGGAGCAGATGAAATTTTTGAAGAATTTGGGCTTCGCCCACGCTTTACCACTGTTATATATCTGTCCATTCCCACTTGTACCTTGGGTTTTGAGCTACTGTTATCTGTAGTGATAACTTGGTTTAGTGATGAAGGCGAGCCCGATGCGGATGATATCGCAGACTTAAATGAAGAAGTACTAGGCAATGGTAATGTTAAAGATTCACTAGTTGGCATTGGACAAAGCGAAGTTGATCGCTGACGAAAAATTGGCTTTGCCGTTAAAAAAAGATTTTCATCAGATTTATTATTTATATTTTTTTCATTAAGAGTTTCAGAACTCACAGTAAAATAAGCATTTCTGCCGTTAGAACTCACTTCAAAATTTTTTTCCTTTGAGGTACTCATACAGAGTATTATTCCTCAAGGGAACTTTGTTTGTGTTTACGGTTTTTTTTTTGTTTTTGCTATTTCTTGCTATGTAAAAAATATTAGTAAAGCCAATAAGCTTATTTATCAAGGTGAATATGTATTACGAATATTTTTTGTATGATTTTTGATTTTGTTGATTTTTATATTTGTTTCGTATGTATGTATGTAAAAAAAATCCGCTTTAATGTCTCTTCACTATGAAGGTTCAACGAGAACTGAATTTTAAACTTTAACTTACAAAAAGTACACAACGAATGAGACCACAAAGTTTTAAATGAAAATACATTTGAGCATATGAGCATTTGTTCAAAATTAAATGTAGGAATTTGTTGTGAATAAAAAACACAATGCGAAAAATATTATCAGTATTAAAAAAGTGATTAAAATTTGTTTTGAAATGGTTACAGAATTCGTTTTAAGCATTTTCGTTTACAAATATTAATTTTTAAGTTAAAATAATACCACGTGAAAGGAGAAGTAAAGAGGATTTGATTATTGTGTGAGCGAGACCTCCGAAAACATAATTAGCTTCCATCTCGTGTCATCTCCGGTCTATATATTTGAAATCCATTTTAAGAAAAATTTTTATGAAAATTTAAAAAAAATACAAATCACAAAAAGTTTTTAAGCTTATTTAAAAAAAAAGTAAACAGTAATCGGTCAATAACGCAATTTTGGATTTTGTGATGCTTGACTGCTTGACATACATATTTGTGTACCATCTAACATATTCCACTATATAATAGTCTTGGTTCAAATTATCGAATTATATATGACTTATACCTCTAGGCTCAATAAATAAAATTTATATTAAAAGTAAACATATTTTTCTTCTTATAAAACTAAAACAGGTTCCGTCAACGTTTATTATTGGATCAACGTACAACACCCTTGGAAACATCGATATATTGGACGGAATATGTGTTGCGTCACAAAGGCGCTTATCATTTGCAATCTCCTGCTCGTAATATGAGGTATAGCCAGTTATTTATCCTATAAAAGCAATTTTATTAAAAATATCAAGATACTATTTATATTAAAAACAATTTTTCATATTTTCTTTATTGTTTTTTTAGTTGGCTTCAATACTATTTGATTGATGTTGCGGCCCTATATGTTGCTGTATTATATCTGTTTTATTTCTTAATCCGTCGAATCTTTGGACGTTTTGATGTGATGCGCACCCTACACACTCCCACTAAAGCTAAAAGGATGTAACGCAAATTGTTAACTTTGGGTCACAATTGTTAGTAAATCTCTTTAATTTAATTTAATTTAATTTTAGTTAACAATTTTATAACATTTGGGGTCTTAAGCCTGGTACTCTGTTCAACATTTTACTCGAAATGCTGCCAAAGTACATATAAAAAAATTAGCACAAATTGTTCATGAAAAAATTTTACTTTAAGCATAGTGCTCTGTTCAAGTTTGCAAAAAATGTTTATCATCATAGATTAAATTGTATGAAAATTTGAAATGTCAGCAATACTAACTGGCGCCTGAAACTATGCTACAATTTCTTATGTTTGTAGAAACACCTCATGTGTTTGTTGTAAATTCCATACGAAACAAGTGGCACTCTACTTGAGCATTTCTTATGAAAACTTAAAATGTTGAAGATACGAGTACATTTCAAATGTTTTTCCCAAAATAAGCCCAGTACGGAGTTCTTACGGAGTTTCATATTTGCAAATTTACATTTATTTCTACACGGAAAAATAATCGTGTAGCCTTTTGTGTAGAATTATGTTTGCATACATTCAAATTCATTTATTTTTTGAATTTACAACACAAAAAAAAAGTTAAAATTAATAACAATCTGATGAAAATTAGAAATGTCAAAAATTTCGTAACCAAACTATTGTTTGAACATTAATTTCTGTTTCAGTTGATATTTAAAACATCCCTAAGACAGGCAATAAATTTATAAAATTCCGTGCATTTTACTTTTGAAAGTCCGTACTAGCAAATGGAAATATTTGAATTTTATTAATTTTTTTTACATACAGTTTGTATGAGAACCTGAAATTCTGTATACAGTAATTTTGAATTAGCTGCTCAATCAACTTTGCACGACTTTTTGTGCAGATAAGTCAAAAATGTTGTTATCTTAAATGCACTTACCTGCCTAAATGTGCAGGTAAACAATTTTTGACTTCAGTTTTATACACATACATGTTTGCATATTTGTGTAACCACATGTTTTTAATGTGTGCAGCTAACTTAAATTTTATATATATATATGAGTATAATTTAAAACTGCCAAAAAAAAAAAAAAAAAATATGTTAAATGCGCAAGAAAACAAAGTGCACCTAAAGAAGGATTTTAAACAATAATTACAGAAAAAATATATTTTGTGCAGCTAACATTGATTTTTCGTATGAAAATATTTTAAAAATACCAAAATTTTAGGGCACTTATCTTAAATATGCAGGTATAGAAAGTGCACTTAAAAAATGCATTTGTATGGGATTTTAGTGGCAGAATTTTATCATTTTAGGCAGTTAAGTCCAAAGTGCACTTAAACAAAAGGCAGCTAAATCAAAAAAAAAAAAAAAAAAAATCAAAACATTTTTTCATGAACAATTCCTGCAAATTTTTTTAAATATACTTTGGCAGCATTTCTCGTGAAATGATGAACAGAGTACAAGATTTTACTCTGTAATTCGATACGAAAAGAAATCTGTTCGAATTTGTATGTAACTCGTATATAGATTTCTATTCTAAAGTTTTTTTTTCGATTCAAATTGCAGAATAATTCACTCTGTATGTTTAATACAGAGTTATTGATAAGTTTATTTAGTTTCAATAGGTGACATTGTTGTCTAAAATGCTTACAAATATATAGACATATCGTCACGTAAAATTAAAAAAAAAAAATAGTAGCTATACTTTTCATATTTTTTTTACAGAGGAAACTAAAAACTTTATTAACTTAAAGCTATTTATTTCTTACTAGCCAAATTTAAGAATTAAGACCAAAAGTCGTAGGTGCCTTGATTTTTTTTTAAATAAAAGTAACAGTAATTTGCATATTTATTCAAACTATTATTCTTACTTTGTATTGATTTTGTTTTGAATATTAAATATACAAACATCATTACAAGTAATTAAGGAAGTTAAAGAAAAAAGACAAACAAAAAAATCGTGTTAAGAAATGATTAAAAACAAGATTTATTTGAAAGTAGTAGTTTTGTTATTTACATCATTAATAAAATGTATGTTTTGAACATTTTGCCGGTTACGCTCTTTTGGATTTTAGGTGACGATATGTATATATGTTTGCATACTGTTTGAAAATATTATTGTTATGTGCGTGTCTGCTTAGAGATAAAAAAATGGCTAAAAGTATTTGTTAAATTTTAAACCTCTAAATAATTGTTATGTGTAATTATAGTGTATTTTAAAAATCTTAAAATATTTAATTAGTTATAAGAAATATTTACTTGTGATGCTGTAAATACTTGTAATTTTTTGTTGTAATAGTTTTCTAAGCAAAAAAGAAAGATTTTCAAAAAAAAAATTTATATTTGTATTAATTAATGTATGTATGGATGTATGTATATACACATAAACTTTAATTATAAATGTAATTGACACAAAAAACTTAAATGATGACTGTAAACCAAAGTAATTTATTTAGTTCACAAAAAAAAAATAAATAAAACCTACTAATAAATATTGAGATGTGTAAAAGAGTATTATAGTTGCTATTGAAATTACAGGTGACATGCGTCTACTCTTCGTCGTTGCTCCGACAAAATCAGCTATATATGTGTTTTTTACTAAGTTTTCAGGAGTGCGAAAATCCGTTTTATTTATATATTTGCAAACTGCAACGCTATATTGAAACATATTTAGCACTTATACAGGGTGAGGCAGAGTGAGATATATGGTTTAAATGGTTTATAACTTTTTTGTTTATACGATTATTATAATTTTTTTTAAATATAGTATATGATTGGGGAATTTTTTGCAATTAGCTTTGAAAAATGATATCCTGTGAGTGATGCATATTTTCCGCTTCGCACATACGTGCCCTTTTTAGGAAGAGAGAGTATAAATGTAATATTTTCCATAACTTTTAGCAAAATTTCGGGTGTAATGGCTAAAATTTCATTTTGAATGTTGGTTTTTTGTTTGTTAATGTACACTCTTTCTTTCAAATATCCCCAGAGAAAAGGTACTTCAACCCTTATTTCGTGTTGAACTGGAGCCGAATGATGTACAGTTGAAAAAAAAAACGAGACTCATCCTATTTATAGCCTACAATACCTTTTATACAGAAAAATCACAGTTGAAGAGCCACATAAGCGTTCAGGTCCCGTGCAGTGCCATAATTTCCAAGAATATGGCCATACAAAAACTTACTGCAATTTACCTACTGTTTGTGCTGTGTGCGGCGAATTACACGGCACTGCTACTTGTACTAAACCAAAAGATCAAGCTAATCACACCGCTAACTACAGAGGTTGTCCTGTGTACTCTTTCGTAAAGAAAACTATGGTGCAAAAACCTAAATTAGCTCCAGTTCAAACAACAAACGCTTCCTCAGCCACTTCTGCGCAAATTAGCCAACCAGTTACTTCCCGTGTTTCGTATGCAGATGCTGCTAAGACAAATTCAATTCCCACACAAAATGTTTCCCCACTAAATATTTCAACAAATACAAACTCAAACTTTAATTTAATGCAAAATACACTGCTTCAAGCATTAATTAACAAGCCATGAACACGTTAAAAATATTTCGAGTGGGGAGCCCACTTACTGGCCTGCTGACGTACGAAAAATTCCGGATGTTATAGACTTTGGCGTCATAAAAAGTATTTCTAGGGAATTAATTCACGTTGAAGCTTCCCTAGATCTCTCGTCTGATTACTCTCCCACGATCGTTACAATCTGTAGCCCACTAAGAAGTGACTTACCTCATTCATATGTGAAGATGATAAATCGTGTTAATTGGCTGGGGTTCAAAAAATACCTTAGTAGTCATTGTACAGAAAATATTAAGCTAAGAACACCAAATGGTATTGAATCTAACATTGCATATCTCAACGAGAATATTAAACAGGCTGCTGAACATGCCACTACCTCTCATCCGCAGACTGGGTTTAATAAAATTTATTCTTCAGACATTGAAAGTCTCGTACGTGAAAAAAGAATAGCTAGAAGGGAATGGCAATAGCACAGATCACCCCAAAATAAAATTAGATTTAAAGAGTGCACGAAACGACTCCAAGAGTTGCTTGCATCTGAGAAAACTGCATCTTTTAAAAATTATCTGGAAGGTCTTGATGTCACACCAGCGCGCTGCTAAAAAGCTTAAAAGACCCGTTGAGTTTAAACCACCTCTGCGAACTTCGACCGGTGATTGGGCAAGAAGCGATACTGAAAAAGGTAAAATATTTGCCGAGCATTTAAAATTCGTATTTACCCCAAATATATGTACTGGTGTTGCTGATTTGCCGAGTGTAGTTGCTCTTCCCCCTCGACCATTAAAGTTTAAGATGCGTAATGTACATAAACTAATTGCTGAGCTCAACCCGAAGAAAGCTCTAGGTATTGATGGTATTAGTAACAAGATGCTGATGAATCTGCCTCGCACTGCAACTAGAATCTTACTATTTATTTTTAATGCCATATTAAGACTAGAGTATTATCCACACAGCTGGAGGCTTGCCAAAGTCAAAATCATTCCAAAGCCGGGCAAAGATCTTACTAAAGCTGAGTCTTACAGGCCAATAAGTTTACTATCAACAATATCAAAGCTTTTCGAAAAGCTGCTCATGACAAAATTATCCCCAATTCTAAGTGATAGTGGGTGTATACCGGACCATCAATTTGGTTTTAGAAGTCAGCATAGTACCATTGAACAAACGCATAGATTAGTTTAAGTTATAAGAAGAACATTTGAAGAAAAGAAGTATTGTTCTACTCTCTTTATTGATGTTTCTCAGGCACTTGATAAAGTATGACATGAAGGCTTATTTTTAAATTGAAGACATATCTACCAATAAATTTTCTAAAGCTATTGGAAAGTTATATTCTATCCCGGAAATTCATTGTTGTGGAAGGAGACTTCATGAGTTTTCCTGAATCTATATCTACCGGTGTGCCACAGGGGAGTATACTGGGACCAGTTTTGTACTTGATTTATACTTGTGATATGCCTGTTAGCACTAAAATCCATACACCTACTTTTGCCGATGATACAGCCTTCTTTAGCATGCACGAAAACCATCACGAGGCATTCCGATATCTTCAGGAACATATTACCCAACTGGAACTATGGTTAAAGTTATGGAGAATTAACGTAAATGAGCAGAAGTGTACGCAGGTATCATTTACTCTACGAAAAGATACTTGTTCCCCCATTAGAATCAATAATCAAATTGTTCCTCAACATTCACATGTAAAATACCTTGGTATACACCTTGATCGATGGCTTACATGGAAACAACACATTGATTCTAAACTAACACAAATGAAACTAAAATTAGCTCAGGTACATTGGCTGATTGGTAGAAATTCAACTCTCAGTCTAGATTGCAAACTTTTGATATACAAGTCACTTTTGAAACCTATTTGGTGCTACGGAATTCAGTTATGGGGCAGTGCTTCAGCTTCCAATGTCGAGAGAATCCAACGAAGGCAAAACAAAATTTTACGGTTAATAACATCGGCTCCATGGTACATCCAAAATTCTATTATACATCGTGATTTAAGTATGCCACTAGTGACTGAAGAAATTGCAAAATACGCAGGCAAATATTTAACAAAACTCGAATCACATCCTAATCCGCTTGCTCGTAGTATTTTGAACTTTACTAGACACATCCGCCTAAAAAAGAGGGACACAAGGGCTCTTATACTCAACACTCCAGATGGGACTACTTGAAAATATTTTTTTTTCCTTTTTGATTATCACTACTTATGTA
Organism: Tachina grossa; assembly: GCA_949987645.1. Lineage (NCBI taxonomy): Eukaryota > Metazoa > Arthropoda > Insecta > Diptera > Tachinidae > Tachina > Tachina grossa. Next base: position 60,145,842 of record OX465278.1, on the reverse strand, counting down.
TTATTTATAACTATCACTAAGTTTATGTCCGACAGTGGTCGCGCCTAACAATTATATTCTAGATTTAAGATTTGAATACTTATTGTTAGTTCATATTTGAAGATACAATAAATAAATACATGCATTAAAAAAAAAATATCCCCAAAGAAAACTGTGGGTACAATGACGCTTTGTCAACACAATATACTGTTGGTTTGAAAAATAAAATTCAATTAAAGTTTAAAATTTTTTAAAGGCACTAATAATCCCAAATTAAAATTTTACTTATTAAGTAAAATATTTTTTTTTTTTTATTAAAAATATTGAAATTGATTATTGAGGAGTTTAGCTGGATCGTATGCGCATTTCACTGTTGCTAATGCAGATCATCAGTTAACCTTTATCCAAAGTTTCTTAGAACAACTAGAGTTATTATGTTATAAACTTTCATTTAAACAAATGAGAAGCTTAAAACAAATAACAAAGTTGAAACAAGAACTCAATAATCAATATGTTTTTTATTTTCTTTACCATTACTACATTGGCTGACTTTTTCAGCTTCGAATTGTAGTTGTAAAAGTATGTAAAAAGAAAATAAATGTAAATAACAACCACAGCTATTTAAGAACATAGTGTTGCCACACAAGTATTTTTTGACCTGGTGCAGTCAATATAATAATTAGTGATTTTTTTATGGGAATTGTTAAAATTTAAGTTTAAAATTTAAAAAAAATGATTATTAATTAATAATCAATTTCAATGTATTTTTAATAAAAAAATATTTTACTTAATAAGTTAAATATTAATTTGGGATTATTAGTGCGTTTAAAAAATTTTAAACTTAAATTTTAGCAATTCCCATAAAAAAATCACTAATTAAAATTCAACTATTTTTGTACGTTGTCCGATCATGTAATGAATGATTCATATTCACGTTCCTAGGCCTTCTTCACAAAATGCTGAAAAAACAAGGTAAGAATAATAATTAAAAAAGTTTTAAAGAATTCAAACCATATAGCTCATTCTGCGCCACCGTGTACAAGTATTTAGTAAATATGTTAAGTGGAATTGCATCAAAAACTACATATAACTCATTTTGTTGTTCAGCTTCAAGAGCATTTGTAATATTTTTTTTTTATTTTAAAGCTTTGATCACTAGATTTGCACAATGTACCATTTTTCGTCGGCTCACTGAAATAAATTTATAAGTAACAAGTAAATTTGCCTTACTTCTCAACTAATTGAAATATAACTACAAAACTGCACCATACTGCTTTGGTTATGAAGCCATATAGACCTATTCCAGAATTAATTGAGTAATAATGTCATTTTGGATTATTACTTATGAATTTATTTCAGTGAGCCGACGAAAATTAGTACACTGTGCCGAGCGCATTATCCAGGCTTAACACATAACTGTTTTCGCTAAATATTTTTTTTAAATAATTTTGTAAAGTCTACTCTTGGTAACCTCTGAACCAATTAAGATACATATCTTTAAAAGATTTTGGTGGGTGAATGTATGACAAATCAAGTTTTATAATGGTGAAATAAAAGAAATTTCAAAAATCTACACATAACTGATTACGCCAGAGCAACGACGTTTTTTTGTTATCGATTTAAACAATTCATGTATATTTCCAGAAATGATTGAGTGCTATAAATGTGTACATAATTACAAAAATAAGACTTTTAGTAAATTTTCGTCAGATTGTAAATACGTACCAAAATATCCCCGCCGTTTCGCCAAAAATCAAAGTATAGCTTAGTGCTGCATAGAGTACTATGACTCACCCGGTTGGTAATCGCGTTGAGTGTGAATTAGATAACTCTATATCTAATGGAACAAAAAAAAAAAAAAACTCTACGCACAAATTCCAAATTCTACAAACTTTATGTACACAGATGTATGTACATAATACCCTATTGGAAACTTAGTTAACTTTAAACTAACTTTATGCTAACTATTTTATAACTAGTGCTGAATGACACTTGACTTACTTTCCAATGGAAACAACTAACTATTTTAACATTGTGATGTCCTAGGCGACACTCAATTGTCTTTGATTTTGTTTAAGTCACCTGGTCGTCAGTAGATTTACAAAAAATCTTGCTGGGGTTTGAACTATGTATCATCACACGTTGTAAAGTCAACGCGCTACTACCCAGCTAAGGTACCATCTAAAATAAAACAGTAAATGTTAATATAAAATTGATGAGAGTAGACCTGTTGACTCTCACCAAATCCGATTACGTACTCGAGCAAATCACGGCATTCGATTCGACTCGTAACTTAAAAATATTTCCATATAAACTCTATTGAAATATTTTTAATTACGAGTCGTATCGGATGCCGTAATTTGCCCCCAGTTATCGATAGCATTGTAGTTAGCTTTTAGTTAGTCTACGAAAAGTTAGTTTATCATTTTGGTAGACATTTTACGACAGGGTATATGTTAATAGTATTGCATTTCTTGTGTGAGTGCGTGCATTTGTATTTTACTCGTAAAAAATTAAGTTCACAAAAATATGGTGAACTGTACTTCTCGAATTATTAATTACGAATATTATATGTGAAATTTAAGGACATTAATGGAGTTCTATTTACGACTGCAAAATGAAACATACAAATATTTTATGAAAACGAACTTCACAAAAAATTTCCAAAATTGTAATGGTCGTCACTAAATAAAATATGAAAATCATTTATTAATGGAAACTTTCATACAAGCATGCATTTTCAAAATGACATTCTTTAAATTTTTCACATAGCCGATCTTAAAAATATATTTGCGTAAGACAACAGTGAAATGCGCGTAGGAACTAGAACGTGTGTCCTTCCAATTTTAGGGGGTTTTTTTTAAGAATATCAGGCACAAATGTATCTTGTGATCATATCCTTAAATAAAAATTCAATGCTGTTTTTCAGATTCAGTTGGTGGAATTGGTACTTAAAAAGTACGAGGACCACTTCCGCCCTCGGTTTTCCGAAATAAATGCAAAATAGACAAACGCTAAGTACACATCTGGCATTTCTTATGTTGTAATTTTCAAAATGACTGCAATGCCGTTCAAATTATATTTTTTATATGGAAAGCAATAACACACATCGAAAAATATCGGAAATGACGAATGTTGCACTAGTACACACTAGTAAGTGGGGCACAAAATGCCATAATGTGTATTGGACAAAAAAATACACAAAGGAAAACTCATTATATGTATGTGCGTTGCTGTCTTAAGTCTTTCGTTTATCTCATATGGTAGATATTAGAGATGTAACGAATGTCAATTTTCGATGTTCGCGAATACGAATACGAATACGAATATTATATGCAATATGAAATATTAAGAAATTGTTATGTAAAAGGACTTCACACTCTTGTTTGCGTACTTTAAAGTTAATAAAAAGTACACAAAATGTTAATAATCGTCACTAAATAATATTTGAAAATGATACAAAGCACAAATTTCTGTAAAAAATTAATGTATTTGTACAAACTAAAATTTTTAGTCATTTATTTAAATTTCGTTTAGGATTTATGCATTTATTTACTTAATTTCTTTGGAAAAATATTCGTATTCGTATTCGCCTGAATACATTCGTATTCGCCTGAAAATGCCCGAATATTCGACAATTCAAATACGAATACGAATATTCGTGCATCACTACTAGATACATATTGTGAAACTTTTGGATGTTTGATAGCCCTGTGGTACTTTGTAAGATATTTTGGCCCTTTCAGCTCAAGGTTCAAATAACCTTTTCTTCCTGTTTCAAGCACATTAGTTTTCAAAATTTGTGCCAGATCATGTTTTAAGTGGGAACGCCAATAGTATCGTAAGACTGTTTATTAAACTTTCTTTAAACGGAGCAGATGATATTGAACAAATACATAAGAAATACAGGGCACTGTCGAAAGTTCCAGAATTTTAAAACTTCAAATATTTTCATAAGTATAAGTAAATTTTGATAAATATTTTTATTCAAATTTATGCAAAATTGTTCAAGGAATTCTTGCTATTCCACACTGCTTAGCAAGTTTAGAAACAATATATTCTTCCCAAAATATAAATAAGACTAATTCATATAAAAAATCGTCTGCAATAAATACTCTGCCATTTTTAATTAATTTTGAAACTGATGGTACAAAATTTCTTACAAACAGTAATGTCACAATTGTGGTACTGTGGTACTTAAAGATTATCTATATATATAAAATCGTAGTGTGTGTTTGTTCCTCACGCATGATCTCTGAACCTATAAGAGCCATGGAGCTGAAATTTTCAACAAATGATCGGATTAATACCGGGTAGGTTTTCGCTTTGTTTTTTACCCGACAAGGGACCGCTGTGTGGAGTAATTTGTAGTTAAAAAAAATAAATAATTATGCATCACAACGTTTGCCGGGCTCATCTAGTATATAATAAGATTAGAAGTACACATAAAATATGGTTTTATCAACTAAAATTCTATTTTTTTTTTTTAATTTACATTAAACAATTTTTCATGAAATTAGTTGTACGGAAGGTATATATGTATATTGTACACACATATATATATATATATATATATATATATATATATATATATATATATATATGGAACCCACGTTCCTAAATAACATGTATTCTTTTTTATATATGTTCATTTTCTTTTGTAAACGAATCTGCCTAATAAGCAGATTCGTCTCAACTAAACATTTTCACTTCTTTTTATGATTGTTTTATTTCTTAAGAAAAGCTGTAATCCAAGTACATACATTAGGACCAGCTGTGTCTCGCATGCGGATTCAACGTGCACACGAATACATTCATACAAACGCCTACATAAATGCAACTTATTGTGGTCATTTAAATAACGACAATACTTAAGCGTGTGAATCTGCACCATTGGCAAAATTATACGCGAGTGAATCCGCATGATGGACAAAATTGTATTTTTTATATTTTCATGTTAAATCGTATTAATACTAGAACAAAAAGATGTAAAGTTTTAGTCAATAAAGAGACACTACTCACACAACATCTGGTTTTCTTGACTCAAACGTATATATATATATATAGGGTGTTTTTTTAGAGGTATAGAACTTCGAATTGAAATAAAACACAAGAAAATCGTTTTAATGTCCATCAATTTGGCTTTATTGAAAGGATAATTTTATGCCATTAATGTTTAAATATGATTTTGGGCATGTGGCCGCCGCGGCTGGCTCGAATAAAGCCAATTCTACAGGTCCAATTTTCAACCACTTTTTCGAGCATATGGGGCCGTATGTTGGCAATAACGCCACGAATGTTGGCTTCCAAGTCCCCTAACGTTTCTGGTTTGTTGGCGTAGACGAGCGACTTCACATATCCCCAAAGAAAATAATCCAATGGTGTCAAATCACACGATCTTGGTGGCCAATTGACAGGTCCATTCCGCGAAATTATGCGCTCATCGAATGTTTCCTTCAATAAATCGATTGTGACGTGCGCTGTGTGGCATGAAGCGCCGTCTTGTTGGAACCACAACTCATCCACATTCATGCCATCCAATTCGGGAACAAAATAGTCGGTTAGTCGGCTCCAATTGCTGTGCACGGTGGCGAATCGATTCATTCGGGTCCTCTTCAACACTTTGCTCTACAGCGGCAATTGTTTCTTCGGTGCGCACTGTTCGACGTCTCTGCGGATGCGTATTATCACATAGAGTAAACGTAGTGCGAAAACGATCCATGGTTAACCGAATTAATTGCTCTGATGGACGATTATGTCGACCATAAAATGGACGGAGCTTGCGGTAAACTTCGCGAACTGAACCATTATTTTCGAAATAAATTTGCACGATTTGCAAGCGTTGTTTTTTTGTCAACCTGTTCATGATGAAATGGCAAACCAAAGTAAATATTAATCACTTGACAGCTGACAAAATGGCCGCCAGTTAAAAAAGTGGTGCCAACTTAAAGTTCTATACCTCAATAAAAAATACCCTTTATATATATGCACATTGTACATATATACCTCACTTCAACAAAAAGTACTTGTAAAATATTTAAATATTTGTCGCTAATTTTTGCTTTTATTCTAAATGAAATAAAACAGATGTATTGTATTACTACAACATACTTTTGTTTTTTTTTTAAATATAAAACATTTTAATCAAATACAACAAATTTTTTTTGGCCTTATCAAAGGTATTTTAGCCCTTTTAAATCGTTACTTTGGCCCTAAACCAAAAAGCTCAAAATGCATCACTGACATATTGTATGCCAGTTGTGAAAAACAAAATTTTGTATTTTGGATCCCATGAAACTGACAGCCCTAAGGTATGCATTGATTATTTCAATGTTATTAGCAGGATATAAAAAGCAGGTACTTCCATTCTCTCATTTTTCCTTGACACTCAGCATCCGACAAATTAAGCATTTCTGGTAAAATGAGCTAAGTATTACTTTTCTCTGTTTCCTGTTTGTTTGAAACTTTGATTCAAAAATTAATTAAAAATGTTTCTTATAAAATGCACAATGTCTTCAAACAATTTTAAATTTAGAGAAAAACATAGATATAATATAATTTTATTGCATTATTATATAACACATGCCATTGTTTTATATAGCTAAGCAGCATAGCTCCAAAGGGGTGTTCTAGGAAAACTTTATTTTTTTATTTAAGAATAATTTTGCATCAAATAATAACTTTTATAATATATGTTTTCTCACAAAAAAAAAGGTTCAAATTGGACTTGTGGATGTGGAACCACCCATAAAGAGAAAATGTTTACTTTGAGATATCTGGAAAACTAATATAAGGGGAATGTTGAAATTTTGTAGGATAAACTCTGTTGTTAATTGCACTGTCTTTAAATTGAAAAATTAAGCGTGGTGCCTGTCATAAAAAGAAAATTTTCGCTTGTCTTCAAAAATAATACTAGTGTAATTTTCTTGAGCATTTGCCCATAGCGTATTACTGATGGCCTAGAAGGAACAATTTGCTCTTGATATTTTAATGCTTAAAGTTGGCATGGCATTTTCCACGGAGAAGTAACATTTATTTCAAGATATCTTGGAAGCCAAAACAGTCAAAACTTTTAAATTGTTTCGTTAGCAATAACGCCAATAACGATAAAAGTATTATAAAAAGGAGTCAATAATGGAGCAAAAAGTGTTTCGAGTCCTAAGGAAATCTGATATCAATTTTTATTATATTGGTATCTGCTAGAAACACAAACTTTAAATTCCGCTGATTCTGCCGATGATAGAATATAATCGGGATTGAACAAGTGAGCGTGAGAGATAGAGAAAATATTTATTTAAAAAAATTTCTTGGACACTAATGCATGAGAGTTTTGAAACAATTCATGATTATTTATGTTAATAATGAGAATTGTATTCTACAAAATAGTAAAGATTGAGCCACAAGCGTGGCGCTTGTAATATAAAAAAAAATTCCGTTTCATCTCAAAACGTATTTCGAGTATAGCAAAGTACACAGAGTTTTGGCTATTAAAATAATAATAACTACTCACTATTTGGAATAAGTTTTAATCAGTTTTATTTTAATAAAAATAGATCAAGAGATTGAAAATTTTAAAACTCTGTGAAAAGCGTGATAATACCGCCTAAAGCGGGATGTCTGGCCAGGTTAGCTATGTACCAACAGGCAATACAGTGCTACCTTGATAATTTAGACTAGCCAGTTTTTTTTTTACTGTATATATTTTTTCATTCATGTGATGCTTTTTGTATCATAACGAAACTTTCAACCGTTATACATAGTCGCCTACGTTTGGAATTTTGGCAATTTTAATTTATTTTTTTAGTTTTAGTTTAGATGAAGTGGGCGACTGACCGCAATGAGTTTGCATACGAATTGTCTGACCAAGAAATCGTTCAATCGGTTATTGAAGAAGAAAATGTTGATCTACAAAGTTCATGTGATTCAAATTCTAGCATGTATGTATAAATCAGATAATAAAATTAATAAGGCTATTACAATTTATTCAAAAGCGATAGAGATAGATTTATTAATTTTAAGAATATTGAAAGACACAGCACACAAATTGTTTTCTGAATCATCGAAACAAAGAAAAATCAATTCCTTCCCTACAAAAAAAAAAAGCAATGTGAGTCCGATCACAGGGGAGATGTGTAAGCATCTAGTAATGAAAAATTTGTTTTAAGTTGGAAGTACTTTTTCTTATAGTATATTTTTATTAACTAATCAATTAAAAGTATCAAAACTTATAATATTCTAAATACATAGGAACTTGCTTGTTTTTGTTTGTTTTACTTAACTTATTTGGTTAGTAGGTAAATGGGCACACAGCAGTATATATGTATGTACTGCATTAAAAATTGCAGTAAATTTACTGATTACTCAAAACATTCAATAAATTGTTACTGATAATGAAATATAATTTGCATTATCAGTAAAATCGTAGGGCCGTATTCATAATAAAATTGTAGCAAGTGGCAAAGTTTTTTTCATTCAAATTTTTTAATTTTTGTATGAAAAAAAATTTTGCCACTTGGTAGAATTTCATTATGAATACGGGTAATACCTATATTCATAATAGAGAGCTGAGTAAACAGTCTTATTATACTAAACCAATAATAAATGCTGTCGTACTATAAGTGAAGCACGATGGATGTATTGGCGTACGTGTATATCAGTATTAACAAGCGATGTCGCCAAGACAGCAAAACAAAATATACACTCAAAAGAAGTACTGTTGATTAGTGTATGCTTGTTATTTTTCATATTGTACGTTTGAGTGTGTGTGTAATAAGTAGATGGCAAGCTATTATGTGATTAACCGCATACAACTAATGTTAATACATGTGTGTGCCTTTGCATGTGCGCAGAAAAATAAAAGATCATACAAACATACATCCATGACGTTTGTACACGCGCTCATGCGTAGAAAGAAGCAAGTATCACAAATTCTTTCGTCACGAAGTGTTTTCTTCCTTACTCTTATACCTACAATACTCAAACAATGTTGTTAACGTTTGTTTTATAAGATTTCGCTGTAGTAATGCATTTGAAAAATCCCCCATGTCTTGAAAGTTTTTATAAGATGTCTTGTGCAGGAGACTAATTCATAATGATTACTGAAAATTCAACGCACCTCATCATAAATATAATAAATCATTTAGGTACTTTATAAAAATTGCAGAAAAGAAATTTAGTAATAAGTAAAAATTTACTGTTTTTTTTTTGTTTTTCGGGCGATTTTTTTATTTTGGCGATTTTTTTGTTTAAGGGTTTATTTTTTAATTTTTGCGATTTTTTTTTATTTTGGCGATTTTTTTCATTTTGACGATTTTTCCGGTTTTTTGCGATTTATTTTATTCCTAGAATTTTTGTTTAATTTGGTGCTTTTTTCGGTTTTGGCGATTTTTTTGGCGATTTGTTTTAGATTTGGCGATTTTATAATTTTTTGATTTATTAGTTTTACCGTTTTTAAAAATTTTAAGAGTTTTGCTCTTACGGTTTCCAAGATACAGCAAGTTGTCAAAATTACAAAGTAAAAATTGCATTAACTGATGGAATACCCTTGAATTTAAATTTTCTAAATTTACTGTTAATTGTTGTAGTCTGTGTAAAAATACACTAACTTTACAAAATTCAAGTGTATATATAGGGTGTTTTTTTCAGGGGTATAGAACTTCGAATTGAAATAAAACACAAGAAAATCATTTTAATGTCCATTAATTTGGCTTTATTGGAAGGATAATTTTATGCCATTAATGTTTAAATATGATTTCGGGCATGTGGCCGCCGCGGCTGGCTCGAATAAAGCCAATTCTACAGGTCCAATTTTCAACCACTTTTTCGAGCATATGGGGCCGTATGTTGGCAATAACGCCACGAATGTTGGCTTCCAAGTCCCCTAACGTTTCTGGTTTGTTGGCGTAGACGAGCGACTTCACATATCCCCAAAGAAAATAATCCAATGGTGTCAAATCACACGATCTTGGTGGCCAATTGGCAGGTCCATTCCGCGAAATTATGCGCTCATCGAATGTTTCCTTCAATAAATCGATTGTGACGTGCACTGTGTGGCATGTAGCGCCGTCTTGTTGGAACCACAACTCATCCACATTCATGCCATCCGATTCGGGAACAAAATAGTCGGTTAGTCGGCTCCAATTGCTGTGCACGGTGGCGAATCGATTCATTCGGGTCCTCTTCAACACTTTGCTCTACAGCGGCAATTGTTTCTTCGGTGCGCACTGTTCGACGTCTCTGCGGATGCGTGTTATCACATAGAGTAAACGTAGTGCGAAAACGATCCATGGTTAACCGAATTAATTGCTCTGATGGACGATTATGTCGACCATAAAATGGACGGAGCTTGCGGTAAACTTCGCGAACTGAACCATTATTTTCGAAATAAATTTGCACGATTTGCAAGCGTTGTTCTTTTGTCAACCTTTTAATGATAAAATGGCAAACCAAACTAAATATTAATCACTTGACAGCTGACAAAATGGCCGCCAGTTAAAAAAGTGATGCCAACTTAAAGTTCTATACCTCAATAAAAAACACCCTTTATATTACATGGGATTTTAACATTTTTCGTTGCTCGTTTTGGAACACCCTTTAATTTTTAACTCTCATATATTTGGTGTTGTAGCGGCCAAATGTCTCAACACTGTGTCCGAATTTCAAGTCCGTAGCTCTTACGGTTCTCGAGGAAATACCCTGTAACAGAGGAATGGACAGCGTAGCGAAAACAATAGGGTTCATTTTCACCTTTGGTGTACGGAACCCTAATAAAGCAAGAAACCTAACGACCCTAACAAACAAAAACCAGCAAATTCCTATGTATTTACAATATTTTAAATAAGTTTGTATTGCTTCTTTCAAACACTAATACACTCATACATAGCTTACACCGATTTGACAACGCTGTGTGCATCTCAGCAAAGAAATCTAAGTCAAAATTTTGTGATTGTATTGTGAAAAAGATTTTTACCCCCTAGCGTATAGATATTTACACATCAAAAAGTAAAAATAAAAAAAAATCTGTGTTCAGATTGTATTGATATGTTCACAAAAGTTGTTAAGCTTTACCGTAGGTACAACTTAGCCAAATATTGTTAGCAAAAATAAAGGAGTCACATTTAGTTATTCCGAAAAAACTGGAACGTATTTTTTCCTAAATTTTTGCACAAAAAAATACACGAAGAAATAATTTTTTGTTGGCATAAGATGTTAGAATGATTTGCTTGGTAGACTCTTAGCTACATTATTGTTATATAGCTAAGCGCTATCAATTAGCCTGAATTAGCTGTTGGCCAAAAACTGATTACACCATTTTTTGAGGGTGCACTGATTTTCGAAATCCTTGAAGGCCCATGAATAAAATTGCTTACCAAAATCGTCAAACTGGGTATAGGGTTTTACTACCCTTTGGTAATACTTAATACTATACTGTCAACACCGAGTGTTTCTCCAAAACAACACTATGTTGCATAGTGTAAATAATACGATTTGTACAGCTAGCGGACCGCAAGTTGCAAATCACTGCTGTACTAAATTCAAGTTAGAGTGGCATCAAAAACTTACAAAATGATTTTAACTTATGTGAATATACAAAAAGTAGTTATAATTTTGCGGATTTTTAAGGTTGGAGGATGCGAAAAATGCAGCTCTCAAGGAAAAAGTTTGGCGATCACTGTTGTACCAATTTTATACTTTGTGTTGATGTTCATCTACTAATCTCTAATGTCATCATCCTAGAAGCTTAAATAAACAGAAAGCTCATAAATACAACTCGGAAAACATTATGCAAATTATGTAATTGTAAATTACAACAAATATTTTTAATGCTTAAAAATCAATTTTATTCTTTAAGTGCTCTTATGAGACTAAAAAAAACTTAAACTTAATTAGAAAACAACAACAATATAAAAGAGTTCTTAAATTTATTAAAACAAGTTTATACCGTTATTTATCGAATAAGAAATAAAGCAAAAGTAACGATTAAACTAAATTCAAAATAGTGATGATAAGTACTTTTCAGTACGATATCATAAATTCCAGGTAGTTTTTAACAAAAAGTATCTTCTTTCTAAATCCGTTAATACATTTAAAATCGGTTGATACTTAACTAAGATACAGAGAGGTTGAGAGTTGCATACGAGTACGAAAAATTGGTTTTTTTACCCGTCACTCAAGATTTTGGAAAATTTCAAACACAGATTGTTGTTATGCTCGACCATACCTACCAGAAAAATAGTAACACTTCACAGGTATTATTTTTTGTCTCACAGTGTAATAACAGTAATAACAATCAATAATAAACTGAAAAATATTTTGTGATTTTTTTATGGGAATTGTTAAAATTTAAGTTTAAAATTTTTTAAACGCAATAATCAATTCAATGTATTTTTAATAAAAAAAATATTTTACTTAGTAAGTAAAATATTAATTTGGGATTATTAGTGCGTTTAAAAAATGTTAAACTGAAAAATATTTTGTTAAAAAATTCTTAGGGCCTTATTTCGCAAAACTCTAAACACTGAAAAATTTTGTATGTGTTTTTTTGTCATTTAAGGTTTTTGTATATAAAATTTGCCAACGCTCAGCATTGCATTTTTCAATATAAGCCCAATGAGTGTAAGTCCCAATTTTCACGAGGCAATTTTACTTGCGCAAGTCATAAAATTTTTTATTAAACTTGCTGTAGCGTTTAGATAGAGCAAGTTTACTTGACCATTTTATTTCTTTTTATTTGAAGCAAATTAACAATTGTTATTAATATTCTCACAAAACAAACACTTCGAGCCACAATGAATTTTACAGACGAAAAACCAGAACAGAAAACCAATGAAAAGGAATGTCAAATTTTATATAGAGCGAATGATAGCAAAAACAGAATTGCCATGTACAGGCAAGTCTGTACGGCAATTCTGCTGGTTTTTACACTCCTCACTTCTTCCTAACTTCTTTGTTCGTCAAATTCAAGACTTGCGCAAGTAAAATTGCCTCGTGAAAATTGGGACTAAAAATAAAAACACCGAAATTCACAAGTTTCTTAGAAAATATTTTATGCAATAGAACGTTTCATTCAAAGTGGCATTTTTTGTTTTGGAAGAGTTGTCCTAGAGTAAATTTTAGCCCATAAGTATTTCGACTTTGACTACGACGACTTGGCACTAGATTGAAGAAAAAATATTGCAATGATCTTTAATCTAGTGCAAAATCGTCACAACACTCGTAATTAGTTGAGTATTTGAGCATAATGAACAACAGATTCGTGCTTGTCCATTTTGTTATTTGGACTATTTATTCTTCACCATTTTTGGCTTATTTTTCATTTTTTTGGGTCTTTAATCGTTATTTATTGGAAACTCACAGTGGATATTTACATAAGGGCTTTTGATGATTTTCTTTTGCTAGCTATTTTCACAACAAAGTATGCAACTTTGAAATTTATTTGCTGGTGGTTCAGCGTTGTCTATATATTTCATTGTTGCTGTAACAAATCATCAGTAGACTTCAACCACACATTCTGAATAGTCACAAACCTCTTATCTTATGCACAGACTTTTAAGAACTATTTGAGAATTCACAAATAATAATATTTTTGAAAATCACAACAGAAAAATAAGCGTAGTAGGCTTAGAAACTAATACCAAAAACCAGCAAATAATTTATATTCGATTTGAATCTATTTTATTTTTCTACACCTTTATACAATTAGAAATCCATTGGATAACAATAAAAGTAAGATAAGAGGTTTGTGACTATTCAGAATGTATGGTTGAAATCTACTGATGATTTGTTACAGCAACAATGAAATATATAGACGACGCTGAACCACCAGCAAATAAATTTCAAATTAAAATAAACTTCTGACAATATGTCGAATAATAAATTTCTCAAAGTATGCAACGTTTTATAAAAAATCTGTTATGAACAATTGCCAAAATTACTTCTTTGGGCTTTCTGGCACTTCCGCAAATTCGGCCAAAAATTTTAATTATGGCAAGAGACCCAACCAAACACTGTGAACAAACACCCATATTAAAGAAATTTTTAGGCGATTATTCGTTGTGCGATGTTCTATTGGGTAATTAATAGGGTTTTTCCAACTACCGGGAATCGAGAAAAAAATTTTCTATTCCCGAGAATTTCAAAAACATATGAATTTAATTAAATGGCCTCAATAAAATATGTAATTTTATGAAAAAAAAAACACACAACATTTAAGAAATTTTATTATTTGACATATTGTCATAAGTTTATTTTAATTGAAATTTATTTGCTGGTGGTTAAGCATTGTCTTTGATTTTCTAAAATATGTATTATTGTTTGTGAATTCTCAAACAGTTCTTAAAAGCCTTACATAGCATAAGAGGTTTGTAACTGTTCCAAATGTGTGGTTGAAGTCTGCTGATGATTTGGCAAAGCACCAATGAAATATATAGACAATGCTTGACCAGCATCCATTCATCCGTTCATTTCAAGAGCAACAATATTTCATGGATAGAAATTCCATCTACATCTGCCAATCTAGATACTATTTCCTTTAAAGAGTTTTTAGGCTGAAAATATTTTGTAACTCTTGAAGTTGTTGGTCTCACCTCGGAAACTTCTATTACATCTGTTCCCATGCTTATATTATGCATCGTTACAAAATTGTATTTTTAAGTAATAAAACAACGAAGAGCAATGTAAACAAAGCAAATTACAAAAACGTAAATATTAAATTCCCGAATATTCCCGTTGAAAATTTCCCGAGATTTGTAAAGATTTTTTCCCGCATAGAAACTCTAGTAATTATTCGTACAGCACTGCAATTTCGTCACAGCGCAGTTTCCTCTATAATTTTTTGTGCTTTTGGTTCTTGAAACCTTTTGTTGCTAATGCAGCTATCTTTAAAAAAAATTTTAAAGTTTGAATAAATTTTATTACATGTTTTATTTGTACAATTTGTTTAAAAGCATAAGAAAAAAGTTTTAAGAAAAATTAACTAGCAACTAAAACCAAGTTAAAACAAAGTTAAAACAATGTTGAACACTTTATGTTAAATTATTTTAAAAGTATAAAACTTTTGTACCAGGATAAAAAACTAAATAATTAATTAAATTGTAATTTATATAATAAATAAATTATTTGTAATTTAATAAGGGGCCTTATTATGTTTGTCCAACTATTCTAGTCGATTTCGAAGTGCTGTATCTGATTAAAAAATTATGCAATCTTATTCTTTAGTCTAGTAGAAACGGTGAAATCTAATTGAAGTATTCGACAACGATAATAAGGAAGGATATAATTTAGTTTTTTTTTTTTGCTATTTTGTTTGTTAATTAAATCAGTCAATTTGGTTTAAAAAAAATTTAAATAAACTATTTCTAACTATTAATCCAGCTCTAAATAATTAAATTCTTTGATGAAAGGTTGAGTCTGGGCTTGTAAATTTTCCATAACCGCACTCATAGTTATGATACTGTGATCCGGCACAATGCCCATAGGAGTGGATGCTAAATTAGGAACTATTGTTGTGGCAGGCGAGCCGGTATGATGTTGCGTAGCATTTGGAGCAGAACTATAAACACTGAAAGTAATAATTCAAGACAATTATAAATATAATCATTTAAATAAATGAAATGAAATTGTATTTCCTCACCTTAGCGAATTGGTTGAACGGTAAAGGGGTGGCGGCGTATTTACACGTAACGCGTTGTAGGTTGCTTGTTGGCCTGTTGCAGTGGGATGAAACAATAAACTCATGCCGGCACATTCATTCAATGACGTCAAATAGGAGGGTGGTGGTGGCCGATGCTGAAACTCGGGATATAAATAACTGCCACCCATTAGACGACTATTGCAGTAGCGACTATTGCAACTTGTACAGATTTCCATATGACGAAAGCAAGGACATTCCTCAACATCATCGGGCACACTTAAACGCCATATTGAACCAGATATCACCAGCAAAGAAACACCAATACCAATCATCAATAGTGCAGCACTCAAATACTGTGTTGAGTGTTCGATTAGACCCGTTGAACCCAACACAATGCCACCCAATGTACAGGCCACACCACCCAAAGCCAAAATACCAATAATAACAGGTAAGGAGGGACGAGAAAACCATTTGCGAAAACTTAAACGCAAAGGTGGTGTGATACTTCTTCCTGCTGGCACTGAGCCACTAGTTGTTGGAACGGTGTGTAAGTTTAAAGGATTTTCTATGCCAGCAGTAGTTGTGGCAGTATCAAATAAGGATCTACAAAAAAAAAAAAAGAAAGTGTTTGCAAATAATTAGTAAAATGATTATGTTAAAATAAAGCAAAGTTGTAAAACATATTTAAGGCAAGTTTAATTAGTTTAATAATCCTGCTTTGTGCATTTGAAGAAAAAAAATTAGAATAGATTAAGCTCAAATAAATAAAACTATTTACGCAAATTTTTTGGTATTACTATATCTATGTGAATGTATTTTTAACACAAAGGCTTAACAAAAATAACTTCGTTCTGCAATGACAATTCTGTGGCAATAAGGAAAAAGTGCTTAAGTCATAGTTTAGTGTTTTGCACTTAAGTATAAACTTTCAAGTCGATTTTTAGAAATTTATTTCTTGTACAGTAAAATTGGGAAATTCTCTGTTAACCTTTATTTTTTTTCAAGCAAATATCATTTTGCACACTATAAGTAATACATTTAAATTGAAATATACTAAATTATAACCGAAAATTAAACTATTATTCCAAATGAGATTAGAGGTCTAAAAAAGATAAGTCGCAAGTCATAGTGCTAAAACTTCCTGAAAAATCACACAAACTAATTGAGATTTTCACCAGGGGTGCTTTCAAATATGCAGATTATTTAAGTACCATTAACTCAAAATCAGCTTATATCGACTTAAGTACTTTTTCCTTTTTGCAGCAGAATTTATTGCATACATATAACTGTAAATTATTGTGCATTATTTAGTATATTTCCCATACAAAACAAATCTGCATCCTCACTAGATTTTGTCAAAACATACTTAAAATATAGTTAAACTTAAAATGAGTTCATAGTTGAGCAAAATCCAGTATATATCAGATTTTTGGGCTTTATGTGATGCAATTATGATTTTTTTCAAATTTGTGCTAAAAAATTAGCATGTGTGCCTAGAAAGCCGTGTGACTTGGATATAATGCAGTTGTTTAGTTAGGGCTTTGGAAAATTTTCAGTTAATGGGTTTGGTTTTGGATAAAAATTTCGATAAATGACAAAAAAACTTGGTTAAAACAGTATAGATTTTGCTGAGCTTCTCATTTGTTGAAATGAAAGTTTATAACATAATAACTCTAATTGTTCTAAGAAACTTTGGGTAAAGGTTCCCTGATTATCTGCATTAGCAACAGTGAAATGCACATAGGATCCAGCTAAATCCCTCAATAATCAATTTCAATGTATTTTTAATAAAAAAAATTTTTTACTTAATAAGTAAAATATTAATTTGGGATTATTAGTGCATTTAAAAAAATTTTAAACTTATATAGTATAGATTCTCATAAAGATTTTATTTAAAATCTGCCAAATATTGTGCCGGTGTAAATGATCTATTGTTGATGTAACTATGTTTTTTCCACTTTGCATAATTGTACTAAAAAAATTAACCGATTCTCTTGAAAAGGTGTGCGAATTTGCTATATTGCAGGTGATTGTTGCAAACTCACAATCTGGATAAATGTAAAAAAAACTTATTGTAAACGGTATAAATTTTGATAATGATTTGGAAATCTGAAAGATTTAGTGCAGGTTTTTTAAGGTTTGAGTTAAGTTTCAAGCGTTGATGTTTTATAAAATAAAAATTAAGGATATTTTAACTCTTGATAAAGATGATAATTATTTCACACCCTTTTGAGAAGAAATCAAAACGAGCCATACAGAAAAGAAGTAGAAACTTAAAATGTTTGAATAAAATGTTTTCCGTAGGATTTTGAATATAAATAATATTTTGTACAAATAAATAAAATTAAAATAACTATTTGCTATGCCAAAATAGCACGTACTGCATACGAAATAATCGATACTTACAAATAAAATGGCACTTAAGCCTGCACAAAATATAGCAGATTTTAATTAAAATCTTTATGAAAATCTATACTGTTTACAACAAGTTTTTTTGACACTTATCAAGTTTTTTATCCAAAACAAAACCCATTTACTGAAAAATTTCCAAAACAACTGCAATATTGCAAATTCACACACCTTTTTAAGCCAGCCGTAGCTTATTCAATCATCTTTTAAATAAATATGTTGTACATGGTAGTAAAGATAAAATAAAAATATTAGATTTTGTGTACATTTCCTAAAAATCTACTCACAGACTACATTTTGTTTTATATGGGAAATCTAGTACAAAGCAGCTAGATTTAGCTTGAATTGTCGTAAGTACTAGATTTTGAGATAGTGTAAGTGCCCTATAAAGAATAAACAAAAATATTAGATTTTAAGTAGATTTCCTACAAATTTACTGACAAGTTTGATTTCGTTTTGTATGGGAAATCTAGTAGAAAGCAGCAAGACTTAGCTCAAAATCTCGTAAGTACTAGATTTTGAGACAATCTAAATGCCTTAAATTTGTTTGCCCGTCTGCTTGTCTGTTTGTTCCAGCTAATCTTCGAAAAGAGTGGGCCCGTTTTTAAGGAACTTTCATTGACAGAAAAGTGATGCTTTATGTCGTAAGGTTAAGGGTATCTCAAACCAATTACATGTTTACTAATTATCTTATATGTGGACAACTAGAAGAATGGGAATCTTTAAATTTTGTAATGTTACTTTGAAAAAAATATGCATAGTCAAGCAGAAAACTGAGATATAGAAGCGTGACTGACTAGGGGCTGCAATAGTGACTGTTCTCTAATTTTGTGTATGTAATTTTGAATATAATTTGCGTAGTCAAAAATTATGTTGGAGGACCAGAACTATGGATGATGATATCCACAACATAAGGGTTGTTAAACTTGGTGTAGATTATTTTGAATGCAAAGTAAATAATCGGATGAGAATGAATGAAATGGGAGTAGATGTAGTGATACTTTTCACACTAAGTAGTTTTTTAAATCGCATCCCCTCCTAATTTAACTGTTTTTGGGAAAGGGGTAAAAGACATCAAATCCGGGAAGAGTTGAAGGACTAAAATGTTGCAGAAAAATGTTTATCGTAACTAAAATCTAGAATGTAGTTTACATGCTAATTAACCATAACAAAGTGCAAAGGATTAACTGGAGAACGTTGCTGTAACCGATCTGCACCTTTCTGTAAAGTTAGTAAGCTTCTGTTGTTAGAAAATAAAATAATAGAATATATATAATAATAGAATAAAATAGCCAAAAGATGCTGAATAAAATTGACGGTACATATTACAGCTTTTCTTGTTCGTAACAAACACTCCAAATACAACAAGAAGAAGTAGTGTCTTCACCTGGTTACAAATACTGGTAACAACTAAATAACATAGTGGTGCTGCCACTGTGAATTTTATATTTTAAGTGTTGCCGTAATTTTCAGAGGAAGTGCAGGGAAACTCCTAAAATTTTTAGCTTAGAGTTTGTGTATCTCTAATATAGTTTGTGTCTTGGCTAAAAGGTTAATGACAGAAAGAAAGTGGTTCGTAGCAGTGGCAGCTGCAAAAATAAAACAGCAAAAAAAGCAAACATCACGAATTTTTTCGTCGCGAAGTATTTATTCTTTTGTTTCTATACCATCTATACGTTGTTGTCGCCAAGATCTGGTTGGCTGTAGTGCTCTCGTCGTTGTGAAATCACAAAAAGCTCTTTGTAAAAGTTAGCACAATGTGCATATGACTTGGACGTAGCTGCTCTATACCTACAATATTTGATAGAAATGTCTTGCAAATAGTGCTGATCAGTCTTTGTTTTTTGCAGACTTTGCTACAGTAAAGCATTTCAAAAATCCCTCATGTTTTGAAAGTTCTTTTAAATGGTCTTATGCAGGGCTCTAGTACATATTCAATAAATGATGCAAATGGTCTTGCGTAAGTGTAAATATAAAATGTCGTACCTTTACTTTGGATTGTGTATATTCATACATCCATCAAACACCAAATACTGCCATTATTGGTTGTTGTGTTTTTGTAATAGTTTTCTTAGTTCAATAATTTATTGGAAGTTTTTCTATAAGTACAGAAAGAAACTTATGTGACTCTTGAACTTCATAAACAGTTCTTGAACAGGAGAGTAACTGGCAGGCGGTATAATTTCTCCTTATTTTTTTCCAAACTAGCACGAAAATTATTTCCACGGTAGCCGACTGGTTGTGACACCAATTCCTAAATTTAATCGCACAGATTTTCACTGGGAAGTGCTGCGCTTATTTAAATAAATCGCAAACAACTGATACTATGAAAAATTACATTCGGCGTTGTATTGACAAACTAAGTGTTTTTTCAAAATTTGGTTAAAACTAATCAAGTTATGTACTTTACAACTAATTTTCCTTAATACCCCAAATTTGTTCATCATATAAGTGAATGAACAAAATTAAGGTTAAAAGTAAACGTCCGTGGCAGGTAGTGAACCCCTACGCACACACGCACACGATAAGTGCTGCAAGCAGGATACAATAGATTAAGGATAAATTTTTATTTGTTTGTACAGACATATATATGTATGAATCGAATGTTTGTATGTGTAACTTAGATGATTCCCTGTAGGAAGTGTCGATAGTGAGAATTGAATCACTATTGACTGTATCACCAGTATTACTGACGAATTACAACCCCAAACAATGATTTTTGCTATATAGATTTATTACGTGCGTTCCATTGGAAATTTTCACCTGATGTGACTAGGTAGTTCTTCAGGGACCCTACGTAGACATTGGAAACAGCGACTCAGTAGTGCATTTAATAATTCTAGTTTTCACTTCTTTAATAGTAAAACTGCATATTTTGTTCACATTTGTTGTTTTATTAAAAAAAATATATATATTACAAAAGGAACTAATGCATACAAAATATATAAGAGAAGGAACCAATACATTCATTCGTTCTGCATTACCAGCAAGTACGCATTTCATGTGTCGTATCTACTAGAGGGCTGCGTAAACAGTCTTGAAATGTAAATACGCCTTGTTATTTAAATTTATTGTCATAGCTTGTATTATACTAAACCAATAATAAATGACGTCGTTTAATAAGCGAAACACGATGGATGTATTGTTGTACGTGTATACGAGTTTGAGTATTCATAAGCGATGTCGCGAAGGCTTCTTGTGTGTAACAAACACTCAAAAGAAGTAGTGTTGATGCGTGTAGACTTGTTATTTTGCAAATTGTACATTTTAGTGTGTGTGTGTGTAAGATGTAGATGGTAAGCTATTATGTGTTTTAGTGTTTACCCAACTAATGTAAATGTATGTATGCGTTTGTATGTGCGCAGAAAAATAAAAGATCATACACACAACGTTTGTGTGTATGTACTAGGGTGTTCGAATCGGTTTTTCAACCGGTTTTAAAACCCGGTTTTTTCACTATACGGTTGTCGGTTTTTTCAAAATGTTGATTTTTCGAATGTCGAATAGTCCGGTTTTTTTGCAATTTAAAAACCGGCTGAGTCGAATATTTTCTGATTTGTATATTTTGCAATAAAATTAGTTTTTACTATGTTAAAACTTAGACCAACGTATTCTGTTGATTTTCCTAAGTATTTTTTTTTTCAGTATAAAAGTTCTAGGGGTTTTTTGAGTATGACAACACTTACTGAAGCATGAAATTTAAGCGAAATTATTTTATGATGTCTTATGGTGTGCAATGGATGTCAATATCTATTTGCAAAAAGTGTTTTTTAGTTTTTTTAACATTTTGCTTCATATTTTATATAGAGGTCAGCGTGAACATATTAACTTATTTTGGGCTAAATTAAGCTTATTTTTTTGGATTTAGCTTCAAAATTTTCATTTAGCTCTTAGGTTATTTTTTAGCTTTTATTAAAAACTCATAAAAAAGTTATAAGAATGGTAATTTTTTACTGCCTTATTCATAAAAAACATTTCAGGCTTATTAAGCGCTTATTTGACATACATATTTCTATGGGAAATGTTAACTATTTTTTTTAATAGAGCAATTTAAAATCAAAACTTTTGTAAAATAATTTTCTTACTTAAAAAAAACCAGTTGACCGGGTTTTCCTGAATTGTAAAAACCGAGACCGGGTTTTTCATATTTTCAAATATTCGAACTATTCGAAAACCGGATTTTGGAAAAAATCTAATAATCGATCACCCTGTATGTACATGCATGACGTTTGTAAACGCGCCTATGCGTAGGAAGAAGCAAGCATCACAAAGTCTTTCGACACGAAGTATTTTCTTCTTTACACCTATACCTGCAATAACTGAAGCAAATTTATTGTAGACAGTGTTGTTTAGCGTTTAATTTAGAAGATTTTGCTGGAGTAAAGCATTTAAATTATCCCTCACGTCATAAAATTTCTTGTAAATAGCCTTGTGCAGGCGTCTAATATCTACTAAATATAAAGAAAAATTCAATGTTTCGTTGAATTGGTAAAGTCAAACACGTACGTATTGCTGACTACACATTATGACAATTTCTGATATCGCAATAGTATATGCCAGTTGCGACGTTTATCGTATCCCGTATGTTTCGTTTAATAGCATTGCGTTACAAACAAAGAATATAATGTGAACGGCATTGTACACAATTTTAAAATGACAGTACAAACTTGTTTTTGTTTAAGAGGAACAATGAATAGTAGAAAAACTCACAGGGAATTAGAATTCAAAATGTGGCTGCATATTAATATGGTGACGCTCCGTTGACAATGTCCCCAAAAAGTCACCAAAATAGTTCATAAAAGTGTTTACAATCTTCCTACAGGGTTGTTCTTGCTGAGGTATACGCACACATATGCATTTCCTCAACTTTTTCAAGACGTTAGATGGCAGAATATGCAGAGAGTTGGAATGAATACAAAAAAGTTGGAGGAGAACTAGAATCTGTTTGCTTGAAACTAGAAGTCTGCAGCAGTTAAATAGTGACACACACACACACACACACAGCACCTGCTTTTTTCTCATTTTGGTTTATTCTTTTTCCGTTAATGTATACAATCAATACTTATATACACACAATACTTTCTTTTCTACTTTTGTTCTGGGAGTATTTGTGATTTGACTCAATGACGTACGAAGGGATGTTGTTGTTGGTTGATCTCTTTTGTTAAATAATTTATCATAAAACAAATCGAGCAGATGTTATGGATTTTATCTTCTGCATTTCTAAGATTTTTAAATGAAATTTAGAAATTGAAAAAGATGCAATTTTTTATGGTTTCGTTATGCCTTTTATTTGTAAACGAAAGAACAAAAGAAAATTAATGTGTGTTAAGAGATTTGATAAAAAAAAAACAAAGTAAGTAAATATTACGTGTAGATATTTCAAGACAAATGCAGGTACAGTTTCTACGTTATAAATAGTTTGAAATGGTCAATTGAAAAAGCATTTGGAATATG
This sequence comes from Tachina grossa, assembly GCA_949987645.1. Taxonomy (NCBI): domain Eukaryota; kingdom Metazoa; phylum Arthropoda; class Insecta; order Diptera; family Tachinidae; genus Tachina; species Tachina grossa. Next base: position 60,122,366 of record OX465278.1, on the reverse strand, counting down.
TATAGTTTTTTAATAATTTAGGAGAGGAACAAAGACGGAGCTGAAAGCGAAAAATAAAGAAAAATTACAGCGTTGTCAAGTCGGTGCTTTTCGCACCGTTTTTAGTGCTTTTTGAAATTTTCGACGCGACAAATTTTGAATTTAGTGCTCAGTGCTTTTTTTAATTCATATTCGGTGCTTTTTGTTTCGAGGCGGTGGCACTAAACGAAAAATTCATAGAAAAAGTTACTTACATATTTTTTTTTGTCGAGGAAGTCTTTCATTCAAAAACATAAGTTCTGAAGTTAAACTTTAACATTTTAAGCATAATTCATGTAAACAGTGTTTTGCCATACAACAAAGAAGACATAATACAAGTATTTACTCAAATATAGTCTAATAGCGATATTTTGTCTAGTAGAGACAATGGATGGAGAAAGATTGATTGACTTAATGCAATTATGAAAACTTGCATTCCCATCAAACTTCAGTTACTTCAAAATTGAAACGCAGAAGTCTATCGAATGAATCGATATGAATAATTTTTATTTATATATAACTTGATTAAATTGGAAATAATTTTTTTTAATTATTAACTTTGTTATTTATATTGTGTTTGCTGCACAACACTTTTGACACTATTTTAATTTCGATCAAAATTTATTACCTTTGTCACATAGTTCATCTGATTCGAGAGATTCGTTTGTTCATTGGCGAAAAAAAATTTAATTTTTTTATAATTACTTGAATATGCTTCGTCAAATTGATTTAAGAATTCGCTTATTCTTATAGAAATAAAATGTGTGTCGGATGCCTCAAATTCGAAATTTTAGGAATAGAATGCAAGGTCAACCGATTCCTATATTTTTTATGTACATGCCGTCGTTTGCGGCACAGTATATTCAAAATACATTATACACGTTTGCAGCAAACCAATAACCAATCGACCATGTGTACAATTTTTTTTAATAAAACAATAAAATTTTAAATTTAGTGCTTTTTTACTTAAATTACGCGCTTTTTTTCCTGGTTTCGGTGCTTTTTGAAATTTAAAAGTTGACAACGCTGAAAAATTAATCTTAATTTTGTTTTTATTTTTGTTTCAGTGAAAAAAAATCCATGCTTTATGCCCTTTCTCTTTTATAAATAAAAAATGTTTTTTTTTATTTTTAAAGCAGACAGACAAAATAACATTTGACTAGATAGAGAAATTCATGCATTTTGTGCAGTCATACTATTTTAGCAAATTTAGTTGCAAACCATCATCTAAGTAATCACACAATCAACATATTACACAGGAGAACACTGATTCTACGAAAATTGCAATAGTTTTCTTGAATTGACTCTACTTTTGGAAATTTAAAAGAAAACAAAAGGAGAATATTAAAAAAAAAATTCTTTCAAAATTATCAAAATAATTTAGAACTAAAGCTGGGGTCACGCGATTGGCACAATGTACCAATTTTCGTCGGCTCAATGAAATAAATTCATAAGTAACAAAGTAAATTTGCCTTATTTCTCAACTAATTGAAATATAATTACATAACTGAAACACACTGCATTGGTAATAAGGTCATATAGACTAATTCATGAACTAATTAAGTAATAATGTCATTGTGGCTTATTACTTATGACCAGGGACATGGGTTTCATGCAAATGCATGTTTTTTCCCTTAACTCTGATAATGGCTAGAACGAAATATCTTTACGAAACAATGAATTTGCTTAAAAATGGCATCGATTTGTTAGTCATAATTTGATATTTTTGTCTCATATTTTCATATAAATGCTGATTTTGTATCATATTTCCTCAATTATTCAAATTTCAAAATATATTGCAAAACTTTTTTTGGCAACTGTATTCGCTTGCATTGTTGTAGAATTGTGGAACGATTGTACAAGCACACACACCTACCAAATTTAATGGAAATTGTAATTTTCATAATTTCAAATTGTCTGCTATTAAAGCAGATAAGCTTCATTGGAATTTAGTTAGGGCCCCTACCTGAATACCCGTTTTGGAGAAAGTAGCCAAAAGAAAAACACTACGGAAAAAAATTAGAAAATTGAGTGCTAAAATGTATTTTTATTTTTGTTCTGTGTAGCAATTAATTTTTAAATAAAAGCTTCCACAAATATAGCGAACTAGTACATCCAAACAAAAAAATTTGGTTTCAAAGGCAAATAGGAAATTCGAAATGAAGCTCGTGTTTTTGGCATGCATAAATTCTTGTCAGCTGGACCATAAAATAAAAACTTTATTAGAAAATAAAAACAAATTGATATATATTTTATATATTTATCCATTAAACGCTAACAATCAAAAATGATTTGTTATATTTCATTAAATTTATGGAAGTGTTTAATATCTACGTTTTCGATGCTTTTTCTTTTTTCAACAAATCACTGGGCATTGATAAAATACATACATATATAAATGCCCCATATCTATTTTATAAGTTTTCCAAAACTATAAAAAATATATTATTCAATAAATAATTTTCAGGCTTTGGCTTTTCTCAATTTTCCCCCCTTAATGCCAGTGGTAAAATTTTACAAATTCATTTTTTGTTTATTTTTATATTTTTGAAAATAAAAAATGCATGTACATATTTTCTATCAGAATTATTAATTTTATCTTGCCGTTAATAAATCAATTAAATTATGATGAAAGATAATAAATTGTTACTGAGACACTTAAAATATCAAAGAGAAAAATATAAAAATAAAAATATACGCAACGTAGAGTTTGGTTATTACGAGCTCCGAGGGACTGTCTAGACACAAAACTTTCAACAATTGCAACGAAACATGTGCAATATAAGACTTTTTTTAAAAAGACTTTCATTAAATTTAAGAAAACACTTAAAAATAATAAGTTTCTATGTAAGTAAATAAAAAATTAGATTGGAACTAAGAGCGTAGCAGTTTTAATTAGTTTTTTAATAATGCGAAATTTTTGTTTGTTCCGACTAAGAAATATTAACACAAAACTGTTGGGACCGCAAAAGATGTTCCTTATAAGCAATAATTCGTTGTAACCGAACTCCACTGTACTAAGCAATTTTTTAATATTACAAAAACGTTTTTTATATTTATTATTTAAAAGTAATAAAGTGAAAGTGAATTAAAGCATACACTCAAATGTTTTCTAATGGTAGGTACATACTTTGCAACTTGCTTATGCAACACATTTTCGAATATTTTGACACAGACGCTGCAACCTACAATGCAACCGTCAAGGCAACATTTCGATATTTTCCAAACTTCGAAAGCACTTCGAACGCAACCACAACAAGACTACAGACTATGCGACCGGCAATGGAACCTAACTGGTTGCATAAACACGATGCTAACAGCCGTATTCATAAAAAAAGTTGATTGAGGTTTAAAATTCATATTAGTTAAAAAACGTTTTAAGGCTGAATAACGTTTTTTAAATATTGGAATTCATAATCAGTTTTTTAACTAAAAATCAATTAACTAAATTTTTTTAAAATATCGTGGCAACACTGTATTCTTTATATGTCACTTGCATATTAGTTCTGCAAAACATGGATTTGTTAACTCACAAAGTACTCGTGTCTATTTTGTTTATTTGTCGGTTTTCAGAGAAATATTGTTTCTATAAAATAAAAGATATGTTCCAACTTGTATTTAATAAAATAATAAAAAAAGTTCACAACAAATCTTTGTTAAAAGTGCTTTTTATAATCACTCTTATTCTATTTGGCGCCGGCAACATCGTCGTCAATTTTGAAACAACATCAATATAACACAATATCAATGCTAACTTTGTATTCCTTAACAGTGTTATGACGACGTTGCCTGTTTATCGATAAATACAATACACATATCCAATATTTGAGTCAGCTGATTCATTTTGTTTACTATTTTTGGTAAAAGTGTTTTTGAATAAGCAAAATCTTTGTAAATAAATTAAAATAAAATGTTTTTCTTTCCTATTGGGACGATGAAAATAAAAAAATTTAATAGTGAAAATAAGATTTTTCAGACAAAATTCATGCATTTGCCAGTTATCTAAGGAAAAGTAAGTGATAAATTCCGTCATGTTTTTGGAAAATAATGAGTAATGTTCATCATTTTAATATTTTCAAGTTATTTTCGGCTGAACAAAACATCATTTAGGCAAGTATTGGACAAAATACATATAGCCTATTTTTTGAAACAAAAGGGATCAGATCAACGTTTATTGGAGATTGGAGCTTCCTCCAAAGGAGTTCAGTGCTAATTGTTTATATATTGCACCTCCAGTTGCTTCACACTCAGTACTGTTTGCAGCCTTTTTTTAATTTAAACCTCAAGTCCCCACTGTACCTTGAAATAATTGGGAACATTACCTCTGCGGAATCCACTAGCAAAATACGGTCTTTTTTCAACTCTTCCACAAGCTTTTCAAATTGGTTGAGGATAGTCATTTTAATTTCGTCCATATATTTTTCACTTTTTTTAAGAAATTTTTTTAAATAAATACGTACATTTTTATATCTACTTTGGTATTTCTTATATTTCACTTTTTTAACATTTAAATTATTTTTCAAATTCGTTGAGGCATGCACACAACAGAACACGACATCAAAAACACTGACGACAAAATGAACGGCAACATCAACATAAATTTTTCTTACAGAATACTAAAAATTTGCTGACAGTCATCGATAAATGGCAATACTATCTACAGGAATACCGATTTGCCAAAAACCATTAAAAACGACGTCGTCTTATGTTGCCGACGCCAAATATAATAAGGGTGATTATTTATTTTATTGCAGATAAAGAAGCACTAGAATAACGAGCTTTATTTTGTTTGTTTTGAGTGTTTATACATCACTAGTTAATTTTCTACAATTGTACTATTTTTGTTAACACATACCTCGTTTATACGCAAATCTTATTTGCAAATAAAACTATTTGCAAATACTGAACTCACCGTTTATACGAAGGTAGAATACATTACTATCTGTGAATGATATTGCCACACATTGTAAAATTTGTATTAAATTTCCTACAAAACAAAAATAATTGGCAACATTTTACACTTTATTTGCAAATAGTGCGCCATTTGCAAATAGTTTTCGTGAGTTATTAACTTACAATAAAAAAATTATACGACACCGCTTTCCAGTTTTATTTGCAAATAAGAAGTGCGTATACACGGGATAACATAAAATGAGAAAACAATGACTTTGTTATTTCGGCAATAGTTTCTATAAAAAAAAATTACATTGTTTTCTCCTAAATAACACTGACATATGCATACATACATGCATACATAAGTATATACATACATACACACATATGTACATACAGGTAAAGTTCAAAATGTAAACAAAAACGAAGCAAAATTACAACAACGTCACCTTAAAATTGATTTAAACATAGGGGCAGTCAATTTTAAAATTTGCTGATTTACGCAAGGTTTAAAAACAGTTTTTTAAGCTAAAATTCTATTATGAATACAATTTTAGCGAATTTTGCTTAAACAATATTTGAAACGCGGTTTAAAATTTTTATGAATACGGCTGTAAGTCTGTACTTACCATAATAAGACACACTTGTCACGATTCAGCCTTTAACCACTTGATATATGATAAGTAGAATCTAGGTCATTAAAGAAAACTATGCCCTTAATAATAATAAGGCGTTGAAATCATTAAAATTCTTAACGAAAAGTTCGCAAATCTTAAACATTTTTGGGTCTTGGGAAAGCCCCTTTGCTGCCAGCAATTCTAAGACCTGTCGAAAAATTTGAGCTTTTGTGACAAGTTAGTGATGTGGAAAAGCAAACTCGTAGATTTCGGTTAAGAACAGCTGAGAATGTTGCAGTTGTAGCCCATAGTGATGAGGAAAATCCAGGTTTGTCCATTTTTCGTTGATATTTGTGATTTGGCATTTCACAAACGACATTACACGATATTTCACATAAAGACTCAGCTCTCAAAGCTAATAAAAATTAGTTAACAGAAGAAAAATATCATGTCATTGCTGATTGGATCCTTGAAATGCATCAAATTGATCTAGAATTTCATCACAAAATCATCTTTATGATGAGGAACATTTTCACATAGGAGGCTACTTAACAAGGAGAAAGGTGGCTTTTGGAGCTCAGGATACCCAAGAATTATTCTCAAAAAGCCTCTCTATTCTCAACGTATGACTGTGTAGTGCAGTTTTTGGTCAAAAAATTACTTTTTAGACATAGATAGATATGAACATAATTTAAAAGATTTTTATTTTACATTTATTGTGTTACCAAAATTTCCTAAAACTAGAGAAGCTGGAAAAACTGTCACGGTGAATGAATTATGTTTTCGAACGATGGTTAAGGATTTTGTATGGCCATAATTGAAAGATTTCGATGTGGATGATGTTTATTTTCAACAAGACTGCGCTGCGTAGCATAGAAGTAACGATACAATCGCCTGTTTACGTGAAAATTTTCCTGACCGTGTAATTTCGGAAAGAGGCGATCGCAATTGGCCTTCTTTAGACTGTTTTTATTTTGAGTTACATAAAAGATTAGGCTATGCTAGTGGTCCTCAATCTACGAAAGATCTCAACGACATACAGCCATGAAGATGGAGAGCTTAATGAAAATAATATATTCTTGTCTGACATCGTTTTCTTCTTTACAATTAAATACACGTACGATGATGACGCTTAAAATATAAATTTTTTTCAAAACTAAATTCCTTATTGGAAGACCCTTTAGTTTGATAGAAGAACGCGATGGTCTTTGATACAGTAGCAGTTAAATTTTGTATTTGCTTTCTTCACATTATAAAAGCCCTTGGTATTGTTGCCTGAAGTAGTTAGTGCATCAACTACAAAGCACATGATGGTATTCGAGAGCCTGAGTTCAAACCCTAGCCAGACATAGTCATTTCAATCTTATATATTTTTCTGATATGCGTTAGTGTCTATGCTAATGTATATCGCACCACTATCCTTCGTCAATATTTGTAGTAGGGATGTAACGAATGTTCGCATTCGCTTTCGCATTCGCAAATTATTTGCTTAATTTTGCTATTTGCATTCGCTAAAATGTATGCGAATATTTCAAGCGAATACTAAGGACAACAAAATTTGTACTTCTTTTACGAAAATAGCATACGATTCTAAACAAAGCTTTAAAATTTTAGCTTAAAACTTTTCTATAAATAATAATAATCAGAATGAATCAAAAATCCAACTGTGTTTGGAAATATTTATCAGTTTTCGAAAAAGAAAAGGCAGAGTTTGATTTGTGCGACAATATTTTCTACTTAAGACTAGTCTGTTCAAACTTTTGATAAATGTTGAGTACCATTCATTACTTCGTACTTGCGAGGCAAGTGTCACTCATATGAGTATTACTTCACATGAAAACTTAAAATGTTGAAGATATATTTTATATATTTTTCCCAAGATTTTTTCATGAACAATTAATTCATTCCAATTTTTCTAACTATGTATTTTGACAGCCTTTCAAATGAAATGTGGCTTTAGGGCCAAAGTACGAATGGGTTGATTGCCTATGACTTTGTAAATTTTTTTTAATTAAAGGCTCAATTTAAATAAAATGCTATATGTAGTACATCTATTTATATCATACAACTTCATGTTCTTAAACAAATTTAGTTTCATGTGATATATTTTATCGTATTGTAAGTACTTGCATTCGCCTTCGCATCCGCATTCGCTTTCGCAAAAATGCTCATGCATTATTCGTTTTCGCATTCGCTTTCGCTAAACTGGTATTCGCTACATCCTTAATTTGTAGCAATTAATCGTATGCAAAGTCAAATAACTAATTAAATCGCTATATAGCTTAAAGTAATACGCTTACTTAACGTCAGAGGCGCTGCAAAGATGCTATAAAAATTAGCGAAACGCACAAAAGCAGAGTATTAAAAATTAAAAAAATTAATTAAGCTTCTTTTATCTCTATTTATTTGTTATTTCACCATAATAAATAATTTTTTTTAATTATTAACTTTGTTATTTATATTGTGTTTGCTGCACAACACTTTTGACACTATTTTAATTTCGATCAAAATTTATTACCTTTGTCACATAGTTCATCTGATTCGAGAGATTCGTTTGTTCATTGGCGAAAAAAAATTTAATTTTTTTATAATTACTTGAATATGCTTCGTCAAATTGATTTAAGAATTCGCTTATTCTTATAGAAATAAAATGTGTGTCGGATGCCTCAAATTCGAAATTTTAGGAATAGAATGCAAGGTCAACCGATTCCTATATTTTTTATGTACATGCCGTCGTTTGCGGCACAGTATATTCAAAATACATTATACACGTTTGCAGCAAACCAATAACCAATCGACCATGTGTACAATTTTTTTTAATAAAACAATAAAATTTTAAATTTAGTGCTTTTTTACTTAAATTACGCGCTTTTTTTCCTGGTTTCGGTGCTTTTTGAAATTTAAAAGTTGACAACGCTGAAAAATTAATCTTAATTTTGTTTTTATTTTTGTTTCAGTGAAAAAAAATCCATGCTTTATGCCCTTTCTCTTTTATAAATAAAAAATGTTTTTTTTTATTTTTAAAGCAGACAGACAAAATAACATTTGACTAGATAGAGAAATTCATGCATTTTGTGCAGTCATACTATTTTAGCAAATTTAGTTGCAAACCATCATCTAAGTAATCACACAATCAACATATTACACAGGAGAACACTGATTCTACGAAAATTGCAATAGTTTTCTTGAATTGACTCTACTTTTGGAAATTTAAAAGAAAACAAAAGGAGAATATTAAAAAAAAAATTCTTTCAAAATTATCAAAATAATTTAGAACTAAAGCTGGGGTCACGCGATTGGCACAATGTACCAATTTTCGTCGGCTCAATGAAATAAATTCATAAGTAACAAAGTAAATTTGCCTTATTTCTCAACTAATTGAAATATAATTACATAACTGAAACACACTGCATTGGTAATAAGGTCATATAGACTAATTCATGAACTAATTAAGTAATAATGTCATTGTGGCTTATTACTTATGACCAGGGACAGGGGTTTCATGCAAATGCATGTTTTTTCCCTTAACTCTGATAATGGCTAGAACGAAATATCTTTACGAAACAATGAATTTGCTTAAAAATGGCATCGATTTGTTAGTCATAATTTGATATTTTTGTCTCATATTTTCATATAAATGCTGATTTTGTATCATATTTCCTCAATTATTCAAATTTCAAAATATATTGCAAAACTTTTTTTGGCAACTGTATTCGCTTGCATTGTTGTAGAATTGTGGAACGATTGTACAAGCACACACACCTACCAAATTTAATGGAAATTGTAATTTTCATAATTTCAAATTGTCTGCTATTAAAGCAGATAAGCTTCATTGGAATTTAGTTAGGGCCCCTACCTGAATACCCGTTTTGGAGAAAGTAGCCAAAAGAAAAACACTACGGAAAAAAATTAGAAAATTGAGTGCTAAAATGTATTTTTATTTTTGTTCTGTGTAGCAATTAATTTTTAAATAAAAGCTTCCACAAATATAGCGAACTAGTACATCCAAACAAAAAAATTTGGTTTCAAAGGCAAATAGGAAATTCGAAATGAAGCTCGTGTTTTTGGCATGCATAAATTCTTGTCAGCTGGACCATAAAATAAAAACTTTATTAGAAAATAAAAACAAATTGATATATATTTTATATATTTATCCATTAAACGCTAACAATCAAAAATGATTTGTTATATTTCATTAAATTTATGGAAGTGTTTAATATCTACGTTTTCGATGCTTTTTCTTTTTTCAACAAATCACTGGGCATTGATAAAATACATACATATATAAATGCCCCATATCTATTTTATAAGTTTTCCAAAACTATAAAAAATATATTATTCAATAAATAATTTTCAGGCTTTGGCTTTTCTCAATTTTCCCCCCTTAATGCCAGTGGTAAAATTTTACAAATTCATTTTTTGTTTATTTTTATATTTTTGAAAATAAAAAATGCATGTACATATTTTCTATCAGAATTATTAATTTTATCTTGCCGTTAATAAATCAATTAAATTATGATGAAAGATAATAAATTGTTACTGAGACACTTAAAATATCAAAGAGAAAAATATAAAAATAAAAATATACGCAACGTAGAGTTTGGTTATTACGAGCTCCGAGGGACTGTCTAGACACAAAACTTTCAACAATTGCAACGAAACATGTGCAATATAAGACTTTTTTTAAAAAGACTTTCATTAAATTTAAGAAAACACTTAAAAATAATAAGTTTCTATGTAAGTAAATAAAAAATTAGATTGGAACTAAGAGCGTAGCAGTTTTAATTAGTTTTTTAATAATGCGAAATTTTTGTTTGTTCCGACTAAGAAATATTAACACAAAACTGTTGGGACCGCAAAAGATGTTCCTTATAAGCAATAATTCGTTGTAACCGAACTCCACTGTACTAAGCAATTTTTTAATATTACAAAAACGTTTTTTATATTTATTATTTAAAAGTAATAAAGTGAAAGTGAATTAAAGCATACACTCAAATGTTTTCTAATGGTAGGTACATACTTTGCAACTTGCTTATGCAACACATTTTCGAATATTTTGACACAGACGCTGCAACCTACAATGCAACCGTCAAGGCAACATTTCGATATTTTCCAAACTTCGAAAGCACTTCGAACGCAACCACAACAAGACTACAGACTATGCGACCGGCAATGGAACCTAACTGGTTGCATAAACACGATGCTAACAGCCGTATTCATAAAAAAAGTTGATTGAGGTTTAAAATTCATATTAGTTAAAAAACGTTTTAAGGCTGAATAACGTTTTTTAAATATTGGAATTCATAATCAGTTTTTTAACTAAAAATCAATTAACTAAATTTTTTTAAAATATCGTGGCAACACTGTATTCTTTATATGTCACTTGCATATTAGTTCTGCAAAACATGGATTTGTTAACTCACAAAGTACTCGTGTCTATTTTGTTTATTTGTCGGTTTTCAGAGAAATATTGTTTCTATAAAATAAAAGATATGTTCCAACTTGTATTTAATAAAATAATAAAAAAAGTTCACAACAAATCTTTGTTAAAAGTGCTTTTTATAATCACTCTTATTCTATTTGGCGCCGGCAACATCGTCGTCAATTTTGAAACAACATCAATATAACACAATATCAATGCTAACTTTGTATTCCTTAACAGTGTTATGACGACGTTGCCTGTTTATCGATAAATACAATACACATATCCAATATTTGAGTCAGCTGATTCATTTTGTTTACTATTTTTGGTAAAAGTGTTTTTGAATAAGCAAAAGCTTTGTAAATAAATTAAAATAAAATGTTTTTCTTTCCTATTGGGACGATGAAAATAAAAAAATTTAATAGTGAAAATAAGATTTTTCAGACAAAATTCATGCATTTGCCAGTTATCTAAGGAAAAGTAAGTGATAAATTCCGTCATGTTTTTGGAAAATAATGAGTAATGTTCATCATTTTAATATTTTCAAGTTATTTTCGGCTGAACAAAACATCATTTAGGCAAGTATTGGACAAAATACATATAGCCTATTTTTTGAAACAAAAGGGATCAGATCAACGTTTATTGGAGATTGGAGCTTCCTCCAAAGGAGTTCAGTGCTAATTGTTTATATATTGCACCTCCAGTTGCTTCACACTCAGTACTGTTTGCAGCCTTTTTTTAATTTAAACCTCAAGTCCCCACTGTACCTTGAAATAATTGGGAACATTACCTCTGCGGAATCCACTAGCAAAATACGGTCTTTTTTCAACTCTTCCACAAGCTTTTCAAATTGGTTGAGGATAGTCATTTTAATTTCGTCCATATATTTTTCACTTTTTTTAAGAAATTTTTTTAAATAAATACGTACATTTTTATATCTACTTTGGTATTTCTTATATTTCACTTTTTTAACATTTAAATTATTTTTCAAATTCGTTGAGGCATGCACACAACAGAACACGACATCAAAAACACTGACGACAAAATGAACGGCAACATCAACATAAATTTTTCTTACAGAATACTAAAAATTTGCTGACAGTCATCGATAAATGGCAATACTATCTACAGGAATACCGATTTGCCAAAAACCATTAAAAACGACGTCGTCTTATGTTGCCGACGCCAAATATAATAAGGGTGATTATTTATTTTATTGCAGATAAAGAAGCACTAGAATAACGAGCTTTATTTTGTTTGTTTTGAGTGTTTATACATCACTAGTTAATTTTCTACAATTGTACTATTTTTGTTAACACATACCTCGTTTATACGCAAATCTTATTTGCAAATAAAACTATTTGCAAATACTGAACTCACCGTTTATACGAAGGTAGAATACATTACTATCTGTGAATGATATTGCCACACATTGTAAAATTTGTATTAAATTTCCTACAAAACAAAAATAATTGGCAACATTTTACACTTTATTTGCAAATAGTGCGCCATTTGCAAATAGTTTTCGTGAGTTATTAACTTACAATAAAAAAATTATACGACACCGCTTTCCAGTTTTATTTGCAAATAAGAAGTGCGTATACACGGGATAACATAAAATGAGAAAACAATGACTTTGTTATTTCGGCAATAGTTTCTATAAAAAAAATTACATTGTTTTCTCCTAAATAACACTGACATATGCATACATACATGCATACATAAGTATATACATACATACACACATATGTACATACAGGTAAAGTTCAAAATGTAAACAAAAACGAAGCAAAATTACAACAACGTCACCTTAAAATTGATTTAAACATAGGGGCAGTCAATTTTAAAATTTGCTGATTTACGCAAGGTTTAAAAACAGTTTTTTAAGCTAAAATTCTATTATGAATACAATTTTAGCGAATTTTGCTTAAACAATATTTGAAACGCGGTTTAAAATTTTTATGAATACGGCTGTAAGTCTGTACTTACCATAATAAGACACACTTGTCACGATTCAGCCTTTAACCACTTGATATATGATAAGTAGAATCTAGGTCATTAAAGAAAACTATGCCCTTAATAATAATAAGGCGTTGAAATCATTAAAATTCTTAACGAAAAGTTCGCAAATCTTAAACATTTTTGGGTCTTGGGAAAGCCCCTTTGCTGCCAGCAATTCTAAGACCTGTCGAAAAATTTGAGCTTTTGTGACAAGTTAGTGATGTGGAAAAGCAAACTCGTAGATTTCGGTTAAGAACAGCTGAGAATGTTGCAGTTGTAGCCCATAGTGATGAGGAAAATCCAGGTTTGTCCATTTTTCGTTGATATTTGTGATTTGGCATTTCACAAACGACATTACACGATATTTCACATAAAGACTCAGCTCTCAAAGCTAATAAAAATTAGTTAACAGAAGAAAAATATCATGTCATTGCTGATTGGATCCTTGAAATGCATCAAATTGATCTAGAATTTCATCACAAAATCATCTTTATGATGAGGAACATTTTCACATAGGAGGCTACTTAACAAGGAGAAAGGTGGCTTTTGGAGCTCAGGATACCCAAGAATTATTCTCAAAAAGCCTCTCTATTCTCAACGTATGACTGTGTTGTGCAGTTTTTGGTCAAAAAATTACTTTTTAGACATAGATAGATATGAACATAATTTAAAAGATTTTTATTTTACATTTATTGTGTTACCAAAATTTCCTAAAACTAGAGAAGCTGGAAAAACTGTCACGGTGAATGAATTATGTTTTCGAACGATGGTTAAGGATTTTGTATGGCCATAATTGAAAGATTTCGATGTGGATGATGTTTATTTTCAACAAGACTGCGCTGCGTAGCATAGAAGTAACGATACAATCGCCTGTTTACGTGAAAATTTTCCTGACCGTGTAATTTCGGAAAGAGGCGATCGCAATTGGCCTTCTTTAGACTGTTTTTATTTTGAGTTACATAAAAGATTAGGCTATGCTAGTGGTCCTCAATCTACGAAAGATCTCAACGACATACAGCCATGAAGATGGAGAGCTTAATGAAAATAATATATTCTTGTCTGACATCGTTTTCTTCTTTACAATTAAATACACGTACGATGATGACGCTTAAAATATAAATTTTTTTCAAAACTAAATTCCTTATTGGAAGACCCTTTAGTTTGATAGAAGAACGCGATGGTCTTTGATACAGTAGCAGTTAAATTTTGTATTTGCTTTCTTCACATTATAAAAGCCCTTGGTATTGTTGCCTGAAGTAGTTAGTGCATCAACTACAAAGCACATGATGGTATTCGAGAGCCTGAGTTCAAACCCTAGCCAGACATAGTCATTTCAATCTTATATATTTTTCTGATATGCGTTAGTGTCTATGCTAATGTATATCGCACCACTATCCTTCGTCAATATTTGTAGTAGGGATGTAACGAATGTTCGCATTCGCTTTCGCATTCGCAAATTATTTGCTTAATTTTGCTATTTGCATTCGCTAAAATGTATGCGAATATTTCAAGCGAATACTAAGGACAACAAAATTTGTACTTCTTTTACGAAAATAGCATACGATTCTAAACAAAGCTTTAAAATTTTAGCTTAAAACTTTTCTATAAATAATAATAATCAGAATGAATCAAAAATCCAACTGTGTTTGGAAATATTTATCAGTTTTCGAAAAAGAAAAGGCAGAGTTTGATTTGTGCGACAATATTTTCTACTTAAGACTAGTCTGTTCAAACTTTTGATAAATGTTGAGTACCATTCATTACTTCGTACTTGCGAAGCAAGTGTCACTCATATGAGTATTACTTCACATGAAAACTTAAAATGTTGAAGATATATTTTATATATTTTTCCCAAGATTTTTTCATGAACAATTAATTCATTCCAATTTTTCTAACTATGTATTTTGACAGCCTTTCAAATGAAATGTGGCTTTAGGGCCAAAGTACGAATGGGTTGATTGCCTATGACTTTGTAAATTTTTTTTAATTAAAGGCTCAATTTAAATAAAATGCTATATGTAGTACATCTATTTATATCATACAACTTCATGTTCTTAAACAAATTTAGTTTCATGTGATATATTTTATCGTATTGTAAGTACTTGCATTCGCCTTCGCATCCGCATTCGCTTTCGCAAAAATGCTCATGCATTATTCGTTTTCGCATTCGCTTTCGCTAAACTGGTATTCGCTACATCCTTAATTTGTAGCAATTAATCGTATGCAAAGTCAAATAACTAATTAAATCGCTATATAGCTTAAAGTAATACGCTTACTTAACGTCAGAGGCGCTGCAAAGATGCTATAAAAATTAGCGAAACGCACAAAAGCAGAGTATTAAAAATTAAAAAAATTAATTAAGCTTCTTTTATCTCTATTTATTTGTTATTTCACCATCTGTGATTGCACTACCCCTTTTCTACTCTCAGATCTCATAAAGTGACCTGTTGCTTGGACCCAAGTGAACTGAAAACTTACATTCTGTTCTTAGAAACCTGCTATCCCAACCTAGCGTATCCTTCATGTTGTAAAAAGGGAGTTTCCTTTGAATTTAAGTAAAATTACCTGATTTGTAAAATACTTAACCATACAACAGGTGTGTTAGTTTGATCAGTTCTTTCGAGCAGAGCCGAAGAACAAAAATTGCTCTTTATAATGTCCTGCAGGGTAATACTTTCTATAATCTTTGTTGTTTGTAAATTAATACATTTCACAAGATAAGCGAACAGAATTAATTTGAACTCGCAGAGAAGAAGAGTTATATCTTCTTGACACATTTAATTGCCCAATCAAATGGTCTATTTAAATTCGTAAATAAACAAGCATTTATGATTAAAGCCCTCGCACTGTTTTGATAGATTTTTAAATTTCATTCCCGAAGTTATACTGCATTATTACGCGCCGAGACAGAGAGAGTGTGACAGAAAACTTACAATAAAAGCATTTAAAAGTTAAATGCATAATCTGGCTGTTGGTTGAACTGAATATTCATCATCAATTTCTAACTTTATAAAGGTTAGATTAGCCAATGGCTGTGTAATAAATTTCTTAACTTAATGCTTTTAAAAGCTTGAGTAGGTTGCATATGGATGGAAATCAATTAGTTCGACTGGCAATGAAGAAAAATTGTAAAACAAAACCATTCTAAAGAAGTGTTTCATTCATTATAAAGTTGATCCACTAAATACAATGACTGCATGCAGTAGTATACAATTTTAAATCGCATCAATCCCTTAAGAAATGCAGCTGCATTAAAAATAAATTAATGACTTTAACACATTTTTGTGATGAGCATGGTGCTGGGTGTTCGGCGTTTTAATGTTTTCATTTTAATTTTGATAATTTTTTTTTAAATTTAAAGAAACTGTAAATTTTCGATTTGTCAGTTGTAATAATTAAAATTGTCTGATTTTATTAGGCACATAATAAATTTGATTTAATTTTATTTCTTGCCTTTTTGTGTTTCTCGAAGAGATAAACACTAGTCTGCGTTCATATTTGTGTGTAGAAATAAAAATAAGTTTTGACACGCATGTTAAATTTTTTCAAATGGATCTGTTTTCTTTGGCTGTTTAATATTCGTTTACTTTTTACATAAATAATTTTTATTTTCTTTCTTTCTTTTTTTTTGTGTGTGCAGTTTAAAGCTTCTGTGATTATTGTGTGTGTAAAGCTATAAGACACGAATTTCATGTAAAATTGAGTTATGTTTGTAGTATCGAACAAAGAAAAAAAAATTAACATCGTTATTCTTACATTAGGGGGCATCACAGTCAACGAAGGTAGAAACATTTGCATACTTATATTTTACTAGTGTTCGATAGCAATAAAAATAAACTGTATACCTGCACTTAAAAATAAAGCTATTTGATGGCCTATACAAAATTTAAGCTTTTATTTAAGTTTTTAAATGCTATTTAAGAAATTTATTATTCGACATATTGTCAAAAGTGGAGATGTGCACGTGAGCGTTTTTTTGACTCCCGACACGCAAGCTCACGGAGAAAAATATTTTACTCACGCACTTTCACGCACGAATGTTATTGAAAATTTTCACGATCACGCACGCTCACGAACAAAATATTCTTAATCACGCACGAGTGGTTTACAACTTATCACGATCACACACGCTCACGAAAAAGTATGTAATTCAATTTGTATCTTTTTTTCGGTTGCAAAATAGGTTTTTACATACATATACATATGTATGTATGTACATATGTATGCACGTGTATATGTAAAATTTACATTGCACAGTGGGGGCTTTTACAAAGTAAATGGCAATAAATCTGGAACTTCTTAGCTACTGATTGGATTTATATGAAACTCCTAACATCCGTAGAGGAGAACTTAGGCTTTATAACATCATGACAGCCTTCTGGCTGGAGCTGGACATGAGTTACAGTGTTCCAAACTTGACTACGTGGGACTCAAAAAAACTTCTGAGGCTTGTAACTTTTTTAAAAATTATCCGATTTTTTCATAAGATATTTTACTTAATCCAAAAATTTTTTTTTGCCTTGAACTTTTTTTAGTATTTTACCTATTACTTTTTAGTTCATTGTTGGACTTTTAGTTAAAAGACAGCATTAAATTTCTGACAAAATTTTAAATAAAAATAGGAAAAAAATTTATTAACATATCCATTTGTGAAATCGGGAAAAGGCTAAAAAAACTAAATTTTAAAATTTCCCTGCAGAAGGCATGTGTATCTTCATTATTTTCAGTTTTGTAAAAAAATTTGTTTAATAAATTTTTAATTTTTTAATTACATAGCGCTAAAGACAATGCACTAAGAATGCGCTTAGAGCCAATTATTTTGTATTTGGGAAATGTACACAGAAAAAACTAAATTTCATTTTCAGTAACCAAATTCGTTGAATCAGTAAATATTTTATTTGAATGCGGTCCTACAAATAATTTTGTAAATTGTGATAAAAATTTTGTAAAAATTTAAATGAATCATAGTTCGGCTGAGAGAAAATGTTACTTCAGTGTGTTGGTGTTTATCTTGCTTGTTGATAGGAACAACGTGCTGTTGTGCGGTTGTTGTTGCTTATTTTGATTGATCGTGTTGTATACATGTAAATGCCGAAAAGTAGCCGACAAACGTCGTGGCCTGTTTCTTCTCTACACAGTTTTTTCGTACAAATTAATTTAGTGGAACAGTACAGAATATTTACTGCAACTAAGTTTGATTTCAAACAAATATTTGTTTGAAAATTTTTTGGGAATAATTTTTTCTGTGTACCCTACATTCAACAATATCCTAAAATAGTAAATTTTAAAAATATTTTTTTGTGTTTAAGCGGTTATAAAAAGTTGTGACTTTAGATTTTGAAAGTTTCAACTATAAGATTTTATTATGTAGATAGTTTTAAACATTTTTAAGTAAAATTTGATTTTAGATTTTGAAAGTTTCAAGTGTTTTCATAAATGCGGATGTACGCATAGTTTTTCTGAAAAAAGTCAAGATTTAGGGAAAATATAGTTGTGTACTATAAAAGAAATATATAAAAATAATTTTATTTTTCTACATTAGTATATTTGAATTTCATATGAGCCAGTTTACTATGCCTGAAAAAATTATAACAATAGCCCAATACACAAACTTGTGCAAATGGTCTTGCATCGAAGCATGTGCAAAATGGTATAGTATATTGATACTCACCTATTCAGGAATGATATCTCGTGAGAGCGTGATAATTCGTGCGTGATTATTAAAAATAGCTCACGCACGAGTAATTTATTTTTAAGTCACGTTCACACACTCACGCGTGATTAATTATAAATTTGATCACGACATTTGCACATTTCTAGTCAAAAGTTTATACTAATTTGAAATTTATTTGGTGGGGGTTAAGCGTTGTGTATATGCATTTCATTGTTGCTGCAACAAATCTTCAGTAAACTTCAACCACACATTTTGAACAGTCACAAACCTCTTATCTTATGCAAAGACTTTCAAAAACTAATTGAGAAGAGATTCATATCGAATATAAATTATTTGCTGAGTTTTGTATAATTTTCTAAGCCTACTACGCTTGCTGACAGTTGAAATTCTAGCTACTCGTATCACAAAAGCTGTTCACATTGAATTTTTGTAGTCGCAACTCCTGCGGAAAACCCGAAAATTCTCGCAAAATGTATACGAATATGAAAAATCATGCTTTTGAAGACGTAACGTTTTGATTTTTGCTTCTTTAGCTTTCATTTAGTTCCTAAAAATAGACTCTAACATTTTCCATAATTTTTTTGGAACCCATAACATTAAAAAGCCACAACCAGTAGCATTCAGACATCAAATATATTTGAGTTTCTTCTATTAAATACTCGCACTTTAAATATATTTTTACAAGTTTTCTTTTGGAAAAAGAAATTGAAAAAAAGTCTTTTTTGACTTTAAGAGAAATCAAATAAAAAATTTTTAAAAGATGTTATACAAAAACACATCAGAGAATTTAGTTTTCACATAACAGCAATAATTTTTTATGTCAGTTGGGCTTTTAAAATAAATATTTCTTTCACATTAATTTTAAATTTCAACACAACTGGGCTCCCATAAATTCTTGCATGTCTTTTAATAATTATCACATTAACTAATTAGCAACATATCTCATTCCTACTAGAGAAGTGAAATCAAATTAAACATGATACTTTTTTTAAATTTTTAGAAAAATCGTTTTAAGTCTTATGTTATTTTAAAAATATTCAGGAATCAAGCGTGATCTTGAGTAATGGGGCATTCTTTTCTGGAAGAAAAAGGATGTTACACTTTTTTTTCTATAAAATGTAATATGATGTTTGATGTTTGTTTCTGGAAAATGTTTTGCTCTTGAAAAGGGCAATATGTTTTATTATAAAAAAAAAAAATCACTCTCACTAATGGTGGAAGACATTCTCAACTCATGTAGATCAACTCGTAATTCAACTGTTATTTAAAAAGAGGTATTTGTATTTCCTTCTCCGTATTTCTTACAGCAGTAACACGAGTTGAGCAACAAAAGTTGAAACGTGTGAACCGACACATTGCACTTTATGTCCCTTGTAAATTGACAGCATTTTTATTGCTCTGTAAGATAATTGACTTTTGTGTGTGCATCGGGTTACAAAAAAATATTGGTAAAATCGCTTCGAATAAGGATATTAAAAATATTAAGTTTTTAACTTAATTTTTTCTTAACAAAAACTAGTTTTTGTGGTTGAAAGCGAAAAAAAAAATTAAATAACAAAAAATTAAGAAAATTTCTGAAGAAGTTAACCTAATGTTAATGAAATATCGAAATAAAAAAATAAAAATATATACATAGATCTAAAGCTCAAAAAATAGTTTATTAGTACATATAAAAAGAGGTCGAAAAATTAAATAAAAATCTTATATTTATGTACATACAGAAATTTTCGATTGTTTTAAAAACATACATATATGTATTTCATAGAAAACAATCGTGATATGTACTTTCTTAAACTTTTTGAAAGGACGGACCAAAAATGTGGCTACTGTGCACTGCACATTGTACAGAAGTGGCAATTATTAAATTACCGCATATTTCCTAGTCATTATTTTATTTCGAGTCATAACTATTCTGTCCGCTACTAAAAACAGTGCGTTCCATATTTTCATATTTTGTGTTCTGTTCTCGTCATATGTAAATATAATTTTCACAGATTTGGCACCACAACCTTTTTACAAGGGGGAATGGTTTGGTAGATAAAATATAAAAGCTTTTAAAATAGGTTGAGTTTTGTCAAAGATATAAGACTCATAACATATTGATATGTCCAGTTAGATAACAGTTTCACACTCAATAATTGATTTATGTCTTATTTTAATTAAAGTACTTACTTTGAAGACAATCACAGCAAAACAGAAAATGGCGGAAGAGGACGTGAAATCCACTCAAAGAAAAAATATGGTTGAGGTAACCATAATTAAAGAGCAACATACTATGATTGAGTTATATGGTTGTGGTCAAATCATATTATTGTCAATAGAAAAGCAAAGTTTAACAATAATATTATCTAAAAAAAACAATTAACTTTGTTTCACCTAATCTTAGTATTTTAAATATAGCAACACTATTGTTGCAATGGTTGTGGTAACCATAATCAAAGAGCAACATACTATGATTGAGTTATATGGTTGTGGTCAAATCATATTATTGTCAATAGAAAAGCAAAGTTTAAAAATAATATTATCTAAAAAAACAATTAACTTTGTTTTACCTAATCAAATATAGCAACACTATTGTTAGATGTGACTAAAATATAATTGAGACTTACCATACGATGTTATAATATTATAATAATATTGTTAAATACGACCACAGTATTATTGTATATAATAATAATATTTTGTTTTTTAATCATATATTTATTGGTAAATCTTTTGATTAAAACAGCTGTGCGTTAAATCCGAAATGAAAATAAATTAATTTTGTTGAATAAATTGTATGTATATACATATGTACATGTATATGTAAGTGTGTATACACGAAACACAGATACGTATGTATAAGGAGATATATGTATATATATTTTTATTGATCTATCCTTTTGTTTATACTTTATTTATTTATTTATTTATTTAACACTACGTGTCCATAACCGATAGCACAAACGCAACACTGAACTGACAGAATATGTTTCTGAAAAAGATTTTGTTTTAAAAATTAATATAGTATGATTTTGGATAATATTATATTGTTATTTACATTACATTATTTTTACATAATAATTCAAATTATGCTGTAGTCATAATTTTTTAACAAAACTGAACTGTTAAATTCTAACCATATCAAACTTTTTATGAATATAATAATGTAAAAATAAGCAATGTGAGTCCGATCACAGGGGTGATGTGTCAACATCTAGTAATGAAAATTTTTTTTAAAGTTTGAAGTACTTATGCTTTTAGTATATTTTTTTAAAATTAATCAATTAAAAGTATCAAAACTTTCAATATTGTAAATACATAGGAATTCGCTGGTTTTTATTTGTTTTATTTAACTTATTTGGTTAGTAAATGGGCACACTGCCTTATATATATATGTACTGCATTAAAAATTGCAGTAAGCAGTAAATTTACTTTTAAATTTAGTAAATTTTTAAGTACAAATAATTAATATCATAAATTTTTGACTCTATTGAATTTAAAAAACTAATAAAAATTGCATCTATAGTAGTGGAATTATTAGTTATGGGGGTTTGTGGAGAATTGCTCATATGCAAGTGGAAAACGTCAAATAAAAATTTTGATAAAGCTTGCTACTGTGGGTTTGCAAAATGTGTATTAAAATTTCCACCCATAATAATTGGCATGAGATGGAGATTGATACCCAATTGTCGTGCACCAGCTTCAGTGTAAGGCAACAGTACGTAATGAAGATATGTTATAATATAATATTATAAATTCTCTATAAAGACTGCTATATATCTTTTAAACAAATGTTTGACATTTAAAACGCTCTTTTATTTAAAAGTTTATATATATTTTATTTATTTTAAATTTTTCAACTTTTTAACAAAATTATCCCAATTATCCTGAAGGTATGCTTTTAAATTTGGATGAGTTATTTCTATGCAGCTATTAAGTTTCTTTGTACTTCATGTTCGATTTCATAACGCGGTGTGATCTTACTCAAAATTTGTGATTATATTGTGAAAAAGATTTTTACCCCCCCCCCCCCCCCCGTATATATGTTTACACATCTAAAAGGTTGCACTGATATTCCATCTCTCATGTTCTATAATGATGATTCTTCGGATAATCCCGAAAAAAATTTTACATATTTTTGCGAAATATTTTAGGTCGAACTTTCAGTCTTATACTCCAAATGCGTGTGTAGATGAAAAAATATGTCCTAATATTAATTTAAGTCAAATAGTTTTATCTAGTAAGGAAATTTTTAATGCCATTAATGCTGTAAAAAATTCTTTTAAAATAGATGTAGATGATCTGTGCATCTTTTTATTAAAAAAATGTGTACGCTCGATAGTTTACCCTATAATGAAAATTCTTAACAAATCCCTTTCTGAAGGGGTATTTGCGGATCGTTGGAAATTTACATTTGTTACTCCCATCTTAATCCGAATGATGTTTATAATTATAGATCTATTTCTAAATTATCTACGGTATCTACAATATTTGAGCATATTATATATGACATTTTATAATTTAATAAGAAGTCCGCCATAATTTCGCAGCAACATAGATTTAGGAATAATAAATCCACAATTACAAATCTTACAGTATTCGCCGATTTCGTTTTTTCCCAAACAGAGCTTGGTTTCCAAATCGATACCATATATACTGATTTTTCGGAAGCCTTTGACAAAATTTCTCATGAAATTTTACTAAAAAAAGTTATACAAATTTAGCATCCATTCATCCTTTTATAATTGGTTGTCATCGTACTTAAGTATTAGAGTTTGTGTTGTACAAATTTATATACATCAATCGGTTCCAAGGAAAGTGTGTTGGGCCCATTATTTTTTAATGTTTTCATTAATGACATAATTCAATGTCTTAAATTTGCAAACTTTTTTATTATATGCAGATGACCTAAAAAATTTTTCTAGTGTTAGATGTTTGGATGATGTATAAAAGTGTGAAAGCAATAATCTGAAATTTAATCTAATTAAATGTTTTCAAGTTACCTTTTCAAGAACTAGAGTTCCATTAGCTTCTTCTTACAATATGGGTAATAATAATATGTCTAAAATATCTGAGTTTAGTGATTTGGGTATTTTGTTTGATTCTAACTTGACTTTCATTCCTCATTTAGATAAATTGATACCTAAAGCTTACTCCATACTTGCGTTTATAAAAAAATAGTACAGATTTCACTGATCCATATACTATTAAACTTTTGTATTCATCATATGTTAAATCAAAATTGGAATATGTAGCACTTATATGGAGCCCGCATTGAAAAGATACAGAAACGTTTTATTCACTATGCATTGCCTCACCGTAATTTTACGAGACCGCATCCATCGCATACAGCACGGTGTCTACGTCTGGGTATGATGTCTTTGGAAAAAAGGCGTAAAGTTCAGTCAATGCTATTTATCAATGACTTGATTAATGGAAATATTGACTGCCCAGAGCTTTTAGAAAAAATTCAATATTATGTACCTCCCAGATTATCAATTCGTTATGTCGCGTTGCATCAAAGAAATTATGTATTAAATGGCCCCATGATTAGATCCTTAAATTCTTTTAATTCATTACCAAATAATATTAGTTTGGAATTTACTGCATCAAAAGCATCGGTTAGAAATTTTATACTAAAAAATTTGAATTAATATTGTTCAGTATTTTTACTTATTTTTTAGATATAATAATTTTAAGTATTATAATAATTAAACTACTTATCAGTAGTCTGTTTAGGTTAACACCTTTTAGACTTAAATAATTAAATAAATTAATTATGAAATTCAAACATTACTTTGCTTATCGTAACGAAATTAATGTTTAAAATAACAATAACTAGTTTTCAATGATCGCACATTTGTTTCAGAGAACATAATATTGTCTGCTCAACCATTCTGCAATCGTATCTTGTTTTGCGTGTAAGTGTTACGCTGATACAAATAAAATTATTTTATCTTATATCTGGAGAGCTGCAATAGTTAGGGTCCACAATTTCAGTGAAGGGTACTTTTAAAATTATCTGCATAGTCCATCACAGAATTAATGGCTTAAAAGGGGGAATAAGGATACCACCCATGCAAAAACATTTTAACTTTCCGATATCTGGAGAGCTGTAGTTCTATAGGGCTCTAGATATCCCTACTTTAAAATGGCAGCGGGAAGAAGGATACCTCAAAAAATTTGTTATTTTATAATCGGTGATATAACTATGTGCATTTGCAAGAACAGGTCTGGAGGACTACAACTATTATTAACTGTGAAATTTCATGCCAACGTAGTCTCAGGTAGCAATTAGTTAAACACAAATTAAGACAGAAATGCCATTTTGATTTATTACTTAGGACTTTTGTAACGTAAGCGGGATCTCAGCTTTAGAAAATTCAGAATTTTTCTACATATAACGAGCAAAATGTTTTCATCATCATATTCAAACAAAAAGTTTATTTTAGTTTCTGTAACACCTTAACGAGGCTTTATGAATTTTAGACGACGATATGTATTGCATTTGGCTTAATTATATTTGAAAATTCTTTAAATTAATACCGCCATTTCCTGTCAATGGGCGCTCTCTTACACAGACAATACTTAATTTGTTTTGTTAATGCCGAAAAAGTTGATAAATTAAATTTCAAATAAATGTGATTCTATATTTAGCCATCGATTTGAATTTAAAACTCAAACGGAACGAAACTATCAATTCACAGGTATTTGTATATTTACTCGTATGAACGTGTTTTGACTGTTTTTAAAGTTTGTCTGTCATTTACCGATTTAGGCTTATTTTATTGCTAATGATATTGTTTAATTGTCAGCACATTTGGTGAATTTAAATCGAGTATTTACGTGTTTGATGTATGCAAGTCTGCATTTAAATTTTTTCAATAGAAAATCCCAGAAATACCTTTGGAATTGTAATTAAGCACAATTATCAATTTAAGTTCTGGGTGAGAAGACATTAGAAACTTTCAAGTGCAACGATGTAGGAATAGAACATTCTTACTTGTGAATTTTAATCGTCATTGATCTAAAACTAAAAATAAATAAATGTTATGCAGGTGTTGTAGAAAGTATTAATGGATTTTTATAAAGCTCTTGTTGCCATGTATGAAACAAACCACATGCAGGGCGTTTGATGAATTTTTAATTAATTTTTTTTAATAAAAAGTTTAAGCAAAATATGATGACTTGACTTTTTATATGTACATGATAAATCATAATCAAACATTAAGGTACCAATTTTAGATCAATATATATGTGCGTTAATATATAGTTATTATAAAAAAAAATTCCAAAAGGTGCCTCAAAAGAAATCATATTGAAGCTACAAAAAATATTTCCTCTTACACAAAACAAAAAACCATGAATGTTTTAAATCATCAAATTTTTGGAATCAATCAAACATTTTTTTAATTTTACATGTATTTATTAGAAAATTGGGAAGAGTCAACTTTTTTCAATCAATGGATCCTTTCTTTTTATTGGAGACACAACATAGAGGAAAGAGTCAAGAGGGCTAACTCCTACAGGTCTCTCTGCAGAAGACCCATTGGTTCCAGATGGTGACTCCACCCCAATACAAAGCATTGGCTCTATAAGAGTGTGAACTGACGAATCGGTGGTCGATAGAGAGGAAGTGCAGCACTAAAATTTTGGAGAATATTCAATGCACATACTGCCTTGGTATAACTAACACTATGAGAACTACATCCATTAGGGCACTGGAGACTATTATTTATGTCTAGCCTATAGATATTCGTATTAGATAAGAAACAGCTCTTGCTAAAAAGCGTCTACAAGTGCTGGGTGAATGGATCGGACAAGACAACATACCACAACATCAGAACACATGGACGTCACTGGAAGCGTATGGCCAGGCATTGGACATGTCAGACCTGGTACGTGAAGCTGGGGTTATAACTGAATGTAACACACTGACAGTTTGCTGCTATAAGGATGAACTGGTGGTAGGCAAAAAACGGGTCGAGGTTTCACTATGAAAAAACCGGACAGGGAACTTTATTTCCGCTCATCTGACCATAATACAGGCTTTCAGGCCGAAGTTCGTGCAATCATAGAGACCTTAAAATGGATTGGTATGAATATTAGGGCTACATAGGTCAACATCTTTACCCAACAGCAAATTGGCAATTCTTGCAATCACAGTAGAGAGAGTAAAATCGAGGATCATTTTGGATTGCAGTACATGACAGTAATCATCTTCACTGGATGCCGGCGCATCATGGCAAAATTGGTAATGAGCATGCAAAAGGCCTGGCGAAAAAGGCATGAATGTTATGAGAGTAACCCTCATTCAAGATTGTGTTACTGAATAGGGTGAAGATGACCCATAGGACACGATGGAATAATGATATTGTGGATAACATAAACAAGTTATATTTTCCCATCCGGAAAAATATAAAATATATGCCTTACCAGGAACTTCCCATCTTAGAGCCATTGACTGGAAAATTTTAAGAGACTACGTTAATGATAGTGAGTTCGTATGAAGATGTATGTTGATTTAATTCACTTGGAAGCGCACAACAGGCCTATACTGACTTATTTGTATATCCTATACATAAGTGTAATGGCTACTCTCGTAAACCTAACCTAACCTTTATTTTTAACTGAAAACATGTGTCATTTCATGAGTAAGACCTGGTTTTAAAAACTTACTTGTAATTCTAATGTATGTCTTTGAATACACTAAGGCTTAATTAGAAATAAAATCGAAAAGTAAGTCGGAACCTCAAATGCATATAATATTGAATTTCTAACTTACAGTAATCCCCGCTTAAGTGCCCATGTTAAATGTTAAAGTTTTTAGGCAAAAGCTCCTCTTTAATTTTTCATATTAATTATAAATAATTATAAAATTAAGAAATTATAATCGAAAAGGCAAATATACAGTGAAAAATTAAATTGCATCAGAAAACACAATGTTTACTCCAAATTTTACCAACAAAATTATTACAATTAAATATCGTGACAGACTGTATGTAAAGATCACATGAAGAACTCAAGAGTTATGTCACTACTAAAGAATCTCTTAGGTAACATATCGATCTCACTTCAAATACATGATTTTTATAATATTAACATCTTTTTTAAGTATCGGCATACATATGCACGTTTTGGTTTAGCTTTCGCTCTAATAAATTAAAAGAAAATTAATAATTTAATGAAAAATAGCATAAAGGCTCACAAGTTTATGTATGTACAGCAATATGTCTATAAACATATATATGCTTATTAATCGACATTGCTTAAACTTCCCTTTTAGACAAGCAAAATTTACTTTGCAAAGTCTTAATTGAGATGGGTGAAAGGTAGAGGTAGAAATTCTTTCTTTTTCTGTCTTTCTCCCAGCTGAATTAAGAATTTTAAAAGCAAAATTTTCGTGTCTTAAAAGGATAATAAAAAAAATGTTTTATTTTTGACACACTTAAGCCAGTGATTCTCTCAGATACATATCAGGGCAATGAGTACTCAAAAAAATATTCATAAGCAAATAGTCTAATTTTAGTAACTGCATACAATCATAATTGTAGCGCAAACAACAATTACTATAGCCGATTACAACACAGAAAATCTTCTCTACTTTATTTATATGAAAAACTAAAATACGTTACAACTAAAAACTAAAAGGCACACTCGTATGAACCGCATCGACTATATATCATACTTATAGTCTGAGTATGCTTATACTCAGGTTATGGACATTTCATCTGACAGAAACAAAATACGCTGATACTCGGAATTATTTTCATCTGAATATGCTTATACTCAGGCTATGGATATTTAAGCTGATAAAAACAAAAATACGCTGATACTCGGAATATTTTTCATCTCTACTGAAAAGTTTAAAATTTTGAGTTAATACCCTCTTGTTTATTAAGTGTGACTTATGTATAAGAAATGGAATGAAAAGTGTGTGCATGTGTGTGTGTGTGTGTGTGTGTGTGTGGGTGTTTGAAAACATATTTTTTGTGTGTATGTGTAAATAAAATAGCCCTTTATATACGCATATGTAGCTAATTAATAGCCAGAGTATTTTAATAATCATGAGTGTGATTCGAACTAACACAGTCTATAAATTTTAGTTATAGTTGTCTGTGCTGCGTAATTTAAAAAATGTGTATATATAGTATATAGTTGTTGAATGTTTATAGTTATACGCATTCGGTTGAAAATTAATGCGTGTTTTTGTATAGGACCGTCTTTTTAACTTTAGCTGTACGCATTCATAGTTGTTTGGCGGCCAACACTCGAAAAGTACTTAAAACCATACTTTTGTCATTCTCTGGTACATATACAAAATTCAGTCTCTGTCAAATTACTTATTTAAGCAAGAAAGGCTTTGAAACTGGCCGCAATTAAATGGAAATGTTGACATGTATGTTTCATAGGGATACTTTTGTTGTCAGCAGCTTTTGCGCATTAAAACGGGAACTCATTTAAGCGTTAGCAATTGGGTGGAATTATTGTATACACGTATGAGTTCTTCAGTTTAAGCTTAGACTAGAGCTTATTTATTGTCTTCAAAGCTTTATCGTAGAGTTTTGTTACAGATTGTATGTGACCCATAATGTCTTTCTTTAAAGGTACTCATTTGATCCATTTTATATTTCTTATTTACAGCGTTGTCAACTTCGAAATTTCAAAGCGAACCAAAATGGAGAAAAAAACGCACCATTTACAAAAAAAAAACGCAACATTTATAAAAAAAACGCACCAAGCTTAGAATTTCTTTTTTTAGTTTAAAATGTTTATTGAATTAATTTTGCATAAAAAGTATATTATTTTTTTTTGTGTTCAAAATTTAACACTCAGACAGGATATCACAAAAAAAAACATAACAAATTTGTTTATATTCATTTCTACTACATAGATAATAATTTTTTTTTTAATTAATAAATTCTGTACAAAATTTTTTGAAGAGATCAATACTAATAAAAGTTCAGTATATATATGGGTATTCAAACGGTACACAGAAAAAATTATTCCCAAAAAATGTTTAAACAAACATTTGTTTGAAATCAAACTTAGTTTCAGTAAATATTCTGTACTGTTCCACTAAATTAATTACCAAAACACTGTATAGAGAAGAAATAGGCCACGACGTTTGTCGGCTACATTTCGGCATTTACATGTATATAACACGATCAAACAAAATAAACAACAACTAAACAACAAAAACCACACAACAGCACGTTGTTCCTAACAACAAGCAAGATAAACACCAACACAGTGAAATAACATTTTCTCTCAGCCGAACTATGATTCATTTAAATTTTTACAAAATTTTTATCACAATTTACAAAATTATTTGTAGGACCACATTCAAATAAAATATATACTGATTCAACGAATTTGGTTACAACTTTGGTTTAACAACTTCTATCTGTTTCCGAAAACTATTTGCGAATTTTTGCAATATGTAAAACAAATTTTTTTCGAGCATTTGACCTTTTAAAATTTTAAAGCTTTGGAATTTATTTGCAAATTTTCTTAAGTTTTGCGATCAGGTAATTTTTGATAAAACTTATTGCTCTTGTGTGTAATTTTAACAAATTAAGATTGAATCAAGTCACATCATTGTCTGATTGAAGTATTTTTGTTGTTGCAGTTTTTGCTTTTTTACACATTTGGCGACTTTTATTTTAAATCACACATTGCTATCATTTTGGTATTAGCAAGTTTTTGCAAAATTTTCATTTTCGCGAATTTTTCCGATTTTTTGGAATTTCTTATGTGTTATTTTAGGGCTTGCCTTTTTATCATTTTACCGATTTTTAATACATCTATCTATTTGTGCGAATTTTCATAATTTTGTAAATTTTCTGCGATTTTTGGAATTTCTTATTTGTAAGTAATTTTGAAGCTTGTTTGCAATTTTTTGCAATAAAAGTGATTGTTCCCAATTCTTTGTTTTTTTTTTAACAGTTTTAAACAAATATCAGACTTTAATATATTTTTGATGTTACCAAGTTTTTGCAAATTTTCGTAATTGCGGATTTTTAAAAGTTTTTTGCATTTAAGCATTTTTTTAAATAAATTTTAAGTTTTTTTCAATTAAAAAATTATTCGCGAATTTTTGCAAATTTTTTGCACGTGAGATAGGTTTTGATTTATAAAATCCACTGAGTTTGCTCGTTTACAGTTTTTGAGGCTTTGAAATTTTTTTTCAAGATATTCGCATTTCTGCAAGTTTTCGCGATTTATATGCTGTAAGTCTATACTCGAGTTATTACTTTTTTTTGCGGTCCATATAATCAGCTTTGGGAGATTGTTTCCATTATTTAAATCCCTTGCGAATTTTTATATTTTTTGCAATATATATAATGATTTGAGTAGAAATTTGCTAAAGAAAAATGCCACATATTTAAACGTAAATGGATATTTTGTCGAAAAAGAAAAGTAAAAAGCAAAATAATTAGTTATGACAGTAACAAATAGATAGAGTGAAGAGTTGTATTAATATAGTACTCCTTTTATACATATGAAAGAAAATAAAAATAATTTTAAACTGGTTTAAAATGTTAACTGTCCTATTCATAAAAAATATTTCAGGTTTATTAAACGCTTATTTGTCATATTTCTATGGGAAATTTGTCAAATAAACCTGTAATAAACCTAAAATATTTTTTATGAATTAGACCGTAAGACTTTATGACTTTATGACACTTAGGACACCCTTGTGAATACCCCAATAATTTTATTCAAATATTTTTTTGAAAATTTTTCAAGAACACTTTATTATTATTGATTTTGAAACGTTTTTTGCTTCTCCTGTAAAAAATATAAAATGTAGTTACGTCCGTTTGCATTTAAGGTGACAACATGTGCCCTTAATTATAAAAGTGGTCTAAGTCATAAGCATTTTTGATTCTATATAGTGAAATAAATTTATATTAATCGAGTCTATTACAACTCCAAATTAAACTGTTGCTGCATAATAAAAAATATATTTGGATTTATTTAAATATAATCATTCATTTTTACATTAATTTTATAAATTCTGTTTAAAACTTTTTAAAAGGAGATCAAAAAATTATTATTCCAAATTAATAAAGCTAATATTTTCATCATTATTGTTATCATCGGGCCATAAAACAGATTTCATTTCAAATTGTGATATTTTATAAACATCATTACTATTAATATGGTAATTAACACTATCAGGAAGTTGGTAAGTTTCACAACAAGAATTTTCCGGTTTGTTTAATTAAATTTGCGCTGGTGCCACCAAAAATTAAAAAACGCCCCGAAATTAAATAAAAAGCGCACCACGCAGCAACTAAGGAATTTTTAGCACAAAAAATTTCAAAAAGCACCCAAAATGGTGCGAAACGCAAAGTTGACAATACTGGTTATTTACCCATTTATGTAAAATTTTATTTCCTATCAATCCGGGCAACCTATTTTGAAGATTTTTATGAAAGGCATTAATTTTTTTAGTGATTTCTATAAAAAAAAAATTCTTAGACGAATTGGTTTGTGTGACAAGCACTTAAATGTCACTTAAATTTATTCACTTTAATAGCTCAAAAAAATTAATTGTTTCAATACCCGCATTGATTTTCAATTAGTTGCCTTTTTTATAACAACAACAACATCTATTTGTATTATAAACTCTTCGTATGA
This sequence comes from Tachina grossa, assembly GCA_949987645.1. Classification (NCBI taxonomy): domain Eukaryota; kingdom Metazoa; phylum Arthropoda; class Insecta; order Diptera; family Tachinidae; genus Tachina; species Tachina grossa. The sequence continues at coordinate 60,090,109 of OX465278.1, read as the reverse complement.
TTAGTTTTTCCTGAAAATTCTTTAGAATTTAATAGAAGAAAACCAAACATACAACCCATAAAATAAAAATTTTTATTGTTTTTAAATGCACATGCACTCAAAATGTTGCACATTGTCGTAAAAATTCTAAAGATATTTTCTAAACTAAACACGCACACACACGCACACACACGCACACACATACAGCTAAACAAAGGCAAACAAATACTCATTCAAACACTCACTGAATCACACAGTCGTATTATTTATAGCAGATGAAATCGTCTTCAAGTTTTTGTTGAAATCTAAAACTCTTTGCCAGGTTTCAGTTTTCATTATTTAAAGTGCATTTTGCTGCACAGTGAAACGATGCAGCTCATAAATTAGCTGGAAGCGCTAATGTGTACAGCCAATAAGTTTGCTGTAAAATGTTTCAAACATTTTGTAACTTCTCAAATAAATTACTGATGATAACGTCTCCTTCAAATGTAATACAAACAAAAAGATACGTGATTTTTTTTAAGTGAAAAAGTTTAAACATTTTCAAATAGTTTTCTGTAAGATTTACATAAATACAAATGTATATATGTATGTACATATACATATGTATATGCATGTATAAATATATGTACGTACGCACATATATACATATGTACATACTCATAAGCTATATGCAATAGTTATAATATTTGTGCATTAAATATTAAGGGTCTTATGCAAAAAACTTAATAAAGCTTTGCCAATCAATGTTAAGTAAAGTTGTATTCTAAAAAAATTATTGTATAAAAATTCTAAGGTAGGCACCCACGTTTGTTAAGACTACTTTAAGATGATATTTCCAAAATGTGTGTTTTGTACCTCAAATATTTTTATTAATATAGCACATACTGATTCATGTTACATCTGAAAATTAAGCTAGAAGTGCCTGCTCTTATCTAAGATTTATTATTTCTGTCATGTAATGGGACACATCACCAAATTATCCAACTGATTCGAAATACATAGCAAAATCCATAAAAAAATATTAAAATAAATACAATTATACAAAAATGTTTTAGTGATGTACATACAATCAAAAAAAAAAATCGAAAAAAGATGGATATTCAAATACTCGTTCCATTCGAATAAAACAAATTGTGATAATTTTTCATATTTTTTTACTTTTACTTCATAGTTGTGTTTATCTGTCTTATTACCATGTCAGAAGCTCATATTTTTTAAATTAGGTTGTTTTACTTCAAGATAATGAAAATTTATTTAATAAAATAAAAACTTATTTGAATACCCGAATGAAATTGTATTCAATTTTGTACATCATAAGCTGTGAGTGAAGTGGTTGTTGAACACGGTGGTGTTACCAGTATTCATTATTAGATAACAAAATAATTAAAGTTGTCTTTTGCATATGATTTCTTAACAAAGCTATGTTAGCCTTAAAGTGCTTGGCAACTAATATGAACTTTAAGGCTAAAGTAAAATATTTTTTGCATAAGGGGGTAAGGCGTTAACAGTTCGTTACGAGGGTGAAGAGAAGCTTAAAGAAATTTTTGCAAGTGAAAATAGTTTTGTCTCAGATTTCGTCTTGAATTTTATATTGAAATTAATTAGGTATTTTAAGTATGAGGGAAACTGGAAACTAATATATCGATTGTGGATGGCAACTGGCAACGCATCCTAAAGTTAAAATTAGTATTCTATATGACAGCTTTCTCCAGTTGCCTGAAAGTTATGGAAAATATGATTAGGATTAAAAGTGATTAAAAACTACTTTTCATTAAGATGATTAATTCAGTGGATTTTTTTTTTTTGACGAAGAGAAAGAAGTACAAAATTTGGCATCTGTTAGATTGCACTTAAGCGCCATTTGAAATGCTTTAGAACTACCGCCTCTACTGTGAGTAACTATTATTGCTTAAAATAATTTTTAACTACCAATTTACTGCTGTACTCTAAAAACATAATTTAGGTTTGAAGTGTATGTTAAAACAAAATTTCCATAAAAATTTTGACTAAAGCTCAATTGAAATACAAATTAACTATTTTTTAGAATACGGAAGTCTTTATCTAGCTTTAAGGCATATTCTCCCCTTCCCAACGATGGAGTATTTTATTTAATTACAATTTTTTTAATTTTACCACCTTTTTGCTTTAAAACCTATACAGCAACTAAAACTTTGTGGTTGCCAGTATTATTGCAATTTGCAGCTGAAATTAACAGCTGTTAGTTGCCAGTTGTCATACGTAATAACACTTTGACAACTGGCAGCGCAACTAAATTTCGTGTCTAAAAGATCACTTTTAGACACGAAAAGTTTACTTTGCAAAGTCTTAATTTAGCTGTGTGAGAGCCCATCTGAATTAAGACTTTGCTAAGTAAACTTTTCGTGTGGAAAATGGGAGTTATTTTTTTTTATATAAAACTGCGACTTTAGATATACTGTTACAATTTTGATTACAAAATTCACTAGTAAAAATTAATTTACTTCCTTTTATGATGACCACTTACTGTTCTTTTCCCAATTTTCGAAGGACGACTTTTCATCACACTTCTACGTCTTGAGGTCCTGGGAGTCAATTTTGGATATTTTCGTGAATTTGGTACTAGTAAGCACTAAAACAAGAGATTAAAGTAATCGAATGACGAAAATTTACACAAACACTACGAACGAAGTTGCTCAAATTTTTTTATAGTGCATCCTCTCTCGCTTAACTGGACACAAATTTGGATGCGAAAGAGATTTTTACTTCCCGACTTAATTTTTTATTTTTTAATTGAACTGTATATGAAAATAAATATGTGTTTCGGTAGTTCAGCGGGTAGTGTTCTGCTTACGGCGAAGCAGTAATTTTTGCTGGGATATTGTATTAGTTCATTTAATATTATATTTCATTTAAAATTTTTAATTACTTAATGATCCATCTCATTGTAAAAAAAGCACAAGTTTGAACTGAACGAATTTATTTATTCAATACAAACTCAAAATGTATGCCCTATTTCAGTAAGAAGATTTAGGACGTTTTTGTTTGAAAATACTTTTGAGTTCTTGTTTTTGAATTCTTCAAATTATTTTCTTCAAAAATGATTGTTGTCTTTGATAATGAAAAATAAAAATATTATTACCATGTTTTTAAAATATAAAAATTAAATGAAAGTATTATACAATATTTTGAAAAATATATGAAAAAACATGTTTTGGATATAATGTTTGGAATAAAATCATAAAGCAAATACACGCACCTTCTAGCAGAGACTATTACTAATAATTGTTTTAAAGAATCACAACTGCGGCTTTTTTCCGTCCATAGACAAGACGGCACAATCGTCGAACAGAATTAGGGCATTACTTTTTGTCAATTGATTCAAACATTTTTTTTTTACTTTTTCTGTAAAAAAAATCATAACTTTATAGTTAAGCTAAAAATCTTTATGTATATTTAACATATTTTACATGCTTACTTACTGCCTTATTCATAAAAAATATTTTAGGTTTATTGCAGGTTTATTTGACAAATTTCCCATAGAAATACGTCAAATAAGAGCTTAATAAACCTGAAATATTTTTTATGAATAAGGCAGTTAATATATTATCTCAATATACATACATACGTAAATATCTACGAGTAAGTTTGTAAATACACTTCTTCTTTCCTTAGAATAAATTTATGCTTAAAAAATTCATAAAAAGTTAGCATTTATGTATAGATTTATACGAATTTTAGAGGTTTAATTAAGCTTTTTTTTGAAAAGCTTTGTAAATTTTGTTCCATAATTTGCATTAAAACTTTTAATGATTCTCTTTAATGATTCTTAAATATGTAAAAAATGGAAATAACAAAGTACAAAGCATAAAATATAGTAATTTATCTTTTAAGCTTCTTAAAGTCTTAAAAGTTTTTAAGCGTTTGGCAATAGCTTTTCTAGTTTTCTAAGCATATTTACATATATTTACCTTAAGTATTTAAAAGAAACGTAATGTATTATCTAATATATTAAACGATTCTCATTCCTATATTTCAAATTAAAAAAAAAAACTATCCTAATAGTTTTTAAAGCGATATTTATTGGTTACAAAATTCTATTCAAAGTATCATTTATCATTTAGAAAAGAAATTCGTTTGTTATTTTTTTTTAATCAATTTTCTTAGTTCTCGAGAAAATCGTTTCTTTTTTAAATAGCCACACGTATTATTTACATACGAAACATGTGAATAGGGCGAGATACGAGTATTTTTGATGATGAGTGCCAACGAATTCATATTTGAATCATCAAAAACGAAAAGCAAGGAACATGTTTGTATAATTTATTTTTATTTGTATTTATTAACGGCTCTATGTATAAGAAAAAACTAGCAAGAAGTTAGCATAATATGATCTTAACGAGTTTTGCTATACGATTTTGCATTACAAATCACACTAGGATTTAATAGTGGGTTAAAACTACATTATGCGCCGATTTTTAATGTCGAGTTATATGGAGGAACTTGTTAGTACCTAGTTCAATGTCGTCACTTATGCTAACTTCATGCCATTTTTTGCTTATACATAAGGCCGTAAGTACTTACATGATTTCTGTTAGCAGACTTATATTTTCAAACTTAAATAAAAAACGTAATAATTGACAAAAGTTTTTATTAAGAGCATTGAACGATAAAATGGAAATGAAGATGTTATTTTTTTAAAGAGTATATCATCCAGATATCTGTCTTCCGTCGAGTTGAACACACTGTTCAAAATGGAGTCTTGTGTTCTGCGCCCCACGCTGCAGTAAACTTGGTTCAATTGAGCTGATTTCTGGGGCAGTGTAACGAGGCCATGCATGGTTTTTGATGTTTCAATCGAAGGTTGCAGGTTCTTGGAGACCAGAAACGGCAACTTTGCTTGTTGACGTAGCTGTTTAAGTGAAAGTGAGCCGCTCCAAAAAATGGGATTTACAGTTCGAAAACGCTCCAACATCGTTTCGCAAAAATTTTTGCGTAAATTAAAGTCAGTGTCTTTCAGTTCTTGAACGATTTGAATTTTAAACGGATGAAACATCAGTTCCTTTTTAAAATGTTATGAATAATCTCTCTTGGAAGTCTCAGTGAGGGTGCTCTTTTCTGTATTGAAAGTCGCGGATTTTCACTTAAATTTCTTTCAACCAGTTCAATGTTTTCGGGAGTTCTTGAAGATCGACTGTGTACTTGCCGTGAGACATTCAAGGCCGAAGCAGTTGCGCGGAATCTCTGCACGCACGAACGAATGAAATTTACGCTCGGTCTATCACGTATTCGCTGAATATCGAACTTTAAGCAAAATTGTCGACGAGCAATTACGTAAAAATAATTACTCTTGAAAAATGTACATGACAATGGACCTTATTAAGAGTGTCGTGCTATGACTTCGACCACGACGATTTTGTACTACACTAAAGAACATTGCAACATTTTTTTTTTATCTACTAGTACAAATTCGTCATCGTCGTAGTCGAAATACGACACTCGTATGATAGAAAGTGTGTCTTGTGCTATAATAATCAAAATCGGTCCAGCTGTTTGGTCTGTACGTGGAAATTAAATCGGGGAGGTATTTTCGTCAAAAGTATTATTACTTGTATTAGAGTCTGAAACAGCCTTAATGATTATATTTTAATCACTATAACATAAGAAAGTGGAATACTTTGTATAGGTATTAGTGATTGCAATGATCAAGTCGTTTCCGTCAAGACTGGCAATAAATATGTTGGAAATATAGCAATAACGCCGGCAGAATAGCGGAAAAATATTGCTTATTGCTTTACTTATGTTAAGTCTATGGGAAATCGTAGCCACAATATGGAAAAAGTCAACAGGGAAGGTACAGAATAAAAATATAATTCACTTGTAAATATCTGGTTAGTCGAATAATTTTTTATTTTTAAAAACTTATAATAATACAATTTATTTCACTACACACGTTTTTAAGAGACTATTTTCCTTTTTTAGTATACATGCATATGTATATTGTATATTTTATAAATTTCAATAATATTATCGAAATGCCAAACGCAATACAGAAAAGTCGAACATAAATTAACACCTAGTTTGACGTTTCATGTTCGCAATAATTGTCAACGAAAAACTGTTGACAATTATTGCCGCAATTATTGCAAGTACTGGCAATGAGCTGTCTCCATTGGCAATATCAATAATACGACATTTGCTGCAATATATGTTAATCAGTTTTTTGCCAGTCTAGACTGGGGGTTAAGTAAATAATTCGATGTTAAACAAAGTTGACGTGATTTTTCGGGGATTAGTGAACAAATTTTGGAAAGTGTAGTGAAAATTCTAAGTTTATAGAAGTTGTAAAATATAATAATAATAATATTTAATAATTAAATTTATTATAAGTGGACGACGCTATTATTAAAACCTTGCAGGATATATTTTAGGAGACATAAAATTTTTAAAATTAAAAACTTTTAGAAAGACTGTGGCTCAGGGTATTCAAAATTCGGTGCATCTGAGTATAGTATTGAAAGTTGCTTGTATAGTACCTAACGAAAAGAGTCCTGCGAGAAATTTTTCCAGAATAATGAGAAACAAGCAAGTAAAATTCTTAATAAAATGATTTGGAAGCTTTATTATAAAAATTTTTACTAATTGCGGTAATACTGTGTAATAGCTATGTATATTCTATTTGCTGGAATTCACTTAACATTTTTATAAATTTATCTTAAAAGTGCTTTTGTATTAACTTTTATTTAAAAAAAACGCTTATACTACACTGACAGAATTTTCGGAATAAATTCTATGAATTTCTACATTAATCTAATGAAAAATTCATAAAAATTCAACCAACGTCACTCTTCGTTGAATTAATGAAACCAGTTTCGTTAAAATTATTTTATTGAAAACTTCATCAAATTTATTTAACAGTGTAATTAATGCAGTACTATAGCTTCATCGAAACAATAAAATAATTTCATGAAAATAATGAAATAACTTAAGTATAAAGGGGTTTCTTAATAATTACAAAATATTGTTGTCATAAATCCAATAAAATATTTTTACGAAACCAGAATACCAAAGAAGCAATTCCAATGAAATTCTTTCACAATATTCATGAAATTTTCATTGGATTTGTGAAATTATTATTAGATTTGTGAAAAAAATTTTAATGAAATTATTTCATTGGATCAATCAAAATTTCACCAACTTTCATTTGATAAATTTACTTGATTCAGAAAATTAGCTTTTCCCGAGAATCGCACGATTTTTTCATTCCCGTTTCCCGGGAAGTGCAAAGGTCCGGGAAATCCCAAACCCTAGTTAAGATTTAAGCCATTTGTAGATGCCCAATGAAATATATTATTTAGATTACTAACGTTAGAGCTAGTAAAAGCCTTGGAACTACTTGGGTAAATTTTAATATCATCAGCATAAATTTGTACACTGGAATATTTGAGTTGTTGTGGTATGTTATCCGCATATAATGAGATCAATAATAGTCCAAGAACTGAGTGCTGCGGAAAACCCCTTAACATGCTACGCTTTGCATTCTACCCGTGAAATAAGATGAAATTAGCCTAACGGCTGGTGTAGAAAAATTGAAAATTTTTGAGAGCTTCAAGCACAGTATAGAATGGTTAACCGTATCAAAAGCTTTTCAGTGATCAAGTTATACTAAAATTTACATTTTCCCAGTATCTAAGTTGCCTCTTATCTCTTCAACAGCATCAGTTAAAGCTGTTACACAGCTATGCTGTGTGGTCTGAACCCTGATTGATGCTCAGTATTCAAATATTTGTTTCTGCAAAAGATACTCAAAAACTTTCGGCAGATAAAGTAGTATTGACATAGGACGATATCCGCTATCTGTCTTTGGGACGGGAATGACTTTGGCATGTTTTGTTAGATATTAGGAAAAATATTTTCAATGTTATGTTGAGTACATATCTGGCATTTCTTATGTTGTCATTTTTATGGTAAGGAATGCTACACAACGAAGAATATCGGAAATGACAAACGTTTCCACTAGTACACACTATTGCTATGTCACAAAACGCTATAATGTGTTCACTGAACCAAAAAGGTACATAAATTTAACGAAAAAATTCGTTGATTCAACGAATTTATTCCTTATTTTTCACCTAAGGAACATGTTCATTGAATTCAACGTATGCCAATCATTACGTATCAATCAGTACGTTGAAACCTTACGTAAATTCATTAAACCTTTATATTTATACTTTGAATGTAATGAAATAGTTCCTTGAATTTAAAGAACCTAATTACACTTTAATAAATATAATAATAGACAAGTTCGTATTAAATTGAGTATTTTATTTAAAAATGCATATAATAAGGAACAATTTACATATGTATATATATATATGTAAGTACAAACATATGTATTTACATAAAAAAAATTTGGTTATGATAGTGTCATTATTACTGCCTTATTTATAAAAATTATTAAAGCTTTATAAAGGGTTAATATGGAAATCTGTTTTATAAACCCTTTATAAAGCCTTAATAATTTTCAGAAATACGACTGATAATTTATAATTCATGTATAAATTTAAAAATGCAGTTGTTACTTTAAAATAAAACAAACTTAGTAACAAACCAAAAAAGTTTGTCTTAAGTAGAACAAAAAATAAGCAAATTAACTAACATGTGTATAATTAGTAAAAGAACAAAACGACAATGGTAAGACTGTTGTAAATATAGAGATGGTAAAATTGAGCTTACAATACAAAAAAGCTTTCAGCAAATTGAAATACGATGAATCAAACAATTCACATATTCCATTTGCAATAAAATGCTAAGTATATAAAGCAGAAATCTACACCAACTGACACCACACACAGTGGACCAAACACAAAAGAACGCTGATGATGAAGGTTTAGTGGCCTTCGAAAACGGCTAGCTGTTCCGTTCAACTATGTGTTGTCAGGATATTTACAACTAACTTTGGTGTTATTTGTGCATTGATAATTATCACATGTAATTTGGCTTAAAAAGCGATACGAACTTTAGCCTGTTAAAATCATAAATATAAAAGCAAACTTAAATTTTTAGATGCTCTTCGACTTATCCAAATTATTCAATATTTCTATTAAAGCTTTATCTTTGGTGTTGTTTTCTTCGCGAATCATTCCGGCCAGTTAAAGAAAACTCCTTCACGTTTCCCAAAAGCAACGCCAAAGTCTTTGTCAATCTGAAATATAATAGTAAATATTTATTTTGCAATAAATACTAAAGTATAAAACAGTAAAGATTTGTATACTCACATATGGAAATCTACTCGGTTTCGTATAATCGGACCATCTTTTAAAAACCTCGGCTAAAGTGGAAGCTTGGTTTACATCATTAATTCTGCCTGTCAAGTGCTATTGAACTCCTCTGCACTCGAATTGTCATGTCTGAGGCTTCTAATGCAAACCTCTGCGTTGGTTAAGAATCTTTAAAATTAACATATGTACATAAATATGTATAGGATATGTATAAAATTATACTATCTAAATAGCATCCAAAATAATTACTTACATAAAACTTGAAAATTTGAACCAGTAATTTCAGGAGTAGATGCATCTGGAACTTATTTTCCAGCTTTGGAGTAGTTCAGCAAGTTCCAAGTTATATAACTATATTTCTTTTTGCAATGAAAATTAATTATAATCATTTCTTTATTATTAACTTACTTTTTGGCACTTTTTTATTTCAAACTTTTGTTAAACGAAGAACAACAACTGATTGGTTTGTGTTTATGTTTTCTTTTTAGTACGTTTTTCCCCGTTATAAAACAAGGAACTAGTACGTTGAATTGAACCAAGTAAAACATAAATTCAAATGGTGGTTCCTTGAATCAAAGTGCTCGTTCATTGAAAAAAACATCTTCTTCTTGTTCTTAAATTCAAATTCAACGTACATTACTTAAAATCAATGAATAGGTTCCAGGAATCAAGGTACACTTTCTTGAAATTTACTAAACTTTTTTCTTTTATTTATATAAGAAAGAACGTGTTCCTTAAATTCAACGTATTATACGTTAAATCAATAAACTAATTCGTTGTTAAATTCAACGAATAATATCAAGGAATGGTTTCAACGTTCAGTTCATATCTATATAAAATTTTGCGTTGAATTTCAAGGAATATTTTTTTGAAACAACGTATAATACGTTGAATTTCAATGAATTTAAATCAATGAATGCGAGTTCGTTGAATTTATGTAAAACTGTTTTTTCAGTGTACTCTGCATTGCTCAGGCAAACATTGCATTTGCATTAGCTTTCGCATTCGCATTAGTGTCCTGCACAAGAGTATTTATAAGACTTTTCAAGACATGAGAGATTTTTTCCAATGCTTACTACAGCGAAATATTCTAAAAGAATCGCTAAACAACACTGTTGGCAAGACAAACAAGAAAAAAATTACTTGCCAACAGTGTTGCTTAGCGATTCTTTTAGAATATTTCGCTGTAGTAAAGCATTTGAAAAAATCTCTCATGTCCTGGAAGGTTTTATAAATAGTCTTGTGCAGGACGCTAATTCGCATTAGCAAAAATTAAAATTTGTCTTTCTCTTTCGCATTCGCTTAATTGACATTCGATACATCCCTATTTACAATGCACAATGCTATTACCAAATAGAAAAGGTTTCGTGGTTTTTTTTCACGAAATTAGTTGCATGAAAATTTGTCATTTGCCAATAGGACGCCTGCAGGAGCAGCTCATGTCAAAAAAAGTTGTCGAAAATGCATCAGAGATTCATTTTCCGTAATTTTTTATATAAAATTATCTTCTATCGCGCTGCAATTAGCAAATAGAAAAAGTTTCGTGCAACAAAATTCATGAAATTTCCTGAAAAAATGCTTAATGTAAATTGTGTAAAATTTTATGAAATTTTATGAATATATGCATAATGTAAATTTGGTAATATTAAATTAACTTTATTTTACCTTTAAGTTTTAAAAACTCTTACAATAAAATAATCCTTTTATCTGCTCCACCTCAGCTTTGATTTGATATTTATCTGCCAGCCTTGCAAATTCACACGAAACGTGATAACAGCTTAAAGTTTTTCTTTGTTTATGGATTTTTTTTTTAGTCTCACACATGCATACATATACATGTATATATATTTAAATGTACATATTCAACATATATACTGTATTTTTTTTCAAGTTATCATTGTTGAGAAAATCTTCTTAAATATATCAAATTACAATACATAACATTAACCACAAATTCACACATTCTCATTCTTAAGTTGTCAATACAGTGAGTGAGTGTCTCTAACTGGCTTTTTGAAAAACATGAAAAAACACCCCTTCTACACCACTTCTTTCGACACATCTGCTAAACTTTTATTTTACGACTCCCCACTCTTTTTCGTTCAAAAAGAAAATTTATTCGGGCAATAGACACAAGAACGAATGTTGTTATATTACGAAATGGCTTTAATTTTTTGTTTGTTTTTGAATCTTCCACAGCAAGAGAAATATTTTCAATTTAACCCCATTTATAGATGATTTAAATGAATTTTACATAAAAATAATTTGTTTTTTTTGGAAAACGGAAAATATGTTTTAGGGGGTTGTGATTTTGTTGACATCCTTAAGCTTCATACACATATTGAATCAGCTCTAACACGATTGAAATTAAATTTTGAAGAAACAAAAAGAAAAGAAAAAAAACAGCACACAGGGCTTTAGAATAAATTAAATTCAAATAGGCCAAAAGTATTTTAATTTAAATACTTTAAGAACTTTTTATTTTTTGAGGCTGTAGTATTACGTAGGGTTTGCCAAAAACCGTGGAAATTAGAAAACCGCGGTTTCCGGTTTTAAGCTACTAAAACCGGTCGGTTTCGGTTCAGTTTCGGTTTTAAAAATATGCATGTATATAAATACGTATGTGTGCTGGAAAGATAAATGAAGATTTAAAAATAATCATCCCTGTCGTGAGAAACAAATGGAATTTATCTTCATGTGAAATTTTTATTACCCTCGAAAAGAAAAATGTTATCTTAAATATCCCGTGGAATTTTGAATGTAAAAAAGGGAAGAACTTTTGTAAAGCTTAAGAATTTAATCAAAAATCGGACAAATTTAAGTTAAATAAAAAAAAATCACACAAATTTCAGGTTATAAATTAAATTTGTTTAACTTTAAAGTTATACTCATGGAGGCGCTTCTGCTGATTTAACTATTTTTTCATTAAGTATACCACCGTGGTGCGCCACCATGAAATTTACTGTCTGTGAACCAAAGAGATTCATACTCTATGAAAAAATGTGTTGTAGGGAATTTATGTTAACAATCGTAAGCTTTACTTAATAATCTTGTCCCAAAAATTAATAATTTTAACTTTTAATATATAATTCGAAGAAAAATATTGAAATTATTCGATGTAATAGTTCAGTTCGCCTGCAAAAATTAACTCAACAAAACCAAGGGAGTAGTGAAAAAATTCACGTGAAAAATATTCTGCCTTATCGTGGTTGGCGTATTTCAAATACGACTACGATTGTTTGGTAATAGATTAAAGAAGACTTCAATAGGCAGATTTTTCATGATAAGTGGAACCAAAAAAGGGAAAATATTTCTGGGAAAACTTTTCGAGGAAAAAAATGGTTTCTAGAGGGGAGATAAAGTTTCTCTGGTTTGCATTCAATTCAGGAAAAAGAAACTCTATTTAAATATCAATTTATATTTAAATGTCGATTTTCATAAATTTTTGTATGGAAAAATTACTTTTAAATATGAATTGATATTTAAATAAGTTGGTGAAATTGGCCCTTAGTAGTGAGTATGTGTATAAAAAGCTTAAGAATAAAAAATTTATATATAATTATTCAAGTAATAAAATTTTTCGAAACGTTAAAGCGTTCAATGTAAAGTCGTTTAAACGAAATCTTATTTTTGTGCAGAAGTTACCAGCGCCAGAAAACACTATTTCGCTTTTAGTTAAATGGGGCTTTATTGTATAATCGCCTTGTTAAGCAATAATATGTTGGTTGTTTTGTTGTTCGTTTTTTTATAAATTACAAATTCTTGTCGAAGAACGTTAAAATTATCGTTTTTTTTTTGCTTTACATCTACTACAGCTTTTTTGATAACATATTACAATTCCTCCTGCAAAGAATTGTTATAATTTTCTTAAAATTTTGCAATTTTCTTACCTTTCCTTGTTACAGAATTCTTAATAATGTATAAAACTCTTCAATGTAAAGTACATTTGCTGTATTTTTAAACAAGATAATAATGTTAAAGTAAAACTTAAAAACCGACGCTTTTTTTGTCGGTTTAGGTTTCGGTTTTTATGGGTTAAAGACCGAGCTTTCGGTTAAAACCGAACGGCAATCCCTAGTATCACGCATACATACTTCAGTAAGAAAATAAAGTTTGCCTCAGTTCAAATGTTAACCAACTGGAGTGAGATAAGTTTTATTACACTTTGCATATCAGCGATGCTAAACTGGCACTTTTGGCACTATTTTTACCCGACTGTGCAACGCAAAGAAGCGTATTGTGTTTATCAGCCTATTTATGTATGTATGTATGTATACATTTTCCTTTGCGGCACTATGTACACCGAGTGCGTGGACCGAGTTTCTTGACTCTTACGTCAATCGATTTTTCTTAATACTGGGAGTGTCAATTGTCAAAACTCAATATGGCGGCCAACAAACTCCATTTTGTTAAAATGGGTATCATTCGACAGGTATTTTAAAATCATCTTTAGGTTTCTCTTATGATTTTTCATTTCGAATGACAACTTAGGATATTTAATGGTTCAAAGTTGGTCGCATTCGGGTTTTTTGATTTTTTTTTTTTTTTTTTTTTTTTATAAATACTTGTTAATTCTTTGTTTTTAACAAGTTTAGTGTGACCGATACAACACCATATCTGTCTCTTTATCTCAACTGATAGTGTTTGTTGGATTGTTCTTTGCCAAAGCATATAATTAGATATAGTTATTGGCCAGGCCAGAATACACGTAGGCTCTTGAGGAGACAGCGGTTCCCGAATGCTTGCATTTTTACCATACGTATTTTAAGCGGCCAAATGTTTGACTTGCTTTCTGCAAGCGGTTATCGATATGCTCACCCGATCCTCGGTTGGTAGCTATAATGCTTCCAAGGTAGCAGAATTGGCTAATGTCTTCTATTTTGCTTGCACCAATTGCAAAAAAAATCCTGGGAGTTTGCGTTAATGCATATGATTTTTTAATCAAGATCTGCCATTTAATCAAACAGCGGCAAATTTAAAAAAAATTTAGTTTTTCCGACTAAAAAAAAGTAGTTCCATTAAGAAAAAATAATAATTTCAAAATCGATTACCTATTTTGAAATTTTTTGCTGGTTGAAGATAGAACACAGCCCTGTCTGACACTGATTTCAACTCTCACCGCTCGACTCAACAATTTTCCATGTTCCGGTATAGGGTGTTTATGAGATGTATGACTTTGAGAGGCATCCCCCTGCATGCCAACGCACTCCAAATCACATCGCGGCTCAGTTTGCCAAAGGCCTTTTCGAAGTCTATGAAGCATAGATACAGTGGTGAGCGTAATTCTACAGATTGTTCCACAATGACACGTATAATGTTTATGTGGTCGATTGTGGATTTATGAATCAAGTTTCTTCCTGCCTTAAGGTTGGTGTTACCCTATCGAAAATTCTTTTGGCAATTATCTGGACCATTACTTTATTAATTACGCTTAGCAAAGTAATGCCGTGCCATTTATTAGGGTCTGCGAGATCTCCTTTTTTCGGTATGTTCATTATTATAATGCCCTCCCTTAGTTTATTATCCAAATTATCGATCATTTAAAGTGCCTTTAATGATTTTCAATATTTCTAAACATTTGTGGCGGAACACTTTAAATTCATTCATATCACATGTTATTAATTTTACAATTTATGTTCATCTTATACAAAAAGAAAATATTTATTAAAGAACAAAACCCCTTCTTATTCAACACACATGTTTAAAATCTTCCAATAAAACATCAAAAACTAAATTGCCGAAAGTACTTAAAAAAATAAACTGTTCAAAATTTGTGTTGAGAAAAATAAAATATGTAATAAGCAATATTAGAACAAAAGACTTAAAAAAAGAAATGTATTTAAAGAATGTTTATACAATCCAAGCGATCACTTATTTGGTGAATTTTTATTTAAAAAAAAAAACACTCAAAACTCCAAGAACTTTTCATATAAAATTTTCGACTTGAATTTATCGCTGGCATTGTGTAAACAGCAAACAAAACTGCCCTTTACAAAAATAAATAATAAGAGAAATAAAGGCTGAAACAACATGTTGTTTTCGAAAGCTGATACTACTGCTACTGATGATGCAGATAGAAAGAACAACAGATTTTAGTTTTTTTTACATGATTTTCAATTTCATATTTTTTATTTTATTTTTTTGGAGGAAAATGTGTTTGTGTCAAAATTTTTTTATACATTTTCAGATGGTGTCAGATAACTTGGTAGAATGAAAGAAACCTGCAGGTATTTTGATGACAATTGATCCAAACGTACTCGTCCCAAGACTTGAGAAACTGCGAGTGATACCAAAAGTACGGAGTAGTGTATGGTGAAAGATAGACATATCGTGAAAATTGTTACATATTCTTCGCCATTTTCCATTATCGTGTTGATCTTGAGTCAATTTAATTGGGAATCGGTCTAGTATTGTAGTAAACGGCACTGAACATGTCTGGAACCAAGCCAGTAACTATACGTAAATATTGACCTAAGCCTAACTAGTATTTATACTTTTGAAATATGAGTGGCACTGTGGTCGAGTAGGTAGTGTGCAAGCCTGTTATGCAAGAGTTTGTCGGTTTGAATCTCAAAAAAATTCATGTTTAAAAATATAAAATGTCATTGCAAAAAAAAACTTTGTGAGTGTTCATTGTTAAATGTCGGAATGACATTTATGTATATATAATTCATATTATTCTACACCGAATAGGTGTCTATGGGATAATTCAGTGACAAATCGCAAGGTGCATACAAAGTATCAATTAAGCCCATTTTTGGCCATCCCCATGTAAAAGTGACTGGTCTGCTTCATAGGAAGTGTTAGAACATAGACTGGTTCCTATCACTTGGGGAACGATCACGTGACTTCTCTTGTGTCAGTTTCATTTCCTGCAGGGAAGTAAAAGTTTATAAATCTATGAAATTTATTTACTTTAATTGCCGATATGTGTGTACGTTAATTCTTTCAAAGGTTTACTTATTATTATTTTCCTTGAGCTAATGGAATGAATGTTTGTTTTTGCTTCTCCTATCTCTTATCTGTTTTACTATAATTCACACTTCTTCATTTACATTTTATATTTATTACATCATTGTCTACTAAAGAAAACACGAAACATCTGAAGTATTATAGTTCGAGTGTCCAATTGGTGCCATATATCAAGTACTTGTTACTTTTTATTTGTTTAAGGGGAGCAAACAAACATGATATTTATTTATTAGTGCCTATATTTTGTTTATTGAATTAAAAAAAAATATTTATTTTAGTTTAAAATAAACAAAAAAGAAGCTTCTTGTGTTTGTTGTATATATACATTAATCAGATGAATTGATTTTTGGATATAAAGGGTGTTTTTTATTGAGGTATAGAACTTTAAGTTGGCATCACTTTTTTAACTGGCGGCCATTTTGTCAACTGTCAAGTGATTAATATTTAGTTTGGTTTGCCATTTCATCATAAACAGGTTGACAAAAGAACAACGCTTGCAAATCGTGCAAATTTATTTCGAAAATAATGGTTCAGTTCGCGAAGTTTACCGCAAGCTCCGTCCATTTTATGGTCGACATAATCGTCCATCAGAGCAATTAATTCGGTTAACCATGGATCGTTTTCGCACTACGTTTACTCTATGTGATAATACGCATTCGCAGAGACGTCGAACAGTGCGCAACGAAGAAACAATTGCCGCTGTAGAGCAAAGTGTTGAAGAGGACCCGAATGAATCGATTCGCCACCGTGCACAGCAACTGGAGCCGACTAACCGACTATTTTGTTCCCGAATTGGATGGCATGAATGTGGATGAGTTGTGGTTCCAACAAAACGGCGCTACATGCCACACAGCGCACGTCACAATCGATTTATTGAAGGAAACATTCGATGAGCGCATAATTTCGCGGAATGGACCTGTCAATTGGCCACCAAGATCGTGTGATTTGACACCATTGGATTATTTTCTTTGGGGATATGTGAAGTCGCTCGTCTACGCCAACAAACCAGAAACGTAAGGGGACTTGGAAGCCAACATTCGTGGCGTTATTGCCAACATACGGCCCCATATGCTCGAAAAAGTGGTTGAAAATTGGACCTGTAGAATTAGCTTTATTCGAGCCAGCTGCGGCGGCCACATGCCCGAAATCATATTTAAACATTAATGGCATAAAATTATCCTTCCAATAAAGCCAAATTGATGGACATTAAAACGATTTTCTTGTGTTTTATTTCAATTCGAAGTTCTATACCCCTCAAAAAAACACCCTATATATTTTGTCTTCGTTGATTGTTAAGGTTTTTTTCTAAACGAAAAAATAAAAGTTATAACCCTAGGAGAGGTCATCTTCAAAAGCAACACGGCAAGGCGAATTCATATTAGGTGATCTCGTTTCAGTCGATAACGATCAGCTGCTAATTTCTCTGGTGCAGCGTTGTCAACTGCAAGGATTTATCTGTTT
Organism: Tachina grossa; assembly: GCA_949987645.1. Taxonomy (NCBI): domain Eukaryota; kingdom Metazoa; phylum Arthropoda; class Insecta; order Diptera; family Tachinidae; genus Tachina; species Tachina grossa. Next base: position 60,072,437 of record OX465278.1, on the reverse strand, counting down.
TTAGCAGTTTTTTAACTGTTGAGCAGTGCAGGTTTTTTTTGTATGAAAATGACCAGTTTGTACAGTTTTTTGCTTCTGCCTTGTTTTATTTTCAGTAAATTTTCCAATTGCAAAACATATTTCAAACCATCACGTTCATTTCATTGGCAAGCTTATGCACACGCTCATTCATGTCCTGATAGTATAAAACGCCTCATCAAAGTGCAATTTGTATAGAAAACAAAACAAAAGTCAAACATATTAAGCATTTGTTTATTTTTTCTTACAACAACAACTGAATTTCTATTTAACTCTTCATTGCAGGATTTGTATCAAGGCGAATTGACACCAAGTGATCCCGATTTAGCATAAGGTGATCAGCTGTTAAATTATCTTGTGTCAAATTAAAGCGAAATGTTAGCAAAATTTCTGATAGCAGGAAATTTTACCTTAACCAATGATTTGCATCAAGGCTATATTTTATTAATATAATTCTATCAAACTAAAGCACCTTTCCATCCTCATTTCAAAACGTTGACTTTGACCACTAGTTGGATTCGACATTTCTTTTTAATGATAACACAAAGGCAAACATAATTTCAGATTATCTCAAAATCTAAAAAAAACATTGTTTTTATTAACCATTCAATAATAAATTACACACAATTAATTTTATCTTAAGAAAAAAAATATATAAGAAAAAATAAAACGCTCACAAGTGTTCGAAAACATCAATAAACAAATTTATTATTGGCGCAAAACAAGCAAACTAACCTGCTTTTTTTATTTTATTTATTTTTATTTAAGTCTTCATCCTAAAAGCGCATTAAAAATAAATATATTCCCTTACTTTTTATAAAGTACAATAACTTAAACATTTGTTTGCTGAAACGTATCTAAAGTAAATTATCTTAATTGGAAATATAATTTTTTACATAAAAATTCCAGAGATTTTTACTTCTTCTCTTGTCAGCATTTGAAGTGGATTTTGTTTGAATAAAAAGGGTTTAAAAAATTTTCAAATCTCAAACAAAAAATCTTGAGATATAAAAAGGGTTCTGTTAAAAAGAAAAAAAAAAAACAAAAAATGTAATAAAAACGTCTTAACAACAGCTTCCTCGTAAACTGACATACGAAAAATGTCTTAAAGTATTTAAGTTGTTTTCTTCAAAAGCTACTGTATTGTTAGATTTAAGCACAAGAAAAATTAATAATGGATAAGGGAAAAATACTTTACAGCTTATTCAGATTGACGCCAAATTAAGTTATTTCGTGATTTCGGCCGAAATCAAGCTGAAATTAAGTAATTTCACATACATTTTGACATTTACGAAATAAACTCATATTGCCTAATTTCAACGAAACAAACATGAAATTACAATATATCTGCACGTACAGAAAAGATATGGTTGTAGAATGGTTGATGAAGCAATATTATGTTCTCTGAAACAAATGTGTGGTCGTCGAAAACTAGTTATTGTTATTTTATTCGTTATTATTTCGTTACGATAAACAGAGTAATATTTGAATTTAATAATTACATTATCACATCCATAAATAAGTGTGATATGGTTAGAGTTTAACAATATAGTTTTGCTAAAAATTTATGACTGCAACATAATTTGTGTTATTATTTAAAAATAATATGATGTAAATAACAATATAATGTTTTCCAAAACCATGCTATGTTAAGTTTTAAAAAAATCTTTTTCAGAAACATCTGACAGTTCAGTATTTCGTTTTTAAGCTATCGGTAGTGCACGGGTGGTGTTAAATAAATGAATAAATAAATAAAGTATAAACAAAAGGGTAGACCACATTTGTGTATCTTTTTATACAAACGTGGCTGTATGTCGTGTAAGTATACATTTCTATATATACATTTTATTTCAACAATATTAATTTATTTTTATTTCGAATTTAACGCACAGCTGTTTCTACAATAAATATATGATTAAAAAATAAAATAGTATTATTACACTAAATAGTACTGTGGTCGTATTTAACAATATTAATATAAAATTAGAACATGGTATGGTGAGTCTGAATTATACTTCAGTCACATCTAACAATAGTGTTGTCATATTTACAATACTAAGATTAGGTGTAACAAAATTCATTGTTTTTGTAGATAATATTATTATTAACTCAGATAATAATATTATTAAATTTTGCTTTTCTTTTAACAATAATATGATTTGAGTCCAAACATATAATTTAATCATAGTATGTTGCTTTTTGATTATGGTTACCTCAACCATATTTTTTCTTTGCGTGTGCAACGCTATTTTGTACTAAAATCAAATTTTTTTCAACCACAAAAGTATTTACAACCATAGAAGCAACAAAAAGTGTCAGAAATATATATATATTTTTTTAAATTCAATCCGAAATTAAAAGATAATCCAAAACCACTATATTTATGGCGATTTGGTAACAAAATTCTTATAAATGCAAAAAAGCTTCATTCAAGTGAAAAAGTAGTCCAATATGTGCCGCAAGTGGATCAGATACTGGCGAAATTAACTCGAATGTCATTCAGTTCCAGTAGCTATGAAAACTTTTGATTTCCTTCCTAATTTTAGATATAAATTTTTTAATTTCATGTCGGCCTGAATGGGCTATTAAGGACTTTTGAAAGAGTTTTAACAATAATATTTAGTTGCTGGGGAAAAAAAAGAATACTACTAAACAGAAATTCGGCTCTTATTACAGACTTAAATTGGCACAAGATATTATATTGGAAATGTGACTGATTTCAAAATTGGAAGTAAGGCTCTTTCAATTCAACGGAATTCTTGGTTCTGTACTGAAAATTCGTATAACAAACACAGCTTTTATGGATATTTCCCAGAAAATATATTACTTTTTAGATTTATTGAAGAAAGTTTGGAATTTTTCAATCATTTAAAATGTTTTCGCATTTTAAGCCGTGATCACGTGAATTTGTTAATATGCTAGGTAGATGTGTATTTCTTAAAATAAAACTTAAAAAAAAATTAAATCAACTTCAAAAATAAGCACTAAAAATTTTAAAATAATTTAGATTGAAAAAAAATTTATATGTGGTACATTTATTTTTATAAACTGAATCTAAATTATTTTTAGCTTTTAAGTGCTCATTTTTTAAGGCGATTCAATTTTCTTTTTAAGTTTTATTTTTTAATTGTTATAGCTAATTTTATATTTTTATGTGCGTAATCACGCCCAATTTGGCAAATATTACTGTCCGCCCTTTTCTAAATTAAACATCGCTTTGCTCACAAAGGTCAAGGTGTGAAGTCAAGCACGTGAAGTAATATATTAATCTTTAATGGACATGGCCTCGCTCACTTCTGAAAACACGAAACTATGTCATTATATGAAGAGAAACTCTATGCTAAGTTTCGTGGCAATGGGATAAGTAGAAGTATATAGAATTTAACACTAACCTTTCTTAGGGGTGTCCGTGCCCACTTTTTCGAACATAAGATTAAGGTGTTTGCCAAGTTTCGCAAAAATATATAAACTAGAATCACGTGAAATATAACATTCAATTTTAAAGGGCGTGGCTGTGTCAACTTTTTTAAAGCAAGATTGTGTCTTTTCAAAAGCCCAATTGTGTGCCAAGTTTTGTAAAAATCGGTTAAGCATAAGCCTTTTTTTTTTTTAATGCAAGATTGTGTCTTTTTTGAAGTTTTTGGGTGTGTGCCAAGTTTCGTAAAAATCGGTCAAATAGAAGCACGTGAAATATAATATTAAGTTTAAATGGGCGTGGCCTCGCACGTTTTTTCAACTTCGGGATTTTGTCGTTACGAGAGCCTAATGTGTTTGCTATGTTTTGTAGCAATCGGATAAGTAAGATATCGTAAAACCAAAGAAACAATTAGTTGGCGTATCCGCAAATTTGTCAAAATGGGGCTATATTTACCCTTTTAGACAAAAAAAAAATAATAATTTTTATAACCGGTTTCTAAAGATACTTAATTATGAAGTAACATAACCAACAAAAAAAATAATAATACAGAAGAATTGATAACATCATCCTTTCTTTTACAGGAGTCCCGGTCGCACAAGAAGCTTAATTCACAAAAGTTCATCGCATAGAGTCAAAAGCTACTTCATATGCCTTTGCTATGCATGCAGCATCCTAGCTATATTAGGTTTTTTCTTTTAAGAAAACACTTTTACCCCCAACCAATACAAAATAATAACCCCTATATGCATGTATAATGTCTGGCAAACAAAAGCTGCTCCATTTCCATTTCCATTTTTTTGTGTTTGAAGATTTCTTAAGTGTTTTAAATACAAAAGCTACGCATTTATAATACTTCTTCGTTTTTACATATTTTTTTTTTTTTTTTTTTTGCTGTTCCATCAATTTCTTTAAGTAGTTTTTGTTCAAATGGTTGCTACCAAAACTGCCAATTGTTTTTTTAGTTTGCTGCATGCGTGACATGTTTTTCTTTCCTCCACATCATGCTTCCCCATCACCATTTCCATCATCATCATCATCATCATCATCAACAACAAACGGCCAAATTCAACAACGTTTTTTTTTTGTATCTAGATGGATTTTGTGATATTGTAGGCTAAAGGGGATATTCATATCACAAACAAAAGAAGAAAAGAAAACATACATATCATTGGCATTGTTGTTTGACGCTTTGAATAAATATATGTACATATTTACGAGTATGTATGCAGATATATATTTTGTTGCTGTGTAGCAATAAGTGCTTTTGCCCACTTGACCTGCGATTCGATACAAACGAATGCTCACTAAAGCGAAGAAATTTGGTAACAAAATTGTTCGATATATGTATGTTCGCAAATCGGAAAAAATTCGAATGTACGCTAAAGCTTCGAACTTCTCTCGATAGTTTTTCGAATGTGTTACGGTAGCCGAGTGGATGTGTGCTAGCCTGTTAGTCTAGAGGTACAAAGTTCAAACCGTGACATCGCACTGTAAGTAAAAAAAACACATGCATACATAATCACTCCTATCGTGAATATTTTTTCCCTCGAAATATTTCCACCTTTCACCGAATTGCAATCGTGAGTAATTTTTTTCTTCAAATTGTTTCCCTTGTTTTGATTCTCCTTATCGTGAAAAATATTTTTCACATGAATTTTTTTACTTTTCCCTTATTTTTTTTCAATTTATTTTTGCAGGCAAACTAAATTGTTACATTAAATAATTTCGATATTTTAATTTTATTTTTGGCACAAGATTAGTAAGTAAAGTTCTCGATTCTTAACAATAATTCTCTGCAACACCTTTCATGGGGTATGAATATCTTTGGTTCACACACAGTAAATTTTATGATGGTGCACCGCGGTGGTATACTAAAATTTTTTTTTCCACTGCACGTATAATATGTAAAAATACAACTTTAAAGATAAGAAAAAAATTGATTGGGATCCTAAAATTTGTGTACTTCTATTTTTTTAATTTGAATTTTTCTGATTTTCAATTAATTTTTAAGCATTACAAATCTTCTTCCCTTCTTTACATTCACTGGGACTGATAGCGGGCAAAAAAATTTCACGGGAAATTCACAATAGCATTTTTCCATTCGATTGGAATAAAAATTTCACGTGAACAAATATTCTACTTGTTTTCACCATAGGGGTGAATATGTGCAATAATTCAAGATAAAAATATTTGTCACGATAGCGTAGTGGGTGTGTGCTAGTCTGTTAGAATGGAGGTACCATGTTCAAATCCTGCAGCGTAAGTTAAGGTATTAAAAAATAGTAAATAAAATAAGTAAATTAAAATAAATAAATTAAAAATAAATACTTTTTACTTTATCTGCTGCCTTTTTCCGGTCTCCTAGGGGAGTCTATATTTGAGTACGGGTGTTGAAAATCCCGATACATTACCCGTAGAACTTATGTGCTACTACCCGATCTTTGGCAATATGGCAAAGGATGTACATATAATTATTTATAAAAGGAAAACAGTTCTGTTTATGTCAACCAGGTGCAGCGTCACCTGGAACTTCCCTGAGTTCAAAAGACGATAGAGGTGAAGGTTTTGTGGTGGATCTCCAAGGTATCACGCGATGTTTGTCTCTAATATCATGGCTGTCGGTTGCCCGACAGTGAGGCTGCTGTAGGAGTTTGGGCATATGTAGCGGTAGTCAGGATCCTTTGCTAAAAGGTCGATTTCGTCCTACCCCAGGAGGTTAAAGGAATAATGTTGAGCAGTGTAAGGTAGGCACTGGATTGTTGGCAGCACAGGCATGCGTCCAAGCTCTGATGAGTGGTCGAGCTCTGCCAGCAATGGTGAGTTATTCTCTTGGAGACCTCGCTGTGAGTGTAAGCAATTACACTTGTGGCGTGAGAACTTGGAGAATCGTAAGTGGTGGCTGTTGGTTGTCACCAAAAACGCTGAGAGAATAGTCTTGGCTTTCTAGTGTCAGATCAAGGCTAGTGGTTGGTGTGACGCGGTCAGCCAGACACTATTCTAGGTGCTGTTGCCGTGCTATGGGCGTGGGCATAGCAGCAGAGTTCATATAGCTCAAAGTATCTAAGCAAGGTGCAGATATAGTACAGGGATAACTACTATGATCGAAGATTGCAAACTATGTACCTTGTGGAGTGGGCACATAGTTCATTCTTAACATTTATGTACCTACACCCGGTGCTTAGACCACCGTGAGATAAGGCCGTAAAGGCAGGTGCTCACGTTAATCTAGAACACATCTACCTTTTTGCGGCATCGCAATTAGTTCGATATTCTCTCACTTTTAATATTTCTAGCGAAACTTCGAGATCGAATATTTTTTGTGACAAATCTGAGCGGCAGGTGAACATTTTCTATCAATTTTTAAGTGTCACTCTCGATAGTTTTACACGATAAATGTTCGAGATGTATTCGAAATCGATATTAATAACGAAAGTCATGGTCAACTGGGTTATGTTGCATGAGTTAGTTGTGTGTCTTGGCAGGCAATATGTATGTATGTATATATGTATTATTGCTGTTGTCCGTAACTCGTATTAACGAAATCTCCACTTAGAGTTTATTATGGTATTTTGTATATTTCAAATATTATAATGGACATTTTGTTGTTGTAGCTGCTGTCTCCCCAAAAATATATAAAGACTTTAGACACGCATACTTCTAGAAATAGGTTCTGTCAAAAAATATAAGAAAATACAGTTTTTTGTTTGGTTTCTTTTTGTTTTTGGGGAAATCATCATTTTTTATGTGACTGTCGTTTTGACTGTCCGTCTGCACAAGAGATGGAGTGGAGCATGCCAATTACAATTCTGAATATGACACTGTCAAGTTCTTTTTATTTTAATATATGTATTTTTTTATTTGAATATTTTTTTATGGTTTTCAAGTCAAATAGCCGTATAATTGTTACCAAGAAATTTATTTAAAATATTAAATGTATTTCCGTATTAAAGCTGTTACTATTGCTTAACACAAGCCAGGCGGTCGGTCCGTCAATTCGTCTAGAAAATTTATATGAAAAGCATTCGTTTTTTTTTTGTACTTTTTATACCTATGTAGTCGCATGTATAAAGTTTTCTAGTGAAGTGCCACGTCTGGATGAAGTAAACAGCAGTTTAGTCACAACATAATTTTTCGTAGAAAAAAATCTAACAAAAATAGGTTTTAGCTTCAAACATAATTAAGGTAATTACATTTTTCTTTCATTTTATTTGTCTTAAGGTTATGAACCCTCGGAGAAAATAAGTTCGTAGTTTCTTTTCATGATTATTCAATGTACAACAATAATATTTCAATAAAAGTTATGAAATCAAACGTATAATTAACACAGATTTGTTTTTAAAATTTATTAGATTAAACATCATTAAAAAAAACTTTAATACTTTTATATATTTCCTTCTTAACTACAATTTGATTATGAAAATTACAAAGGTAATAAAATTTAACATCTGTTCGTTTTAAAATTTTTGTTAAAAACAACAATAAAATAATAAAATTTAATTTTATTTTCGATATAAACTAAAGGCTTTCGATATCGTTGAATATTTTATATCAAATAAAATTGTGGTTATACTTAATCGAAATATGATTATTTAGAACTAGAGATGGGTGCGTGTAGTGTTTTTCCCAGACACGATTATGCACGAAGTGTTAGTGAGAAAAAATATGATTTCGTGCGTGTTGGGGTCGTTTCGTGTTGAGCGAAATTGACACGAAGCGATTTAAGATGTAAAATAATTATGAATGAATTTCCAGTAGAGAAAAAAATTTAATATTTTGTATCGTCAAATTGTATGGGCCCCTGAAGCTTAAAGTTCTATACGTAAACCGATAGTATCAGCTGGCAGTGCCAACTCGGTGCTATATTTTGAAAAGCGACTTTTGAAAAAATCAATTACATTTTCTGATCTTCAACACCGTACCCATAATATTTCGTGCGCGTTGTGCAGTATCGTATTGAAGAAATTTTTCACGTGCGTGTTGAGTGTCTTGATATTCGTGTTCGTGTCGTGTAGTGTTGTGTTTTACAAATTCGACACTCGCTTATCTCTATTTAGAACAACATCAAGGCTATGTTGTATAATAAATCCATGTTTGTATTTCAATAATATAATTTTTACAATAGCTTTACTTTAATTATGCACATCGTTAGCTAAAATACAAAAAGTAACTAACAAAAAATTCAAAATCGAGTTTTTAGTGATTACATGTCTTGACACATATATGTTCCGATATTCGTCCCGTCCCGATATTCGTCCCGTTTTTTGTGTGTCGGTTTGCCACCGGATGTTTTCTAGAGAAACGTAAGAGCTACGGACCTGAAATTCCAACAGAATATGTAAAAATTCGGCCACTACAACAACAAACTTCTGACAATTCAAAATCAAAGGGTCTCCTAAAGCGAGCTAAGAAACAAGCTGAAATCCTATTGTAAATATTATACAGACAATTTATATATCTGCAACAATAAGGAAAAAAGTCATATTTTACTGTTTTGCTCAAAGTTAGTGTATTTTTATGCAGATTTCACCAATTAACCGTGAAACTTAAAAAAAATCAAAATTAAAGGGTATTCTATCAGTTAGGGTAATTTTGGCTATGTTATTTCGACAACTTGCTGTATCTTGGAAACCGTAAGAGGCAAACTCTTGAAATTTTCAAAAAAGTTAAAAAATAACAAAATTAAAAAACTTCCGAAACGAAAAATCGCCAAAAAGAAAACAAACGCTTAAGTGAAAAATATCACCAAAAATAAAACAAGTCGTTAAAAAGGACGCAGAAAAAACTAAGAAATCACCAAAAACCGAAAAAAAATCGGCAAAATGAAAATAGGTCCTATACTAAGAAAAGGCGAAATATGCGTCGTAAAAAAACAAAAGGAAAATCGCCAAAAACGAAAAAACTCGCGAAAACAAAACTCCAAAATAAAAAAATAACGTCAATACAAAAAAATTGCCAGAAGCAGAAAAATCTCCAAAACCTACTACGATGGTACAAAAGCAACAAACATATAGTATAACATATGTAAGTAGTGTCCGTGCGAGTCAAAGTCGTACTTTACTGAATTTACTCATAATTTAAAGTTTTATCCGGTTTACAAAAATATTTTATATTTATTAACATCATTTTTCTAATATATATTAATGCAATTCCTTAATTTCAGGCTAAGTTTACACTTGTAAAATATTTGCCCAATTTTTATGATAGCAAAAGTATAAAAGAATTATAAAAACAGACTTTGCTGTATTCTCTTCCTTTTTTCTATAAAATTGAGCTTTTAATACGTGTAGAAGATTAAAAAAAACCGCAACTTACCTATGATGTCCATAGTGTCTGGCAGACATGGGAGCCATGGCAGTAAGCATGGGTCTTTGTTGAAAATATTGAAATTGTTGCATATATGCTGCAGTATCCGTAGCAACAGGTGCACTTAAGAAGGGTGATGACGCTGCCGCACTTGCAATTTGTCCCAATGCATTGGCAGCGCCTCCACCACTATGATGTTGATTTGTGGTCACCATGCCGCCAAATTGACTGGCATGATGATGGGCATCCATGAATATTGCTGTGTAGCGTGGAGGATAGTGAGTGGGTGATGAACGTTGGTTAGCAGCAGCCAAATTTGCTGCTGTGGCCGTACATTTGGATTTTGTTTTGTGTTTACGTTTCGCTCGTTTCGTTTGTCGTGCATTGGGGGTAGTTTGTGGCGCGGCAACAACAGCAGTGGACCCGCCACTACCACTGCCACTCACATAGCCACAACCAATACTACTACCACCACCACCACCACCACCGCCGTCAACAACAACGCCAGCACTGCCACTGTTGGCATTAATGCCAACTACACTACCACCATGCACGGAGGGTGGAAAATGTAATTCACTGTAAATGCTGGATTCTAATATATTACTTTCGGATGTTGTACGATTCAAGATAAATTGATCAAATTCATCTTGCAAAACTGCTGGCTCATCGCTACAGTCATTGCTAACAATTGAAGATGTAGTTGTTACAGCCGCCTCTAGCAATGCAGTACTTTCGATGGCGCTTTCCTCATTATTGGCTTGGGAGATATCACAACGACTTTGATTGAGACTGTTTGAGCTACAGCTTGCACTAATCACTATTTCCGGTATTGGTTGATATGAATCTGTTATCGTAGGATTGCTAGATGTTCCGCTCAATTTAATGGAGTTTACTGTCGCCATAGTCGTAGTGCTGTTATTAGAGATATTGCCAAGCAAAGTGCCATTTTCAAACACTATTGTACTATGGGATGTATTGGGTATAGGGGTGTTTGCATTAATATTTATAAGACTCTTGTGGCGGGGGTTCTTATCGTATTCTTTAGCATCCGTGCTAGAATTTTGTTGTTTTTGGTTTCTTGGTGTAGTAAACATTTTAGTGTAACTTTTGAGATTTATGTATAACTTTTGGCTTTAAATTTAACTAAAATAATGAATTTTTGCTATAAATTATATAAATAAATAGTTGGTCCCTCACTTTCTTGGCACTTTTACTTTGATATTTGTTGAAAATCACTGGTTTTCTTGCTGCGTTTCATTATTTTAATATTATTAATTTTTTTTCATATCTTAGAAAATTTCCGTATATTTTTATAACTCCAATCACTTTATATGCATAAGTGGATTTCGCATATTTCTTTAGTATAAAAAATTTTCTTTCCACTAACGCCCGCTACCGCTCTGGTTGGATGTTTAACGTTCGGAGTTCCGCCAAAAACTGACTTGTAGTTTTGATATAAATTTTTGTTTACTATATGTTTCTTCAGTCAGTCTCTCAGTCAGTTTGGCAGGCCAGTAATCACACATACATTTTATTTTTGTGCTAATATACAAAACGTACATATTACATTCGAAACAACCACCATAAGTATCAGGCATGGGAAAGTGAAATTTCCAAATGGTGTTGAAAAACATTTTTATGTGGATTGGTGTTTGTTACAATACCGCTCAAAATGTCTTAGACGCTATGCGAAACCGCGCGTGTAAGCTAGATATGCACTGTTGCAAAGATTTCACTCTGCAGCAAAAGATAAAGAGTGCTTTAAAGCAACTCTGTAGAAAATATACGGTCTTATGTATAATCAAAAATTGGCATGAAGTTAGCATAAGTGACAAAATTGAACTACGTATTGATGAGTTTCTCTATGCAATTTAACATTTAATATCACCGCATAATGTAACAAACGATTACATCCTAGCATGATTTTTTATGTAAAATTATATGGGAAAACACGCTAAGATCATGTTCAATTTTGCCACTTATGCTAACTTCATGTCAATTTTTGATTATACATAAGGCCGATAGACAATTACGTCGTTATAATAGCTTTATTTCTTCTGTATAGATTTTTAACGAAAATTATGGTTCTGTTTGATCAGTAAGTACCGAAAAAGCTCTTGCTACTGTAGTTCGTATAATCGAAGAATATTTGAATGCATTCGGATTCCTGCACAATAACTAGAGATTGATCACTTTCTTTTAGGTACCACAATTGTATGCCGTTAATGTGGTTTCAATAAGATGGTGCACCATGACACACTGCACTAACCGCAATGGATTTATTGACAGAAAGGCTTAGTAAACGAATATTTGATATCCAAAATTATGCAATTCATTCACAGACGATTGGTAGAAAATTGAGCTTTCTAATAAGATTTCCTCCGAGTTAGCCGAGGTAACCATATGCCGAAAATCATATTCATATACGAGTGTGAATCATTAACTCAGTGTCTTTTTGAATTTTCCGCCTCTTGATCGAAATGGCAACACTGCTTCTGTCAAGAGGCAACTGTCAGTTGACTCCTGTCTAATTTTGAACAAGCTGTGTAATTTAGTTTTGTTTGGTAGCCGTTGATAACAAACTACCCTACCTTTTGAGAAGAAAATGGAACAGAGTGAATTTCGTTGTAAAAAGTTTTTTACTGACTTTCGTTGTGGTTGCACAAGTACAAATAACGATAAACGCTCTGGACGGTCAATTTAGGTCAGTACACCCGAAAATGTTGAAAAAATCCACGATATGGTGTTGGCCGATCGAAGAGTAAAAGTGCGTGATTGTTGATACCATAGGCATTTCATATGCCAGTGTGGTTTCAATTATGAAATTATCAGCTGGTTTTAAGAAAGTTGTCTGCAAGATGTCTCCGCGTTTGCTCTCAATTGACCATCAACGTAAACGTATGAAAACTTCAAAGGATTGTTTGGAGTTGCTTAAACACAATTCGAATGAGTTTTGCGGCGTTTTGTAACTGTGGATAAAACATGGATTCAAAACTGTACTTCGGAGACCAAGCAGCAGTCTAAATCTGCTCCGAAGAAGGCCAAGGTGAATTTGTCGGCCAATAAGGTGATGGCGAAGGGTTTTTTGATGCACGCGGGATAATCCACATCGATTACCTTCAGATGTGCAATTGCTTTACGTGAGTACCTGGTGTTACGGCCTTATCTCACGTGTGCCAAACCACCGGGTGTGGGTTAGACGCCAGACCAACGCCCCCATGCACCCTTTTTAGAATGAACCTGTGGCCCACTCCATAAGGCACATAGGTTGCAATCCTTGAATATAGTTATCCCTGTTCTATATTCAAGTACCTTGCTGAGGTACTTTGAGCTATCTAAACTCTGCTGCTATGTCCGTACCCATAGCAGCTCTGTTGAATGGCAACAGCACCTAGAACAGTGTCTGGCTGACCGCGTCAGACCAACCACTAGCATTGATTTAACACTGGGAAGCCAAGACTATTTTCCCAGCGATTTTGTTAGCAACCATAACCACCACGATAATTCTCCGGCTTCCACGCTTAGGTGTTGTGTATACACCTAAGCGAGGTCCCCTAGAAAATTTCTCAACCATTGCCGGCACAGCTAACTACTCATCCATAATGAACGCATGTCTGTGTCGCCAAATAACCAGTGCCTACTCCACACTTACCAAAAGCATCCCTTTAACCCCGTAGGGTATACCCCATTGGGGTAGGACGAACTCGGTATTTTAGCAAAGGAAACTGACGACCGCTACATGCACTCAAAACTTCAGAGCAGCGAGGACCACTCACGCGAGAAGAACGCAAGCTCGCCACCAAAATTTCTGCGCCTACTAACACCCGACACTAAAAAGTGAGAGTGTCCTGGGGTCGTATTCAGGACGAAAAGCCATTTCAGCACAGAATTTTTGACAACCGCAATGCATTTATCTCTAAGCAGCCCAGCTGTCGGGCAACCGGCACCCATGGTACCAGAAGTAGCCTCTGGTTAGACCTCGAAGTTCCACCACAAGGGCTTCACCTCTATCGTTTTTTGAACTCAGGGGCAGTCCTAGGTGACGCTGCACCTAGCTGACAACAACGGGCGTACAATATTTGTTTTCCTTTTATAAATATGTGCACATCCGTTACTCTGTTTATGTTCAGAGATTGGGTAGTAACACATAAGTTTTACGGGTAATGAGCCAAAGGTCCGTCAGCGGAAAAAGCTACATTACCCTAGCTGGGGCGCCGGGATTGCCACACCCGTAGTCTACAAGTAGACTCCCCTGGGGGTATCGATTACCTTCAAAAGGAAAAAATAATAAACGGCGAATATTGTGCTAACTTATTATACTGATTTAATAAGGATTTAAAAAGAAAACAACCGCATATGGCCAAGAAAAAAGTTCTCTTACATCAATATATGAGTAATGCACGAGTGCACACGTGTGCAGTCTCAATGACAAAACTCTATTAATTGGGCAACGAATTGGTACTTCATCAGCCATATTCTCCAGATTTATCCCCTAGTGACTACTTCCTATTTTCAAACCTAAAGAAATGGATAGGTGGAAAGAGATTAAACGATAAAACTGGAAAAACGTTCGATTGAGTGTATTGAGTTAAAAGGGGATTATATTTTCGTTTTGCAAAAAAACTGTGTTTCATTCAGAAAGTCACTGACTTATTGATCGGCCCTCGTAGCAATGGCAAATGATTATATATCACATTAAGCCGAATTAAAGGAAATGAATTATTTTTTATCTGTTTGTTATTTGAGTTTAAAGTTCAAAAGAGAATAATAAGGCCTTAAAAAGAGAATAGCCACATTCTGCAATTCAAGTTTATATAATATAAAATGAACTCCCACATAAGATGTGTGAACACCCACTCCTTTTTCACTAAAGTTATTTCGTTTCAAAAGAGACAACACCTTCTTCCACGCTTTCTTCACAGTACTTATCTCCTTAATACTTAATTTATACAGTCGGGCCTCGATTATCTGTGATTGGGTTAACCGGTAATCCCGATGGCCACAGATCAGTATATTATTTTTTGTTTGCAATGTTTTAAAATTTTTTGCTTCGAATAACCGTGATTACCTCTATTATCCGTGATGGCAGAATTTTTTTTATTAACTTCAAATTCATGCATACAATATAATAAACATGAAAACAGGGAATTCCGTTGCTTGCATACGATGAGTCAGAAGCATTTACAAGTGATTAGTTTAATTTTCAATTTTATTCGATTAACCGTGAAAATCGGTTATCCGTAGTGCTTTTGGTCCCGACCATCGCGGATAATCGAGGCCCGACTGTATTCAGAACAATCCTTAGAAAGTTCAAAGACAACTAATAATTGCTTTGCATGGAGATAAATAAATTAACCTAAATAATAATAATAATAAATTAATTAAAATAATGACAGTAATGCGAATTTGGAGAGGAAAATGTTCTAACTTGAGCCGGAATACATTCTTGATGTTGCGAGTGATAAGTATATTTATACGTAAATTTGGGAATTCGTTATCCTTGTTGTCTATTTGAGAAATTTTTGTAAGGTCTTGCTTGCACCCATTTACATATGCAGGAAGTATTGTCAGCTAAAGCACTTGAGAACTTCAAGTTGTGTTCTATGTTGAAAACTAACTTATATGAAATAATTTCGGCAGATTTTCCAGTCACGCACACTCATCTAAGGTCACATGCTTCAGAAATTAAATAAAAGCAAGCAGCATCATCTAGTATTACGAGGGCTACTATTTATATTACGGGAACTGGCAACACTAATATTAATAGCTTAAATCTAGCAACAGTATAATAAAGTTAGACATTTTTTAGCATAAACGTACTCAGAACGTTTTGATGTACAAGTGCTATTTGTTTTGTTTACAGTGAGTTCAGAAAGTCAATTTGACAAAAAAAAATGGAATATTCAAGAAATGATTTTTGTTGGATTAATTAATTTTTAAAACTTTCGACGTGGATTATCTCAACAAGAACGTGTCGATGAACTTAGTTCTTTTTACGATGATAAAACATCATAAAAAACACAGTATGAGTATATCGCTGGTACAGTGAATTCAATCGTGGTTAAAGTTCCGTCACCCAGAAATTCCATGAAGGTCGTCCAAAATCGGTTGTTGTACCACAAAACATCAATGCAATGCATGAACTGTTAATACAAGATCGTCATGTGATATATTGGGAAATAAAGGCATCCTTCCACATTAGTTCCAGTTCAATACATTTGATTTGGCATGAACACTTAGTTATAAAAATAAAAATTTCTCGTTGGGTACACCATAATTTATCAATGGCTTAAAAAAAGCGTCGCGTCAATTGGTGTAGGAAAATGATTAAAAATTTCAACTGTGGTGCTTCAAAAGACGTGTATAAAATCGTGACAGTTGACAAATTATGTATATATGCTTATGAGCTGGAAACAAAAGAGCAATCGCGATAAGTGGGTAATCCAAGACAAGCTAAATCCAACAAAAGTTGTTCATGGAAGAAGCACACCGAAGCAAATGGTCGTCTGTTTCTCTGGTAACTGTTCCGCTTCAGCAACATAGAACTAACAATTCTAAGTGGCACACGACCATTTTTTGCCGGAAGTCTTCGGAAAAATTTGTAAATCTAACCCCCGAAGACAAATCGTTCTTCATCATGACAATGCGAGATCTCACACATCTCGTCAAACAAGTGAAATTTTGAGCAGTGAAAATATCGAATTGAAACAGTGGTGATTTGGCACTTGGTATATATGTAATATACACAGCCTGCCTTAGTACGCACGAAAACCCTGATGAGGCATCCCCCAAACTCCAGGAACACATTAGCCAGATGGAGCTATATTTAAACTTATGGATTATTAAGGTAAATGAACAAAAATGTGTTCAAGTAATATTTACCTTACGAAAAGCTACTTGTTCCCCTATTCGGATTAACAATCAAGTTATTCCTCAATATTCACATATGAAATATCTTGGTAAGACCCTTGATCGACGACTTACATGGAAACACCACATTGACTCAAAGCTAACACAAATGAAACTTGAATTAACTCAGGTACATTGGCTGATTGGTAGAAAATCAACACTCAGCCTAGACTGCAAACTTTTAATATACAAGTCTCTTTTAAAGCAAATATGGTGCAACGGAATTCAGCTATGGGGCACTGCTTCAGCTTCAAATGTAGAAAAAATTCAACGAAGGCAAAACAAAATTTTACGCTTGATAACGTCGGCTCCATGGTTATCAAAAATTCAAATATACATCTTGACTTAAATATGACACTAGTGATTGAAGAAATTGCGAAATACGCAGGTAAATACCAAACAAAACTCGAGTCACATCCTAATCCGCTTGCTCGTAACATATTGAACTTTACTGGACACATCCGCTTAAAAAAGATAGATACAAGGGCTCTAATAAACAACACTCCCGATGTAGCTGCTTAAAAATATTTTTTTTTGTGCTTATCACTACTTATGTATTATTAATAACTATCACTTAGTTTATGTCCGACATTGGTTGGGCCTTCTAATTATACTTTAGATTAAGATTTGAATACTTATTGTTAGTTCATATTTGAAGATACAATAAATAAAAAACTCTTAAAAAAATATGTAATATAACATATTTTTAAGCAACCTGCTCTTCAGATTGAGAACTAATATACATCATTTCCCATCTCTGATTTTTATGAAAGTATCTTCTCTGATTTGATTTCTTTTTTCTCCCTCTCTTTTAGTTTTCTTTTTGTTTTATTGAAGTCATTCAGTAACAGGTTCTTCATGAATTTATCAGCTCGATTTTAGTTAATATGAAGGAAATTTTGTGCCCTATTGAGAAGAGATTTGGGCCCAATCGTAAAATACCGAAAAAGTGAAAATTATATGAAAAAAAAATTAATTGAATTTTCCTTTTCATGCAAACTCCTTACCTAAGAATAACTGTTTAAATTTGTATGAAAAGCATAAACATATTGGTAATATCTATAAAAGTTCACTTTTGTGTTTGATATAAGTTTTACTTTTTTTATTTTTTGCTTGCATTTTTATTGATCCATACACAAGTTCATAAGTCTTAAGGCCGGGTCACATCGAATCGGTCATACGTTATTTTTTTTTTTAAAAAACACAAACACTCAAGCACAAGTCGCAAAGCGATTAGCTTGTCTGCGAAAAACACCCAGGGTCTATGGTGGGAATCGAACCCACGACCTCTAGACTGAGAGGCTAGCATCGCTAGCACTCAGCCACAGAGGCACCACATCACACAGTGGCGCAGAATCAAAATATTTTGGAAATAAATCAGCCATTTCCAAATGGATAGTCTTATAGGCCGGGTTTCCACCTGTGTGCGTAAAAAAAGCGTAACCACTAATTACTAATGAAAAACAGTTTGATTCGGACTCGTATTTATTAAGTTAAACAGTTTGATACATAACTAATAGACAATTTTATAGAATCCAACATGATTGGAAACTGTTTAAATCAATAAATATATGTCTGAATCAAACAGTTTCCCATTAGTAATTAGTTGGTTACGCTTTTTTGGGCAAATGACACGCAAGAAATGCTAGATGTAAACTCAGCCATAGAAACTAAAATTTCGCAGAGACATAGTAGAGAAGTATTGCCACTTATGTTTCGAATAAAAGCTGCTAAAAATACTTAGAGGTGAAACTAAAAGGTCTCAAAGTAGGGTACTTGTTTCTCATCTGATTAAAATTGTTCGCTATTATATATAAGTCTTGATAATATCTCACTTATCTCTTATATTTACTTCCCTTTTCACAATGTATGGTTAAAAGCTAACAGGGACTTTAACGACGAGTTGTTTATGTAGAGCTTGCAGTTAAAGTTCACGTTAATTCTTAACCATACATTGTGAAAGGGGACGTTAGTGATTCATATGAAAATTTAAATTTCTAAATTGTTCAAAACTTTGGTCCATGATTTTCCAGATATCTGACCCAAATATCACTTATTCATATAAATATTCTACGACTGTATTGAAAAATAATTTAAACGTTTAAAAAATATTGTTGCTGTTTTTTTTCAAAAAGCACCATTACTGGTTTTTGCGTATTCGCCTGAATTTGGCGATCGCAAATAATCGATTTTGGTCAAAAATTGAATTTCGAAAATTGTGTCGCTTAAGCTATTTTGGCAGTTATGGTGCGATATAGTATATTGTTAAATTTTAGGGCCTCTTACAAAATTAACAAAAACCCTCTGATTCGCAATAAACATCTACTCATATTAAGTTCTCTCTTTTTGCTCATCAATATTTTTAATAAATTTCAAGAGTTACTTGCCAATCAGTGTTGCCATATTCGGAATTTTTGACATGTTAAAATGATTTTTATAAAAACATGTCGATTGTGAAACTAAATTTTCGAATTTCCATAAACTATGCTACTATATAAAAATCTTTTTTTCACCACATTTGAAGGAAAAGCGAAAATATGGCTCTTGTTAATACATTATATATTTTCTTAAGACCCCTTTCGCACACACAGAACTTATCTTGCAAAGTCTTGAGTTTGAGGAAGAGAAGGGAAATACTTCGTGGTATAGTCAATATTTGTCGAAGTAAAAGAAAGTATAAAAGAAAATTTAAAAGATATTCATTTTCATAAGCAAACATTGGAATAAATAAAACTTTTGATTTCAACGGTTTTATAAATACTAGGGTGATCGACTCGGTTTTTCAACCGGTTTTAAAATCCGGTTTTTTCAAAATTCGGTTGTCGGTTTTTTCAAAATGTTGATTTTTCGAATGTCGAATAGTCCGGTTTTTTACAATTTAAAACCCGGCTGAGTCGAATACTTTTCGATTTGTACATTTTGCATGTTTTGTTGCTTTTAGTAAGTATTTTTTTAGTGTAAAAGCTCTAAGCTTTTTTAGAGCATGGCAACATTAACTGAAACATGAAATTTAAGAGAATTTATTTTATGAGGTAATAGCAGAGGCGAATTTAATTGGCCTTATGGTGTGCAATGGATGTCAAAATACAGTTGCAAAAAGTGTTTTTTTAGTTTTGTTGCCGTTTTGCTTCATATTTTATATAGAGGTAGATATCCACCTTTTCCATACATTCATATGTATATACCATTAAGAAATAAACTCTACATAAAACCATAATTTTTTGGGTTTGAGGAAACTTGGGAAGAAATTCAAAAAATTAAATATGCCAATATTTAGGTTGCTAATATATATGTTTATACAAAAAATAAAAAATTAAAAAATAATTATAATTACAACAACATAATAGACCATATTTGGATGCCATTTGTTGACGGCTTGGTACCGGAAATCACAGAATTTTTAAACAAGTTGACGACATCAAACATTTTGCACGTTTTTTTTCATGTATTTTATGCTTGTATGCAGACTTTTCTCCTATGTATTTTTAATATTTTTGCTACTATAGGTGCTATAATTATTTTTTTTATTTTTTGTATAAACATATTTATTATTGGCATATTTAATTTTTTGAATTTCTTCCCAAGTTTCCACAAACCCAAAAAATGATGGTTGTATGTAGAGTTTATGCCTCAACTGTATATCATATATAAATATTTATGTACTATACATAACTATATGAAGTTAATTTTTATGTTTTACCTCCAATTTCTGTATTGTTTTATAGTATTTACATGAACTGAATTGTAAAAACCGAAACCAAGTTTTTCGTAATTTCAAATATTCGAACTATTCGAAAACAGGTTTCTGGAAAAAGTCGAATAATCGATCACCCTAATAAATACCCTGCAGTCAGACTGGGGCCAAGTGTCTTTATGTCAAGACTAAAATTCTAGTGACGATTTTAGTAGTTACATTGTCTACAATTTCCTTCTATTCGTCAGTATAAAAGAAACAGAGAAAACAGATGTATGTGGTGTATATCTGGTGGATTTTTCAATAACATGTCAATATACATAAATTTGTAAGTACGTAAAGTATAGAAATGTACCAGTAAATGTTTGGTTGATATGTCTCCATGTTGCCATACGAACTACGTAGCACATGTTGAAAAAGGCGAAGTTTAACGTATGACGGATTCATTGTGCCCCGGCCTTATAGCACAGAGTATTGTATGGGGAATAATTAGATAGTACTTTTTACTGGTTACAAAGTCAAAAGTGACTCAGTACATTTGTACTGATATGTACATATCGATGGTCACAAATAAAAATGCCCTAACTCATATTTTCACGAAATCGAGTTTCTCAGTGATTCTAATATATTTTAAACAAATATACCTCGTCACAAAAGTTTATTGGAATAGTGTAAAAAACAAAGCTTTTACAAGCAGTTGTACAAAGCAGTTTGTACAAGAAATTGTACTGTTTCTATTATGTTTTACATTATCCTGTAAAGTTATAGTTATTTGAGTTAGGGCCTTTCTACTTGTGACCAACTATATATACATATTTGTACATTTCTGCGCATATTTATATGGCAACACTATTACAACACCAATCGTAGTATTCTCTTATCTCTTGCCAGTTCTTTTTTAAGGAAAATGTAAGACAATTGAATAGAATCCAACAGATACTAAACAAAACATAAGAAAAAAAATATCAACAATGAAATTATAGTTTACTTCATTGTGATAAAATAAATTTTACATTTTAGATACAAAACAAACAAAACAGCTAACGTTACATACATACACAAATCTAGACATCCTTGTACGTAAACAGACAGGCAATTTGATGCACAGGAATATACAGGTAACCCTCCGAAAATGCGGTGGATACCTCTCAAAGATGTATCGTGAAATATATGAAATCGCGTTAAGTGGAGCAAAATATTTGGTCAACACTAGGTCGAAAGAAAGTCACTCTCCGGGGATAGAATTTGACGTCCAATTAAATACCCTTCATGAACAAAAATTTAACATTCATGTGGCAGAAAATTTTTTCCAGTGTTAGAACATTCATTAATATACAGTAAGCAAAGAAAAAACTTATACAACATACGCTCCGCTCTTCTAATCAAAGTATTTCAGTTGCTTTGTAAGATTTTAAGCTAAAACTAAAAGCACTTTCAAGACAAATTAATCAGATTTCTTTGGAAATCTTTCATTTTATTATACATTTATTTTGTCTTGAAATTGCTTTTGGTCTTAGCTTTAAATCTTACAAAGCAACAGAGATACTTTGATTAGAAGAGCGGAGCGTTTGCTGCACAATTTTTTTATTTGCTTACTATATTTGTAAAATTTTTAAATTTTTTGCTAGGAATTACATATGCAATTTCGCTCTTATTTCATCTTACAGCCCTGTACACAAAATTAAGTTATTTGAACAATTTAGTTTTTGCGTTCCAAAAGTGAGCTTGTTAAAGGGACTTGCGGCAATTTTAAATTCGTGTTAAAATGAAACCGCGTTGAGGAGGGTTACCTGTACTCTTACTTACTTGTAAAAGCACACTTATTTCTACGTATTGTCATCAACCAGCACACAAATACTCATACTCACAGCAAATATGGAAGCCAAACAAAAACCAAATCGTCATCAATAAGCACTTGAACGCCAACAGCGACAAAGTAAAGATACTATACAAATAAAACCCAACGAACATTCATTATGAAATGTATCTGTAAGTACAGACGCACATAGATACATATACACACATATGTATGTTCATATATATACATACCCTGCAGGAAATGTCACTAGTGAATCAGTACTGTTGCCAGTACTACTGACTAATTATACCCCACACAATGCTTTTTGCTATAGACATTTAACATATCAAACACTTACGAATGAATCTGCAATGTGACAAATCTTTAACTGATGCCACAAAATCTTCAACAGAGTAAAAAAATTTCATAATTGGAACTTCCACTTAAATTTTTTTAATTTTTACATTTTCTATTTTCTATTTCTATGGATTGTTATTTTATTTCTGTTTTGCAAATTATGTTTCTGTATTTTTTTAAATTTATATTCACTTTTTAATTTGATTTCTTAAACTAATTTTTATAAACACTTAAATTTTGCGTCACGTCACTTTTATTTTCAACAAACCAATAAAACAAGAAAAGGCATAGTTGCGTGTATCTGAAAAAATGTTTCCTACGAATTAAGAACAATATTAATAGACGCTCCGTTGACAATGTCACCAAATTCCTCGACAAAATTGGTGACTTGTGGCCACTTAACCCCACGTTTCCTACAGGGTACATATGCATGTGTGCGAATGCGTATGGAATCCTTGTACATAAAACGTTGAAAGGATGTGTACAAAACATAATTTAAGCAAATACTAATTTTTTAGTATAAGCAGGTGATGTAAAAGAATGTTTTCTTTCATTAGATCCAGCGCTAAAAGCATTGAAGGGACAGAATGTCAAATCGAAACTTCTTAGTGACTGTAGGAGAGCCGGTGTTAGATGAGGAAATGTGTGACAGATCGCTGAAATTACCGATAGATCAGTTCATGGCGAAATAGGGAGAATTGTAGAGTCTTGAGGACTATGTGACCAAAACTTGGCTCAGGAAGATCCAAACTGCTATTGGATATGAATAGAAAGGCGAATCGTAATAGGCACGTTGACTGGTCGTGGCTCGGTCAGAACAAGAACCAGTATTTGGGAAACTGGCTCCTCAGATTTCTGTAGGATGTGCGGGAATAAAGAGGAACCAGAAACCATTGAACATATTATCTGTCACTGCCCGAAACTACAACGTCATAGGCTTAGATGGCGGGGCAGATGTTTCCATGAAAGCATTACTGATATCAGGAAGTATAAAATATAAGGATATTAAGGGCTTAATCGTGGGAATTCAGCGGCGTAATTACGGATAATAGGGTGATTTCTGGGTACAAATGGGGGGTAAATACTACTTTTAAGCGTCAATAGAAGGGAAACACAATGGACTTAACTGGGTGTCCAATTGGAGTTCCGTTACAGCAACGCCCTTTCTAAACTAATCTAGTTCTCTTTATAAAAAATTTCTGTTATTAGAACAATTTATTTTAAAAAAAACTGCTACCCTTGAGCTCAAAAAAGTACTCTAAAATTTGTTTTTAATACAAAAATGCAAAACCCATTTCTTATCACTGCTTCACAACAAATAATTATTTTTGCTTCCATTAAATTTGATATTTTTGGTCTTGATGCCACACGCGACATCTGATTGTCCTCCATATGAAACAACTGTCGGTGTCATTTTCTTGTCCGGTTAGGGTTTGGTATGCTCATACCGAGTAAAAAATTACATTCTCAGTTACTCTTGAAAATGTTGAATTTGGATCATCTCTAATGCTTTTTACATAGGATTGTCAGTGCAAGAAGTTTTCTTTTACGATCTCTAATCACCGAATTGAACGCAATATTAATACAAATTTCAGTTTTGGCGTAATTTTTTTTTTTAAATAAATGTTTTTTATTTATTGTATCTTCAAATATGAACTAACAATAAGTATTCAAATCTTAATTTAAAGTATAATTATTAGGCCCAACCAATGTTGGACATAAACTAAGTGATAGTTATTAATAATACATAAGTATAATACACTGAAAGGAAAATCAATCATTAAGAGAATGAAACGGTTTCATTAAATGTTCTGCATTATATTAATGAAACTTTTCATTAATACAATGAACAATTTCATTCTATGCATGAAATCTTTCAATCTCTGCTCTTCATGTGTTCTTCATAGTTCATTGTACTAATGAAAATCGTTACATTGCTTAAACGAATTTTTTTGGGCGAATTTGGGGCAAATATGATTAACTTCCACAAATTTTGTCTTATTACTGTATACAGTTTGTCAAACATAAATAAATCAAAAGTTATTTTTTTTTAAATAATTTCAATTTCTTATTTTTCTAATTTCTTTTAATTTCAAAGCAATATGGTCGTCATAAATGCAATGAAATCATTTTATTTATACAATGAAATCATTTCATCTATACAATGAAATATTCTTCATTCATTCTCTCTCTTTCTCTTTTTTATCCATTCACGTTCCTCACCTCAATACAAGCACGAAAAGGTTTTTCCAAACATCTTATAGAGATGCTTGTTTTGTTAAGATTTTTGTTTGAATCTTTTAAATTTATGTTTTTGTATTGTGATTCTCAAAAACATATTAGGAGATTTACTATAAACAAACATGTAAGTTTTTCGGCTTACTTAAAACATTATTTGGGTTGAACTCTACTGATGAGTTCCTTAAATTTTAAATGTTTTCCCTGCAGGAGAACGAACTAGTGTTCAACTAGTATTTTTCTAGTACAGAAATCACCACCACTAGTTCCTAAACTGTATACTTTCCTATACTATCTTAATGCTCAAATTAGCATTGAGTGTGTTTAGAAAACTACTAGTACCAGTGGTACTAGTTTATGACTAGTTTATTACCAGTTCTTTTGTAAAGAAAAATCCTATAAAATTGGTGGTTTATTCTTTTGTTACCCAGTGACAACTGCTACTTAAAATTAGCAATTATTTATGAAAAATTTAGAAATACAAAAGGGTAATTATAATTATTTAAAAAATTTATTAATTAATAATTTATAAAATTTTAGTAATTATATGATACCAATTTTCATACAGTGCAAGGGCTCTGTTAGACAGCCAAAATTTATTTTGCAATGTGGTGCCTTGGAACTACTTCATATACTAGTACTCATCAGCACTAGTAATTTTACACAACAACTTTAACCCTTTTTGCACTAGTTCTTGTTATTCTAGTAATTATACTAGTAGCTTTTAGACAATTATCGCCTATTCTCCTGCAGGGTTACGTTAATAAATGCATACATATGCATATATATTAAGTACATATGTATTTGTATATATTAAATAAAATAAAAAAATCTATATACCTTTTATTAAATAGGTGGTTCGCAAGGGATATGATTTCATGTTTTTAATACAAAATGTTCATTATTTACTGCTTATATTTCATTATATTTATGAAATTTTCTTTATATAGATGAAAAAACTTCATTAAATCAATGAAATAACTACATTATATTCATGCAAAAGTTTCATTGAACTAATGAAATAAAGTCATTCTATTTATGACATAGCCGCCAAAATTATCTTCATAAATACAATGAATCATTCTTCATTGATTCAATGAAGGGCTTCATTAGCTGACTTTTAATGAAACATTTCATTAATACAATGAAGAATTTCATTGTCTGAATGAAGGTTTTCCTTTCAGTGTACATAAGTAGTGATAGGCACAAAAAAGTATTTTCAAGCAGCTGCATCTGGAGAGTTGGTTATTAGAGCCCTTGTATCTCTCTTTTTTAAGCAGATGTGTCCAGTAAAGTTCAATATATTACGAGCAAGCGGATAAGGATGTGACTCGAATTTTGTTAGATATTTGCCTGCGTATTTTGCAAATTCTTCAGGCAATAGTGGCATATTTAATCACGATGTATATTTGATTTTTGATGTACCATAGAGCCGATGTTATCATACGTAAAATTTTGTTTTGCCTTCGTTGAATTTTCTCTACATTTGAAGCTGAAACAGTGCACCATAGTTGAATTCCGTAGCACCATACTGGCTTTAAAAGCGACTTGTATATTAAAAGTTTACAGTCTAGGCTAAGTGTTGAATTTCTACCAATCAGCCAATGTACCTGGGTTAATTTGAGTTTCGTTTGTGATATATTAGAATCAACGTGGTGTTTCCATGTAAGTCGTCGATCAATGTGTATACCAAGATATTTCACATGTGAATGTTGAGAAACAACTTGATTGTTAATCCGAATGGGGGAACAAGTATCTCTTCGTAAGAAGAACACACTTTTGTTCATTTACCTTGATTCTCCATAAATTTAACCAAAGCTCCATCTGGCTAATGTGTTCCTGGAGTTTGCGGGATGCCTCATCAGGGTTTTCGTGCATACTAAGGCAGGCTGTATCGTCGGCAAATGTGGAAGTATGGATACTACTGCTCACAGGCATATCACAAGTATAAATCAAATATAAAACTGGCCCCAGTATACTCCCCTGTGGCACACCGGATGAGATAATTTCAGGCATACTCATAAATTTTCCTTCCACAACAGTGAGCTTCCGGGAAATAATGTAACTTTCCAAAAGATTTAGAATGTTTATTGGTAGGCATGTCTTCAATTTTAAAATTAGGCCTTCATGCCACACTTTATCAAATGCCTGAGAAATGTCAATAAACAGCGCAGAACAATATTTTTTTTTTTTTCTTCAAAAGTTCTTCTTATAAATTGAACTAATAAATAAAATGATATTTTCTTTTGAGAAAAACGTACGAAATTGCCCATTTTGTTATATTGATTACATATAAATTAAAAATGTATATAAAGAAAGGGAAAATGCTATAAAAGGACATAATGTCCTTAATTCAAATCCGTCTTCAGTTTTAATCTATCATGTACAGATTTTTTAAATGGGCGTGGCTAATAAGACCCCTAAATAAGGCGGTCACACTAACTAATTTCAATATAACTCGATGACGATTTGTGTTATTTTAATAAATTAAATATTGAAAGATACAAAATAAAATTACCTTCCAGTCAATATAAAATACTTGATCCGATTTCCAACGGTTTGAATGTTATTCAGAAATCATTGGCGAAAAAAATATTATTAAAAAAATATTCTCTTCACAGATTCATTAATAAAATCAAAACGCCAAATATTTTCACATTTTTGTTTTTCATCGGAAGTCTAGGTATGCTGAAAATAAAAAAGTTATTAGTAATGAAAATCTGTGCAAAAATATTGATTTTATTCAAAATTAAGGTAGGTAGACAGCCACTTTGTCAAACATTGTGTAATACATTTATCCGTAACACACTTTCACATTGTGGTTCAATTGCAAAATCATACCAAGTAAAGAAATTCTTTAATATTGTTTATTATCCAATGGCTCGGATAGGAGCGTGGCTACATAATGGAAATCAATATCCGTCCGTATCATTAGATCAGGCAGTAACTATAAAAGAGAGGTATGAAAACATGAAATTTTTGCTCAATAGAATTCAGTACGATCGTTATTTGTGAAATATATGTGCCGATTTAAAAATAAATGGCTGTGCTGGGAGATTTATAAATATTGTTGCTTATTTGTGAATTGGTCCTTCAGATCACATGCGAATCCGGAAAGCAAAAACAATGCAAATGAGCATTTATTGGACAAGCAAAAAATGTTTTTAGTAGAACAGTGCCTCATTTTAGGCTTAATAAACGATTAGGTATAAGGTACAGTAGACGTTCAGAAATTCCAACTCTCAGAAATTCGAATTTCCAGATATTCGAATCAATAATTTCATTACATTTGGCGCTCTGAAATTAGAATCCAAAATTCGAATTTCCGAGCGGTTTGTTTTTTTTATTGTAAACACTAAAATTTTGACAATTTAGTTTAACCAAATAGAAATTAAAAAGGGAAATCCCATGTTAATAGATAATTTACAGATCTTGTTGGTGTTGTTAGAGTTTAAAAGTCAGTTTTTTGTTGTTTGTATATGTATACGGTGGACTAAAAATGCCAAAGAAACGTTAAAAAAACACTTTGTCTTTACAAGACAAATTAAAAATATTGGAAAAGATTGACAAAGGCGTTCAAGGGAAGCGTTTAGCACTGGACTTTAATGTAACTACTTCTACCATTAGCTGTATTAAATCGAATAGGAAATCAATATTTAATGCTGTTGCCAACACTTATCAACATGTATCCAATAAAACTTTACATAGTGCTGAATATCCGAAAATGGAAAGTCGTCTCTACAGACTGATACTACTGATTATATGAAGACTGAGTGAGAATTCAAAATATGTATCTTAAAATTTTTCTTTTTTAATTTAATTGTGAGTATACTACATATGTATGTATATTATGCATACTAAAGTCAAATGAACTGAATTGTTATTTTTTGTTATATTTCGTTAAGTTTTTATGTTAAATAAACTAAAATGAAAAAAACATACTTTTTTATATCTTTATGGTCAAATTTACCTAAATTTGTGTATGAAAAAACCGTCCAGAAATTCGAATCGCCCTAAAAACAAAGTCTTTCTTTCCGAGCGTGTACTGTATTAGCAAAGATGGGGAAGCATAGAAACACGTGAAAAGTAAATTTCCACATGTAAGCAGGATCAAATCGAAGGAAGGCGTATTTGTTGGTCCCCAAATATGAGAAATCTTTAAAGAATTGTTCAAATCTAAGTTGGTCAATGAAGAAGGAAGATTGAAGATTTTTGTCACAATTTTCTTGGAAATATAAGGGCTGCAAATCATGAAGACTGGTACAAGAACATCTTCTTTCATATCAACAACTGTGATGCAAAATGTCATTAAAAATACACTTTCTTGTTACGCATTTAAATTTTTTGTCATGGTACCGTGTCTGATTTGCATGGTGACTAGAACCTGCCAAGATATTGCGCACATGGAAAAAATATATAACTGCAAATGGTAACCAGAAATGTTAGTAGAATTCAGCAGATAAAACTTATAAAGAAACAGTGACATAACAAATAGTAGTTACATAATTTTTCATGTTATATTAGTGTTTAATTTCATTTCAGATTTTAATTTATATTATAGAATCAATTTATGTGTTAGATTTTTTACTTTTATCATAATAAATATGTATTTAATACTCCAATATGAGTATTTTATTTAAATAAGAAAATCGCAGCAACTGGAACATATATGTGAATGGATTTGGACTCAGCACACTAAAGTCCACGTAAAATCACGTAATTAAATTCTTGATCCCATCTTTTTTTTTGCAGAACAGTGTTATAGATTCCTTGAAAATAACTTGCATTTTGTTAGGCTATATGCTATCATACAATTTGTAAATATTAATACACCAATTAAAATATTCTTTAATACTTTCAATTCATCAAAAAAAAAAAAAAAATAACAAAAAGTTTGATCGCTTTGCTGTCATTCTATAGGTGACACTTAAAATATGACAAAATTTAGTGAAGACATTTGTTATGCAATGGTCTTATTTATTATACCATAATACTGATGGCATGATCTTAAATATAGCTACTCGTATTAGGAGCAAACTCTGTGCCTTTCACAAAGTAATTATGAAAAAATTGTGAGTATCAAGCAAAGCAAATAACTAATTGTCAAATAAATTGTTCGTATAAATGTGTAAACATTGGATGTCACCAATTTAAAGGAGATTTTTTCTTTCAGTGTAATAGCAAACTTTTAGAAAAGAGCTCATTCTTTCACTAACTGCTAACGACAATCATCGTCTGATGGGAGTCTATACCTAGTTTGTTATAGACTCACTGTTTGTGTCTCAAATAAAGGTCAGCACTCTTCCCTTGCTATTCTGTACTTTACTATAGAATCTATAGTAAATTTTTGTTGTTAATTCGATTTTCCTCGATGAATATTTTTAAGGGTGGTTTTGATTGTGGTAAAAGTTGATATTTGATGATATTTTTACTTTTTTTTTGTCTTTTGTTCGATTTTCATTTATTATTTACGGCTAAAGGATGCTTATCTATTTGTCTTCCATTGTAAAGTGCTCGTTTTTTTAAACTCTAAATGGTATATAAACACATTCTTTTGAACAAAAACAAAAATTCAAAAGAATATAAAAAAAGAACTACATACAATGATATCAAATTTCATTTCATTTTGCACTCTTTACAAAATTAGCCTGATTTAATACGAGTACTTACCTTGAGGCGTTTACGTTTGTTCATTGTTCGCAAATTTATGTGTTTAAATTTTGTTTTCTACCTGGACTTTTTTAAAGTGTTGAAAATTAAAAGTCTTTTTAAACCATATTATTTGTATTGGTATTATCAGTGCGGCTGATGACTTTTGTCACCACGTTTTAATTTAAATTCTACATCATTGGCCCTTATAAATTTATAACTTTCAGTCATAATCAGTTGTGTTGCTTTTAAACTGTCTGCTTAATTCCACTTTCATGATATTCCCTTTGTAAGTTTGGCATGTATGTATGTAAGTAAGGTCCTATCTTAGTATACAATTTTGTTCGACTTTAATTTTATGGTCATTATAAATGAACATTTTGCTACTCGCAGAAATGTATTACATATAATTACCCTCAAGGGTGTTTTTTTATAGAGTGTCACAACTTTAGGTTGGCATCACTGCCTTGTATGAGCACCCATTTAACAGCTGATAGTTGCGTTTTATTTAGTTTGCTTTGAAATTTCCATGATACAATTATAACAGGTACATGCACAAGCCCAGCCTGTTAATGTATACAATGCAAATAGTTGTCAAACTTTGTTTACAAGCTGCGAAAATGTTAGTGTATGTGTGTGAATAAATGATTACAGTGTTGCCAATGAATTTACACATCGCTGTGTCTCCAATTACACATCGAAGAAAATTACGCTACACATCTTTTGTGTAGGTTAAAATTAAAACAAAAATAAATAAAAATAGAACCCAAAGTATAATTACACACAGATTATACAAGAATTTAATTATATGGCCTATACATGTGAGTAGAAATTACACACTGTCTAACTACACACAGATTGGCAACACTGAATAACTATAATCATGCAGGAATGCCGCGTCTGCAATTGTACTTTAGTTACCCTGTAATTGTTATTTTTAAAAACAAAAGGCATCTGTTTCTGACAATGAATGTTTTTTGGTGTTGTAATTTTTTTGTAGTCGTGAATGTACCTAGTATAATTGTACCATGGAAATTTCATTGTGAATTGACTTACACCAGAGCAACGCGTGCAAGTTGATGAGATTTTTAATCAAACTCATGGTGCACTTCTTCCATTTTTTTGCGTACATAATCGATGAAGCCCATTTCTGGTTGAATGGGTACGTAAATAAATAGAATTGTCGCACAAACTTTTGTCGAAACACCATTACATCCACTGCGCACCAAACAGTAATTGGTACGCTTTATGGGCTGGCGGAGTCATTGGCCCATCATCATCAAAAAGATGATGATCAGAATGCGAAAAGTTGTTCCAGAGTGCGCTTTCTACTCGTCAGTCGTTGGGGCTACATGGCAGAAATAATATTTAAACATTAACTTCATAAAATTTTCTTTCCAATAAAGCCCGTTTGATTGATATTAAAAATATATTCCCTGGTTTATTATTATGATTTAAAATTGTGCCCCTGGATAAAAAAAAAGCAATGTGTTAACATCTACCTAGCAAAAAAAGTGAGGAAAAAGAAGTAGAAAAGGCACCACATCTACTGAATCGAACCACTTAAAATTTAGGTAAAAAACCAATGAATTTTACATTGACGTGTCATGGGAAGGAAGAGGTTTGCTTTTGACATTTTTTAAACTTAATAAAAATCATGTTTTTGATGCTATAAAAATCCGAAATTCGGGAGTGAAAATATTTCACTTCAAAAAAGTAGTTAAGAACTGCTTTTTATTCACTTGTATATGGTAAATTGCAGAAAAAAATTTAGCCACTTGGTAGCATTTCATTATGAATACAAGCATTACTGATTACTGAAAATTCAATGCACCTCATCATATAATAAATCATTTAGGCACTTTATAAAAATTGCAGAAAAAAATTTTAGTAATCAGTAAAAATTTACTGGTTAAAAAATTATTTTTACTGAAATCTTAGTAGTACTGCAAAGTGCCCATCTATGGTAAATGCCTTAAGTACAATTAATTAATATTGGCTCATGGTAACTAAAATAAGATATATAAATTTTTGACTCTACTGTATTTAAAAATCTATGGAAAACTGCATATATAGAAGTGAAATTATTAGTTATGGGGGTTTGTGCAAAATTGCTAATATGCAAGTGGAAAACGTCAAATAAAAATTTTGATAAAGCTTGCTACTGTGGGTTTGCAAAATTTGTATTAAAATCTCCACCCATAATAATTGGCATGAGATGGAGATTGATACCCAATTGTCGTGCACCAGCTTCAGTGTAAGGCAACAGTACGTAATGAAGATATGTTATAAAATAATATAAATTCTCTATAAAGACTGCTATATATCTTTCAAACAAATATTTGACATTTAAAACGCTCTTTTATTTAAAAGTTTGTATATATATTTTATTTATTTTATATTTTTCAACTTTTTAACAAAATGATCCCCACTGGCAGTACTATTACACTTCACAAGCCATTTCTTTAAAATGAACTCCTGAAGGTATGCTTTTAAATTCGGATGAGTTATTTCTATGCAGCTGTTAAGTTTCTTTGTACTTCTTGTTCGTATGATTGCACTAATACAATCATACATAGCTCACACCGATGTGATCTTACACAAAATTTGTGATTATATTGTGAAAAAGATTTTTACCCCCTAGCGTATAGATGTTTACACATCGAAAAAAAATTTTTGATTTGGAAGCACAAACAACTGACTGAAGCAATGTATTGCGGGCTCTCACAAAAATTATATATTATTAGTTCTATGAAGCACTTTAGTAAAGCAAAAAAAAAAAAAAAATCATGGCTTTTTGTAAGCCATGAATTTTGTAAGTTGATTCTAGCTGGTTCATCTCGAAAAAAAATGCCTTATTCATGAGCAATAGCAAGTGATTATGTAACATTGTCTCCCTTACAAAAATGCTTCTTGGAAGCAGTGATTTTTGCTGGGATGATGCTACGGAATTCAGCTATGAGGCACTACTTCAGCTTCAAGAGAAAATCCAACGAAAGCAAAAGAAATTCTTACGGTTAGTAACATCCGTCACTTGTGACTGCTAAAATTGTAAAATATGCAGGCAAATATTCAATAAAACTCGATTCCCATTCTAAACCGCTTGCTCGTAACATCCACTTAAAAAAGGGGGACACTACGTCGCTAATACGCAACACTCCAGATGTAACTTTTTGAAAATATTTTTGTGCTTAATACGACATGTATGTATGTACTCGTATTACTCGTATTAAATACTATCTAGTGTTGTTAATTATTCGCCTTTTATATTTGTTCGAATAAAATTTCACGATTTTTTCTTGTTCGAACAAACGAATAATTTTGAACTTTTGTTCGAATATTCGAATGAGCAAAGAATAAAAAAAAATATATTCGAATAATCTTAAAAAAGTTTGCAAAAAACAACACGTATGTATGTATGTCTAATTTTTTTTTATTAACAAATGAAAAATAATTCATTACACAAGAAAAACAAATAATTTCAATAACAAATTTAGAAATATTAATAGAAAACTTTAAAATTTTAAGAACCTTTGCCGCAGTTGACGCTGTAGCATATGTTAAGAATTCTATGTTCCACTAATACTATTGAAGTAATAAAATCGCAAAAAAAAAAAATTATTAATATATAGAAAATTTATGATAACTTCCAATCGACTAGACCGATTTTCTTCAAGTATAAATTAGAATATATACCATCATGTCACCTTTCAAACGGAAACAAAGCAAATTAAAATCAGTCAAGCCGTTTGGAAGCTACGATGTCAAGGACACGCAGATCCAACAGAATATATCTAAAAAAGATGTGATACCTTTTGAACGGCAGGACCGATTTTCACCTTTGAAACAGAAATAACTAAATCAGTCCAGCCGTTTGGTCTGCACGTTGACTCATTAAAACCAACTGATGAAAAGTTTGTATATAATGTTTTTTTATGTCGTTTAATAATTGTATTCTTGAGGCTTTTGATTAGAGAAAAGTAGTTATTTTTTTTCTAAACTCTATCAGGAATTATAAGACTCCTTCTACTTCCATTAAAGAAGCATTAACTTTTCCAAGAAAGAAAACAAAAGATGCGTTTAGCGAACAAATGTATATGTACATATATACATACAAACAAGCTAAGACAAGTATTTATAACTTGGAGTAATTTGATTATATAAAGTAGTTAAAGAAATTGTTCGAATATTCGACAAAAATGATTCGAATAATTTTTTATTCTAAATTGAATATTTTTGTTCGTTCGAACAATTTTTGTTCGAATGACAACACTAAATACTATCACTAAGTTTATGTCCGGCACTGGTCTGGCCTAATAATTATACAGTAGTTTTCCGATTTAACGAACCTAATTGTTGTCAGGCTGTTCGTTAAAGTGAATTGTTCGTTATATCCAGTACTAAATTTAAAACTTTATTTTATTAAAAACTCAAAGCATATGTTCTCGTAGTATTTTTAATATTTTATTAAAAGGAAATATTTACATACATACATATTTAGTTAAAATATCAGTAAAAGAAAATTTCATAAAGCACTAGGTATTATACAAAAATCATTTATTTAAAAAACTGGTTAAGCATAGTCTGTTTTTTTTTTTGGAATTGATATCTTTCTCTTAATGACATCTTCTTGAAGCTCTCTCCAAAGCATTAAATTTGAGGTACTAATTTTGTTTTGTTGTTGAGCACATTGAATACAAATTTCGAAATGCTTGATGACATCTTCATGTTTTATTTTGGGCTCTTGAATTTCAGTTCCATCCAGCTCTTCTTCACTTTCGTTTTGTTCATCAATCAATCAACCAACCATGGCTTGCATTAAACTATCCTCCATAAATTTTGTTGTGAGTTTCTTTGGCTTTGTGTTACAAAATGGCAATTGCGTTGCACGAGGAACCATTGAAAAGTTTGTTTCCGATTCTCGAGAACTGAATTTGCTTTACATTTTTTTATTGCGATACCCAAAATGACATTGCTTAAAAAATTTTCCTTTGATTTTAGAATTGTACTATTGGTGGATTTATGCAGCCTATATTGTTTACATAAATCTACAGGGTGGGCCAAAAGAACCCAAGGGGTGTAAAAGTTTAATAACTTTTTTGTTTATTAACTTTTTTTTATTTTTTCTTTCAGATTATATAATATACAAAATGGAAATTTTTTTACACTAAGTATGAAAAATGATGTCTCTTAAATGACCACCGTTTTCAGCTTCGCACTGATGGGCTCTTTTGAGAGCATTTTCCATAACATCTTTCAAAACTTGTGGCTGTAGCGTTCGAATTTCTGCAACAATGTTTGCCTTGAGTTCAAGGATTGTCTCTGGCTTGTTCACATACACTCGATCCTTCAAAAAACCCCAAAGAAAATAGTCGGGTGCTGTCAAATCTGGCGATCGCGCTGGCCAAATAATTTCCGAATTTCGAGAAATTATTCGCTCTCCAAAAATTTGACTTAAAAGTGCCATTGTGTCTCGGGCAGTATGGGCAGTGGCTCCGTCCTGCTGAAACCACATACCAGGTCTGTTTTCAAGAGCAGGACGTACAAAATTTTCTATCATAAACCGATACCGCTCTCCATTTACGGTTACAGCACTTCCATCTTCATTCTCGAAGAAGTAGGGCCCAATGACATTTTCAGATGTGATCCCACACCATACTGTACACCTGATGAGGTGCAATTGGCGTTGATGAATGGCTCTTGGATTTTGAGAACCCCAGAACCTACAGTTCTGCTTATTAACAAAGCCATTCAAATGAAAATGAGCTTCATCACTCATAATCAAATTTTCAATAAAGTTGATTTCATTTCTGGCCAACTCTTGAAATTTAACTGCAAAATTTAGACGTTGCCGATGATCTGCGGGTTTTAATTATTGGACCAATTGCACCTTATATGGGTATAACTGTAAATCTTTTTTTAAAATGTGCCGTAGTGACGTACGAGACATTTCTAGCTGAGCAGAACGCCTTCTGCCAGCGGTTTCTGGTGCTTCGTTAACACTTTGCTGTACTCGTTCAATATTTTCCGCAGTGCGACTTAAACGTGGTCACCGGTTCGAGGCAAATCTCTTACGCTGCCATGTTGGTGATGACGATTAACTAAGCAACGAATCATCGCTTCAGAGGGCGAAACTCTGACGTTAAAATGTCGACGATATGCTCTTTGCGTTAAAATAATTGATCTCTGTTTTAAATAATAAAATTCTATTGCTCTGGTTCTCTGTTCAGTTGTGAACCTCTCCATTATAAATTCTCCAAGTGTTGTCTATGTAATCTGAAAGAAAAAATAAAAAAAAATTAATAAACAAAAAAGTTATTAAACTTTTACACCCCTTGGTTTCTTTTGGCCCACCCTGTATAACCCGCAGACCATTCCGATGATCATCGATAACTTTAACTTTATCATTTAAAAACAATGAGCCATAACCATAGTTAACAAAAAAGTCTACTTTTTTAGTTTTAGAATGCACTTTTTTAAAACATGTACTTTTGACCTACCATAGACGAGAAAAACTGCACTTTAAAGGAAAAAGTCGGTTCTAAAGTTAAAACATGCTGAAGACTCTGGCTATTTAGTTCAACACAAAACACATTTAAAATAAAAGAGAACACATATGTATGTATGAATGTATGTATGTATGTCTGTATGACTTTCTATATCTTGGCTTCTTTTTTTCCTATAAACAATTTATAATCCAATCATTGAACAGTTTATTGTATTAAAATAATATAAAATACAAACACCTTTTTAATTTTCTCTATATTAATTATTTGTTAACTTATTTTTATGTTCGTTTGTTTTATCTTTTTCTTAAACTCAACCCTTTTTCATTACACAATGTCCGATGAGAGAGAGATGAGAGAGTTGAGAGACAGAGATGCCACTTCCTTATATTTTGTTTTCTATCATATGAAAAATGTCCAATATTTACTGTGGCACCCAGTTAAAGTCGGTTCAACTTAACACACACTTTGTTTTTGACTATAGTAGAAAAATATTTAAGAACAGGTTTTTAATTTTAAGTTGTTTCTAAAACGAACCGACTTTATTCTAAGACTATTGTTATGGCCCAATCTATTTCTTTTACCCATTTTGATCTTCGTAGCAAAAATTACTGCGCACAACTTAAGCAATGTACAGACGGTTGTCAGATCTTACAACATTGCCGGTAAAATGTGCTAAAAATTTCTTACAACCGTGTGAACTGGCAATTTTTGTCAGACGACGTTGCCAGAAAAAGCATTGTCAGTCCATTGCAAGACTAGCAACTGACAACATATTGTCAGACATCTAAGTCATGTTTTAGACTTGGCAGTTTTTCTTGAAGCAATTATCTTCAAATCTTTTTTAAAACTGCTCGTTTGTTTACACTCGGGCGGTTTCTTGCTCAATTTTCCTATTGCTTTAATGATGCGAATGAAATAACAAAAGAGAATTGAAGTAACTTTTCTGTACAAGCAAGTCAGTACCCCTCTTCTTTCTTCTTTCCTCTCTCTCCCATAAACTCAGGCTTGCTTCACGAAAAACTGCCAAGTCTAAAACATGAGTTACAATCGTGTGAACACATTGTAAAATTATTGCCAGATATTTGTCAGACATTTTAATATTGTCAGACGTGCGAAGTTCATGCATCTGACAATGGCGTCATTGTAAGATAATTCTTTCTATGGGCAACACCGCACACGCTTGATTTTAAAGAAAAAGTTTATAATAAAATATATGCAGACAAAATCATTGCAATTGCTTCTTTATGATCAATAATAATTTATACTTTCACTTTTTACATTTAACACAAACACAAACGATAAATATTTAACAATTTCCAACAAATGGTTTAAGTCTGGCAACGCATAACAACAGATCGAACAATTTGTGCATATGACAACCGTGTGAACTGACAATTTTTCTACTGATGATTTTGTCAGATGAATTTATTGTCATACAACCGTCCAGCAATAAATTTTAAGATTTTCTTTAAATATACATAAATCCATTAAAAAAAATAAAAAATTTAGTTTAAAAAAATTTCAACTTTAACTCATTCAACTTATTCCCTTTAAAAAATAAAAGGAAATAGGTACTCAGCCATTTAATATTCACTTAAATTAGCTTCACTTTCAACCACCATACCTGACTAAGTTTTTGTTATTGCCTGTTTATATCAAATTGTTGTTGCCTTATTTTGTTTCATTTTTATGCCATTAAACACAAAAGTGATCAACAAAAAGTTTGAAACAAAGTCCTTTATATTCAAATACACCGAGTTAAGAGATTAAGGTACCGGCAAGACCTTTTGCTTTAATAGCGATAACGTGCTGATGTACATTTCATTTAAAGTTGAAGTTGTTGGGTTTCGAACACTAAATTTTGTATGTATGTATATATATGATTGTGTATTCTGCTACTAAAACAAAAAGCACGAGCTACACAATTCATGTTTTGTTTTTCCTTGATTTTTTTAAAGTATTATAATCGTATGGGTCACTGCATGAAAGGTTAATATTTCCAAAAATATGTGTAGCTGTTCTGTAGGCGAAATTTGGTTAATACCCAGCAAAGATAAGATTTTGTAATAGGTAGTACTCTTTTAATGGCTTACAAAGTAATGAGTGGTACTTATTTATTTAATTATTTTATGTGTATAATAATGACTGTCTTGTGATGAATAAAATAACAACTTATTTATATCATTACATGAAGGTACTTATTGTAGTACTTCCTAGTTAATCCTGACTGAAATCTATCTAAAAAATATTTATTGATCGTGAGTCAGCTTCGAAAACATTAAAATAACTTTGGTTTACTACAATATTTATTACAAAATCTAAGCATTTTCGCATATTCTTCAATATACGTATTCATATATTTGCTTTGTAAAATTATGATTTTTAACAATCCCAAAAAAGGTTCAAATTTTATAATTATGTTACAAAATTCTATTTGTTTATAATTTTTGGCTATTTTATTAAATTTTGCATTTTTGTGAGCATAAAATAACCCATTATATTTTGAATACTTTTAGGCAATCAGTAATCTATTAACTTTTGGATATTTATAGGCAAAAAGTATAGGGTACCGCATACTTTTTGAACTTCTCATACAAAAATAACGGCATATTCAGTCAAATTGTAAGTACTCACGACTGGAGAGTACATACACTTTTTTGCATTCTAGTAGGCAAACTTTTTTGCTGGGTATGTTCAAAGAGAGATTTAAAGCTTCCAGTTCCAATACCAGAAATCAAATGCGTTCAGATTGATGTATATTTGGTACTACAATACAGTACTATAGAGTTGTTTGGGAAAAATTAGGTATAGGATGAATCCAATTAACACTTTTATGTTATGATCATTTAACACTCTAAAATTTCTCCGTATGGTTCTTTTATACTGCATTCTCATTAAGGGTTCTTAAAGGGTTCTCTCAGAAATCTAATATAGATCCCTGTTCATATATTCAAGACATTATGAAAAATTCACGGTAGCTTAGCATCAGGTATAAAATGAATAGAGCATTTTAAACTTTGATATAGCAGTTTAAGGGATATTGTTTTTCGAAAAGTAAGAAAAGACCAGTGCGCAAATTGTTTCCAAAGTTTCATGGAAATTGACGGTAGTGTTTGCCTAAGTAGTTAGCACGTTGATTACAAAACCGAAAGTCCTAGGTTTGAGCCCGGTGTCTAGTGTGTATTTTTCTGATGTGCATTTGTGTCCTTTGTATCAGTTGCTATGGGAAAAATTCTATATATGCATTCATAAGGCACTGGTCACTAAAACTATACCGACTTCAGAGCGCCTTTCTTCGTTGTGTAGCAGAATCTTCGGCGAAGTAAGACAATTAATAAAATGGCTAATCAACACAGCTTCAAAATCGAATAAACCACACTTGACACCAGATGGCGCTGCAACACTGCATTATTCAAAAGCGTGCAAAAAAAGCAGAGTTGTAAAAGAATAAAGCTTTCCTCTATCTCTTCCCTCATCTTCCTTCTTCTCTATCACTATCCCTTCCATATCACCCTCTCTCACTATGTTCTCTTCAACACACACGTAGCACAAAGGGATCATTGTATTAGACCCAAGTGAGGTGGACTATAAATTTCACCCTTCTTTACCAGCAGCCTGCTAACATAACCTAACCTTCATGGAAATCGGATGAGTAGAAAAATATATTGTATTAAACTAACTTTTAATGGACGTGGCACCACTCACTTTTTCAGAGTTCAAGGTGTGTGTCCAGTTTTGTAAGAAACGATTAAGTAGGAAATATGATATTTTAATGTATATCTCTAATGGGCACGACCTTTTTCACATTTTATGTCAAATTATGTCAACGCAACAGCCCAAAGTATTTGTATAGTTTTGTGGGAATCGGATGAGAGGAAAAATGTATAGCCTTATACCATATTTTAATGGAAGTGGCGCCGCTCTTTTTTAAATTCAAAATTATGTCATATTCAGAGGTCTAGGTGAGTTTTCGTATCGTTTTTTGAGAATCAGATATGTGCAACACATATCATATAATTCCAAACTTGAATGGGTATGAGCCCGTCCACTTTTTAGCCTTCTATGGCGCAACATGGAGAAAATAATTTTTTTCTTCAGATTCTAGGAGCTCGTAGCGCAAGTAAAAAATTTTGCTCTAGGATTTTTTTAAATTTCATTTATTGGCGTAAAAAAGGTAAATAGTTAAGGGGAAAGAAGGTCAGATATCTTAACAATAAGTTTCTAAGCTAGAAATAATTTTGCTGATAATATTCTAACAACTAAGATTATAATTTAATTGGACATTAACAAAATTCATTGAATTACAACGCGAAAAAAATAAGTTTTTAAAAAGTTGCATCACGGTAACAGTAATATAATAAAATTATAGGTTTACTTTAAATCTGGGCTCAAATCATGACATCCGTACTCGTATCGACAATTGTACGAAAACAAATTAAGTCATACGTCAATCGTAGAAGCTGAATGGGATTTCAGTACGTTCACGCATCTCATAATGCGAAAATGGTGTTTTTACGTGTTTTTACGTGTTGTGATGTAACAGCTACGATTTCTTATTAAGAACGAATTTTAGATTTTGAAATTAGATAATAGTTATTAGATAAACAATTTAGTTATTGCATTAAAATAACATTAACAATTGTCTGTACTTAATGGTTTTTATGTGGATGGAATGTTTTGTTGCATATCTGCAACATGGAGTCATAAAGGGTTAAAAAGCAAGATTTTGTAACTTTTAGAGTTTAGAATGTATATGAATTTTCGTAAGTACCAGTTAGGTAGAAGCATTTGAAAAACAAGACGAGTATCAAATTTTAATGGACGTGTCTGCGAAAAAAATTTTAACCTCGATATTGTGCTACTAAGCGAGTTCAAGGTGTGGAACCAAGACACGCCAGAGTTACTTACATACAAACACGCTATGTACAAAACAACATTTTAATGGGCGTGGCTCTGACTATTTTTTCAACTCTTTATTTAACTCAAGATTATGTTATTAAAACGTCCAAGGTCTGTGTCATGTTCTGTAGTAATCCAATGAGTGAAAGTACCTAAAATCAAGGAAAAAAGTTAAATGGGCGTAGTCCTACCAACTTTTTTGGCAATGGGAGTGAACGGAAGCTATAACTTCTTTGAGAAAATAAGAAATTTTATAATCGGTCTAAAAATGACGAAACTATGAAGTAACACAAATAAAAAAATAAATCAAATAGTAGAACAGCTCTCCCTCTCTTTAGTTATAGTTCATCTAGAAATACAATATGTTTCCTATCATTTGTCAGTTTTTACTTAAGAATTGAGTAAATTTTTAACAATTTATTTTATATTATTCGAATTGTATTTCGTCGACATTAAAGAACATTTTGATATAATCTGTTTTATGTTGTAATTTAAATATAAGCAAACATACGATTATTTCTCATTTTAAACATCGCTAGAGTTCATTAACATTTATTCTTCATTAATTCAATCGTTCATTCAACAGAGCATTTACGATCCATATGATGTAATAGATTTTAGTTTGCGATAGCCATCCAAATGGCTGTCAATTTCTTATTTTGAAGTGATCTCAAAACACTCTGGGTTCAAAAAGTTAACAATAATAAACATCTAGAGCATTATAATGAATATACCCTCTCAAAAAACTTGAAATCAAATAATATATGTAACAACTAATAATAACAGCTTCAACTGAGCTTAAACGTGAGTACTAATCATGTAAATATGTATGTACATATAATGATATTGATATAAAGATGTTAACATGAGTCTTTGTGTGACACAAACATTTGTATTCAAAACGTAAAACAAACACATCAGTGCATAAATTGTGAGATGTGTGATCTTTACATATGATCAATTCATTCATATTGAAGCACGGAATAGTTGGCGATCAAAATGATGTAACATAAAGATAAACTTATTTATACGAGTATGTATCCGATATTATTTAACTAAATAGACAACATACGTACATATTTATTTCGTTATGTGTGATATGTTAATATCTATGAGCACAAACAGCTTTAAACAATGATATCAGATGTAATGTTGTTTTTTATGACATTTATTAGATTATTAAAATGTAATCAATAATCCACTTTACATATCAATGTTAACAGTATGGCTGATTTAAATAAATGCAAGTACATATATTGAATTCATATTGATCATTAAAAGTTGTTTGCTAGTTTTAGCTATTATGATATTAAAAAATATTTAATATGTTTTTATGTTAAAGCAAAACTATATACATACATACATACATATGTAAAATGAAGGTCAAAAGAATAACGTAATAAATCATATTATACAGCAGAAACTCAACAGAAGTGAAAAAGTTCAAATAACCGAAAGCTTAAATTGGATTTACATACCTATTCACAGAAAGTATTGTGAATGAACAATAGTCATAACTTTAACATTGTGACTAAAGACTAACCCCCTTATGCAAAAACGTTTGTTAAAGTTAAAGCATGTGTTACAGCCGGTTTTGCCATACAAAATTCGTTTGTTAAACCAACTTTAAGTTCAACAATCTTTTTTGCATAAGGGGGTTAAATTTCCGATTCTCAACATAAATTTTTTAAATAAAGACTAGCGGTCTAATTCATAAAAAATATTTTAGGTTTATTACAGGTTTATTTGACAAAATTTCCCATAGAAATATATCAAATAAGCACTTAATAAACCTGAAATATTTTTTATGAATAAGGCAGTAGGAATGTAGACAATCATAGGAATTGTGACAGACATTTTTAACTAAAATAATTAATATAAAAAAATTAAAAAATTAGAAATGGCAGAAGGGATGTAAATAATATGTAAATGTTTGCTAATAGCCCATTTTGGGAGTGATGTATAGATTTTACCCTTATATTTATATTTATACTAGCATTTTCCCGCGACTTTGTTCGCACTCAGAAAGAAACTGAGTAGGCTTTAAATTGTATTTAGGGCAATCTTATCTAAAACAGACAAAATACCAACTGTGAACATTTTCGCGATTTATTCTGTTTCGCACAACTTTCTCAATTTTTTCTTTCATATCATTCTTCTCCAGACAATAATAAGCAAAATAAAAAAGGATAGGTGATCCAGGCGTTCACGTGTCCTGTCGTGACCAAGGGAAATAGGCATTCATGCTCTGCAGATAATGCGACTAGTCCATACATGCATGTAAGGACTAGTCCAAAGAGGAGTAGTAGCACTCCAAAACTACACTAAATATATGAAAAAGCTGGTCCATTTAACATTGCGATGTCCTAAGGTTGGACCACATGGCCAAACTTTATATTATATCGGACTAACCCCAAAACTACCGCATATGGAATAGCTATAGACTAAACGAACACTTATCGTGCAGCATTGAATGATTGTATGAAAACGCCATTGTCCATG
The DNA here is from genome assembly GCA_949987645.1 of Tachina grossa. Taxonomy (NCBI): domain Eukaryota; kingdom Metazoa; phylum Arthropoda; class Insecta; order Diptera; family Tachinidae; genus Tachina; species Tachina grossa. The sequence goes on along the minus strand of OX465278.1, from coordinate 60,028,143 downwards.
ACTGCATTACATGTGACCATGATGTAACTAGTCTATTTCACCTATATATATATATATTGGACAACGTACTCCAATATTATTTACAGGGTTTTTATGTACATACATATGTATGTACATATGTATGTTTTTTTATTTTTTATTCAATATTCAAATGCCATAATTTTTAACGTCATAATTTTCATTAACATGAAATGTTAACTATAAAATTTGGATTTTTGTGACTATGTTACGAGAATACAAAATTAAGGCCGAGTCACAAGAGTAAATATAGAACTCTGTCATAACAAAAGTTGTGACTGACTTGAGACCTTTTCTGTTAAATATAATTTGTCAACAAAAATATTTATTCTAGCGATATTTGATAGTTATGGGGGGGGGGGGTTATTATGTAATTCGATTCGAAACGGAAACTGTTCGAATTTGTATGTTATTAACATTACAATTCGATTCGGATTACATAATAACCCCCTGGAGCATATACATATGTATACATGGAACATCCTGAAGGTTATATAAAAGAAGGTAAAGAGCACCTTTTTTGCAAATTGCAAAAATTACTTTGTGGACTAAAACTAGCAGCAAGATCAAGGCAAACTCAATGAAGTTTTATTAAAAATTGATTTTACAGCTGGAAAATCAGATACATGTCTATATTCAAAACTGATTAATAATGAAATAGGTTATTTACTTATATATCGTCATATAAATCCAAAAAAGCATACTCGGATATTCTGGGTAGATGGATTTTTAACTCCCGACTAAAAAAACGGTGTTCTAAGTTTGTAGTGTGTGTATGTGTGTCTGACCGCGTCCACGTACAGACCAAGCGGCTGGACCGATTTTAATTTCGTTTTTTTTTTTCTATTTGAAAGTTTACTTGATAGAGAGGATTCTTAGATATGTTTCAAGAAGTTTACATATTCACAAAGGTTGTTTATTGAGATCTAAGTACATTTTTGTAGTTTATTAATTCCTTGAAGTTTGAACGGTTTGCTACCTATGGACCTGAACAAGGGAAAAAAGGTAAAAAATTGAATTTTTTTAATTTTTTACGATTTTGCCTTTAAGATGAAGTTTTTTTGTTTCTATATGTTCATAATTTTTGTTTCTTATGACAAGAGCTACCACTTTGCCTCAAATACTAAATCAAAATTCCGAACGGTTTGAAAGATTTGAGCCTGAGAAAATGCAAAAATGGCACCGAGGCCCCAAATCTTTGGGGCCCATAAAAAAAGTGCATGACTTGGGGCAAAAATGGGAGACACGGATCTCTTTTTTTTTAATCATGTAATGGTGTCCGTATATGGATATATTTTTTTCATTTTGCACTGTCTTAGAGAAGAAAAAGAATTTAAAATTCTCCAGACTTTTTTAAATCCGTCCAGTAGTTTCTATTTTATCAATATCAATATCAATATCAAATTGATTTCGATTTGTATTTTCTAAGTCTTTTAAATCTTAATTTTTGGTGATCATTGAAATCGAACGGTACATTTTTTAATTTTAATTTCAATTTTAATTTTCTTAAACCTGATATGTTATGTGTAAAATAGCAAAAAATCAGAATAATACCGAAATATTTATTTCCATACGACACATCGTGAAGCGAGGGTTATTGTTCTTAGACTCTCCTGGACACCCTCATGGAGATTGCTGATAATTTCCGCAGATCTTGCGTTTCGTCGACGTACGGGTGGCTGCTGGTGGATTGTTTACTGAACAAGTGGAATTAAATTTATCTATCACAATACGAATAGTCCTCTCGGTAAGACGATTATGGCGACCGTAAAATGGGCAAATGGCGCAATGAACATTAACCGAACGTTGCCAATTCTACAACTTAAATGCGTCGTTCAAAGCTATATTTGTCTATGATAGCAAAGTCTACAGTAGTATCCTCAACAATATGACCGCTAGCAACTATCAAAATTCAGAAGTTCCTATAAGATCTAATTTCAAATAATGACAAACACTTCGTAAAACTAAGTTTTCCATTTTGAGCCTGTTATCCACCCATGCTCATTTTAAAGAAATTTATTGCTTTTGGTACGAAAAAATCTCTACCGTTTTAAATAATTAATGATTTAAATCTCTCTTCTATTTTTTAGGACATTTGCAAGTTTTGAACATTAACTTTATTGCTGGACTGTTAGAATATTTACATATACATACATATATTTTATATATTTTTACATATTTGTAACATGCAAAATAGAACTTACATACTTATGTACCTTCTAAGCTGATAAAATTAATTTGTATTGAGTTTTCTTCTATGGCTCTAGATTCTAGAAGGTCAATAAATCCAATCATTGGAAAAATGTTAATCATACACATTTTTCTATTAAACATCATCTATTTCAGTTCCAATTCAGTTGAGCTGAGGTTGTGTTCAATAATATTTTTACTCCATCACGTTAAGCAAACAAAAACGAGATGACAGTCGTCTGGCTGTAAGCAAATATTTAATACACTTACATACTCGTATATACGAGTATATAGTTTTTGAAAGTCTTGTATTTTATTTCATAATGTTTGGTTAAAGAATGCATTTTACTGATTGAAAAACAAACATTTGACTTTTTTATTCTCTGTTTGGCAACGACGAAAACAGCGTTAACAATGTTGATGACGGTCGCTCGACACAAGTATTGATTCTGTCTGTCTGTTTTTATTTTTATACTTTTCGATGGAAATGATGTAAAAGAAATGTAAATATTTTTTAGCTAAAGGTCTTTTTTATGCATCTGTTCATTTTTCATGTTTGTTTGTTTTTTTTTCATACAAAAAGAAGGATGAGAGAATATTAACGAAATTCAAATTTAAATCAACACCTTTTAATGAAGGATATATACATGTAAATAAATGTTTTGTAGATCCTTATTTGCTTACACTGGCATACATACATATCGATGGTCTCACGTAAAAATGCCCTAACTCGTATTTATTACGAAATTAAATTATTCAGTGACTCCAATACATTTCACAAAAATATACCTTGCCTTAGCTATTTTGTGGTGTAAGGGACGCCAAGGTTAAGGTGACCAGCCCAAGCGGCTCTGCAGGAATAGACAAAGACATCGTCGAGGCGGCCAGCAACCTTATAGTTGGCATGCAGCTTGCAGAAGCAGCATCGAAACAATAGCACCAAAATGGCGATACATATCGCAACAGATAATCCAAAAGTTTCTCTAGCTGCGGAGAACATAGACATCTGCGTGGTACAAGAGCCCTGGGTGGCGAACTCCGAGGTGAAGGGGTTTCCGCTGTCCACGTACAACGTACTCTATGCTAAAGGATTTGGTAAGCCAAGATCATGCCTAATAGCCAAAAAAAATTTTCTCTGTACACAATTCAGCTCAGCGAACCTAAAAGTCGCTAAGGTCGCGTTTTCTGAAGAAAGGAGCTTTCTGTTAGCGTCATGTTACATGGCACATGACAACCCAGCACCACCAGATGAACTGAAAGCGGTTATATCATTCTTAGGTGCCAATGATGACATCATGTTGTGCTGTGAGTAAATCCTAGATTTCATTAACTCTAACAATTTAACTACTTCTAACTGCGGTAGCTCACCCATTTCTATTTTTCCAAGCTCGCACAGATATAGCGGGTGGGAAGAGGCTCTGGACATTAATCTCACGAACAACAAATTTAGATTTCTGATCCAAAAATGGAGGATTAACAATAAAAGATCTTTTTCGGATCATAATTGGATACTGTTTGAAGTCAGACTGAAGAACAAACAAAAACATTGCTTTAAAAACCCGAAGAGAACAAATTGAAATAAGTTCAACGTAATTCTGAAGAAAAAACTAAAACGAGTACCAGAGATCGAGAACACGACCGAACGACTCGAACACAATTTGGAGATCTTCAACAAGGCTATTACTAGAGCCCTTAAAATCTCCTGTCCTGTCAACACCAGCTACCAGAACAAAATATGGCGAATCTATCGCAAAATCTAAAAGCTTACAAAAAAGCTTTAAAAATTGCCAAACGAAACTAATGGGGAAATTTCTGTGCTAGGATCCTGGCTACGATTCATTTCTTTCCAACTTTTATAAAAAAGGGGGACGACTCCTGGTCAGATTCCTCTGCAGAATCCTTAGATATATTACTCAACACCCACTTTCCTGGCTGTAAGAATACTCCCAGTGCGAGTGGTTTTATCAGCGGGCAACAATATGCTGTTGATAATTAGATACTAGCTCTAGATAAAATCTCTTGGGCAATTGAGAGCTTCTCACCATTTAAATCACCAGGTCCGAATGCCATAATACCAAAGATGCTACAGAGCATAGAAAGCTCCATCGTGCCCTGGCTTATTAATTTTTATTTAAGCTCTGTCTCTCTCTTAGCTACGTTCCGACCAGCTGGAGAAAAGTCATAATTGTCTTCATTTTGAAGATTGGAAAAAGAAGTCATGAAGACGCAAAGGGCTTTCGACCAATCAAACGTTGGAAAGACTAATAGACAATCATATTAGGCAACGGCTTTTAGGATTGTCAAGACTCTCAAATATCCAGCATGCCTATCTGAAGTGATGCTCTACAGAAACAGCACTACATGAAGTGGAAAAGTTCATAAGGAGATCCCTGGAGCACAAACAAAGCACCCTGATTGCCTTTCTAGGCATAGAAGGCGCCTTTAATAAAGTATAAGTGACAGCCATCCAAAACTATCAAGGATTCTGATGTTGAGGATAACTTACGCAGCTTGATAATAACCATGTTGGGGCAAGAAATGTCACTGCTAAATTAGGCAATAGTGGGAGGTCAATTTAATCACACAGAAGGACACCGCAGGGTGGAGTGATCTTACCTTTGCTCTGATTTCTTGTGGTTAACACGATACTTTTCAGATTAGATGCATTGGGGGTTAAACTTGTAGTGTACGCGGACGATATGGTAATAATGGTCCAACGCTTTGGGTACACTTAGTAACTGGGCTACAGACTGTGGACTAGGAGTGAACCCAAACAAAACCGAACTTGTACTATTTACCATAAGGACCAAGGTACAGAACTTTACACTTCCTGGGTTGAATAATCATGAATTTTCACTATCGGGCAACGAAAAATATCTAGGAGTTATATTGAACCAAAAAGTTTTATGGAAACTGCATATTCAACACAGGTTTAGAATGGCAACGGTAGCATACTACTCCTGTCGTAGGATGTTTGGATCTAAATGGGGCCAAGAACCCAAAATGTTTAAATGGATGTGTACAGCAGTCATATATTGGCGGTATCCTCAAGCAGTGCGGCAAGGTTAGCGGCATCTGGGAGGTGGATATCAAAGTCTTATGGTCATGCCAGAACCTTCGATCAACTAACCCGACGCTGAGGAGATCTGCTGATTATATGGTGCCACATCTGGACTTTGATAAAGTATTCAAAGTTCTGATTTCATTCAAGCGGGAATGGAATGGAGGCATAATAGTAACAAAATACGACGTCAGGGCATACACTGATGGATAAAAAATGGCCTGCGGTGTCGGTGCTGGGATCTTTTCAGACGACCGAAGCCACAGTATTTCAGGCTGAAATTTTAGCGGTAAGGGAAGCGAATGTCTAGCTTTGCATCTCTCGAGACACAAATTTTTAGGAAGTCATGTGATAGACGATCTTTCAGATTTATCTGAGATTGGGTTGAGTGACCTTATCAGATATCTAAACTTGACGGGTTAGATCTATTAACGATCACCGTATCGAAATACTTAGATACGGTTCTACATAGGTTGACAGCGGTGAGTGTAGTGGTCCTTTCAAAAAGGAATCATCTAGATTCTACTTGAATGCTTGCGTGTCGTAGGCAGCAAAGTGAACCAACCAACCAACCAACACCTTGTCACAAAAATGTATTGCAATAGTGTCAAAATAACACCTTCGCTGGCTTTCGTCCAAACTGCTCCTGCATTGATCACATACACACGCTAAGAGTTATCATCAAGCAGTCAGTCGAATGGAAATCAGTCCTGCAGCTTGTATTTATCGACTGCAGTATGGCATTTGACAGCATAAGCAGAGAGTATATTTGGGAGGCATTACGGCAAAGAGTCATTGCCTCAAGGCTGATAAGGCTAATAAAGGCATAATATGATGGCTTTCGTTGCAGAATTCTCTTTAAGAACAAACTATCCGATCAATTTAACACCACTTCTGGAGAACGTTAAGGCTGTCTCCTTTCGCCCCTTACTATTCCTTATAGTTCTGGACGATGTTTTAACACGAGCTATTGACGATAACGAAATAAGAGAAATCCAATGGAATTTCCAACACCTTCTGGAAGATCTGGCATATGCTGACGATATTTGTTTGTTATCTTCAAGGCACAGTGACATGCAAAGCAAAATTGGCGACATCATTACCTAGTCGCAAGCAGTTGGTTTCAAGATAAACCCTAAGAATGCAAAAACAATTTTAAAGCCAGAGATGATTTAATTGAAAATGTTAACTCTTTCAATTATCCTAGAAGTGTATTTGCAACAGACGGCAGTACTTCTAGCAACGTTTTGAGCAGGATATCTAAAGCCCAAGATGTCTTCTCAAAGCTCTGGAAAATGTGATCACCTTCTATAGCTGCTGATATGAAAATGCGTTTATTCAACTCTAACGTAAAATCAGTTTTGTTGTATGCCTACAAGACTTGGCTAATGACAAAAACAATCGTAAGGAAGCTTCAAGCGTTTGTGAACAAGTGTCTAAGGAAAATCCTGAAGATCTGATGGGCGAACACGATTTCCAACGAAGAACTATGGATAGAAGTAAACAAATACCGATACACATAGAAATCGAAAAGAGAAGGTGGAAATGGATAGGACACAACCTACGGAAACAACCAACGGAAATCTGTAGAAATACCCCAAATGGAATCCATAAGGTAACAGATTTTGAGGAACACCAAAACACACATGGAAGCGAATGATAGATAAAGATATACAAACACTAGGATATTCTTTCAACGAAGTGAAAAATATAGCAAAGGATGTCCAGGGATCCAGAGGACATAAGAGAGAGAGAAAGAGAGAGAGAGAGATTTTTTACTTCACACAAGTCCAACAACAATTAGCTCAATGGCACAATACATCACATCAGAAAAATGTATTATGTCTTGCCTGACACTGGGTTTGAGAGCACTATATTAGTCTTGACTTGCTTTAGTGGTAATGTGCAAATTACTTCAAAAACCAGCACCTTGTTCGACTTAATTTGATTTGCTGATTTTTACCAAAATCACAGAAATAATTTCACTTACAACATACATACATACATACATATTTGTTCCATTCTGCTAGTATTTGTCAGAATATTTACAATTAACTTTGGTGTTACTTGTTCCTTCAAAATTATTATATGCATCGATACGAACTTTAGTCTAATCAAATCATAAATATAAAATTAGTTTTAGTTAGTCACTTTTATATACAAAAATAAATAGTTATCCGGCACTGAACCGTCTTTTTGATTTTGCTGATTTTTAATACTTATAGAATTGGAACCAATTCTGGCTCATCAATCCAATACCGAAATCTCTACCTTTACTTTAAACTAATAATGTCCCCGCCCACTTCTTCTTAATGAAAAAACCGAAGCTTTGCCCTATCAAGAAAACATGTAAAGAAATTGTCAAATCGGTTAACAAATAAAAGAGTTTTTTCTTTGTAATAAACATAAACGCATTCATATTCAATTTTAAATGTTGTTTAAGCAAAATTCCCTAAAATTGTATTCATAATCGAGTTTTAGCTTAAAAAACGTTTTTTAAACCTTGTGTAAATCAGCAAATTTTAAAATTGACTGCACTTGCATATGTATGTTTAAACCAATTTTAAGATGACGTTGTTGTAATCAAGGCACATCAATCAGGTAGCCGCATTTCTACAACAAATATTACAACAGCAATAACCACATGTACTTTGTTGGTATAAATTACCTTCTTATTTTTCAAAAGAGGGTAGCATCGTCAGATTGCATGTTTCTTATAGGAAATGTCAAACATCATACAAAACTGAATATTCAAAAAGTGTTTATGGATACCCAAATAAAAGCATGCTTTTAGGCTTATACCTACACAATCCAAATTTGACATTTAGATTGGTATAGTGACATTATGTAATTGGAGACACAGCGATATGTAAATTCATTGGCATCACTATAATCATTTTATTCACACACATACACTAACATTTTCGCAGCTTGTAAACAAAGTTTGACAACTATTTGCATTGTATACATTAACAGGCTGGGCTTGTGCATGTACCTGTTATAATTGTATCATGGTTGTGTGTTTGGCTGTTTCGTTATTTTTGATATGGCCAAACAAAGCGAGTCATTTGATGTTCAGCATTGATCGAAGCAAGCAGAAAGAACATACACATGCACAAAAGCGCTCAGTCACGTTTGGGGGGCTCTGGCCTAGAACCATATGTCTCTATGTCAATACTCTTTCTCCAGCGTCAATTGCACTAGTTAAAATTTCGACAACTTTCCTTTTATGTGCGAGTAACGATACGTTAGAGACAACAGTTCTAGTGTATTTCTGGTGATATTGTCAATGAATGCGGCAATTGGTTGTTTTTCTTTTTTATTATGCTGTGCAATAATATTTAAAAAATATATGTAGACGAGGGTTGCTAAAATCTACTAGTGAAGCTTTGGTTCAAATATCTCCCTATGGTCGTAAAAGAACTACCTTCTCAATAGTGCTAAAGTCCACTGATAGATTTTCAATGACAACTCTATGTTATATGTCAATAGGCGATTGCATTGGCTGGGATACACCTAGTCAGCAGCACTATTGACAATGTCACTAGAAAATCACTATAATTTTACTATTGACAACGAGAGAGGAAATATCGATATTGTAGACTAGAGCCCCTAAAATTTACTAGTGAATCTTTGATGCCAATGTCTCCATATGGTCCCAGAAGAACTACTTAGTCAGTAGTGATACAGTCTAGTGGTGGATTTTCAATGACAAGCTAATGTTAAATGTCAATAGATGATTACATTGGCTGGGGTACACCTGGCCTGAAAATGTCACTAGTAAATCATTACAATTTCACTATTCGCACTTTCTGCAGGGTATGCCAGTGTTATTTAAGGCGGTTTCAGACTATAATACAAGTATTAATACTTTTGACGAAAATGTTTCCCTGATCTAATTTCTGTTTAAAAAAAATTCAAAAAACAATAACAACTCAACACAAAAGTATTAATACTTGTATTATAGTCTGAAACCGCTTTTAGAAAAAAAAATATATTTTTTTATAGAAACTATTTAGTCAACTATTCCCAGTCATTGTTTTCTTACTTTATGTGTTAAGAAAAATAATATAATTGTAGAAAATTAACTAGTGATGTATAAACACTCAAAATGAACAAAATAAAGCTCGTTATTCTAGTGCTTCTTAATCTGCAATAAAAAAAATCATATAAAAAGCACTTTTAACAAATATTCGTTGTGAACTCTTTTTAACCCCCGACTAAAAAAAGGGGTGTTATAAGTTTGTAGTGTGTGTCTGTGTATCTGTGTGTCTGTCTGTGTCCACGTACATGCCAAACGGCTGGATCGATTTTCATTCCGATTTTTCTGTTTGAAAGATGACTTGATCGAAAGGGTTCTTAGCTATGTTTGAAAAAAATCGGTCCAGCCGTTTAGAAGATATAACATCTTTTCTGAAAAAAGTCGGGGGTTTTTAAAATTTTTAATTTTTGATATTATTTTTTTATTAAATACAAGTTGGAACTCATTTTTCATATTACAGAAACAATATTTCTCTGAAAAGGGACAAACAAACAAATATACACACGAGTACTTTGTGAATTAACAATCGTTGTTCTGCAGAGAACTAATATGCAAGTGACAAATAAAGAAAACAGTGTTGCCATGATATTTTTAATAAGTCAAGTTAATTAATTTTTAGTTAAAATACTGATTATGAATACCAATATTTAAAAACCCTTTTTTAGCCTTAAAATGTTTTTTAACTAATATGCATTTTAAACCTCAATCAATTTTTTTTATGAATACGGCTGAAAAACTAAAGAACTGAACTGGGAATTTTCTATTTTTAAGTCGATTATAAACACGCACTGATGCACACACACAAACACATCGTACAAGCAATTATACTACATAATTTATGAAAATTTGAAATTTTCGCCTCCAAAAATTATAATTTGTATGTTTCAAAGTATATGCAAATGAAGACAAATTAAAGGAAGAAACTGCAGACAGATGTAAAAGCTAAAAGCGACATTCATAATTGAAATGATGACAATTTAAATTAGAATAAAGTTTATGCACAATAAAGAAAGAAAAAACATTTTAGATATGAGACGTTTCAAAGTGATACAAAGCAACATGACAAATTATAAATACAAAAAAAAAAAATAATCTATGGATGACATAAAGAAAATGAAAAGAAAATCATAATAATTTGCAACACATTTCCACAAATGCAACAAAATTACAAAGCGCACCAAACAATTGAGAATACGTATGTATATACGTATACAAACACAAAGACGAAGATTTCTAGAAGCGAGTTAAATCTAAAGACTGTTTTATTGTGAACATCAAATAAGAAAATAGAAAATAAGAAAAACATATTTATGGCAAATGTTCATAGCGACCACCATGACTGACTAACTAGCAGACACAACCAGCAGAACAATTCGTGGACAGACAAAAGGATTCAGACTAGGCAATAAAAAATGTAGAAGCAATATTAAAAATTATATAAAGTGTATCAAGAAATATAAAAAGCACTATGAGAAAGTGTTGTTGAAAATTTCAGCAAATTTTTGACTAGAATTCACACCCAACTCATAGGGGCCATTTAAATATTACGTAACGCTATTTTTGCAGTTTTTATACCTCCCCCTTAAAAAGCGTTATTTTGTGACCTTTTCAGTATTATACATTTTCTAAACCCTAACAAATCCTTAACACCACCCCCCCCCCCCCCCCCACCCCCCCACCACCAAAAAAAAAAGGCCATAGTGCGCTAAACATAATACATACCGTCATATTGAGCACAAAACTTTTTGAAATCTCGTGATTTAAAACCACTTAAGCAAGTCGTACACGACATGTTTTTTACGTCTGACATTTCAACTTTTCAACTCAGATGTAATTCTGCATGTCTGTCAAAATTGTTGCTTTACAGAAGGTTTATAATATTCTATCACAAACCTACATTTTAATTGCTTCTGACATAGTCTCTGTTACTTTTTCTATATCTCTCTGTAAATATTTAGCACAGCTTTTATATAAACCAATGTCGGCATCCTTTTCAAAATGGTACTGCCGCCACAATATTTTTTCTTTGCGCCGTAAAAAAATTCAACAATATTAACGATTTTTTCTTCAAATTCGAAGATACCAAGTTGGCATACAATAATGCAACGCTATTTATGTTGCATGTACACAATTGCTATTAAATGGTTTAAAGAAACATACATACATATATCGTCGTTGTAATATATAAACTTCAGCCGGCTAACGTTTCCGTCAATAGTAAACCGCCGCTATTTGCTCCCTCGCGGCATAGATTTCGGACGACATATTTTTCATAACTAGTGTTCGCCCAGTGGTTGAAATTTAACCATTATTGCAATAATACAAACCGCTCAGATAAAATGTCATATATTTCTTCATTTCTAAATAAAATGTATTACCATACTTACTACAGTCTTTAATAGTTGTATCTATTAATGTGAGCTTTCCAAATAAATAATAGAAACGGTTTTGATGTTAATTTTTTCTCCGGTTTATGTTTTTCAACTCTTTTTCTCCAAAATGGATTCTATTTCATTTAACTTTTTGTCGTTTTTATTCTGTCAGCTGTTCAGAGATGCCACTTGCTTATTACTCATACCAAATTGCATGCAAAATTTTCAAGATTTTACTCATCACCTTCTTAAAGCTGATTCAACTTAAAACCGGTTCTAATTTTGACTATAGTTGAAAGAAAGGTAACAACAGATGTTAAAATTTAAGTTGTCTCTAAAAAGAACCGACTTTAATGTTTGTCTATGGTTATTGCCCATTATTTTTAAGCATCTAAAGAAAAATAATACAGTACCGTAATGTAACTATTTAACTTACTCGTTATTTAAATATCCAAATTTTATTAGTTTCAGCAATAATCGTTTAAGTACATACAAAAATGGAAATAAGAATAGAATGAACAAATAAAATAAGTATTTCCTTCTGAGCAGTGATGGAAAAGTTGGTACAATCGTACCTTTTTTGATAATATTTGACATGTAAAGTACCGTAGTACTACCGCAATACATTTGATACTCTCTCCTCGGCCAACCCAGAAATACAGTCAGAAGACGCGCGTACACATATATTTTTGCCAAGAATTCAATTTCTTTTTCGACAAATGGCACGAAACTTTATTAGTAAAGATATTTTAGAAAATTGTAACCCTTCACAATTAAATATATGTAAATAAAAACCATATTTCTTTCAATGATATTTTCTGTGGTACAGAAGTTGATCTATGTTTTAGATCAGTTTAAAGAATATTGTAAAAAGTTTATATTAAATTCTGTCAAGTTCTAAGGGCAAAAGTGAACTTTGACAATGAAATGTTAACTTAGCTTAGTAGGTTTCCCTGAAAATGATTTATCTGTTAAAACCAATAGCATTATATCGCTTTGAATAAAAATGTTTCCCAGCGAAAAGCAAAATTTTGAAAATATTAACAATCAATATAGAGCATTGGCTGATTTGGAAGCATTAAAACTATTAACAACAGAAAATATCGGGCTTGTTATAAAAATCACGGTGATTTAAATCACGGTGGTGCTAAAAACAAACTACTAATAGCTGACTTGTTCGTGGGTATTTATTGTATTTTAAGTTATAGTCATATATAAACCATAAGTCTTGAAATTTACAAAAGCAATAATTAATTTTAATTAATTAATTAATTATTAATTAATATATAATTAATTATTAATTTTTTGAAATCACCGTGATTTGACATATCAGGATTTGCAGAACAGGCCTGTATATGCAGTTTTTGACCTACCGATGCTAAAACTAAAAACGCATTAGATGAATACATGTTTCCAGGTAAATCGACAGTAGCTCACCGAATTTTGTCTATACCTAACTCCTCTGTAAATGTCGAAAGTATTTTCTCTTACAAAATGTCATGAAAACAAAACAAAGGAACATACTTTAAGTTCCAACAATATCAACTCTTATCCAGGCCTAAGATTTATTGAAATCTTAAAACACCTCTTGTTATAACCTTAGCACTTGTACCTATGAACGAGTACATACATACATATATGTATATGCATATTAGGGTTATTCTAAAAAAAATCAATTCTTTTTTTTCTATAACAGCGTACCAAGAAGTTTATTGTAGGACATTCCGTTCTTTACTTATGACAATCAGAATAAATAAAATCAATTTATACCGTGTAAATCGTATGGGAAATCGAACGGACCATCTCACCATTAATATAATGAGCTGATATTTTAACAGGCCTATTTTTTACCTAACAAAAGTTTGAAACCTGGTTCTGAGAAAAACAAACGATTTTTTTTAGAATCATCCTATCCATATGCTTTGTGTTTCATTTTTATTTCTTTGTAAATTAATTTTATATAATTTTTTGTTAAAAAAAGTACTCAAAAAATTGTTTTTGATACCGAAATGCAAGTCTCATTTCCCATCACTGCTTTTGAGTGTTTACGGAGTTGCCAAGCCAAATTTAATTTAGTTAATTTTGAGTTTTTGTTGTAATTTATTAGCAAATTAAGAGAGAAAGAGAGATCATGGCTTTATGATTGGCTAATATTCTTAACTGTTTTTAACTATCTTAGACACAAAAATGTAGAAGAAAAAATACATTCTGCACTGCTCCTATTGACAATCTATCAACCAAAAAAAAAAAATCAAGCGAATACGTTGAGTTTAAGTCAGTTAAAATGGTTCTTAACTTTTTTCACTTGCCTATTTATATATATATAGATAAGAACAGCCGATGTCAGTCAGAAGGTTTGTCAGAAGAAAATAGAGCATGCTCTAATTAAAATTTTGCCAGACTTTTACAGAAGCAATGTTTTAAAGATACCACACGACATGTACATGTTTTACACTGGAAAGTATAACAAGTCAGACGTAAAAAACATATCGTCTACGGGGGGCATTAAGCAGCTTGAACACATTCTATGCTTTACATCTGACATGTCACATTTCCCACTACAAAATACATATGTATGTACATTAGAGTTGTCGTTATTTATTTATTTTTTATTTCTTATATTCTCACCCCCCCCCCCCCAAATCGGTTCAGTTTTATGTAAAAAAAAATATATAAAAATTTCATAGCGATAGTGTTTAAAGGGGTGCGCCCGCCCCTCAAAGTTGGCCTTCAAGCGCATTTTCAATGTAATTTTTTGCATATGACTATCTTTCTAAAAAAATATTTTACAAGAACATGATACATGGCAATATTTTAGCTTTTCTAGTCTACAACATTGGTCTCAAGGAAAGTTTTTTGCTAAAAATTTAAATTTTAGGAAATAATGAAGAAAATAATCAACAAAATACCAAAAATTGTATACACCAAAATTGCATTTATATGGAAATTATATCACTTAGCGTTTAAAATAAGAGTTTATATCTATTAAATTATTTCAGACATAATTATTTCATAAAAAAAACTATAAAAAATACATTGAATATATGAGCTTGAGGGCTAACTTTGAGGCCCGGACGCACCTCGTAAAACACAACTTATCGCTATGATATTTTTTTATATTTTTTTTACATAAAACTGAACCGATTTGGAAGTTATAATAAAAGAAATCAACAAAAAAAAATCTCCATACAACTAACGGCCACTCTAATTTACATACATGTCGTGTGAAAGCATTAAAGCATTAAAACTTTGAATCTGTCAGGCGGTATTGACAGATGACAAGATTTAAATTAGAGCAAGTCTAATTCTGATCTGCCAAACTATCTGACATCAGATTTTTTCCGACCTATTTCGCCAAATTGATTTTAAAAATCGCCAAAAGTCGCAAAAAATCAGTTTTATGTAGTTTTTCTCAGTAAATATTTGATAATAAATATGTGCTTAAATAACACTTTTTTAATATAATACTTTTATAAAATGATCGTATCAAAATTTATCAGAAAATTGCCAAAATTAGAAATAAAATCGCCAAAAATTATTTTTTGTAAATATATCTCATCTGAATTCAAAACTAATTATTTATTTATTTATTTATTTATTTGTATGTTCAATGTCCTATACAACAAGAATTAATCTTATATTTAAAGTACAGGAATCCATATCCATAACTAAATTACGGCAGCAAACATATAGACAGATATTAAGATAAAAATTTACAAAATTAACAAAAATTAAATAATTAGGTGTATATATTATAGAAACAATGTTTTGAATTTCTAGTTTGAGAAGTAATTAAATAAAAATTGCTTAAAGCTAGTTGCGTTGCTATTAAGTTGTTGTGTATGTGGAAGAATATTCCAGAGACGCGCAGCATGTATATAAAACTGCCATTCGGAAACTAGGAGACGATGTAAAGGAACTATAATCTTTTTCCCCCTAACTGATCTTGCAAACCTTATTTTATCAGTAAGATATCGTGGCATTTCAGAATAAATAACTTTATGAAGAAATAAAAGCACACGTATATTAACAAGATTGTTAAACGAAACGCCATATAGTTTCGAGGAAAATTGAGAAACATGATCATATCTTTTCAACCCGTACACATACCTAATAATATTGTTGAATAAACCGTTAAGCTTTCTTTTGCTAATAGAGTCACAACTAGCATAAAGCTCACAACCGTAGATTAAGGCAGGAATAATATAAGACTTAGCAATAAGTTGCCTTATATTGAAAGGAGTATAGTGCTGTGATGACCAAAGACATCTCAGCTTTGAATAACTCTGACCTACAACTGCGTTAATATGGTGTGACCAGGTAAGGTTGTTATTAAAAATTATTCCAAGATTTTTGGCAGTATTTACAATAGTAATTTTTTCTCTGTTTATTAAGATCTCAACATCAGCAATATTATTAATTGTTTTCTTACGTACTATGATACATTTTGATTTTTGTGGGTTTAAACAAAGTCCATTTGCTGTTGCCCAAAGATAAATTCTATTTAGATCATCATTAAGTCTTGAAATATTTTCAGCAACTGAATTGGCTGGACTACTTAAATACAACTGCACATCATCTGCATACATATGAATTTTGCAGTGCAAAAGTTGTTTAGGTAAATCATTTGAGTATATAGAAAAAAGTAGTGGTCCAAGGATTGACCCTTGAGGCACACCCCTTGATAAATTTAATGCTGACGATCGGGCGTTGTTCGCGTAAACAAATTGCCTACGGCTAGAGAGATAAGATGATAGCAGTCTTGTTGACGTATTAGAAAAATTAAAGAAATACTGAAGTTTCATGCAAAGCGTACTGTGGTCAACAGTGTCAAAGGCCTTAGAATGATCTAGAAGAATCAAAAAATTAATTTTTCCTTCGTCAAGTTCACGTCGTATGTTTTCAGTTACATCCAATAAAGCGGAGACACAGCTATGATTTTGGCGAAAACCGGATTGCTTATTAGATAACAAATTATTATTTTTTATATAAAGCGACATTTGATTGTGAAAAATTTTTTCAAGAGCCTTAGATAGAAAGCACAGTATGGCAATTGGCCTGAACTCAGAGTCTTTTTTAGGTATAGGCACTATTTTCGCGTATTTCCATTTCAACGGAAAAGTACTAGTCATTATAATAGTGTTGTATAAATGTGTGATATATGGCAAGAGTAGAGGCAACAATATCATAACGAATTTAGGGTGAATGTTATCGGAGCCCACCGCATTTGACTTAATTAAATTGAAGCTTAAATATACATCAGATTGGCTTATACGAGTGAATTGAAACTTGTTACTATCGCTATTGTGAAGATTAGATGTTATACTTGTAAAGTTGTAGAAAGCGTTTTCTACTGGAGGAAACGGTATACTTGTGAAAGTTCTATTAAGCTCGTCGACATCGACTTGACAGCTGCTTGAACTCTCTAATTTGCCAACACCAATCTCACGAATATACTTCCAAGTTTGTCTTGAGTTTATTGCAGAGCTAAAACGTCTAGCGTAATAATCAGTTTTTGCAACTCTGATGGCAATGTTAACGTCACGTCTAGCAGTTCTAAATTCGTTTTTTAACTCTGGAGTTCTAAATCGCTTCCATCTAAAATAAGCACAGTCTCTTTTAGCTATTAGAGATTTTATGTGAGCAGAAAACCAAGGCTTATCCCTACAAGATGTTATTTTAGATTTTAGCGGAACTGTCTCATCAAAAAGACGTTGAATATTGTTCTCCAAAAATTCTACTTGCTCATCAACTGAGGGCATAAAGTACATTCGTGACCAATCAGTTTGAGAGACGCTTGCACATAAGATGTTGTAATTCAAGTTTTTGAAGTCACGATAGTAGACTGTATGTTCTGACAAAGGAATATTAAATTTGTATGTTAACAAAATTAGATCATGTTTTGAAAAACATGGTGCTGAAACTTGGTCATACAACAATACATTTTCTGGACTCGCAACAAAAATAACGTCAAGCAATGTACGGTTAGTTGCGGTATGATGAGTTGGATTAACTGTGTTTGTAGGAGTTAGACCAAAAGATAACATATTGTCAGTTAATTCTGATTCCAAAAGTAAGTTTGAATTAAAGTCTCCTGCAATAATAATATCATCGTAAGCAGCTGCAAGTGTTTCCAACGCACTGAAAAAATTTGAAAAAGATAATCTCTTATTCGGCCTATATACGCACCCTAACAACATCTTCTTCCCGTCTATGATTATCTCGATGAAAATAAACTCGACGTATTTTTCATTTGATGATAAATTGGTTGACGATTTTAAACAAACTTTGCAAGATATATTATTCTTCACGAAAATGGCAACACCGCCAGCATTACCCTCTCGATCTTCTCTAAATACTTTATAACCATCAAGGCAAATCAAACTATCTGGAGTTTCAGATGAAAACCAGGTTTCGGAAACGCAAACAATATCAACATTAGAATTTACAAAAACAAATCTAAACTCGTCAATTTTATTGTTTAAGCTTTGTGCGTTGATGTGGGTTAAGGTTAGACCTTTCTTGTAGTTAGCTAGGATCTTAACCATGCTCATTGTTGTGTCACTGGTATATCTTCCCACAGTATTACAATAAACCGTATTCATAGTCGACAATATGAATATAAAATATGTAATGAAAAATTCTAATAGCAACGCAAAAGACAATTCTAACAAAGGAGATGATTAAACATTGAAATAAAAAATAGTAACTTAGTAAGACTGTAAATGTTCCTAAAAAAAGTACAAAAAACACATTTATAATAAATAAAAAATGAATAAAATAATAAATGATAAATAAAACATTAATAAAATAAAAAGAAAATGTAAATATAAAATCTATCTTATTCTCGAAAAAATTGTTGCAATTGCTCAGGAAAAATCATTTTAACAGGATCATCATTTTCACTAGCTTTAACATAGACGACTCCACGTAGTGTAAATACTGCTTTCAGGCAATTATTCTTTTTTAAATTTAGGGCAGATTTAAAAATACTATGGTTGTGCGGAGTTAGGTTTTCGTTAATAAAGAAAGGCATATCGCTGTCGAAGCCTGCATTACATAAACGAAGTGGCGATTTATTACGATTACGATAAGCAGCAGCATTTTTAAGAAACAAATTTCTCTCGAATGGAGTGTTCATTTTAATAATAATGGGAGGGTCACTCGCATTACGAACATGCTTAAAGTGCTTCACACGAAAAATAGATTTATATATTAATGACTATAATTAACATAAGAAAAATCATCGAAATCAAATTGTGTTAATCCCTTGCAGACTAGTTTTTGGCAAGATTTATTTTTAAAACTATTCCTTAAACAAACTAATTTTTCTGAATTGTAAAAATTATTATTATTTTGAAGTTTAATTTTGTTAAAAAATAAACATAACAAAACCGCAAACAAATTTATTTATCGCCAGAAAAATCACCATGTCGCCAAACGAAAAATTTGGATGCCAAACAAGTTGAAAAGTCGCCATATCTGACAGCCATGTATGTGGTAGCAAAAATATAAAGAAAGAAGAATAGTTATAAGTTGTCTTTAAATTACTTATTTGACAGACATACCAAATTACATACCAATTCGTTGTATATCTAAAAAGTTAGATTTCAAATCCAGGTCGTGTGAAACAAGATTTTGCCAACTCCCTGACGAAATAAAAACACTTTACAGCCTTTTAAGCATTTGAATTTAATAAAACGAATACATACCCTTAATTTGATTTGTTTTTATTTGTTAAACAAAAATTAATCAAAAATTATGACTTTCAATATATAAAATTAAAAAATAAGTAATAAATGATTGTGGCAGCAAGCACTACAAAAGCTTTAAGATCGACATTTGGACCAATGAAAACTACTGCAAAAAATTAAGAATCTCCAGAGTTTTTGGGAACGTCAAAAAATCACTCAAGTGATTTCAAAATCGTTCCTGATTCAAAATTAACGTGATTTCTGAACATGCCTGATAGTATTTAATAAAACTGAGAACAGTACAAAATATCTCAAGTTAACATCGTGCTGTCTGCTTGGGGGACTTATCTCCCAATTGGAAGTTTTTTCAGGAAAATGGGGACACCCAAAACGATGTTGAAAACATTTATCTCTACAGCCATTAAAAAGCATTCATCATTTTCAATTGTTTTCATAGTGCTTACCATATAATATATTTATTAAAAGTTTAAACTGATTATCATTAATCTTATTCAAAATATGTACATTCAAAGAAATATAATAAAAAATAATTTTATATCTTGCATAATTCAAGACTTACATCCATTAAAACAACAAACTTCCAATTATTCTAAATATATATTTTTTTTCATGTACATTTCTTGTTTATCAGCCCATAGTGCGCTAAACATAATACAGTGACACATAGCAATTAAATTTAAAAAATATGCGACGCCATAGTCACCAAACAGATGCAAATAAGAAACTGATTTAAGGTTTAGATTTTTAGTTTCTTTGTAAAGAATACAATAGTTTCTTTCGCTTAACCCTCGTACAACTTAACAGGCAACAACAACATAATAATACTCTGCCATATACCCGTACTCGCCCCATTTCAAAACATTTTCTGACATCTACAAAACAATTAAAGATAAGAAACAACAAGAGAACGCAGCATGATGCACTGCATCATAGTTCATGATGATTTAAATTTTAAAAGGACCTTTGTTGCTCTTTACCTTTCTCCTGTTTTTTTTCTTGTCTTTACTTTTCAAATGATATTAAATGGAAGATAATTTGTAACAGACATTAAACAAGCAAATTAGACAGGTGAAAAATTATAAAGGAAAACTGCAGCTCATTATTAAATTTATAACAAAAAAAAAGGAAACTTAAGGCAAAGACTGTTTTATTTCAACTATTGTTGTAAATAGTGTTAAAAAGATGCAATTACTAAAATTGTATTTCATTTTGAAAATTTTTTTTATAGAAAAAGGTGCAAATATGTTAAACTTTATTTCCTAGAGATGGAATAGTGAGTAATAAATACATATATTGTTGCACTCACTTGCGAGAATGAAGAAGAAAAACACAATAATTGAAACAACTAAATCATTTCTTTAAGTTTATTTTTTATTATTCTTATTATTGTTATTTTGATTATTTTATTCTACTGAGATCATTTTAAATTTATTATTACTACCCGGATTACCGACCTGAAGATTTCTTGGAAATATGTAAAAAATCAAAACTTTTCAATTATGTTTCAAAATTAATTAGTTTGCTTCTTAAGTAAAACAAAATAAAGCAAATTAACTAACAAGTGTATAATCAGTAAAGAACAAACGACAATGGCAAGACTGTTGTAAATTTACAGATGGTAAAATTGGGCTTTCATTACAAAGAAGCTTTCAGCAAATTGAAATACGATGAATCAGAACCATTCACATATTCCATTTGTAAAAAAAGATACGTATAAAATCAGAAATCTAAATCAACTGACACCACACACAGTGGACCAAACACAAAGAACGCTGCTTATGGAGATGTAGTGCCCTTCGAAAACAGCTGGTTGTTCCGTTCTACTACGTGTTTGTCAGAATATTTACAATTAACTTTGGTGTTATTTTGTTCATTAATTTGGCTTATGTTTCATGTAATTTGGCTTACAAAGCGACTCGAACTTAAGCCTGATCAATTTATAATTATAGAAACAAATGAAGTTCGAACAATAATAATTAAAATTAACTAGATATTTTTTTTTTTTTGATTTTTAATGAAATTTTGCAATTGAAAGATTTTCAGATATATGTAAGTGAATTTGTAAGAAATTGTAAATGCAAGAGTTAGAATTAAAAAAAAAAAATAAAAAATTGTGAACGGTTTGCTACCTACGGACCTGAACAGGAGAAAAAATGTAGAAAAAACAAATTAGCCCAATTCACAAACTTGTGCAAATTATCTTGCATCGTAGCATGTGCAAAATGGTTAGTATATTTATACTTACGTCTTAAAAATTCTTAGTGGTGACTATTGATACTCACCACTAAGAATACTACACCACTTTGCACATGCAACGATACAAAACCATTTGCACAAGATTGTGAATTGGGATATTTTCTTTTAATTTTTTGCCGTTTTGATCTTGAAGATGAAGTTTTTTTGATTTGATATATTTAAGATTTTTGTTCTTTATGACAAAAGCTACAACTTTACCTCAGAGAGTAAATCAAAATTCCGAACGGTTTGCAAGGTATGAGCCTGAAAAAAGGCAAAAATGACACCGATACCCCAAATCTTTGGGGGCCCATAAAAAGTGCATGACTTGTATATGCGTTGCAACTCAGTTTAGGAAATTCTACATTTTCATATTTATGCTTTCACTTCTCATTATTTTCGGCAGAGACTTCCAATAGCGCTATACGTAACGCTGAAGTCGGTGAAATTTCTTTAAGCTTTATTAACGTGTCATTTCAAAAGATGTGAAATAAGAGCTGATAAATTAAAAAGGAAAACACTCAGACAGAAAGTTTATAAAAAGAAACTTGGAGGCCGATCGAAATTTCTATACAAACACAATTTAAATTGTGATGACTAGATGTTTGTGCTTCTGCATCCGATCTTATTTCTTGGGCTGGCAGTATGTCTCCACGAAGACAGTTGACAGTGGAGATTTATCCGCCACCATTTGTGGGGCTATGCCACCAATGGCCGGTCGTCAGAGCCTCGTCAGCTAACACAGAAAAAAATATCCCTGTAATAAACAACTTTAATTGAAAACAAAACCAAAAATCAATTAAAAATGTCAATTAAAATTTTGTTTACAACTTTAATTAATCACAAAGTTAAATTGACTCAACTACGTTTTTAAACAAGAGTTTAATTGAGTTAAATACATTTTTAGTTGATTTTTTGTTTATTTTCAATTAAAGTTGTTTATTGCAGGAATATTTTTTTTCTGTGAACAGCAGGGTACGCCACGTGTAGGAGAGACTGTGGGGCCGCATCACTACAACATTAGTATCCCATAGTGCCCTATGCTCCTTATAAGGAGCTTATATATATGTATACATATAATTAAAATTGGATGAAAATTTTTACGATATCGAATGCCGTAATTTGACTCCAGAGGGCAAAAGAAATCTTCTTTTATGTTTTCATCTTTTAGAGTATAGTTTGCAAAGCAATTTGAAATTTATGGACAAAATGGCGAATTGACCTTTGTATCGATGATCTGGGTAGAAATACAAAATTGACCTTAGTGGAATATACATATAAATAAATTCAGTAAAGTGCGACTCTGACTCGCGCACGAAGGGTTCCGTACGAACACTAGATATGTAATTTAATACAAACTTCATCCTATATAATATATAGTTTTGGCATTTTTTTCGTTTTTGGGGTCTTTTCGGTTTTTTTATTTTGGCGTTTTTTGCGTTTTTTTCGGTTTTGACGATTTTTTAAGTTTTGGCTATTTTTTTAGTTTTGACACTTTATTTTCTCGATTTGGCGATTTTTTCGGTTTTGGCGTTTTTTTTTATTTTTGGCGATTTTTTTCATTTTTGCGATTTTTTTTATATAAATTTTTTTTAGTTTTGGCGACATTTTCGCGTTTTAGCGATTTTTTTTCGATTTTTAGCGATTTTTTCGAATTTGGCGATTTATTTTAGTGTTAGAAATTTTTTTTAATTTTGGCGATTTTTTCCGTTTTGGCATTTTTTTTTTAATTTTTGGCGATTTTTTTTTTTTGGTTTGGCGATTTTATAATATTCGGTTTTTTGGTGTTAGCGTTTTTGAAAATTTCAAGTGTTTGCCTCTTACGGTTTCCAAGATATAGCAAATTGTCAAAATTACATAATCAAAATTGCATTAACTGATGGACCACCCTTTAATTTAAATTTTTTTAAATTTTAGTGTTAATTGTTGTAGTCTGTATAAAAATACACTAATTTTACAAATTTCAAGTTTCAATATACATATGTTCATACAATTGTATGTATATTACATGGGATTTTAAAATTTTTCGTTGCTCGTTTTGGAACACCCTTTAATTTTTAATTCTCATGTACTTGTTGTTGTAGCGGCCAAGGTTCTACATACTCTGTCCAAATTTCAGGTCCAGAGCTCTTACGGTTCCTGAGAAAATACCGTGTGACGGACAGACGGACAGCGTAGCGAAAACAATAGGGTCCTTTTCACCTTTGGTGTACGGAACCCTAAAAAGGAGCACAAATGATTCCTCGGTCAAATTTCTAACTCTAACAATAGTGTTTTCACACTGAAAGTTAAAACCTAGTTTTAACGTTAAAACCCTAAACAGCTGATTTTGCATTCACACTGCAAGTTTGTTAAATTCAGGTTTTAACTCACAGACTGTCTAATAACTTTGCGCAAAAATAAAATAAATCTCCTGCAGAAATACAGAATTGTATTTGTTGTAGTTTTTTCTGCTTTTTATAACACTTATTTGAGAAACTGCACAACAACTGTTTTTGTTCGTATGAGAAACTCGTAAATTTTTCAATACGTTGTAAAATGGAAATTATTTTATATTTTGTAAATCAATATTTTAAAATTATGGAACCAGTAATACAAAGTGAAGAAGTGCTTGGAAATCAAGTTATTTTATATTTAAAATGCACAAATACATTACAAAATAAAACTTTTTTATCGACGGATCGATATCAGTCATGTCGTCTATTTTAAATTCTCAGAGGTCTATGAAAATATTTTCGTTGTTTTTTTAAGTTGAAAATCTTTCAAGCGACATCAATTGTTATTAGGGATGCAAAAGGAACTAGGCTTTTAAAACCCGGGATTCGGGATTTTGAATTTAAAAAACGGGATCCCGGGACTGATCGGGATTTTTCGGGATTTTATAAACTAAAAAATATTAGATAATCTCATTTATTAGCTTTTAGAATTATAATTTATTATTAATGTAAATATAAGTATTTATTAAAAAAAATCGTAATTCATGAAAAAAGTCAAATTCATTACAGAACTAAATAAAACATTTTTAATGTATTATTGGTAGGAATAATTTAAAGTAATATGAAGGATATTAAGTCGTATCTCTTAAGAAACTTCTTAAAAAAATCAATGCATCTAGGGTGGCAGCCGACAATCGAGATCTTATTTTATTGCAAACATAAGCTGCTGACGAAAAACAACGTTCGCTTGGTACTGTAATTGCGCTATGAAATAAGGCCCAAGGAAATAACGCCCAAATAAGAAATGAAATAAGGCCCAATAAAATAAAACCCAAAAGAAAAATTAATTGAGGCCCAAGAGCAAATTTATGAAATAACACCCAATATAAATGAAATAAAGCCCATAATTGCTCAAACACAAGTCTGAGCAATTATGTTAGGGCACAAGCTGTCAAATTTACCTTTTTCGTAGAAAATAATGGCGGGAAACTAGAAATAATAAGTTTATTACAAAAAAAAAAATCAAGCAGAATCACAAAATATATGCTCTTTGGCAGAAGTATTGAAAAATCAAAACGAAAAACGCGCACTTTGTATGCATACGACAACCTAAATTTTGGGTGTTAACATTATACGTCTAGCCACCCTTAAAAATAAGTTTGAACACAAACTTTTTTGTGACGTCATTCTGCCGACGTTATTTCTTATGTTCAGAAATAAAAATTGCTCGTCTATTCGTACTGTAAGGATAGTTGCATTTAATAAAAAAAATTATCATATTTTTAATGTTACCAAAATCCCGGGATTTCTGCTTAAAAATCCCGGGATTCGGGATTCAGTTTTTTAGAATAATCTTTATTCGGGATTTCGGTATTGGCATCCCTAATTGTTATTCACTAGCATAAGCATTATCAGCTGTTTCCGGCCATTTTAACTTGGCAAAACTGAATTTAGCACAGCGAAAACAAGGTTGCATTTGATAAAACCAACTTAAAACAAATTCAAAAATGGTTTTAAGTTGGTTTTAACAACCAGGTTTTAGCAGTTGGTTTTAACGTTAAAACCAACTTTTATTAAAACCATGTCAGTGTGAAAACACTATAACATATTTAGTCACGGGAGAGTCACGTTATGACTTGGTGCCCACCTATTCAGTGTACATGAACACATGAAAATTATTAATACATGCATGTATATAGTGTGTATGTATATATGTATTTTTTCAAATGAACCCTGAAGGAAATGTTGATGGTGAAAATGTACTGAATCGCTTTTGACTTGGTCACCAGTACTACTCTACAATTATTCCCCATACAATACTTTATGCTATAGACATTTAGCATGTGCTTGTCATTGAAATTCTACTAGTAACACTAAAACAATTGACTAGATAGGGAATTCATAGTTCTTATGGGAACATGGAGACATACCAACCAGACATTTACTGGTACATTTATATACCTTAATTTATGTATATTGACAAGTTGTTGCAAAAACCACCAGAAATACTCCACATCTGTTTTCTCTCTTTATTTTATACTGACGAATAAAAGAGAAATTGTAGACAATGTAACTACTACTAGAATTTTAGTGTTGACATAGAGACACTTGGCCCCAGTCTGACTGCAGGGAACGTATGATTTTCTTTTTATACATATGTATTTGTGGTATTTTTATCAACTATCGGAGCCGTAAATCTCGACCTACAGCTGTATTATTTTTCCTTGTGCTTAGCTAAGAAAACACTTACATATGTACATACATACACATGCACCACACTTAATGAATTCCCTTTTAATTGAGTGTGTAGAAAAAATCTCAAATTACATGTTAAACATATTGATTCATTTCTCCTTCAAATTCCATTTAAATTTTAACAAACAGATTCACGTGTCTGACACACGCTGTCTATTTTCCATTTATCAAATCAAAGCTGAATCATACATGTACATACATAGAGTAAATATGTTTGTATGTTAATTTTTATATTTTTTCAGGATGTGGTATGTTTATTCTTGTCAATATCCAGGAGAAAGATTTCGAGTCAATGGAAAAAGGAAAGCGAGTACATGAGCAACGGCAAAAAAACATTTTAAAAATCTTCTTATTTTAATATCGCCCACAGAGCAATTAATCGAATACAGAAAATCCTGTGCTGCGCACGTTACATTCGTGGTAGTGTTTTTCATACGCTATTTCCCGGAAAAAATTTCCCGGGATCCCGCACATATTCCGGGAAAGAAATCCCGTGAAATTTGTGCGGGAATTCCCGGGATTTTATTATTGCAACTTTAGTTTGCATATACAAATTTATTGATTAGTGTCGTTATTAAATTTATGAATGCGATGGTGTAATAATAAGGTGATGGCACTAGCACAATAGCTAAAACCTTACGACAATTAAGGCCGAGTTTATATCTGGCACACATGTGCTGTGAGACTTAGAGGCCTTTATGTACCAAAAGCGGAACGCGACGTTCAAAATTTAATTCTACAAGGCAAGGCAATAAAAGCAAAATTACAAAATAATTACAGATTCTATTTGGTAAAATGAACGATTCTATTAATGCTCTACTAAAGTCCTATTCCCAAGCAAATATTTTGTAATATTTTTCTAATAACATAATTTGTTTCTTTTACATATAATATTGATAATTATGCATTACTATTATATAAAGAACTGAAATATTATTATTTTTTGACTAAAGGCAGAATTAGTTTTTACTTTCTGTTCTGTTTCGAATCAGCTGAATCTTTTTTGTTTATGGAAGTATACTACAAGTTGTTAGTTTTTCTGTTTCGTTCTGTTCTGTTCGGTTTAACCTGTGAAGATCCAAAAAAAATTTTAAGTAATTGTAAGTGACAGCATAAATTTTTTTTTTTTTTTTTTTTGAATGCATGTATTTATTTATTGTATCTTCAAATATGAACTAACAATAAGTATTCAAACCTTAAATCTAGAATATAATTATTAGGCCCGACCACTGTCGGACATAAACTTAGTGATAGTTATAAATAATACATAAGTAGTGATAATCGAAGGGAAAAAAAATATTTTCAAGTAGTTCCATCTGGAGTGTTGAGTATAAGAGCCCTTGTGTCCCTCTTTTTTAGGCGGATGTGTCCAGTAAAGTTCAAAATATTACGAGCAAGCGGATTAGGATGTGATTTGAGTTTTGTTAAATATTTGCCTGCGTATTTTGCAATTTCTTCAATCACTAGTGCCATATTCAAATTACGATGTATATTTGAATTTTTGATGTACCATGGAGCCGAAGTTATCATACGTAAAATTTTGTTTTGCCTTCGTTGGATTCTCTCGACATTGGAAGCTGAAGCAGTGCCCTATAGTTGAATTCCGTAGCACCATATAGGTTTCAAAAGTGACTTGTATATCAAAAGTTTGCAATCTAGACTGAGAGTTGAATTTCTACCAATCAGCCAATGTACCTGGGTTAATTTAAGTTTCATTTGTGATATATTAGAATCAATGTGTTGTTTCCATGTAAGCCATCGATCAAGGTGTATACCAAGGTATTTTACATGTGAATGTTGAGGAACAATTTGATTATTGATTCTAATGAGGGAACAAGTATCTTTTCGTAGAGTAAATGATACCTGCGTACACTTCTGCTCATTTACTTCAATTCTCCATAGCTTTAACCATAGGTCCAGTTGGGTAATATGTTCCTGAAGATATCGGAATGCCTCGTGATGGTTTTCGTGCATACTAAAGAAGGCTGTATCATCAGCAAAAGTAGATGTATGGATTTTAGTGCTAACAGGCATATCACAAGTATAAATCAAATACAAAACTGGTCCCAGTATACTCCCCTGTGGCACACCGGCAGATATAGATTTGGGAACACTGATGAAGTCTCCTTCCACAACAATCAATTTCCGGGATAGAATATAACTTTCCAATAGCTTTAGAAAATTTATTGGTAGATATGTCTTCAATTTTAAAATTAGGCCTTCATGCCATACTTTATGAAATGCCTGAGAAACATCAGTAAAGAGAGTAGAACAATACTTCTTTTCTTCAAATGTTCTTCTTATAACTTGAACCAATCTATGCGTTTGTTCAATGGTACTATGCTGACTTCTAAAACCAAATTGATGGTCCGGTATACACCCACTATCACTTAGAATTGGGGATAATTTTGTCATGAGCAGCTTTTCGAAAAGCTTTGATATTGTTGATAGTAAACTTATTGGCCTGTAAGACTCAGCTTTAGTAAGATCTTTGCCCGGCTTTGGAATCATTTTGACCTTGACAAGCTTCCAGCTGTGTGGATAATACTCTAGTCGTAATATGGCATTAAAAATAAATAGTAAGATTCTAGTTGCAGTGCGAGGCAGATTCATCAGCATCTTGTTACTAATTACATCAATACCTGGAGCTTTCTTCGGGTTGAGCTCAGCAATTAGTTTATGTACATTACGCATCTTAAACTTTAATGGTCGAGGGGGAAGAGCAACTACACTCGGCAAATCAGCAACACCAGTACATGTATTTGGGGTAAATACGGATTTTATATGCTCGGCAAATATTATACCTTTTTCAGTATCGCTTGTTGCCCAATCACCGGTCGAAGTCCGCAGAGGTGGTTTAAACTCAACGGGTCTTTTAAGCTTTTTAGCAGCGCGCCACAAAGAGAAATTAGATGCTGGTGTGACATCAAGACCTTCCAGATAATTTTTAAAAGATGCACTTTTCTCAGATGCAAGCAACTCTTGGAGTCGTTTCGTGCACTCTCTAAATCTAATTTTATTTTGGGGTGCTGTTGCCATTCCCTTCTAGCTCTTCTTTTTTCACGTACGAGACGTTCAATGTCTGAAGAATAAATTTTATTAAACCCAGTCTGCGGATGAGAGGTAGTGGCATGTTCAGCAGCCTGTTTAATATTCTCGTTGAGATATGCAATGTTAGATTCAATATCATTTGGTGTTCTTAGCTTAATATTTTCTGTACAATGACTACTAAGGTATTTTTTGAACCCCAGCCAATTAACACGATTTATCATCTTCATATAAGGATGAGGTAAGTCACTTCTTAGTGGGCTACAGATTGTAACGATCGTGGGAGAGTAATCGGACGAGAGATCTAGGGAAGCTTCAACGTGAATTAATTCCCTAGAAATACTTTTTATGACGCCAAACTCTATAACATCCGGAATTTTTCGTACGTCAGCAGGCCAGTAAGTGGGCTCCCCACACGAAATAATATCCAAGCCCATTTTTGAAATTGTGTTGAACAACGCCCTACCTCTAGGCGTAATAAGACGCGAACCCCAGAACGTATGCTTAGCATTGTATTCGCCAGCTGCTATGAAACAAGGTCCAAGAGATTTGTAGAATTTCTCGTATTGATCCTCAGTGATTGAAAATCTTGGAGGGGAGTAAATTGAAGATATCACAAAATTTGAACAAAAATTCTGAATGCAGCATAAATTAAATAAATATATTTTGAAATGAATTGTGATTGTGCTTTAAGAACTTAAAAAATTTAATTTAAAAGAAAAACATAAATTATATTTAAACTTAACAATGGACGATGCAAAACTCATCGCTTTAATGGAAAACTGCCACCCTTTTGGTCAGAAACTGCTGATAACTTACTACAGAAAAAGGAAGTAGTCAAATTGGAAGCAGAACGTCAGAGCACAGAACAGCAACAGAAAGTAAAGGCTAATGAAACCTTCATTTATTTATAAAACGTTATTATTTAACAGATCTCATGAATTACAATTTGTTTTTTTTTTTCCTGTTAAAATAAATTAAATTAAAGAATATTTTGTATTGTTTTGCACTGCGAAGGAATTCCCGGGATTTTCCGGGAAACCGAAAAGTCGTTCCCGCTTTCCCGGGAAATGAAAAATTCTGGGAAAAGAAAAACTCTAATTCGTACGCATACGCTTGGTGTTGGCGTTCCAACAACTCTTCTTCAGGCGTAATTTGAAATTAAGTACATTTAATTATTTACTTCATTGCCTTTGAGGAAAAATTTTGGTGCCGAAAGTGCTAATGGGACGTTACAAAAAAGAGAAGTCGTTTAGGAGGCCAACATTTAGTTTTAGCAAATGTTGGATAGTAATAATATAATAATAAATAATAATAATTTTTACGTTTAAACAGTTTTGAGATATTTCTTGTGGAATGTTTTTAATGTAATTTATAGAAACATAAACTAAGAACATGTTAGTTATATTCTCTTCTGCTGGCATGATAATTTTTTAAACTAAGGTTTTGTGATCGTACCAGTTGCCAAACAGATCCTAGTCCGTCCACGGCACCTTTACCGTGTGATGTAGTGGCAAGATTCAATTTAAAACAATTTATATTAAATTATTTTAGGAATTGTCGAATGTTAGTAAGGGAGTTGATACAACAAACTTGGTATTGTTTAGAACTTTGTAACCTACAAAGACATTAGATGAGTTCATAATTGGATTGTTCAGTATATATCTGTGCCATTAAATAATAATGGCTTAAGTCGAAATTTCATGTTTTGAGACATTAAGGGTTTTGTCTAAAACTAATTGTGTTTTGTTTTTATATACAATTTTTAGCCTCCGAAAAAGAATCACATTTATTTAGAACAAAACTGTTAATTTTATAAAAAATTTCATTAGTTAATATTCGTTGTTTTTTAGTTAAGATGCTATGAAAAAATCCATTGTTAAAAAAATAAAAATTAAAGTGCACTTAAGCTATTATATTGAAAGGCAAAATTATTTTTATTAATGGTAAGTCGAGATAAGTGCTTTAGGTTAAATTGAAAAATGCGGAAAAACTGAAATAAAATAATTTTTAAAAATCTTAATTAAATATAAGTTTTTTTTTAATGAAGAATAATTTGGATGGGATGTTAGTTATTGAACTTAAGTGTATACAAGTTTTTATGCTCAAATATTTTAATATTGATATAGCTACCGAAAAAAAATCAAGTTGAGGTAAGATGTTATGGCTTACGTATTATTTTCCAAGAAGACTTAAGTTAAAATATAAATGCGTATAGTTTTATTGATAATGACATTTTTGAATTGAAATTTAATTTTAATATGTAACAAAATGAAAAAAAAACACTTATTTCAACTTAAGCCATTACTATTTATTGCCATAGATATTATTTTAGAGTTAATTCATCCTGTAGCGGACGTTACATAGTTTGGCATTCAAAATTTGCTATAAACTGCTATACAAAAACGTTTATATTTTTGTTTTTATTAGCTCTCTTTATGAATCTAGCTCAACTGAAGATCAAAAAATAGATCCCACTAATTAAATTTAAAAACCTCGCTTTTCGTTGCGGACGTTACAGATCTTGTGCCCAATTTTTTCGCATATAATTGTATAAGAATAAGTATATTTAGAGTTTCTAATATAACGTGACATATGCATATGTGCTCGCTCATGACACTTTTATTAACATCTAAAAAATATGTTTTTTATAAAAGGAAATAAAAATACGAGGGTAGTCTAGGTATTGGCCTTCTATTCATAAAGTGATCGTCGGAAAATCTTATCTGGTTAAATATATAGTCCATTCCATTAACAAATCTACCTACCTTTGACAGCTAATTTTATTTTTGGATTTACCCATACACTAAAATAAGTTGCTGCTGAGGAGTCATGGTCATATATCTTTTTATATAGAATATGGAATAAAGAAACTACATTGAGCCTTTCTTGAAGAGTTGTGGAGAAACTAAATAGCACTGAATGCCAGTAAAAAATAATTTTAAATTGACCTATTGAGATTGTATGGCTGCTTGAGTACATCATTTTGGTATTTTTGCAAAATCGATTACACCCTCGAATGCTAAATTTATCGAGGGTGGCGTTGGCTAAAGTAGCTGGCACGTTGACTACAAAACTGAAGATCCTGGGTTCAATCCCTGTATCCGACAGTCATTAAATAACAACATCACGCATTTTTCTGATGTGCATTAGTGTCCCTTTGTATCAGTTGTTGTAGGAAAGTTCAATTGATGAAGGCATAGTCACTGAACCATACCGACTTCAGCAGATGCTAATCCTAATATAACATCAGAGCGCCGTCCTTCGTTGGTATTGTGTAGCAGAATCGTCGGCGAAGTAAAATAACTAATAAAATGGGTATTAAATTAAGCACAGCTTCAAAAATTTAATACGCCTCATTTGACACCAGAAGGCGATGCAAAACTGCATTATTACAAAAAAAGCGCGCAAAAAGCAGAGTTGTAAAAAAATGAAGCTTTCTTCTATCTCTTCCTTCACCCCCTGTCTTCTATCACTATCCCTTTCCGAAAGAAGGTAACACTAAGTAATAGTAGTAGGCATTCTTTGCCTGAGTGTTACTTCTCTTAAAAAAAAAAAAAAAAAAAAAAAAAAAAAAAACATTTTTTTCAATCTTAGTCTTTCTTTCGCTGAATTGAAATTTTCATTCAAAGATTGTTCAACAGAAAAGAAATTAGATCTTTCAGTACATTATGCGAACCGAAAACTATAATATTTATCGATATATTTATTCATTTGCTGAAAGGATAATATGATTCTGTAATTTCTTTTTTACGATAGTTTAAATCTCTATATCATGTGGCATCAATGCATACAAAATGTCAAAATGAGCGAAAATCACAAAGAAGAATTAAAGAAAAACTAAATGACTTTTGACTAAAAACTTTTTTACTTCAACAGCCAGCGAAAATCGTTAACATATGCTACTGAATAGCAAAGTCGGGAAATTTTCGATATATTTATTATAGCTATACGATTATCATAATAAAAGTAACTGAAACCAGGTACAGTTCCATTCAAACCACAACAACAACAACTACAAATTTAAAATAAATTCGAAAAAAAATTAAAGTTTTCTAAAGATTCTTAAATTTTTTTGGAATTTTTTCCTAACAGAATCAATAAATGTTTTGTTAAAATATATTTAACGGTTTTAAGAAGCTAACGAAATATTTCCTAAATAAATAAACCACTGCGCGACATTTGACAAAAACACTCAACTATTCTATGAAAATTTTCATTAGTTCCGTGTTGTATTTTTATGAAAAATCGTATTCTTATCTACTGAGAACTCGAGTAGGAAAGAACTTGCTATAGAATTTAATATAACCATTTTCGAAATCTTTATACTACGAATGTATCTAATTGTGTTTAGATGATTTTTTTTTCTATTTTCATCTGCTCATTAAGACATACAATTGTGAATATTGTCTACTATGTATTTAAAATCAATACTTGAGTTTATCGCTATTAGTTGTGCCGGTTATTCGTTAGATCGTTATTAATTTATGTTGTCTTTCAGACAGGCACGAATAACAAATCATTTGTACGTTAGAAGAAGAAAAAATTATATCCACTTTTTACAAATCTTATGCCTAAGATTTCTTAAATTAATTTCTTGCTTTTAATATTCCCTACTGTTTACTGTAACCCTTAACAACACAGTCATCTTGATTTAACTCTTATAAATGCTTTTAAGTAATTAAATTTTAATTACACTATTTATAAAAATCTTGACAAACTGATGTAACATCAATGTTGACCTTTTTCGAGGGACAATAACTGTCAGTGATGCCAAGAGTAGAAAAATTTTGTCTAGATTTTAGAACGTAGCACAGTGCGGACAAAAACCCTTTTATGCGGCCAAAAGTCGAAGAAACAAGTTTCTATTTGGGAGTTTTTCTGTCATTGGGTTGTCTAAAGGAATATCCTAGGAGATGAAAAATTTTCATGG
This sequence comes from Tachina grossa, assembly GCA_949987645.1. Classification (NCBI taxonomy): domain Eukaryota; kingdom Metazoa; phylum Arthropoda; class Insecta; order Diptera; family Tachinidae; genus Tachina; species Tachina grossa. Next base: position 59,993,838 of record OX465278.1, on the reverse strand, counting down.
TAAGGTCCCTTTGCCTCAAATGGCTTTCATAATTTCAGTTTGAATGACGCCTTCAAACGAATAGCATCCCTGCAGGAAATGGAACTGACACAAGACTAGTCACGTGACCGGTCCCCAAGTTACAGGGACTATTCCGAGTTCTAACACTTCCTATGAAGCGGACCAGTCACTTTTACATGGGAATGGCCTAGGATGGGGTTAATTGATACTTTTTATGCACCTTGTGACTTGTCACTGAACTGTCCCATAGGGACCTATTCGATGTAGAATAATATAAATTATATATAAAATGTCATTCCGACATTTAAGTGTAACAATGAAAACTTACAATTTTTTTTGTTACAAATGAAATTATAAATTATTTTTAAGCAGAAAATTTTTTGAAATTCGAACCGACAACCTCGCGCATGACTGGCTTGCATACTACCCACTCAACCACAGGGCCACTCATGTTTCAAAAGTATAAAGGCCAGTTAAGCTTAGGTTAATATCTCAGTATATTTACGGAACTGGCTCCAGAGTCACATTTAAGGGAGCAATTAACATTATATTTGCACTATTTGATAGGTCCATGTATTCAACCACATCGAACATGTTCAGTACCGTTTACTACAATATTGCACCGAGTCCAAACTAAACTGGCTAAATATCAAGACGATACATCACTCGCATTTTATCAAGTCATAGGACGGGTACGTTTGGATCAATTGTCTACAAATTTTCTGCAGGGATAATACCGTAGGAAAAATCATATAATAGACACTTCCGTTAAACACGTCTGATTGATTGATTCATCCGAATCAAACGCAACAAAATGGATTCTACAGCTGAAAGTAATAAGCAAAATTAAAATTTGAAAGTAAATTTTTAAATAGTAAATTGTTAGAAAGGGATATATAAAGAATATTTTTGGTAATGATTAAGTGTACTCTTTTTTGTCTTGCTTGATCCTGCTCTCTAAGCTATTGGAGGTAGTACTTAATATATTATTATGCGACAAATAAAATAAAATTGAGCTGCCCGTAGCTACACGTTCAATAATTGTACATATACATATAAAAAAGTAACGTTACTTACTGACTGACATACGAGTATCATCGTACAGCCCAAACGACTACAGCTACAGAGCTGAAATTTTGTGTGCAGGCCTCTCTTCCAATATGTAGATCCACTAAGAACGATTTTTTGAAAATTCAAAATGTTAAGGGGGTAAAATCGATAGCTTTATGTCTCGGAAAGAACGATAGATAGACTTCAAATTCCAAAAGCATACGAATTCTGCTAAAAATAAGCCGACACGTTCTACTGTAATTTTAGGGGTTAAAAGGGGTTTGACGCCCTGAATTTTGGTACCTTTTTTACACTCGACACATCTTCTAAAGTTTTGAATATAGCGGAAAGGTCTTTTAGCTTTTGGCGTTCTTTTTTCTTGAACAGAAATTTGTTTTGGCACTTTCAGAAATATCGCACTTATCAAGGAGTAAAATCGTATCCGTTTTAGCTACTTTTTTATTCATTATAAGATACATATGACATACATGTAAAAATAATCTACTATTGCTTCCTACCGCTCAATAGAAACCTGTTTTTGGAAGCAACACTTTTTGGGTATGGTGTTTTTGGGAAATTGTACCTTTTTTGCAAATGTAATTTATGAGAGCTTAATTTTTGAAAATGTACTTTTGGGATATGAAAAGTTTTGGACAAGGTATTTTTGGAGAGATGTACCTTTTGGGGATGATATTTTGCAAAAAGAGTACTATTTCAAAAAAGTAATTTTCAGAAAAGGTATTTACTCAAATACTCTTTTTAAAAACTACTGTTTGGAAAAGTACTTGTTTGAGAAAGGTAGCTTTAAAGCAAAAAACTTTTTGAAAAAAATTACTTTTAAGATGAGACAATTTTTTCAAAGGGTACTTTGTAGAAAAAGGTTATTTCTATGCTAGCACCTCTTTCTGTAAATAATTATAAATATGAACAATAGACTTGGGTCGAACTCGTTCACTAGTTCATTTTTGCCATAAACCAATGATCAAACCCATGTAATTTAAATGGGTTTGATCAGTGGTTTGTGGCAAAAATGGACTAGTGAACGAGTTCGACCCAAGTCTAATGAACAACAATATTTTGAGAGTTATTCAGCCTCTGACGCATATACAGATATAGGCGACTGTGACTCCTACGAGATTGACAGTGAAAAATTGTTCATTTAATATTATTTCAATATAACTTTTTATTATTTTATTTGTTCATAATCAGTTTCAATATAAACATAATAATACTTTTTTCTATTTTTTTTTTCGGTATGTTGTTACATCGCTTTATTGTATTTCACCATTTTTTTTTAATAAATTTTCAATTGTATACCCTAATAATATCAAAAAAAAAAAACTTTTAATAAATTACCACATACCTTTAATTTTGTATACGTTTTTTCGTATGACATTACGCTATTTTAAATCGGCCATTTTGGATTTGCTAATTCTCAAAACGGATTCGTAATTAGCGACCCCATAAACCCCCATATACCGATTTGTGGATCTTTTTCACCCGACGCACTGTGCGGCAGAACAGATAACAGAACAGATAACCGCTTTTTCAATTTATTACATACAAAATACAAAATACATTTAGAATATTTTTATTTAAAAGCGGAAATTTTTCACTCAGCGCAAATTTTGCAAGCAGAAACTATGAATGCTCGTATAATGAAATATTATGAATTTTTACAATCTGGTAATCACTTACAATATTTTATATTTAATGTTATGTTTTAGCAAAATTTAAGGCAAATTATATGCAAATCGCTTTGAGCAACAAAATGTGCTGAAAATTTTGACATGTAAGGGAGACTTCAATTACGAGAGTCCAAAGCAGTCGTCGTCTGGGCTGTCGAGATTACCTGATATAAACTCGCCTTAACTCACACAACTTAAAATTAGCAGCCAATTGGTAAGATCACGTAACACTGATCCTCACAAAGACATAAATGTGAAAAAAATCAAGTTTCTATCTAAAATTTCAACCGTCAAACAGCAATGCACTTTATTTCGTCTTTTTTAGGATCTCATCTCATTTATAGGCAAATTTCAGCTCTACAACTATAGCCGAAGTTCCTCCCTCACATAATTGATTTGTGGGTCTGTGAATATGTCTCAAAATTTACTTCTTTTAATGAGATTTTCTAATGTTTTAAATTTCGTCATTTTATGGTTGAAGGGGTAAAACAGGACGAATGGCTTCGTGTAAATGTATACACTATGTACAGGGGCTGCAACTCGGCCTGGTGCATTACCATGCGACTAGTTTGTGTTGGTCTGCTTCTCAGTATTGTGACATTTCTCTCTCATCACGAATTTTTGCTTGATGTTTGAAAAATAATCATTAGATACGTATACATTTAGCTTAAAGCTTAAATTAGACGTGACATAGACATAACGTCATAGCCATAACCACATCAAAATTCAATTGGTTTCTATGGTAAGAGTTATGCACAGAAAAAAATGATTTCTAAATACAATTAATTTTTTTGTTATATCAATTAAATAATTAATTGATTTTGAACCTACAACGATTTTTGTAAATACAATTAACGAAATTGTAAGTTAAGGGAAAATCTTAAAAATATTTTCAATTAAATATATCAACAAATAATTTGTTGAAATTTATTTATTTTTTCAACATTTATTTTTGTTGAATTTCAAAGTTATTTCAATTAGAATTATTGTTATATTAACAATGTGAATTGTTGAATTTGCGTATCATAATTGTTATATTAACAAGCTTTTTACCTGGAAACGATTTTTGCTTGTCTGCGAAAAACACTAAATGTCTTTGGGCGGACTTGAACCGGCAACCTCAGGACTAATAAACTAACTCACTTACCTCTCAGCTAAAGAGCAACACTTTATTAGATAAGTAAAAAATTAATACACACAAAACATGATTTCTTGTTTCTTCTACATGTGCGCATTATGTTATGAAATAATTTTGTTGAGTAGTTTAATTGACTACAAAAATTTTAATTTGTTATATCAACAATGATCATTTTTAATTTTAAAATTAAATATTAACAATTTGTTTTGTTGGTTGCTTTTCGATGATATTTTTTTCTGTGTGGCATTATGGCGAGTCACCTATAATCAAATACAGTATTGCCCATTAGTTTGGTTCAAACGGCTGTTTTCTGTGGCTGTGGCTATGTCACGTCTGATTGAGCCTTTAGGTATGCATTAGAGACTTGCGTAAACAGTCTTGAAATGTAAAAACGTCATGTCTTTTAAATGTATTCACGTCGCATGTATTATACTAAACCAATAATAAATGCTGTCGTACTATAAGCGAAGCACGATGAATGTGTACGTGTATATCAGTGTTAACAAGCGATGTCGCCAAGGCAGCTTGTTTGTAACAAACACTCAAAAGAAGTACTGTTGATTAGTGAATGCTTGTTATTTTTCATATTGTACGTTTGAGTGTGTGTGTAATGTGTAAATGGTAAGCTATTATGTGTTTAAGCGCGTACAACTAATGTCAATGCATGTGTGTGCATTTGCATTTATGCAGAAAAATAGAAGATCATACACACATACGTGCATGACGTTTGTACATGCGCTCACGCGTAGAAATAAGCAAGTATCACAAATTCTTCCGTCACGAAGTATTTTCTTCTTTACTCCTATACCTACAATACTGTAACAAATTTCTTGCAAACAGTGTTGTTAACGTTTGTTTTAGAAGATTTCGCTGTAGTAAGACATTTGAATAATCTCTCATGTCTTAAAAGTTCTTATAAGATATCTTGTGCAGGACACTAGTATGCATTACTTTCTTATCTCTCTGAGTTGTGCTGAGTACACATTTAGCATTAAACAATTTGTGCAATTCCGTTCACATAATGTTTTATGTTTTCAACGCAACGCTACACAACAGAAATATCAAACGTTACCACTAGTAGGGATATAACGAATACTAGTTTAGCGAAAGCGAATGCGAAAACGATTAATGCATGTGCATTTTTGCGAAAGCGAATGCAAATATTTACAATACGATAAAAAATCACATGAAAATAAATTTTTTTAAGAATAAACAAAACAAATTGTTAATATTTAATTTAAAAATTAACAATGATCATTGTTGATATAACAAATTAAAATTTTTGTAGTCAATTAAACTACTCAACAAAATTATTTGTTAAATTATTTCATAACGGAATGCTCACATGTAGAAGAAACAAGAAATCATGTTTTGTGTGTATTCATTTTTTGCTTATCTAACAAAGTGTTGCTCTTTAGCTGAGAGGTAAGTGAGTTAGTTTATTAGTCCTGAGGTTGCCGGTTCAACTCGGCCCAAAGACATTTAGTGTTTTTCGCAGACAAGCAAAAATCGTTTCCAGGTAAAAAGCTTGTTAATATAACAATTATGATACGGAAATTCAACAATTCACATTGTTAATATAACAATAACTTTAATTGAAATAACTTTGAAATTCAACAAAAATAAATGTTGAAAAAATAAATAAATTTCAACAAATTATTTGTTGATATATTTAATTGAAAATATTTTTAAGATTTTCCCTTAACTTACAATTTCGTTAATTGTATTTACAAAAATCGTTGTAGGTTCAAAATCAATTAATTATTTAATTGATATAACAAAAAAATTAATTGTATTTACAAATCATTTTTTTCTGTGTATAAATGGATGTATTACATATAGTATTTTATTTAAATTGAATCTTGAATTAAAAAAAATTTACAAAATCATAGGCAACCCTTTCGTATTTTGGACCTAAAGCCTGGAACTCTGCTCAACATTGCATGTGAAATACTGTCAAAATACATTTTGGAAAAATTGGAATGAATTGTTTATGAAAAAATCTTGGGAAAATTATATAAAATATATCTTCAACATTTTAAGTTTTCATGTCAAATAATACTCATATGAGTGGCACTCGTTTCGCGTGGAATTTACAACAAATAAGGGCTGGTTAATATTTTTAGTATTTAAAATTTTCTGTACGAAGTAATAAATGGTATTCAAGATTTATCAAAAGTTTGAACAGACTAGTCTTAAGTAGAAAATATTTTGACGCAAATCAAACACTGCCTTTTCTTTTTCGAAAACTGATAAATATTTCCAAGCAGTGTTGGATTTTGGATTCATTCTGATAATTATTATTTATAGAAAAGTTTTAAGCTCAAATTTTAAAGTTTTGTTTGGTATCGTAAGCAATTTTCGTAAAAGAAGTAACAATTTTGTTGTCTTTAGTATTCGCTTGAAATATTCGCATACATTTTATCGAATGCAAATAGCAAAAGTGAGCAAATAATTTGCGAATGCGAAAGCGAATGCGAACATTCGTTACATCCCTAGCCACTAGTACACACTAATGCGATGTATAGGGTGTTTTTTTGAGGGGTATAGAACTTCGAATTGAAATAAAACACAAGAAAATCGTTTTAATGTCCATGAATTTGGCTTTATTGGAAGGATAATTTTATGCCATTAATGTTTAAATATGATTTCGGGCATGTGGCCGCCGCGGCTGGCTCGAATAAAGCTAATTCTACAGGTCCAATTTTCAACCACTTTTTCGAGCATATGGGGCCGTATGTTGGCAATAACGCCACGAATGTTGGCTTCCAAGTCCCCTAACGTTTCTGGTTTGTTGGCGTAGACGAGCGACTTCACATATCCCCAAAGAAAATAATCCAATGGTGTCAAATCACACGATCTTGGTGGCCAATTGACAGGTCCATTCCGCGAAATTATGCGCTCATCGAATGTTTCCTTCAATAAATCGATTGTGGCGTGCGCTGTGTGGCATGTAGCGCCGTCTTGTTGGAACCACAACTCATCCACATTCATGCCATCCAATTCGGGAACAAAATAGTCGGTTAGTCGGCTCCAATTGCTGTGCACGGTGGCGAATCGATTCATTCGGGTCCTCTTCAACACTTTGCTCTACAGCGGCAATTGTTTCTTCGGTGCGCACTGTTCGACGTCTCTGCGGATGCGTATTATCACATAGAGTAAACGTAGTGCGAAAACGATCCATGGTTAACCGAATTAATTGCTCTGATGGACGATTATGTCGACCATAAAATGGACGGAGCTTGCGGTAAACTTCGCGAACTGAACCATTATTTTCGAAATAAATTTGCATGATTTGCAAGCGTTGTTCTTTTGTCAACCTGTTCATGATGAAATGGCAAACCAAACTAAATATTAATCACTTGACAGCTGACAAAATGGCCGCCAGTTAAAAAAGTGATGCCAACTTAAAGTTATATACCTCAATAAAAAACACCCTTTATAATGTGTACTCAGTACTACTTGCGTTTCCTGCCTTATTTTTCAATCTTAATAAAATTCTGAATATCATTTATAATAATGAAGTGAGCAATTGCCCTCAATTAAGCTCTTCTGTTGTCTCTCCCCACCCCCATTCTTCTTTATTTTACTTCAATAGCTAATTAAATCGTCCAGTTAGTTTTGTGTTTATTTTGCGCCACATGTTTCAATTTAATGTTTTTTCTGCTTCCTTAAAGTCTTTCGAATCCTGAATTGTCCTTATAAGCATAACCAAAATATTTGTGATTGCATATGTATGCTAAATTTTTTTTTCTTCTTTAAATGTGTGCAAGCAATATGCTGCACAAGACTGTCCATACATACCGGTGACACTCTGTGCTTTTTAGCATACAGATGTTGCATGTACGATATTTTTTTTTTTTTTTTTGTTGACACAATATTGTACGCAATTAATTTTTTTTTTTTTTTGACATTTTACCTTCCACAAGGCGTTACAGGATGTTGGTAGTTTGAAAAAAAAAGACTTACCATTGTGCCTGACAATGCACGGACGCTCTGTTTTATCCCTTTGTTTAGTAGTGTTAAGCGTGCCAGAAGATACTTAGGTATGTTAACAGCAGGTTATTTACATACTTCTTCATATTGGCTGTCCTCCTGTAGGTGTCAGTGAAATTGTAAATATTGAAAAAGTCAATAAGGTGCCATAAACAATGTAAAACATATTATAGCATGTTAATTTACATAATGCAAGAGGTGAGGCGTTAAGTTACCGACCTTGAACACACACTGTTGGTAATATTTTTGTAACTTATGAGTGCTTAGTGCCGATTTATGAAGTCGGTTCCACTGTTGCTTAAATTTATTCTGGATACTTTAAAATTATTTTTAGTTTTTTATTTTTCAAAGTTTGCATTCATTCAACTTGTTGAAGTGGCTAAAAATAAAATCTGGCAACACTAAGGTCAAGATCAATTTTCTTATCCCAATAAGGGCTGTCAGATATGGCGATTTCTCGCCAAACGTGGCCATTTTTCAACTTGTTTGGCGTCCAAATATTTGGTTTGGCGACATGGCGATTTTTCTGGCGATAAATAAATTTATTGGCGATTTTACTGGGGATAAATAAATTTGATAGCAATTATTATGGCTATTATTTAACAAAATTGAACTTAAAAATTTTTCTAATTCAGGAAAATTAGTTTGTTGAAAGAGCAGTTTCAAAAATAAATCCTACCAAAACTCGTCTGCAAGAATTTAAAAAAATTTGATTTTGATGATTTTTCTTATATTAATTATAATTATTTTGGATAAAAAAAATTTACAAGAAATAATTTTTGACGATTTTATTTTTAATTTTGGCGATTTTCTGATAAATTTGGACACGATCATTTTATAAAAATTTATATTTAAAAAGTGTTATAAAAAAACATATTTATTATCAAACATTTACTAAGAAAAACTACATAAAACTGATTTTTGGCGACTTTTGGCGATTTTACAAATCAATTTTGCGAAATAGGTCGCAAAAAATCTGATAACCCTGATTCCAATGTGTGTTCAAATCTTCGTTGGAGCTTCACATAACATATTATGGGCGGAGCTCGTCCTACTTTTAAGAATGTGAGATTTTGTTAATTTGAAAGTGCAATCTGTGCAGCGTTGCCAAATATGCAGTGTTCCCTGATTTAAGCAGGTTTTCTAAGCATTAAGCAGTTTTACAGTTTTTTTTCTTTTGTTTAAAAACTAACCCCCTGTTTGTGTAAGACGTTTGAGTTAGAAATCTTGGCGTTTCTGTAATAGATTAAAGAAAAGTTGTACAAGTTTCCTTTAATTTATTACAGAAACGCCAATATTTCTAACTCAAATGTCTTGCACAAACAGGGTGTAAATTTTTCCATTAGTTGTGCAGTTTTTTATAGTTTTTAATTTTTTACTTTCTAATCTAAATTTTGTTGTTTTAAATCCGATATCTGAAGCCATAGTTTTACCCATTTTGCTTTATGTAACAGTGTTAAGGTCTATTAATAATTTTTCAAGCAGCAAGAGGGAATTCACACGAAAATTGTGTTTTTCTATATGGAATTTGGTCTTATTGTTTGTAAGTTGAGTTCATACGAACTTAGCACTTGCTGCATTAATATTAATTCGCCCTGTCTTATTGATAAAGAAAAACAAGTTTCACACTTTCCTCATTGAAACAATTCGATCTCTTATAGAATGAGATAAAACACGACGATTACCAAATTAAAGGGCAGATTCCGTATACTTTGAAGCCATAAAATTTTTTTCAGAATTTCCTGAGCGAAATTGTAGTAATTCACAGAAGAAAACAACACTTTATTTTAGCTAAGCAAGTGCATTAAATAAATAAATCATTGTGCACTTCAAATTAAATAAAATTTTAAATAAAAAACAGAAGCAAAAACTTTAGTTACCTTATTTATTGAATTTTTAGCTTGATTCGGAAAAAAAGAATTTCCCTGTGTAATTTAATGCGACTCAAACACTTCCCTTTCAATTAATTTAAAAGAATTATAAATTTGAAGAGCTACATTTTCTTAGCTAATGCTGATGAGACTTCCAAGATGGTAAAACGTACCATCTTGTACCATCCGGTCTTTAGCGTATCTGTATCTAGTTATCTAACACAATAGTGGGACCGAAGTTCATTTTCATAGTTAGATTCTTCGAATTTTATTTATTAAAATTATTAAGCACATACACAGTCTGTTAACTTTACGTTACCCTACGTCTACATCTGATATATTTTTATCATGATAAATGTCAAGTTCGCCAAAAAAAAAAAAACAAGACTTTGAAAATGATGCTGAAGCTACGAGTACCATGTTATATTAGAACAAGAGTTCACAAATTGAGTGAAGTAATAATATGACTTTATTGCAGCAAGCCGATGAAAAATGGTACATTATGCCGATAGTCTGATCCAGGGTTAAGAAACAATGTTTTACCTAAACAAATAAATGAATAAAAATAAAATTGTAAGCCACAGTAAGTAACAATTAATAAAAAACATCTAAAATTATCAAGTCAAAAAATATATTAGGTACAGACGCAGGGTTAACACCCTCTTCCAAAAAAAAAAATCAAAATTTATAAAAATTCCAAGAAATTTTTTATGTCCAGTTTTTTTTTACTAAGTTTACAGTTTTTCAAAAAACTATTATGGCAACGCTGAATGTGTGTACAAAGTTTCGTAGGCATCGGTAGACATGTATAACATATAATGCTAATTTTAAAATATGACATAAAGGGTCCGCCAGGTAACTTTTTTTTTTTTTTTAAATGCTATAAAAAAAATTACTGAAGCTTCGGCTGCGTGGCACGTAGTGCCGTCCTGTTGAAACCAAATGTTGCCAATATCCTCCTTCAATTTTTTGAACAAAAATTCGTTCAACATGGCCCGGTAACGATCGCCATTGACTGTAACGGCCACTCCTTGCTCATTTTCGAAAAAAAAATGGCCCAATTATGCCTCTGGACCAAAATCCGCACCAAACAGTGACTCGTTTTCAATGTATGCGTGCGGGTTTTCTGTGCCCCAAATGCGACCATTTTGCTTGTTTACATACCCGCCAAGATCAAAATGAGCTTCATCTGAAAAGATGATTTTTTTGGCAAAATCGGCATCTTCTGTAAGTCGATCGCAGGCCCACTTAGCGAAGCGAAAACGCATTGGCTGGTCAGTTGGCTCGTTCAGCACAAGTATAAAACTAATTATCTGTCAAATCAGACATGAGCTAAGTGTTACCATTCACGAAATAAGCACTAGTTGAAAAAAAAAAGTTAGATGGCGGACCCTTTATAATGCTAAATTTCAATGACCAATAAGCAGATACGAGTATGTATATTTTCTCAGGCAAAGATATAATTTTCCAAATTTGTTACCAAAAGTCAAAATTTTAGGGCAACAAGCATAAAAAATACAACATATGGAAAACGCCTAACCATGAAGATATGCCATTGCGGAAACCCTATAATGCAAAATTTATTCCATTATTTTCTTGGAGATATTCATGGATCAAAACGAAGTTTTCAACATTCGAATAAAATCAATTTACCAAGAACTTTTTCACTAATGAAAATAAATGCAGACATTTCATGCATCATACCTATTACCCAGCTGCAAATATGGTTGAACTTATGGAGAATTAAAGTCAATGAACAAAAGTGTGTTCATATAACGTTCACCCTAAGAAGAGATACTTGCTACCCCATTCGAATCAACAATCAAAATATTCCTCAACATTCCCAAGTGAAATACCTTGGTATACAGCTTGATCGAAGACTTACGTGGAAACATCATATTGACTCTAAGTTAACTCAGATGAAGCTTAAGTTAACTCAAATATATTGGTTGATTGGCAGAAGTTCAACACTCAGCCTGGACTGCAAACTTTTACTATACAAGTCGCTTTTGAAGCCAATATGGTGCTACGGAATTCAGTTATGGGGCATTGCTTCAGCTTCCAATGTCGAGAGAATCCAACGAAGGCAAAACAAAATTTTACGGTTAATAACATCGGCTCCATGGTACATCCAAAATTCTATTATACATCGTGATTTAAATATGCCACTAGTGACTGAAGAAATTGCAAAATACGCAGGCAAATATTTAACAAAACTCGAATCATATCCTAATCCGCTTGCTCGTTATGTTTTGAACTTTACTGGACACATCCGCCTAAAAAAGAGGGACGGGCTCTTATACCTAACACTCTAGATGGGACTACTAGAAAATGCTCTTTTTCCCCCTTTTTTGATTATCACTACTAATGTATTATTTATAACTATCACTAAGTTTATGTCCGACACTGGTCCGGCATAATAATTTTTTTTATAGATTTAAGATTTGAATACTTATTGTTAGTTCATATATAAAGATACAATAAATAAATAACTACAAGCATGAAAAATAAAAAAAGACATTTCATGCAAAAGAAAAGATTGTGGCATTCGAGAAAATCGATTTGACAAGCACTTTTGGAATTAATAAAATGAAGCGCTTTTGTAAAAAATTTTCGTCATCATTAACTTTCGACAGTCGCCAACTTAATTAAAATATTTTTTTAATTTTAATAACTTTGCGATCAATTTGTTTTTTTAATATTAAGCTTGCTACTGAGCTTTACCTGAACTTTTCATTCCCAAAACATGATTGTGTAATAGCCCGCTCAGCATGCCCCGATATGAAGTACTTTCATGATTTCGGCCGAAATCAAGCTAAAATTAAATAATTTTCCATACATCCCAAATTAACTCATTTTACTTAATTTCAACGTTGTCATGTGTAAAGCTTATTTAAATGTTAAAAAGATTTTATATAACTGAAAATAATGCTCCATTGAATCAGATGCTTTCGAAATTAAATCAAATGTCATTTGGCACTAGTTTTTCTTTTCCCGGACTTTTTCAGGTGTTCCCGATTTCCCGGGAATTCTCGGGAATTCCCGCCCAGTGTAAAACAATACAAAATATTTTTAAATTTGATTTATTTCAACAAAACACAAATTGTAATTCATGAGATCGATTAAATAATAACGTTTTATAAACAAATAAGTCAAAAAAAGTAAGAGTGCTGTATTCGGCTGTGCCGAATCTTATATACCCTTTACCGAAGTACTTTTATGTAGTATACAGATACATACATAATCACAAACATAAAGTATAAACAAAAAGAAAAAATAATTTGACCTAGTTACTTTTATGTACAAAAAAAAATTAATTTTCAAACCCCAAAAATCATCATTTCATATTTTTCTGATTCCTTATACCAATCTAGTAGTTCTTAAAAAAATATAGAAAGTGTGTTAAGTGAAAAAAGAAAATTAAAAAATGTTTTATTTATTTACTTTAATATCCAGAAAAAAAAGTTCAAAGTTTCCAGCTCTGGAGCTGTGGTTTTTATTTTTATAGTTTTCTACAAAAAACTATTATTTCTAAAACGTAAAGGCAAAGATAAAAATTAATTAGACTTAGTTACTCTTATATATCACAAAAAGTGTAACTTTTCCAACCCTGAAATCATCCTTTTTTTCCAGCGCTGGAATCGTCTTTTTAATTTTTAATTGCTTTTTTTATTTGAAATACTAATTTTATTCGTACTCAATCATAAAATAATTTTATTTAATAAAAAAAATAAAAATTAGTTTTAGGTAATTAATTTTTTATATCACAAAGAGTGTAAGTTTCCCAACGCTGGAATCCTCCTTTTTGATTTTTCTGATTTCTTATACCAATCTTTTTTAAGAATGTAAGATGTATTTAATTTACAGTAAAAAAGGAAAAATTTGTTTTAGTAAGTTACTTTTGTATAAAAAATAAGGTTTTTCAACCCTGGAAACGTCATTTTAATTTTTTAATTTTTGTTTTAATTTGAAATACCAAATTCATTCGTACTGAAGTATAAAATAAGTTTATTTTATAAAAAAAAAATAAAAATTAGTTTTCGGTAGCTAATTTTTTATATCACAAAAAGTGTGGGTTTTCCGACCCTGAAATCATACTTTTTGATTTTTATGATTTCTAATACTAATCTCTTTATTTTAAGAATATAAGATATCTTTAATTTATAGAGAAAAAAGAAAAATTTGCTTTAGTTAGTTACTTTTGTATAAAAAAAGTAAAGTTTTCCAACCCTGAAAACGTGTTTTAAATTTTTTTAAATTAAAATACCAATTTTATTCGTACTATAGCATAAAATAAGTTGATTTATTTAAAAAAAATTAAAATTAGTTTTCGCTAGTTAATTTTTGATATCACAAAAAGAGTAAGTTTCCCAACCCTGGAATCATCCTTTTTAATTTTTCTGATTTCTTACACCAATCACTTTTTTTTGAGAATATAAGATATGCTTAATTTATAGAAACAAAGGAAAATTTTGTTTTAGTAATTTGCTTTTGGATAAGAAAAAAAGTTACAAGTTTTTTTCTGGTGAAGTGGTGAAGTATAAAATAAGTTCATTTAATAAAAATAAATAAAAAATTAGTTTACGGTAGTTAATTTTAAACTTCACAAAAATTTTTGGTTTTCCAACCCTGGAATCATCCTTTTTGTTTTTCTGATTTCTGACATCAATCTCTTTCTTTTAAGAACATAAGATATGTTTAATTTATAGAAAAAAAGGAAAATTTTGTTCTAGTAAGTTGCATTTGGATAAGAAAAAAAGTTAAAGTTTTCCAACCCTGGAAACGACTTTTTAATTTTTTTATTTTTTTTTAATTAGAAATACTAATTTTATTCATACTGAAGTATAAAATGAGTTTATTTAATAAAAAAAATTATAATAACTACTTTTCGGTAGTTATTTTGTATGGCAAAATGAAGTTTAAGTTTCCCAGCTCTGAAACCGTCTGCTCGATTTTGCTGATTTTCCACACCAATCTTATTTAGAGCATTTCTGACACACCAGTCTAAGAGCGAAGTCTCTAGCTTTTCTGGGAGCTTCGGAAAACCTATTTCACGTCCAGAATATATATACTTTATGGCTCGCTTATTAATATTCTGGAAATTACAAACGGAATGACAAACCTTTATATACCCTTTTACCATTTTTTGGTAAAGGGTATAAAAATAATACCGTTTCCGTTCTTTATATAACAGTAATACATAAATACCAATATTATAAAAAACAAATTATACGAGTATTATTAAAAAAATATTACAAAATATTTCTTTGGAAATAAGACTTTATTTAGTACAGAATAAACATGAACAGAATCGTACTTTTTACCAAAGAGAATCTGTAATTATTTTGTAAGTTTTCTTTTATTTCCTTGCTCATTTCTGTTTTTTACTTTTATGAATTTCTGTAGAATTAATCTATATGAGAGAGTTGTAAAAGAATCATTCGAAAATATTTTGGGGAATCGTAGAATACTCAGTATGCTTTTTATTTTACAAATTAAATATAAAAAAAACAATTAACTTTTTAAGTACTTATTAATAAAAAACTTTTCTTCATTTCTATACATAGAAAATTTATTTTATTTAGCTTTTTTAATCGTCTATCGCTTCTATCTTTGACTTGCGCGAAATGGTGCTGCAATAACTTTGAATGGCAAAGATCTATCAAAAATTCAATTTATTAAAATAATTAGATTATTTTAAAAGCTGTTTACGTATCTCCAATAATTGAATAAATATTTGATGTAAAATATTAAATATGTAAATTAAATTAATATGTACTTCTCTTTAATTTATATTTAATTATTATAAAAAGAAAAACGCACTTGATATAACCGACGAGATTCTTATTCAAAACTCAAATGAAAGCATCAGTGAAGAAATTAAGAAAAAATAACAATGATATTTTCATTGTTATACAAACATACATATTTAAGATAAATATGTTCTCGATTAGACATTGCAAGATTTATAAGTGAGAGTTAAACAGAAATGCTACAATATCACTCTCCAAATAATCAGCAGAAGATTCGTTTAGGAGTTGTACATTAAACATCATCACCTATTAAACAGCTCTTGGCTAACTGGGAGCAAACATCTCTAGTTATGCATCCTCTTACACAGTTGGAGATATGTATGTACCCTCTCGGAAATTACGTTAACTTTAAACTAACTTTAAGCTAACTATTTCGCAACTAGTACTGACTGGCACTTGGATTACTTTTAATGTAATCAACTGACTATTTCAACATTGTGAATTCCTAGGCGGTAGTCAATAGTCTCACTCTGCATTACTTTCAGCTAACTTAAAGTTGATTATTTTAAATCACCTGGTAGTTAGTAAATTAAAAAAATTTTTCTGGGGTTCGAACATGTATCATCACACGTTGTGTACTCAACACGCTACCACTCAGCTAAGGTACCATCTAAAATAACAATAGAAAAATTTTAATATAAAACTGAAATGAGTTTCAAATTAGCTGAGAATAAATTTGTTGGCTCTCATCAAATTCGATTACGTACTCAACTTGAGAATTAATTTCGGGCTTGTTATGGATGACATTGCAGTTAGCTGCAAGTCAGTCTAAGAAAAGTTAACTATAACTTAGCTATTTTTGTAGTCAGCCACACATTCTCCGACAGGGTATGTATATGTATGTATGTATGTGTACGCATATGAATGTGTTTGGATTTTTCAAAGAAATTTTCCAATTAATTAGGATATGTAGTTTACAGAATAACCAATATGGACTGTATTATTTATTTCTGGGTGGATATACTGTAGGAAATTAAAACATCCCTCAATTACAATAGCCCAAAATTTATATACAAAAGAAAATATAGTCACATAAATAAATTTTGCACAGTAGGTGTGACAATTTCTAATATGTATTAAGCAAAAATGGAGTCAAAATTTCATCAGAAAGACATTATGTTACATACAAGCTCTCACACAGTCATATCACACAAATAATACTGAGAAATGCAAACAATAATAAATTTCTACATTCATTTCCATGCATTGTAATTTAATATATAAAATAGAAATGTTATTACCCATATGAAAATAAAGATAAATACATACGTACATACATATGTACATTCACACACACACATACATATGTATTTACCCTGCAGTCAGTCTAGGGCCAAATGTCTCTATGTCAACACTAAAATTCTAGTAGTAGTTACATTGTCTACAATTTCTCTTCTATTCGTCAGTATAAAAGAAAGAGAGAAAACAGATGTGGTGTATTTCTGGTAGATTTTGCAACAACTTGTCAATATAAATAAATTTGTATGTACGTAAGGTATATAAATGTACCAGTAAATGTCTGGTGGGTATGTCTCAATGTTCCCATAAGAACTATGAATTCACTACCCAGTCAATTGTTTTAGTGTTACTAGTAGATTTTCAATGACAAGCACATGCTAAATGTCTATAGCATAAAGTATTGTATGGGGAATAATTGTAGAGTAGTACTGGTGACAAAGTCAAAAGCGACTCAGTACATTTTCACTATTCGCACTTTCTGCAGGGTATGTAGTTACAAAGGAAACCCCTTGGATACAAAGATACTATTAACCCGCATTTGAGATGCATGTGTTACCATTTTGTCCATTAAGGACAAGTACAGAAATTTTGCCAAAAAAAAGGACAAATACTTGCATAAATAAATATGAACATACATAAATATATACATACATACATCCATTAGTGCATATGTACAAACATACATACACATGGATGTAAAAAAAAATTGTAAAATAAATTTTGCTTTTCTTCTGAGACAATGACCACAAACAAGTAAAAATACTACATTTAATAGTATCAAAATTGTATGGCTGTTGTTGTCGTACCCATAAGAATACATTTTAATAGGAATACATTTTAAAGATCCCTTAGCTGTTTGCCGTCCGTAATAATGATGTTGTAAATGTATGAAAGTGATAAAAGAATTTCATGTTTTCTCTCACTTTTATGATTCCCAGGACACTTGTTTTGTTTTTTTTTCATTTGTTTATAATTTTTTTACTGCGTTGTTGGCTAAAAATCCTTTATATCCTCATTCACAGCAAATAAAGCAAAAGGAGAAGACAAGAAATTGATTGGCTTGTTAGTTTTATTTTATGTGAATTACATACTTACATATGTACGCACATACATGCATGTTTAGCCACATGAATATATTGTTTCCCTCATCACTAAGTACATATCGATGGTTTACTAACGCAACCTCGTAACTTAAAAACTACTACTTTTCGGGAGAGACAAAAAATGATTTATAACAAGTATTTAAACATTTTTAATATATGTTTTTTATTATCTAATTACTTGGATGATTTTTGTTAAATTTTCAATTAAATACTTGTAAATTTTCATTAAATACTTGTTATAAATCTTTTTTAGTCTCTACTAAAAAGTAGTAGTTTTTAAGTTACGAGGTTGCGTTAGTAAACCATCGATATGTACATGCATATTTAGATAATATGTAATAAGGCTTTTCAGATAAAGACGCCAGTTTGTTAATGCTGACAATATTCTCAAACAAGTAAGAGTGCTATATTCGGCTGTCCCGAATCTTATATACCCTTTACCAAAGTGCGATTATGTAGTATAGAGATATGTACATAAGCACATACATAAGGTATAAGCACAAAGAAAAAAAACAATTTGACCTAGTTACTTTTATGTACAAAAAAAAATTAACTTTCAAACCCTAGAATCATCATATTAGATTTTTCTGATTCCTTATATCAATATAGTAGTTCTTAAAAAAATATAAAAAGTGCGTTAAGTGAAAAAAGAAAAATGGAAATTAAAAAAAAATGTTTTATTAAGTTACTTTAATATCCAGAAAAAAAATCAAAGTTAATTTTTTTAAACTTTTTTTTATTTGAAATATTAATTTTATTCGTACTCATGCATAAAATAAGTTTATTTAATAAAAATAAACAAAAATTAATTTTCGGTAGTTAATTTTTTATATCACAAAGAGTGTAGGTTTCCCAATCCTAGAATCCTCCTTTTTGATTTTTTTGATTTCTAATACCAATCTAATTTTCGGTAGTTAATTTTTTATATCACAAAAAGTTCTAGTGTCCCAATCCTGGAATCATCCTTTTTGATTTCTCTGATTTCTTACACCAATCTTTTTCTTTTAAGAATGTAAGATATGTTTAATTTATAAAGAAAAGGAAAAATTTGTTTTAATAAGTTACTTTTGTATTAGAAAAAAAAATAAAGTTTTCCAACCCTGCAAACATCTTTTAAAATTTTTAATTTTTTGTTATTTGAAATACCAATTTTATTAGTGGTAAAGTATAAAATAAGTTTATTTAAAAAAAATAAATAAGAAATTAGTTTACGGTAGTTAAGTTTATATATCACAAAAATCGTAGGTTTTCCAACCCTGGAATCATCCTTTTTGTTTTTCGGATTTCTTACATCAATCTATGTACTTTAAGAACATAATATATGTATAATTTGTAGAAAAAAAGAAAAATTTGTTTTAGTAAGTTACTTTTGTATAAGAAAAAAAATTAAAGTTATCCAACCCTGGAAACGTCTTTTTATTTTTTTTAATTTTTTTTTTTAATTTTTTTTTAAAGTGAAATACCAATTTTATTCATTTTGAAGTATAAAATAAGTTTATTTAATAAAAAAAATAATCAAAACTACTTTTCAGTAGTTATTTTGTATGGCAAAATGAAGTTTAAGCTTCCCAGCTCTGAAACCATGTGCTCGATTTTGCTGATTTTCAATACCAATCTTATTTCGACCATTTCTAACCCATCAGTCTAAGAACGAAGTCTTTAGCTTTTCTGGGAGCTTCGGAAAACCGATTTCACGTACAGACCGACGGACATCGCTTATTCATCTTCCCTATGCATAAGGATCCAGAATATATATACTTTATGGCTCGCTTATTAATATTCTGGAAATTACAAACGGAATGACAAACCTATATATACCCTTTCACCATTTTTTGGTAAAGGGTATAATAAAATGTTATTCACAAATCTGCAACTTTAGAATATATCGAGCCATAACCGCTAAAACAGCTTAAGTAACACATTTTCGGGCTTTGTTTTTCTGACGAAAATGGATTATTTACGATAGCAAATAATCGATATTGGTCAAAAACTGCAGTTCGAATATTATGTCGCTTAAGTTTTTTGGCGGTTACGGCACGATATGCAATAACTCTCTGCTACAAGACGTGTGCGTTGTTATTGTCACAGTTGACTTTTGAAATATTAAAGTACACAATAAATAAATAAGGCCGACGTAAGCTAAATGACCGCCGATATTTGAATGTCAGGGGTAGGTTTGAACCAGAGCTGTTAAATTTCGATTACGATTAGGAATCAATTAGATTACATTTTAAAAAGAATTGTACAGATTATATAATTTCTTTTTAAAGAATTTCTGATAAATAATTGATTATGATTACTAATAAGTAAAAAAGTAATCTGAATTACTAGAAATGACAACAAAATAATCAAAAAGAATCAAAAATAATCAAAAAATAAGCCGACTACTTTCAAAGATTACTTTTGATTATTAATAAATAATCAAAAGGAATTAATAGTAATCTTTGAGTATAATTGGATTATTTTTGATTACTTTTGATTCCTTTTGATTATTTTGTTGTAATTTCAAGTAATTCAGATTACTTTTCCATTATTAGTAATCGTAATCAATTGGTAATCGTGCGAAACTGAATATAATCGTAATTTCATCATTACTTCACCTTTCAAAAAAAAAAAATAATCAAATTAGTAATAATTACGATTACTAATCATAACATAACAGCTATGGTTTGAACACAGCCCTGAAAAGCTGATCTTGTACTATTCACCAATAGGAAATTCAAGAAATGACAGCACCAAAATTATACGGTATATCGCTATTGCCCAAACACATACAAAGTATCTGGGAATTATTTTGGAGGATAGTAAACTGACATGAAAACTCAATCTAAAAGATAGAGATAAAAAGGAGACATGGGCCATTCGCCTGATCCTACATATTGGATCCGTAAAGCAGTATCTAGACGAACTTTATTCTATGAAATAATTATATGTATCCGCTACCCTCTAACAAGGAAATATCTGGGAAATCGAGAGAGTATCCAAAGACAAACAGAACTCTGTTGCATCACTGTATCTCTAAAAAGCAACCCACTGCAGCCTTAGACATTACTATTAGCCTTAAACTAATCGCACTGAACAAGGACTAGCATTTGGAAAACTCGCACTGCACTACTTTTAACTTACTTTAAGTTGTAATAATGGCCCTTAAAGTCATTTTTAACCAAAAAAATAAAATAGAAGAAAACACACTCAGCATTGACACGAACAATTCTCGAGTTGGAAATTTTAATAAACTCTATACAAAACATACGCACTGGGTTTTATTGCCATTTCACCAAACACTTACCACCCACCCTCTCTGTGATGACTCATACAAAATCTCTTTAATATATTTTATCTTCTTAGCAGAAATAAGAAAAAATTAAATTTTTCAACTTTTATGCTGTGCTGTCTGTCTCATTTCTTGATAAAGTTTTACTTTCGTCTGACTATAACTTACAAGTGTCTCAATCATTTTATGTCTGTGCACTTAAGATTTCTAGATGGGCACTTGTTTTGTATATTTGTGTGTTGCATGTGCTACGTATTTAAATATTGGAAAAATTTATTTAAAATGTGCGTTAAAAAAAGATAAAAATTTGAAGAATTAAAGTTTAGCAAAATACATATTTTTTATCTATGAAACAAAATTAAAGTAGATAATAATACAAATCCTAATGCTATATTTGATTTGAAAAAATTAAGTTGCCCAACCCTTTAGCACATTTTTGTTGTGAAACGGCACAGGAAAACATTTGTGGGACCTTTGCAATTTGTGTATAGGATGTGTTCATACATTTTTGTAAAAACTTACAAGAAACATTTTTGCGGATCATTTCAACCCTCTTTGCAAAAAAAAGCAATGTGAGTCCAATCACAGGGGAGATTTGTAAACATCTAGTAATGAAAAAATTTTTTTTAAGTTGGAAGTACTTATGCTTTTAGTATATTTTTTTAAATTAATCAATTAAAAGTATCACAACTTTCAATATTGTAAATACATAGGAATTTGCTGGTTTTTGTTTGTTTTTTTTTTTAACTTATTTAGTTAGTAAATGGGCACACTGCAGTATATATGTACTGCATTAAAAATTGCAGTAAGCAGTAAATTTACTGATTACTGAAAAAATTCAGTAAATTTTTACTGCTAATGAAATTTAATTTGCATTACCAGTAAAATCGTAGGGCCGTATTCATAATAAAATTGTAGCAAGTGGCAAAGTTTTTTCATTCAAATTTTGAAACTTTTGTATGAAAAACATTTAGACACTTGGTAGAATTTTTTCAATTTTCATATAACAAATCATTTAGGCAATTTATAAAAATTGTAGAAAAAAATTTTAGTAATCAGTAAAAATGTACTTGTTAAAAATTTTTTATTATTTTTACTGAAACTTTAGTGGTACTGCAGTGCTCATCTATGGTAAATGCCTTTACTTTTACTTTTTAATTTTTAATTCCTGTTGTTCATCGTTTAGTTGTTGCTGTTCTTGTTGTTATGTACGCATTGCAATTAAAATAAATTCAGTAAAGTGCGACTTTGACTCGCGCACATTCGGTTTTGAGCATTTTTTTGATTTAGCTTTCTTCCTTTTTTTAATTTTTTTCAGTTTAAACGATTTTTTCAGTTTTATCGCTTTTTTCTCGTTCTGGCGTTTGTTTTTTGGCAATTTTTTCTGTTTTTGGGTTTTTTTTTCATTTTTGCGATTTTTTCATTTTGGCGATTTTTCCTGTTTTTGGGGTTTTTTAATTTAGGCGATTTTTTCAATTTGGTGATTTTTTCAATTTGGCGATTTTTTCTTTTAAGGTTTTTTTTTGATTTTGGCGATTTTTCCTGTTTTTCGCAATTTATTTTAGTCCTAGAAATTTTTTTTAATTTGGTGCTTTTTTCGTTTTGGCGATTGTTTTTTTTTTGATTTTGGCGATTTTTTTAGATTTGGCGATTTTATATTTTTTTGATTTGTTAGTTTTACCGTTTTTGACCATTTCAAGAGTTTTGCTCTTACGGTTTCCAAGATACAGCAAGTTGTCAAAATTACAAAGTCAAAATTGCATTAACTGATGGAACACCCATTGATTTAATTTTTTTTTTTTTTTGACTGCACCCGGTCAAAAAAATACTGGTGTGGCAACACTCTATTCTTAAATAGCTGTTGGTGTTATTTACATTTATTTTCTTTTACATACTCTTACGACTACAATTTGAAGCTGAAAAAAAGTCAGCCAATGTAGCAATAGTAAAGTAAGAAAATAAAAAACATGTTGATTATTGAGTTCTTGTTTCAACTTTGTTATTTGTTATTGAGCTTCTCATTTGTTTAAATGAAAGTTTATAATATAATAACTCTAGTTGTTCTAAGAAGCTTTGGGTAAAGGTTCCCTGATGATCTGTATTAGCAACAGTGAAATGCGCATAGGATCCAGCTAAACCCCTCAATAATCAATTTCAATGTATTTTTAATAAAAAAATATTTTACTTAATAAGTAAAATATTAATTTGGGATTATTAGTGCGTTTAAAAATTTTGAACTTAAATTTTTTTAAATTTAGTGTTAATTGTTGTAGTCTGTATAAAAATACACTAACTTTTAAAATTTTCAAGTACAATTACAATTGTATGTATATTACATGGGATTTTAACATATTTCGTTGCGCGTTTTGGAACACCCTTTAATTTTTAACTCTCATGTATTTGTTGTTGTAGTGGCCAAATGTCTACATACTGTGTACGAATTTCAGGTCCGTAGCTCTTACGGTTCATTTTCATCTTTGGTGTACGGAACCCTAATAAAGCAATTATCAAGTTAAATAAAACAAACAAAAACCAGCAAATTCCTATGTATTTACAATATTTTAAATAAGTTTGTATTGCTTCTTTCAAACACTAATACACTCATACATATGTAGCTCACACCGATTTGACAACGCGATGTGAATCTCAGCATCAAAAAAATCTTAAACAGGGATATCGCAATCTAAAATGTTTTACAAAACATTCGCTATAAAATTGCAAATTTTTTCGCTGGGCACCTTCTATCTTTGAATGTAAAAATACAACAAAGTGTGTAAGAAATTTTTTATTCGTTGAAAAGGGCAATTGGTGACATTGTATATGGAATATAACATCGCTGTGTGGCGCACCAGAAATGTTCAATTTTCCATACTACGGTGCATAATTCAGTCTGATGAATCTGACTGATGGCATATGTTATATTGGCCTTAATGGCCGCTGTACCTTGTCTGGCTTATTCGTATTGGAATGCGACTTAAGGGAACCCCCAAAAGTAAAAAATTTAACAGGATGAAAGCGTACGATCGCGCTGTCCATTTTACATCACCTCCACGTGAGATCACCACGGCCTCAAATCGTCCTAAATCTAATGCGGCATGAGCCATTTTCTGGCTAAATTTAGTTTTTTTCATCCCATTTAGGCGGAAGAAAAATGAGTTTAACTATTAGCTATTTTTTAAGCCATTTTTATTTTAATCTGGGCCCTATTCCACAAAACAACTTATCAACTCTTCACTTTGCACTTATCAAATTTTTCGACAATTTGCAGAACTTTTTGTTCCTCAGAACTGTAAAATATGATGAGTGAAAAGTTGAAATTGATAAGTGTAATTTGCAAAGTTTTTGCAATTTTTATGCTCTCTTTGCGATTCCTGTTCCACGTACGTTCTCTCTTGCAAAGTGCAAAGTTAATATTGAAAAGTGTAACTTGCAAAAACTTTGCAAGAAATTATGCTTTTTCGTTCCACAATAACTGTAAATTCTATTTTTGCAAAGCAAATTTTAATAAGTTTGCTAAAAATTTGCAAGGTAAAAGATCTCTTTGCAAATTAACAAAATAAAATTCGTTGATAAATCTTCGATTATTTTCAAACATAATAATCAAAACAATACAATCGCACATTGCATTCGTATGTACATAGATATGAAAAAAAAAAACAAAAAAATATTTGAGCTTTAAATTACATATATTATTATATTATATTTGTATAAACTTGTTTTAAGCGTTAGTACATATTCTATTAAATTTCAAAAAAAAAAAAAGATAGTAAATCCAACACAGAAAAAACTAAATTTCATTTTCAGTAACCAAATTCGTTGAATCAGTAAATATTTTATTTGAATGCGGTCCTACAAATAATTTTGTAAATTGTGATAAAAATTTT
Organism: Tachina grossa; assembly: GCA_949987645.1. Lineage (NCBI taxonomy): Eukaryota > Metazoa > Arthropoda > Insecta > Diptera > Tachinidae > Tachina > Tachina grossa. The sequence goes on along the minus strand of OX465278.1, from coordinate 59,968,782 downwards.
GTAAAAATTTAAATGAATCATAGTTCGGCTGAGAGAAAATGTTACTTCAGTGTGTTGGTGTTTATCTTGCTTGTTGATAGGAACAACGTGCTGTTGTGCGGTTGTTGTTGCTTATTTTGATTGATCGTGTTGTATACATGTAAATGCCGAAAAGTAGCCGACAAACGTCGTGGCCTGTTTCTTCTCTACACAGTTTTTTCGTACAAATTAATTTAGTGGAACTAAGTTTGATTTCAAACAAATATTTGTTTAAAAATTTTTTGGGAATAATTTTTTCTGTGAATGTAGAATAACACATTGAAAACGTTATGTTCAAAATTTGGATTGGGCTTTTTTAAAACTTCCTCACAAGCGCCCTATTTATATAATAATTAGATTCTAATTTATTAACCTTCAAATTGAAATGTAAACTTTAATATGTTCATTCATTAATTTTTGCCACAAACCTATGATCAAACCCATGTAATTTAAATGAGTTTGTGACAAAAATTAACGATTGAACGAGTTGGACCCAGCTCTAATCCCTATGTTCATAAAATTTAAAATAAATTTTAAATGTATTTTATTTTAAGTTTTTCATACAAACTTTTCTAAAAATGGATTTCAAATAAATTTTATTTTTTATGAATATGGAGGCATACATTTACAATAATTTTATAAAAAAAAAATTTATTTTATTGGTTTGAAAACTAGCAAATAAATTACATATATTTTTAATCACATAAACTCTGAAATTTTTTCATTTTTATTTTGCGGATAACTTTAACAAGTTCTATTTAGGAATGCAAAGCGAAAAGTTATAAGACAGAAATGCAAAGATCCTTAAACGTTTTCAGGAACACTTTGCACCATTGATGCCAACTTTTGAGACCCAAAACGCGTAAAAATTTTTGAAAAAAGGGCTAGAAAGGGCTAAATTGAAAAAATATTCAAAATAAAAAATAGTAAAATTTTTCGAAAAAGCGCGAAAAGGGGCTAGTATTAAAATGTTTCTGTTGAAAATGAAAACATCAAATCAATTTTTGTAAAGTAATTTATTAGAAAATAAATAACTATCATGAGATCAACACATGCATACATAGCTTGAGAGCTTCAATATTGTACATATTTCATTTACATTTCATATTACATTTCAATAAGGTATATACATATGTAGATTAAATAGTTAGCATATACATACATATATAATAGAAATATATATACATATGTATGTTTACATAAGTAGATACATTTAAAATTGGCCGTTATTAAATATAATTACATTATCTGTTTTAGGCTGTACTGAATAGCTTTCAAGGCATAAAAAATTTGGAAGAAATAAAAGATTACTCTATATTATTCTTCTTTTTTAAATTGGTAAAGCAATATCGACTTTTTACTTATTTTATTTTGCTAGATTAAAGGAAGAAAAAGTTCGCAAAAGTTTAAATGTAGCCATATCGAGCAAAAACTAAAAAGGCGCTAAAATGGCTGAAAGATTATTGTAAAAGGTGCTAGGTTTGCGCCAATTTTAGTTTGGGGCTAAAAATTTTTTGTCGCGTTTTGACTGGCTGGAAACGGGCTAAATCTAGCCCTAAAAGGGCTAAGTTGGCATCACTGCTTTGCACACTCACTTTGCAGGAGAACGCAAAGACTTTGCAAAGAGCGCAATTACTTTACAAAGAGTGCAAGAAATTTACAAAGAGAGCAAAGTCTTTGCGAAAATATGCTTAGTGCAAAGTGAAATTTGCAAAGAATATTGTGGAACAGAAACACTTATAACTTTGCCAAAAAATACAATTTGTTAAATGCAAAGTGAAAAGTTGATAAGTTTTTTGTGGAATAGGGCCCTGGTTATTTTTTAGCTATTTTTCCAAACATGAAATTTGTTTGTGATTTTTCTTAAAAATTTAAACTCGCAACAAAGGAACATTAATTGACTACCAAAAAACACAACAAAGTAATATGTTATTGTTTTTGCATTAATATCTATAAAAACCGGTTCAAACTTTCCATTTTTGTTGCAGCAGTCTAAAAGCGCTTATATGAAAGAGATGGCTTAATTGGTAACAATAAGATTTGCTACTGCATTCTTATATATTGTCCACAACTGATGATTTTATATCATACCTCGTAATGATGCATTAATAGGTGCGTTTGAGTACTTTTCTAGTAAAATCTAGTAACTGAGTAAATACTGAGTAATTTAAAGAAATTACTCTCAATAAAAAAGTTTGCAGCTAAAAGTACGCGAACGGAAAAATTGTAAAATCCAGTAAAATATACACAACAGCTGATAGACAATTTGGCGCTAAAAAAATTATACATAAGTATTTACATATGTATATGCAAAAAAACCAGAATATAATATTGTACTACGTGGTCTAATCGAGATGAAACAGACTAGTTACATTATGGTCCATGTAATGCAGTCATGGATCATGTCGTTTTCACACAAGCATTCAATGCAATATGGAGTAGTTTTGGGGTTAGGCCGATGTAATGCAAATTTGGACCATTTAGTGCAACCCTAGGACATAAACCTCCTTTTCTCACATATTTGGAGCCGTTTTGGTGTATTCCTACTCCTCTTTGGAGTATTTACATACATGTATGGAATAGTCGCATTATCTGCAGACAAATAAACAAAACTATACATACATAAGTATATAATTATTATTGCTTCTGTGAAGCACTTTGGTAAAGCAAAAAATTATGGCTTTTTGGAAGCTGAATAAATTGCTTCTAGCTGGCTCATCTCGCACAAAAAAATCTCCTTATTCATACGCAACACCAAGTGATTCTCTAACATTATATCCCTTACTCGCGGTCTCCACCTGACATAAAATAGCTAACTTTAACATTAACTTCTAAGAATTGTTAAGTGGTGAGTATCAATATACTATACTATCTTGTGCAAGACCATTTGCACAATAATGTGAATTGGGCTATAGTTTTTATGTACTCAGATGCAAAAGTTACTAGCTTGCAAATGTTTGTTTTTACTTTTTCCTCTATTTTGTTAGCCTGCCTTATGTTAGGGCTTTTCAGAAGCAGTTTTCGAAGCTTTTGTGATCAAGTAAACAGTACATTGCTTCCCTCAGTTGTTAGTGCTTCCAAATCTGATTTTTTTTTGCTGGGTAGTTACTGGCTAGCCGCATGGAAAAATTATATGGTTTTGAGAAAATCGATGAAGAATGTTTTTTTCATTTGTTTTATAAAAATACACCATAGTATATTTTCTATAATAATAAAAGTAATAGATACATATGTTTTTATTTGAATTTACGGGCCTGGCCCACGATGTCTTCAAGAAACTTTCTATAGCTTACTTGCCGACATCGCGCGTCAGGCCGTTAAAGTTTCTAAACTTTTTACCCTCGACGTGAATAATTAGGATGTACAGAAAAAGACAAAAATGTTTGTTGCCGCTTATAGCAATCATCACAACAATATTGTCCACTTCCTTTCAAGTAGTTCCAATGAGTGCATTTATTAAGAGAAATATACAATGGGAAAAGAACTTTATATATCCTAATGTATTCAAGATATCGAAAAACTGAAAACAAATTTAAGAAATGTACACATTAATCATATTTAATAGATCAATACCTAAATTTTTTGAATGTTCCATACGGGGAACCAGTAACCGTTCGACTATATGTATAAACAAAAATTTAACTATACAAATCTATTAACTTTATTCACGTTTAAAAACAATCGGTTATGTTCTGCATTTCACGTGAAATTACATCGTTGGAAAATTGTTGTTATAAACACATATTTCCAACAATTCTATGAAAATTCCACACGTTTTAATTTCCCGTGGAATACATAATATATTTTATATTTTTTTGGCATCAAACTTAAATAAATGCAATATTGTTCATAACTTCATACATTTGTTTTTTGTTATTTTTAAAATTTCATTAAAAACCAAAAACTTTTGTTTCCATTTGCTATTGTTTGTTTATATTTAAAAACATATGGTTTCATTTTACTGGATTTTACTGGCAAAAATTTGTCCAGTAAAAACTTGCATTTACTCAGTAAATGAACTGTCATTTTTCTCTCTCAATTCGCCCTCTCATTTACTGGATTTTGTGTACTCGAACGCAATCCAGTAAAAGATAGTAAAAATTTGTACAAATTTTTGAGTTCTCGAACGCACTTAATATCAACACATATTATGATGAATCAAAGAAATATTTGAAAAATACTTGCCAAAAATAACTAATTTGCGTGTTGTTTAATGTTTTGGTCACAAACAATTGTTGTGTCGCATATTTTAAGGAAAATTTGTTTAATGAATAAACGTTAAATGCACAATAACACATAAAATGACATTTGATATCAAGATAAATCCATCAGGCCGTGAGCTCAGATGATTATATCATAGCGCTACCATAATATTTATAAATTGAGTCTATACGTGATGAATTTTCATCATGATATCAATTTGATGAATGTCATAAATTCATCAGGTGTGGACACTATGTTATAATCGCTACAATGTTGTTATAAGTTGTCGGGTCAAATTGGTGGTTAATGATATCAATCAAGCAAGCGTCATTTTTGTTTTACGGGAGTGAAAATAAAATATAAATTAGTTTAAATGAAAACTTGTAAGCTTAAAAATATAAAATGAATAAAAAGTATAAACAAAAATTTCGCAAGAAATGGATTAGTAACCAAAAATTTTAAAGACTGAATAGCAGCGTATTGCAAGTTTGTACTGTATACGCAGTTTCTTGATTATCTGAAGAAAACTTATTTTATTTATTACTTATTAAATACATGTTTAAGACATGTTTTTTATTTATTGTATCTTCAAACATGAACTAACAATAAGTATTCAAATCTTAATCTAGAGTAGTATTTTTTTTATTTTTATTTCTTCTATTTATTACTTCAATTTATTATTTTTATTTACTTTAAAAAAGATCTCGATTTGATTTAAAAAATAATATATGAAATACCTTCTTGTTTTTGCTAAAGTTCATGGTTTTTGCAATCGATTTCGCTTAGCCATTTTTTTGGCTAGTTTTTTTGTCTACATTTAGCCATTGGTGTCAATTAGAGTTGTGTCGTTCCGGAACGATTCCCTAATTGGATCGATGCGGAACGATTCCTAAAAAGGAACAGTGCGGACTTTTTAAAGGTTCTTTTTTATCGTTCCTCGTTCTGTAATTGCAAATCATCTTGAAGTGCAATTAATTTGTTTTGACAAACGTCAAAGACAAACGTTTAAGAACGTGTATTACATTTGTTTCGTTCACTTATTTGTAATGTTTATGATAAATTTTGCTAATTTCAAAAGTTTATTGCTTATTGTGGGCTATTATTATTTTTTTACAAATATTTTATGAAAACAAAGAATTATTTTTTCTTAGTTTGTAAGAAAATTAAAATAAACCATAAAAAATTTCTGTTGACGTTTTTACGAGCAACAGGCACGTTCTCTCGTTCCTCGTTCATTCACTGTTAAAAGTATAAGACTGGAACGATGAACGAAAGGAACGACCTAGCTCCTTGAGTCTTTTGGATCGGTCGGAACGATTCCACAAAAGGGACGATTTTGCCCAACTCTAGTGTCAATATCATCCAATTCTAGACAAAGTTGCTGATAGTCAAACAGTGACCGGGATACATTGGACGCTCTTGGATCTAATGCGAATTGAAATCGTCCAAATTTTCATTTTCATTTATCCACAATTGAGTCTCGCTGCTGAAAATGATTTTTCGAAAAATATTAGGATCAGTTTCGAGCTGATCCAGGGATGGGGTGGTAGGTTGGTTTATGTGGCTGCTTGTTACCTACAAGATACCACTATACTCTTTGGAGTACCAAACTATGAAAAAGGTCTAGATCTAATGCTCAGTGACCATCCGTACTAGATCTGCCCCATTGCACTGGAGTATTCCATGAGATGACGTCTCCGGGATATTTTCAGCAAGCAGATATGGTTGTTTACCTTAAGCTTCTGGGTGACCTGAGTTTTATGCGGGTGCTGGTTCAACCCACGACGCAAAATTCGCCAAGTTGTGGTCTGCGAAAGACAGAGTTCCTATGAGGAACGCTAAATCGACTGCTTTGGGTTCCGCTGCATACTCTCATGGACAGCACCGATGTTTTGGTTTACTGAACCAGTAAACTCAAATTTAGTCGCCACATTGCGAATAGTCCTCTGGAAGTGGAATGTTGCCTTAACAGAACACCCATTTCGATAAAACAGTGCTATTATTTGCTCGAGTGGCTGAATGTTATATCTATCCATCGGTTATTTTGTAAACCAGGCTTCAAATCATTACATACGTGATCGTATCGGCAATCGTACGAAAACAAATTAAATGATACGTTAATCGTATAAACTGAATGGGATTTCAATACGTTCACGTATGTCATAATCCGAAAATTGTGCTTTTACGTGGCGAGTTGTACGTTCACGGATGTAACGATTTGACTCCAGGCTTATTGAATAACAATTTCACAATATGGCTGCTACAAAGTTTCAAAATTTTACAGTCTTTATTGGAAAACCCTTCATAATTCTCTCAATATATTTATTATAGTTTGGAATACAACTTAAGCACCATAAATCAATAGAAATTTGAACCTTAAATTTAGATATATTTCTAAACATATCTCTCAAGCAATATCTAATTGCAATTTAATAATTATTAGACAAACACTAACAGAACGGAACAGCATGCTATTTTTCAAGGGACGTTAGACCTTGATCGTGTTTGGTGCATTGTGTGAGATGGAATGTAAATGTAATATGGTCCACAAGGATCATATTTGTGGAACACTTAAATCTTCTACCTCTTTCGTAAAAAGCAGACAAATAAGTAATATAACGAATTTACATGCTCTTCAAAAATATTCGTTCTAATATTACATACAAATATTAAAAGTCTTTAATAAATACATCAAAGCTCAAAATTCAACTTGAGCACCAGATACATATATGTAAGTCCAAACTTATAATGCGTGCTAGGGCTAATTTTGCACTTGCTCACAATTGGCACTAAAACATTTTACAAATCCGGATTGTATCGGCTTAAGTTAAATATCCAGCTGTAGTACATTTAGATAATAAAATTACATGGCGAATATTGTTGGATCATATATGTGTATAAGCCTTTTTACAAAAAAAAAGCAATGTGTCAACATCTAGTAATGAAAATTTTTTTTAAAGTTTGAAGTACTTATACTTTTAGTATATTTTTTTAAATTAATCAATTAAAAGTATCACAACTTTCAATATTGCAAATACATAGGAATTCGCTGGTTTTTATTTGTTTTATTTAACTTATTTGGTTAGTAAATGCGCACACTGCTGTATATGTATATGTACTGCATTAAAAATTGCAGTAAGCAGTAAATTTACTGATTACTGAAAAAAATCAGTAAATCTTTACCGCTAATGATATTTAATTTGCGTTATCAGTAAAATTGTAGGGCCGTATTCATAATAAAATTGTAGCAAGTGGCAAAGTTTTTTTCATTAAAATTTTGAAACTTTTGTATAAAAAACATTTAGCCACTTGGTAGAATTTCATTACGAATACAAGCATTACTGATTACTGAAAATTCAATGCACCTCATCATTTAACAAATCATTTAGGCACTTTATAAAAATTACAGAAAAAAATTTTAGTAATCAGTAAAAATTTACTGGTTAAAAAATTATTTTTATTGGAATTTTAGAAGTACTGCAAAGTGCCCATCTATGGTAAATGCCTTAAATACAAATAATTAATATTGGCTCATGGTAACTAAAATAAGATTTGTAAATTTTTGACTCTACTGCATTTAAAAATCTATGGAAAACTGCATCTATATATAGTAGTGGAATTATTAGTTATGGGGGTTTGTGGGGAATTACTCATATGCAAGTGGAAAACTTCAAATAAAAATTTTGATAAAGCTTGCGCCTGTGGGTTTGCAAAATTTGTATTAAGACCTCCACCCATAACCCTACGTCTCTAGTAGCCATTCATCGACTTGGACATGACGCCGGCAGAGCAACTGTGAAAAATTCATCAACTTCCTTGTTGTGGTGAACACGTGCGATGTCCATGTTCAGGCATATCAAAATATTTTGCGTTAGTGCTACAGAGATGGAATATTTGCCAATTTTGTTCTGTCTCTGTTCTTTCTATTGCAAATGGTTGCGAACGTCAAATCTCATGGCGAACATTGTTGCTCAGACATATGCTCGGGCATTGATGTCAGAGCATGGACGAAAGTTGGACATGAGCGGTCTCCATTAGCCATTTGCGGTGTCCGACATGATGCCCATACCAAGTTCATGGCTAGTGGAGACCGCTAGTAATAATTGGCATGAGATGGAGATTGATACCCAATTGTCGTGCACGAGCTTCAGTGTAAGGCAACAGTACGTAATGCAGATATGTTATAATATAATATTATAAATTCTCTATAAAGACTTCTATACATCTTTTAAACAAATATTTGACATTTAAAACGCTCTTTTTTTTAAAGTTTATATATATTTTATTTGTTTTATATTTTTCAACTTTTTTACAAAATTATCCCCAGTGGCAACACTATTACAATTCACAAGCAATTTCTATTAAAATTAACTCCTGAAGGTATGCTTTAAAATTCGGATGAGTTATTTCTATGCAGCTGTTAAGTTTCTTTGTACTTCTTGTTCGTATGATTACACTTATGCAATCATACATAGCTCACAGCGATTTGATCTTACTCAAAATTTGTGATTGTATTGTGAAAAAGATTTTGACCCCCTAGCGCATAGCAGTGTGCACACTTAATTTTTTTAATTCGGTAGAATCGACAAAAAAAATCGGTAGATTTCAATGAAATTCGGTAGAAATTTTTTTTATTCAAATAAACATAAAAAATAACAATTCAAAGAAACATAAAAAATAACGAAATATTTGTATTTATATATAAAGGTTCAGTGCAAGGAGTATCAAACTAAACAGGTTGCAAAAGCGCATTTAAAACTTCACATGTGATTGGAAATTAAACTGCCATAAACAATGAAACATTTCCAATAAAAAAAAGTGTCATCCCCAGTTATTTGCCATTACCCTTTATATAGTTGTGTTATGCATACATAAAATAATATACATAAATAACAGGAATTTAGTTTTTGTACATACATACATATGTAGGTTTTACAAAGCTACTAAAATAACTTTTATTTGACTAACATTTGTAACTACATACAAAGATTATATGTTAGATCCATTTAGGAATTTAAAGTTTTGTGCAAAAATTATTAAATCATTGGTAGGAATAAATATTTCATCCCCAAGGCACAATTCTTTGGCAAATATTAGGTTACTTAGAGTTTCAGTTTTTAACCGATTTCTATGTTATGTTTTAATGATTTCCATGACAGAAAATTACCGCTCTGCGGCCGCACTGCTATGCGGCAAAATAGTCAATTTACACATACTATATCGACTTAAGTTACTAAATAGAAATATTCAGTAGATTTCAGGCCTTGTTTGGTAGAATTGGTAGATTGTTAAACTCACAAACATATTCGGTAGAATCTACCGAATATCGGTAGAAGTGTGCACACTGCCGCATAGATGTTTACACATTAAAAAGCGCAAAAAAAGTGCCGTAAGGAGAAGATCTTAAGCATTAAAATTAAAAAATTAATATGTACTCCCCATAGGATTATTAACTGTATTTCAAGCTTTGACAAATTTCAAGCTTGAGTACATTTAAGGACTTATAGAAAAATTGTATGTCAAATATTTTTGCTCCCTATTACGAATGAAAAAAATATCTGCACGGAGAAAATGTTATCGGTTCAAATGTCTCAAAAAAAGTACCACATGTTTGTTCGTTAGCTTTCTAGGCCAATTCACCGTAACAATATGAAAAAGGGCGAAGTTTCAAAATCATTTTACAGTATGATCAGAGGTTTTTACGTCCTCTGGCAGAAATATTCATTAGGAAGGACCCTGTTTGACTTTGTTGTCAATGTTTGATCATGTTTTGATAAAGCGCAAATCATTTTTAATTTAAAACAAAGTTTTTTTTTTATTTTTTTGATTCAACAACAATTCAGCACTTTTATTTGCATTTTTAGCAATAAAAAATATATAAATTTTCAATTATTACAGTTAAGTGTGAGAATGACATTTACATATCTGTATTTAAAATTACTTTACACTGATTAGGTCCCTATAAGATAGTTCAGTAGCAAACCACAAGGTACATACAAAGTAGCTATTAACCCCATCCTATGTCGTATCCAAGTAAAAGTGACTGATTCGCTTCATGGGAAGTGTTAGAACTCTGAATGGTCACGTGATTATTTTGTATCAGTTCCGTTTAGGTTATTACAGCTTAAAAAGCACCTTTACACTAAATAAATTATCAAACGAAACTCTTTTCTAAAACCCCGAGATCTTTCATAATCTAATATCAATTGTCGCAAAAATTGTTAATAAAATAAAAATTTTAGGAATGCAATTTACATTTATTGAAAACATATATACATACGTATGTCTGTCTGTACATATATACAAATTGTATAAGCTTTGTGCATGAATCTTCCATTGAAATAAAAAATTTCAAAACACTAGATATAACTCCATCCAACATTGACTCAACGTGACAAATACCAAATGAAAAAGATTACTTAGTTTCATAAAGAGAACAAAATTAAATAAAAGGCATAAATTTCTATATGATCCTGATGGCAAGACACAATTACGCATGAATTAAGAACATAAATGATGTAAATTGTATGAAAGGAAACCCCACAATATGCAGATCTCAATGTTGACATTAAGTGGAGATTCCTATTAAGACAGAAATGAAAATAATGCTTCATTTCATGCAATATTAATTGTTTTCAAATTAAATTTCAATAACAAAAAAACATCCCACACTCAAAGGAAATAGAAATAAAATTATATTTTTTTTTAAATAATCAATAACTCATAAAAACACTCGAGTGCTTCATTAAATCGAACTCACACAACCACAAATGTATGTATGTACGTATGTGTGTATGTATTTTGTAAAATAATGGAAACTTAAAATGGGTACACTGTAACAAAAAAAAAGGCCATATAAGATTAATGATGCAGAAAGTTTTGAAGCAGAATGTCCATAAAAAATTTGGAGCCAAATTACGATCGATACCGATCGAAATTTGAAATTATTTCCATTTAATCTCTATTGAAATACTTCGTAACTTCGCTTCATATCGAGTGCCACAATAATTTTCCCTCTGAAAAAATAAATAAAAAAAAATATTTTTTTTTTTAATGCATGTTTTTTATTTATTGTATCTTCAAATATGAACTAACAATAAGTATTCAAATCTTAAATCTATAAAAAAAATTATTAGGCCCGACCAATGTCGGACATAAGCTTAGTGATAGTTATTAATAATACATAAGTAGTGATAAGCAACAAAAAGAAAAAAGTGTTTTCAAGCAGCTTCATCATCTAGAGTGTTGAATATTAGAGCCCGTGTATCTCTCTTTTTTAAGCGAATGTGTCCAGTAAAGTTCAAAATATTACGAGCAAGCGGATTAGGATGTGACTCGAGTTTTGCTAGATATTTGCCTGCGTATTTTACAATTTCTTCAGTCACTAGTGGCATATTCAAATCGCGATGTATATTTGAATTTTTGATGTACCTTGGAGCCGATGTTATCATGCGTAAAATTTTATTTTGCCTTCGTTGAATTTTATCTACATTTGAAGCTGAAGCAGTGCCCCATAGTTGAATTCCGTAACACCATATTACAAAAAAATAATAATAAGAAAATTTCTCGCTATGAAAATTTTATAATGCAAAACCCAAGTAAACAGACAACAAAGCAATAGTGAGATAATATTTCGATGGTGGTAAAACCAACTATAATGGTTAAAGGTGCAGGATTTAATGTTTTAAGGTGCGTGTAGTAGTCAGTGTATGGCCCTATAGTCCCTTGTTTAGTTTACACAGCTGTCAGGGAGACCAGCTCAATCAGTAGGCGCTCAAAAGAGGTGCCAAAAGTTTGTTTGAGAAGTTAATTTCAAACAAGGCAAGTTATTGCTAGTTTACACGTTTACAAATTAAAATCTGATTTTATTGAACATTTTGCTCTGCTTATGTAGATACTGTTTTACATTTTACAATTTTTGTATTTCTTTATGTCTTTAATATTGCTATAACAACATAATTTAGTAATAAAAATAAAAGTGTGTAATTTAAAGTAAGCGTTCTGTTAATTATTACAATGAACTGTGTTGTAATGCAATTAAACTCTAATACAGTGCATTATAGTAAGTGAGGTACACTACATAAACATCAGCATAGATGGTAATATCGATTAGTCTTACGAGATTTCCTAACTGCATTTCTTAAATCTTTTAAAATATATGTTGGAAATAAATATGAAACAAGACTACCCTCTGTTTCATTCCAAACATTAAATATTGTAAACTTATGAACTGGCTGAAGTAGTTAGCACGTTGGTTACAAGATATTAGATCCTGGCTGCGAGACCGGTCTCCGATCGTTATTAAATACCAAAACCACGCATTTTTCTGCTGGAGGAAAGTGCAAGTGATGAATGCATAGACACTGATTACTGAACAGCACCCGCTATAGCGGATAATAATCCTAATATAATATCAGAGCGACCTGCTTCGTCGGCCTTGTGTAGCAGAATCATCGCCCAAGTAAAATAACCAATAAAAAAGTAGCTACTAAGCACAGCTTCGAAAATTTAATACGTCTCATTGAAGCGCTAGAAGCGCTGCAACACTGCATTATTAAAAAAGATGCAAAAAGCAGTGTTGTACAAGAATGAAGCTTTCATCTGTCTCTTATTTCAACACCTATCTTCTCGATCACTATACTTTTGATAAAGAAACTAACATCTAGTAATAGTAGTAGGCGTTCATTGCCTGATTGTTACTTCTCTTTATAAAAAAAAAAAAACTTGTAATTTCAGTTCGTAATACGTTATTTCCAACAGTATGTTTCTCACACAAGAGTGAGCTCAGCAATAGACCTGGCTTATTTGAATGTTTAAAATGAAAAAAAAACCCAGCTATACTCACCAAAAACTTTGCAAATACTCACAATTTGATAGAATAGCCCATTATTTTTGCTTGAGAAGTTCCCAAAATATAGGAAATCCCTCACAAATCTGTTTTCAAAAAATGAAGTTATAAATTAAAAGAACGTACTTTAGTTTGCCTACAAATATTCAAAAATTACTGAACTACTTTTTACCTACAAAAACTAGGTTAGGTTAGGTGACAGTAAAAATCCCGGACTCACTTAGACCGTTTTGGTCCATTAAGATACCACGGGGACTCTATTTATGTTGAGTCCCCACCGTAAAACCAACTCGAGCTTAATATAAGCTACTAATACGTTGCAGTTCAACATTAGTGACGTCAAAAAGTTCCCTGAACTTAAGAGCGCCCATTGTAGCCATTTTCTTTCTGGCAAGTCCAGGACAAGGAAACAAAAAATGTTCCACACTTTCCTCTTCATCTATATCTAGGCAGATCCGGCAAAAATCATTGTGTTTGATCTTTAACCTTTGTGCATGCCTACCTATGGGATAGTGTCCGGTTAGCACGGATACTAGAATCGAGATGTGTTTTCTAGTTTTTTTTTTAATAATACGAATTCATAACTGCCTTGTGATCACGCAATCATTTATTGTGACCCTCCTCTTATTTCTTTCAACTTCTGTCTGGAGTTTGCAAGAGAGTAGGGGTAAACCCACACATTCCAAGTTCGGTAGAACTTGTAAGTTTGTCCTAGTTCTAGCAAACTCATCAGCCCTAGAGTTCCCCTGAAAGCCTCTATGGCCCAGGATCCAGATGATCCTAATATCAAACTGCTCTGCCATCTCATTTAGAGATGATCGGTAGTCGAGGGCTGTTGTTGTTCTAAGAAGCGGGGATTCAAAGGCAGTAATAGCTTTTCGACTGTCAGTGTAAATGTTAACCAAAGTCAATGAAGTGACCCAGCAAAAAAATTTTTAAAAATGTAATCGGGTTTGGAATTCAGCATTTTTGGTGGAAGTTGTTCCCTACTAGATTACCAACTTAATGATTTTAACAAGGCGTGAGACTAAAATAATCGATTCTTGAGAAGTACTTACTCTTTTTAGTTAACAATTTGTTCACGTAATCGATTTAATCTAAAAGAAACATTCTTCTCATTTAGCAACTTGTACATAATTTTTTTAAATTTTAGGTAATGTGATTTGTAAGCGGGTAATGAAATTTGGTAATCAGAAAAGTAAGTCATTATATCGCCGGTTGGTTATTGGTTTGCTGCTGACATAATGTATTTTGAATATACTCTGCCGCAAACCAATAACCAAGAAACGATATGGCAAGCAGTTCTGATGGTAATGTGTAATTTTTTGCTGGGGACATTCACTTTGAACCAATTCCCAACTGTTATAGCAAAGATATCTGTCTGGAAAATACTGTTATAATCCGGAAGTCGCTTTGCAATACGAAGAGCTAAAATCCCTGAAAATATTACATAGCCCACACCTTCGTGTGCTTTGGATCAACGATTTTTCTTCTGCCTGGAGTTCCATTCCTCCACAGTTCTGTAGATGGTATCCAGATTGTATAAAGGCGTTTGTGTAGTAGAGCAGGGGAAGTTTGCTCAATCCTTCATCCCCAAGCTTCATCGTTGAACATTCTACAGTGGCCGGTAACATTTCCGTTCCACAGAGAGGTACAACGAAGACGGATTGCTGAGGTTATTGCTATCTCCTTCCTTACTAAGTCCAATTGTAGCAGGTGAAGGATTATCCCTAATGCATCCGTAGGGGTAGTGCGAAGAGCACTAGTTGTATACAAGAATTCAAGTCTTTAAATCTTGTGCAACATATCGCTTATTTACTTCAATAGTGGCATAACTCAAAAAATAAGTTTTTTGAGTTAATAATGCAGAAAGATGCGGTATTTTATCTTGCGGTGTAAAAATTTCATATAAATAGCTTGTACTATCACCTCCTGAGAGAAGAATCTTTTTTCATTTCCCCATTGAGTTGTATGCAAAGTGAAAACTTAAAACGCGTTTTCTGCAAAACTGGTTTTTTTGAGTTGTGCCAATGAGCGATATCTAGATACGACTTTTTCTCCAGGGACGGCCAACACACGATGATCCCATACATAAGAATTTGCAGTACTATTGCCGTATAGATCCAATGAAGGGTCTTCAGGGTAAAAACGCAGTTTTTTCAATGTATTTCTTGCATAAATAGAGCGAAATCGGTGCTTTCTTCACTATCTCTACTTTAAATTTTTAATAAAAATTACAGTCAATAAATTTGTGTCTGTATATATTTCATTAATAACTGGAAACTACTAAAATAAGTACTTTCACATAATGATATAAATAACTGCTTCTTATAATCATTACAGGGAAGTTATTATTATACATATAAAATATTTAGATAAATAAGTACCACACTTTACCTCGTAAGTCAACAAAAGAGTAATTAATACCTGCTACAAAATCTCGAAAAGTTTTTGCTGAGTACTTGCATCTTTTTAGGTTGAGCAATAGAATTTTAATTACTTTAATAGTAATGTTTCCATTTTGTTTATCAGTGGTCTAAATAACTTTTTGTATATTTCTAATTTAAAAAAAAAAATTAATTTCGAATTTCTGCATAGTTATGTTTGCATTTAAGGTGATACAATATATGTAAGTAAGCTTATATAGATTATAAAAAAAACAGATTTTTTTGCCGTGTACAAAATAAAATTTTATTGTTATTTGGTGATTTATTCAAATTTTATGGTATACCCTTGCTATTGAAAATAAAAAAGTCAAAAAAAACTGAAAGGGAAACCATTTAAGTACTTGCCATAAAACACTTTAAAAAATTCAACTGAAATAAAAACTGAAAGAATAACCCTCGAAAGAAAGTCAGTTCGTTAGATACTTCAATTGCTTTTATATCTTTAGTTTCTTTTTTTTTCAGTATAATTACTTCAAACAAAAATAAAACCCAAATAAAAAAGTAGCAAACGAATTTTGAAAATTATTTTCGGTTGCACTTGAATGCTCGTATTTATTCATCAAGGGTATAAAATTGTACATACACAAGCGGTTTGGCTTTGAGACGGAATATGACTACAAAATGGAGGAATTAACGAAGAAGATTTACAGAAAAATGCTTGTGTATCGAAGACCAATGAAAACGTAGAACTTCTTTAAATACAGGAAATGTAAAATGATAGTAAAACATTCAATAAATGATCGGCTTCATTGAAGCATTTAAAGACCACCACCGCTGGCAACCACTAACTGCCGCTTCTACGTGGATGACTCTAATTGTACGTAAAATTATACAAATTTCAATGGTTTGCTTTAAATAGCTAAGCCAAGAGTTAAATAAATTACAATTAATTAAAGAAAGAAAGGTTTCTAGAGACCCACCCCTAAATTTTTTAAACTGATTTTAAAGAAAAGATTGGGATTATTTTGGAACCCGTTTTTTGTTTTATTTATTTGGACGTCCTTTTTTGTTGTGGCCGCTAAAATGATACCAAAGAACACACACACATGTACACATGTATGTTTTTGTTTTAAATTTCTACGATATATGTGGCCTAAGTGGTCTAAAGCTATGTACAGACGGTTGTCAGATCTTACAATATTGCCAGTAAAATTTGCTCAAAATTTCTTACAACCGTGTGAACTGACAATTTTTGTCTAAAAAAAGTGCCCCGAATCTTATATTTCCTTCACCTACGTACGTACATATGTATTTTTTATGCAGTACATACACAGTTACATAAATAAGTAAATACATATATATTTATTTTGCAAAAAAAAAAAAAACAACTTATAATTTTTTGCTCTAGGGAAATTTTTAGTAAGTGACCCCTTCGTATTTTTCGATAAAGAATTTGATTCAATTTTTTTTTTCAATACTAGCAATAGTTGAATATTTTATTCTACACTCTGTATTTAGAAAGCACACATTTCACATTCACCCTTATTCCAGTTGTCAACACCCACGTCACGTCAATACAATACCAAAAACTTGGGGCTTGTTTACTCGTTCTTTACGGTTTCAGGGAAATGAAACGGAACATATCCTTCAATTTATTTTATAGTTAGGACTGCTCTTTAGCGATAAATTTTATTTTTAAATCCATTTAATAAAAATAGTAAGTAGTCATTACACGTTACACCATCAATTTGGAACATAACTGTGCTCAGAGCATAAAAAGTAACATGGCACAAATCTTCGTTTGCACTTAAATTAGATATCCACATAAAAGTTTAACAAATATAAAAAAGTCTTAAGTAAAGATCTTCCTAAAACACGAAATACGTTTAACACTGAAAAACAAATTTTTTTGTTATATTTTTACCAAATTTTCTTTTTCAATTTCCAACCCTATTACAATAGTTTTGAATTTTCTAATTTTTAATACTAATTTATTTCTTTCTAATATTTCGTTACCTTAATATAGAAAGGTCATAACTCATTATCTTTTTGAAATCAAGTTTTTTGTATATTCCGATAGAAGAACATCTAATGTGGCGAAAAACTCAAAAATCAGAATTTCGAAAAAAATAATGAGTTACGGCATTTCTATATTAAGGTAACGATATTTAATTTCCAAAGAAATAATTATTTTTATATACTACAAATAGTTTAAGTTTCCCAGGTCTGGAGCTATGGTTTTTTTTAGTTTTCTAATTTTTTATACCAAACTATTTCTTTCGAAATCATAAAGTATATGTAATTTTTAAACAAAAAGAAAAAATTTATTTGACCTGGTTCTTTTTATATACAAAAAAAAAAAAAAATAATTTTCCAACCCTGTAATCATCCTTTTAGATTTTTTTCCTCCTTATTCTAATCTAGTACTTTTTTGAAAAATTTATAACTTATGTTATATGAACAAAAGAAAAAAAGAAAATAAGAAAAAATTTTGTTTTATTTAGTTACTTTAATATTCAAAAAATTTCAAAATTTCCAGCTCTGGAGCTGTGGTTTTTCTTTTTATAATTTTCTATACCAAACTTTTTATTCCAAAACTTTATATATATATATATAATTTATAAAGAAAAAGAAAAAATCAATTAGACCTAGATACTTTTATATATTGCAAGAAGTTTAAGTTTCCCAACCCTGGCTTCATTCTTTTACATTTTTCTTACAGCAATATGTTTCTTTTAAGAATGTAAGAAATGTTTAATTTCTGTAAAAGGAAAAATTAGTCTTAATATGTTGTTTTTTTTATATAACAAAAAAAATTTTAAAGTTTTCCAACCCTGGACACGTCTGTGTTTTTTTATTCCTACTGAAATATAAAATAAGTTTCTTTAACAAAAGAAAAATTAGTTCTAGCAGTTACTTTTATATAAGTTTTCCAGCTCTGAAACCGTATGTTCGGTTTTGCTGATTTTCAATACCAATCTATTTCGGACCATTTCTGACACACTAGTCAAAGACCGAAGTTTCTAGCTTTACTGGGAGCTTCATAGAACCGATTTCACGTTCAGACAGACGGATGGACTGACAGACGGACAGAGGGACATGGCTTATTCGTCTTAACTATGCATATCCATTATGGGTTGCTTATTAATATTAAGGAAATTATATATACAAGTCATGACATGACAGAAAAACCATCTTTATCAATTTATTTATTACAATATGTATACCCGTTCCCATTTTTCGTGAAGGGTTCAAAAATGCTAAATTTCCATCTAAAAAGGGAGCTGTCTAAAAAAACTCTAAATTCTAAAAAAAACTCACTCTCACCAATGGAATGCTGGAAGGACTTTACGCAACGTATAAATCGACAGGGGTGATAGTGCACCGCAAATTGCATTATCGTAGTGTGTATATTTACACGAAGCCATTCGAGCTGTTTTACCCCCCTCATAACTTTGTTCCCCGCAATCTTAAAATTATAAAATTTTAACCATAATTAGAATAAATTCATGTTACACCATATGCGAAGTTTGAAATGCATATTTTAAGACATACTCACTGACCACTGACCACTGACACACTCATCAAATTGATGAAGCACTTGCGCTAACGCTAGAGAGCTAAAATTTGGTACACGAGTACATCTAGGTGAGCAATTAACTAGAAAAATCTGAAACATGGAATTTTTAACCGGGGGGTGGGGGCCGTAGCTACGCCCATAAAAATTTAAATTTGTGCTAGTGAGCTGAAAATCAATACAGAGCTACGTCTAGGTGAGCAATAAAATAAAAAAGTTGAAAATCCGAAAATTTTGGCCAGGAAAGCGGGGCTACGCCCATTAAAGTCAGAATTAAAAAAGCTAATATACGGCACTTTTAATGTAAGCTGTTTTATTGAAATTTGACATAAATACAGCGATAATGCAAGGCTATAAATTTTTCATTAAAAAAGTGGGCGTCGACACGCCCATATAATTTAAACGTCATTTTCGTGTACTACGGGTCAGCATATTTAGATATACTATTTATGTAGGTATTATTATCCGCTTGCAACGAGCCTTGACAGAAATAATAAGCACTGGCCTAAATAAAAATTGAGTTTGGAAGGTGGCAGGGTTACTTACGCCCATAAAAATTAAAAATTAAAAGTTGCGCTAAGGAGCTGAAATTTGATATACAAGTAGGTCTAGGTGAGAAAACAACAACTAACTCAATATTTTTTTGAAATCGAAAATTAATTTCAAAAAAATAATGAGTTAGGGTATTTTTATATTAAGGTTAGTTAGT
The DNA here is from genome assembly GCA_949987645.1 of Tachina grossa. Classification (NCBI taxonomy): domain Eukaryota; kingdom Metazoa; phylum Arthropoda; class Insecta; order Diptera; family Tachinidae; genus Tachina; species Tachina grossa. The sequence continues at coordinate 59,949,040 of OX465278.1, read as the reverse complement.
TACCTTTTTTAGTTACGTACATATGTAAATGTATAGCTACGTAGTACGTACATATGTATTTACATACATAGGCATTGCCGCTGATAATGTGTTCAGCAACAAATTGGATACAACTTAATTTGATTATACTCGTATGTTTGCTGAAAAGTTGTAAAAATAATTCCATCGTTATTTATTGATTTTTATTAATTTCGTTTTTTGTTTTATAGATATTTTCGTAAAATTCAAAAAGATATCGCATGTCACCCTTATTCACGTTGTTTACTTTTTCGACTGTTTTAAGGTACGGTCCCACTTGTCAAACATTTGCCCAAAAAAGCGTAACCAACAAAAACTAATGAAAAAAGTTTTGATACAGACACTTGTTTATCATATTAAACAGTTTCGAACACAACTAATTTACATTGTCATAGAATCCAACAATATTGGCTACTCTTTAACTTGACAAACTTTTGTCTGAATTGAAAGATTGTTCATTATCATTTAGTGGTTACGATTTTTTGGGCAAATATTTGACCAGTGTGACCGTAGCTTTACTCGTACATAAATACGAGTATAGTATATAAATTGTATTTTTTATTTGTATAGCGTGACAAATTTTATATGATATTATTACCACTCGTATACTAAACCAATTTTCTTGATAAAATATTTAGTAGGATTGTCCATTCCCATAATTCTACGCATAGTTTAAATATTTTAGGGCCACATCGTAACGAGAAGAAATAAATTCAATTATCTATGTGTAAGAGTCGGCCAATTGAGTCAAAGGTCTAAAGCGGGTGCTAGACACACCAATATTCAGCTTCAATATGTGTGGTTGTGTGCGTTTTTTTATAAAAAATATTCACACCAATAGTATATGTGTGACAATTTTTGGTGTGTCTGGCACTCGCTTAAAGAAGCCATCTGACATACATATTCAGTTCAAATTAGTGAAAATTGGAATTAAGTTGTACAACACACATACGAAAATAAATAAAGTTTTAACGGAGGAGTAACACAGTAATATACTATATATAAGCACATTAGAATGTACTCCAAAAAAAAAAGTTCGAAGTACACTTTCGATAATGAAGTATTATTGCAAACCAATTTTTAAAAAAATTAAAATTGTTATTTTTGTTGCCGAACGCAGAGATATCTTCTTTAAAGTTTTAATTATAACTTCGGCATTCACAGTAGGATCTTAAAATATGATATATCGATGTTTTTGTCTCTAGAAGACCAATTTTTTGCTTTATGGGCCACCGACCTCAAGTATTCAGTCTTAGTATTGCTCTACCAGATATCAGTTCCTACCACCCTAATGCCTCAAAACTAAAGCTGGAAAAAACCATTAAACTTATATTAAGGAAGTGTTTACATAATTGTAGCAGAACAGCTTGAACTTTATATGTATGTTTAAAATTTTTTCCATAAAAAATATATCAATTATTTTAATTTTTTAGCGAACGTAGGGGTCACTTTTTAAAATTTTTCGTTATATTCATATTTGGTATTTACAGTCGGTAGCAATACTAAAATGATGTCTAATCGAAGGATGGATGGAATAAAGGCCGGGGCACGATGAATCTGTCATACGTTAAACTTCGCCTTTTTCAACTGACATTAACGCAACGACGGAGAAAGTACTTTATTGACGGAAGCATTTGAACAGCTTCAATAGGTCGATTCTCCATTTTATTTAATAAATTCAACTTTTTGTATTCATTTCGTTTATTTCTTTTGTTTAATTTTATTTTTGCTGCCACAAAACACAAAAAACTAAATCGGAACATACCAAAAAAACCAGCCAATATCTGTCAAGCTACTCAACGTACGCAAAAAGTTAAAAGTTCACCAGTTTTTGTACTTTGCGTTGACGGACAAGTACTGAATGTAACAGGACTCATAAGAAACCATGTATTTCTACTTAGCTGTCAGTTGAAAAAGGCGAAGTTGAACGTACAACGGATTCATTGTGCCCCGGCCTTTAATGCCGTTCCTACTCTCTCTCTCTCTCTCTCTCTCTCTCTCTCTCTCTCTGTTTTGATATTGCTATTCGTTTTTCCCGTGAAATAACATTTGTCAAAAATCCACCACTCCGGTTTTCCGAAGCTCCCAGAAAAGCTAGAGACTTCGTTCTTGGACTGGTATGTCAGAAATGGTGCAAATAAAATTGGTATTGCAAATCAGCAAAATCGAGAAGACGGTTTCAGAGCTGGGAAACTTAAACTTAATTTTGCCATACAAAATAACTACCGAAAAGTAGTTATTATAATTTTTTTTATTAAATAAACTCATTTTATACTTCAGTAAGAATAAAATTAGTGTTTCTAATTAAAAAAAATAAAAAAAAAATAAAAAATTAAAAATACGATTCCAGGGTTGGAAAACTTTAACTTTTTTTCTTATACAAAAGTATCTTGCTAAAACAAATTTTTCCTTTTTTTTTGTATAAATTAAGCATATCTCATGTTCTCAAAAGAAAGAGATTGATGTAAGAAATCAGAAAAACAAAAAGCATGATTCCAGGGTTGGGAAACTGAAACTTTTTGTGATATAAAAATTTAACTACCGAAAACTAATTTTTATTTTTTTTATTAAATAAACTTATTTTATGCTCCATATACGAATAAAATTGGTATTTCAAATTAAAAATTAAACTTCAAAAAATTAAAAAGATGTTTCTAGGGTTGGAAAACTTTAACTTTTTTTATACAAAAGTAACTTACTAAAACAAATTTTTCCTTTTTTTCTATAAATTAAACATATCTAAAAAATTAACTACCGAAAACAAATTTTTATTTTTTTTAATATATAAACTTATTTTATGCCATAGTACGAATAAAATTGGTGTCTCAATTTAAAAAAATAAATAAATAAAACACGTTTCCAGGGTTGGAAAACTTTACTTTTTTATACAAAAGTAACTTACTAAAGAAAATTATTCTTTTTTCTCTATAAATTAAAGATATCTTGTATTCTTAAAAGAAAGAGATTAGTATAAGAAATCAGAAAAATCAAAAAGTTTGATTTCAGGGTTGGAAAACCCACACTTGTGTTACAAAAAATTAGCTACCGAAAACTAATTTTTATTTTTTTAATAAAATAAACTTATTTTATACTTTAGTACGAATATATTTGGTATTTCAAATTAAAAAAAAAAATTAAAAAAATTAAAACGACGTTTCCAGGGCTGGAAAACTTTATTTTTTGTACCAAAGTAACTTACTAAAGCAAATTTTTCCTTTTTCTCCATAAATTAAAGATATCTTATATTTTTTAAAGAAAGAGATTAGTAAAGAAATCAGAAAAATCAAAAAGTATGATTTCAGGATTGGAAAACTCACACTTTTTGTGATATATAAAAGTAACTAAGTCTAATTAATTTTTATCTTTTCCTTTATAAATTATATATATTTTACGTTTTGGAAAGAATAGTTTTGTGTAGAAAATTATAAAAATAATAACCACAGCTCCAGAGCAGGAAACTTAGAACTTCTTTTCTGGATATTAAAGTAAATAAATAAAATATTTTTTTTTAATTTCCTTTTTTCTTTTTTCACTTAACACACTTTCTACATTTATTTAAGAACTACCAGATTGGTATAAGGAATCAAAAAATCTAAAATGATGATTTTAGGGTTCGAAAATTATTTTTTTTTCTACATAAAAATAACTAGGTCAAATTATTTTTTTCTTTTTGTTTATACTTTATGTATGTGATTATGTATGTATCTCTATACTACATAAAAGCACTTTGGTAAAGGGTATATAAGATTCGGCACAGCCGAATATAGCAATCTTACTTGTTCATTATATCTTTGATTATTTTAATATTTTTAAATTTGTATTTGTCGTGGCTTAGGTGTAAAGCTTTATTAATGAAATTAGAAATTGTATTTATCTCCTGATTTAGTGGTTGTGTTGAGTTGTAATTTATGATTCTGACGGATGCTATCGGTTTCATATACCAATCTGTTATAATTTTGTCTTTTTGCCTAATAAGTATCATGTCAAGATAAGATAAAGAACTATTTGCTTCCGTTTCAATTGTGAATTTAATTTTGTTGTGATAAAATTGTATTCTTTATTTAAGTCCTGGAAAAAATACTTGCGGACTAGGTTTTTTGATATCGCTCACTTACTTGAATAACATCATAATTCGAAAAATGGGATTAATAATGCTGAAGTACTTAGCTCATATCATTATTCACATATGTATGTGTAAGAATTTCATACAAATATCTTGAATACTCATCTTTTGAGAGAAAAATAAAATTATCTCTTTCCTTTAAGTTGTGTGTAAATTGAAAATGTTTTTCTGAAAAACTGTTTTTTTTACATATGACGTTGTTCCAGTAAATGAGCGATGTATGCTCACTACAAAAATAAATCACAAAAAAGAGTCATGTTAGTCGTTAAGCAGCTCTGAGTTGAAGAACAGCTCTCGCGCCATCGTAATTACTTCTTAAATGCGGTCAGGCCCTTGTGTGTGGTTTGGCCTTCGATAGTTTTTCGTCTCATTCGCACTGGTTGACTGATTAGCCACGGATAATCGTATAATCTTGAGGTTCTTTTGTGAAATTTCGTTGACAGCCACGTTGCTACTGCCTATATGAAGGCATACATAGGTCGTGTATAGCCAGTCACAAATTTTTTTAAAATACTGTTAATAACATCTTGGGCATATAGTTTAGTTACCCCACCCATATTTGTGTAACAATACTGTGCAAAATTTATTTTGTAAACTATTTATGAAGTAAATAAAAAAATAAATAAGACTCATGTTGTACAATATGCCAAGTAAGATTGCAACCGCTTACTACAATACGTTAGAAAATCAAAAAAAACTTAACCTCACGTACAACCAATACACAACTTGATGCAAGGACCCCATAAACATTACGATCTCGTATTCAACCTGTACCTGGATTCACTAACTTTTATTACGATAATCGTATCGCTATAATTAATATAACGAAAATCTATCGACTTTCTATTCAGTAACATATTTTAACGATATTCGCTATCGGTTGGAGGACAATAAAATAAAGGTACAAGCTCAAATTCATTGAGTTTTTCTTTATCATTATTTATGCTTTTTGCTTATTTTTACATTTTCTATACAGAGATACCCCATAATATTGAATTAAATGGCGATTAAGATAATGTTGGAGACTATCGTAAAAATGAAATTACGAAATCACATTATCGTTGCCACAAAGAAATAAATATGTCGATAAATATTACGATTTTCGGTTCGCAAAAAGTTACAGAATCCAGGTACTGATTAAGTTGTGCCAATGTTTGTAATGTGCGTGATCTGGACACAGAAATTCATGCAGAACGCTCGCTATTTAACAGCCTCTTACGATCCTATTGCAGGCCACACGCTTTGTATTTCTCTATACATTTTAGTTTTGGTTATACTTTTTCGCTTTGGTTACTTTTTGAGACTTTGTTTCAAAAATTTTTTGGTCTTGGCAACACTGATTATTATACCAATACTAGTGGACATTGAATATCTCTTAACTTTCCCTTACCAATAAACAAGCAATAAATCAAGCAGAATCCACACTTGACAATTCAAAATAAAAATGATAAAAAAAAGAAAATCTGTGTGAAATTTAATGTCATTATCAAAGTAAAATTCGCCATGAGGGTGGATTTTCAATTGCTTATTCATGCATTGTTGGGGATACAAATAATAAAAATAATTTTATAAAATGCCACTCACTCAATGGCATTAAATTTAGTCATTCCACAAAAAAAAAACTCAAATATAGGATTTTGAAGAAGAAAAATTCAAGGGAATACCCGAACAAGGTGTTTGTGAAAATAAATCGATACAAAGGGAATGTGATGTTTCAGCTAAAACGTCTCTAGATTTTAAGTATATGTTGAATTATAACACACACAAAATAGCGAACGAAGCCCAGCACACCCATATATATTAATTAAGAAACAGTTAAATAAATCCTATTTAAGTTTTTATTGACTTTTAATTTATGCCCTAATTCTGTTCGACGATTGTTCCGTCTTGTCTATGGACGAAAAAAAAGCCGCAGTTGTGATTCTTTAAAACAATTATTAGTAATAGTCTCTGCTAGAAGGTGCGTGTATTTGCTTTATGATTTTATTCCAAACATTATATCCAACATATATTTTTTCATATATTTTTCTAAATATTGTATAATATTTTCATTTAATTTTTATATTTTAAAAACATGGTAATAATATTTTTATTTTTCATTTTCAAAGACAATAATCATTTTTGAAGAAAATAATTTGAGGAATTCAAAAACAAGAACTCAAAAGTATTTTCAAAGAAAAACGTCCTAAATCTTCTTACTGAATTAGGGCATTAGTTTCTAAATTATTGAGTCATTAAAATGAATTTTAATATCTTATATGAGTAATTTAATTGCAAAACTACTAAGGGAATGTAATCATTAACAATTAATTGAACATGGATTGTATCGGGTGTTTTTTTTAGAGGTATTAAACTTTGAATTGAAATAAAACACAAGAAAATCGTTTTAATGTCCATCAATTTGGCTTTATTGGAAGGATAATTTTATGCCATTAATGTTTAAATATGATTTCGGGCATGTGGCCGCCGCGGCTGGCTCGAATAAAGCCAATTCTACAGGTCCAATTTTCAACCACTTTTTCGAGCATATGGGGCCGTATGTTGGCAATAACGCCACGAATGTTGGCTTCCAAGTCCCCTAACGTTTCTGGTTTGTTGGCGTAGACGAGCGACTTCTCATATCCCCAAAGAAAATAATCCAATGGTGTCAAATCACACGATCTTGGTGGCCAATTGACAGGTCCATTCCGCGAAATTATGCGCTCATCGAATGTTTCCTTCAATAAATCGATTGTGACGTGCGCTGTGTGGCATGTAGCGCCGTCTTGTTGGAACCACAACTCATCCACATTCATGCCATCCAATTCGGGAACAAAATAGTCGGTTATCATGGCTCTATACCGGTCTCCATTAACGGTAACTGACTCTCCAGCATTATTTCGGAAGAAGTATGGCCCAATGACTCCACCAGCCCATAGAGCACACCAAACAGTCAATTTTTGTGGATGTAATGGCGTCTGAAGGGTCTCATGTGGATTCTCTTCACTCCAAATGCGGCAATTTTGCTTGTTGACGTAGCCATTCAACCAAAAATGAGCCTCATCACTGAACAAAATTTTGCGATGCAAATCAGCATCGAGATCAATCTCATTTTCGGCCCATACACCAAAATCACGACGCATTGCATGGTCTCGCGGCTTTAATTCTTGCACAAGCTGGATCTTGTAAGGTCGCAAGCCAAGATCTTTGCGCAAAATCTTCCATAAAGTTGATGGACAAAGCTCCAATTGCTGTGCACGGTGGCGAATCGATTCATTCGGGTCCTCTTCAACACTTTGCTCTACAGCGGCAATTGTTTCTTCGGTGCGCACTGTTCGACGTCTCTGCGGATGCGTATTATCACATAGAGTAAACGTAGTGCGAAAACGATCCGTGGTTAACCGAATTAATTGCTCTGATGGACGATTATGTCGACCATAAAATGGACGGAGCTTGCGGTAAACTTCGCGAACTGAACCATTATTTTCGAAATAAATTTGCACGATTTGCAAGCGTTGTTCTTTTGTCAACCTGTTCATGATAAAATGGCAAACCAAACTAAATATTAATCACTTGACAGCTGACAAAATGGCCGCCAGTTAAAAAAAGTGATGCCAACTTAAAGTTCTATACCTCAATAAAAAACACCCTTTAGCTCTCGCTAGCTGAGGGTTAAAAAGTAGGGATGTGCAAATGTCGTGATTTTATCGTGTCACGCGTGAGTCACGCGTGATTCACGTGATTCGTGATCAAATATTATAACTAATCACGAGTGAGTGCGTGAGCGTGATTGAAAAAAATTTACTCGTGCGTGATCGTGCGTGAGCTTTTTTTAATAATCACACACGAATTCACACGCTCTCACGAGATAACATTCCTGCATAGGTACATATGTAACTGCATTCACTCATTTGAAATAAATTATTTTATAATAACAAATGCATATATGTATAGTAATATGTATGGTAGTATGAGCTTATAAACATAATGAATACCCCCAAACAAAATGTTTCGACTTTTCTGAAGTCAGACTTGTACCGAATTCGCTAAGACATTTCGGTAGTTTCTCTGAACAATTTGTTTTAAACATTAAAACTTTGATTTTTGAGTACATAAGTAAAAGTCTGCGAAAATTTTTTTTTAAATAAATATGTATGCATATTTTGATAAAAAAAAAGGATTGTAACAAATATTAAAAAACGTGAGTATGTGCAAATTATTTCGACAATAGCAGCAACATAACGGTGAAGCGGTACTCTGCTATAAAAGCAAAAGGAAATCGTAACTACATGTCGTTAGGAATTCGTACCGACTTATCGTAACGAACTCGTAGGGACATATCGTTACGAAGTCGTGTCAACCATTTCATACAAAAATTGTTACGATTTCGGTAATATTTCGGTGCAGAAATCGGAAGATTTTGTCGACGAATCGTTACGAATTCTTAACGAATCCGGAGCATTTTGTTTTGTATACATACACCTTTATAAGTATGTATGTATGTTTTTTAGATACCCTTTAGGAAGTATCAATTGAGAAACACTACTGATTCAACAGTACCTTTGTCAACAATACTACTGACGAATTGTACCGCAGAAAATGTTTTTTGCTTTAGGGGCTGTCCATATATTACGTAACGCTATAGGGGGGAGGGGTGGGGTTCGAGGTTTGTTATGAGTTGTTATGGCTGGGGGTGGGGGAGTCTTTGAAAATGTTACGTAACAGAAAAAATTTTAGTAATTTGTATGTTTTCTCATTTAATATGCTTTTCTCATTTATTTGATTATCATTTATTTAATTGATTATACGTCTTACCTAGAGCTGCGATACATCGAATAAATGCCGATGTATCGTATCATACGAGGCTAATCGATACATCGATCTTTTTATTCGATGTATAGGAAAGACGACTTTTGTATATACTGATGCTTGCAACTCATTTAATGTAGTGATAAAAACCCCCCAAGAATGACTTTTAAAACATTTTTAAATTTTAAAATTGTTTTAAAATTGCTTGATATAACAACACAATACTAAAGGTATTTTTTGTCAATTTACAAAGCGTCATCAAAGCAACAGCGTTATTTTATAGCATCCAAATATATATTTTTATTGTGAAAAAAATTTTCAAAATTTTCTTGGTATTGTATGGTAATAATCAGCAATGTAAGTTCTTTTTCCATATTTGATGTTAAAATCAATAACATGTTTGGTTTAAAATTACTGTTACAGACAGTGAAATAGAGCTGTGCCAAATCGTTATTTTCAGTGACCGGTCATTTTCGTTCAATTAGCAAAAAATTGACCCGCTCATTCAATCGTTCACTTTTGAACAACAGTATGAAACAATGCTATTTTTTAAGAATAATAAAATCGGTTGTATATACGAGTATTTAAATAATACGAATGAATGAACTGAAGAATTTATTTTCAAAAAAATTTTAAAAATTATATTTAAATTCATTTTATAAATAATTTCTTGTTCTTTCGACTAGAATATTATTTTGGCTTAATATTTACTTTAATATTAAGGTTAAGAAAGGTACTTTTGTTTGGTTTTGCAATTTATTTTTCTGCAGATAATTAATAAAAGCATTGTAACTCTTTTATCGTTATTTATACATATATCAAAAGCGCATCAATGTTTGAATGTTACTTCTCAAAGTTTAAGTTAAAATTTTGTCCTCAAAAATATTTTACCGGAAACAAAAAAAATATCTCAAGCACTACAAATTTAGTTTAGATTCAGGTAATGAAATGTATGTATAAACATATATACAGTTAAGGTCTAACATCTTTACTTTGTAAAAACACTTTATAAAAAACACTAGTAAAAATACTTCTTGTGAAAAGACTGTTAAATAGAATTTAGTACGTAGAATTTACACGTACCTAAACCTTTTAAAACACAAAAACTCAACTCAAACAAAAAGACATCACATAAATAGCAAATATGAACGAAAGCAAATTTGACATAAAAGACTTGAAACACAAACTGAATGAAGGAAAACATAGAGCGGTACGCTACTGATTCAAAAAGCGTTCAGTAAAATCACCGGATCAGTTCGTTCAATTAAGTGATTCGTTCAATTTAACCCGTTCGTTCATGAGCTACACAGCTCTATAGTGAAAGTTATATCACCCCATTTTAAAGATCCAAGTAGAGCTACTGTGACTCGTTGGGTTAACAAAAAATATGACGCTTTGTCAGGAACATTGAAAACTAAATTACACATATTGGAAAATATTACTTTGACAACTTACATTTGGTGCAATTTCCGAAGCTGTAGAACTGGCCTTTGGAAAAAGAAGCACATAAGGTGCTTTGCACACATGCTTTTCTTAATCTTTATGAAATTTTTCAGTTTTTTTACCTAAACTTGTCTCCAAATTGCTAAATTATTGTCTTCTTTAAAAAGTTCGTTATTAAATTTGTTGTATATAGTTTTACCGACGGAAAATATTTCCAAGTTCGTATACTTTTGTGAAGAAATTTTTAATAAATTGGTACGTACCGGAACTGAACTGGTGATTATCTCAGTTTTTCGCCAGGACTGCGAAATCAAATTCAAATCATAGTAAATTGTTGCAGAGTTATCCAAATAACCATATTTAAGACTTATAGGTGATTTTTTTCAAGTTGGAGAACATAGCCTTTAAAACAATGGTAACCCACTTCAATACAATCATATTTTTTTGATTAGGCATAGAATTGAATTGAATGGGCCTTATCGTGATTCGCGTATTTTAACTTCGACTACAAAAACTTGGTTCTAGATTAAAAATATTTTATTTATTTATTTTTATTTTCTTTTTTTTTTTTTTTTTTTTGAAGAATTCTAATGATTTGTTCGTGAAGTTACATAATATATACAAGTATGTATGTACGCAGATTTTTTATGCGAAAGTATGTTTTCCTCTATCGTCTAAATTTGTGTGCAGTTTTGTTGAGATATACTCAATGGGTCACGAGCTGTAGGATAACTTCCAAATACATAACAAAGCTTATAATAAACTGGTATGTGATGTTTCATTTTTATATTATTAGATGATACATATTTGGTCCAAATGTAATGAGGCTATATAGTATACGGATCTTACCTTATAAAATTATAAAAGCGAATTATAATTATCACTACCCATTTTTCAGCGCAAGCCCGTTGAAAAAAGTATTTCCAAAAAAAAAAAATTAGTGTCATAACATAGTTTCATCCCATTAAAGGGCCATGATAGGCCATTTTTGTGGGAAAATTATGTTGAGGAAAGGTGTTGTGGTATTTATTCTAAGAAATTGGATACAAAATTGTTTATATCCAAGATAGGTTATTTTTTAGGTGAAAAATGCAATGCTCATGATCGGTATGCACGCTATTAGTGTAATTTTTACACATATGTTATTTTTATGGCCAGTCTATCAGAAAGTGCCGGTGGAGCGAATAAAATAAATACTTTCCGCAATTTGTATGGTCTAATAATATGCATTCAAGTTTTTTATATGTGGGTGAATAAATTGCTATCAGAAAAGGCTGATCCAGTTAATTAGTTTAAAAATAGATCATGTATGTAATATTGTATGCATGCATATACTTCATACGAAGTCGATGGAGGGTATATTATATACGGCTAATCCGAATATTATATCATACTTGCTTTATTTTCAAAAGGAAATTTTAGCTTAAGTAACATGTTGCTGTTACAAAAACTGTAAACAAAAAATAGTTTGTACTTATACAGAAAAAATTATTCCCAAAAAATTTTTAAACAAATATTTGTTTGAAATCAAACTTAGTTTCAGTAAATATTCTGTACTGTTCCACTAAATTAATTTGTACCAAAACACTGTATAGAGAAGAAACAGGCCACGACGTTTGTCGGCTACATTTCGGCATTTACATGTATACAACACGATCAAACAAAATAAACAACAACTAAACAACAACAACCGCACAACAGCACGTTGTTCCTATCAACAAGCAAGATAAACACCAACACACTGAAATAACATTTTCTCTCAGCCGAACTATGATTAATTTAAATTTTTACAAAATTTTTATCAGAATTTACAAAATTATTTGTAGGACCGCATTCAAATAAAAAATTTACTGATTCAACGAATTTGGTTACTGAAAATGAAATTTAGTTTTTTCTGTGTATAAGCTTAAATTGTTTTTGCTATAAAATTGAAACGGTATATCCTATGGTTATAAAATTTTGACAGATAATGCCAATGATAATAAGTTAATGATTTTTATAAAAAAAAACGCATTTCGAAAATCATGTTGCTTAAGCTTCTTTGGCGGTAATGGCTCGATATTATGTATGTGTACATACATACATATGCGGAGCGTTAATTATTGATATATGAGAATTCGAATTCGAATAGTCAAAATGATATCCGCGAATACGAATATTTAAAACGATATGAAATTAACTTTGATTTATTTTAATTTACATTGTAAATTTTACAAAAACACGAGCATACATATATACATAGATATGTATCTATGTACATATTTATAATATACATATTATGTAAGAACCTATTTTTCAACCCAAAAAACATGAAAATTATATTATACATATACTTTTTCGTGAGCGTGCGTGATCGTGATAAGTTGTAAATCACTCGTGCACAGAGAAAACAGTGCCTAATAAATACCTCATAAAATAAAACAAAATTAATAAGAAATCTATATGGTTTTTTTTCAATAAGGAAATCTTATTAATTTCATAGAGAAAACCTTTTTGAAAAAATCAAGAAGAAATCTTGTAGTTTTTATGAGGTTATATTATTGATTTTTTTAATAAGGTTTTCTTCTTGATTTTATGAGGCGACCTCATAAAATAAAAAAAATATGTCTTTCTTTATTCTTTGTGCTTTGCTTATGTATTTTCATTTAAATTCTATACCATATACTTATGTATGTATGTAGTATATGTAGATGTTATTTATTTATACTATACATACTATAAATACTTACATAGATACATGCATATTATATTGTATTCTTAATTAATTAAAACTCACCATACATACATATTATTACTTGAAAGGAGACAAGTATTGAAACAGCAAACTTCTGACTGATAGACAAACACTCTAGCCAATATGCTAACAAGCAGTCTGAATAACCATTGAAATAATTTTGCAAACATGCTTATACAAAAACGAAAAAGATCATAAAAAAATTGTCTGTGTCTATTTATAGATATGAAATAACAAGACACCTCATAAAATCAAGAAGATTTCCTTATTGAAAAAATCAATAAGATGCTTTACACATAATCATATAGGAACCTTATAAAATCAAGAAGAAAACCTTTTTAAAAAAATCAATAAGGCTACCTAATAAAATCAATAAGAAATCCATATAGTTTACAATTTATAAGAAAACCTAATAGGATCAAGAAGTTGTTCTCTATGGATTGTTTTTCTGGTGCCAAAAATAACGGAAATTAAGTAAAAAAAGTTGCGAATAATAAGATTTCTTCTTGATTTTATGTGGTTTTCTTCTTGATAAAATTAATAAGATTTACCACATAAAAACAATAAGGAATCTCTATGAAAAAATCTTCGCTTCTTTCTGTTGGGATACCCCTTAGCCTAAAAATGTTTCACAGAGAAAATCCTATTGATTCTCTGAGGCAGTTTTTTCTCTGTGTGCGTGATTAAAAATATTTTATTCGTGAGCGTGCGTGATCGTGAAAATGTTCAAAATCATTCGTGCGTGAAAGTGCGTGAGTAAAATATTTTTCTGTGTGAGCTTGCGTGTCGTGAGTCAGAAAACACTCACGTGCACATCTCTATTAAAAACCAAACCAAGAAAAGCGAAAAGTTTAATAGATTATTTAATTTGCTCTCTATCGATAGCCACTGCATGCTACCTACATAATAATATTATTTTTTTCTCTTTAACCAAAATTTGTGTGACAACAAAGGAATAAATGTGAAGATATTTCCCAAGAAGTAAGCAAATAATATAGTTATTTAAGATACGAACCCTTTTTTCCAAATTAAACTAAAAGCATTTACAATGTTTTATTTGCAAACAATTTGCAAAAATTGACTTGCATAACCTTCAAAATAAACAGCTTATACATATATTTATGACATATCTGTCGTTTTCACTAACATCCGATTTTGGCTTAATAATAAATAGACTTTTAGCATTAGGAAAACTGGAAAACGTGTGCACAAAAGACCATTTTACCCTTGTTATTAAATAAATACAGTCAAGTGCGACTTTGACTCGCGAACGCGAAGGGTTCCGTATGGACACTAGACATTTAATACTATATAAAATTTAGTCTGTATAATATATAGTTTTGACATTTTTTTCGTTTTTGAGGTTTTTTCGCTTTTGAGCGTATTTTAAGTTTTGAATGCTCTTTTTGCTTTTTCGGTTTTGGTGATTTTTTTAAGTTTTGGCGCTTTTTTAGTTTTGGCGATTTTTGTCTCGTTTTGGCGATTTTTTTCGATTATTGGCGTTTTTTTTAATTTTGGCGATTTTTTTTTCATTTAAGCGATTTCTTCGATTTTTGGCAATTTATTTTAGTTTTAAAAATTTTTTTTATTTGTCGATTTTTTTGTTTTGGCGATTCTCTCGGTTTTTGGCGATTTTTTTCGGTTTGGCGATTTTATAATTTTGGGATTTTTCAGTTTTACCGTTTTTGAAAATTTCAAGAGTTTGCCTTTTACGGTTTCCAAGATAGAGCAAGTTGTCAAAATTACATTAACTGATAGAACACTCTTTAATTTAAATTTTTGAATTTTACTGTTATTTGTTGTAGTCTGTATAAAAATGCACTAACTTTGCAAATTTCAATTGTCTATATATAATTCATGTATTTGTTGTTGTAGCGGCTAAAGTTCTACATACTTTGTCCAATTATATGCGCACCCATGATGTAAGATTTTGCAGTTGTTTTTAAATCCCAGCTTTTGGGAACATACGAACTAAAATCAAAACTTTTATATAAAACAGGTTATGTTCGGAAGGGCTTATTCCTAATAAAAGCGCGAAATTCAGCTATTCATATACCGTCGATTCATAACTGTGGAGATACTTTTCAGATACCTACATACTCGTATGTTTGTTATATGTTCCGAAGAAAAATTTTTATATAGGGTGTTTTTTTAAGAGGTATAGAACTTTGAATTGAAATAAAACACAAGAAAATCGTTTTAATGTCCATCAATTTGGCTTTATTGGAAGGATAATTTTATGCCATTAATGTTTAAATATGATTTCGGGCATGTGGCTGGCTCGAATAAAGCCAATTCTACAGGTCCAATTTTCAACCACTTTTTCGAGCATATGGGGCCGTATGTTGGCAATAACGCCACGAATGTTGGCTTCCAAGTCCCCTAACGTTTCTGGTTTGTTGGCGTAGACGAGCGACTTCACATATCCCCAAAGAAAATAATCCAATGGTGTCAAATCACACGATCTTGGTGGCCAATTGACAGGTCCATTCCGCGAAATTATGCGCTCATCGAATGTTTCCTTCAATAAATCGATTGTGACGTGCGCTGTGTGGCATGTAGCGCCGTCTTGTTGGAACCACAACTCATCCACATTCATGCCATCCAATTCGAGAACAAAATAGTCGGTTAGTCGACTCCAATTGCTGTGCACGGTGGCGAATCGATTCATTCGGGTCCTCTTCAACACTTTGCTCTACAGCGGCAATTGTTTCTTCGGTGCGAACTGTTCGACGTCTCTGCGGATGCGTATTATCACATAGAGTAAACGTAGTGCGAAAACGATCCATGGTTAACCGAATTAATTGCTCTGATGGACGATTATGTCGACCATAAAATGGACGGACCTTGCGGTAAACTTCGCGAACTGAACCATTATTTTCGAAATAAATTTGCACGATTTGCAAGCGTTGTTCTTTGGTCAACCTGTTCATGATGAAATGGCAAACCAAACTAAATATTAATCACTTGACAGCTGACAAAATGGCAGCCAGTTAAAAAAGTGATGCCAACTTAAAGTTCTATACCTCAATAAAAAAAACACCCTTTATATAAAAGAGTGATGGAACTTTTTTGGTAAAAGCTGTCGAGAGTTCAAAAGTTTTCTAAAATTCAAAGTGGAATATTTTTCCACTTAACGGCAGAAGGTCGTGAATTTCTTTTAAACACTTTAAAATTTTGTTTTTTAACTAAAAGTTGAAAAATTTTAAAATTGGTAGATACTCGTATTTAGATTCCGTATCTAGAAAATAATGGAACGAAGTTTTAAAAAAATTTCATATATAAATTTTTTAACTAAAAAGGCAACTGAAATTTATTTTCTGTTGGTTAAGAATGTCTATATGCATTTCATTGGTGTTTTGCCAAATCATCAGAAGACTTCAATAACAAATTTTTAACAGTCACAAACCTCTTATCTTATGCACAAACTTTCAAAAACCTTTTGAGAATTCACAAATAATTATATTTTTGAAAATCACAACAATATAAAATAAGTGTAGACATGCCTAACCAACCACCAGCAAATAAATTTCAATTAAAATAAACTTATGACAATATATCAAATAATAAATTTCTTAAATGTTACAATAATAACTACAAATAAACAAGTTTTAAAAAGATCTTATCCAAAGCTATAATGTGGCAAATAACTTTGAGATCAATTGACAAACCAAAAATTTTGACATCTAAAGAAGTTAACATGGCACAGGTACCGTATGTTGACACTGCATAACTCCATTCCTGAGCAACTTGAACAGGTAGTATTTTAAACATAAGCTGATATACTTCTCAGCTGTGTCCAGGCTATCCGTTTAGAAAAGGTTGATTTTTTTCCAAAATATTTAGATTTTGCCCCACTGTGAATTATTACCCAATAAAATATATTTTATCGTTTGGAAAGAAAAGTATGGTATAGAAAATTTTAAAAACAAGAACCACAGTTTCAGAACTGGAGAATTTGAACTTTTTGATGTGTAAACATCTATACGCTAGGGGGTAAAAATCTTTTGACTTTGATTTCTTTGTTAAGATTTCTTTGCTGAGATTTCAAATTGGTTGATTGTCAAATCGGTGTGAGCTATGTATGAGTGTATTAGTGTTTGAAAGAAGCAATACCAAGCAGAGAAACAAGTCGACCGGCTCGAAGACAACGGTGCGCCGACGGTGCGCCGCCGCCGGTTATTTTTCTGTATATTTCCGTACACCAAAGGTGAAAATGAACCGTAAGAGCTACGGACTTGAAATTTGGACACAATGTATTTTTATACAGACTACAACAATTAACACTAAATTTAAAAAATTTAAATCAATAGGTGTTCCATCAGTTAATGCAATTTTGACTTTGTAATTTTGACAACTTGCTTTATCTTGGAAACCGTAAGAGCAAAACTCTTGAAATTTTCAAAAACGGTAAAACTAAAAAATCCAAAAAATATAAGATCGCCAAATATAAAAAAATCGCCAAAAACAAAAAAAAATCGCCAAAACGAAAAAAGCACCAAATTAAAAAAATCTCTAGAACTAAAATAAATCGCGAAAAACCGGAAAAATCGCCAAAATGAAAAAAATCCTTAAACAAAAAAATCGCCAATATGAAAAAATCGGCAAAATGAAAAAATCGCCTAAATAAAAAAACCCCAAAAACAGAAAAAAATCGCCAAAATGAAAAAAACCCAAAAAAACAGAAAAAATCGCCAAAATTAAAAAAATTGCGAAAATTAAAAAAACCCAAAAAGAGAAAAAATTGCCAAAACGAGAAAAAAGTGATAAAACTGAAAAAAAACGTTTAAACTTCAAAATCTTAAAAAGGGAAGAAAGCTAAATCAAAAAAAAATGATCAAAACCGAATGTGCGCGAGTCAAAGTCGCACTTTACTGAATTTATTTTAATTGCAATGCGTACACAACAACAAGAACAGCAACAACTAAACGATGAACAACAGGAATTAAAAATTAAAAAGTAAAAGTAAAGGCATTTACCATAGATGAGCACTGCAGTACCACTAAAGTTTCAGTAAAAACAATAAAAAATGTTTAACAAGTAAATTTTTACTGATTACTAAAATTTTTTTCTACAATTTTTATAAATTGCCTAAATGATTTGTTATATGATGAGGTGCATTGAATTTTCAGTAATCAGTAATCATATTGAAATTCTACCAAGTGGCTAAATGTTTTTCATACAAAAGTTTCAAAATTTGAATGAAAAAACTTTGCTAATTGCTACAATTTTATTATGATTACGGCCCTACGATTTTACTGGTAATGCAAATTAAATTAAATTATCAGTAAAAATTTACTGGATTTTTTTAGTAATCAGTAAATTTACTGCTTACTGCAATTTTGAATGCAGTACATATACATATACTGCAGTGTGCCCATTTACTAACCAAATAAGTTTAATAAAACAAACAAAAACCAACAAATTCATATCGCTCATTTGCTTCAATAGTTGGCACAACTCAAAAAAACCATTTTTGCACAAAACGCGTTTTAAGTTTTCAATTTGCATACAACTCAATGAAGAAATGAAATAAAATTCTTCTCTCAGGAGGTGATGGTACAAGCTATTTATATGAAATTTTTACACAAGATAAAATACGAAATGCCGCATCTTTCTGCATTATTAACTCAATAAACTGATTTTTTGAGTTATGCCACTATTGAAGTAAATGAGCGATATGTATTTACAATATTGAAAATTTTGATACTTTTAATTAATTAATTTAAAAAAAGATACTAAAAGCATAAGTACTTCCACATCTCCTCTGTGATCGGACTCACATTGCTTTTTTTATTTTAAATTAACTAAATAAAAATAATTGTTTCCTTATTTCCTTTTGTATTTGTTCACTTACTATATTTTATATATTTTCTGAAGATTGGTATAAGGAATCAGAAAAATCTAAAAGGATGATTTCAGGGTTGGGAAACATATACTTTTTGCGAAATATAAAACTAATTAAACAAAACTTAGTTAAACATATTTCATGTTTTAGAAGATATTGAGTCAAGATTTATTTTATAAATGTTAAATTGTTAAAGGCATATCTATTTTAAGTATAAATGAAGATTTGTGCCATTTTGCTCATTATGCTCTCAGCACATTTATATATCAAATTGATGATCTTTCTGTATTTATGATTTTAACAGGCTAAAGTTCGTATCGCTTTTTAAGCCAAATTACATGTCATAATTATTAATGAACAAATAACACCAAAGTTAGTTGTAAATATTCTGACAACACATAGTTGAACGGAACAGCCAGCCGTTTTCGAAGGCCACTAAACCTTCATCATCAGCGTCCTTTTGTGTTTGGTCCACTGTGTGTGGTGTCAGTTGATGTAGATTTCTGCTTTATATACTTACAGCCGTATTCATAAAAAAACGTTGATTGTGGTTTAAAATTCATATTAGTTAAAAAACGTTTTAAGGCTAAATAGCGTTTTTTAAATATTGGTTCATTTTTTCAGTTTTTTAACTAAAAATCAATTAACTAAATTTTTTTAAAATATCGTGGCAACACTGTATTCTTTATTTGTCACTTGCATATTAGTTCTGCAAAACATGGATTTGTTAACTCACAAAGTACTCGTGTCTATTTTGTTTATTTGTCGGTTTTCAGAGAAATATTGTTTCTATAAAATAAAAGATATGTTGCAACTTGTATTTAATAAAATAATAAAAAAAAGTTCACAACAAATCCTTGTTAAAAGTGCTTTTTATATTATTTATTTTATTGCAGATAAAGAAGCACTAGAATAACGAGCTTTATTTTGTTTGTTTTGAGTGTTTATACATACATCACTAGTTAATTTTCTACAATTATACTATTTTTGTTAACACATAAAATGAGAAAACAATGACTGGGAATGGAAACTGCATCGCTTCTTTTCTTTTAAATATTCTTTGGAGTATATTTGTTATTTCGGCAATAGTTCCTATAAAAAAAATTACATTGTTTTCTTCTAAATAACACTGGCATATGCATACATACATGCATACATAAGTACATACATACATACACACATATGTACATACAGGTAAAGTTCAAAATGTAAACAAAAACGAAGCAAAATTACAACAACGTCACCTTAAAATTGGTTTAAACATGGGGCAGTCAATTTTAAAATTTGCTGATTTACGCAAGGTTTAAAAACCGTTTTTTAAGCTAAAATTCTATTATGAATACAATTTTAGCGAATTTTGCTTAAACAATATCTGAAACGCGGTTTAAAATTTTTATGAATACGGCTGTTAGCATTATTGCAAATGGAATATGTGAATTGTTTGATTCATCGTATTTCAATTTGCTCAAAGCTTTTTAGTATTGTAAGCTCAATCTTACCATCTCTTTATTTACAACAGTTTTACCATTGTCGTTTTGTTCTTTTACTAATTATACACATGTTAGTTAATTTGTTTATTTTTTGTTCTACTTAAGACAAACTTTTTTGGTTTGTTACTATTAAGTATATTTTTATTTAATTTTTGCCACAGGCCCACAGGCTATTAATTTTAGTTAATTTTAATTATTATTCGAACTCCATTTGTTTCTATATTTATGATTTTAACAGGCTAAAGTTCGTATCGCTTTCGTTGACAGCTTGTAACGAGTTCTTATTAATTTTTAGTAAATGGAGATAAAAAAATTAAAGTTATCGCTAAAGAACAGTCCTAGCTATAAAATAAATTAAAGGACATATTCCGTTTCATTTCCCTGAAACCGTTCCTTTCTGTTGAACAAAATCGAAAAAATTCTTTAGGAACAATCTGTTTAGATGATACCGCGTTATATAAAGCATTTGCAATTTGATGTTTAAATTGAGACACTGAACAGTTTTTCAACATCAAATATTATTAAATACGGGAATATGTAAAAACAAGTTAGTTTACTTGGTATGGAGGAGGTACAATACTATAAATACAGAGTGTAGAATGAAATATTCAACTATTGCTAATATCGAAAAAAAAATATTTTAATCGAATTCTTTAGTCCACGAGGTCACTTACTAAAAATTACACTAGAACAAAAAATGATAATTTTTTTCACAAAACAAATATATATGTACGTACTTATTTATGTATCTGTATAAAAACACAAAAACTGACTGTTTGTTGTGCTCTATGGGCTGGTGGAGTCATTGGGCCATACTTCTTCCGAAATAATGCTGGAGAGTCAGTTACCGTTAATGGAGACCGGTATAGAGCCATGATAACCGACTATTTTGTTCCCGAATTGGATGGCATGAATGTGGATGAATTGTGGTTCCAACAAGACGGCGCTACATGCCACACAGCGCACGTCACAATCGATTTATTGAAGGAAACATTCGATGAGCGCATAATTTCGCGGAATGGACCTGTCAATTGGCCACCAAGATCGTGTGATTTGACACCATTGGATTATTTTCTTTGGGGATATGTGAAGTTGCTCGTCTACGCCAACAAACCAGAAACGTTAAGGGACTTGGAAGCCAACATTCGTGGCGTTATTGCCAACATACGGCCCCATATGCTCGAAAAAGTGGTTGAAAATTGGACCTGTAGAATTGGCTTTATTCGAGCCAGCCGCGGCGGCCACATGCCCGAAATCATATTTAAACATTAATGGCATAAAATTATCCTTCCAATAAAGCCAAATTGATGGACATTAAAACGATTTTCTTGTGTTTTATTTCAATTCGAAGTTTTATACCTCTAAAAAAACACCCTATACATGCAAGGGTCTCATGTGAATTCTCTTCACTCCAAATGCGGCAATTTTGCTTGTTGACGTAGCCATTCAACCAAAAATGAGCCTCATCACTGAACAAAATTTTGCGATGAAAATCAGCATCGAGATCAATCTCATTTTCGGCCCATACACCAAAATCACGACGCATTGCATGGTCTCGCGGCTTTAATTCTTGCACAAGCTGGATCTTGTAAGGTCGCAAGCCAAGATCTTTGCGCAAAATCTTCCATAAAGTTGATGGACAAAGCTCCAATTGCTGTGCACGGTGGCGAATCGATTCATTCGGGTCCTCTTCAACACTTTGCTCTACAGCGGCAATTGTTTCTTCGGTACGCACTGTTCGACGTCTCTGCGGATGCGTATTATCACATAGAGTAAACGTAGTGCGAAAACGATCCATGGTTAACCGAATTAATTGCTCTGATGGACGATTATGTCGACCATAAAATGGACGGAGCTTGCGGTAAACTTCGCGAACTGAACCATTATTTTCGAAATAAATTTGCACGATTTGCAAGCGTTGTTCTTTTGTCAACCTGTTCATGATGAAATGGCAAACCAAACTAAATATTAATCACTTGACAGCTGACAAAATGGCCGCCAGTTAAAAAAGTGATGCCAACTTAAAGTTATATACCTCAATAAAAAACACCCTTTACGTCGGTGAAGGATATATAAAATACAGCACTCTTACTTGTTTTTATTATTATTGTGTCTAAATCATTAAGGTTGCTCTGTGTAATTGATTAAATATCTTTATTAAAGTACATATGGACATATTTATTCTCTAAAAAAAAAGATTCATCATCATAAAGATTCTTTGCAAAATATTTTTATCAATTAAATATATTATGTGCTTGTTTTATTGTTTGCTCCCCCATTCTGTCGCCCTTTCGCTGTGTAAAGAAAATCTCACGCTGCTTTTATAGAACACCAACATGCAAAGCAGCACAATTTAAATCCATTCGCATTATATAGACTCGTATAGTAAACTACTTTCATTGAAACATATTTACTTCATTTAATTCAGATATACACATATGTACATATTTACATAAGTAAATGAAATAATATCACCCCAAAAACCCACTTCCTTCTTATCCAGCTAATACACATCTCAACGCGTAACATAATTATAAAAGGGGCACACAAATCGCTTTTAGTAATGATACTACTGACATACTATTTATGGGTTCGAGTATTATTAGAATTTATATGTGTGTTGATTAAATATTACGGATGTTTAAGTACGTGCGTTTAAATTATTCAACATTAAAGATGTACCGGAAGTAAATAAGTATGCAATACATGTCTAGGCATTCATACACGCACATAAATTTAATAATTTTTCTATTTTAATTTTTATAAAAATTTTGTGAAAGTGTGAAAAAAGTTTTCCCAGGGTTAATTAAATTCAAAAAGATTACGAAAAGAAGATGCTGCCTTCGTAGGAATGTGAGAAAAATATAAAAATCATATACACATTTGTTGATTAAATAGATTATGTATATGAAATTTATAAGAAAAAAAGAAAATATTTTTAATGGCTTTGTGCATGTTTAATAAAGCACAAATAACAACGACAAGGCTGGTTCAAATTTGCGCTTTCTTTAGAAATACCTTTTAACAAATCATAATACATTGAAACGAAACAAATAACGTATAGCATTTGCACTGAAACATGATTTAATAAGGCTGAAGTTTTCATTAACTGTCAGCACACCAGTGATGCCAGAATTCCTTCACCAAAAATGGCTAAATGTAGACAAAAAAATGGCCAAAAATGGCTAAAAACTAGCCAAAAAAATGGCTAAGCGAAATCGATAGCAAAAATCATGAACTTTAGCAAAAACCAGAAGGTATTTCATATATTATTTTTTTAAAGCAAATCGGGAACTTTTTTAAAGTAAATAAAAGCAACAAATTGAAGTGATAAATAAAATAATTTTTCTTCAGGTAATCAAAAAACTGCGCATATAGTGCAAACTTACAATACTTGCATTACGCCTTCTATTCATTTGTACATTCTGCTATTCAGTCTTTAAATTTTTGGGTTACTAATCCATTTCTTGCGAAATTTTTGTTTATACTTTTTATTAATTTTATATTTTTTAAACTTTAAATACTTTAAAATACATTTTTCGATAGTTTCTGTAAACAGAGGGTGGCGTTGGTTGAAGTAGTTAGCAAGTTAACTACAAAACCTAAGGTCCTGGGTTCGAGCCCGGTGTCCGACAGTCATTAAAATAACAACACCACGCATTTTTCTGATGTGCATTAGTGTCCTTTGTATCAGTTGCTGTGGGAAAAGTTCAAGTGATGCAGTCATAAGACACTGGGTCACTAAAACTACACCGGCTTCAGCAGATGCTAATCCTAATGTAACATTAGAGCGCTCTCCTTCGTTATGTAGCAGAATCATCGGCGAAGTAAAATAAGCAATGGCTACTAAGCACAGCTTCTAAATAATTAATACGCCTCATTTGAAACCATGAGGCGCTGCAACAATGCATTATTAAAAAAAAACGTGCAAAGAAAAAGCAGAGTTGTAAAAGAATGAAGCTTTCCCCTCTCTCTCTATTCCTACATATTCATACTTCACTATCCCTTCCCTATCACCCTCTCTCACTAACTTCTCTTTAATACACAGGTATCACAAAGGGATCATTGTATTGCACCCAAGTGAGCTGGACTCTAAATTTCCCCCTTTCTTACCAGCAGCCTGCTTACTTAACCTAATCTAACCTTCTGTACGCAATTTTGCACTTTAAAAAGTTTCTCGAGAGATTCTTGGTTGCTAAGAAGGCACAAACCATGTATTGAAAATGACAGATGTTACTTCCGGTTGCCGCCCATAAAACATTTTTTAGCAACTGGAAATGCAACTAAGGTGTTTTTGCCTGTCAAAATCGACAATAACTATTTTCCATTAATTTGAAATTTATTTGCTGTTGGTTCAGCTTTGTCTATATACACCCCATTATTGCTGTAATAAATCGTCAGTAGACTTCAACCACACATTTTGAATAGTCACAACAGACTTTCAAGAACAATTTGAGAATTCACAAATAAGCATAGTAGGCTTAGACACTAATACAAAACCTAGCCAATTTTAAAGATATACATAAGATCTTGAGTCCACTTTTAAGCTAAATTTATTTCCATTTTTCTCCACAATACCCCACTGTACATCAGATTCTTCCCAAAAAATCTTTCGCTTAATATCCATTTGAAGAGGACGAATAAGAAATAATTGGTCAGCCGTCTTGAATTTAGAATAACGTCAATTAATTTTTCATATTCTTCTCAACAAACTTTGTTCAGTCATCTATGGGTGTCAGCCATATTGGGTGTATAATGACATCAATCCATTTTTCCTATTCTTCTCAGCATGTTGTTATCATTTATTTGAAATGTAATGAAAAAAAAAACAACAAATTCAAGTATTTTAATGCACGTGAAAATATCCTGAATTAGATAGCAGGTCGCAACAAAGCAGTTGTATTCAACATTTCTGTGGCAAAAAGGAAAAAGTGCTTAAGTCGAGATAAGCTGATTTTGCGTTAATGGTACCTCAGTAATCTGCATATTTGAAAGCACCCCTGAATAAAATCTCACTTAATTTGTGCGGTTTTTCAGGAAGTTCCAGCACTATGACTTGCGACTTATATTTTTAGACTTCTAATCCTATTTGGAATAATAGCCTAATTAAGGTTATACTTTGGTATATTTCAACTCAAATATATTACTTATAGTGTGTAAAACGAAATTTCGTTAAAAAAATAAAGGTTATAACCTTTAAACGTAAATTACACAGAGCAAATGATTTGTAAATACAATTAATTTTTTTGTTATACCAATTAAATAATCAATTGAATTTGAACCTACAACGATTTTTGTAAATACAGTTAACGAAATTGTCAGTTAAAGGAATATCTTAAAAATATTTCCAATTAAATATATCAACAAATAGTTTGTTGAAATTTATTTATTTTTTCAACACTTATTTTTGTTAGATTTCAAAGTTATTTCAATTAAAGTTATTATTATATTAACAATGTAAATTGTTGAATTTCCGTATCATAATTGTTATATTAACAATGCTTTTTTATACACAATTACAGTCCTCAAAAAAAAAACACTAAATTCATTTGGGCGGAGTTGAACCGGCAACCTCGGCACTAATAAACTAACTCACTCACCTATCAGCTAAAGAGCAACACTTTATTAAATAGGCAAATGATGAATACACACAAAACATAATTTTTTGTTTTTCTACATGTGCGCATTCTGTTATGATATAATTCAACAAATAATTTTGTTGAATAATTTAATTGACTACAAGAATTTAAATTTGTTATATCAACAACGATGATAGTTAATTTTTTAATTAAATATTAACAATTTGTTTTGTTGGTTGCATTTCGATGATATTTTTCAAAATTTAATTATAAAAGAAATAAATTTCTGAAAATCGACTTCAACGCTTAAAAAGTGCTCTCCTGCAAAACACTAAAATATGACTTAAGTACTTAATGCCACAGATTTATGATTATATATACAGCTGTGAATATGTGTCTATATATATGCATATGTGTGTATGCTGAAATTTATGTAATTAAATATTTATAAAATTGCCATTAAGTTCGATACTTCGCTTTCATCAAAATTGCAAATGCAATTCTGAGAACAAAACGTAATGAATTTATCAATAAACCATTTGCAAAATTGCAACTCTATTAAAAATTTTCGAGTCATTCAACCACTTTAAAATCACTAATGACACAATTTAAATAATCATTATACAAAAATGCACACGCACACGCGCATGCACACACACTCACTTACATAAATACATACAATATTAGCACAGATGGCACGATAGCAGAGTAAAACTATTTAATATTAATAAGCTTAATTGATTCTAAGCCGGAAGAGGAAATTATTCTTCGCATAATGAAAGGAGAAGAAAATAAAACACACCACTTCATTAAAAAACATGTATGTATGATAAAAACCGGTCTGCAAGTGGGTACTCCTTTATAAAAAATGTGAATATCCTTGTATGTACGTATGTGTGTGTGTATGTGTAGCTGAATTTCCTGCACTATAACTAAACGGATATCCGACCAAAGCATGTTAATAAATAACAAAATAAAAAATAGACTCCAAGCAGGATAATGCACTGCAGGACAACAGGAAAGGAAAACAACCAAAGAAAGCTAAACAAATAATGTTATAGAGCAATAAGGTTCATTTTTTATTTTTACTTTATGTCAATGTGAAGTAGATACATACATACATACGTTTAAATCAATAAAGGCACTTTATTAACTTTATTTAATTTAGCTTGGATTCATACTTACTTACATATATTTTTATTATATTTGTCTTATTTATTATATTTTATAGCGTTTGCTTAATGTGAAACTAATTTGAAAAATATTGAAAGACTCAGACTGCTTTTCACTTCTTAACGATTCGAGAGTCATAAATTAAAAATATATTAAAGACTCAGTTTTCTCTTAGCTTTATTTGATTATACTCATAAACATGAGTAATAATTATTATAAGACTGAAACCAAGGAAGAATCATTTAAAAATAAATAATAAATATTTGGCATAAAGTTAGCTTATTTATGATTAAGAAAATGCTGTATAATCCATTACCAATATACTACTAAAGTGTTGCTAATAAACTGTTAAACGCCTGCTAACTTGTAAACGTACATCTGATAAATGTATGTGCAAGCAAATGTGTTAATTAAAAAATTTATGTTCAAATAAAATAAGTTGCTTTAAAATTTTTCCTTAAAGATCGAGTACATACAACCTTCTTTTCCTCTGTTTACACAGGGTGTCGCAGAATTAGCTATATACATATATGGTTGAAATGGTTTATAAAAATGTAGCTGTGAAAAAGCTAAAATGGCAACAATGGAGTTGATACATTACGAGTTATATCTGAGGCAATAAGCGTTTAAGTCAATTTTCAGAAATTTATTTCATTTATAGTTAAATTATTAAATTCTCTGTTAAACTTTATTTTTTTTTTTAATTAAACTTCGTTCTACACACTATGAGATTTTAACATAAAGATAAACTCTACTTGTCAGTTAACTGTAGTTTAAACTTGAATTTTTTTTTCAGATAAAGATTATCTAGTCAATAATCTAGGTTTAACCGAGCAGCATTGCTCAGCTAAACTATAGTTAGAACTCTCAAATGATAAATATATGAAATAAATATTACGCAATTGAAAAATGATTTACAAAAAAGTATAATAAATAAATATATTCATACATAAATAAAATGGATCCTTATTATGAAGGCGAAGATTTCAGTGATTATGAAACCAGAATAACTTGGATAGGACAATTGTAAGAAAAATAAGAGAGATAATGTGTGCATAATGAATTGGAGTTCTTGCAAAGATTTTGATTAAAAAAGAGGTCTGTGTATTTTATTTTTGATTTTAGAATTAATTGAAAAGAAAGTCTATATCGTTGTGTTTAAAATTTTATGATCTTTTTTGGTTTTAGTTTTGGAGCGTCACTATTTTTAGGGTTGCGTACATCAAAGGTGAAAAGGAACCCTATTGTTTTCGCTACGCTGTCCGTCTGTCCGTCACACGGTATTTTCTCAGGAACCGTAAGAGCTACGGACCTGAAATTTGGACAGAGTATGTAGAACCTTGGCCGCTATAACAACAAATGCATGAGAATTAAAAATTAAAGGGTGTTCCAAAACGAGCAACCAAAAATGTTAAAATCTCATGTAATATACATACAATTGTATGAACATATGTATATTGAAACTTGAAATTTGTAAAATTAGTGTATTTTTATACAGACTACAACAATTAACACTAAAATTTAAAAAAATTTTAATTAAAGGGTGGTCCATCAGTTAATGCAATTTTGACTATGTAATTTTGACAATTTACTATATCTTGGAAACCGTAAGAGGCAAACACTTGAAATTTTCAAAAACGGTAAAACTAAAAAAACCGAAAATTATAAAATCGCCAAACCAAAAAAAAAAAAAAAATCACTAAAAATAAAAAAAAATCGCCAAAACGAAAAAAATCGCCAAAATTAAAAAAAAAATTCTAACACTAAACTAAATTGCCAAATTCGAAAAAATCGCCAAAATGAAAAAAAAACGCCAAAATGAAAAATAAACGCCAAAAATTGAAAAAAATCGCCAAAACGCGAAAATGTCGCCAAAACTAAAAAAAAAAAAATTTTAATAAAAAAAATCACAAAAATTAAAAAAGTCGCCAAAAATAAAAAAAATCGCCAAAATTAAAAAACGCCAAAAACCGAAAAAAATCTCCAAAACAAGAAAATAAAGTGTCAAAACTAACAAAAGAGCCAAAGCTTAAAAAAATCGCCAAAACCGAAAAAACGCCAAAACAAAAAAAAAACCGAAAAGACCCCAAAAACGAAAAAAATGCTAAAAATATATATTATATAGGATGAAGTTTGTATTAAATTACATATCTAGTGTTCGTACGGAACCCTTCGTGCGCGAGTCAGAGTCGCACTTTACGGAATTTATTTTAAGTCCATATCATTTAATTTTTTATTATCACATCGCTTTTTAAGTGTTGCCCTATTTACATAAACTATTTTCAAGAATGCCACACCTATATTGAAAACAAAGTATGGTATTTCTAGCTAAATTGACATCTGTTAATCCATCACTGAAAAACAGCATGGGCGGTTAAATCCCGTTTAACTCTGTTTCTTGGTTAACTCAAACGTATGTTAAACTAAGTTTAACTATTTAGTAAGAAACTAGCCCTATAAGTAATATATTTAAGTTCAAATATACCAAAGTATGACCTAAATTAAGCTATTATTTTAAATTAGATCAGAAGTCTAAAAAATATAAGTAAAGTCATAGTGCTATAACTTCCTAAAAAAAATAACACAAATTAATTGAGATTTTGAACAGGGGTACTTTCAAATATGCAGATTACGGAGGTACCATTAACTCAAAATCAGCTTATCTCAACTTAAGCACTTTTTCATTTTTGTCACAGAATTATTTAAGACTTTAAATACAATTATAGCAAATTATTTACTCTTATAAGGGTTAATTTGGTACTTAATCGCACTTGGACCTTAAGCTTAAATTAGACGTGACATAGCCATAATGCCATAGCCATAACTAAACAAAAATGCAATTGGTTTCTATGGTGAGAGTTATGGCGTTATTGCGAGTCAGCTATAATCAAATACAGTGTTGCCCACTAGCTTGGTTCGAACGGCTGTTTTCTATGGCTATGGTTATGTCACGTCTGATTGAGCCAAGGCGCATTTATTAGGTGGCAGCACTACACCAGGTGACTAATGTCATTATACCAATCTAAATGTCAAATTTGGATTGTGTAGGTATAAGCCTAAAAGCATGCTTTTGTTTGGGTATCCACAAACACCTTTCGAATATTCAGTTTTGTATGGTGTTTGACATTTCCTGTAAGAAACATGCATTGTCACGATGCTACCCTGTTTTGAAAAGTAAGAAGGTAATTTATACCAACAAAGTACATGTGGTTGTTGCTGTTGTAATATTTGTTGTAGAATCGCGGGGACCTGATTGCTGTGCCTTGGATTGAGCCTTTAATCATAAGATGTATTCCGCAGTGTTATGTAATGTTATGTTCAGACGGCAACATGAACCACTTGGTTCGCTCTCTGAATCACGATTGCGAACCATGCCGTTCAAACGACACATTCGTGGTTCGATTTGACAAATCTTTTTGATGCAGTGATGCCAACCTAGTTTCTAACTTAATATTTAAGTACATAATTAGCTAATTTTTACTTAAAATTAAATTTTTTTAGATACGATTTCATTTTTTCAATGGTCAATTAAAGTTCTTATTAAATTACGTTGAAAGTACGACAGCACTAGAAAATTTCCAAATACTATTGAACGCTTTGTGTCTGTCCAGACTTGCAATTTTTGAGTTTATTAGTGAGAGGGGTACGAAGATTAGGGAGGGGTACACAGTTTCATGTGCTCTGCAATTCTCTTTTGATTTGAAATTCGTAATTGTTAATTTCAAGTTGCTAGTTGTATTTGACGTGTTTTATAATTTTATTTCTTCAGTTGTATGAGAACCAAAAATATTAGAAAAAGCAAATATAAGTGTTAATTTTTCAGGAAAATTTGTGATGTAATAGAATTTTTTAACGCATAATTGAAAAATTAGAATTTCATAATGTGGACACTTATGCAATTTCAAAGCAAAATTTTAAGAAATTCCAGCAACAAAAATTGCAAGTCTGAACGAGGACTTTCCAAAAAACATAAGCAAAACATGTAGAAAATTATAATTGCATAAAATAAATTTTATGAAAATAAAAGAACGTCATAAAACATTTTTCTATTTATTTATTCCATGATATGAAACTATGTATTGCCCTATATATTTATGTAATTTGAACGAAATTCTTTTTAATACGAGCACATGAGGTTTTCAACATGACCACATGATGTTTATGTGTATGTTTTCAATAAACACACACGCATAAAAACATATGGTACGCTCATAAAGCTTAAGTGGTATTATATTACACAAGGTTGGGAATTTAATTATTATTTAAATATGCACTCAAAAACACAATTTCGTATTTAAATATAACTTAAAAGTAATTACAATTTGGTTACCAACTCAAAATATGGGTATTAGCACTTTTCGGGCTAGATTTAACGCGTGAATTAGTATTTTTTATAATTATCTTTCAGAACTTTTTTTACTTTTTGTCCAATATGTATATAAGTTATAATCTTTGTGCACTTTTTCTTCCTTTAATCTAATAATATCGACTTTTACTCATTTAATTTTGCTAGTTTGCGTTATCAATTTAAAAAAGAAGAAGACTATAGAATAATCTTTTATTTCTTCCAAATTTTTTGTGCTTTGATAAAAACAGATAATGTATGTTTTAGGAAGAGTGAGAAATCGAAATTTTATTTTAAAATGACCAATATTATATATGTATTTATGTACTTATGTAAACGTAGATACATACATATGTATGTATACTTCTATTATATATATATGTATATATGTATATGTACACTATTTATGGGTACCTTATTGAAATTTAATATGAAATGTAATATCTCGAGCTATGTATGTATGTATTGATCTCATGATTTTCTAATAAATTATTGTACAACAATGCTTTCGATGTTTTGATTTACAACAGAAACATTTTAATACTATCCCCTTTTCGCGAGTATTCGAAAATTTTTGCTTTATTTAGCGCTAAACGTATATTTTTTCAATTTAACCCTTTTTCAAATTTTTTTTACGCTTTTTGAGTATCAAGAGTTGGCATCACTGTTCTCATTTATATATATATATATACATGCACACATACATACATACGTGAATAGTTGGCAGGAGTTTTATTTTCTGTGTTATTTGCTTTTTTACAGTAGATAAACAAATTAAGCAAAAAACAAGTAAGAGTGCTATATTCGGCTGTGCCGAATCTTATATACCCTTTACCAAAGTGCGTTTATGTAGTATAGAGATATGTACATAAGCACATACATAAGGTATAAACACAAAGAAAACAACAATTTGAACTAGTTACTTTTATGTACAAAAAAAAATTAATTTTCAAACCCTAGAATCATCATATTAGATATTTCTGATTCCTTATATCAATATTAAAAAAATATAAAAAGTGCGTTAAGTGAAAAAAGAAAAAAGGAAATTAAAAAAAAATGTTTTATTTAGTTACCCAGCAAAAAATTTCAAAAAAGGTAATCGGGTTTGGAATTAAGCATTTTTGGTGGAAGCTATTCCTTACTGGATTACCAACTTAATGATTTTAACAAGGCGTGAGACTAAAATAATCGATTCTTGAGAAGTATTTACCTTTTTTATTTGGAAAGTTGTTTATGTAATCGATTTAATCTAAAAAAATCATTCTCTTCATTTAGCAACTTGTACATAATTTTTTTAAGTTTTTAGGTAATGTGATTTGTAAGCGAGTAATGAAATTTGGCAATCAGAAAAGTAAGTCATTATATGGCAAGAGGTTCTGATGGTAATGTGTAATTTTTTGCTGGGTTACTTTAATATCCAGAAAAAAAGTTCAAAGTTTCCAGCTCTGAAGCTGTGGTTTTTATTTTTATAATTTTCTATACCAAACTTTTCTTTCCAAAACGTAAAATTTATATAATTTATAAAGGAAAAGATAAAAATTAATTAGACTTAGTTACTTTTATATATCACAAAAAGTGTAAGTTTCCCAACCCTGAAATCATCCTTTTTGATTTTTCTGATTTCTTACACCAATCTCTTTCTTTTAAGAATTTAAGATATGTTTAATTTATAGTAAAAAAGGAAAAATTTGTTTTAGTAAGTTACTTTTGTACAAAAAAAGTTAAAGTTTTCCAACCCTGGAATCGTCTTTTTAATTTTTTAATTTTTTATTTTGAAATACCAAATACATTCGTACTGAAGTATAAAATAAGTCCATTTAAAAAAAAAATAAAAATTGGTTTTCGGTAGCTAATTTTTTATATCACAAAAAGTGTAGGTTTTCCTACCCTGAAATCATACTTTTTGATTTTTCTGATTTCTTATACTAATCTTTTTCTTTTAAGAATATAAGATATCTTTAATTTATAGAGAAAAAGGAAAAATTTGTTTTAGTAATTTACTTTTGTGTAAGAAAAAAAGTTAAAGTTTTCCAACCCTGGAAACATCTTTTTAAATTTTTTATTTTTTTTTTATTTGAAATACCAATTTTATTCGTGGTGATGTATAAAATAAGTTTATTTAATAAAAATAAATAAAAAATTATTTTACGGTAGTTAATTTGATATATCACAAAAATCGTAGGTTTTCCAACCCTGGAATCATCCATTTTGTTTTTCAGATTTCTTACATCAATCTCTTCCTTTTAAGGACATTAGATATATTTAATTTATAGAAAAAAAAAGGAAAAATTTGTTTTAGTAAGTTACTTTTATAAAAGAAAAAAAGTTAAAGTTTTCCAACCCTGGAAACATCTTATTAATTTTTTGAAGTTTAATTTTTTATTTGAAATACCAATTTTATCCGTGTTGAAGTATAAAATAAGTTTATTTAATAAAAATAATTAAAAAATTAGTTTATGGTAGTTAATTGTATATATCACAAAAATCGTAGGTTTTCCAACCCTGGAATCATCTTTTTTGTTTTTCTCATTTCTGACATCAATTTCCTTCTTTTAAGAGCATTACATATGTTTAATTTATAGAAAAAAAAGGAAAAATTTGTTTTAGGAAGTTACTTTTGCATAACAAAAAAAGTTAAGGTTTTCCAACCCTGGAAACGTCTTTTTAATTTTTTTAATTTTTTTAGTTAGAAATACCAATTTTATTCATACTGAAGTATAAAATAAGTTTATTTAATAAAAAATTATTAAAAACTAGTTTTCGGTAGTTATTTTGTATGGCAAAATGAAGTTTAAGTCTCCCAGCTCTGAAACCGTCTGATAGATTTGCCTGATTTTCAATACCAATCTTATTTCGACCATTTCTGACCCACCAGTCCAAGAACGAAGTCTCTAGCTTTTCTGGGAGCTTCGGGAAACCGATTTCACGTGCAGACAGACGGACAGACGGACATCGCTTATTCGTCTTCCCTATGCATAAGGATCCAGAATATATATACTTTATGACTCGCTTATTAATATTCTAGAAATTACAAACGGAATGACAAACCTATAAATACCCTTTTACCATTTTTTGGTAAAGGGTATAATAATGAATAAAATGTGTTCTATTTTTTTAATTCATACACGCATCCATTTTTTTGGTTTGCTTTTTGTTTACTCATGGATATGTGTATGTGTGTACTCATTTTGTTTTGATAGCTAGTTCAGATAAATTAGCGATAATGTGTTATCAAAACTAGCGATGATAGCAAATTCTTCATGGTTCGCAACTAGGTTCAAAATGAACCAAGTTGGTTCGCTCTCAAAAATTTGTATGGCGAACCATCTTGATTCAATCAAGATTCGACAGTGAGATTCGAATGAGGGAGCGAACCTCGATAATTGCTGTCCGTGTGAACATGCTATAACGTTCGGTAGTTTTCCCTCATTCGCAAGAAAGTAGCAAATAAATACTCTTCAGCCCATGTTAATCGGTTTCGATTTCTGTATACTCTATTTCATACTTATGTAAATTATATTTACACACATACATACATACTTACATACATTCTTTACAATCTGTTTATGTATTTCAAAATTTCCACATGAATAGCCGAGTTTTGAATAAATACGAGTATTAATTGTGACTGAAGATAAACAGAATTTCAACTTTTTTTTCTATTATTCTCATCATCTCGCTCATCAGCACATCTATTGGTCCGCCACTAGTCTGATTTACAAAACACAACAAAAATTGCAGCTAAAAGAAAAGGCCTTTTGTAACATTAAACGCTTCAGTGGAGATTTTCTTTTGAAGAAGATGTTCAAAAGTGTGTACACATTTGCAAAATTACGAAAACATCAAAAACAGAGAAGAAAAAGGGCGGTAATATGTGAAAACACTACATTATGATCATATCAGATTATTAATCCCTTATTTTGATTTAACAAAGGCATGTATCTCTTTATGAACACATGTATGCACATACATATGTACATAAATAAATCTATGAAAATGCACACAAAGAGTTTTAATGAATGGAATATTTTTTTGTGAATTGAAAATGATAAAAGATTTGCAAATTATGTGTTATTACTTTTTTATGTTAAATTGTAAAACTTTCATATGACGTTGAAGATTTTTGTAGAAACATGATTTATAATCTTTACAAAGAATAAATTATAATATAAAATGTAATAAACAAGATTATTTTAATATTTTCCGTTTCCTGAGAAATTAAGTGTGAGTGTGTGTATTCAAGCCCTAATAAATACACAGAAACAATTATTATTGGACCTTTTTCAATTAACTAATTGCTAAGAAAAAATAATAATTTTTATTAATATTTTAATTGAATATATGTTTTTATATATAATTACTATAAAATGTTAAATAATTCTTATATATTAATTGTATGTGAATAATATAACTTTCGTTTCTATGTATGAAAAGCGAGCAGCTTTGGTTTTAATATTTTATATACATATTAGAGATGGGTGCGTGTCATGTTTTTTTTCGTGACACGAACACGGACGACTCAACAGGAAGTGTTTGTAACAAAAAAAAAACTGATTTCGTGCGTGTTCGGGTCGTTTCGTGTTAAGCAAAATTGACACAAAAAACATGAAACAATTTAAGATGTAAAATATGTATGAATGAATTTCCAGTAGAGAAAAAATTTAATATTTTTTTAGGTCAAACACCCAACACTAGCATATTTGTTGATATTGTATGGTGCTCTAAAGCTTAAAGTTCTGTACGCAAATCGATAGTATCAGCTGTGGTGGCAGATAATATCAGCTGGCAGTGCCAACTAGGTGCCATATTTTGAAATGCGACTCTCGAAAAAAATCAATTAAATTTTCTGATCTTCAATAATATACCAATAATACTTCGTACGTGTTGTGCGTCTTGGTATTCGCGTTCGTATCGGGTCATGTTGGAAAAATTCCACACGCGGCCATCTCTAATATATACATCAACTATGTCAAAGCTTTTCGAAAAACTGCTCAAAACAAAATTGTCTCCAATTCTAATTAGTAGTGGGTGCATACCAGACCATCAATTTGGTTTTAGAAGTCAGCATAGCACCATTGAACAAACTCACAGACTGGTTCAATTTATAAGAAGAACTTTTGAGGAAAAAAAGTATTGTTCTGCGCTCTTTATTGACGTTTCCCAGGCATTTGATAAAGTGTGGCATGAAGGCCTAATTTTAAAATCGAAGACTTACTTACCAATAAACATTTTAAATCTTTTGGAAAGTTACATTATTTCCCGTAAGTTCACTGTTGTGGAAGGAGACTTTACGAGTAGGCCTGAAACTATTTCATCCGGTGTGCCACAGGGGAGCATACTGGGACCAGTTTTATACTTGATTTATACTTGCGATATGCCTGTGAGCAGTAGTATCCATACTTCCACATTTGCCGACGATACAGCCTGCCTTACTATGCACGAAAACCCTGATGAGGCATCCCGCAAACTTCAGGAACACATTAGCCAGATGGAGCTTTGGTTAAACTTATGGAGAATTAAAGTCAATGAACAAAAGTGTGTCCATATAACGTTCACCCTAAGAAGAGATACTTGCTCCCCCATTCGGATTAACAATCAAGTTGTTCCTCAACATTCACATGTGAAATATCTTGGTTTACACCTTGATCGACGACTTACATGGAAACATCACATTGACTCTAAGTTAACTCAAATGAAACTTAAATTAACTCAGGTACATTGGCTGATTGGTAGAAATTCAACACTTAGCCTAGACTGCAAACTTTTAATATACAAGTCGCTTTTAAAGCCAATATGGTGTTACGGAATTCAACTATGGGGCACTGCTTCAGCTTCAAATGTAGAGAAAATTCAACGAAGGCAAAATAAAATTTTACGCATGATAACATCGGCTCCATGGTACATCAAAAATTCAAATATACATCGCGATTTGAATATGCCACTAGTGACTGAAGAAATTGTAAAATACGCAGGCAAATATCTAACAAAACTCGAGTCACATCCTAATCAGCTTGCTCGTAATATTTTGAACTTTACTGGACACATCCGCTTAAAAAAGAGAGATACACGGGCTCTAATATTCAACACTCTAGATGATGAAGCTGCTTGAAAACACTTTTTTCTTTTTGTTGCTTATCACTACTTATGTATTATTAATAACTATTACTAAGCTTATGTCCGACATTGGTCGGACCTAATAATTTTCTTATAGACTTAAGATTTGAATACTTATTGTTAGTTCATATTTGAAGATACAATAAATAAAAAAACATGCATTAAAAAAAAAAATATGTATATGCAAAAATATAATTAACTTAAAAAATGTTTGTTAAGGGTACCTACACAGAAAAAAATTATTTGTAAATACAATTAATTTTTTGTTATATCAATTAATTAATTAATTGATTTTAACATACAACGATTTTTTTAAATACAATTAAAGAAATTGTAAGTTGAAGGAAAATCTTAAAATATGTCAACAAATAATTGGTTGAAATTTATTTATTTTGTCAACATTTATTTTTGTTAGATTTCAAAGTTATTTCAATTAAATTTATTGTTATATTAACAATGTGAATTGTTGAATTTCTGTATCATAATTGTTATATTAACATGATTTTTATACACAATCACAATCCTCGATACTAAATGTCTTTGGGCCGAGTTGAACCGGCAACCTCAGGACTAATAAACTAACTCACTTAGCCATCAGCTAAAGAGCAACACTTTATTAAATACGCAAATGATGAATACACACAAAATATGATTTCTTGTTTCTTCTACATACATGTGTGAATTCCATTATGATCTAGGCGCACGGCAGTGCGAAAAGTTTTACAATAAAAGGTTCCGGAGATATGGAGGTGCAAAAAGTGCATATTTTAAGGCATACTCGATGCGCCCATAAAAATTAAAATCTAAGCTAGTGAGCTGAAATTTGCTACAAAACTAGGTCTAGGTAAGCAATAAACTAAAAAAAAATTAAAATCCGAAAATTTTGGCCAGGAGGGCGGGGCTACGCCTATAAAGACTATAATTAAAAAAGCAAATCTAAAGCGCTTAGCGGAAGCTATTTTATTGATATTCGGCATACATACTGCGATAATGCAACCCTAAAAATTTTTCATTAAAAAAGTGGGCGTTGACACGCCCATACAATTTCAACCTAATTTTCGTGTACTACGGCTCAGCATATTTAGATATACTATTTCTGTATGTATTATAATCAGTTTGCTCTGAAACTAGACACGAATAATAAACACTGTCCGAAAAAAATCTTGAGTTTGGAAAAGTAGGCAGGGTTACGCCCATATATATTAAAAATTAAAAGTTGCGCTAAGGAGCTGAAATTTGATACACGAGTAGGTAAAGGTGAGAAAACAGCAAGAAAAACCTGAAAACCCGGAAATTTAAGTTAGAGGGGCGTAGCTGCGCCCATAAAAATTAAAAATTAAAAGTTGCGCTTATGAGCTGAAATTTGATATTGTTTGAGCATGAATGAAAACTTACAGCCTTATTTATAAAACCTATTAAGGCCTTTTAAGAAAAAAAATTTATGAAAATTTGCCTTAAAACCCCTCTATAAATCCTTAATAAGTTATATAAATAAGGCTCTTAATATACAGCTTTTAACTTAAGCCATTTTAGTGAAACTTGCATATACGTTTTACGTATAGAATACTTTAAACTATCAAAAAAACTATATAAAAAAGTAGTCGTGATCACTCCCATAAAATTTTAGCCTTGTGCTTAATCTACTTCGGTCTAGCATATTTTAGAAGAAAATTAGCATGAACTATAAGCACTGCTCACAACTTGTGAGTTTAAAATAGTGGGAGGGGTAATGCTTATAAAATTATAGGGTATATTTCACGCTAGAGAGTAGAAATTTTATACACAAGTAAGTTTAGATGAGTAAGCCAATGGGAAAATCTTAAAACCAAGAATTTTTTTGTCCGCTAAGACTCCAATTCGCACTAATGAGCTGAAATTTGGTACACAAATTAATCTAGATCAAAGATCGCTAAGAAAAATATAAGAAACCAGTAGTTTCAACCAGGGGGTGGGAACAAGCACTGTAAACTCAAAATTAAGTTAAATTTTATTGAAACTTTTCATACACATTGCACTTATCCAAAGTAAAAATTTCCTGTTTTGAAAAGTGGCCGTGAGATTTCAACCATAAATCTTATCTTTTTCTTTCATGTACATACTTCGGCTTAGCAGTTTTTAGTCTATTACTCATGTATTTCCCATTAGCTTTTTCATACAAAACTTCACATGAACCATAAGCACTAGCAGATATAAAATTCGGCGGGGCCAGGCCCATAAAAATTGTACGTAATATTATACTGTAGAGAGCTGACATTTTGTAGACAAATAGTCTTAATTGATTTACTCAATCGGAAAATTTAAAAATTAAAGCACCAGCTACCCTGTTGAAACTTTGCATACACATTGGGCATATCCTTTTGAGTTATGTACTTCCGCTAAGCAGACTTTAATATGTAAATATATTGAGAAAATAGACGGGGTCAAGCCCACTAAAATTTACGCTGTATTTTACATGTTTCTTTCCAGACGACTTTTAACAAATTGCATACACACTGGCGATCCGTTGTAATGACACAATAGTGCATTTTTAAGTTGTACAATCCAACGGCCATCACGCTCTAACCCATTATTTTATGTATCTATGCCATTTTTAACTGGCACAGTGATCATGACTAGGAATAAAACACACTAGAAACTTTAAGTTTAAAAAGTGTTATCATATAAAATTTTTCAAAAAGTAGTCAGATCCTCACAAAAACATAAATGTGAAAAAAGGCCGAGTTCCTGTCAAAAATTTCGGCCATCAAAGGCAGTGAGATATAAATTTTGACCAAATTCTTGTTTGGAAAAACACCTTTCACTGACATATGCTATGCGTTATATAAATTTGTAATCATAAGGGTGTCATATAATTTTTAGATAATCTGCTAACTTGGCATATTTTTACCTTTCTAAAAAAGGAGAAAATAATGTTTATTTGTTCATTTCTTTATATCGGTAAAAATGTTGTCGAGTTAGCAGATTATCCAAAAATTATATGACACCCTTACGATTACAAATTTATATAACGCATAGCATATGTCAGTGAAAGGTGTTGTTCCAAACAAGAATTTGGTCAAAATTTATATCTCACTGCTTTTGATGGCCGAAATTTTTGATAGGAACTTGGCCTTTTTTCACATTTATGTTTTTGTGAGGATTAATATAACAAATAATCTTGTTGAGTAATTTAATTGACAACAAGTATTTAAATTTGTTATATCAACAATGATGATTGTTAATTTTTAAATTATTAAATTAACAATTTGTTTTGTTGGTTGCATTTCGATGATATTTTTTTCTGTGTATTTTGACGTGTGTGGAAAAAATGTATTATATAAAAAAGAGAAATTAATTTTAGTGTTTTTTTATGGGAATTGTTAAAATTTAAGTTTAAAATTTTTTAAACGCACTAATAATCCCAAATTAATATTTTACTTATTAAGTAAAATATTTTTTTATTAAAAATACATTGAAATCGATTATTGATGGTTTAGCTGGATCCTATGCGGGATCCATTTCACTGTTGCTAATGCAGATCATCAGGGAACTTTTACCTAAAAATTTCTTAAAATGTCTTAAAACAACTAGAGTTATTATGTTATAAACTTTCAGTTAAACAAATGAGAAGCTCAACAAATAAAAAAGTTGAAATAAGAACTCAATAATCAACATACATATCGTCGGTGTTTTTAATAACTGACCTAACTGACATATTTTTGAAAAATGAGTTAAGTCCTCTACTAGACTTTATAAGTCATAATACACATTGTCTACAATTTTCATGACTGTAAGCATTACTTCTGTGCCTATATAAGTAAAAAGATTTCTGACGCAGCCATAAGAATGAATGTATAAAACAACCATAAAAGGTGCTCTCCTGTAAAATTTTTAAAATGTTAGTTAGGTCAGTTAGTTAAAACAGCGACGATATTTTTTATTTTCTTACTTTACCATTGCTACATTGGCTGACTTTTTTCAGCTCTAATTGTAGTTGTAAAATTATGTAAAGAAAATAGATGTAAATAACAACAACAGCTATTCAAAAAGAAACGCTTCTGTTCCTCTCATCTCTCTCTCTCGCTCTCTCTCTCTCTCCTTTCTCCTATCAAACTAATCACCTTAGCAGTAAGACTTGCATAGTGTAAACTAGGACTTATTAACTTGGCTGCACCAGGTCATAAATACTTGTGTGGCAACACTCTATTCTTGAATAGCTGTTGTTTTTATTTACATTTATTTTCTTTACACACTTTTTACAACTACAATTAAGTGTTATTAGACGTGCCATAGTCATAATGTCATAGCCATAACCAAAATAAAAATTCAACTGGTTTCTATGGTAATGGCTATGACATTATAGCGAGTCACCTATAATTACGGTGACCATCCGTTCTGTATTATACAGAACAGTACTGTATTTGAGAGTCCTGTTCTGTATAAATTATAATTATTGATTAGGAAATAACGTTGAAATGTTCTGTATTTTATTTACTGTTCAGTATTTGTTCTGTATTTTCATGACTCAAATTGCATTTAAAAAATTTACGCTGTTTCTGCAACAATACTGTTTTAATCAACATTGAAAAAGGGCTTAATATATCAACCATGCAAATGGCGTAGTTCTATAAAAAAAATACAGAAAAACCATGTCTGTTAGTGACATATTCAGGGCTATCATGAATAAAATTCCGCGTGAAATTTTTCGCGGGGAACAACTCCAATTAATGGCAAGTAATAAGGAAAACAAAAAATTATAATTGGAAAAGGGAGAAATTTCATGCAGAATTTTATTCATGATAGCCCTAATTATGTTTTAAATCTTTATTTTTGACGATCTCGCTTCAGGCTTTTCTTCGTTCACTGTGAAGCTATTTTATTTCATGATTATGAGGGCAATTATGAATAAAATTCCGCGAGTAATTTTTCCCGGGGAAAAATTCCAACTAATAAGAAGTAATAGGGAAAACAAAAAATTCTAATTGGAAAAGGGAGAAATTTCTCACGGAATTTAATTCGTAATTGCCCTGTATATAACGCATATTCAGTCCAAGAAAAATATGTATGACTGAGGTCTCTCTCATTATTAATGAACTTAAGTTTAAAATCCCACAGCGTAGAGAGAAAATATTTTTGCATATTGCTGTTAAAAAAAATCGTAATTGAGCTAAGCCAGAAAAATGTTATTGATATGGATTAAGATTGGGATACTGCCTACCAAGAAGTTGAAACTCCTACGTGGGAAGATGTTAAATCCAGTTTTGTTTTCATTATGGATAAAAGAAATGAGTTAAACATAAATGACACCGAATTATTTTATGAATTAACTTTTGTTAAAAGATATACATATGTATGTACCTCTTTAGAAAAATTAAAGGAATAGAATCAGAATCAAAAATCTGCAGAAGAGCGGTGGGTAAAAATGTTTAAACATTTTAAATAAAGAGGTACAAGTTTACAAAATAGGTTGAAAGTTGTCGAATTCAGTTTATGTTTATCTGGTTCCAATGCTCCAACAGAAAGAGTATTTTCTATTTTAAATAATATATGGACAAGTGAAAAAACTTAAATGAAGATGGATACCATCAAAGCGTTTTTAATTACTAAATTAAATTATGATTTAAATTGTATTGAGTTCAAATTTATTGCACAAAAAAATACCAAAAATAACTGTCTTGTAAATATTTTAGCATTCTAATCTAAAACTTTTATTAATACTCCTGATATGTAACGACTAAATATTAATTTTAATTTTATAGTTTTTACAACTTATGTAGTAATAATCTCCAGAAACTATGTATGTATGTATGTAGCTATGCATTTTTTGTACTGGGGATCTACTATGTAATTCGAAATGAAAGAAAATACTTTCAAATTTGTATGCTTATAACGTATAAATTCGAAAGCATTTTCTTTTGTTTCGAATTGTAGAGTTGACCGCCTGATAGACATACTACATACATACATACATATACGTACATACATATGTAGATTACCGTATGTGATTACATTGTTATGTTACTTTTTGAATTTTTTTTTTGTTAATTTTGCCTTTAATTTTGTGTTTGTCAAAAAAAAAAACGACTTTGCCTACGACGATTTTGTACTAGACTAAAGAACATTGTAACATTTTTTCTTTAATTTAGTACAAAATCGTCGTAGTGGAAATACGACACTAGTAATAAGGCCCAATATGTTTGTCAGGTTGTTTGTACTTTAGTTGCTGTTTGTTAAATATTTCCTTGTTCTGTATTTTTATTCAAAAATTATGGTCACCGTACCTATAATCAAATACAGTGTTGCCCATTAGTTTGGTTCGACAGGCTGTTTCCGTTGGCTATGGTTATGTCATGTCTGATTTCAGCTGAACAAAATTTGTAAGGCCGGGTTTCCATCTGTGTGCCATGTGCCACACAAGCGTAAAAAAAGCGTAACCAACTAATTACTAATGAAAAACAGTTTGATTCAGACACGTATTTATTAAGTTAAACAGTTTCATACATAACTAATAGACAATTTTATAGAATTCAACATGATTGGAAACTGTTTAAATCAATAAATATATGTCTGCATCAAACAGTTTTTCATTAGTAATTAGTTGATTACGCTTTTTTGGGCAAATGACACACAAGAAATGCCAGATGTAAACTCAGCCTAACGTTTAGCATTTTTCACAATTTTTTAATAGCTTTTTTCAAATTTGTTTAATAATATATTATTCATGTTGAATTTTTTTCATATATTTTTTAATTTCTTTTTCGTAAACAAATTTTATAGTTTCCGATTAACTTTAATTTAAAAAAAAATAGCTCAGCTGCGTCTTCGCTACTACCTTGTGAATGTGCCTTGGTTTGAGTCTACTCCAAAATTACAGCCATTTTGTATTTTTTTATTCCACATTTTTTTGCAGAAAAATATTTCACATA
Source organism: Tachina grossa (assembly GCA_949987645.1). Taxonomy (NCBI): domain Eukaryota; kingdom Metazoa; phylum Arthropoda; class Insecta; order Diptera; family Tachinidae; genus Tachina; species Tachina grossa. Next base: position 59,904,480 of record OX465278.1, on the reverse strand, counting down.
ATCACAGATTTTTATCAATATTTTTGTTGCAGGAATTAATCTATTTGTTTTCAAGTTCGAGCCACATCTTGGTCAATCTTCTTTTGTATAATTTTCGATATGACTAAAGTGTAAGAATCTTTAAAAAATTACATAAGTATTTAAATCTTTTATATTCATACATAAATTTACATAACTGCAGGAGAAAAAAAACCTCCCCTTAAAAAAAAAACAAAACTTAAATAAGACCCATTTAAAGCAAACGTCAGATAACGTATGCACTCACATAAATACTTAAGTAAGTGTTTAAGAAACGGATTTATTCTTGTTATTGTTGCTGATTAAAAAATTTGGCACATTTTGTTTAAACATGTTGTGTCTTTTATTTCGTAAATGTCAACATCCCTGCTGCAGTTGATAGAGATATTTTTAATACACTGCAAATATATGTATATGTGAAAGTTTGTCTCTGTGTATATAGGTTTATACAGCAGTTCCCAGTTGGCCATTTTATTCAGATATCTTGCAAGAAAGATGCATGACAATGTTGAAGTGTGCAGGACAAGTTCCAACATGACAACAAGAGCGACACTTTGGCTCCACTTTTTTTTATTGTCTTTGTAGAACTGAAAATTTCCATAATATTTTAAATAATGAAATTATACACAATTTTAAATAAGGGCCTGTCCCACGATGTCGACAACGTTAGAATTGTCGCACAGTTACATTGGAAACAACAACAAAATTTGAAAATTTGTTTGTCGACAACGTTCGACTTGTCGCACAGTTACATTGGAAACAATAAAAAAATTCTAAAATTTGCTTTTGTTTTGAATGTAAGTGTGAAAAAGTCGAACGCTGACATCGTGGGGCAGGCCCCAAAAGTTGCAAGACTAGCTTGCGTACAATATCCACCAACTGGTTTGATGTATGACCAATTGAGTAGTTTTTCTTTCACCCACTCTTTCTGTTAGATTTGTATTGTATTTGTAAATTGTAATCTACAAATTTCGTGCATGACAAATCATCGGTTGGTTATTGGTTTGCGGCACAGTATATTCAAAATACATTATGTCTGCAGCGTACCAACCGACGAAATATCAAAATTTCCTTCAGCTACCTTTTATTAAAGTGTTCTCGGCGGCAAGTTGGCCAACTGGGTTTGTGTATTTATGAATGTATATATTTAAAATAACTTCTTTCTCTCTTCTTTTATAAATAGTTATTTCTGCTGTTGTTAATATGATGCACACTTTAGGGATTAGTTAAGGGTTTTAAATTACATATGTATTTGTCTAGACATTTGGCCAAAATGAGCACAACGCAAATGAGTTCCATACAATTTAATATATTTGTATCTCACATATACATATACTGTTTGTTTTGTTACGATAAAAGTCTTTATTTGAGTCGATATTTAATCCGGAAATGCTTATTAAAAATTTTATACAGTTTTTCTTAACTTTATGTACATATAACATTTTTTTAAATAAGTAAACATCATTTTAAGGCTCTTAACTCACAGGTAAATTTAAGCAAAAATATATGAACACATTTTTTTTTCTTGTGATAAATTTTTTTTCTTATGCAAAATACATATGTATACGAATACAATGGGATGAAGTTGAAAATTTGTTCCTGTATAAACATCCCTTTTAAGTAGTTTACAGTGAAATTCGATGACATATGAAACATTATCCAAATTTTTAAAAAAAAAATCTTTTTATAGATTTATTAGCCTTAAAAAAAATTGACATACATACGAGTATAACCTCACTTTATACATACTACCTACATATCGTGCGACGTGTAGTAAAAAATTAACTTTTTATTATACCCTTTACCAAAAAATGGTAAAAGGGTATATATAGGTTTGTCATTCCGTTTGTAATTTCTAGAATATTAATATGCGAGCCATAAAGTATATATATTCTGGATCCTTATGCATAGGGAAAACGAATAAGCGATGTCCGTCTGTCCTTCTGTCTGTACGTGAAATCGGTTTTCCGAAGCTCCCAGAAAAGCCAGAGACTTCGTTCTTGGACTGGTGTATCAGAAATGGTCGAAGATTGGTATTGAAAATCAGCAAAATCGAGTAGACGGTTTCAGAGCTGGGAAACTTAAACTTCATTTTGCCATACAAAATAACTACCGAAAACTAGTTATTATTATTTTTTTATTAAATAAACTTATTTTATACTTCAGTATGAATAAAATTAATATTTCTTAATAAAAATAAATAAAAAAAAAATTAAAAAAATTAAATAGACGTTTCCAGGGTTGGAAAACTTTAACTTTTTTATACAAAATTATACAAAATTAATTTACTAAAAGAAATTTTTCCTTTTTTTTATAAATTAAATATATCTTATATTTTAAGAAGAAAGAGATTGGGTTAAAAAATCAGAAAAATCAAAAAGGATAATTCCAGGGTTGGAAAACTTAAAATTTTTGTGATATAAAAAATTAACTACCGTAAACTAATTTTTATATGTTTTTATTAAATTAACTTATTTTATACTTCAGTACAAATTAAATTGGTATTTCAAATTAAAAAAGAAAGTTAAAAAAATTAAAAAGACGTTTCCAGGGTTAAAAAACTTTTACAAAAGTAACTTATTAAAACAAATTTTTTCTTTTTCTCTATAAATTAAACATATCTTAGATTCTTAAAAGAAAGAGATTGGTGTAACAAATCAGAAAAATCAAAAAGAATGATTCCAGGGTGGGGAAACTTACACTTTTTGTAATATATAAAAGTAACTAGGTCTTACTATTTTTTATTTTTTAATTAAATTAACTTATTTTATACTGCAGTACACATTAAATTGATATTAAAAATTAAAAAAAAGTTTAATACATGAAAAAGACGTTTCCAGGGTTGGAAAACTTTAACTTTTTTCTTATCCAAAAGTAACTTACTAAAACAAATTTTTTCTTTTTCTCTATATATTAAACATAGCTTATATTCTTAAAAGGAACATATTGGTGTGCGAAATCTGAAAAATCAAAAAGAACGGTTCCGGGGCTAAAAAAAATACACCTTTTGTGATATATAAAATTAACTACCGAAAACTTATTTTTATTTTTTTTATAAAATTAACTTATTTTATACTTCAGTACGAATGAATTTGGTATTTCAAATTAAAGAAAAATTAAAAAATTAAAACGACGTTTCCAGGGTTGGAAAACCTTATTTTTTATACAAAAGTAACTTACTAAAACAAATTTTTCCTTTTTTACTATAAATTAAACATATCTTACATTCTTAAAAAAATGTTGGTTTTAAGAATACAGAAAAATCAAAAAGGGGGATTCCAGGGTTGGGAAACTTACACTCTTTGTGATATAAAAAATTAACTACCGAAAATTAATTTTTATTTTTTTTTTATTAAATAAACTTATTTTATGCTTGAGTACGAATAAAATTGGTATTTAAAATAAAAAAAAACCATTAAAAAAATTAAAAAGACGATTCCAGGGTTGGAAAACTTTAACTTTTTTTGTACAAAAGTAACTTACTAAAACAAATTTTTCTTTTTTTCTATAAATTAAAAATATCTTAAATTCTTAAAAGCAAGAGATTGGTGTAAGAAATCAAACAAATCAAAAAGAATGGTCTCAGGGTTGGGAAACTTACACTTTTTTCGATACATAAAAGTAACTAAGTCTAATTAATTTTTATCTTTTCCTTTATAGATTATACATATTTTACGTTTTAGAAAGAAAAGTTTGGTGTAGAAAATTATAAAAATAAAAACCACAGCTCCAGAGCTGGAAACTTTGAACTTTTTTTGTGGATATTAAAGTAGCTAAATAAAAAAATTTTGTAATTTCCTTTTTTCTTTTTTTTACTTAACACACTTTCTATATTTTTTTAAGAACTACTAGATTGATATAAGGAATCAGAAAAATCTAATATAATGATTCTAGGATTTGTAAATTTATTTCTTTTTGTAGATAAAAGTAACTAGGTCAAATTATTTTTTTCTTTTTGTTTATACTTTATGTATATGCTTATGTATGTATCTCTATACTACATAAAAACACTTTGGTAAAGGGTATATAAGATTCGGCACAGCCGAATATAACACTCTTACTTGTTGAAATTAAAATTGTATGGGCTTACCCATAGTTTATAATTATCAATATGGCAAAATTATTTAAAACTTTCAAACCTTCTCCAAAATTTACAGTTATCCAGAAAGGCGAAATTTCTTGGCATAGTTCTCGAAGCTTAAATTTCGTGAATACGAAATAATCAGGAAAGAGAAAAGAAGGAATAAAGATAGTTTTAAAGATATTGACAAATCTAGAAAGAGAACATTTGCCATACAGGAAACTAAGTAGTGATGGCACGATTAATCGAACAATTTGTAATAATCGATTATTTTACTTCAACTTAAGATTTAATTGTATCGTGAATTATCCTTCGATTAATGGAATTAATCGATTATTTCAAATAATAATCGATAGACATCCAGGAACAAAAAATATTTGTCGCAAGGCGCGTATTCATTGGGCATTGGCGGCTGACGACGAAAAGCCTAGAACTGCAACCCTTGTTATTAACGGCGTTAATTTAACCGTCGCTTTAGGGAAATGGGACATTCATTTCTACTGGCAGCATCAACTTTACTAGACCCAAGGTTTAAAAAAATTCATTTTGATGATCCTTAACTTTATCAAAAGTCATGAGACAGCTAAGAAATGAAATTATAGAAATTTCTCATATAGATGACAGCATTGGGAGCGGCAGTGAAACGTCTTCTGTAGTAGACTTGGGTCGAACTCGTTCACTAGTTCAATTTTGCAACAAACCAATGATCAAACCCATGTAATTTAAATGGGTTTGATCAGTGGTTTGTGGCAAAAATGAACTAGTGAACGAGTTCGACCCAAGTCTATTCTGTAGTGATGCTGAATTTGATTTATGGGCGCCCCATTATCTTTAGCCCACAAACGAAGAAGGAAGGACAATGAGTCAACACTTCCTCAAGATGAACTAAGCTTCTTTGTCAATGCTCCATTACTAGAATTAAAGCGCAACGTAATAGACGCATGGGAAGAAATGAAATCGGTCTAACCTAAGCTATAGGCTGACTTCATAAATGCAGCTTGCAATCTAACACTGCAAAGAAATTAATTTACAAGGCAAAGCAATACTTTATGGCAACACTAGTTTGGCAATCAATGAAATACATTTTAGTTTATTTATGAACGCACAAAAGTTGTTTATTTGTTTCATTAAGTATAAATTTTGTAAAATTAATTTGTTTAATGAATGTTCAGCATACATGCGCTAATCTTTTCAAAACCGCTTTCGAATTGGCTTATAATGATAAAAAATATACCAAGGAAAAATGAATCATAAATGAAAACAATGCACAAATTTGTCAGATGTTGCGCATTGAAAAGCATTGCCTTGCAATAATGAACTCGCGAGATTGCCAAAAATAACTCTGCTGTATTTATGAACACTACGCATTTCAGTGTTGCATTGCATGTTGCATTTATGAAGTCAGCCATACTCTCTTGCACAAAAATCACAGAAAAAACTAAATTTCATTTTCAGTAACCAAATTCATTGAATCAGTAAATTTTTTGTGTGAATGCGGACCTACAAAGAAATTTGTAGATTCTGATAACAATTTTGTAAAAATTTAATTGAAAAAAAAAAATTTATTTTTAGTTAACTAATTGTATAAGGATGTAAAAAAATAAAATGAGTTCACCTGGATGTGGATTATTTGCTGGGTTTTGTATCAGTTTCAAAGCCTACTAAGCTTATTTTTTCTTTTGTGATTTTCAAAAGTATTATTATTTTATGAATACTCATATAGTTTTTGAAAGTCTATGCATAAAGTAAGAGGTTTGTGACAGTTTAAAATTTGTGGTTAAAGTCTACTGATGATTTGGTTCAAGTGCCAATGAAATACGTATAATAGACATGCTAAACTACCAGCAAATAAATTTCAATTATTTTATGTACACTTCTGACAATATGTCAAATAATCAATTTTCTTTAAAGTAAAAGTTTTATCGGAAATAAATAACTGAATCAAATGAAACGTTCAACTATTTTTTTTTACTTTCAAAAACAGGTTAAGCATTTCGTTCCCGCTTTTGGAACTTGTCAGTAGATTTCAACCCAAAAATTTTTTGAATTTAGCTAACAAACTCCGTATGTTTATATTTAGTAAGACTCTTAATACTATATTGAGAATCACAATATACAAACATAATAAGTTTGAAAACCGCAAACAAAAATCTTAAAAAAAAATAAAATGTTAAAAAAAATCAGACAAATTTTGTTACAGTATATAAATATAAATTTAACTGAAAAAATTACAAAAAAATCAGACAATTTTTTTTACAGTATATAAAAATAAATTTAACTGAAAATAACAAATTTAAATAAAAAAAAATAAATCTAAATTTTTTTTTTTACAAATTTTACTTTATATAGATAATTTCCATTCTCTACAGTTTTTTTACATAAAATAAAATTGGAACAAATAATTTACTGGAACAGTAAAAAATAGTTACTGAAACTAAATTATAAAGGGTGTTTTTTATTGAGGTATAGAACTTTAAGTTGGCATCACTTTTTTAAATGGCGGCCATTTTGTCAGCTGTCAAGTGATTAATATTTAGTTTGGTTTGCCATTTCATCATTAACAGGTTGACAAAAGAACAACGCTTGCAAATCGTGCAAATTTATTTCGAAAATAATGGTTCAGTTCGCGAAGTTTACCTGCAAGCTCCGTCCATTTTATGGTCGACATAATCGTCCATCAGAGCAATTAATTCGGTTAACCATGGATCGTTTTCGCACTACGTTTACTCTATGTGATAATACGCATCCGCAGAGACGTCGAACAGTGCGCACCGAAGAAACAATTGCCGCTGTAGAGCAAAGTGTTGAAGAGGACCCGAATGAATCGATTCGCCACCGTGCACAGCAATTGGAGCCGACTAACCGACTATTTTGTTCCCGAATTGGATGGCATGAATGTGGATGAGTTGTGGTTCCAACAAGACGGCGGTACATGCCACACAGCGCACGTCACAATCGATTTATTGAAGGAAACATTCGATGAGCGCATAATTTCGCGGAATGGACCTGTCAATTGGCCACCAAGATCGTGTGATTTGACACCATTGGATTATTTTCTTTGGGGATATGTGAAGTCGCTCGTCTACGCCAACAAACCAGAAACGTTAGGGGACTTGGAAGCCAACATTCGTGGCGTTATTGCCAACATACGGCCCCATATGCTCGAAAAAGTGGTTGAAAATTGGACCTGTAGAATTGGCTTTATTCGAGCCAGCCGCGGCGGCCACATGCCCGAAATCATATTTAAACATTAATGGCATAAAAGTATCCTTCCAATAAAGCCAAATTAATGGACATTAAAACGATTTTCTTGTGTTTTATTTCAATTTGAAGTTCTATACCCTAGACAAAATGGCCGCCAGTTAAAAAAGTGATGCCAACTTAAAGTTCTATACCTCAATAAAAAACACCCTTTACATCTGTACCATCAGACCGGCTTTTTTCCATAGCGGGTGCAATAATAACGGAAAAACGGAACAGATTAACCACAAAATTGTTTCCAATTAATCGCAATTAATTATTTGTCGTTTCGATTAATCATATGATTCATTAATCGATTATTCTTTTTTTTTTTGCCACAGTAAGACTAGGACACGTCTCAGACTACCTGGCATCACTAATAATTCAGGACAAAATACGAATAGCCCGTAGACAAAAATATAAATCAAGCCTCCTTACTACGGGAAAAGAATCTTAACCTTCACCGATGCCTCCAAGATGGAGTCGGCTGTTTCCTCAGAGACCTCAAATCTCACAATATCAGAGAGATTATCAATTGAGGGATGCAAAACGTACGCAACATTGCAACTTTAAAATGTATAGTCTTTGTAGACAGCATGGCCACTCTGAAATACTTGTCGTATGAAAAAACATATGAATGAATACATACATATTTGTTTTGTGAAAAAATTTATCACTTTTTGCCCCAGTGCTATTTTTAGTAAATGATCTCTCGGCCACTTTACATTCACCCTTATTCGAGTTGTCAACATCGACGTCACTTCATACAATATCGAAAAATTGGGGCTTGTTTACTTCTCTCAAGATGTTCACAAACCCTTCTACTATTTAATAACCTTAAAATAGTCTTAGTACTCCCATACCAAGTAAACTAACTTGGTTTATATATTTCCGTAATTAATAATCTTTGATGTTGCAAAACTATTTAGTATCTCAATTTAAACATTCCATTTCAAATGCTTTATATATCGCGGTATTATGTAAACGGTTTATTCCTAAAGAATTTTTGTTAATTTTGTTCAGCAGAGGAAATGAAACGGAAGATGTTCTTTAATTTATTTTATAATTATGACTGCTCCTTAGCGATAAAATTTATTTTTGTCTCCATTTACTAAAAATTAATAAGAAGTCGTTGCAAGCTGTCAACAAAAGACCATCGATTTGAAATATAACTTTGCTGAGAGAATAATAAGCAAAATGGCACAAATCTTCATTTATACTTAAATTAGATATCCATATAAGAACTTAACAAATTTAAAAAAGTCTTGAGTAAAGATCTTCATAAACAATCTTGAGTAAAGTATAAAATATGTTATTATTTTGGTTTATATTTTTACCAGATTTGTTTCTTTGCAATTTCCAACCCTGTAACCATGATTTTGATTTTTCTAATTTTTAATACATACTAATTTATTTCTTTTTAAAATATAGAATATATTTAATTAATAAAATACTAATTAGTTTTATTTAATGAGTTTTATATAAAAGAAAGATTTTCAGTTTTCCAGGTCTGGAGCTACGTTTTTATTTTTTATGCCAAACTATTTCTTTCTACACCATTTCCAGTTGTATTTCAGAAGTTTCCAATTGTTTTTCAGAAATTTTTAAATATGTTTCAGAAGTTTCTAATTATAGTTCAGAAGTTTCTAATTATATTTCAGAAATTTCTAAACATGTTTTACAAGTTTCTAATTATCGTTCAGAAGTTTCTAATTATATTTCAGAAATTTCTATTTATATTTCAGAAATTTCTAAAAATGTTTCAGAAGTTTTTTCTGAAATATAAATAGAAATTTCTGAAATATAATTAGAAACTTCTGAACGATAATTAGAAACTTTTAAAACATATTTAGAAATTTCTTTAATATAATTAGAAACTTCTGAACTATAATTAGAAACTTCTGAAACATTTTTCGAAATTTCTGAAAAACAATTGGAAACTTCTGAAATACAACTGGAAATGACAAGCTAATGTTAAATGTCAATATATAATACGATTGGCTGGGGTACATCTGGTCAGTAGTGCTACTGACAACGTCACTAGTAAATCACCACAATTTCACTATTCGCACTTTCTGCAGGGAGATTAATTGATTTGGTCAATGCTCTACATATACATACATATGTACATACATATACATGTATGCATGTAAATTTTTACATATGAATGTATGTATGTAGTACACAATAAAGTGGTATAATTCCTACACATATTGTTTATTTAAAAAACCCCAAAATTTTATACAGAATAATATATATAAATATCTGAAATAAAAATGGAAAATTCTGAAATACAATTGGAAGTTTCTGAAATGTAATTTGAAAATTCGGAAATGCAATTAGAAATTTCTAAAAAACAATTAGAAATTTCTGAAAAGCAATTAAAAATTTCTGAAAAGCAATTAGAATTTTCTGAAATGCAATTAGAAAATTCTAAAACATAATTGGAAACTTCTGAAGTGTAATTGGAAACTTCTGAAATACAACTGGAAATGGTGTAGTAGTTATTAAAAAAAAATATATATAAGGTATGTTAAGTGAACAAAAGAATATAAGAAAATAAGTTAGTTTTATTTATTTGCTTTAATATCAAAAAAAATTAAACTTTCCTTCCACCTTTGGAGCTTTGGGTTTTTGTCTAATTTTCAAAAGTTTGATACTTTTCTTTAAAAAACATGAAATACAAATAATTTATAAAGAAATAGAAAAAAATTAGTTAGACCTAATTACTTTTATATACCACAAAAAGTGTAAGTTTCCCAACCCTGAAATCGTCCTTTTAGATTTTTCTGATTTCTTACACCAAATCTATTTCTTTTAAGAATAAAAGATTTGTTTAATTTATAGGAAAAAAAGGGAAAATTGTTTTAGTAGGTTACTTTTATATAACAAAAAAAGTTAAAGTTTTCCAACCCTGGAAACATTTATTTTTTTAGTTAGTGTTTTTTATGCGAATTGTTACAATTTAAGTTTAAAACTTTTAAACGCACTAGTAATCCCAAATTAATATTTTACTTATTAAGTAAAATATTTTTTTATTAAAAATACATTGAAATTGATTATTGAGGGGTTTAGCTGGATCCTATGCGCATTTCACTGTTGCTAATGCAGATCATCAGGGAACCTTTACCTAAAGCTTCTTAGAACAACTAGAGTTATTATATTATAAACTTTCATTTAAACAAATGAGAAGCTCAATAACAAATAACAAAGTTGAAACAACCCCTCAATAATCAATTTCAATGTATTTTTAATAAAAAAAAATATTTTACTTAATAAGTAAAATATTAATTTGGGATTATTAGTGCGTTTAAAAATTTTAAACTTAAATTGTAACAATTCCCATAAAAAACACTAATTATTAACTTGACTGCACCCGGTCAAAAAAAATACTTGTGTGGCAACACTCTATTCTTAAATAGCTGTTGTTGTTATTTACATTTATTTTCTTTTACATACTCTTACGACTACAATTTGAAGCTGAAAAAAAGTCAGCCAATGTAGCAATAGTAAAGTAAGAAAGTAAAAAACATGTTGATTATTGAGTTCTTGTTTCAACTTTGTTATTTGTTATTGAGCTTCTCATTTGTTTAAATGAAAGTTTATAATAACTATAATAACTCTAGTTGTTCTAAGAAGCTTTGGGTAAAGGTTCCCTGATGATCTGCATTAGCAACAGTGAAATGCGCATAGAATCCAGCTAAACCACTCAATAATCAATTTCAATGTATTTTTAATAAAAAAATATTTTACTTAATAAGTAAAATATTAATTTGGGATTATTAGTGCGTTTGAAAATTTTAAACTTAAATTTATTTTTTTAATTTTTTTATTTAACAAAAAAAACAAAAATTAGATTTAGCTAGTTACCTTTATATGGCATAATAAAGTTTAAGCTTTCCAGCTCTGAAACCGTTTGCTCAATTTTGCTGATTTTCAATACAAATCTATTTTGGACCATTTCTAACACACCAGTTCAAGACCGAAGACTTTATAGGTCGCTTATTAATATTGTAAATATTACACACGGAATGATTAACCTACATATATATACCCTTTAACATTTTTGCTGTAGAGTATAAAAAATATATCTAATCGTTTAATTTGTTAGATTTACTTGAAATTAAAATCCGTTAAATACATAAAAAATCAGACAGACGTTCCCTTGAAAACTAAAAAGTATTATTTTCAATATTTTTTTCAAATTTCATTCAATGTTTTTTTTACAACTAAATAAGTGTAACCGTCGAAAGCTAATAACCTTTCTGGGGACTGAATGAATTTTTTTCTTTTCCTGTTTTGCAAATTACTCACAAAACAAAAAGATGTAAAAACAAACACATTAAAAGAGCGTCACTAAAATATCATATTTCATAATCATATTAAAAGAATTTTTCGATTCATGTTTCTTCTTCACTGCTTCTTTATGATAAAACAAAATATTTTCTATATGATTATAATAATATGACGTAAATGAGTGAGTTCACTTTTAGGCCGTTCACTTTTGATACTTTTGTTAGTGTGCTTGTCATAAATATGGATGTATCAAGCTACAATAATGAACCAACAACAAACGATAGTGACATGATAATACGCAAATAATAATGCAAGAAAATTGCTAAAAAATTTATGGTCGAAAAATCAACTCTGTTTAATAATCTTTTTTGATTAAGGGGGTAAGTCTTTAATTTAATTTAATTAACAATCCAGTCAACCAAGGTATTGTTTGCAACGAAGACACGCCACAGTCGACTCAAGTGGCTTTGAAAGACAGTCCACCAGAGTTACTATGGTAAATATTTAGCTGCAGAAAGCAGTCAACAAGGCCATAATGAAAAACAGTAGTCGACCATAGTCCCTTCAAAAGGCATTTAGCTGATTCGTAACGATTTTCCGTGGAATTATGAAAAATTGTTACAAACTCAAATAAACCTCCTTGAAAGAAAAAAATAACATTCAACATTATCATTAACGTCACCGCTCACTTTCTTTATAGCATAGTCGACTGTGCCACAGCTCACTTTTCTTATAGAAAAGTAGACTGTGCCACAGCTCACTTTTCTTATAGAAAAGTAGACTGTGCCACAGCTCACTTTTCTTATAGAAAAGTAGACTTTGCCACAGCTCCCTTTTCTTATAGAAAAGTAGACTGTGCCACAGCTCACTTTTCTTATAGAAAAGTCGACTGTGCCACAGCTCACTTTTCTTATAGAAAAGTCGACTGTGCCACAGCTCACTTTTCTTATAGAAAAGTCGACTGTGCCACAGCTCACTTTTCTTATAGAAAAGTCGACTGTGCCACAGCTCACTTTTCTTATAGAAAAGTCGACTGTGCCACAGCTCACTTTTCTTATAGAAAAGTAGACTTTGCCACAGCTCACTTTTCTTATAGAAAAGTAGACTGTGCCACAGCTCACTTTTCTTATAGAAAAGTAGACTGTGCCACAGCTCACTTTTCTTATAGAAAAGTAGACTGTGCCACAGCTCTCTTTTCTTAGAGAAAAGTAGAATGTGCCACAGCTCACTTTTCTTATAGAAAAGAAGACTGTGCCCCAGCTCACCTTTCTTATAGAAAAGTTTAATGTTTCTTAGCGTTTAATGTTTCTTAGCACAATTTCATATAAAAAAGTCGAATGGGTCACAGAAAAGTATATTGTATCACATCTTTACTGTTCACTTGAAATATTCGCATACAATTTAGCGAATGCAGAAGCGAATGCAAACAGCAAAAGTAAGCGATTAATTTGCGAATGTGAGAGCGAATGCGAACTACTTGCCATATAATGACTTACATTTCTGATTACCAAATTTCATTACTCGCTTACAAATTACATTATCTAAAATTTAAAAAAAAAATGTACAAGTTGCTAAATGAGGAGAATGATTTTCTTAGATTAAATAGATTACGTGAACAAGTTGCCAATTAAAAAAAAGTAAGTACTTCTCAAGAATCGACTATTTTAGTCTCACGCCTTGTTAAAATCATTAAGTTGGTAATCCAGTAGGGAAGAGCTTCCACCAAAAATGCTTAATTCCAAACCCGATTACGTTTTTGGAAATTTTTTGCTGGGTATCTATAGCCTATATTCAAAACACGTCAACTCAAAAAAGCTAACTTTTCAGTAGAGCGGAAAAAACTAGTTAATTCGCTCATTATAGTAAAAATAAATGATGTGTCTTCCATAATATGATTTAAATATGCTTACTACTTTATAGGTCTGCAAAAAATATTTTATTTTGCACTGGTTTGCATAGTTTTATGAGGTAGCACATTTTAGTCGATCAAAAAACAAATATTTTCTTAGAGTTAGCATATTTTGTCGGAAAAAAATATATAATTTTTCTGAATATATATATATATATATATTTTTTTTTTACTCAATTTGTGGAATCTTTTACTCAATACTAGATATAAGAATTGAAAAGCTGCAAGAAAAAACTTAAAATACCATAAAAAAATAACTTAAGTCTGACTGAAAGCATCTTCCATCTCGATGTGGTCAGCTTTAGCACTCTCTAACTCACTCTCTAGTGTAACAGGGTCACTCCAAATCAGTGTGGCCATATTGATTTTTCCAAAATCTTCAAGTCGAGCAAAAAAATATTTTTTTATCAAAAATCTTCTTTGTTATTTTATTGAATGAAAATGAGATAAAATTTATTTTGCTTCCAGTGAACTATTAAAAGTAAATCCAAATAACGCAAAATATTTACTGTATAGAATATGTGTAAGATCATTATGAAGCAAATCAGAAAATTTGTAAGTAGTTTAGTCAGAAAATCCCTTAACAATATATTAAAAGTTCCAAAAGTAAAATTTTTTAAAATCTTATTTTTAGATAAGAAATCTTTTTTGTCGTTTTAACATGTCTAAAAACTTCAAAAATAAGATAAATCTTCACATATGGCAACGCTGCTCCAAATTATCAATTTCGAAAGCTTATGTCAATGAAGTAGTTTACACGAGAACACTTTTTAAGCCGCACAATTTTTGTTCTTTTCCAAATTACACGAGAGTAATTAATCTGGCACAAAATGTATGTGTATACACAGCTTTGTGTGTGTTAGTGTTTTTTTATTCATTTGAAGTTTGGTTTTCGTTATACACGTATCGGAACATACTTGGAGGAAAAATTGCGATAATAAATTATGAAGAATTGGCAATTATTTATTATTGGCAATATTTACTAAGAAATTAAAATGAAAAAACTGTTTTCATTATCTTTTATGAATTAATGTGAAGATAAATAGTTACATTATCCAGAAGTACATTTTGCAACTTCTTTTTATAAGAATTAAATAAAATCTCGTTCATTTTATTTTCATATAATTTCTTCAACACGAAAAAACAAAAAAAGTTTAAAATATGTTGGCGTGACCAGCTCCCTTCTTCTTTTAAATTCATGTTTCCACGACGATGGCCAACTAAAGGCTCAGTTAGCCGACTGTAATGTAAAGTAACTGCAACAGTAAGAAACAGCTGATCAATTTTGTTATGTGAAAAGCAATGAAAATGGTTATAGAGATGTAATGTAACGTAACCTACTTTTCATATAAAAATATCAATCAGCTGTTTTCTACGTTACAGTTACATTACATTACAGTCGGCTAACTGAGCCTTAAAGACTAAATAAAACACCGAACCTGTGGTTTCGTAAGTGTGCATGTATTGGTTTTGTGCTGCTAATGCGGGGTTGAAGCTGGTTGAAAAATTATGCCAACAAAAAAACCACTCTCTTCGCCGAATTTTTCAATAAACTGGCATGTTGTGCCAGCATCAGTGATGCCAACTTAGCCCTTTTAGGGCTAGATTTAGCCCGTTTCCAGCCAGTCAAAACGCGACAAAAAAATGTTTAGCCCCAAACTAAAATTGGCGCAAGCCTAGCACCTTTTACAATAATCTTTCAGCCCTTTTAGTCCCTTTTAAGTTTTTGCTCGATATGGCTACATTTAAACTTTTGCGAACTTTTTCTTCCTTTAATCTAGCAAAATAAAATGAGTAAAAAGTCGATATTGCTTTACCAATTTAAAAAAGAAGAATAATATAGAGTAATCTTTTATTTCTTCCAAATTTTTTATGCCTTGAAAGTTATTCAGTACAGCCTAAAACAGATAATGTATGTTTTTGGAAGAGCGAGAAATCGAAATTTTATTTAATAATGGCCAATTTTAAATGTATCTACTTATGTAAACATACATATGTATATATATATATTTCTATTATATATGTGTGCATATGCTAACTATTTAATCTACATATGTACATACCTTATTGAAATGTAATATGAAATGTAAATCAAATATGTACAATATTGAAGCTCTCAAGCTATGTATGTATGTGTTGACCTCATGATAGTTATTTATTTTCTAATAAATTACTTTACAAAAATTGATTTGATGTTTTCATTTTCAACAGAAACATTTTAATACTATCCCCTTTTCGCGCTTTTTCGAAAAATTTTACTATTTTTTTATTTTTGAATATTTTTTCAATTTAGCCCTTTCTAGCCCTTTTTTCAAAAATTTTTACGCGTTTTGAGTCTCAAAAGTTGGCATCACTGGCCAGCATAATTTTTCCCGTGTAAACTACTTCATTGACTATAAAGCCCATTTCAGATAAAACTTTTGCTTCGCGTTGCGTTGAAGATTCGTTTTGACATATAGGATGAAATGTACGTGAAACATGTCACATGAAGAACTTTTAACGCAAAGCGAAGCGAAAAGTTAGTCAACTCTCAACTTTTTGCTTGCTTTGACAATCAGTTGGTATACATTTTTAATTTATTTGACCTAACTCGCATGTGTATATGAAATTTTTATTAAAATGTCGGTAAATCTATATAATTAATAGGCGAACATGTTTTTTGTAATCCCTTTTACGCTGGTACCACCGCACCGATTTTAAAAAGATTTACATGGTTTTAAAGGATTTTTATACAGATGTGCAGAATCTATATTTTATTGAAATCGGTTTAGTATTTTGGGAGCTATAAGCGTTTAAAGTTGCTACTACTACATGCACACATATTACACACGCATTTATTAGCTTACAAGTAAAAAAAAGAAACAAAAAAGGACTGTGTGTGTGTGTTTGTAGTATTTCTCTTGACCTTACAATTGTTTTTCTCTTATTTGTTGTTGTATCAAAGTCATAATACTTAACCCTAGAATGGTAAACATACTTTTTAGCTCCTTAATGGTAAACTTCGCTTGTGAGGCGACTTTTATAAAAAGCCCTTACATCACTTTAAAAACAAAAAATTTTAATAAACCAAAAATAAAATATATTTATTCATTGTTTAGTAACAAAAATAAACAGAAACCAGTTCATTTTACAAATGTCTTAAACATATGCCAGACTTTTTTTTTATCACATATTTTAATCTTTAATTCTAAGAGATTGTTTAAAAATAAAATAAAAAAATAAAAAAGTTCCATTCGAGATAAAAAAAACCTATTTTATCTTATTGTCCTGAGATCAAGTTAACATATAACAAAATAATATAAGGTTTTTAAGTGGAGAAAAACTTTCCACACCAAAATAAATTTTGTAGTTTTTCAAAGTATTTTTTTGCGTAACATTGCCAACAGTTTGCTGATCTGTGCTCTAAATAGTATGTTCCCTTTAATTTGCCGGAGAAATATACGCTCATACATTTTGATATCGGAAGAAGAAATCCCATTTTGATCTTTTGCCCGTTTTTTATGCCTGGTTCGTCTGCATAATCGTCAGTGTTATGACCAATATCGTCATGTATTGCTGCTCGAATTCTTTTGGACATACACGTCCTTTCTTCCAAACGAGTAGCACACCAGTCGTACTTAGGTCCTTGCCAATTTAGTATCTGCGCTTCAGAATCAATCATCACAAAAAACTGAAAGGATTATACATATGTACACTCTAATTTTTAAGGAAAAAATGAACAAACTTTTATGTGCAAAAAATTACCTTTATTGGCAAAATTCGCCTCACAGGCGACTAACATATGTATTATTCGACAATGCAGCGAAGCAAAACAGAGCACGTGTACGAGCAACCTCGCACAACACTCAACTGGCACGAGCGCATGCTTAGCTAGGTGTAAGCGATCAGAAAATATCGTTAAAAAATAATATTGCTTCGCCTCACAGGCGATGTTTACCATTCTAGGGTTAAAGGAAGAGAGTTGAATAAATTGAATTAGGTTGGTTGAAGGGATTTTGTTTATGTTTTTTAATTTCATGTATTATTTAATTATGCTTGCATATGTATGTATGTAAGTTTGTGTGTGGCTGTGTTTTAATGAATTTTTTTATGACGTTTACATATACATATTCTTTAAATCTTAAATTATTAACATTTTGATTCTAGAATACGGACGAGTGTGTCGTCCGTTTGGTATATCTAGTTTACATAAAAAGCGAGTTCGTGGCATCAAAGTAATCGAATTGTGTTGTTTTTTATACATAAAAATGAATTGTGAAGCAAACAGTGAGTGTTGTCAAAGTTTTTATTGTGTCATGCACACTTTGCTTTACGCTTTTTTCCCCAAAGTTAGAAACGTCACGCAAAGCGTTGAAGTTGTATCTGACACCGCCTTAATCGGTACATATGTACATAATGTTTCTTTTCGATTAACAGTTTAAAAGTTATACATACATTACCAATTTTTTTTTACTCTGTACTAATAAATATATTAAAAGTGACCATATCTCAAAAACTAGCCATAGGATATCAAAATCCAGATTCGTGCTTAGCATGCCATAGGATATGAGGTAGATTTATAATAAATTATACTAATTTTTTTAGAATATTGAAAATTTACATGGGAGTTAGCATTTATTTTCACAAAAAAAAATTATACTTTGAGATAGCAGAATAAGAAAAATTTATATAAAACGGGGAAAAATCATTTTTCTGATTTGAAATTTATATTACAGATGGATATTTAATAGGAGAACTATGACTTAATTTGAGTTGACGCATTTTGAATATAGGCTCTCGATATGTATTTTTGTATGCATGTGCATACAATAAATATAAATAAACCCTCATTTTTAAGGACAAAAAAAAAAGAATTATGCAGTGATTATGCGTCTTGTATAAGCTCTAACGGCCACACGCGATATTAATAGGAAAATCAGTAAAGTGTTGATAAAACTAACCAAAATCTGTGGCTTTCTTTTAGAAAATTATTATTTACTGTTAAATGAAAATTTATGGTTTTTATATTTAATTAAATGAAAATTGTCAATGAAAAATGCTTAGTTTTAATGCAGGAAACTTTATTTAGTTGTCTATGGGCTTACATTATATTTTCCATTTAATGAGTTTAATTTTTTAGTGCCCTTGTAATGTACAGATTTATGGCCAACTTTCTTAAGTTATTTATTACTACATTTTTAAAATATACATACATATATACATACATACATACATATCTACAAACTAAATTTCTAGAATATTTACATATTTTTTAAGTGATAACAACTAAGTTTTCATTTCAAGTTCATTTAACAGAAATTCAATTTTCCAGTAGAAAAGGGAGCGCAGGGAGTTTTTTTCCATTCCAATGTACACATTTTGTTATTTAATATACATAATAAATTTGTTAATTTAAACGAGCATCCCTTCCACATACATACATGCATATGTATATTATGTGACTCTAACTTTAATACACGCGCATACAAATTTTATATTAAAACTAGAGATGGGCGCCAATCACGTGATTAGCGTGCGTAAAAAATGTGCTGCATAATATGATTAACCCAGCAAAAATTTCAAAAAATGGTAATCGAGTTTGGAATTAAGCATTTTTGGTGGAAGCTCTTCCCTACTGGATTACCAACTTAATGATTTTAACAAGGCGTGAGACTAAAATAATCGATTCTTGAGAAGTACTTACTTTTTTTATTTGGCAACTTGTTGCGTAATCTATTTAGGGCCATTATTACAACTTAAAAATAGTTAAAAGTAGGATGTTATCGGACGTATAAAAACCTTTGCATTATTGGAAATTGGATTTAACTCACCAGGTAGGATAAACTTGCCTATAATTTATCGCTCACTTAAGGTTAAAGTAAAATTTTGCAAATGATAAAGTTTTTATACGACCGATAAAATCCTACTTTTAACTATCTTTAAGTTGTAATAATGGCCCTTATTCTAAGAAAATCATTCTCCTCTTTTAGCAACTTGTACATAATTTTTTTAAATTTTAGGTAATGTAATTTGTAAGCGAGTAGTGAAATTTGGCAATCAGAAAAGTAAGCCATTATATGGCAAGTACACAGAAAAAAATCACCAATATTGTGAATGGCGTCGTCGACGTCACATCAAGATGACAGTAAATATTGTCACTTGTCTACACTTTATCGGCAACAATTGGCTCTTATTGACAATATCTTATTAATCCCTAAGGCTTTGTAAATTAATGTAGCATGTTAATATTGGTCAATTGTTGCCGATAAAGAGTAAACAAGCAACAATTTTTAATGTCGTCTTGATGTGTCGTCGACGACACCATTCGCAATAAGGGGGAATATTATCGAAATGCAACCAACAAAACAAATTGTCAATATTTAATTTAAAAATTAACAATCATCATTGTTGATATAACAAGTTTAAATTTTTGTAGTCAATTATATTACTCAATAAAACTCATGTAGAAGAAACAAGATATCATGTTTTGTGTATACTCATCATTTGCGTATTTAATAAAAAGTTGCTCTTTAGCTGATGGGTAAGTGAGTTAGTTTATTAGTCCTGATGTTGCCGGTTCAACTCCGCCCAAGGACATTTAGTGTTTTTCGCAAACAATTAAAAACTCGTTTCGAGGATTGTAATTGTGTACTGAAATGCATTGTTTATATGGTAATTATGATACGGAAGTTCAACAATTCACATTGTTAATATAACAATAACTTTAATTGAGATAACTTTAAAATCTAACAAAAATAAATTTTGAAAAAATAAATAAATTTCAACAAACTATTTGTTGATATATTTAATTTAAAATATTATTAAGATTTTCCTTTAACTTATAATTTCGTTAATTGTATTTACAAAAATCGTTGTAGGTACAAAATCAATTAATTATTTAATTGATATAACAAACAAACTGATTGTATTTACAAATCATTCTTTTCTGTGTAATTTTTTGCTGGGAGCATACATGCAATGCTTTTGTCATTGATTTCTCCAACTTACTTTATTTATTTATTTTTATTTATAGTACATATTCTGCAAAGTAAATTTGCAGAATATGGTTGCACAAAAATGGACGGGTGACTAAGACCATATGTCCATGATGTCATTAACAGTATTCTTAAAAATGTTTTTGTGACTGACTGTATACGACCTATGCCTTCACATAGGAAGTAGCAAAGTGGTTGTTAAGGAAATTCCACAAAAGAACCGCAAGATTATACGGTAATCCGTGGCAGATCAGTCAACCAGTGCGAGTGAGACGCAAAAATCTCGAAGGCCAATAAACAACAGTGGCCTGGTTGCATTTAAGAGATAATTGCCAACGACGCGTGATGTTGACTCGCCCAGAGCTGCTTTATGACTGGCCAACTTACTTATTAGGGTTCCGTACACCAAATGTGAAAACGATCCCTATTGTTTTCGCTACGCTGTCCGTCTGTCCATCTATCCGTCACACGCTATTTTCTCAGGAAAAGTAAGAGCTACGGACCTGAAATTTGGACAGAGTATGTAGGACTTTGCTCGCTACAACAACAAATACATGAGAGTTTAAAATTAAAGGGTGTTGCAAAACGAGCAACGAAAAATTTTAAAATCCCATGTAATATACATACAATTGTATGTACATATGTAGTTTGACACTTGAAATTTCTAAAATTAGTCTACAACAATTAACACTAAAATAAAAAAAAATTTAATTAAAGGGTGTTTCATCAGTTAATGCAATTTTGACAACATAATTTTGACAACTTGCTGTATCTTAGAAATCGTAAGAGGCAAAATCTTGAAATTTTCAAAAACGGTGAAACTAAAAATTCCAAAAATTATAAAATCGCCAAACCAAAAAAAGCCGCCGAAAACCAAAAAAAAAACAAACAAAAAAGACCAAAGTAAAAAAAATGCTAACACTAAAATAAATCGGCAAAACCGAAAAAATCGCCAAAATGAAAAAAATTATCAAAATGAAAAAAAACCTCCAAAACCGAAAAAATCGTCAAAACACGAAGAAGGCGCCAAAACTAAAAAAAAATTGCCTAATTGAAAAAAAGTCGCCAAAAGGAAAAAAATCGCCAAAATTAAAACAAAAATCGCCAAAATGATAAGCACCAAAAGCCGAAAAAATCGCCAAAACGAGAAAAAAAGCGCCAAATTAAACAAATCGCTAAAACCTAAAAACTCAAAAAAGCCAAAACTATTTTTTTTCGTATTGAATTACGTATGTATCTAGGGTCCGTACGGAACCCTTCGTGCGCGGGTCAAAGTCGCACTTCACTGAATTTATTTGCATATGTTTTCGAAAATATATGCATTAAACACATTCACCACAGCAGGCTACACGAACACGCGACTTCAAATGCCGCAAGCCGCATTTGTCGCCTCGTAGCCGGTTACTTAATTATTTTGGAGACGGCAGCAGCCATAACCAAACCAAAATTCAATTGGTGTTTATGGTAATGGATATGGCGTTATGGCGAGTCACCTATAATCGAAGACAGTGTTGCATATTAGTTTAGTTCGAACGGCTGTTTTCTATGGATATGGTTATGTCACGTATGATTGCACCTTTAAGCTTCACACCTTGTATATTTTTTAAGCTTTGTTGGCATTACTTTCATTTGCCAATCTGCCATAATCATATTTTCGATAATTTTCAGACAACTTCAGAAAGTTGCCACACATTATCGAGCCATAAATGTTAAAAATGTAATTATGCAGACGGCTTTACATACAAACAGTTTACTTTGCAAAGTCTGGAGTTTGTTGAAGAGAATGGAAGAGAGAGCTCCTATTCTATTTTCGCTTCTCTCATACAAACTAAGGATTTTGTAAAGTTAGCTTTACATATGTAAAAGCCATTTTATTTCAATTTTTTAAATAGGGTTTTATGAGTGTTTTGTGGCGGTGAATTATCATGACTGTAATTAATTTTTTCGTCTGTCATGGTAGAGCATAAACGTCAGCTAAAAAATAGCTCGTACGTGAACGTGCATGAGTAAAATTTTTTTCTCACGTTACCATCTCTAATTAAAATTAGTGACCCCATGTCAGTCTAATACCATTATTGTAAGAATATATATAATTCAACAAAATACCGTAAAGTCACGTTTCCATTAAGAAACAGTAGCATGACTCTACTAAAAAAATATACACTTTTATTGTGTTTTTATATCCTACTGTGAAGCGTGCAAGGAGTTAAAAATTTGAGGTAGTAGATATACATATTTATAATTATTACGCAAGAAAATTCATAAACTTTCTGAGATTTGAGGCAATTGTTCAATAAATAAGAAATAAAAAACATGAATAAGGGAGGTTTAGGTTCTCCTATTACTGTACTATTATTTTAACGTCTTATTTTGATACATGAGCAAATGAGCCGCTCATAAATATGGAAATGGAGTAAATACATACATACGTTACGGTCATACAAATAATACACTGAGAATAATCAATGCAACATTGTATGAAACAAATTGTCATAGTTATTTATTTCCTAAAATATGTAACAATTTTTTTATAGCCTTCACCAAATATAGTAAAGGGTGTATATGGGTTTGTCATTCCATGTGTAATTTCCACAATATTCATATGGGACCCATTAAGTATATATATTCTTGATCCTTATGAATAGGGAAGACGAATAAGCGATGTCCGTCTGACGTACGTAAATTTGTTCTCCGAAGCTCCCAGAAAAGCTAGAGACTCGGTCCAAAATAGATTGATGTTGAAAATCAGCAAAACTGAGCTGACGTTTTCAGAGCTGGAAAACTTAAACTTTTGTGTTATAGAAGTAACTAGCTAAACAATTTTTTTTAAATAAACTTATTTTATATTTCAGTAGGAACAAAATTGGTTATAAAAATTAATAAATGAAAAAAAATCAAAAGACGATTCCAGGGTTGGAAAATTTTAACTTTTTTGTTACATAAAATTAACTTAGTAAAATTAATTTTTCCTTTATCTCTATAAATTAAACATATCTAACATTCTTAAAAGAAACATATTGCTGTACAAAATGAGGAAAATCTAAAAGGATGATTCCAGGGTTGGGAAACTTCCACTTTTTTATGGTATATAAAAGTAACTAGGTCTAATTATTTTTTTTTTCTTTTCCTTTATAAATTAAATATATTTAGAAAATTAGAAAAATAAAAATCACAGCTCCAGATATGGAACATTTTAACTTCTTTTATATTAAAATAAGTATATAAAACTAATTTTTTCCTTATTTCCTTTCTTATTTATTTATTTAACATATATTATATATTTTTTAAAGAACTAGATTGGTATAAGAAATCAGGAAAATCTAAAAGGATGATTCCTGGGTTGGAAAATTTACTTTTTTTGTATATAAAAGTAGCAAGGTAGTAGCACTATTTGCAAATAAACTTCTTACGAGTGCTTGCTAATAAAAAAAAAACAATTAATTGATAAATATTGATATAAGAAAATAATAACAACAAAAACAAATTATTATTTGTTATTTTATACATTTACAAAATTTTTTTTGTTAAAATAAGTTACTTTTTTATAGAAGCTTTACCAAGTTTTTATACATTTGCAATGCCGTATAAACAGTGAGTTAATTTATTTGCAAATATTTTTATTCGCAAAGAGTGTGTGTATAAACGTAGTAATATTAGTTAGTTTTAATTATTATTATTCGAACTTTATTTGTTTCTAAATATATGATTCAAATTACATGTGATAATTTTTTAAGTAACAAATAACACCAAAGTTAAGTGCAAATATTCTGACAAACACAAGCAGAACGGAACAACATGCTGTTTTCAAAATCCGCCACACCATCATCAGCGTTCTTATGTGTTTGGTCCACTGTGCGTATTGTCAGTTGATGCAAATTTCAGCTCTACACAAATATATTTTTCAGCGCAAATGGAATATGTTAATTGTTTTGATTCATGTTATTACAGTTTTCTGAAACCTTTTTGTAGTGCAAGTCCAATTTTACCATCTCTAACTTACAACAGTCTCTTGCCATTGTTGTTTGTTGAAAACGGACCCTAATTTTTTTTTAGAACAATTATGTTCAGTCCTGAGGTCCGTTTATAGATGAATGCCTGCATCGAATTTGGGACAATACTAATCCAGGTGAAATTTATAAGCGTCCCATGCATCAAAAAAAAAAAGTCACTATATGACGCATCATTAATTTTTTGTAATGTCCAACCACTTAGAAGACTATGGCATACTTATAACTTATGTCCGTGTTCAGTGCCAATGGGATGGAAACTTTGTCTAGTGAGGAGAAGGTTAAGAGTCGCACAATAAAATTTAAGTACTCCTACGAAAGTGAAGTGACATTTGAGTTCGAATTTCGACAGATTGTGTCATATCCCAGCTAGAGAGACAAATAAACTTACCCCTTTGATACACGAATTTTTTTTTAAATCATCCATTTCAGCTTATTCCCGCTAAGTTTGTAGTTATTGAGTTTGTTTTTTTCTATTTCTATCAAGTCTAATTTCTTGAGAAATATTTCTGTAAAAATTAAACTTGTTTATTTTACTCAAGCCTGTAAATTACATAGTATGTATGTATGTAAATACATCTTTACAGACAATCATATACTCATGCATTTAAATATTAAAACAAAATATATTTTTTAATACAACTATACGAGTTCACCCTTTAAAGAGGAAACCATATGTTCTTTTCAAACCTGCACAAATTAAAAGTTCCATCAAGATTAAAATTCTTCACAAAAGAGAAACTAAGAAAAACTCAATTATTCGCCTTTATAATATTTATGTTATGAAAGTTATGAAAATAATAATTATGAATTGTAACTTAGCCACAGCAACGGCAACATATGTTATACAAATTAAGATATAATAATTTTTTTTAATATCTATGATTACAAAACGAAATTTTATGGGTTTGAAAAATATGAAGGGAAACCAAATCTATAACAATGTATATATTTTATAAATTTCGTTTTCCTTCATATTTTTTGTACATTGTACATTCATAATTATGTACATAATATGTATGTAATATTATGTATGTATATACATTAGAGTGGCATTGAAAATACAAAATTTGATTTTTATAAAAGCTCAGGCGAATTATTGTAACACTTAGTCTAAAACGTAAATGATGAAAATTTGAGCTAAATCGGACTACTCTAACCCGTATCCCACTGGGATCAGAGTTAAAATATTTCAAAATTCGAAGATTTAACCCATTTACGTTTTGAACTAAGTGTTACAATAATTCGCCTAGACTTTTACGAAAATCAAAAGTTTATTTTTTTCATACATTCTAATGCCACTCTAATATACTCGTACATACACACATACTTACTTATATTCACAAAAATATAATAATAATGACAAACTTCTAGAGTCTTAAAAATGTTTTCTATTGGTCAATAATATATTTTTTTAAATAGTATCTCTATACACTGAATAGAAGCTTTTATACTCATGAGTAATTTAGACTTATGTTAACTGATCTAGGCAAAGCTCCGGGCCTATGCAAGCCGTTTGCATATTTACACGAAACCATTCGTCCTGTTTTCAATCACATCAGAACTTTGTTCCGCGAAGTCATAAAATAGTTAAACTTAAGCTTTTAGATATCGAAAAGTGATATGGGGAATAATTTTGCCAATTACCAAGTATATTGGTCTTTATTTTGATTTTATTACTTTTTTAAAATACCGAAAGAAAAGCTCAACAATATTCAGGTACTGCGAGGGTGGCGTTGGCTGAAGTAGTTAGCACGTTGACTACAAAACCGAAGGTCCCGGTCTCCGACAGTCATTCGAATAACAACGCTACGTATTTTTCTGATGTGCATTAGTGTCCCTTTGTATCAGTTGTTGTAGGAAAGTTCAAGTGATGAAGGTATAGACTGTGGACACTGAACTATATATAATCCTAATATAACATCAGAGCACCCTCCTTCGTCAGTATTATGTAGCAGAATCATCGGTGAAGTAAAGTAACCAATAAAATGGCTACTAAGCACAGCATCAAAATTTAATATGCCTCATTTGACACCAGAGGCGCTTCCATCACTGCATTATTAAAAACGTGCAAAAAATCAGAAATGTAAAAGAATGAAGCTTCTCTACCACTATCCCTTTAAAAAGAAGGTAACATTTCGTATAGTAGTAGGCATTCATTACCTGAGTGTTACTTCTCTTTAAAAAAAAAAATTATAATTTTTAACAGAATAAGAAGAAGAGAGTGACAAAAACTGTTAAAAATATTTAAATATTATGTAGCAGTCTATTGTGAACTGTCAAAAATAACAATAAGTAAGGGCCTGTCCCAAGATGTCGATAGCGTTAGACTTGTCGCACACTTACATTCAAAACAATTATAATTATATTGCTTGTCCAATTTTATTCATATAAAACCTTAAATAAACTTTTAAAAAAATATCCACAAACAAAGTTTTTGTCTTACTCACCGTGTGTTTCAAGAATGATAAGAAGTTTTTCGCTTCGGAAAGTTCTCACTTCCCCTACAGAAGCGAGGCACAGAAAAAGGTATATAATATATATAATTATTTCAATTTAAAAAAAGAAAAATTCAATGTATTTTTAAAAACCAATTAATTGCTCAATACACAATCTGTTGTAGGAGTCGCTGGTCGTACAAACGTTGTTTTGGGCGATTCTATTCTAGACATCATTAACATCAATTTTCAAATCATTTTTTGATACTTTTTTTGATGCCAATTTAAAGTAAAACATCTATGTATATTTTAAAATAATATAATTTTTTTATACGTAAGCTTTTAAGCTTTAGTTAAAAATATAAATTTGTTGTGCACTTCGATTTGCAATTCATAGATTTGCACCCGTCATGGCTTAAAGAGCAAATTTCTTATTATTGGATTATATTTCTCTACGATGTTTGATTTGATAATCATTGTCTGATATCTCATCTTTCACAATAAAAAAGAATAATACAAAAGTTTAAAAATTAACAGAGTTTTGTGTTTTTGTGGTATGATCTTATGAAAGTGGGCCAATTTGGTTGCACCCGTCATGCACTTTAAAGCTCTCTCGTAGCTATTTGAGCGTTTGATATAAATTCTTGTAAATAGATAACAATAGTGTATAAAAAATGTTACCCCTTCTATCTAGAAATAAGTTAATTGAAAATGTGTTTCTTTCTATTAGTAAAAGGCGTTTAAAGCGTCTAAATGTTGCACCCGTCAGAATAGAATCGCCCTTTTTACTTAAATTACCAACAACTCATATCTGAACAACTATGGGACGTGAATTGAGCAAATGTTTTACTGAACAATTAGAACATTATTTTGGGAAAAAGTGCGATAAAAATATTAAGCCTTAATCTAAAAAATTCCCATTAAATATATGTGAATATCATTGTGACTTTGTGAATTATCAAGTTCTCTGTAATGTTATTTATCGATTTGTTGATGTTTTCCAAACTTCTATTACATTTCTTTCGTTAGTTTGCTTTCTGCTTTTATTTTTGGCTATTTCAAAGGTAAATTATTGATACAAAGTGATAATAATTTGCAGTTCGATATTTGTAAGGATATCCAAACGAGGTCATGGAAACATTGGTCGGCGCTCTCAGAATGCAAATGAAATGTGGCAGCACTTCGCACGGAAGAGGAAGAGGGCTGAAAATCGTAATATGAAAATCAGAAGATAGCAACGAAACCTACAATGAGCACAGTGATTGAGAAGAAGAGAAGTTCGTACTCGTGCGACTTGCGGAAACAAGAAGTTATTCCGTTAAACATTGAACGATATGAACCAAACATTTAATACAGAAGTAGTGTTAAGGCCGGGGCACAATGAATCCGTCATGCGTTAAACTTCGACTTTTTCAACTGACAGCTAAGTTGAAATACACGGTTTCTTATGAGGTCTGTTACATACAGTACGTGTCCGTCAACGCAAAGTGCAAAATTTGGTCAACTTTTAACTTTTTGCGTACGTTGAGTAGTTTGACAGATATTGGTTGGTTTTTTTGGTATGTTCTGATTTAAATTTTTGTATTTTGTGGCAGCAGAAATAAAATTAAACAAAAGAAATAAACGAAATAAATAAAAAGTTGAATTTAATAAATAAAATGGAGAATCAACCTATTGAAGATGTTCAAATGCTTCCGTTAACAAAGTAGTCATTGTGCCAACCTTCTCCGTCGTTGCGTTCATGTCAATTAAAAAAGGCGGAGTTTAACGTATGACGGATTCATTGTGCCCCGGCCTCCAACAGTAGGAACTAGTGGCAACGTTTATAATTTCCGATATTTTTCGCTGGAGTTAAGTCTTCATGCACATGAAATTTTTAAACCAACTGGCATCCTGCTTCCGTAAACTGGAATGCAGAGTACAATAGAATCCTTTGGTGGCACGCATATTAAGCTCTGGTCTTTTCCACCACTTTGTTTGCCGTTTTTTAGATTTTCTTAATTTTTTTCTTATTATTGATAAACAAACGGTGGCACTAGCCAATTGAACAATTTTGCAATTATCAATTTGTATAAATATTAAATAACAAACAATACGAAAATGAAAGTCTCAAAATGATAAATCAATTGACATTAAATGTAATTATGTCAAAATGAGTTCTTGATGTAGACAGCGATACCGTATTGCTATTACTTAGGGATGGGACTCTTTTCTGTCACAAAGACGCTACAAAATTATGTGTCATCGAAAAATTTGATGGGAACGGCACTACACACATATGAAAATGACACAACAAAATGACAACATTTGAAATGCCCAATGTAAACTCGGCATTAGAATATTAGAACCACTTTTTAGGGTTCCGTACACCAAAGGTGAAAAGGAACCCTATTGTTTTCGCTACGCTGTCCGTCTGTCCGTCACACAGTATTTTCTCAGGAACCGTAAGAACTACGGACCTGAAATTTGGACAGAGTATGTAGAACCTTGGCCGCTACAACAGCAAATACATGAGAAGTAAAAATTAAAGGGTGTTCCAAAACGAGCAAGGAAAAATGTTACAATCCCATGTAATATACATACAATTGTATGTACATATGTATGTATATTGAAACTTGAATTTTGTAAAATTAGTGTATTTTTATACAGACTAAAACAAGTAACACTAAAATTTAAAAAAATTTAAATTAAAGGGTGGTCCATCAGTTAATGCAATTTTTACTGTGTAATTTTGACAACTTGTTATATCTTGGAAACCGTAAGAGGCAAACACTTGAAATTTTAAATTACATATCTAGTGTTCGTACGGAACTATTCGTGAGCGAGTCAGAGTCGCACTTTACTGAATTTTTTTTTATTTTTGATCGAACGTCCACAGAAAATTCCACTTTTGTCACGTTACATTGCTTTTAGAAATTACTTGTTTTTGAAATAAAAACTTGTATTTTAGTGATAAGTCCCCCCCTCAAAATACACGTTGTGCCGTTTTTCTGACTCCATTTACTTCTCTACACTTTTGGCCTACAAACAAACATTTCTTCATGCAACTAATATTTCATGAAAGATTTTATGACGTAAACTCAATCTCATGCATTATTTTCGTCACTTTTTCAGTTGTCAAGTAGTTTAAAAATCGAAACAATTTTTCCTTGTTTATTTAAAAAAAAATTTTGTTTAACCACAGACGCCAGTTGATAAAGATTCCATCATTCTAAAGCCTGCAATACACGACATGTAAAAAACCACATGCGCATGTGGCTCTGACGTAATTTTGACGTCATCACGATGCTATATTTTCTACATGCCGTGTACTAGCAACATATGTACATGTATATATTAACATGCTTACAGACGAGCTGCCCCAGAAAATGTCTTCGATTCGGCTACATGTGCCACACATGTATTTTGGAACAAAAATACTATAAAAATTTTACGGCATCTAGCCACTACTAGTAATTTTACAAAATGCAACGAACATGCTGAAAATTCTCGTGACGTCATCGCTACATACACATGTGGCTTTTTACATGCCGTGTACTCTAGGCTTAACGCATGATGCATGATGCCCATAATTGTTGAGAAAAAATTGTTTTTGTTGGTATGGAGGGATAAACAATTTGATTGAGAAAACAAACGCACAACAGCCAAAAACAACACAAAAAGGCTGAAATGTCTGCCTAACGATCAATCAAAGAATGTGTTTTCAGTTTTTATTTTTTGTTATTTTAACTTTTTATGACCAACAAGGAGAGAACACTAGCAGATGTTTTTCAAAACACCTAATTTAAATCCAAACACTGAGTGAATGTTCTTTGAAATCGGTATTTGTTTGTATCTGCAGTCTTTCAATTTTTCCTTCTTTTTTTTGAACATTTAAGAGTGCTAAGATACAATTTATGATAGTGAATTTTGATGAAATAACGAAAGAGCCGCATCATTCTTAATTATTTGCTTAAGTGTGAGTTTCTTTTATCTTTAGCAAAAAAAGGATCTTTGTTTTATAAGGATTAAAAAGAGAAAAAAAAGACTTAAGAATGAAGTGCTATAATGCGTTATTAAAGAATAAATGAACTAAAATATATATGTATGTAAGTGTGCATGCTTGTATGTCTGTATGCAAGCATGAAACTTTTTTCATATGTATGTCAGTAGGATGCGTGAAGAAGAAAATGAAACTTAAAAAAAAGTTCAAACAATTTTTTTGTGTTGTTCTCATCTATAGCGTTGCCATCAGTGCTGCCAGAAAAAATTTGACTCTTGTCCCCAATTTAAAACGTCATGTCCCCAAAAAATCCTCATTTCAACAGAAAAATCCTTACTTTTGTCCCCAAAAATATATATTACATAAAAAACGATTATTAAGTCCTATGCGCAGGAATGAGAAATAAGATTTTCACAAAGTTACAAGAAAAATTGTGCTTTTTTCAGTGCGATTGACCAAATTCTTTATTTATTTTTTAATGTTTTTATTTACTTAAAACGTACATAAAATTCAATTGTACATACATATATTTACATATGTATGTGTGTACAAACTTAACAATTAACAAAAATGCACTTTTAATTTTATTTGTTACAATATTATTAATTAATACTATCAATTAATATTAATGTTTAATTTTAGAAGATACATAAAAGAGATCAGAATATAAAACTATAATTTAGGATTTTCTTTTTCATCCATTGTTTTGATTCGATTGAAGTCAGTCGAAGTAAACAATCTGAAGAAGATAATAGCAAAAAAATAATCACCCCTATCGTGAACAGTTTTTCCCTCGAAATATTTTTCCTTTTCCCCAAATTGCAATCGTGAATAATTTTTCTCCTGAAATGTGTTCCCTTTCTTGATTCCTCTTATCGTGAATAATATTTTTCACATGGATTTTTTCACCTTTCCCTTAGTTTTGTTCACTTTATTTTTGCAGGCGAACTGAATTAATACACTGCGTAATTTCAATACTATACATGCAATTATATATTAAAACTTATAAATAATTATTTTTAGGGCAAGATTAATAAATAATGTCTACGATTAATAACAATAATTCCTTGGAACACCTTTTTTCATTGAACATGAATCTTTTAGGTTGGCATGCAGTAAATTTTATGGCTGTGGTATGCTAACAAAAATTTGCACGGCGCCTAAAATAATTAAAAATACAACTTTACAATCTATAACATTTCATTTGAAACCCGAAATATGTGTATTTCTTATTATTAAACTTAATTTGTTTGATTTTCAATTAATTTTGAAGCTTTACAAGTCTTCTTCCCGTTTTTGTACATTCACTACGTGTCGATAGCGGGAACAAACGTTCCCATGAAATTCACAATTGCAAAATTCCCTTCATGGGGAATGAAAATTTCATGGGAACAAAAATTTCACATTTTATTCACGATAGGGGTGAATACGAATTTAAGAAGATATTGCTTACATACATACATTCTTGCAATCGAAATATTCTAAATAATTTCCCACTCCAAAACTTCATAGACATCAAGTTCGTCTCCGTCCTCTACAACTCGCTTGTACATATTTTCCGATTTGAACTTTTTTTTTCTTCAGGAACCTCAAATTTGTGGCAGAAGATCTTATAAATATTTAAATGTGATTTTATTCTTATTAAAGATTCTAACATTTCATATTGCAGATTATTCCTTAATTTGTTTTTGGTTTGGTAGTGTTCATGCCTGAAAATATTCTCTCCACAAACGCATTACTTATTGGCACTATCAACAGGTTGAACACAGCAGCTGCAATTTCACGAAAGAAGTAATTTCCGGCATTATCTTCGTACTGATATACTACTGCTCAAAAGCCAAATATGTCTTTAGGAAAACTTTGTTTTGTTTGTTTCCGCCAGTCGATATAAGCAATTTTATTCCATTGGTTTTCTTATACATACGCGCAATGCCACGTTTTGATCTATAACATTTTTTAAAATTCCATACACCGAATCAAATCTATGTTTTGTAATGTCCTTAAATTGCAAATTTTTAAAAAGTTCAAAGTTTTTAATATTTTCTGGGAATCACAAATACATTGTTTTTTCATGCGTGACACAATGGGTAGGATGAATAAAAAAAGTATTTGCTTTTTACTTAAAAATTTGTTTAAAAAAACAAAAAACACATACAAATTTGGGGTTTTAAAACAAATCTTTAAGTTAAAACCAAATACTTTCATACTATTCATACTAACCAATAACTAAGGTAGAACCGTGCGTAGAACAATTGCACAATCAAAAATTTCAACAGTCGTTTTTTTTTCAAAAGAAGAAAAATTTAATTGACAAAGAGCTAGTTCTGCAGCTGCGAGCACGGTTTTGCCTATGTATATATATATATATACATATATATATGTTCGCGGAATTACCATGATGGTAATATCATCTTCATTATAAAGTTGATTGCCACACTACTCTAAGTGATTTTTAAAAACTGAAATGTTACCAGTACTAAAATATTATGTCAACATCCACGATTAATTATTTTCCTGATACATGCAAATTGTTAGAGCTTAAAGTGATGAGTCCCCAAATCCCTCCCCATGAAATTCTGTTCCCAAAATAAGGCGAAATCCCCATTTTGGGGACAAATCCCCTAATCTGGTGGCACTGGTTGCCATTGACATGTAGAAAAAGTTTAGAACAACAAAATATTTAATGAAATTTCATTAAAAATTGCATAGTGTAAAATCGGAATGAGATTTTTTCATAAGGTCTTACATAATTTTCGTTTGAGAATTGATATTGAAACAACAATCTCCAAATTGTTTTTGACTTGAATATATCGCTTCTTTATTGTAACATAAGCATAACTCAAAAATATTTTAGTAGAGCAAATAAGTTTAAATTTTTAAATTTACATACAACTCAATGAAGATATTAAAATATGTTCTGTTCTCAAGAAACAACATTAATAGTATTTTTCAATCGGCATGATTTCGACAAATCATGATGATTTGAGCAAATTGTGTTAAAATATTTCTATGCAACCATAAAAATAAATAACCATAAATAAATAAAATAGCAAACTCCGACCCTGCGACATTCATCAATAGTGATTGACAATTTCAAAGAAATGATATTAAAGCATCTTTAATAAATTTTAAATGTCAACTATATACGAGTATGTATGTATAAAATTCAATTACAGCTGCTGCGCCCACTTTAAAAAGTACGTGCATAGATTGAGTACGAAAATTCCAACAACAAATCCTTCACAAGCTCGGTGGAAACACTTCGAAGTGATTAACTTAAACCTACTTGACTTAAAGTCGGTGGAAACATACTATAATAAATATGATATTACGATTTGTTTTTCTGGATCACTCTTGATATTTCCATATGCGGTTTTTTCATAATTACTAGGCCGAGGCTTAGGAAAAAAGAAAACTCAAACAATTCGCAACAGGTGGCGTTGCAGGCGGTCACAGTGAAATAAGATTTCGATATTTTTATAGTTTTTTTTACAGATTTTTCGAGTGATATACATCGTTTCATATAATTTTTAGACTATCTAATGTAATTTCCGAGATATCAAGATGCCACTTTTACCTTTTTTACCCGTTTTTACCCCCTTAGCAAAAAAAACATACATTTTATTATCCCAACTTCTACTGACCGGTAGGAAGTCATAGTTAATTATTTTCACATGTATGTCATATGTACTTTATCATTAACAAAAATTTTATAAATAAAATTTGCGAATTAAAAAGAATAATTATTTACAATATGGAAAATAAAATTCGTTTGCGAATGAAATTAATTCGAGCACTCTGCCTACCTTGATATTTAGTGAATCCGAAGTCATGTTCATGAGTTCATGATTGAGTAAATATTATTTTTCGCCGGCACTTTTTTCCTAATTTTTTTTTAAATTAATATATTTTTTGGAAATAAAAATCTAATACTTCATGACATGGATTTCATTTTCTTAATCTAGACATCTAGACATATTGTAAGTACATATGTATTTGAGAAAACTACAAATGATCTCCAATTTTACATAAGTGAAAAGGATTCTTAATTAATTATCTGAATGCTGTTAATAATCGATTTCTGAAAAGTCAAAAATACACGCCAATCGATACTTTGGAAGTAGTAAATAATTATTTTCAATTTTGTTCACTAGTTACGTATATCCATACGGACATCACCGCGAAAGAAGTCAGAATGAAGAAGACATAATGAAAGCTCGATTTTCGAAAATTTGGATAAAATCAGTAAAGAGCAAAAATGAAGTTTACTTTGCAAAGTCTTAAATCAGCTGTGTGAAAGACAGAGGCATAAATACTCTTTCTTTCTGTCTTTCTTCCAGCTGAGTTAAGACTTTGCAAAGTTAACTTTCCATGTGTAAAAGGGGTAAAATTCATTCTTTCCTTGGATTTTCATAATTTTTAGAATTCATATACATAAATAAGTATCACTTTCGTAACGTGATTTACATAATTAGGCCTTTAATGTTTTTTTTTTCAAAAATAACTCAATTGCATTAAAGATCTTTGAAATTGTAAAAAAAAATCTAAACTTTTAGCATTTTTAAATTGAAAATTGAAGTCCTATATGTATGTGTGACATCTGTTAACAGGATGTGACTGACAAAAAATGATATTTATTCGAAAAAAAACACCTTTTAAACAGTAGAAGAAAAAATATTTTAAATTTTCAAAGGATTTTTTATCCTTATTCTCTTTTATTTATTGCTTTGGAAAGTACAAAACAGTCTATTTAGAAACCTCTTTAGTTTATAATTGGTTCTATTAAATTTGTAATCATGCGACTTTGAAGTATTCCGTATTATACTTATGTATATATTTTTTTTATATATATTTTGTTCTTGCTGGTTTAGTTGTTGGTTTAGTTATTTTGAAGTCATTGTGTTCGTTTGGTAACAATAAATATATCCAATTAGTTGTGCTACCACAGTACATTAACATTTTAAAATTCATGAACACACATGTGTATGTACATACTTACGAGGTCCGTCTTAAATGTTTTGACTTTAAATCAAAAGGATTTATTTTATTTGAAGGCTTTAAAAATTAGTGTTTCTTAGTCTACGCATTTAGGTTTAACATAATTATTTTAAGAAAGTCTGATAACGCTTATTTTTGTATAGAAAAAAATCTGTGCCTCGTTTCTATAACGTGTGAGAAGTTCTCGCATCGATAAAAATTAAATAATTATAGCTTAAATTAGATGTGCCATATCCATAATGCCATAGCCATAACCAAACCAAAATTCAAATCCATGTCAGATAAAACTTTTGCTTCGCGTTGCATTGAAGATTCGCTTTGAAATCTAAGATGAAATGTACGTGCCACAGTGGTGACTTTTGCAAAATAAATGGCAATAAATCTGGAACTTCTAAACTACTGATTGGATTTATATGAAACTTCGAACATCCGTAGAGGAGGACTCAGGCTTTATAACAAATGTCTTGGCAGCCGTCTGGCTTAAGCTGGACAGGAGTTACAGTGGGCCTAAGTTGACAACATGGGACTCAAAAAAAATTCTGAGGCTTGTAACTTTTAGAAAACTTATCCGATTTTTATGAGATAAAGCGTTTTGATCTAAGCTTAACATTTTTAATAACTAATGTCCTTAGATGTGTTTTCGTATCTCTCATAACTTAGAAGATATTTGACTTTTAACAAAAAAAAATTTTTTTTTTGCCTTGACTTTTTTTAGTATTTCACCTACAACTTTTTAGTTAATTGTTGGATTTTAAATTCAAAGACAGCATTAAATTTCTGATCAAATTCTAAATAAAAATAAGTAAAAAACCTATTAATATCTGTAGTCGTAAAAACGGGAAAAGGCAAAGAATTCAAAGTTTTAAAATTTTTCTGGAAAAGGCACGTTTTTTTAAGAAAAAGTATCTTCATTATTTTCAATTTTGTGAAAAACTTTGTTTAACACATACACTTTTAAACCACATAGCGCTAAAAACAATCTATTCAGAATATGCTAAGAGCCAATTATTTTGTATTTTGGGCATGCACCCTACACTCAGCAGTGTCCGAAAATTGCCAATTTCAAAATTTTTTTTGTGCTTATGCGCTTATAAAAAGTTGTGACGGTATATTTTGAAAGCTTTAGCTATATCATTTAATTATTAAGATAGTTGGCAACATGTTAAACTTAAATTTTTAACAGCCTTCTCATAAATGCGAGGATGCGCGCAAATTTTCTGAAAAAAGTCAAAATTTTGGAAAAATTTTGTTTTGTACCATAAAAAATATATATAAAACTAATTTTTTTTTATGTTAGCATTTTTAGCTTTCATGTGAGTCCTTTTACTTTGCCTGAAAAAATTATTCCAATATAATTAACTGATCTCGAGATATTCCGATTGTAGGGTGCAATTCAAATGTAGAATGCGCTTAACTTTTTTCCCTTTATTCACACATCAGCTGTTTAAAACTTTTATGAATTCTGAAATTCAACCTAAATAGAAAAACAAAAATAAATTTGGAATGTTATCCAATAAGTCTATGTATATTTTTCGCAATAAAAAATATTTATGGTAATTATACCACATGTTTTTCCATGTAAGTGTAGTTAATGTTAATAACAGGTAAGCATTTAACGAATAACAACACACATGTTTAATGGATTAAAAAAAGGTTTTTGCGGATTTTATTACAGCAACATCGGGAGGTGCTACCTGATTGTGCTACTACTACTTAATAACACTTCACAGTACTAGGTAATTAGACAAAATTAGCAAAGGTTCTTATAAATTATGCTGTATTGCATAAAAAATGTGAAAAGTTTTATTTGTGTGTATTGTTTTTTTATTATTATTTACCAATAGATAATCTATTTAATATTAGGCTATAGCTAAGAAAAACTATTTAACACTAAATAATTTATTTATTTTTAAATTACATGTTTGAGCTATGTTAATTACCATAATTTTACAATTTATTTATTTCAATTATTTTTAAGAAAACAATCCGAAATATCGAAGCTTAAGAGATTTTTTATTTGAATTGCTTCACTGTCGTCTTTCTCTATTTCTTTAGTTATCTTTGGTAACCATTTCAACCGTATTGCTTGTAAAACTGGATCTGAGGATAACAATAAGTGAAGCATTAAATCATAATTTTCTGCTAATTTTGAACACTTTCGACTATTAAATAATCTGTACTGCTTTACATCTTTGTTCCTTGCTTCTTGAGCTTCTTCTGTAAGTCCTCCCAGAGGTAGGATGTTGGTTTCAATGATTTCTTTTCCATGAGATAATACCTTATGTACAGTTGGCGTCATCAATCTCCATGGATATAAATTTTTTATCAATACTTTTGTTTCATTAGCAAAAGCATCAAATTTTTCTGCATTAATTTGCTTTTTACTGTTAATAGTTGCCAGTATTATTTTGAAGTTCCTTATTAGTTTTTTATCCAAGCCGGTTATCAAGGATGTAGTCTCAGGATCCTCAAAAAAGCGTCTAGCAGTATTTCCATTATTCGAGCTACCATAACCGTTAATTGGCTTGTCAATTATAAGCCCATGCTTATAATTTATAATTTCATCTTGTATCCTTTTCTTCTCAGTTCTTCGTGTATCTGCTAAGTCTTTGTTGTTTCGTGAGGAGACAGTTTCATTACCTTTGATATTTCTATATTTTATATCATATGATAGATGCAAGCAATACTCCATAAATCTAATGCGAGCATGAAGTGGGGAAATTCCAAATTTAAGGGCTTCCTCTTTTATAGTTTCATCAGATTTATCTTCAAACTCAGAGCTTTTTTTCCCACATATATTGCATTTCCAGTATGACTTGGTATCCGTTAGGGCATTGGCAACTTTTCCATCTATCATAGTCAATTGTAAATCAAATGTGACATTTATAATGCAGTCAGAAATTTTTATTGCAATGCTTGGTAAGTTCCTTATTTCTTCTGATATAGTAACTACAATATTTTGAGTTTCATCTCTATTTTCTTTCATATATTCAAATTTTATTGGTCGACATAATAACTTTGATGCAGGCGTCCTATTTATCCATACGTCTTCAAATGCAGGTACAGTGGATGATGATGATGAATTTGTATATAAACGCATTCTAAGAGGTACCAACGTAGACATAAATATCGATGAAAAAGATATATTATCTTCGCTTTGTTGTCTATATTCAGAAAATCCAGTAGTCCCATCACAACCCCATTTACAAATTAATACTAG
The DNA here is from genome assembly GCA_949987645.1 of Tachina grossa. Lineage (NCBI taxonomy): Eukaryota > Metazoa > Arthropoda > Insecta > Diptera > Tachinidae > Tachina > Tachina grossa. The sequence goes on along the minus strand of OX465278.1, from coordinate 59,865,317 downwards.
CTCGGACTTGTGGCATTTACTTATGTCTTCTTTGCTAAAGGTTGAAATTATCCTAGAAGCAGTATTTTCGAGGAGACTGCATAACTCAATAGTGGCGCCCGTGCTACTAACGTTCGAAACCGATGGCAAAATTACATCCTTTGTTGCCTTCAATGACTTTGTAGATGGCAAATTTCCCCATTTCTTTTCAGTCATAGCTTTTCTTAATATTTCATATTTATTCCTTGTTAGACCCAAGTTTAGAATAAGGGCTAATGCATCTTCATTAGTAAAATCTGTTTTAGATTTAGGCGTTGGTATGCTTTCCACCATACGTTGTATTCTCTTTGGAGATGCTTTTGGAAGAGCATCTACTATTTTGCCAACTTCCTTCGGTTTGTTTTTGGTTAAGGCACTTCTAAAGGCATCCTTTATAAGGCCAAAAGAGTGGTTTTCAATGAGGTCTTCTTGCTTTCTTTTCTGGCTTCTTGGTTGAAGTTCCTCGTATAATTTATTAGGCCTTCCCAATTGTTTCATACCAATCTGTGTAACTATCTCGGTTTTTAGCCATTGTTCATTTTGTTTTTGGAACTTAGTTTTGTTATAATTTAATTCTTTCATTTTTCTTTCGTACGCTACCAAAAAGTTCTCTATTTTTTTAGTAGCATCTTCATTTAGTTTTAATCCAAATGAGTTGTCAATTATATCTATGATTTTAGAACATTTTTCTTGGCGCAATAAACTAACAGGAACGTATTCCCATAGAAGTTTACATACCGCGTTATATTTAATACTAATCTCCATAACAGTTCAATATAGAGTCATTGTTCTTATAAAAGAACCCTGCGTTTTTATGCAATACAGCATAATTTATAAGAACCTTTGCTAATTTTGTCTAATTACCTAGTACTGTGAAGTGTTATTAAGTAGTAGTAGCACAATCAGGTAGCACCTCCCGATGTTGCTGTAATAAAATCCGCAAAAACCTTTTTTTAATCCATTAAACATGTGTGTTGTTATTCGTTAAATGCTTACCTGTTATTAACATTAACTACACTTACATGGAAAAACATGTGGTATAATTACCATAAATATTTTTTATTGCGAAAAATATACATAGACTTATTGGATAACATTCCAAATTTATTTTTGTTTTTCTATTTAGGTTGAATTTCAGAATTCATAAAAGTTTTAAACAGCTGATGTGTGAATAAAGGGAAAAAAGTTAAGCGCATTCTACATATTTTTTGAATTGCACCCTACAATCGGAATATCTCGAGATCAGTTAATTATATTGGAATAATTTTTTCAGGCAAAGTAAAAGAACTCACATGAAAGCTAAAAATGCTAACATAAAAAAAAATTAGTTTTATATATATTTTTTATGGTACAAAACAAAATTTTTCCAAAATTTTGACTTTTTTCAGAAAATTTGCGCGCATCCTCGCATTTATGAGAAGGCTGTTAAAAATTTAAGTTTAACATGTTGCCAACTATCTTAATAATTAAATGATATAGCTAAAGCTTTCAAAATATACCGTCACAACTTTTTATAAGCGCATAAGCACAAAAAAAATTTTGAAATTGGCAATTTTCGGACACTGCTGAGTGTAGGGTGCATGCCCAAAATACAAAATAATTGGCTCTTAGCATATTCTGAATAGATTGTTTTTAGCGCTATGTGGTTTAAAAGTGTATGTGTTAAACAAAGTTTTTCACAAAATTGAAAATAATGAAGATACTTTTTCTTAAAAAAACGTGCCTTTTCCAGAAAAATTTTAAAACTTTGAATTCTTTGCCTTTTCCCGTTTTTACGACTACAGATATTAATAGGTTTTTTACTTATTTTTATTTAGAATTTGATCAGAAATTTAATGCTGTCTTTGAATTTAAAATCCAACAATTAACTAAAAAGTTGTAGGTGAAATACTAAAAAAAGTCAAGGCAAAAAAAAAAATTTTTTTTTGTTAAAAGTCAAATATCTTCTAAGTTATGAGAGATACGAAAACACATCTAAGGACATTAGTTATTAAAAATGTTAAGCTTAGATCAAAACGCTTTATCTCATAAAAATCGGATAAGTTTTCTAAAAGTTACAAGCCTCAGAATTTTTTTTGAGTCCCATGTTGTCAACTTAGGCCCACTGTAACTCCTGTCCAGCTTAGGCCAGACGGCTGCCAAGACGTTTGTTATAAAGCCTAAGTCCTCCTCTACGGATGTTCGAAGTTTAATATAAATCCAGTCAGTAGTTTAGAAGTTCCAGATTTATTACCATTTATTTTGCAAAAGTCCCCACTGTGGCATGTCACATTAAGAACTTTTAACGCAAAGCGAAGCAAAAAGTTAGGCAACTGTCAACTTTTTGCGTGCTTTGACAATCAGTTGGTATACTTTATTTAATTTGTTTGACAAAACTCGCATGTAAATATAAAATTTTTATTAAAATGTCGGTAAATTTATATAAAAAACGAGTTCGTAGCATCAGAGTATACGAATTGTGCTGTATTTTATACATAAAACAGAATAGTACAACAAACAGTGAGTATTGTCAAAGTTTTTATTGTGTGATGCACACTTTGCTTAACGATTTTTTGCCAAAGTTAGAAACGTCACGGGAAGCGTTGAAGTTGTATCTGACACCGCCTTCAATTGGTTTCTACGGTAATGACTATGGCTTTATGGCGAATCACCTATAATTAAATACAGTGTTGCCCATAAGTTTGGTTCGAACAGCTGTTTTCCATGGTTATAATTATGGAACGTCTGATTGAAACTTTTATTGGTTGTACTATTTTACACAGGGTTATTCATATAAAAACTTAAATAAACTTACAAAAAAACATAAACAAATACGATTGTGTTTCACAGTATTACCTAATTTACATTAAGCATTTTTTTCATGAAATTAGTTGCATGAACTTTTTTTATTTGTCAGTAGGAGGCCTGGAGAAGCATCTTATACCATAAAAGCCGCCAAAAATGCATCAGAGATTTATTCTACGTTCTTTTTTATATAAAATTCTCTTCTACAGCGCTGCAATTAGCAAATAGAAAAAGTTGCGTGCAACAAAATTCATTAAACTTCATGAAAAAATGCTTAATGTAAATCAGCTATATGTTAACAATTTTTCCGACTCGAAAAATTCTTACATTCCTTACAGAGACGTGGCACTGTGGAACGATATTTCAGACACTTTTGGTGAAGACATTCAGTTTCGTGAGATACACAAATTAATTTTTTAAAATCCTAATCCCAGATTTTCTCTGAGTCCTGTCCTAAGACTGAATACGCTACAAAAAAACCGTGACATTCAGCTATTTCACCAGTAGCGATGACGAATATATCCATCATTGCGTAAAAGAGAGTTCCTATCACATTATTAAGATCAAATTTAACAGTGTGATGAAAACATAAGAGAATGTTAATTGAATTATTATTTATTACTGAAAGAGTTTGAGACTCTCCAAGATGTATTTAAGCTTCCCAGATAAGCTGCATGCATTTATGTACATCAAACTAGTCCTTATCTTCGAAAAGTCGCAATATTTAATGCAGGATGCTCTTAAATTCTTGCTCTTAGCAAAAGAAATATTGTACACTGCTCCTAGAAGGGTAAAATGTAAGACCGAACACCACTAATTCTTTCTCCCCAAAAATTTTTTTAGAATACACCAACCCGTCTTCTCCCCTCCTTAAGGGTGTTGGTTGGGGTCGATCTTACATTTTATCCTCCTAGAAGCGTTTCAGGGGCAGTTATGAAATTTTTCTTGGATTTTTAGCCCTTTACGAGGGCCAATATTTATATTTCCGATACTGGCAACACTAATGTCAATAGCTAAAATCTGGCATCGCCATAAAAAAGTTTGACATTTTTTGGCATAAGCGTACTAACAACGTTTTGATGTTCAAGTCCTGTTTGTTTTGTTTACAGTGAGCTCAAAAAATCTATTTCACGAAAAAAAGGAAATTTCAAGAGAAGGTTTTTTGTTGGATTATTTTTCACAACTTTCGACGTGGATTATCTTTGTATGACGATAAAGCACCATCAAAACCCACAGTACATCGTTGGTATAGTGAATTCAATCGTGGTCGTAGTTCCGTCGCCGACGAATTCGGTGAAGCTTATCCAAAATCGGTTGTTGTGTCACAAAACATCGATGCAGTACGTGAACTGATAGTGTAAGATCGTCATGTGACATATTGTGCGACACACGCATCCTTGGACATTAGTTTCACTTCATTACATTCGTTTTTGCGTGAACACTTAGTTGTTAAGAAAATTTGTTCTCCTTGGATACCCCATAATTTATCAATCTCTCAAAAAAAAGGCTCGCGTCAAGTGGTTTAAGGAAATTATTAAAAAGTTCAACAGTGGTGCTTCAAAAGACGTGTAAATCTTGACAGGTGACAAATCATGGATGTATGCTTATAAGCCGGAAACAAAACAGCAATTGAATGTGGGGGTATTCCAAGATGAACTAAATCAAACAAAAGTTGTTCGTGGAAGAAGCACAGCGAAGCAAATGTTCGCCTGTTTCTTCCGACGAATGGGTCATGTAGCCCCTGTTCCTGTTGAGCCAAGTAGAACTGTCAATTTTGTGTGGTACACGACCATTTATTTGCCGGAAGTCTTCGAATAAATTCGTAAAACTAACCCCCGAAGACGAATCATTCTTCATGACAATGCTAGCGCTCACTCATCTCGTCAAACAAGTGAATTTTTGAGCAGTCAAAACATCGAATTGATGACTCATCCTCCGTACAGTTGTGACTTGGCACTGAATGACTTCTTCTTGTTCCCGAATATCAAAAATAAACTCCGTGGTTAACGATTTACGAGCGCCGAGAAGCAGTTGAAGCGGTCAAAAACCATGTCTTGGAGGTGTCTCAAGAGGAACGGAAAAACTGCTATGACAAATGGTTTGAACGAATGCAAAAGTTTATTGTTCATCAAGGGGAATACTTCGAAAAACAATAAAGCCATTTTCATTTAAAAATTTTTGTTATTACTTGTTATCCCCGAAACATAAATAGTAGCCCTCGTATACAGAACTTTCAGCTCGATTCGGCACGTTGAAATTTTTACACAATACTTTTTTTGCTAAAAGCAACAATTTAATTTAAATTATTGTCACTTAAATGTTGTGACTTTTCAAAAATAAAGACCACTCTAATGTATTTTGGTTAAAGAAAACTTCTCTTATTCATATTTCAAAAAATTAATTTCAAAGTACTCATTGAGATTACCCTCTTAACTAAGTACGGTCAATTTTAATGTATGAATACTTTACCTTTTCAGGTAGTAAATTGCCTCCTGTGTACAAATACTCGTCTTATTGTCTTTCTAAAAAAAAACAATTGAACACCATCTGTTTTATTATTTCATAATAAGCAATTTTCAATTTTATATTGAGTAAATTTTTTTATTTCCTTTAGTTGATTGGTTTACCAGCAAATGTACTTTGCTGGCGAAAGAGAAATTTATTTAATATGAAACACATTGAATGAATGGATTTGTATTGAAATTTTTGATAAATATGTAATAATTTTAATTGAAATGAATAAACGAACACTTCAGTCAGTCGAAGATGAAAAGTGATCAATTTAATTACTGGCAGATGTTTTCTGAGTGAAATCTTAATTTGTAACGGAAAACACAGAGAACACAAATACGAGTATTCATAAATGCAGGCAAACAAACATTCTTAACTGTATTGATAGTTTGGGCTTGCAGAAATAACACATGGGTAAAATTCAATCAAATTGTGAAAAAGAAAAAAATCAAATACGAACTTGATATTACTAAAATTTTAAAATATGTAATTAATTAGTAATTGACTGTAGATCGTGCCAAGAAGCATTTGATGTTTTTTTCGTTTTACTATATGATCGACTAATATTTTTGTCATTTGTTACCTCGTTTTGATTATTTAGAACTGCTTGAAATCAGCTAAAAAAATAAAATAAGATGTTTAAAAAAGTCATCTCTAGATGCATTTTGTTGCTAAACCAACATCAAATAAATTTTTTAAACTCGTATTCATTTTGATACGCGATAAATAAAAACAAGTAAGAGTGCTATATTCGGCTGTGCCGAATCTTATATAACTACCGTGACCATAATTCTTAAATCAAAATACAGAACAAGGAAATATTTAACAAACAGCAACTAAAGTACAAACAACCTGACAGACATATTGGGCCTTATTACGAGTGTCGTATTTCGACTACGACGATTTTGTACTAAATTAAAGAAAAAATGTTACAATGTTCTTTAGTCTAGTACAAAATCGTCGTAGGAGAAGTCGTTTTTTTTTGACAAACACATAATTAAAGACAAAATTAACAAAAAAAAAAAAAAATCAAAAAGTTGCATAACAATGTAATCACATACGGTAATATACATATGTACGTATTTATATGTATGTATGTAGTATGTCTATCAGGCGGTCAACTCTACAATTCGAAACAAAAGAAAATGCTTTCGAATTTATACGTTATAAGCATACAAATTTGAAAGTATTTTCTTTCATTTCGAATCACACAGTACAAAAAATGCATAGCTACATACATACATACATACATAGTTTCTGGAGATTATTACTACATAAGTTGTAAAAACCATGATATAAATATAGAAGGTACTTCCATTATCTCATTTATTCTTGACATTCACCATCTGACAAGTATAAGTATTTTGAAGTTTCCGGTAAAATCGTGCTCCCGTATTAATTTTGTTTGAAAATTTTACTCAAAAGTTATTTAAAAATTGTTTTTATAAAATACAGAATTTATAAATTAAACAATAATGCCCAAATTCTGTTAGACGATTGTATCGTCTTGTCTATGAACGAAAAAAAGCCGCAGTTATGATTAAAACATTAAACATTAACCCCCTTATGCAAAAAAATATTTTAATTTAGCTTTAAAGTTCATAGTAGTTGATAAGCACTTTAATGCTAACACAGCTTTATTAAAAAATCATATGCAAAAGACAACTTTAAATATTTTGTGATTTAATAATAAATACTGGTAACACCACCGTGTTCAACAACCACTTCACAGCTTATGATGTACAAAATTGAATACAATTTCATTCGGGTATTCAAATATTTTTTTTTTTTTATTAAATAAATTTTTATTATCTTGAAGTAAAGCAACCTAATTTAAAAAATATGAGCTTCTGACTTAATAGGAAAACAGATAAACACAACCATGAAGTAAAAGTAAAAAAATGTGAAAAATTATCACAATTTGTTTTATTCGAATGAAACGAGTATTTGAATATCCAGCTTTTTTCGATTTGTTTTGATTGTATGTACATCACTAAAACATTTTTGTATAATTGTATTTATTTTGATATTTTTTTATGGATTTTGCTATGTATTTCGAATCAGTTGGATAATTTGGTGATATTTCCCATTACATGACAGAAATAATAAATTTAATATAAGAGCAGGCACTTCTAGCTTCATTTTCAGATGTAACATGAATCAGTATGTGCTATATTAGTGAAAATATTTGAGGTACAAAATACACATTTTGGAACTATCAACTTAAAGTAGTCTTAACAAACGTGGGTGCCTACTTTAGAATTTTTATACAATAATTTTTTTAGAATACAACTTTACTTAACATTGCTTGGCAAAGCTTTATTAAGTTTTTTTGCATAAGACCCTAAAACATTATTTACTGTCTATGCTAGAAGGTTCGTGTATTTGCTTTATGATTTCGTTCTAAACATTATATCCAACACATATTTTTTCATATATGTACTTTTCAAACTTTTGTTTAATAATTTAATTTTATTTTTATGTTTTAAAAACATGGTAATAATATTTAAATTTTTCAGTATGAAAGACAACAACCATTTTTGAAGAAAATAATTTAGAGAATTCAAAAACAAGAACAAATTTTTCAAAAAAAAACCTCCTAAATCTTCTTACTAAATTAGGGCATAAGTAAATAAATAAGAGTGCAGCACTTTTTAAATTCCCTTCATTTCCTGGTGTTCACCAACAGTGGCTAAGAGACTATGAGATCCTTGAAATAGACTTGCCAAAAGATCTGACCGGTTATTAAACCAATTTTTTTTAGAAAAGGATGTTACAATCAACAAGAAACATATTATGTATGTAGATTAAACAGAACGCAATATCAATTAATATTTGTTAAACTTAATGAAAAATCGTTGTCAAATAATCCAAATCATCAATCAATTTGGATTCTCAATGCCAAATTTAGAAAAAAAATATAGTTAAAAGATTAAGCATTAAGCAGAAAACTTAAAAATATGAGATAAGTAGGGCGACAATTTCAATGCAAATGCATATTTATTGTCGACACCTTAAAAGCTATTCTGAACAATTTTCTTTGCGTTTCATAAGATTTCCTGTAAAATGGCATGAATTTGTTTTTGCATATTTTGCATATTTTAACAAAAATCTAAGTTCTGTGCATATTTTTGTAAGAAGTGCATATTTATTTGCATATGTTCCAAGTTTTTCACAGCTTTAACAATATCAAAAAAAAAATCCTCCATTTTCTCAAACTTGCACTGAATACTTTAATATCATTTCTGAAATAACCGCCATTTAATACAAGATACAACGTCCATACTATGTACATACATACATATGTACATATTTAAATGTTATTCATTATACCAGCTGATGCGGCAATGCCGGTGAAAATTTATGTAGCCCCCTTTTTAAACACAAGAAAACGCAGTTTAAAAAAACGAACGATCGAACATTTTCGATGTACAAAAAATTTCTGCGCCCCAACAGGCACTTTACATGTGAAAATTTAAAAAACTGTATTTATTTATACAAAAAAAATTTATGTTAATACTACTCGTTTAAATGTAAAAATTCTATGAACTGATTTTATTTTTATATTTAATTTTTTATTTGATTGTGTAGACTGGATTTTATTTTTTGTATGTTATGTTATTTTGTTATGTTGTAATAAATCTAGTAAAAAATTAATTGTTTTTTGTGGCATATATTTATTTGCGCATATTTTCATTATTTTGGTGCATATTTTGACTTCTATGGTGCATATTATATGCGCATATTTTTAATTTTATAGTGCATGAAATTTGTCGCCCTAGAGATAAGTTATTACATAATCACTTTCTAAACTTCACAGATATGTAGTTATGTATATAATTTTATTTATTCCCAAATTTTTCTTAAGATAATTACACATTTTTTTAAAAAATTTCTAGGGGAAGACTTAAATTTTTTACATTTACATTGGGAACATTTTTCTTTATTTCTCTCAGAAAACAAACTTCAAAAATACTTATTTTTAAAAACAAAGAGAGAATGCAAGTACCTTCTATATTTATATCATGGTAAAAACTATAAAATTAAAATTAATATATATTTAGTCGGTACATATTAAGAGTATTAAAAAAAGTTTTAGATTAGAATGTTAAAATACAAAACAGTTATGTTTGATATTTTTCTGTGCAATAAATTTGAACTCAATACAATTTAAATCATAATTTAATTTAGTAATTAAAAACGCTTTGATGGTATCCATCTTCATTTTCACTAGTCCATATATTATTTAAAACAGGAAGTAATCTTTCTGTTGGGGCATTGGAACCAGATAAACATAAACTTTCAACCTATTTTGGAAACTTGTGTTTCTTTATTTACAATAATTAAAAATTTTTACCTACCGCTCTTCTGCAGATTTTTGATTCTGATTCTATTCCTTTAATTTTTCTAAAGAGGTATATCTCTTAACAAAAGTTAATTCATAAAATAATTTGGTGTTATTTATGTTTAACTCATTTCCATAATGAAAACAAACAAAACTGAATTTAACATCTTCCCACGGAGGAGTTTCAACTTGTTGGTAGGCAGTATCCCAATCCTAATCCATATCAATAACATTTTTCTGGCTAGCTCAATTACGATTTTTTTAACAGCAATAGGCAAAAATATTTCCTCTCTACGCTGTGGAATTTTAAGCTTAAGTTCATCAATAATGAGGGAGACCTCAGTCATACATATTTTTTGGACTCAATATGCGTTATATACAGGGCAATTATGAATTAAATTCCGAGTGAAATTTCTCCCTTTTCCAATTACAATTTCTTATTTTCCCTATTACTTGCTATTAGTTGGAAGTTTTCCCCGGGAAAAATTACTCGCGGAATATTATTCATAATTTCCCTCAATCATGAAATAAAGTAGCTTCACAATGAACGATGAAAAGCCAGGCTCCTGAAGCAGGATCGTCATATATAAAGACTTAGAACATAATATGTCACTAACAGACAAATTTTCTATTCACGCTCTCGAGGAAAAATGTTAAGGAAACAAAACTCATGTTTTTTCTGTATATGCAGTTTGAGTCATGAAAATACAGAACAAATACTGAACAGTACATAAAATACAGAACATTTCAACGTAATTTCCTAATGAATAATTTATACAGAACAGGACTCTCAAATACAGTACTGTTCTGTATAATACAGAACGGATGGTCAACGTATATATAACCTTCACCCACCGAATAGAATAAAGACACATACATACATATTTGTTTTGTGAAAAATTCATAATTTTTTCTCTAGTGCAATTTTTTGTAAGTGACCTCTCAGTATTTTTCGATTAAAGAATTTGATTCAAATATTTTCTTTTCGATATTATCTGGAGTTGAATATTTTATTCTACAATCTGTATTTAAGAAATATATTCTTATTATTATTTAGTCCAGTCAACATCGACGTCACATCAATACAATACCAAAAAATTGGCACTTGTTTACTCGCTCTCGAGATGTTCAAAAACCGTGCTGCTATTTAATAACCCTAAAATAGTCTTAGTATCTAAAATGCATACCAAGTTAACTAACTTGTTTTAAATTTTCCCGTATTTAATTATCTTTGATGTTGCAAAACTGTTTAGCTACTTCTAAAGCAATTTCTTTCTAAAACATAAAGTATAAATATATAATTTGTAAACAAAAAAATAATAACTTGACCTAATTACTTTTATATACATAAAAATTAAATTTTCCTACCCTGGAATCATTCTTTAAGATTTTCCTGATTCCTTTTAGCAATCTGGTTCTTTAAAAAATATATAATATAAGTTAAATGAACAAAGAAAAAAGGAAATAAGCAAAAAACTAGTTTTATTGAGTTACTTTAATACCAAAAATAGTTCAAAGTCTCCAGCTCTGGAGATGTGGTTCTCATTTTTCTAATTTTCTACACCAAACTTTTCTTTCAAAAGCATAAAATATATATATTTTATAAAGATTAATTATTAATTAGACTTAGTTCATTTTTTAAGTTTCCTAACACTGGAATCATCCTTTTAGGTTTTTCTGATTTCTTATACCAATTCATTTCTTTTAAGAATATATGATATCTTTAATTTATATTGAAAAAGGAAAAATTAGTTTTAGTAGGTTACATTTAAAGGGTGTTTTTTATTGAGGTATAGAACTTTAAGTTGGCATCACTTTTTTAACTGGCGGCCATTTTGTCAGCTGTCAAGTGATTAATATTTAGTTTGGTTTGCCATTTCATCATGAACAGGTTGACAAAAGAACAACGCTTGCAAATCATGCAAATTTATTTCGAAAATAATGGTTCAGTTCGCGAAGTTTACCGCAAGCTCCGTCCATTTTATGGTCGACATAATCGTCCATCAGAGCAATTAATTCGGTTAACCATGGATCGTTTTCGCACTACGTTTACTCTATGTGATAATACGCATCCGCAGAGACGTCGAACAGTGCGCACCGAAGAAACAATTGCCGCTGTAGAGCAAAGTGTTGAAGAGGACCCGAATGAATCGATTCGCCACCGTGCACAGCAATTGGAGCCGACTAACCGACTATTTTGTTCCCGAATTGGATGGCATGAATGTGGATGAGTTGTGGTTCCAACAAGACGGCGCTACATGCCACACAGCGCACGTCACAATCGATTTATTGAAGGAAACATTCGATGAGCGCATAATTTCGCGGAATGGACCTGTCAATTGGCCACCAAGATCGTGTGATTTGACACCATTGGATTATTTTCTTTGGGGATATGTGAAGTCACTCGTCTACGGCAACAAACCAGAAACGTTAGGGGACTTGGAAGCCAACATTCGTGGCGTTATTGCCAACATACGGCCCCATATGCTCGAAAAAGTGCTTGAAAATTGGACCTGTAGAATTAGCTTTATTCGAGCCAGCCGCGGCGGCCACATGCCCGAAATCATATTTAAACATTAATGGCATAAAATTATCCTTCCAATAAAGCCAAATTGATGGACATTAAAACGATTTTCTTGTGTTTTATTTCAATTCGAAGTTCTATACCCCTCAAAAAAACACCCTATATATAACAAAAAAAAGTTAAGGTTTTCCAACACTGGAAACGTCTTTTTGATTTTTTTATTTTTTCTTATTTTTAGTACCAATTTTATTCGTACTGAAATATAATATAAGTTTATTTAATTCACGCATTTACACATCAGTTCAAAGTTGTAACTAATTATTTTAATGGCTTCGGTTGGTTATTGGTTTGCTGCAAACATAATATATTTTGAATATAATGTGCCGCAAACCAATAACCAACCGACAAATTGTTGTAGAAATATTGTATGGTTGTTGAATCAGCTTGGTAAAATAAAACATATACCAACTTAATGGCAGCACCAACAAGCTAATGGTCGAACCAAAAAGTCATTGCAATAATAATAATGGTTATTTAGCCAAGACATAGCCTAAATTATACATATCCGCTGTCACAAGCGATAACAACGCAAGCCGAAAAACGTAGTTTAAAAAAAAAACACTTTTAACGTATGAGCTTTTATTTCGAAAAAATCAAAATGGGCAAATTAAAATAATTTTCACGTTGAGTAAAGATTACTGTATCACAAAATATAACTGTATGCTGTAAAATAAAAACAGGCATAACAGTATTTTATATTGTTTAATAAGACTGTTGCAAAAGAAATTTTTGCCGTCGTTAGAGATATGTTCAGTAATAGCGTTTTTACACTGAAAGTTAAAACCTGATTTTAAAGTTAGAACCATAAACATCTGATTTTGCATTCACACTGCAAGTTTGTTAAATTCAGGTTTTAACTCACAGACTGCCTAATAATAACTTTGCTCAAAAATAAAATAAATCTCCTGCAGCAATATGTGTATTTGTTGTTGTATTTTTTTCTGCTTTTTATAACACTTCTTTGACAAACTGTACAACAACTGTTTTTAATTTTAATTATTATTCGAACTTCATTTGTTTCTAATATTTATGATTTTAACAGGCTAAAGTTCGTATCGCTTTTTAAGCCAAATTACATGTGATAATTATTAATGAACAAATAACACCAAAGTTAGTTGTAAATATTCTGACAACACATACTTGAACGGAACAGCCAGCCGTTTTCGAAGGCCACTAAACCTTCATCATCAGCGTTTTTTTGTGTTTGGTCCACTGTGTGTGGTGTCAGTTGATGTAGATTTCTGCTTTATATACTTAGCATTATTGCAAATGGAATATGTGAATTGTTTGATTCATCGTATTTCAATTTGCTCAAAGCTTTTTTGTATTGTAAGCTCAATTTTGCCATCTCTATATTTACAACAGTCTTACCATTGTCGTTTTGTTCTTTTACTAATTATACACATGTTAGTTAATTTGCTTATTTTTTGTTCTACTTAAGACAAACTTTTTTGGTTTGTTACTATTAAGTATATTTTTATTTAATTTTTGCCACAGGCCCATGGCTATTAATTTTAGTTAATTTTAATTATTATTCGAACTCCATTTGTTTCTAATATTTATGATTTTAACAGGCTAAAGTTCGTATCGCTTTTTAAGCCAAATTACATGTGATAATTATTAATGAACAAATAACAACACATAGTTGAACGGAACAGCCAGCCGTTTTCGAAGGCCACTTAGTAAAAGAACAAAACGACAATGGTAAGACTGTTGTAAATATAGAGATGGTAAAATTGAGCTTACAATACAAAAAAGCTTTCAGCAAATTGAAATACGATGAATCAAACAATTCACATATTACATTTGCAATAATGCTAACAGCCGTATTCATAAAAATTTTAAACCGCGTTTCATATATTGTTTAAGCAAAATTCGCTAAAATTGTATTCATAATAGAATTTTAGCTTAAAAAACGGTTTTTAAACCTTGCGTAAATCAGCAAATTTTAAAATTGACTGCCCCATGTTTAAACCAATTTTAAGGTGACGTTGTTGTAATTTTGCTTCGTTTTTGCTTACATTTTGAACTTTACCTGTATGTACATATGTGTGTATGTATGTATGTACTTATGTATGCATGTATGTATGCATATGCCAGTGTTATTTAGAAGAAAACAATGTAATTTTTTTTATAGAAACTATTGCCGAAAAAACAAATATACTCCAAAGAATATTTAAAAGAAAAGGAGCGATCCAGTTTCCATTCCCAGTCATTGTTTTCTCATTTTATGTGTTAACAAAAATAGTATAATTGTAGAAAATTAACTAGTGATGTATAAACAATCAAAACAAACAAAATAAAGCTCGTTATTCTAGTGCTTCTTTATCTGCAATAAAATAAATAATATAAAAAGCACTTTTAACAAAGATTTGCTGTGAACTTTTTTTATTATTTTATTAAATACAAGTTGGAACATATCTTTTATTTTATAGAAACAATATTTTTCTGAAAACCGACAAATAAACAAAATAGACACGAGTACTTTGTGAGTTAACAATCGTTGTTTTGCAGAACTAATATGCAAGTGACAAATAAAGAATACAGTGTTGCCACGATATTTTAAAAAAATTTAGTTAATTGATTTTAGTTAAAAAACTGAAAAAATGAACCAATATTTAAAAAACGTTATTTAGCCTTAAAACGTTTTTTAACTAATATGAATTTTAAACCACAATCAACGTTTTTTTATGAATACGGCTGTAAGTATATAAAGCAGAAATCTACATCAACTGACACCACACACAGTGGACCAAACACAAAATAACGCTGATGATGAAGGTTTAGTGGCCTTCGAAAACGGCTGGCTGTTCCGTTCAACTATATGTTGTCAGAATATTCACAACTAACTTTGGTGTTATTTGTTCATTAATAATTATCACATGTAATTTGGCTTAAAAAGCGATACGAACTTTAGCCTGTTAAAATCATAACAACTGTTTTTGTTTGTATGAAAAACTCGGAAATTTTATAATGCGTTATAAAATGGAAATTATTTTATATTTTGTAAATATATATATAAAAATTATGGAACTAGTAATACAAAGTGAAGCAGTGCTTGGAAATCAAATTACTGTACATATATCAAAAATGCCCAAATACATCACAAAATAAAACTTTTTATCGGCGGATCATATCGTTTATTTTCACTTCACTTCAATGAAAATATTTTCGATGTTTTTCATCCAAAAAACTCTTTTTCCATAATTTGTTGATTATTGTTGCTGCTGCATACATTTTTAAGTTTAAAATCTATTGTTATTCACTGGCATAAACATTATCAGCTGCTTCCGGTCATTTTAACTTGGCAAAACTGAATTTAGCACAGCGAAAACAGGGATGTATTTCATAAAACCAACTTAAAACCAATTCAAAAATTGTTTTAAGGTGGTTCTAACAACAACAATTTGTATGGTAAAAACAGGTTTTAAAAGTTGGTTTTAACGTTAAAAACAACTTTAATTAAAATCATGTCAGTGTGAAAACACTATAATAAAATGTTTTATAAAAAAAAAACTACATATTTTAGCAATTTTGGTTGCGATTGTTTATGGTTTAGTTTACAATATAC
Source organism: Tachina grossa (assembly GCA_949987645.1). Taxonomy (NCBI): domain Eukaryota; kingdom Metazoa; phylum Arthropoda; class Insecta; order Diptera; family Tachinidae; genus Tachina; species Tachina grossa. The sequence goes on along the minus strand of OX465278.1, from coordinate 59,849,504 downwards.
ATACATATATCGTGCATATGTACATATGTACGTTGTTTTTTGTCCTAATTTTTATTATATACTTCAAAAACTCATAGAAGAGCTGCGAATTGATCTTGTATTAATTTGACCAAGACATGTTGATATTTATTTAGTTATTTGTGTACATACATACATACATAAGTGTTATTACCAGGGAAACCCCAAATATGCAATTGCATTTTTTTCATGTGTGACGTATTAATGCGGGAACAAGATATTTATCCGTTTCAGAATTGAATAAGAATTTTTGCATCGATTTATTAAAGCGTGTTTTTACATACAGCAATCTTACACGCATATTTTTAGCATATTTTCTAGTTTTTAGAGCATAATTTACGCTTTTAAGGCATATTTTGATGATTTAATGGATTAATTAATATGTTTACAAGCTTATGTGTTGGTCAAAATTTTAATTTTTATTTTTCGCAATCTAAACCTCATTTCCAATGTTCCATGTAGTTTATACATTTTTCTTATATACTAGAATTTTCCCAGAAAGAAACTGAGTAGACTTTAAACTGGATTTATATCAATCTTATCAAAATAGAAAAACACCAACAGCACACATTTTTCCCGATTTACCCAGTTTGGCGTAACTTTCTTCATTTTTTCTTTCATATTCTTCTTCTCCAGACAATAACAAACAAAGCAAAAGAAGAATGGGGGCGCGTGATGCCGCGCCAAATAAATTTTATTAATTTATATATATATATATATATATATATATATATATATATATATATATATATATATATATATATATATATTCGTTCGATGCCAATTTTAGCGCGTTAAGTTTAAATAAATAAAAAATAAAATTAAACAAGAGATACGAAGTGTTTATTTGGTGTCTACCACTTTTAATTAAGCTTTACTGGCGTTCGGCCAGGCTCTACAAGACAATTAAGTTATCTTTAAATTTTTTAAAGATGTAAACACGTTTTTAAAACAAATTAAAAAATAACTGATTTAAGTTTCACTTTTTATTGTTTCCTTTTATGTTACTTAGTACTTGTACTCTTAAGTTTTTTTATTAATTATTTCTTTAAATGCCATCTTAAATCCCTTTTTGCCTTCAACTTTTTCTGCATATAGTTAGCTGTTTTCAATGTTGTTGATGTTTTTATAAAAGAAACGATATTTCTTCGTATTTAAGAATCTGTCGACGTCCAATTGTCGAAAGTGAACGTTCGACGACGAAGAAGTAAAGCGCGGATTCTCGAATAGACCTGAATATATACATAATAGAATCACGGGGCATTTCCTTGAATTCCATGTAGGATGTAAATTAACCACATATACAAGAGCCATTAAAAATTCAAATATAAATTTTGTAGTTTACCTCACTTACTGTAATTAATTGCATTGCAACACAGTTAATTGTAATAATTAACAAAACGCTTACTTCATACAATTTATATGACTTTTATTTTTATTACTAATTTATGCTATTATAGCAAAATTAAAGACATAAAGAAACACAAAAATTGTAAAATGTAAAATAGTATATAAGCAGAGCAAAATGTTCAATAAAATCAGACTTTAATTTGTTAACGTAAGCCGGCAATAACTTGCCTTGTTATAAATTAAATTCTCGGATCTTTTGGCACCTCTTTTGAGCGCCTATTGTTTGAGCTGGTCTCCCTGATTGGTGTACCACACGCTAGGATCACATTTACATACATGATATCCTTTAAAAATTTACATCCCAAACCTTAACACATTACATGGCGATCCTCCCGTGACTGCAATCTTTACATTCACAAATTTCATGTTTTCTAATGCAAGCAAATTTTTGGTTTATATACATATGTACTAGCTCATGAATAAAAGAATACAAGATTACGCATTCAGCTTTTGAAAAAAATCTTTTTCTGCGCATGTACGTCACATCAGCCGATATATATAAGCACAATCACACAAACACCTGTATTTGGTATAGGGCAATTTTGTTTACATTTAAATTTCTACGTCATTTTGACGTCATATCAGCTAAAAACCAGCACACTCAAGTTAACAAACATAGCTTTTACCCGCGTCTCGTCTCGCGTTGATCTGGCTAACAATAAATAAAAACCGGTTTTAAGGCTGGTTAAACAATCAAACGAAAATTTAGGATACCTTTTTTCGGGAACAATACGTACCTTTTTTCGGGAACAATACTTTTATTTATTTATTTATTTATTTATTAATCCATTTATAATACATATAGCCTTTTGGCCAATATAAAATACTGTATTACAATCATATAGAAAATACAACTCATATATAAATAAAAATCATAATTAACAAACAGAAAATATTTACAATTATCCATTCAGTTTCATATACTCAAATCAAAGTTTCCACCCCATCATCACCATGAATTACTCAAATCACCTATCATTAAAATTAATGAAAAAAAAGAAAAAACAACTAAATAGGAGGCCACAACGATAATTAGCGATCAGAATTATTAAAATAGGGAACAAGACGTCTTTTGAAAGTAGGTAGTGAAAAGGCAAAACACCTCAAGTTTTTAGGTAAACAGTTCCATAGGCGCGCTGCACGAACTACAAATGAGTTCTCATAGGCAGTGTTGCGTATACGAGGGATAACCATTTGAGTATTTCTGACTGATTTAGTAAAGGAGATCAGTTGTAAAATGTGCAACGGCCTCTGAAACTTAATGATATTAAACAAATAAATAAGTAGCCGAAACTTGAGGTAGTCATCAAACGAGAAATTAAGAAAATACTTAACGTGATCAGAAACGTGGGCTCTTAATCTGAGTCCATATACAAATCTAATGACCTTATGTACAATAGCTTTGATTTTATTTCTATTGCCAATATTGCATCCTGAGTAGACTTCAATATAATAATTAATTTGTGACATTAATAGCGCGTGCCCAATCGCTTTCTTAATACTAATGGGCAAGAATAAATTCCTATGATATAATCTGCGTAATATAAACCAAAATTTTAGAGCATATGTTGTTAATATGAGGTTCAAAAGATAATTTTTCATCAAGTAACATACCAAGACATTTCATTTTGTTAACAAACTCAATCGTAGATCCAGATATATTTAAGTTCAGATCAACCAGAGAATTCCGATTAGATTTGAAAACAATGGCCTTAGTTTTACTTGGATTAACGCGAAGGTTATTAGCGAACATCCAACTATTAAGTACGTGCAGATCATTATTGATCGTTTCCTGAAGGCAATCATTAAACTCAGGCTCTCCTGACCAAAACAATTGTATGTCATCTGCAAATGCGAAAGATTTACAAAAACAAAGAGAATTAAATAAATCATTTAGAAATATAATAAAAAGGATAGGTCCAAGTACAGATCCTTGTGGGACTCCAGACACAACGGGTAAAGATTCTGAAGCCAGCCCCTTACAGAAAACAAATTGCTTACGTTTACATAAATATGACCAGACAAGGCGACAAGCCGATGTAGAAAACATGTAGTTAAAATTAAGTTTATTAATAAGCAAAGAGTGCCGAATTTGGTCAAAGGCCTTAGCCAAGTCGATTGAAACAAGAACTCCCACTTTACCATTATTAAGGGCAGTCCTAATGGATTCAGTCATTTCAATTAAGAGAGAACAAGTACTACGCCCTTGTATGAAACCATATTGGGATTCACTTAAACAATTTCTATCAATAATAAATTGTGTAATCTGGTCCTTCATAATATTTTCTGTTATCTTAAACAGAATAGGTAGGATACTAATAGGTCTCAAGTTCTGTATATCTAATTGTAGTCTATTCTTTGGTATGGGGGTAATACATGCGGTCTTCCAATCACTAGGGAGTTCCGACGATGTTAAAATAGTGTTCATAAAGTAAAGTAGATGTTTAATAATATATGGAAGCGCAATTTTAAGTAACTTAATGGAAATGCCATCAGATCCGACTGAAGTAGTTTTTATTTTAAATAAAACTAAAATTAGATCAGATTCAGTAATATTAGAAAAGGAAAAGTAATCAGGCTCATTAATAAAAATTTCCTAGTTTGGTTCATGATCAGGGGTGTCTAGTTGATTACTAAGAAAAATTTTATTAATTTCATTGACATCAATACCAGAAAACGGGGAGCAGTCATCAACAATACCTGTGTTTCGTAAGGTTCGCCATATTTGTTTGCTATCCATAGAGCTAAACATTCGACAGCAACGTGTTCATCTGTAGTTACGTATTTTTGATTTAGTAGTATTCCTGAGACGTTTATAGATTTCCCAATTACTATCACATCTGTTCTTATGATATGATTGCAGAGCTATAGCAGTTAAGGATCTATATTAGTTGATAAGGTTTGGAAAATTTTGCCTACCTCATTGTGTATGAGAAAATAACTTCTTAAAAGGAACATAATTTAAAAGATCGTTAAGAAGCGTATTAAGAAAAGCAAGTTCTACGTCAGAATCATGGGTCGAGTATAATTGTGAGAAATCAGTGTTAGATATAAGTCTTTCTATAGCAATGGTATCAGTACGGGTAAAATCTCTAACGTAAACCGTATTCTGCGAATAAAGGCTCAGTTAGCCGACTGTAATGTAAAGTAACTGCAACAGTAAGAAACAGCTGATCGATTTTGTTATGTGAAAAGTAATGAAAATAGTTATAGAGATGTAATGTAACGTAACCTACTTTTCATATAAAAATCTCGATCAGCTGTTTCCTACGTTACAGTTACTTTACATTACAGTCGGCTAACTGAGCCTTAAGACACGTTAAATTTAAAGGATGCATAAATCAGGGAGTGATTAGAAATAAAAGGAGCCTGGAATTGGGCTGAAATGCATACTGTCATGCATTTACTAACAAGGAAATAGTCAATCAGTGATGATGAATGATGAAAAGAATCGCAATGTGTTGGAGCAGAATTATGTACGTAACTCAACTCAAAGCGCTCACAAAGCAAGCGTATTTTATCAGCTTTATTAGGAATAAATAGGTCATTATTGAAGTGCCCTACTACCAAACTGTTCTTATAATGCACGAAAATATCACCAAAAGCATCCTCAAATGAATTGAGATCACCCCTCGGAAGGTATATAGCACCTACAACCAACGATTTAGTACCGATGATTTCAACAAAGATGCCGTCACATAAAAAGTAGTCATTACATTTGTAAATACATTTAAATTTTATACTTTTAGCTATGTAAATAGCTACACCACCACCTCTACACCCTTGTGGCCTGTCGCTACGGCAAACTGAATATCCAGGTATGCAAACTGCTTGATCTGAAATAGTAGAATCTAGTCAAGTTTCGGAAATGCAAATTATATCAGGGGAAGTAATTCTTGCAATTAAAATTAGTTCCTCAAGCTTAATGGATCTATCCGATGGACATAAGCTTTGTGCATTAATATGGATCACTCTAAATTCCTGCGATCTAGTATGGAAGATGCAATTGGAACAGTTATCACTAATTATCGGGCCTAAGTTAGTTCTAGAACTCAAACGCTATCAGTGACGGTGAGTAGAGAACACGCAGTGATGAGAGATTTAGGAAATAGATAAATTTTAATAAGTAATTCATGTTAACAATTTATAATAATATAGAAATAATAATATAGAAATAAATTATGTTTTGATATGAAATTGGAGATCGAGATGAAAAAGAAAATAATAATAAAATTGACAATCACAATCAAGAAGAACGTAGCTCTGAGCATTGCGCTGCAGTAAGGTTCTTAAATTTTCCGTCTTGGAGTTTAACTCTAGCCATAGGAACATCTCTATTTAAATTTCTGAATGACATGATTGAATTTTCTCTTCTTAAAGAGCGGCAACGAGCTTGTAGTTTTAAGCTAGACGGAGTAAGGTTGTCATTAATGTAAATCCGCGAAGTAATATCTGTTTCGATTACATCATTAAGTTTAATATTAGGCTGCTTAAAATAAGCTTTCATAAGGTTATCTATGACAAATACATTATTAAATTTGACGAGAATAGATCTACCTCTCTGAATATAAAGGGTGTTTTTTATTGAGGTATAGAACTTTAAGTTGGCATCACTTTTTTAACTGGCGGCCATTTTGTCAGCTGTCAAGTGATTAATATTTAGTTTGGTTTGCCATTTCATCATGAACAGGTTGACAAAAGAACAACGCTTGCAAATCGTGCAAATTTATTTCGAAAATAATGGTTCAGTTCGCGAAGTTTACCGCAAGCTCCGTCCATTTTATGGTCGACTTAATCGTCCATCAGAGCAATTAATTCGGTTAACCAAGGATCGTTTTCGCACTACGTTTACTCTATGTGATAATACGCATCCGCAGAGACGTCGAACAGTGCGCACCGAAGAAACAATTGCCGCCGTAGAGCAAAGTGTTGAAGAGGACCCGAATGAATCGATTCGCCACCGTGCACAGCAATTGGAGCCGACTAACCGACTATTTTGTTCCCGAATTGGATGGCATGAATGTGGATGAGTTGTGGTTCCAACAAGACGGCGCTACATGCCACACAGCGCACGTCACAATCGATTTATTGAAGGAAACATTCGATGAGCGCATAATTTCGCGGAATGGACCTGTCAATTGGCCACCAAGATCGTGTGATTTGACACCATTGGATTATTTTCTTTGGGGATATGTGAAGTCGCTCGTCTACACCAACAAACCAGAAACGTTAGAGGACTTGGAAGCCAACATTCGTGGCGTTATTGCCAACATACGGCCCCATATGCTCGAAAAAGTGGTTGAAAATTGGACCTGTAGAATTGGCTTTATTCGAGCCAGCCGCGGCGGCCACATGCCCGAAATCATATTTAAACATTAATGGCATAAAATTATCCTTCCAATAAAGCCAAATTGATGGACATTAAAACAATTTTCTTGTGTTTTATTTCAATTCAAAGTTCTATACCTCTTAAAAAAACACCCTATATAAACAGTGGTGTATGTCTTTAAGGTCCGCAGCAATGCCATAGTATCTGCAGATTACAATAATGTGGTCCGACAAAGAGTCAATGCCAGACGGCAGCCCAGTAATAATTAAATCGGCACGGTTAAGTCGACGCTATAATTTATTTTCTTCCAGTTCCAGGCGTGAGAACATTTCCTCAGTTTGTACCTCAACTTGCTTGATATTATCAATACAACTATTAAATTTTGTATTAAATTCATTTCGCGATGATACGATATCGGAGCGTAAATCATTAAGTGACGATTCAATTAAAGTTTTTAAATCTCTCTGCTCAGTACGCAGTTCTGCAGAAAAAGAGTTAAAGGTATTTATAAATTTTTTTATCAAGTTCATCAATATACTGTCGTATTATTGTATTTCCATTTTTGCACTGGAACGACATCGGGTGCAGTTAAATGATAAACTATCGGTTTTACCCAAAGCGACATAAATTTCCTTAGGGATGTTGACACATGCGATGTGGTACCAAGTTTTGCAACTGTCGCAATTAATCCCAAGGTCAGAGCTTGTAATGTTTTTACTACATTCACCACATTTAGCCGCAGGAGCCATGATTAGTTTTGTACTAAATGTATATATGATCAGCGGTTTATATACCAAACAATGCAAAAATGATGCGTGTTGTTGGGGTTTGCTTGCATAGAACAAAATATGGAATACTACCGCTTGACAATTAACTTTGTTATTATACCGTAGCGGATAACAGTTTATTAAATTATTATTTCTTACTATTTAATTGTATTGTACGTGCGTTTGTATTACAATTATAAATGTGTAGATCTTGAAAACTCTTCCTTCATGAGGACTTGAGTATATTTTAACACACCAACATCTATATACACATGTATGTATATGCATGTATGCACCTATATACCCATGTATGCAACCACAAAACAGCTAATTCAACATGATCAATTTTTAGTTAATTTTAATTATTATTCGAACTCCATTTGTTTCTATATTTGTGATTTGAACGGGCTAAAGTTCGTATCGCTTTTTAAGCCAAATTACATGTGATAATTATTAATGAACAAATAACACCAAAGTCTGTTGTAAATATTCTGACTAACAACACATAGTTGAACGGAACAGCCAGAAACAAATGGAGTTCGAATAATAATTAAAATTAACTAAAAATTAATATTATGTTTACCGGCCACATATTCGAGCCTAGAGAAAAATTGTCCTAAGTCAAAGTTCCCTTTAGTAAACAAATCATTAATTTGTATATATGTTACTATAGATTTTCCTCGTTTGATATAACATCTTCCGGGGGAAATCTTTAGTTTATTATATTTTCTGACATCAGTGTTATTTAATGGTACATATATACTGGGCTTATAATCATTATTATTTTTATTAATATTATGCTGTTTGGTATGTGAATTACTGTTTAATTCTTTTTCCTTCTTATTGGTCATTGATCTGGTCGTGACTCTTTATATAGAACAAATTTTAATATTCATGTCTTTTAGGTCATTTATGGTTATTCGTGATAAAGCGTCTGCAACATAATTATCTTTTCCCCTAAGGTACTCAACTGTAAAATTATATTCTTCGAGATCAAGTATCATTCTTGTTAATTTGGAGCTTGGATTTTTCATTGAAAATAAATAAGATAGTGGTCTATGGTCAGTTCGGACAAGAAAATGTTTTCCATATATGTATGGTCGGAAGTGTGTTATAGCCCAATGTATGGCGGTTAATTCTTGCTCAATTGTTGATTTATTACTTTCACCTTTAGTAAGTGTTTTTGAAGCATACGCTATTGGTAAATGTTTACCTTCGTGTTCTTGTGTTAAAACTGCTCCACAAGCGTATTTACTTGCATCTGTGGTTATGCAAAATTCTTTATTAAAATCGGGGTATTGTAGTAATGTGGGGCTCATTAACGCTTTCTTTAGGTATTTAAATGCAAATTCACAATCTTTTGTCCATTCGAATGGAAAATTTTTTCTGGTTAGTTTTGTTAAATGTCTTGAATATTCAGGAAAGTTTTTAATAAATCTCCTGTAATAGTTGCAAAAAGCTACAAATCTTCTTGCACTATCAGCATCTTGTGATATTGGATAATTTTCAATTATCGAGTATTTACTATCATCTGGCAATATTCCTTTGTCTGTAATTACATTTATGACCAAGATATGTATGTTACTTCTTTCATAAAAAATTAAAATTTTTCAGGATGAAGTTTTAGGTTGTATTTGCGACATAAATCGAAAACGTCTTTCAGATTTGAGAGCATATGTTTTTCTGAGCATCCCAAGACAACTAGGTCGTCCATATAAAGAAATGCTTGATCTGGTTTTAAACCACTAAAAGCAAGTGTCATCATTCTTTGGAATGAATTTGGAGCTATTTTTAGGCCGTAGGGTAGCCTTGTAAATCTGTATGAACCATTATTGGTGGAAAATGATGTAAAGTCTCTTGAATTTTTCTCCAAACTAATTTGGTGAAATCCTGACATAAGGCCTAAACAAGAAAAATACTTCGCTCTGCCGAGTTGGTCTAGAATATCGTCAATTCTAGGTAATGGAAATTTGTCAGCCACTAGTTTCTCATTAATTTGCCTATAATCTATTACAAGTCTCCATCTTTTATTTTCTGAATTTGGTAATGACTTCTTGGGTACCAATAGAATTGGACTATTGTATTCGGAGTGTGAAGGTTCGACTATTTTGTTGTCTATTAACTTTTTTACTTGTTTATCAATTTCTTCTTTGTGTGCGTGTGGAATTCTGTAATTTTTAATGTATACTGGTTGTGTATCTTTTATTCTCAACTTTTGTTCATAGAAATTGTTAGTAGTTATTGCTTCTATTTCTAAACCGAAAATATCGCATAATGTTGTTAAAGTATTATTGAATTGTGGTGGAAAATTTCCTTTTAAAAGTTTTAGAACTTCTTTGTTTCTATTTATTTTTGTTTTATAATTGTTTTTAACTATATCATAATTTGAGATGTTTTCGGTTTTGATTTTGCTTTGTTTAATTTTGCTTATATTGTTGTTAGTATTTAGTATACGAATGAAAGCTTTTTTTGTTGTTACTAATGTGTTTGCTATGAAAACACCTGGTTCTATTTCTTGATTTGTGATTAGTAATTCATTATTTACTGATGTTAGTTTTACTTGACGTATGACTTCGGAAGTAAGATTATTTCATCACCATTATTTGTGATTAGTACTTCTATTGGCTTTGTGATATTGAAAGGGCGTAGTACAAGGTAATCACAGTCATTATTGAAATCTAGAATGCAATTATATTTTTTAATAAAGTCCATGCTGATAATTCCGTCGCATGGTATTGGAAAATCATTTTCTACTACTTGAAAATTATGTGGTATAAGAAAACTTTTGTGTTTTAGATCAAAAAAATATGCTTCCAACGGAATGTATTTCACCCAGTCCTATTCCTCTTAATGTTGTTATCTTGTTAGTATTTATTTCATTTGGATGCAAATGTGAAATTTTTATTAGTGAGGTGTCTGCTCCAGTATCAATTAGTAGTGTTATTGGTGTTTTAGTTTTGTTTATTTGTAATTGAACGCAGAAACATAAGTTGATATTTAAATTGTAGACATGTTTATTTATTGGATTTCTCTTAGGGGAACATCTAGGTTTTCCGAATCAATTTCGTTTGATTCTGTTGCTCTGACGTGACGTCTGTTTCTACTGTTATTGTTTTGTCTCTGACTGTAGTTAGTGTTGCTATTATTTCTTGGGAAGTTGCTTCTTCCACGGAATCTTGTGTAATTACCTCGGAAGTTATTATTCAGAGTGTTTTGACGTTGCTTGTAGTATAGTATAGAATTTTGTTGTCCAGTTGCTTCTGTGCAACTGTTGATAAATTTACTAATGGCATCATTCATGGTATTGAATTGTCCTACTTCCATGATAAGTTTTACTTTATGGATGGTGCAGTTTTTGGTGATAGCTTTTACTGCCACTTGTGTGGAGTATTTAGTTGCTAATTCACATGGTATCCCGTCTGTAATGTAAGCATTTTCGAGGGATTTTGCAAGATTCTCAATTTCTGCACAATATGTATTTGCAGTTTTATTATTCTGTTTTATATTTTGTATTTTTGCCGTTATTACTTCTACCGATTCACCCTTTACTGTATTTTGTAACTTATTTATAATTTCTGAGATGGTTGACTCAGTGTTTATTAGATTTCTTGCGTTTCCTTTGAGTTTTGTTTTAATTAATGAAACTGCAGTTGTTTCATGTGAACCTTTAATAGATTCAACCAGTGATAGTGAGTCTGTAAAGGAACGCAAGTTTTCAGATTTGCCATCAAAGTCTGTAATTAACTTCGAAGCTGTACTGAGAAATTCTACGACTGTTTGGCTCATTTCGTAACAGTTTTCATCATCTTTAGGGGAAAAAATTACTTTTATATCAGTTTGTTCATGTATTGTTTCTGGCAATTCAATTTGTATGTTCTTTTTGGCTGCTAGTTTTAGTATTTTGTTCCTAATATCATAAAAAATGCATCTGCTGCAGTCTTGTGTGTAGATGTTAGTCGCGCATAATTAGTATTTAGGATCACTCTTGTTTTTCTAAGCAATCTAAAAGAATTTTAAAATATTTATTTAGGCTGTCATGTTTTATTGGTCTGTCTATACTGAGACATTTATATGATTTTTCAAATTCTGTTTTAATATTTCTACATTTACTGAGGATAGTTTGCCAATCCATTCAGACTTAAACTTTATCTAAAACATTTGCCCTACTAATGTACTGCCTTTTGAGCGATCTTTTATGTGCTAAGTAAATTTTAAGCAGTAGATTAAGAGCTGTTGTTATTGTAAGGATTAATATAAGTAGCCATATAGAGTTAATTTCTTCCTTGTGGTCAATAATTTCTACGTTATTGACAACATTTGCGTTGGGATGATCTACTTTAGATTCTTTTGCTCCCATTATATTGTCCCAAAAAAAATTTACCAATCTAGATATTTTCTCATTAACAACACTGTTTCTAATTCCACTTTTCGTCTGTTAATTACATCATCCCTAGTAGGGGTTCCTTCTATTCCTAAATCCTTCCACAGTTCAGTTAAAAATTTTATAGCTCCTTCAATTTCCTCTTCTTCGTATTCTACTGGGTTTTTTGGCCTAGCCTTATTTTTATTGTTATTTCTATTCATTGCGAAAGCCGAAAATTTCAAACAATAAAGGCCATTTACAAATTATTTTTACCAAAGAGTATTTGTTAATATGTACATATGTATATATTTTGTAGAATTATTTTTTTTAACGAAAATAATGCAAGAAATTCTTATATAAGGATGTATGTATTTATTACAAAATTTTTACATAGAAAGCTTCAAATTAAAAAAAAAATTTTGTGTGATTTTATTTTGGTTTTTACCGAACTTATTTTATCGATGATTTTTTTCAGCTCGCCACCCTGAGCGTAAGTTTGTTGGTACATGAGAGCACGTAGTTACATCTTTCATTTGTTTAGTCGGCCACCTCTACATTTTGTTGTGTTTGGTAAAGGGAATATTGGATATTTTGGCTCTTCTTCCTTCTTCTTTTTCGGCCTTATGGGTTTTGGCCCTATTAATAGAATTTCAGGTTTTTGGCTGGGATCTGCGACCTCTCGTAGCTGCTTTTCCCAACGGGCTTCGGCTTCCGCTAAATCCTTCAAGATTTGAGTCAAATTTGGGTCCATTTAAGGAAAAATATTGGAATGTGAACTTTTGGTATGTGCTGGCAGTGGTACGGCCGTAGTGGGTGTAACACTTAAGGCACCCTTCGATGTTAATGCTGCTGGTATGGCCGCTAGAGGATTTGTAGACAATACACTATTCGAAGTGGCAACAATGTTTTCCTTCATGACGTGCTGTGACTGTTTTAGCTTCTTTAGTAACACTAGTTTGGTTTCTTCATTGCGCAAATCGTCCCTTAGCTTACGCAGTTCCTTTTCGCGTTTCTTCAATTCGGCAATAATGAATAGGAATCCAACTTAGCATAAGCTCTGTATGTTGGATCCTATTGTCCTTTCTTATTTTTAGATAAAGGATAAGCAGATATGCTATGTATTCCTTTATTCTAAAAAATATGGCAGGATCGCCATATAAACATTAAAAAATTTACTTCAATTGTTTATTGGTGTTCTTTATTAGTTGCAGCTCTAGGCCGCAGTAATTTCCAGATTAAAATTAAATTACTATAGCTTATATACTACTTATGAGAATAAATTTTAACCCTACATATTGACATACTTATGTTGAGACATATGAACATGCATGCACAAAAATAAAGTGAAATTAAATCTATTATTTACTTAAAATTAGTGCACATATTTTCGTGTGGAATCTGGCCGTAATATGATGCTTGTTTAAAATACAAATTCATTCCCACGATCGCGAGTGTTTTGGTGCAGTAGGTATGTGTGGCTGTTCAGGTGCCAACAATAAGAAACTCTTTCTTAAATTTGCCGTCGATGCACATTTGTTCTTGGCCTTGAATAGTTGTCACTAGTACGACTTCAACATTAGTGAAATATTAGAATCTTTTAATTGTACGTGCAGACGTTCAAAGTAATGTAAACATTAAATTAGATACTGCTAAGAAACAGCCACACATACCTACTGCACCAAAACACTCGCGATCGTGGGAATGAATTTGTATTTTAAACAAGCATCATATTACGGCCAGATTCCACACGAAAATATGTGCACTAATTTTAAGTAAATAATAGATTTAATTTCACTTTATTTTTGTGCATACATGTTCATATGTCTCAACATAAGTATGTCAATATGTAGGGTTAAGATTTATTCTCATAAGTAGTATATAAGCTATAGTAATTTAATTTTAATCTGGAAATTACTGCGGCCTAGAGCTGCAACTAATAAAGAACACCAATAAACAATTGAAGTAAATTTTTTAATGTTTATATGGCGATCCTGCCAGAAGTGTTGATTCCGCTGCTTTTGAGGGTAACAAGGGCGCGTATCAAGTACTGATCCGGTCCTGCATTCCTTTAAGTCTGCCAAGACTCCATGAGCACCTGAGTATACCTTAACGAGCCAACCATCTATGTACACACGTATATGTATGTATGTAACTATACACTTATGTATGCAACCACCAAACAGCCAATTCAACAGGATCAATATTGTTTATAAAATACGAAAACTTGCCACGATTTATGAACGAGCATTCAATTATTAAGATTTAAGTTAAATATGTCCTTAAGCAAAATATATTACACGTTTTAGTCAATTTTCATCTCAAGAAAATAAAAATTCAGCTGACAGTCACAAAAACCACGTTTACTCGGTCATAGTGTTACCAGACTATTGGACTATACGTACCAATTACAAAAACCGGCTCCGAACCGGATAAAATATCCTATATTTGACGCTGGTAATGTAGCTGCGCATTGGTGAAAGAATTTTCACCACCTGACATTAAATGACTAACTTTAACATTAACTTCAAGTTAATGTTAAGTGTAGACTGCTCAAGGTAATGTTTTCTTTTCAAATTATAACGTTATTGTTAGAGAATTTGTTTTAACAACTCAGTTACAACTTCAAGTTCCAATGAAATTGCATGTCAGGTGGAGACGCAGAGTTAAGGCCGCCAACAATTTTAAATCTACTCAACGCCGTTAATAAATTTCAATGGACCTTGTCATGCAGTTCTTTTATCTCTACAAATTTCTGCATTAAATAAAACTTGAAAAAAGGTGTAGATGGAAAAAGTTAAATTAGTTTTTTAAACCATTAGCTGTATGTATTTGATTGAATTGATTAACTCAAAAAAAATGTTTGTCATTATATTTATTAATTAAAGTGCCAAAAAAGAATTAAATCAGCCGCAAGTTGGAAAAATAAAACAAAACCGCAATATGATTCCTTAAAAGAACGAAGCTCTCATAAAAAAGTTGAAAATATATTGTCTGCCAAATACTAGTCACAGCAATAGAAAAAAGTACTAAGAAAATAAATAAAGTTAAATAAACAAGAAGACATCATTTGCATTTATTGATACAAGATTTAGCGATTTTTTTTTAATTCCAAACAATACATTTTTTTTATTAATATTGAAATTTCTACCGAAGGAAGTAGTAGGTAGATAAACAAATAAAAACACACAACAAAGAAAGTAAAAAATGGGTAATAAAAATTCTTGCTGTGCCTATTCGAGTCCTCAATCGGATCGAAAATCAAAAGACATACCGCCCGTTTATGAAGAGCGTCATCACATTCATCAGCACAACTCGCAACTTCAATTGGAGACTCATGTTACAGCATCTACAGCTGCAGTGCATCATAGTGAGGAATTGAATGACAATCCACAGCATCTGCAGCATATATCCGAACGAGAGGGCGTAGAAGGTGAAGAGGATCCTTCTGTAGATCCTACAGCAGCCACAATGTTTTTGGAACGTTCTAAGGTTGAAAATGGTGGCATAACACGCAAAAGATCTCAGCACCAAATAGCTCAACAGAATTGTACGGGTGGACTAAAGAAAAGCTCATCCTGTTCAACTATCTTCTTAGATGACAGCACTGTCTCACAACCCAATCTAAAGAATACAGTGAAATGTGTGTCACTAGCTATTTATTATCACATCAAGAACAGACAGTTCGACAGACGCTTGGATATATTTGATGAAAAATTGCACCCTTTAACCCACGACCCGGTGCCTGATGATTACGATACACATAACCCAGAACATCGACAAATTTACAAATTCGTGCGCACTTTATTTAATGCAGCTCAGTTGACAGCTGAATGTGCCATTATCACACTAGTCTATTTGGAGCGTTTGTTAACGTATGCCGAATTGGATGTGGCTCCTTGTAATTGGAAGCGTATGGTGTTGGGCGCCATCTTGTTAGCCTCTAAGGTATGGGATGACCAGGCCGTTTGGAATGTAGACTATTGCCAGATCTTAAAAGACATTACTGTAGAAGATATGAATGAGCTGGAACGAGAATTTTTAGAATTACTGCAATTTAACATTAATGTACCGTCTTCGGTATATGCAAAGTATTATTTTGATTTACGCACTCTAGCTGAGGCCAACGAACTCTCATTCCCCACTGAACCCTTATCGAAAGAAAGGGCACAAAAGTTAGAGGCGATGTCGAGGGTAATGCAAGATAAAGTTACGGCTGAGGCATTGAAGAATGGCATAAAGAAATGGTCATCCATGGACAATATAAGCCAGGGTGGTCCCAGACGTAGTGTGGCTATATTATCGTGATTTTTATTAGTTTATTAAATTCAAAGAATAAATTAAAAAGTTCACTTACAAATCCAAAGTTTTAAATGGTTTGCTGCAACCTACATTTTGAAAAAAGAAGAGAAAAGGAAACCAATTGCCAAAACATATTTCTATTATGCACACATATACATACATATGCATACATCCACAAGACACATAAAACTCATATTGACAAACTCAAATTAAAATATTGCTCTCGAAAGTAAAATATTTAAAGACATTTGCTTAGCAAACTGCTAAAAGACACGTAATATAAAACGAAATTTATATTAAGAATCAAGTTTATGTTGCGATAGTCTCACTGGAACCAAAATCCTAAGAATAAAAATTACAGCTCAAACTAAAAAGTTAGCAAAATGAAAATCTCACTTCCTACATTCAACAATATCAAAAATATCCAAGTCTGGATTAGATTTATACATATTGTCCTTACCACGTCAAATTATCCAATATGCAAATTTGAACTTTTCAGAAGATCACAAAGACCCGTCAATTGTGAATTTAAAGTCTGCGTATTCCTAAAAGTGCAGGGCTTCATATATTTCTTATTGAGTTATCTATCATCCATGAGAATTTCAGCATTCTTAAACGAGGCATATCGTATAAATTCCGGTACCAAGATAACGAATCTAAAAAAAAAATTTTGCATATTGGATAGTTTGACGTGGTAGGAACAATATGTATGTTTGTAGGCATTTTTCGCTAATTAATCACTGCTATATATGATTGTATGATTTTTTG